>JAZGQO010000008.1:31368500-32737000 GCA_036850965.1 Patella caerulea
ATAGTTTCATTACAGTAATACCTTGACTAAGTTCGATAATGAGCATTTTCTGCTCAGGGTAAGCAGAGCGATACGCAATTTGATTGGTCGAGACTTTGGAACACAATAACTCTCCTTCTAATTTAGTTAAAATGTTCAAACTTGGTGTATATGCTTATTACGTCAATGCCTTGATGGAGTTTGAAGATGAGCATTTTCCACTTAGGGTAGGCAGAGATAAGCAATTTGATTGGTTGATGCTTTGAGATACGATAACTTTAGTTCTAATTAAGTGAGAGTGATGAAACTTGGTGTATAGTTTCATTACAGTAATACCTTGACTATGATCGATAATGAGCATTTTCTGCTCAGGGTAAGCAGAGCGATAAGCAATTTGATTTGCCGAGACTTTGGAACACAATAACACTCCTTCGAATTGAGTTCAAATGTTCAAAATTGGTGTGTATGCCTCTTAGGTCAATGCCTTGATGGAGTTCGAAGATGAGCATTTTCTTTTTACGGTAGGCTGAGATAAGCAATTTTTGGATGACACTTCGTGTTTAGTTTGATTGGTCGATACGTTTGAAAAAAATAAATGTGCGATTAATTAATATGTGTCATCTATTTATTTTGGGATTTCGGCGGGGGACATCAGCCTCACTGTTGGCTTGTTTTTTTACAGACACGACTTAGAAATGCAGAAATAATCAAAATGCAGGAAGACAGAAAAACAGATGAAGAAAGATTAAAAGAAGAATTAGAAAAAAAGAAACGAGATGAAGCTAGAATTGATTATGAAAGAGAGAGGTTGGCCAGGGAGGTAGGAAATTTCATCTATAACTTTCTTAAAATAGATATGCGTTTTAAACTTGCTTCAAATTCATTTCAGACATATCATTTAACTTTATATTAAGATGCATGATTATATATATTTAGAAATATCATTTAACATTATATTTAAATAATATATATTTAGAAATATCATCTAACATTATATTGAGATAATATATGCATGATTATATATACATATGGATACATATACATGCACTTAAATATATTAAATCATTTATAACCGTATTCACAAATCTTTATCACTCTGAAATTTAGAAATATCTTTCTTTACTAGCTATATGCTTTATATTTATTTTCTTATAATTTATAGTTTAATTTAGCTGTAGATATTTTACTAACAACATTATTTACAGGAGAAGAGAGGGGAATCCCCACCAGTACCAGCCATCAAATCAAACAATCCGACCGATAAATCAGAAAAAACAGATGATAATAAAAATGATAAGATTCAAACAAAAAATGATAAAAATGGCAAACGGGTAATGGCAATATTAGATATTTTGTGTGACCTTCCCCTTTGTGTGACTTGGAATCTACCCAAAATTATTTTATTCATTCTTCCCATTTTATTTATTTTAACAGCAACCTTCCGCCAATTTATTGATGTATAGAAACAATCTCTTTGATAAGAAACTTTTCAGTTAATCTGGAGGAGCCTTGCATGTGATGTGATTGAAAACATTTAGAAATAACATAACTCTCAAGTTAGATCAGTTATTAGTTCTGTTGAAATTGTGAAATGTGGTCATATGGAAGTATATAGACTGTATATAGATCTAGCTTCTTCACAGAGTTCGAAACTATTGAATATCTGTAATCCTAACATTAGTTTCAACCTTATCTTTAAAAATTTTACCATGTTTCTTTCATTTTCATTTTCAGTCATCTTCAAATTCTGCTTCACCTAAACCTTCCTCACCTGTCAATCAGTCTGTTACCGTGGAGACAACCTCTAAATCTCCACCCATTCCTGCTGTCAAGACAAAATTACAAGATACTAATGCTTCAACTTTGGTACTTTCCACTTTTCTTTTAACAAGCTACTTATATATTCTCGAAAGAGCTAGTATTCAAATTCAGGCCTAATTTTTTGTACATTTAGCAGATTCAAGATTATATTACAAATTGATGAAGGTTTTCAAAATTATAATATGAAAATGTCTGATGAATGATACAGAAAAATGGCCTCAGTTTTCTAGCTAGCTTGGTGTATTGTTTTCCTATTGCTATTTTTAGGTTTAATTCACAATTATATTTTTAGTGTATGGTAATAATACATATATTTATAGTCTTCACCACCATTCCATTTTTTCTACTTTTTCATTTATCTTGCATAGCTTTTATTTTATGTCTTCACCTGTTTTTTGTTTCATTAAATGAAAATGGAATTCAGACTGTTTAAAGATCTAGACAGAAATTTCTTGGAGATTTTTTTTAGCGTTTCTGAATGAAAGATACTGTTGTTGTATAATTAACTACAAGATGTGGAGTCACCATCTTGCGAATCATGTAATGTTTAAAGAACAACTGGATTAAGTTTTAATAAATGTTGAGAGACAAGTCAAGCAATGTTTAAACATCATTCGAAACTTTCTGATTCCACTCCATTTACTCACCACACACAAAATTATTTTCTCCTCTGTTTATTATGTTTTATGTTATTTGTGTTTTGTTTAGTACGCAGCACGAACTGATTCTCCTCTTATACCAACTTTACGACATAGAACAAACGAAGTTTACTTTGATGTAAGTTACACTGTGGACAATTACCTTGTTTATGTCAAATGCAAAAATCTGATTTGTATAATTATCATAAGGTGCATTTCGGTTCAGGTTAACATATCTGAGCGAGAGTGATTTTCAATCTTTTAATCTTTTACTTCTTTTTAGCAAGTTGTGACTTCTATTGAAACTATAATTATTTGTATTTTTTTTATTACTGTTAAGCCTTTTTCTTTTATTGAATTTATGATGAAATATTTTATTAAATAAAAATGATTCAAATTACATTGTAGAATTATATTTAAAATTGTTGTAACAATCTTTTATTATTAATATTATTATTATTTTCTTTTAGACTGAACCAGCACCAAGAAATAATAGTAAGTGAATGAATTTATTATTGTCATATTGATAGTAAAGTAGCCTCAACATGTTATTCATTTCTGATACTAGAAGTGCCAATGCGGTGGTGTCTCCATAGATATTTTTGTTGGTTTGATTTTTTGTGTAAATGAACAGATACTTCGTAAATTGTAGTGGTCTTTGGTTTGTTGTATAAAACTCAATTATTCTCATATCAAGAGGTTAATTCAATGCTAGAATTTGTTGTGGACATTTAATTACATCCTCTATACCATTGTACAAAAACAAATGACAGTTATCATTCATATTTTAACACTTTTAGGTGCTGATGTTTTGAATCAACTTGCTCATATGAGACGACAGTTACAAAGTGAACGAAAACGAGTAGAAAATATGTTGGAGGAAACAAGGGTAACATTTTATTTAGATTTACAACTAAGATTACGTATACCACATTTGTCGCAAGAAAACACATG
This sequence comes from Patella caerulea, assembly GCA_036850965.1. Taxonomy (NCBI): domain Eukaryota; kingdom Metazoa; phylum Mollusca; class Gastropoda; family Patellidae; genus Patella; species Patella caerulea. The sequence continues at coordinate 31,371,893 of JAZGQO010000008.1, forward strand.
AACATTGATAATTACTGCCAGAGTTATACCATTTTATCACTTGAGAAATCTTGTGGATGCACAAGAGGCTAAAGTTAAATTTTTGCTCTGTGTTTAAGGTCATGAAACAAACAAATCAAGTTTAATTACTTAATCAGATTTAAGTGTATTGCAAATGTTTTCATAACTGACAAAAAAATATGCAACAATTCGACAACCCTGGTTGACTGCCCCTATGACAAGGCTGCAGTGGTAAATGTTTCGTTGCCAAGCAACCTATCTTTGAGTATTAATTTTGAATTAAATGCATACTGGTGGTGGTCTGTTCTAAAAATATTAATTTAGGTAAAGCATATACTACATTGTACATGACAGCTGTACATGATAGAACTTTCTTCTAAATGAGAAGGGGTCAAAGTGGCTAAGTGGGTAAGATGCTGACTATCTAGCCTGGTAGTCGGGTGTTTGATCCCCACATTGGTCGAGAAAGTTCATCCAGATTTTCCGGTGTGGTTCCCCCCTATAAAGGACAAGGGCCTGACAAGGACAACTGTCTAGTCGTTTGGCTGAGACGAAAAACAGGTCCCATGTATGCATTCATGTGCATGTGAAAGAGCCCTTGGCAGTTGGAATTCGATATAAGAGTAGGCCACAGCGCCGCTGCCTGGGCAAAATTTCCCTTATATCTCACTGTGTGCCATATACCGTCCTCATTAGCCTTTCGGAGCAGAACAGAAGGACGTCAAACAACTTTCAATTCCATTTCATATCTGAATGGGGAGAGTTTATTTTGTTAAAGGTTGTTTTTTCTGAATGAAGTATTTTAATGATGTTTTTATTTGTGTAGAATGAACCTGATGTGTATGATCCTAGATTAGTTAATAGAGTGGCTGTACCAGTGCAACCAACACAACAATATCAGTAAGTTAGATTATCTCACGTTATCTTCTAACCAAATCATGTTGCTTTGGCTTCTAAAATCCGGGACCAAAATTATCAACCCCTAATGATATGTCAGGGTATAGAGGGTGTCTGGTACAATTTAAAGAGTTTGCATGCCTGACAAATAGGGGTTGTACTTGCTGCCATTAAGTACTTTGTCTTGTGGCAAGTATTTTGAAGTCTGATTTTCCAAAAACTTCTGTTGAAGGAAATGAGATTAATTTGAATTAAAATATTATGTGGACAGTTCTCAGATAAAAAAAATCCAGCACTAGTTTATCATTTAATTTTCAGGAAAGCCGATATATTTGAAACAGCGCTCAACAGGAATGCAGTTCAGGTTCGTCGAGCACCAACAGCAGATCATGCAAATCCCAGTGTCTTACAAGAATTTGATCATCTTAAACATAAAGGTAAAAATATGTTCACAGATATTTTCTCTTTTTATGGGAAAACTCTTTCACGCCAGTCTGTGTTTGTCCAATTTAATTAAAAAATGCAGATTTTTTTCTCATTTTATGGTTAAACTCTTTCACATCAGTCTTTGTTCGTCCAATCTGATTAAAATACAGATCGATGGCCTTCACTAAATGAAGATCTGACCCAATGATGTCAGACATTTGATTAACCAATCAGTGTTGATATGTCTAGAAGCGATACTCACAGTTTCGAGCATCGTTCGCTAAGAACTTGCTGTGACAGACGGTTTCATTGGCTAATCTCCCACATCAACCAGAGCATGTGTTATATAACAACTTTTCCAGATGCTATTGAAGTAAACACAAGTAGAACTATAAAAAACGAAACAAAATAGGACCTGAGTTTTAATCAGATTGGTGTATGTCACAATTATTGTCTTTTGACACTCTTTTGTTGAGATTTTTCAACTACAAATTGTCTTTTTATTAAAAATCATTTATAATACTATGTTATTTTTCACAAATTCCGTTTTTTTTTTATTTCATGTAAAATTGCTTTTGTCACTGCAGATCTTTCTAGATTTATTTAAATTATTTTTTCTTGTATTTGTTGATGTATGCACCCCACTGATTATTATTTTTAGCGGACACCGATTCTAGAAAACAGTTCCGTAGATTATATCCTGTTGATCCACGAACACAGGAAGAGCTTGAATCCCAGCAGGCAGCATTACTCCGACAACAAGAACATCGATTAATGGGATATGGACATTCTCCAAGTTAGTTTCAATCATTTCCTTAAAAGAGCAGGAAATAACATAAATAAAGATTCCAGCATCAAATTTTAAAATGTCTGAAACAAATGCACAGGATAATTCTAGTTATTAAAATATCTACCTGTTTGAAACTCTAGATTCCTTCATTCTGGCACATTTTTTTTTATATTTGTAACTTTTATATGATCGATATGTATAACTTTTTTGCAAGGTACTATCAGTATGCTAGTTTCTTTTGCAGCACCAATATCTATTATTTGTCCTACTATATATATATTTTATAGGAACCAAGTCAACAAACGCAATCCTATTTAGTATGAAGCACATTATTAGACCATAAATTATTAATATGATCATTTGAAGTTTACATCAATGTTTATTCATTTCTCATCGCCCAATTATAATTCGTATAAGACTTCTCTATATAGCTAACACAATCTAAATGCAAGTTATTTTTATCTATAGTAAATTTACTTGTCTGAAATATCTGGTGCAAGTTCCATTTGGATATCAAATCACGTCACCTCTTAATTGATTGGTATATTCTTTTGATTTTAAACTTGGAGTAAAGATGAAGGGAGTAGTTTAAAGCTTTTCTGAGCTTGTGCAAACAAATAGATTTTCTTGAAAACCCAGTTGTCAATCTTACAACAATATTTAATCACTGTAATTCCATGTTTGGTTCCAAACATATTAATTCTTGGTTATCAAGCTTGGTTAATAAATAATTCTGTTGTATTGGCATGCATGTAAAAGATTACTTGGCAGTTAGATTTCCATAAATAAGAGTAGGTCGTAGCTCTGCTATCTGGGAAAAATTTCACTCATAGCACACTGTATTGCAATATGTCTGTCTTATTAGCCCAGTTGGAGTTGGACGTTGAATCCTATTTCATTTCCTTAATTACTCTCCAAGTTATATATATTTATTTTCTACCCAGCACATAGATATATGTTTAACAACCTGTATCTAACTTCAGGTGACACAGATACTATAGGAATTAATTCTACTAGCCCTCAAGCCATGCTTCATTCAAACAGTGCCTTTATAGGTTAGTTTATATACTCTCTCTTTAACTTCTCTCAGCACATAGATCGTATATACTTCCTTGTAAATAGAGATTTCCTAGACTATGCCTGCAATGTATCATTTATTTCAAGTTCAAGCGCTTTGTGTTTTTTATACACCATGCATTCAAATCGTTAGTCAATAACGAACATAGCAAGAGCGAGAAAAGGAATTATGCAGTTAACTTGTTTTAAGCTGCATAAGAATGACTGAAAACTACCCTGATTTAGCCGTGAGTCTGTGGACTTAGATTTTGAACTATATTCTTTTATTATAATATTACAAACCACTTCACTGTCAAACCTGGCTTAAGAAGAAATTTTTATTTAATTTTTTTTTAAACAATATTTTATTTATGATATTTGAATAGGATTGGGGAACACTCAACACTGGTGTAGCCTATGTAAAACCCCTTGATAATAATTATTGAATTATGAATTATATATAATTATTGTCTTCGGAAGTTGTTGGATTGGGATTGGCTGAATGGTTAGCATGTGCTCGCTGTATTATAAGGTCTGTCATTGAGTCAACTGGCTTGATTTCGCTTCCCAGGTAGTATGTGATAAGGAGTAGAGTTGCCTGTCAAACCTCATCGTCTTCTCCGGGTCCTTCAGTTTCCTCCCACTGCTAAAGACCCCTTTGTGTTAACGAATTATTGAAGTAAAATTGAACCATATGTTAGTCCTGAAATGACCTTGCTAGTTTGTGTCAAATGTACGTTTTACCCCATCTCTCTCTCTCTCTCTCTCTTCGTCAAACGAATGGGATTAGAAATTTGCCTAATTGTTGTATTATATGAGCCATATATATGATTATTATCTACAGATGTTGAAGGAATGGACAGAAATCTTTTCCCCGATGATTTTGACGATTTTCCAAAAAGAAATGATTCAGCCAGACAGCGAAGACGAGACAGAGACCAAGGTAGAAGTGTAAGTTGAAATTGTTATATTATATTAAACAATTAACAAAGTAAAGCACAAAATCTAAATTCTATATGCAATCATTTAATGTGGTTCCATATTGTTGTCAGCCATGGTTGGTGTCTGTCACATTTTTTTTTAGTAAACAAGTAGTCAACGACAGTGACTTAGCTGGTAAGATGCTGGCTCGCTAGCCTGGAGGTCGCAGGTTCGCTCCCGGTTTTGGCCAAGAAAGTTCATCAGGATTTTTGATCATCTTTTCCCCTTGTCAAATGTCAGTGATGCAGGATGGAGGGCCTGACAAGGACAGCTGTATGAAAAACCGAGGTCTCGTATTTGATATAAGAACAAGCTGTAGTGCCGCTGTCGGGAAAAATTTTCCCTTATAGCACATTGTATAGCTTATGCCCATCATCATATGTCCAGTCAGAGCAGAACAATGTATGCCACAATCAAAGTATTTCAGCTTGAGTGAAAATATTGCTGGTTGTTTCCAATACCTGGCAAAATATGTTTCTCAACTTTTTATTATAGGACCCTGAGATTCCGCGTAACTATAATCCGATGGGTTCTATCACTAGCCTGGACGTAGATAAAATATCAAGGAAAAATGAAGATAGATTACAACGACTAAAAGAATTACAAGGTGAGATAGTAGAATTATTAATAGGTCTACACCAATATTAAACAAGTTTGACTTTATCCAGAACAACCTCACATGAATTCCCACAAGCTTTGTCAAGTTGTCGTTATGAACGGCAGATTCCATTCTCAAACAGAGAAGAGAATGTTAGTGGCAATTAGACTATGTATGATTCTAACACCATGGCATGGGCCAATACAGATAATCTGTTGTATTGTCTTTCAAAGAACTTGTGATATGACCACTAGCATAATAGTTTCTTCACTAGCTTAAGGATAATTAATATAGCAAAGTTTTTTCTATCCAAATAGAAAGTCAAGAAAAAAATCCCTACTTACCCATTATGATTTTACTAGCTTAAAGTTACATTATGGGAGATAAGATAAAGAGATGGCAGTTCTCACTATAATAGTTAAAAACTAGATAGTGTAAAGATTATTTGCTGAAAATTTCAGTCAAATTAATCCATTATTAGCCTAGAAAAAAGCGTTTGAAATATTCACATAGCCTCAGTCATCATTACTCAAATCATTAATATAAACAGCATAGTCCCGATTATCCACTTGATTGATTTAATTATCAACGGCCATTAAGAGGCATATAAGAATTTAATTCGCCAACATCGAAGGCTAGCCTTGACATAATGAGTTTATTATGGTCTGGATATGTTAATTAATGTCTAATTGATTATTTAGATAACATCTCAGGCTTAAAGAAAGACCTGTAATAAGCAGATTTTGCTCTTGCATAATGCTATTTTAAGGATAATTGATAAAGCAAATTTTTTTCTATCCCCAAAAAATCCCTGCTTATTTGCCAGTGCTGTCTTTATTTATTTGCAATATTTTAATAATTACAGATGATGTATCACTGTATGATCCCGATGACGTTTTAAATAGATTTATGGAGAAACAGTCCCATAACAGGTAAAACATATAAATCATATTTATAGTAATAATTTTCTACATTTTGCCGTGTTTCATGTTTTGTTGTGTATGTAGTTTCTGTGGTTGTTTTTTTTACTTTAAAGTGTGTTCTATCACTATCAATTCACTAGTTTAATCTTTGAGTGACATTTAGCAAAAAATAAGCACATTAATACACAACGATCATTTATACAGTCACTGGTTATTACACTTTTGGCGCAATGTTTTGACAGTTTTATTTTATTGTCTTCAAGACTGCTGGATAAATCTGTGAATGTATACCGGTAAATGGTTTTTGAGGATTTATCTTTTGTTCAAACGTGTTTTTGTTACCATCTTCATCTTCAAGGCTATTAAAAGGATAATATATAATTTCGACATGAAATGATCTTTGAAGATAATTCAAGTATGAATCTTTAAGAAACTTTATATAATATTTTGAATGTTTTAAGTCGTTATGAAGCTGATGATATATCCAGAATATTAGTAAGTTAAATACTAGTGTAGATGAGGTAGACAGTGCAATAACTAATACTCTCTTAATGTAGATTAGGCTCCAAATAATATAAGTTGGGTTATATGGGGGTAGATAGAAAAGAAAGGGGAACAGCAGCTGAAAAATGAGAGGGCAATGCTGCTCTAAGTATGTTGTAGGTCCATTATAATATATCCTTTTTAGTGGACACTTCTTAATTATATAATTAGTTGAATTGGAATATTTTCACTGTTCCCAATAATAAGTAGTAACAGCCAGAGAGAAAACAAAAGAGGATGTTTAACTCCTATACAGATATTGTTACCAAGAAAATAATGATATATAAGACAAATGTAACTTCTTTGATCTTGTTAACTCTTTGTAATTAATCTGTTAAATGGTTTCCGATTGTTATGTATATATCGCACCACATTATTGATAATGTCATTATTTGCTTGATAACGATATCTGTAATTGTATCGAAACATAGCATGTTTTTTTTACAAAATTCAGAAGTAGTATTCTCATATACATGTCTTTGATTTTTGAAATCAACTTCTATATGTCTTATAAGGATTATAGATATTTGGCTTTTATGCAGGGGTTTATAGTAGCAAGATGCTGGAATTCCTAGATAAGAAAACGTGCTATAGTACTACAATAGTCGCAACCATTCTCCTTGTTACATACACTTGACACTTGCATTGATGACAAATCATATTACCTACAGTGCACACAACACCTAACAACGTGTTATGTAGAAGATAGTGTAGAAACTAACAACATTTATCGTAGTTACAGACATGGGATATTATTTCATGTATGAAAATTACTATTGTTTAGAAGTCTAAAGTTGAAAGAAACAAACCTGTATAATCCAATACACCTTAATTATTTTTGCTTATATATTTATGAAAAAAGGCTTTGTCTACAAAACAATATAAATTCGGAAAAAGATTGGTTTATTTTTTTGAAAAAGCCTCTTCCCTTAAAGAACTTGTAATATTTATCTTTAAAATTAATGTCAGTGTTTCCTTTATTAGTTGGATTGGGTGGATGGTTAGCACACGCGCTGTATCATATGGCCTGCCATTGAGTCAACTCACGTGGTTTCGAATCCTCGGTTGTACGTGGCAAGAAGTAGGGTTGCCTGTCCAACCTCGTGGGTTTCCCCCGGGTACATTGTTTCCTCCCACTGCTAAAGCGAATTATTAAAATAAAATTAAACCATATGTTAGTCCCGAAATGATCTACTCGTTTCCTTTATTGTGGATATTAATAGAATAGATTCACTTCACCTCACTTTCCTGTCTAATAGATTAGAACTTTTAATACAAATTTATAATTTATTTTTTGTACGAAAAATTATATTAATGATAGACTTAATTAAAATGTTTTTAAGTTGGAATATTTAAGAATACATGTACAGTAAACCCCTTATAACATATAAAGATGCTTATAAAGGGCAGATAACTAGCTTATGAATTGGGGTAGATCATAATGATGGAGTAAAACTTGTTGATTTGATATATTTTTACTTATTTATATTGCTTTTTCTGATTTTTAATTGATACATAAATCACAAGGCTTGTAAAAAATATCAATTTATTGATAGATATAGAGAAGAAAATTCAAACATATCTGTTAATAGTGTGAAATAAAAATATCTTTTCAGACCCCCGAGTAACAACACTCTACAAGATGATTCCTGGCTTTTACCTGGAAATAAAAGAATATGAGTTGAGAAATGTTGTTGAACATGTGTTGGCCAAATATGATCTGATCTTATATGCACCAAGACAAGGACAGACAGCAATAATGTTAAAACTGTCCGTTGTCATTTTCATTTACAAGATATTTCAAGTCACATAATAATTGTTATATAATTAATATTTTTATTTATTTATTTATTTTAGAAATGTATTAATGAAGAGTTATAACAATTATAAAATAAAGAAACCAAATATTTTTTGTTTATATTTTCAATTCATTACAATTGTTTTCATTAGTAACAATGATACTAAGTGCTCATTATTAATTGAAAATGGCAATATTTATTTATGTATAGAGAATTGTATTGTTTATAGTGTACATATATATACCATTATATATAACACATACAATATATTCCATGTCATATTAGTCATTTTATTTTGTGTAAGATAATGATAACTTAAATTATATACCATATGTACTGTATATTCTTTACTATGTATTTAAATAACAGCAAGAATGCACGAGGAAAAGTTGGTTTTACTTAAGTGTACTGTACTTACAAATATTTCTTACAATAGATAAACGTTACATGCAATAATGCCTTACTGTCATCTGAACTGTCAGTTATTCATTTTGATAAATTTTAATAATTTAATATATCGTTAAATTTGGATTGATCTAAAATGGAACTGATGTTTTTTTCTATCACTAAATATTGTATATATTTATATATATACTGGTATAAATATTGTTGGATAGACAAATTTTAATCCCTCCATTATTGATCTTAAAAATTTGCACATAAAAGAAATCTTCTATTTAGTGATAAATATTTCCAAGTGATTGTATGCATACTTTTGATTCCCTCCACGGTCTCTCTAAATGTATCTGTGATATTCTTTTACTTGCAATTTGTAAAAGAACTTGAAAGACTATTAAATAATATTAGTTATAATAAATTATCTAAATGGAGACTTTGTTATGGTTTGATATATATGCTGGTACTTCTGATGTATTAATGTACAGCTTTATTGATAGCCAGCCAGTGAATGGTTATTTTCTATGGAAGTACCACTGACCAGTTATTCGAAAAATCCCAAATTAGCATGATCCACAAATATAATAGATTGATGTTTGTTCAAAGTTTCAGAAAGTTACCTTGAACCCCAGTTTATGAGATATGCTCCAGAATAAAACCAAGGTAAAAGAGACACTTTCAGTATCTCTTCATTAACTATGTTCAGTGTGGGATAATAACATAACTTGTGGTGCAATGGATGATACATTTTATTTACAACATGCTAATCTATTGTCCTGATGTTGGGTTAGCTTAGTTCAAGTACTAATAAAACTGTAGTCCTGTATGGGCAGCTTGAGACAACTTATTTAGGGATTGAGTACAACAAAAAAACAAAACAATTTGTCTGGAAAAGAATCACAAGTTTGTACACATATGGCATGACTCTTCAACAAGTGTTCTTTTATGTTTTCAAGCACAAATTTTGGCACACTTGACATAGGTGAGTTCATTGAGCAAACCATCACTCCATACAGCTAGTTGGCAGGACATACTTAGAAACTGGAATTTGTTGATTGAAGGTGTTGAATTATGTTATTTTGATTAGTGATTACACAGTACATTGGATTAAAAATCTGCCTTATTTACAAAATATTTGTTTGAGGTAAACCCAAAATAGGCCAGACCTCAACATTAATAAAATTTCGTCTACATGATCGACTACAATCAGTGTATAAGGCTGGACACAGTGCAGAAAAGGCATTGGTCAAGATTAAGATAGGTTGCCAAGCAACGAAACATACGCCCACAACAACTATGTTGTCCGGGCGGTCAACAAGGGTTATTGCATATTTATTGCGGTCAACAAGGGTTATTGCATATTTTTTTCTTTTGTCAGTAAGGAGAACGTATACAACACATGAAAACCTTATTACGAGTAATAGCCCATTAAGTAATTATCAGAAATGGTTAGAATTGTTTCCATGTTTGTCTCATGGCCTTCGTCCATAAGATTTTGCTCTCGAGGGACCACGATTCTATCACATTATCCCTCAGGAAGCTGGAAAATTGTCTTGTGGACATTCGTAAATGGATGTTTAACAACAAACTATAACTAAATGATGATAAATCTGAATTTCTGGTCATATCAACCAAGACGCAAGCACGTAATTTAATAAAAGCTGATGCCATCTGGATTGGAAACTGTGATATCCTCTCAAAATCTAAAGTTAAAAACTTGCATATCTAACTAATGAACTTCTGTCTGCTCTACCGCAAATAAAGAAAATCATAAGCCGTATGAATTTCCAAATGAGGTCTATTTCCAAAATTAGGAACTATCTAAATCCAGAAGCTCTCCAAACTTTTATCAACGCCTTGGTCATTTCACACTTGGACTTTGCCAATTTATTTTTATCTGGAGCACCAGAAGCAGCCCTTGATATACTTCAAATTGCTCTAAACAATGGTGCAAGACTTGTCACAGGAACCTCAAAATATGATCATATCTCATTGTATATGAAGCAGCTACACAGACTCATCTGTTTATTAGTAACTCATATAAATAGAATCATGCACGTAACATTGTGTAAATATGACTGTACAGTGCTTAGAAATAACTATTGTTATAATGTAGCTTTAAAATGAAATTATAATAATAATAATTCACATCTCACACAAACAACCAAAATTCAGTCACCAACGCATACAAAACGTAGGCTGGAGAACAGACACTAAGCTTAGCTAGATCACCACCTTTTTAAGTCCTAATTCGATGACTAGTCGAAAACACTAAGTATATTACAAAAATTTTATTAAGTGTTTACTCTGCTCCATTTAATAAAATTGAAAAACATTTATTAAGTCTTTGTATGTGTAGTATAACAGGTGAATACTAATTTCTGGACATTTAGGGCAGCGATCTATTCTCGAAGTATGTAATCAACACTTTAATATTTGACCCAAATAAAATTGTTTTTGTTGTTTCAAATCCTTTTATGTGTTTTTTAAAGGAAGTATTTTACGCACTTTAGAATAAAACACCTTGTCCTTCTGTAGATGCGACAAACAAATAAATCCAAGTTATTCATTATATTAATATCTCACAATTTATTTCAAAAGACATCAAGCCATTGAAATTAATTTCAATTACATATCTTTATAAAGAACGGTATATATATAAAATTAAATTAACCAGTAACAAACACATAGTACAGATTTGTATAGTTTAGTATTTTGACATGCTTTCATAATACTGGCTTACAAATCAGACTATTGCTGAACTCTTCATAAATTTCTAGCAATCTTTATCTTTTAACATCTTAAGTCATACTTATAAAGGAAAAAAAACTTGTGAGTATCAAAGACCTTTTACTATAATGTGCTAAACATTTCATATTATTATAACAGCAGTCATTAAAAGATCACATGATAATCAAAATCGTAATTGCATTTATACACATATTTAACTTGGAATTTGAGCACACATAGAAAATTTAACAGACTTAGGTCTAAAAACAATAACAAGCAAAACATATTTACTTAAGTTTATCAACCATAGCATTATTTAAACACTGGGTAAATAGCTTATTTCCAAATGATTCAAACATGGAAGCAAAATATATATATATTATATTTGGTTTAGCTAAATCAGTTAATATAGGGTGAATAACATCGATGTAAGAGTAACTACAGGGGGGTAAATATGAAAACAATTTTACTTTTGATTGAACAGTAGAAAACAATAACAAAAATTTAATTTTTGCCATCAAATTCATATCCCATTCCACACATAGATGACACCTCTTGTCAACATTGTCTTAATCAAAAAGATAATTAAGTAAACAGTACACGCATGTTTTATTATACTGGAGTATTATTGACCAAAGAACAAACAAGCAAGACAATTTTTCATATAGAATTTACTGTTTATATTTAATATTTAAAGGACTAAGAATTGATGCATATAGTAAGTTTCATATTATTCTCTGTTAAAATGGGTAACCCTCTTGCATTTGGGTCACATTCTAAATTCTAATTTCCATTTGGAGTTTATATGCTGATATGTTTTTTCAAAAGATGAAAATCTGTGTTAAAATTTTGAATTCCACTGTATTACTTTAACTGGTAAAAATCGACTTCTGCTTGATCTTCACAAAACAAGCGGTTGCCAACTATACAGGGCTTGTTCAATTACAATCAAAATAACACACCAGAGCACCATATTCAATATTTTAGTTTAATCTGACATAACACATCAGATAAACTAAATTCTATACATTATTTTAATCAAAGAGGTTAAGCTCTTTTAAGTTTGTCCATTTAAAGATATATTCCCATGAGGTTTATTTGATCAAATAAATATACCTGTAAAACTTTTACCGGTAATTAACTAAACACACATATAATATACAGTTACAGACTAGTGATCATATACTAGTAGACACTAAAACAAGTAAGAAAGACATTCTCATCTATGAAGTGTAAGTTTAGAAGTTGACTGTAACTCACAGCTAGATTTAGCACATAGCTACAGGCCAGCCAACACACACACACCTATCGTAAGCAAGCAGTTAAGTGGTGGTATTTTTTAGATTTGAAGCCTTATCGGACTTTCCATTTAAAATTATTAATATATTTTGTTTTTGACGATATAGTTTGGATATAGTCTCTGAAGATTGTTATATAAATAGCAGATTGAACATCACAAGAATATATCTTTAAATTTTGAACAGTATTTTATTTAGTATCTGAAATTGTATTGGAGAGCCGACTAGCTCTTTATAGCACTCTTACAATATATGGGGAAGGGACATGCAATTCGAAGTAACACAGGGGCCTTATTTACCAAAATTTAAAAATGTTGGGGGTTACAATCCTCTTACACATTTTGCCAATGAAAATTAAGATTTATTAAATAAGGCTTCTGGTCATCATTTCAGTCATATATTTTGTATCTTGTGACCTTCCAGTAATTAACATAAAGTATTGCTGGTGGCAAGTTAAAAGCATTATGAGGCGCCACATAATATATTATGAATATAAATATATTTAATATTTGCATCAGAACAAAAAAAGAATGCATATTATTACTAATAAACTTCCAGAATTAATACAGTTTTCAAAAACTCATACAGTTTTCAAAAACTCATATAGTTTTCAAAAACTCATATAGTTTTCAAAAACTGTATTTACACTCTTTATTAACACTGTCATAATTTATATTACCCTTTTTAACTGGTAGCACAAACGTTAAGAGGCTTTACAAATATTTTCTTTAAGATACAAATTTTGCTCTCTAGATGAAAAGTCTTCTTCGAACAAAGTATTTCAGATATTTCTATTGCGACATAATATGCTATCAAAATAATTAACATTATATATTTTAATATATGCGATATTAAAATTCAAAAGAATGAAAGTAAGTAAGCAATAATCCACAGTTTGGTTGTATTAAATAACATTTGGCCTATTGGGTATATTCATTGAGACGTTGACCATAATATTGTTCCAAATGCAAGAAGGAAACCCTCCATACTTCACCAATGCCATGGGGAAACCAGGCAGAAAATCCCTGATATCAAACCAGGGACCTCCTGGTTAATCACTGAGCCATGGCGGCTCCCAATTTTTTAACCTCATTTCACCAGAATGTTGTGAACCATGACATACAACCTGTTGAATTAATTCTTATGATAACCTGTTGAATTAATTCTTAATAGTCATTTCACCAGAATGTTGTCAACCATGATACAACCTGTTGAACTGATATTTAATAGTCCATTCACCAGAATGATGTGAACCCTGATACAACCAGTTGATATGATTTTTGATGGTCATTTCACCAGAATGTTGTGAACCATGATACAACCAGTTGAACTGATATTTAATAGCCATTTCACCAGAATGTTGTGAACCATAATACAACCAGTTGAACTAATATTTAATAGTCATTTGACCAAAATGTTGTGATACAACCAATTGAATTAATTTTAAATGGTTTTATAGAACCATACCTGCATACAAAAAAAGTCTAATTTAATTTTTGTTCGTACAAACATTGCATGGAACATTAATAAATTATCTTCTAACAAGAAACTGTAATAATGCTATAAATAATATATAAAATATGTTAATATATTGAACATCTAATTTATTACGTTACATTCTTATGCCAATAATAATTTAAAAAATATATGTAAGCTGATTTAATTATTCCCTAGTCATCTTGAGGATGCATATCAGTATCTATAGCAACACAATTATAAACAGCGTAGCGAATTCTTTCCTCAGCTAATTTGGCACTGAAAAGAAAAAAAGCAAAAGTTCAGTAAAACACAAATATGTGTTGCCAGGCAACAAAACATGCCCCGGTTTGGCTAACAAAATAACTTTTTCAAATTTCAGAAAAATCGGATAATAAGTTAAACCACTACAGTGTTTATAAAAATTTGTAACAATGTAGGTGTAGATAAAATTGTGTTAATAATTATAGATAGAAATTTCTCGCTGCACGCTACAGCACCCATCCCCCAAAGACATGTACAGTAACAAACTATTGAGCAAAACACTCATCACTCAGACTCAAAACAACATACTGATTTTATGTTAGACAAGAATTCTCCAAGGCTTGCATGGCAAAATGTTATGTTTATGTAAGTATACAGTGACAAAGGCATAAACGAAGACATCATTTTATAGTTACCTACCTAGAGTAAAAAGGCAGATATAACATGTTAGCACAAGTAGATGATTCTGGTAAACTGTCTATTGCATCGCTGAAATAAAAATATAACATACATTAAAGATACTGTACGTAGCATCACACTCACAACTTAAACAAGGAATTAAAGGACAATATTGGTGTCAGTCATTATTATATATGTAATAGAACTGGTTAAATACATTCCAAGTATAATTCTAACACCGAGATCATTGCTACGGGAGATGTTTAATAAATACTTGAATATACGGGAAGTGACGACAAACATGACAACACGAGTTATCCTTCTATATAACTGACTGAAGTAACGAGCTATAACAGACACACGCTTGAATTTTATTTCACTGATAATTTCGTTGACGATGAAAAGTTATTAAATGAGATGGTGAGAAGATATCTGAAAATTCAAAAACAGAACTGGCTATATCTCCAGTAGCAATGATCTCTGTGTTAACATTATATTTAGAATGTATTTAACCAGTTCTTTCACATATGTAACACCATATTGTCCTTTAACTCCACAATTTTGAAAGGGATCTTCTCCATTACCAAGTTAGTATACATTATGTAATGTAATTTGGGTTTAAACACCTAATCTTTGTATTAACCACATTAGCAAACTTTCTGGCATAGTCTTCTATCCTTCCAACTATTACAGACATTAAACCAGACAAGCATGTGTCAGACATCGAACATGTCTTTTCTGTATAACAAACTTCCCTCCAACAAATTACTGTGTGGTACATATACATACCTTTTTCCTGATGTTACAAAAATAGAAGCTGGTAATCTTCGTCGTCCTGTCACAAATTTAATAAATTTACTTCTATCTTCATTAGTGAATTTCTTTAAAGCTTCCCACATATATTTAATTCTTTCATCGGTTTCCTCTACTTCATCATAGTGAGCTAGGTAAAAAGAGAAATGAATCTTATGTACATATTTCATTATGAATACAATAGGTATCAAAACCACTGTTCTATTCTAAATACAATCCATTAAGGATTGTGTTAGCTCCCATTTGTCATTGTGAATTGAAGATTAGCACGAAAACTCAATGATTGAATATTAAGTCAAATTTGTTTCCACAGAAACAAAACTTTTATGATTAGCAAAGGGAACAAATACCATAATAGATTGATGCGAGACTGATGTCTCATAAAGACACTTCAAATGGTTTATAAGGTAGGCTCCAGAAACAAAATTTGAACTGATTAGAAAGATGGTTGGAGCCCTTTTCAATATTTACCTGTTATGCATGGAATAATAAAGCATTGTATCATTACAAACAAAACAATGCTTTTGTTTAAAAGAGAGAAAGAGAAAAATGGGGTTTAATATCCATTTGACACAAACTAGGTTATTTCGGGTCTAACATATGATTTTAATTCGTCTAACATATGATTTTAATTCTATTTCAATAATTCGCTTGCGTGTAGGGGTCCCTAGAAGTGGGAGGAAACCGTAGGACCCAGAGAAATCCACAAGGTTTTGTCAGGCGACCCTACTCTTTGTCACGTACAACCGGGAAATTGAAACCACGCCAGTTGACTCAATGACAGACCTTATGATACAGAGCATGTAATCAATCCTGGTTTTAAACATAAACAGATACTTTATTAACCATGGGGCTGATAAAACGGAAAGACACTGTAAAAGTTTGTGTATTAAATGGTGATAGTTATTAGAATCAGTCCCACTTTTACACTGCAATTTTATCAAACCCCATTTCTCTCTCGCTAATTAATGACTACTGTTTATTTTGTTACAACTATCTATATAGATTCTGAACATAAGTTTAAACTTTAAAGCAAAGATGACCTGTATTATTTAAAGTCACATCATATATTTTCATTAGTAAAAATAGTAAAAGTCATTAATTCATACATGAACCTTATTAATATAACAGCGTGACATTCTGCACTGCAAAAAAAAATGCCAGAGTTAATAAAACTTACTTGATTTTTTGAGTGCTTCTAAGGATATTTTTGGATCGCCACAAACTCTACTTTCTACCTCTTGCCATGTTAACAGATCTAAAACAGCTGGGGGTATAACTTGTAATAAACCACATCTTATATATGATATCTAAAATAAAAATATACATGTTTAACCACATATAGGATATCCAAAATCAAAGATTATGTAATTACGTCACACAACTGTCTTGTAACTAAAATTTAACAATTCATATGTAACTGATAACATAATATAATAACCTGGAATGGAAGTTACATTGTTTTGTTTTGAGAGATATTAAATAATTTCAGTCATAGCGAATAGCCAATTTTCTCTTTTTCATGGCCCAGAGTGAGTGTTGAAAAAATTGACTTTCATCTTTGGATTGGAGTGTGCACATTAAATAATCTACACATATAATAAATAACATATATACTATATGATAGGTTAAAGCTGAACTCTGGTTACAAAAATACCGAAATAATTAAATAAAAAATAGCTAACAGCCCCAAGTCGCCATACTTGTTTCCAATTTGTGAAATAAATATGGCGGACATGGAGGCTTATGACCTGGGAAGGATAGCCAATCTCACATCCAGTTTGTTTCTTGTAAGCAAGCTGTAACCGGAGTTCGGCTTTAATAAAACTGACGTACTTGATCATCGAATTCCTTCATTCTGGCTTCCTTAACTTTCTCACAATATTCTTCTCGATTTTCATATTTTAACCCAAGAGGATTTCCACTCTCATCCATTTTTAATATCACAGTTACTCCATTAGCTAAAGTTAAACTCCATGACCTTGATGCAGATCTAAAGGTCACAGCATCCATCTTTTCTAAGTCATCAATTAATTTTGTCTGAATTAAAAGAAATTGGTACCAATTGAATTGTCAAAAGTGATTGAAGAAGGTTACAAGTTGTAGGTTAGTCATAAAAATGTATGATTTTTTTAAAAACAATATTTTCTTCAGGTTGTCTGAATAGGATTGATGAACGGGCATAGCCTATGTAAAACCCATCTCCCTAAATAATATAGCGATATATACATTTTATTAATGCAAAGGGGTGTATATGCATAGTTGAAATTGCATTATTACTAACGGCTGCCTCAGTAAATATGGCCTTTTCAAGAGCTAACTGACGGCTAACAATAATTCTTATCAATGCAATCCATGTGAATTGAGGGATAACTGTTTAAAGCAGGTGTCATATGACCTAGCATAATATGTAATATATGAGCAAATACTTCCTTATTATATCTTATCCATAGCAGTTGGAAATCATAGAGTGACAAAATTATAATGTTTTTATTCTCTATAATGTATTTGGAATTGATCTATTTGCATAAGATTGTGAATAAATTCTTTTTTTTAACACATCAGCCAGGCAGTATAACAACTGATTTTTATTCATTATTGATATGGTTGTCTGCAAGGCCTGTTTGTTAGACTGAAAAGTAGTCAGTATTGTATAATTTTCCAACGATTAACATATAAGCAGTTGACTGGTTGATTGAGAGCATTGTATAGCCTCGGACTGCCATTGACAGGTGTGGTCTATAAACTGTAGATAATTCTTACATTATATGGCCTAAATTATGATTCTGTTTGGCTTCAATCTTAAAATGGAGAGCTCTATCATGAGCTCAGCATGTGGTCTGACCCCAATTCACCTTATTCAATGTAAACCTTACCGTCAAACTGTCAACAGTTAAATAATCACGACTCCAACTCACACTTTCACCAATTAATTTCTTCCAAACAAAAGATGATAATGTTAAAACCTAAAACATAGCAATCAAGAATTAAGATACGTTTCTAAAAGACACGTGCCAGAAACTACGAAACCTGATGAAAACACTGAAAAATTAATACCCGTTGCGACAGACCGCTTCATTGGCTAATCCTTCACCTCAACCAAAACAGCGGTAATATAACAACTCTTCCAGATCCTAATGTAGCATAGACAAGTGAAATGATATTTTGAACAATAAAAAACGAAACGAAATTGAATCTGTGTTTTAATCAGTGAGATTGCCCATTAAAGTAGAATACAAGAGTCTTGTAATGCAGTCATCTAAAATGGCATTACTTATTGGTAGAATAGACTCAAGAAAATATTAACAATAGAAGTCAGATTTAAAAATCATAACATACCAAATTTTCTCTTCCTCTAAAACAGGCCCCCATGAGTTGACCTATCCATATATATTTATCTTTGTCTGTACAAGTTGAGTTTGGTATAAAAACATCAGTATTAACATTACCATCTTCTTGTTCCTATAAACAATATATATATAATGAGCTGCAGGGAAAATAGAAGTCAATCAAGTGAGAATTGCATATTTTCTACGAAAGTCACAAGATAATTGATAGGATTACATTTAACAAGAATGTAGGACTGTGTGCATAGATGCCATGCGTCTTTATCTTTAACATATTTTAGGCATATGGCTTAAAAAAATGCAATTCTCGCTTTAATAAAAATGAAATCAGGCCTCTAATTTGATTTGGCACCATAGTGGCTAAGTGATAGCCTGATTTACTCTTGTCAGTGGTACAGTACGGAGGACCTGGTGATGAGCTGTATTTAGTTATTTGGACATGATGTAAAACAGAGATCCTGTGCACGTAAAAGAAAGCGCAAATGTCTGGTTTTAGAACGATAAAATCCATTTTCATGTAGCACTGACATGGGAAAGCCATGACAGACAATCCTGCTTAATTCCTTACTCACTGTTTTCCATGATGATATACTGCATTATATTTTTTGACTAACCTGATTGGGTGCTCGTATAAAATAAGGGAGTGGAATGGGACTATCAACAGTGGAGGGACATAACTCTTCAGCTAAATCTGATAAACTATCACGGAATCCACCACCCTGGTCGATTATACCTTCTGATATAAATTTACATTCCCACCACTGATCATGTCGATGCGTCCATCTGAAATTATTTAAAATTTAGTAAACACAATCCATAGCAGAATTTAACCCTGAATTGTTGCCCTTGCCAAAATAAAAGCTACATTTCTAGATATGCAGCAAAAAGTCATTTACCGATGGAATCAGTTCTGTCCCAGGGTGACACAGCTAGTTTATTTCATTTGTAAACTTCTTGTAATTTTGGGTAGATAAATGCACACACAATTTACTTAAGCTCTGATACGAAATACTATATACAGCAAAAATGTTTAATCTGTGATGCTGAGATATAGTATAATAATGTCTATATTTATAATGTGCTTTCAAGAACACCAGGTACCACTTCCCATCTGTTATGTATTTACATTAATCTACTGTTCACTAACTAACATCCAGATTAGTATCACACAAAACAGTTCTATGGATTGGAATAATTCATTTTGACATTAGATATGTATTACACTACCTATAATCTAAGGGTTTTGCACTTCTTTCTCTGGGTTTTAATCCATCATAAAGTTGAATAAAAACACTACTTTTACAGCTGGGGTCGTTACTAGGGTTACACCGGTGTTCCATAGCTATTCTACGATTTATATACACAGTAGGTTTCTCAGGAGGTCTGAAAATTATAACATGTTTAAAATATAAGAAATTCAATCCAGACTGCAAGTAAAATGTTCAAGAAATACATCAATGGTGTTTTGACAGGCAACCACATCCTACACAAGTCTTTGGAAATACTAATTTTCTCATTATTTTATGATCAAGTTTTGTCTTTCTTGTCATAGATTGTATGGAGGGAGTAAGGAGATTTTCCACAATGATTGACATCTGAAATGAATCACTTACTCATGAAGTTACCCATTCATTTAAGGTAGTCAAATAAGATTATTTTCCATAGCACTGGCTTAATACAAATCCAACCAACACTAAGCAAAAGTTACTGTGGTATAATAAATATTTTCAGTTTATTTTATACTTACTCATTTGCTGAATCTTTTAAACATGTATCCACTAAAGACGTTCTTTTCTTAGATAGAGGTAGCAGTGGTCGAATTCCCTGAAATTAAAATTTTTTGAGTTAACAACATAACATTTACACATAGTCCTACAGCTCGTAATTCAATGGGCTGGCAAGGGATAATGTATAGTGTTTACACCATGGGTTCCATTTCGGCCGTATATGCCGGTCGGGACCTACGGCTTTGGAAAATGACCGAATCTGGATCAGACCCGTAGGTCATTTTGCACGCCGGAAAAATAGCATATTTTGTGCTAAATCATAAAATCCGGGAGACGACGAAACTCCGTGCGTGGCGTGATGTGAACTATCGGGATTAATAAAATTAACAGTGTTCAGTAGCCCACGAATGGAAACCACTGCCAATCAATTATCCTTGTGTATATTGCTCTAATCACAATTAACAAAGGGGCTACATCAAACAGATTAAAAGCTCAACATTTAATCAATTTACTTAGTTTTGTTTTGTTTTATAATTAGTAATACTGTGAGCGTGATCATTCTTGAGTTGTTACAGAATATTTACCGACTTTCATCATTCGTGTGGCAATTCACTGTTTGAACATCAAACAAATTAAAAACTTTTCTTTGATGTCTTCACTTGATCACAAGAGTTAATCATGTCAATCTTGCAAATGATATATATACAAGAATGTTAGCATTTTATATATCATTTCAAGTGAAATTCCTCACCTCCCAGAATAACAAAAGAAAGCGAGATGATGATATTGCTGTCAATGAATCCGATTCCCCTTCTTCAACATCGAACCACGAGGATGACAGTTCCGCCCCGAAAAACAATGTCAGCCGTAAATTCTCTACTAAATGGTTACAAATATTCCCGTGGTTAAGATATGATATTCCCACACAAAAATATGTATTCCCATGTGTGTTTTTAATCCATTTATTCCGTTTATATAACAATCGGTAGACGTCATTTGGTTAAAACAATGAGCTTTTACGATCGCCGCCATTTTGAAATATGTGCAAATATCTTTACATGTTAAGAGTTAAAATACTAGCACGATATTATTTGAGCTCTCAAAATATCAATATGAGTTAATAAATTGATGTTTAAGAATTATATTAATTATTGTACATGTGTATGACTTTGAATTATTTACGTGTGCTAATCATTCGGAACTACTTTTTCCCCGTGTATGGAGAAAATAGTCAACCGCCGAATAATGTCACGTACGCCACTGAGAACCAGGATTCTAGCACCAAAACATAATTAAAACTAAGTTACGATGTTCCTTGAGCATGAAAAATCTTGACGAATTAATAAGAATTTCAACCGACACGCTTTACAGAAATGGAAATCCTGTAGAAACCGACGAGTATATACGGGTGATGTCGTAAACAAATTAAGAAAATACTGTACTTTCGATAAATGAATGCACCTTGTTATTGTTATACTTTATGAATGTATAAATAACTAAATGATAATAATTGATTACATGTATTCTTTTATTTATTAGGGGGATAGGTGGGTGGGTATATAAATGTCGATGTGAGGTTGATTTTTTGTGTGACTGTCCTTGACCCAATTAAAGTTGATCGACATTCCGATAGCATGTAGTTTTTGGCTTCTTATTATGTGCTTAAAATAGCACCACTTTCTCCGTGAGAAAAATGACCGGTTGGGAAAATTTTGAAGTGGAAGCCCTGGTTTACACATACCATTGACATTAGCTACACAGAAATAGCTGGTATTTTTGAATTAACTTCAAGTTAGAATTTATACATCAATGCCTGTTTTGAACTTAGTTAGTACTATTGACAATAAAGTCACATTCTACATATGCTTGATACAGGTAATTTCTAATGAAAAATGAAATGAAATGGGTTTTTAAGTCCTACAGTTTCACTAC
This sequence comes from Patella caerulea, assembly GCA_036850965.1. Taxonomy (NCBI): domain Eukaryota; kingdom Metazoa; phylum Mollusca; class Gastropoda; family Patellidae; genus Patella; species Patella caerulea. Next base: position 31,394,288 of record JAZGQO010000008.1, read on the forward strand.
GAACTGGGCCAATGATGACAGGCATAGGTCATACAGAGTGCTATGAGGGAATTTTTGCCACGACAGTGACACTAAGGTATACCCAGGTTTCCTCTCACTGCTTAAGAACCCTAGGCGCAAGCGAATTATTGAAATAAAATCAAGCCATATGTTAATCCCAAAATGACCTCGTTTGTGTCGTGGACGTTGAAACCCATTTCTCTCTCTCTCTCTAACATTGAATTCCAACTGTCAAGGGATCTTTTATGTGCAAGCCAATGTGTACACTGGACCACGGTTTTCTATACCATTCCAAAGACTAGACAGCTGTCCTTGTCATGCCCTCTTTCAAAAGGGGAGCCACACCGGAAAAAGGTAATTTCTAAGATGTGACAGTGTAATTATTGTCACTAATATAAAGAGAATATTTAACTTACCGCTAGTGGATTTTTTGAGCTTGTGGATGTATGCCAGGATGGAACCAGGAGTTGAAGTACACTGTCTAATAATACCATAAACCTATAATATAGTAATAAATATTTGCAATAGATATAGGAAGAATAACAAAGAAGGGAAAAGTGATTTGCTTATACAGTCCAAGAGTGACTGTTTTTTTTCGGTACTATAGTGAGTCTGCAATTCCTTTAAATGCCACTGCATCAAATGATCAGCTAAAGGCTTTGGGCCAGTGGTTTAACCAAAAATTTAGTACCACATGCATTATGCAAGAGCTGAATCTGGCTATTGCACGTCTATTCTCTAGGCCTTGAATGTTATCTTAATTATCAATTGGGCATTCATTAATTTATCAAGACCATAATCAACTCTCAATGCGAGAAAAGATATTGTGGACAATGGACAGAATAATGGCAGTACACAACAAAACTTCAATATAAGCGCATTAAAATCATTCAAAAATCGATGATAATTGTAGTTTATATCGCAATTTTGAACTAACTAACTGACAGAGACAATACATAAAACCACATTTAAATTTAAAATATTTTGATGAGATAAATCTAACCTTTGTATAACTTGTGATCTACGATAAAGTTGATCTTTACTATAAGATTGCAGCAGTGGAAACCGGATCAAATTTTCACTCGTAAAAAAATCTTTATCAAAACCATGATTCTTCTCACCAGTTGCTGTTATTTTTATTCCCCTTACTCTTGTATCAATTCCACCAGCTGTAAACAAAAAAAATGATATTTTTCACTTAAAAGTAGAGAAATCTGCGGATATAGAATATGCTGTGATGTTTTTATCTCTAACATCACACTGTCTTAACACAAAACACAGGTGTAATCATAGAACTAACTCATTTATCTTCTATGCATTTTTTCTTCCTGTTGTGTTAACCTTAACATCTTTCAAACAACAGAATTGAGGTTTTTTTTTTTTTTAAAAGAATCCGAAAACAAATCGAAAGTTGTTATTATACTTACATTTACATTCTTTAAATCTAATTTTAATAAGAGGATAATGTTCTGTTAATCCTGATAATAATACCACATCTTGTTTACCATTTATCCTGGAAAACAACATTAAAACAATTAATGATGAAAATTGGGAAATAACACTTCTCAAATTTCAGATTGTTATTATTAATGAAAACAATCTTATAATATACATTCTTAATGATAAAATAATTTGTTCATATTGTTACTGAAAACAGTTTCAATATCCAGATTGCTACATGCATACCAAAATCCCCAAATAATACTTCTAAAAGTTCTGATTGTTAAGGAAAACAATCGGAAAATATAGACTCTTGATTGATAATATAATTGGTTGATACTGTTTTTCATTAAAATGAAAATAATTTCTAAATTCAGATTTCTAATAAGATTCATTATCTAAGCTTTAGATAAATTGACAGTTATCACTATAATATTGAGAAAGTGGATAAAGAAAAAGGAGTATAGACATTAATTAACATAGCAAGACCATAATCAACTTTCAATTCCAATGTATGCCTGCAATATAGAGCGGGTTTGAATATGTTTTGTGGTGGATGAAAAAAATGTCAAAATGGATAATTAAAGCTTTGTTTATTATCATAACAATGGCAGTATAGACGATCGAGGCTAACCTAAAATTGAATCACCAAAATCTAGGCTCATAGGTAAGTAATTTGACTGAATCTTTCAGCATATTCATTAGGCATCTTTTAACTATTATAGTGAGAACTGTAAGCTCTTTATCTAATATAATTGTGAGAAATACCTGTCAGGTGTAATGGTGCCAAGTGTTTTAAGATTATCAACTTCTCCACCTTGTACGAGAATCTTTGATGGTAAATAGTTGTCATCATTGCTACATAATGTAATACACAATTTCCTACACAAAAACAACAATTAACAACTGTTAAATATTACAAGAGACATAAAAGCAACGAAATGAAATGAAACATGGTTTAATGTCCTGCTGTTCTGCTCTGACTGGGCTAGAGAGAGAGAGAGAGAAATGGGGTTTAACGTCCACTAAACACAAACTAGGTCATTTCTGGACTAACATATAGTTCAATTTTATTTCAATAATTCACTTGCGCGTAGGGATCTTTAGCAGTGGGAGGAAGCCGGAGTGCCCGGAAGAAACCCACAAGGTTGAGAAGGCGCCCCTATCTCCATGCCACATACGCTCACACCAGGGCTTGAAACCACAGCCGCAAGCCAGAGGTGACCGGCCAGCTAGAGGTCGAAGCGCGGCACTCTAGACCACTAGGCCATCCCAACCCCCCTCTGACTGGGCTAATGAAGATGGTGATATGCTATACAATGTACAATAATAGACGTGTACAACAATGTGTACATGAGAAAAGAGACGAAAAGTTAACAAGAAAAATACATTGCATACAAAAAGGTTCTTCACAACATCATTTATTATATAAGATGAAAGTGTGACACATATGCCTCAACCATTTTAAAATCCTGACTCATGAGCTCATGAAGTACATTTATACACATATGGGTAGTTTTTTCTTGGAGAACTTGTCTTAGATAACAATAAGTACCAAATTTTGTACAATTATGATATATAACTAAAATAATATGTGTTCCATGTTCCAAAAATGTTTTTCTGTATTTTGAAAGTGGCAGATTTACACTGTATATAAGGTTGATTTACGATAATTGTTACGTGATAAACAAGCTAGGGAATTGTTCTCTTCTTATATTGGATCACTTGTCAGAAAGACGTATCCCTTTCAGATGATGGATTAACCTTAATTCTAAATGCTGATTAACTGAGTAAAAAGACATGAACAAGTTAAAAATTCTACTCACTTTATTATAGTACCTTTCTTCATACGTAGTTGTATCCAATGTTGTCCTTGTGTACCGTCACTCTCCCAGTATGTATCAGGATCATTATCCGTTAAATTCATTGGTCCATCATCCTCCTGTAATAAATATATCAACAATGAAACACACTGAATGACTGTTTAAAAGTAAACAAGGCGTTTCTTGTTTCTACTCATTAGGACCCAACAAACAGTCCAGATTCAAAATCTTGTATGTGTAATAGGTTTCTTATTTACACCCTAATCAACAATCCATGAAGGGGGTTTGGGTGGCTGAATGGTTAGCATGTGCGTGCTGTATAATAAAGCAGGCGCGGATCCAGGATTTTTTGCAAATTTTTTGGTAAATTAGATTCAATTTGGTGCATTCTGACGTATTTCCAGAAGGTAAATTCCAAAATTACAGGTCTAAAAGTCGCCAATAAAATCGCATAAAAAAATTTCTGAGCAGGGGGGGTCCGGACCCCCTGGTCCCCCCCTCTGGATCCGCGCCTGTAAAGCCTGTCATTGAATCAACTGGTTTGGAATCCCCCGGTTGTATGTGACAAGGAGTAGGGTAGCATGTCCAACCTCATGGGTTTTCACTGGGTCCTCTAGTTTCCTCCCACTGCTAAAGACTCCTACACGCAAGGGATTATTGAAATAAAATAAAACCATATGTTAGTCTCTCTCTCTCAGATATAAATGTTTTTAAATTGGATAAAAATTGTGACCTGTAGAGGTTCCAAAAGCTAAAAACATTACTTTTTGTACATGGGGTTTAACGTCCACTCAACACAAACTAGGTCATTTCGGGACTAACATATGGTTTTAATTTTATTTCAATAATTCGCTTGCGCGTAGGGGTCTTTAGCAGTGGGAGGAAACCCACAAGGTTGAGAAGGCGCCCCCTATCTCCATGCCACATATGCTCACACCAGGGCTTGAAACCACAGCCGCAAGCCAGAGGTGACCAGCCCGCTAGAGTTCAAAGCGTGGCACTCTAGACAACTAGGCCACCCCAACCCCATATAAAAAATGGAAGAAGTCTGTACTTTACAGCTTTCATTATTTGAAACACAACTAAAGCAGTGTTAAAGTGGGACCCTCACTCATCATACACAATGATTTGATTTATAACAGACATCCTGTTACTTAACACTCCTTATAGTGAATCACACTATAGTGACGTCTGACTGTATGTAATGTTAGTAAATTGTTATTAAAAACAAAGTTATGTGTAGCTTAATGTGACAATAGTCTTGTCTGGTCAACAGATTCAAATTTTATTCTAATTAATCAATTTTTACAAGAGAGAGAGAGAGAATTGGGGTTTAACGTCCAAGTCCAATCGACACAATCCAGGTCATTTCGTGACTAGCACATGGTTTAATTTTATTTTGATAATTTGGATGCAAGTATGGATCTTTAGCAGTGGGAGGAAAGCCACCTACAACCGGGAAATCGAAAGGACGCCAGTTGACTCAATAATAAAACAGTGCGTAAATGCACTCGGCAAACCTCGGCAGATTCCGGAGCCTACACCTAACCTCGACTGTATGACAGTAAGTGATATGTACCTACAATTACAATTGCGTTGCGGCACCGATTTACTTATTGGGAAAACTTGCCGCTTTTAGAAGGAAGTTCTCAAAATTGCATCGTTTAAAGAGTGTGTAGAATTTGCAGTGCAAACTTGTCCTTGTCTAAAGAAAATCGGATAAACTTGAAAAGAAAAATAGCTTCAAACTCTGTAAGATAAAACATTCTTCAAAGGCGTCGTCGTGGGCAATACCATTGGTAATTCGGGAACTTGAAAGTAGTTCTAATGGCGAGGTTACATGTAGGGTACTGGAATCTGCTGAGGTTTGCCGAGTGCGCCTGCTGAGGTTTGCCGAGTGCGCCTACTAAGATACTAACTATTCGGCTATTCCCCCCCACCAATTGTTACAAGCTCAAATAACTAGATAAACAATTAAATAATTTAATAATTTTCAATTTTGTCTTGATAGAGTATTTGATAGAAACAAACTTACACATGATGTAGAGACATCAAGCGATTCCACAACATTTTTGATACTTCCCAGATGATCATTATCTGAAGGCATGTGCTGCGCCATCATCTGTACCAATACTTCATCATGCTGAAAGGACCATGAGGGTGGACTTTGTCTTAAAAGATTCACAGCTGCAGTATCTGGTTCAGGCAGTGGCGATTTATGTTCACGAAGTTGAAGTGCATAATGTTGTTCTACTATCTCATCCCAACTAAATAAAATAAAAATGAAATGAAGTGGGGTTTAACGTCCTACTGTTCTACTCCGACTGGGCTAATGAAGATGGGCATGCACCATACAGTGCGCTAAGGCTTACACTTATATCAAATTCAAACTGCCAAGGGATCTTTGATGTGCATGCCAATGCCTACATGGGACTTATGTTTTTTGTCCAATCTGAACTTTCTTGATCCATAACGTATCTTTAAATAAAAAATCCAGCATTATTAAAATTCATACCTAAATAAATAAGGAGAATGTTTTTTAGCAGGTACAATTTGAATAACAGGTGTGTCCTCTGATGTTTTATTGCCATACATTAGATACCAGTATTCTTCTTTTAAAACTTCTATATTAGATGACGGTGATGCACGGAACTATAATTACAAATATAAATCACATGGCAATGATAAGACAATAATAATATCACAACAAAAGGGAATATCTGACAATAATGTGAAGTTAATTACAAGGATGGACGTAAGGCACCTATCATAGACTTTGTCAGACAACGATTATCATGACTGTGACATGTGCTTTTATGTCCAGGCTTATACATGTACATATTTGTACTTGACACAGTCTGTGACTGGTGCCTTATGTCAAAACTTAGAGATTTGAAGTACAAGTAGATGTTCGAAATAAAGACAAAATGTCACTGTCTAATCTATACATGTACATCACAAAATCAAGAACTACATGTACAACATTTAACTACAAGTGTTTGAAAGAAACAATGGCACCATGTTAAATCCCAAAATAAAACTCTTGATTAATACCAATTTCTATAACATAGAGTATCTTAACAAATATATAAATGTAATGGGTGAACTACATAATAATACTGGTATGTGTTATTATGATTAAAAACTGGTTGGTTAGATACATTGTTATCTCTCCTTGTCTATTATACATGTACACGTAATTGATCATTTACATTCAATCATTTCAATTTTTACTTTAATTTCAAATCAGTTATTATGTTTGGCAAAATATGCCAAAAGCCTCAATAGAATGTCAATCTCCAGCATCTGGTTATTCCAGTCTACATAGTATTTATTGCACATTCTCTACAGATAACAATATGGGGTCACCACCGTTCTTCGAGCCCGCAGCCCCTTGTTACATACGGGACTGAAACACATTATTGTACAAGATTGGTGTACCAATGGTAAAATGTTTATTTTAATTTGAATATTGGATATCAGAAGCCTATCTTTTCCTGGTAAGATCACTAAATCAATGTTGATTTAAATCGACAAATGATTTGTGTTTTCAGTGTTGAAGACTTTGGATGATATTGAATTAGAGACATAGCTTAGAGTTCCTTGTTGCAAATAGGACTGAAATGCATTATGCCTATAGTACTCGGTTAGTGTACCAATCGTAAAATGTTTAATTTGTCTTAAAGTAGCTAAGTCTTTAATGCAATATCCTGCGAGCGTTTTGATATCTTCAAAGTGAATTCTAGTGTTTGTAAGTGAATTCCAGCGTTTAAAAGAGGATTCTGGCGATTAGTCTGTCCCGTATCAAACACCAACTTGCGTGCCAGCTAGGTCAGATACTTCGGACTTATACATGAATAATTTAGATTGTAGAAGATTTAGCCATGCTAAAAAATATGTCGTCTCGAAGACAGCCACAGATAAGATTAGATTGGATACAGGTAGGATTACACCTTTTCAGTATCACACAAACCTTCACAACACGAAGCCATTTTCCATGTGAGTTACAACACTCTTCTCCACTCACAAATAGAATGGATTCTGGTGTCAATGTTAATTCTTTTGCCTTTTTATTATTTTTCTGCGGTTCACTGTAAAGTTTGATCGTGACTTTAGCTTGAGTACAGTAATACTGAACTTCTTTAGCAACGAAACACACGCTTTCTGGCATGCTCAAATTTTGTTTGAAACATTTTATACATTCCTGCACACATCGCAGTCTTGTAATTTTCCTTCTGGCTGGTGGAATATGCGACATATTTAGATGTCAACAAATATCACTAAAGAATTCATTCAATAATTGTTTCTATAACAAATAACACGTAAAATCATTAGCAAGTTTCGCTTATTCCTGAACGTCCGTGTGGACTACGTCACAGACAGGTGCGATGAATGACGTACGTCACTAAAAATAATGTGTTGTACGTCATTGTAATATAAAAGGGAGGCAACCGTTATTATTGACGTTTATAAATAGATTTATCTCCCATTAATCGTTAATTTGTGGGGATGCTCGATGCACAGATCAGGAATTGAATTTCAAAACTGATGTCAATCGAGTGAAAAGATGAATTTCGGAGTACAACGTATGTGTCGACTATATAAAAAATATCTCAACCAATCATGATAGCTGAAACATATTTTTTTTTACCTTGAATACGTCACGATTCTACTCACTCCACCTCAGCTGTCGGAACTGGCAGAACTGGCCAAACGAATATTCACTGTGATAGTTAAAACTGCCAAGCGAAGTACGAAACTGATCAGCAGAAATGCCCGCTTCTCCGTTAAATGTCTGTCAGAAATAACATCGCAGCGAATTAATTAGCGCTCGACATTAACTTTTTTTCCCTCTGCAAACTGAATTATGAAATTATTGTTTAGATTATTAAGAAAAAAAAAATAATAAAACTAGATCTGCTACTGTCCCATGCAGATATGAAAGCTTTCATATTCGCAGTCACTTCCTGTCACATGTCATGGGCCATATAAATAATCTGAACAAGAAAAAATAAATCATTAAAATCGGTAACAAACTAGCGAAATTAATGTGATTTTTCACTCGTAAACAACTTTGTCGGCACGAAAAACATCAAAGGCGAAATTCGAATTTTTGAAATATTCAAATACCAAAATTTCGACCCGTATCCCGGCTATCCTGAAATGTATTAAATTTTAGACATAGGAGACGCATTGAACATACTATGCCCTATTGTGTTTGTTTACAAGCCCGTAAATATCGATTTTTCAATATGTTTCATATTCACTTCAAAATGGCGTCCATCAACTGAGCTAAATCAAAATTCTGCTCTGAACGTTTTTTTTTTGTAGGTTTTTCTTCAAGGATTTAGAAAATGTAAGTCCCATGTCTGTAAGTGCAATATCGCAAAAGTTCTATCGTTTTTCACGTTTCAAGATGGTGGCACTTCCGGTTCGGTCGACAAACTCCATGTTTTGTGTACGAATCAGTAATAACTTGTCTATTATCAAAAAAAAAAAATAAAAAAAATAGGTCATTGTGACCTTTATTTCGACGATTTTTTTTGAAAAATTTGATTCTTAATATCACCAAGGGGAGATGATTTAGAAAATTTTAAAAGTCATTTTTCAAGTCGCATCAGTAATGTCTACTTACATACTAAATTTCATGAAAATCGTACAACTACAGTTGTCAAATTGGTCTCAACTTCCGGTTCGAAATCACATCGACGAATTTTCGAATATTACAAAACTTTTAAAAATAAGCTCCCCCTGACCAGCTTAATCGTTCGCAATAAACGTTTGCCCCTTAACTTCGGCAAATTGCTGACTTTAAAGTGAGAAACATTACAACCGGGCGAAATTTTCGGTTTTATCACTTTTACAGTACCATTGAGTACCAACCGATTATTACAAAACTTTAAAAATAAAAGAGAAAGAGAGAAATGCGGCTTAACGTCCATTCGACACAAACGAGGTAATTTCGGGACTAATATATGTCTTTTAATTTTATTTAAAAACTTCCCTTGCTCGTACGGGTCTTTAGCGTGGGAGGAAACCGAAGGACACGGAGAAAACCCACGAGGTTGGACACCATATTCCATGTCACGTGCAACCTGGAAATCGAAACGACGCCGGTTGACTCAATGACAGACGTTACGATACAGCGCGCACATGCTAACCATTCAGTCTTTTAGCCTCCCTAAAATCGGGAAATTGCTGACTTATAGCAAGAAACATTTTAACCGGGCATTTCAATCGAAACAACGCCAGTTGACTCAATGACAGACGTTACGATACAGAGCGCAGGTGCTAACCATTCAGCCACGCAACCTCCCTAAATTTGGCAAATTGCTGACCTACAGCGAGAAAAATTTCAACCGGGAGAAACTTTCTATTTTAACAGTTAAATTTGCACGGTACCTTTAATTATCAACCGAATATTATAAAACTTTTTAAAATAAGCTCCTCCTGACCAGCTTAATCGTTCGCAATAAACGTTTGGCCCCTAAAATCGGTAAATTGCTGACTTTAAAGGGAGAAACACTACAACCGGGCGAAATTTCCTGTTTATCACTTTTAAAGTACCTCTGATTACCAACCGATTATAACAAAACTTTAAAAATAAAAAAGAAAGAGAGAAATGCGGCTTAACGTCCCTTCCACACAAACTAGGTCATTTTGGGGCTAACATGTTTTTAAATTTTATTTAAAAACTTTCCTTGCGCGTACGGGTCTTCGGGAGTGGGAGGAAACCAAAGGACACGGAGAAAACCCACGAGGTTGGACACCATACTCCATGTCACGTGCAACCTGGAAATCGAAACGACGTCGGTTGACTCACTGACAGACGTTATGATACAGCGCGCGTATGCTAACCATTCAACCTCCCTAAAATCGGGAAATTGCTGACTTATAACAAGAAGCATTTCAACCGGGCGAAATTTTCTGTTTTAACAGTTTAATTTGCACGGTACTTTAATTACCAACAAATTATTACAAAACTTGTGAAAAAAATCTCCAACTGACCAGCTTAATCATATGCAATAAACGTTTGGCCTGAATTGAAAGTTCTGCACCGAGAAAGTTCATCTCGATTTTCCGGCGTGGTTCCCTCTTGTCAGTGAGGCAGAACGGAGGGCCTGACAAGGACAGTTGTCTAGTCGTTCAGATGGGACGGAAAACCAAGGTCCCGTGGACACATTGGAGTGCACGTAAAATATCTCTAAGCAGTTGGAATTCGATACTGTTGAATAAGCTCTATACGATGACTATGCAAACCATTATTAATTGATGAATATGTTATAATGTACAAAATATACACAGCGCGCGTATGCTAACCATTCAGCCATTCAGCTTCCTTAAAATCGGGAAATTGCTGACTTATAGCAAGAAACATTTCAACCGGGCGAAATTTGCTGTTTTAACAGTTTAATTTGAACGGTACTTTAATTACCAACCGATTATTACAAAACGTTTGAAAATAAGCTTCAACTGACAAGCTTAATCCACAGGGACTTAAAGGGGTTAAAATAAAACTTCTTAGAATACTAAGAATACTAATACTATACTATTATAGTCATACAGTAGTAAGAAGTTTTATTTTAATCCCTTCAAGTCCCTGTGACTTAATCGTATGCAATAAACGTTTGGCCTGAATTGAAAGTTCTGCACCGAGAAAGTTCATCTCGATTTTCCGGCATGGTTCCCCCATGTCAGTGAGACAGAACGGAGGGCCTGACAAGGATAGCTGTCTAGTCGTTCGAATGGGACGAAAAACCAAGGTCCCGTGTACACATTGGAGTGCACGTAAAATATCCCTAAGCAGTTGGAATTCGATACTGTTGAATAAGCTCTATGCGATGACTATGGAAACCATTATTAATTGATGAATGTGTTAAAATGTGCAAAATATACACAGTATTAATCTAAATCAAAAACATAGATTAATACAAATTTTTTTTAGATAGTTTTAAAATAGAAAACAAATAATTATATCAAATTTAACCTATTCAATTTCAATTGATATGAGGACTGGCTGCAAAGTTCTAAGCCTATGTGTGCGAGACCTATATAATGTTGATGTTTCCTTTTATTTTTCTATATAGTTTCCATCCAAGCTCAATTTTTTCATCTGTTATTTTCGGTGATTTGGGATTCGCAAAACGTTTTGAAAATATATTAATTCCAAGGCCACCACCCATTTTTGAAAGGAGGCTAACCAGAAAAGTAAAATAGATCACAAAATCACGAAGTAACACAGCTGTCAAGGTCAATTTTTTCATCAGTTGTTTTCGGTGATTTTGGATTCGCAAAACGTTTTGAAAATATATTAATTCAAAGGCCACTACCCATTTTTGAAAGGAGGCTAACCAGAAATGTATTGATTTCCCAGATTTGAGACGAAATCGCGAAACTGCGATCTATTTGATTTTTTTTTCAAGCTGTTAATCGGAGTTATTCACGCGAAAACAACTTTGTCTGCACGGAAAACATCAAAGACGAAGTTTGAAATTTGCAAATACCAAAAATTCGACAATGAGCCAGGCTATCCTCAAATGTATTAATTTCAAAGATAGGAAACGAATTCAACAAACTACGGTCTATTCTGATAATTTACATGCCCGTTAATGTCCATTTTTCACTATTTCTGATATTCAATTCAATATGGTGACTATCCATTGACTTAAATCAAAAATCTACTGCCAACATTTTATAGCCACCCCTTCAAGGATTCAGAAAATATAACCCCCGTGTCTGTATGTAAAAAAGCAAAATGGCGTGTGAGGTTTTTACATTTCAAGATGGTGACACTTTCGGATTGAGCTACAAACTACATTTTTTGTGTACGAATCGGTGGTCTCGTAGCTAGTACATAAAAAAAATTCAAGATGATCTGACCTATTTTTCGCCGAATTTTTTGAAAATTTCGATCCTCAATTTCTCCAAGGGGAGATAATTTAGAAATTTTTTAAGTCATTTTTAAAGTCGCATCGGTAAGATCTACTTACATTCCTAATTTCACAAAAATCGTGTATCTATTAAGTTGTCAAATTGGTCATGACTTCCGGAACGAAATCACAGCGACGAATTTTCGAAATTCTAAAATTTGAAATTGCAGATGAAATTAATTTACGTCAAGGTTTTCAAAGAATTTTTTTTTTAATAAAATAGGTCTATCAATAACAAAGTTACGACTATGCATTGTTAATTTTTTCGTTCGTAAAATTCGGTGATTTCGAATTCGCAAAAGGTTTTGAAAATATATTTAATCAACAGCCACCACCCATTTCGGGGATTTCGAATGCGCAAAACGTTTTGAAAATATATTTAATCAACAGCCACCACCCATTTTTTGTTGGGGGGGGGGGGTCAAAGTTTCAGAAACATCCTATGGTTAGATTCTGTGAAATCCGATTTGCAGGAAAAACACACACACAAAAAAATAATAATCTTAACAGAAACAATAAGCTTTCATATGAAATATTAAAGCTTAATAAAGGTGTTTGAAGCTGAATAAAAATAATGGCTACATAAATAAATAAATACATAAATAAAAATCAATATTGATTCATTTTAATAATTCACCAATTAATTTATTAAACTTTACCCGGGCAAATTTCTATATGAAATATCTATGGTATAAACATACTGACTTTAACCTTTTTTTTGGTGAAAAATTCGATTAGTGAGGCATACGTGTGTGTTATAGATATGGGGATCACACCATTGTAGCGAACAGAACGATTATTTGGAGGCTTTTCGTTACCTAGTTAGAGCCATATATGAATTCTAGTTATTATAGAGATAAATAGAGACGTGAATCTAGATAGTGATTAACAGTTTATAAATAAAGAGAGAACGATGAGACAGTTTGATGGTTTACTTGCTACGTTGTACTGATAAATACTTTGTAGACGTGACCGCTGTATGACTGACCGGTAACTGACCAATATTACTCTTGTCCGTCAACTCATCTGACACTCGTCCTTTACGTTTGACCCCTTCAAACTAATTCTGATTAAGAAGGGCTGATGGCCGCCATTTATACAACTTATATTGGTTTTTATACGTCATTGATGTAAGACATCAAACATACAAATTCTTCATTAACAAAATAGTCAGCAGTGAAATTAATCCATAGGCCTTTCCTTTCATTTACCACTCCAGCAGAACATTGAATAACAGACAACCAACGGTGATAGGACAATTTAAACAATGACCAGTAATTAGGCAGGGGTGGATCCAGGATTTTCAGAAAGGGGGGGGGGGGGTGTGTGTGTGTGCTGCACCCACTTGGGAGTGCGGTGCCCGGCCGGTGATTTTTGGGTGGAAAAATGCCCACAAGGACTAATTTCATACTAGCACTGTAAATTACGATTTCCAATTACTTGTTTCTGGGCGAAGTTATCGGGCTTTGAAGTATTTACAATATAGTCTTGATTGCCAAGTACCATTGTTACGATAATAAACAAAAGTCTTGATTATTCATTTTAAATTATTTCTTTAAATAGTGATCGTGTCTCAATCCATTTAAATCACGGTCATCTGATGCCATGTGAATAAATGACTAAATAATAGTTTATTATGAGGCCAAACGAAACACCTGCAATACGAAGGTGTGGCCATTACATGATGCATCTTTAAAAATTCTAACTTTTTAAACATAGGATTGTAGGCAGATTTGGCTCTTACATGATGCATCTTTCACATACAGATACCTAAATTTCTTTGCAAAATGTTTGCAATTCTAGACAAACCAGACACTTTGTGAACTTGATCATGAGCATGGACTATTTAAGAGTTAAATGCCACATCGCAATATGGTAGACTTGATCCTGGAATATTGACTATTTAAGAGTTGCCTGGGATTATTTTTCACTTGGCGGAGCAACTAAGACCGCGTACGATATCTCGGATACGTTGGGCAACACAGAAAGAACACAAGAATCCCGAGATGTGTCGCTTAATGACCAGTAAGTAGGCTGGGCGGATCCAGGATTTCAGAAAGGGGGGGCGTGCTGCGTCCACTTGGGAGTGCGGAGCTGGTCGGTTATTTTTGAGTGGAAAAATGCCCACAAGCACTAATTTCATACTAGTATTGTAAATTACGATTTCCAACCTAAACTATTTTTGTTCTCCTTTCCTGTGAGAATATATGGAGCTAAAAATTGTTCGCTACATCAAAAGAAAAACAAGAGGAGGCGTGCGCCCCCCTCTGGATCCGCGCCTGTAATCGGACAGATCTAGAGAGTAATCGGACAGACCTATACTCATAATTCCTTCCCATACTTAATTATTCTTATAAAATAGACGAAAGAGTGGATCTTTCAACTAATCATTTTGTAACTCAAGCGTTTCTTATGAGAGGGGCCTCGTCGGTAACAACAGATCTCTCTTCAGCATAACGTTACAATTTTACATCCCACGTTTGATATTCAATCATAATATGAGGAGGCCAAAGGAAAAGCGTGTTAAAGGTCAAGGAGAAGCGGGGGGCGATTCGAACCCATGAACGTTATCGTTAAAAACAAACGCATAAATCAGACTCGAGTCTGGTAATTCTGACCTCATAAATGTCTATGGAATGATTCAGTTCAATATTAGACTATAAACTATGTTCCTGTTTAGTTTGTAAGTGTTTTACTATGGCTAATTTTAGGAGCAATCTACTGGAATTCCAGACACGTAATTAGCCGAAACTTCTGTGTGAAATGCACAGACCTATTAGTGCGTCATACTACGGTGCACGCTGATTATATTTGAAAGTAATATTTACGTTTATATTTGATATAAAGGATCCAATTAAAAGTTAAAAATATTTTTACATATTTACATTACCGTCAATATGTACGAAAATGTAGACAAAGAACGTAGAAGCACCGCATATTCTAATCTGGACAGTAATTAAAACTATATAAATCATTATTTCGTAGACGAGAACGGTTTAGATCTATGGACAATACCTTATTTCATCGAAATCGGATGTACTGGTCCCTATGAGTGTTTCACCCCTCATAAGTGTTCTGGGTTTAATAATAATCCCACTGATAGGACCCATGAAAAGGGAGTAATTGCTTGAAGTAATTGCTTTCAAACTTTTTATGAAATCTGTCCTTTTGTTGCTGATTTTACGAAATACATTTGAATTTACAATTTAGCGTAGACTTTAGTCAGCATTGGTGATTTGAGGTGGAACGATCAAGAGGTAAAGATATTATAACAGGAGTATATACCAGGAAAACCCTTCACAAAATAACACCACATGTCTTGTTGACTGTGCAAAGTAAGAGATGTAGATTTTTTATTAAAAATATTGTAACATGGTTATAGAAACCAAAATCATCAGAAGGTTAAAACAAGTTATAATAGGTCGACACATGGCATGGAATTAACAATGAAGTTTGAAGTTGGGCCCTTCTAAATATCCTCTTACCAACACCCACTTTGATGTCAAAATAGCCTTAACGAAAGAAATTTCAAATTTAGAAACCGAATGTCAAAAAAGACAACCAATTAAATTGTCAGTTAAACCATTCTTCTTTGAAAACACATTTCCTTATGTCAGTTGGTCCATCACACCTTTGCTTATGTCGTTCGGTCCATCGCAACTTTGTTTATTACATTTTTGATAATTTTCAACCTTTATTTACATTTTTAAATACAAAGAGAAGTTTCTTTATATACAAAGGTACGAAATTATCAAGGTTTCCAACATTTAATAGCTGGAGCCATAAATGTAATCCACTCTTTTAGCAGTGTGTATGGACTCAAGACCGAAATATAGAGCATGTCCAGTACGATGAAACGCGAGAAAGGAACACATCGTCGATCGGGGGTCAAAACCGCGTAACTCGTTTTTTTGCGATTTTCGTGTTTTTGCTTAAATCGACTATTCCCGCCGTGATACATACTGTCTAAAAAACTTGTACGTCTACACCAATAAAATTTGGCGTAAAAGTCACATGAACAAAACCTTGTATTTCGATTGGTTAGAAATAATGCGCGCAAAAACCACGTACCTCGCATTCGACCACGTGTTAGCCTGAGCAAGCCTTAGACGTCGACTAAATTGGGTTAAATGGTATATTTAGGTAAGTTTTTGTACGATATGCTTCATATATTCAACATAAAGTAAGATAATTATTACTTCTGAAGTGATATGAATTGGTTTTCGAGGTAATCTTTTCCCCTATTATGTTTAATGAGGAAAATATTGTGTTAGATTTTGAATTTTCAAGTTTGGCTCATTATATGAATTATAGAATTAAATTGTGTCTTATAGAATGTGCTATATGAAAACAACCCAATAAAAAACGCTTTGGGAACGTCCTTTTTTGAGCCTAAATCTGAGTTACGTGTTTTTGCATCCTCTTAATATGTTTTGATTATATCGACTTACGTGGTTTTGCATATATCTCTTAGCAAATCAAATGAATGAAAGAAAGAACTGGGTTTAATGTTCTATTTTTCTGCTCCAATCCGGCTAAAGAAGACGGTACGCCATGCAATGTGCTACAAGGGAAATCGATAGAATTCCAACTGTGTTTCGTCCGATCCTGACGACTAGACAATCGAACCCCAAGCCTTTTAGTAAATGAGACTGAACCACCTTGGCAGTCATAAATCAAATGAAACAATACATCATAAAAATTCACATCATATCTTTTTTGATTTCAGAATCACAATGATCTCAAATAAATTCAGCAACTGGACATTTACCAGGGGTGGAGCATGTGTTCGAATGGCTCTACAACAGTCTAATACAACAAAACAACCGTCTGCCCCGATTTTACAACCACAGAGTGAAACATCTAATCTTCATTCGGCCACCGATCCTAAGAACTTAGCTAATCCGCTGACAAGTAAACGTCGCTATTTTACTATCAATCATAGTCCGAAATACTCTGATGATTCTGAAGATATTTCTGATGCTGAAGACCCGGAATGGGTTCCAGAAGCCAAATCACCCAAATGGACCCTCCCATTCGGAACAATCCCTGTGCAATCACCAAGTATTGAAATAACATGTTCAGAGAATGCTGCTGATCTTGATTCCTCTACTGATGACGATCCAATTGTTCCGAATGAAAATCCCGTGAATGTCTACAATTCAAGTACAAAACTTAGCCAAAGACGAATAAATTATTTAGCAAGGATGCAGGGTCAGTTGTATAAGGGTTTAAAGAAAACCGCAGAGGGAAAACGCACTTATTCTACAATCAAACAACCCAAGGCTATTTTACCGCGTGGTTGTAAGCCATCCTGCAAAAAGAACAAGCAGACGCATTGTGATGAATTCACAGACAAAGACCGACAGATTATTTTTGACGGTGTTTGGAAAATGGATTGGAACCAAAAAAGAGTTTTTATTTCCAGTAATGTTGACTCTGATAAACCGGCAGAAAAAACGACAATCGCAGAACAGTCAAGAAGAAAACGAACCCTCACATACCATCTCAAAAGAGAAGACAAACGAATTCGGATTTGCAAATCTATGCTATTATCAACAACTGGAATTGGAGAATGGCAGTTGCTACAGTGGACTCGAGAATCTTCAGATGGTGTTGGCACTCAAACCTCATCTTTGCTACAAACCACCCCCAATAGAAAACACGAGAAGAATGCAATTAATCGACAGTTTGTTAAGGACTTTATAGGAGATCTTCCAAAATTGCCTTCTCATTACTGTAGGTCATCTACGTCAAGATTATACTTACAACCAGATATACCATCATTTGCCAAATTATACGAACGGTATATTGAATATTGTGCTGATAAAAGTATCGCCAGTGTTTCTATGAGAATATTCAAAGAGGTTATAGACGAAGAAAAGGTGTCGATCTTCCATCCCCGAAAGGATCAATGTGATGTTTGTTGTGGTCATGACACTGGTAATGTCAGTGAAGAAGTATATTTAAATCATATTGAAAAGAAGACACAAGCCAGAGAAGAGAAGATTAGAGATAAAGAAAGAGCTGTTCAGAATGAGTGTAAAGTCATTACGTTAGATGTACAGGCAGTTTTGTTAGCACCATCTTTACAAGCAAGTTCAATGTACTATAAAACAAAACTTGCATGCCATAATTATACAATTTATGATCTGGCATCTGGAAATGTATGTTGTTATTTTTGGCATGAGGGAGAAGGGGGCCTGGAAGCAAATCATTTTGCGTCGTGTCTCTTTGATTATATTAACAACATTATCGACTCTGCCGGTGAACGACTTATCATTTATAGTGACGGATGTATGTACCAAAACAAAAATTGCTTATTAGCCAACACGCTCCTCCATATTGCGATTTCTAGGGGTATAATAATATATCAAAAAATTCTTGAAAAGGGCCACACACAGATGGAGTGTGACTCTATCCACTCCACGATTGAACGAACCATCCGTCGAAAACCAATCTATGTTCCAGCTGATTATGTTGATGCCATCAAGCGAGCCAGACCATCGCATCCTTATACAGTCAAATATCTAGATCATACGTTTTTCAAAGATTTTACCAATCTGAATTACTACAAGTCAATTCGACCCGGGATGAAAGTTGGGGATAAAAATGTAGCAGACTTGCGAGTTCTAAAATACACACCAGACGGGACAATTCAGTTTAAAACAAAATATTCCGACGAGTTCGAGTCCTTGCCGTCACCCCGCAAGTATAGGACGTCACAAAGTACCAGTGCTAATTTACAAATACAACCATTATATTCATCCAGTCTAAAGATCAAAGCTTCAAAGTTTAAGCATTTGTCAGAACTTAAAGCTGTTATGCCACGCGATTATCATGGATTTTACGATAGTCTGAAACATGATTAAAACAAAACTTAGTGCGTTGTTTGTATGTAAGACTTTGGTTTAGACGTTGCTAATTACGTGATTGCAGTTTTGCCTTATTTCACTCGTCGGTAGATAAGAAACAGTATATCGAATAAACTACAAGTTAAGTTATAAAGCATAATAATATAATTATCTTAGTTGATTTACAATGTCATGTGTATCGAACCATTTTGTTATGAATGAAATAAAAATGTTTTAATTCTTCTATCTTTAGTTTGTTCGTTCCTGGGCTTTAACGTCCACTTCCACCTAGGGTGATATCGGAGACAATATCTATTTTTACACACCAGGGCTCTTTAACGCGCACACCAAGGTATAACGGGGCTTCGGTTATTCGTCTCACCAGATCGGCTAGACGTTGTTCTTGCCAGGCCAACGGGTACGCGACACTTCTGGTTTTCGTCCCATCCGAAAGACTAGCCAAATTATTACCAGGAACCTCGTCGTGTTCGATTTAAAAGGAAAAATACGCGGGAAAATCCCATAGTTGTTTTCTCGGTCACTATCGGGATCGACTGCTGGATCCCCTGGTTAGCGATCATGCGTCTTACCCACTGGGCTACCTCGACTCGCAAAACCTCGTATGTATATATTTCTGCATTACGTAAAACCTTGTAGCTCGGCTACCACTTGAAAATCGTAACTCAAAACCTCGTAAGTCTGAAACTAGGCAAGATAATATGCCTTAACAGAAACCCAACTTACAGTTTTATCCGACATGCCAATTGGATCATCCATGCCGATACTTGTTGTAAAATTAACATTTTTAATGACATTGTACAGTTTTTTGTCTCTCCTGAAAACTTGACATTTCCGACTTACGTGGTTTTGACTCCCAGTCGACGACATGGCCTCTTCTGACCCCTCTGTGCACACAACAGCGCGACCATTAGCCCATTTGAAATTTCGCCCCGTAACCAGCTTCTTAGTCCAATTTACACAAGTTTTGGGAAGAGAAACAGTAACCCTAACCCAAGCTGAGCTTGCCGAGCTAATCTCCTGAACATCCAAAAAGCTTGATCCATCCACTCGTGATTAGGACGAATAATCTACTGCTTCCCAGTACTAAATACCAAAATTGGATAGTCTAACCATGCCCAAATTAATCTTTATATTATCGGATTCTTGTTATTGAAGTGAGTCTTTTCATCTGGAATATAGGCTATGTATTGTATATACACTTCAAAACTGTCACTTCAATACAAAGTTTCCTCAAGTTGAAAATCCTCTTTATATTTTCCGATCCAAAGAAATATTCAGACTGATTGAATAGGGTCTATTTTAAACAGAATATGATACCATCGTTGAATATGAGAGCTGGTTGATCTATCGTCCCAATTTGCCAGTCGTTCCGTGTCATTGCTAACATCTTCTCCCAGCCTTTTACTCTAAACCCAGTAATTAGCTTAAGTTCATTTTGACGGAAAGATAATAAAACCCAGCCTCTTCAACTGTCAAAGCAAGTGCCGTATAACTTCTAGACAGTAGAGACCGTTACTAATAAGCCTATTGAACAGACCGCCATTTTTCTTTCATATATTGATTAAAATGGTCGCCGGTGACCTTGAGGTCGTACATCATATATGGTCTCTGCGCCGAAAAGTGACGTGAAATTAGCGAGTAAAATCAGGAAATACACGAAATTATCATGGTTCTGTATAATTTGACAATTGATGAATATTCTGCTTGGAAATATGTACTCTATAATTCTACCTAGTATGAATATGTTTCACCCAGATTATCTTATAAATGTTGAGTAGTGGCATACACTAGATTACTGGGTTCTTTTTTTTGGTTTCGAACAAGGTAGCACATCTAAAGGAACCAATGATATACCCATGAATTGGAGAACGAATTATTTGGCCCTACCCCTTCGACCATTTATTGTAAATCGTATAGCCATTTATTTTTAGCATTCAAAGAGTCGCGGTACATTTATTTCATTGTAAACGATTGTTCTTGTAAACGATTGTTCTTGCCAAGGTGTACCAAAAGAAAGGCAACAAAAATAAAATAGAGAGAGCTTATGAACTTTTTCTACTATGACGAAGACGGGTACAATTGACCTAAACCAGAAAACAATCAACTGAATGAAGTGAAAAAGACACTTATCCACCCCTAACACTCTAAATCCACCATAGTTGTTATGATGATTTAAAAATAAGTTCGTTCAAACTGTAACGATGGAAGACATAGACAATTTCTAGGAATGGGTATGACCCCAATTCATCTTAACGTCTGGTTGGTAAGTGTCATTGTCGCAGTAATTTTCCTTCCTCGGATCAAAATATCTCTATGAACGTGTTCTGGCGGAATATACACGTTATAAGTGGGCTTCTGGAGTATTTTAATTATTACCCCCGCTCCGTTCCCGGCACCTTGGGAGACGACCGTTGAATCAGGTAAATTATACGATATTGAGCAGCTTCTCTATAGTTAAAGAGAGAGAGGAATGGGGTTTAACGCCCAATCGACACAAACTAGGTCATTTCGGGACTAACATGCTTTAATTTAATTTCAAAAATTCGCTTGCTCGTAGGGGTCTTTAGTAGTGGCAGGAAACCGGAGGACCCGGAGAAAACCCACGACGTTGAACAGGCGAACCTCCTCCTTGTCACGTACAACCAAGGATTCGAAACCACGCCAGCTGACTCAATGACAGGCTTTATGATACAGCACCCCCCTAGAGTCACTAGGTTTGTTTCTGCGTATCATTACTATATATTTGAAGGTGGCTTAAGGAATATATACGCAATAAGTTAGCCTCTGGTGTATCTTAATTACCCCCCCCCCCCCCTCACGACACCGTATCAAAACGACTGGTGAATCAGTTAAAGTATACAATATTGAGCATCTTCTCTATATTTAAAGAGAGACACGAGTTTTGTTTTTTGTATCATTACTATATATTTGAAGGTAGCTACTATACACTGTACCACGTCTGTTTTATACCATAAACTTGACAAGCAATCCAATTAAGATATGATTAGATTGTATTGTCGTGAACAAATATTTTTTTTTTTTTTTAAAAAAAAGTCTGAACGAAATGATATAGGATCTCTGTGTTAATCGGCTTTCTTGGCCAGTGAATAACATCTTGGTCTGTGTCCTCTTGGTCTACTAACCGTTTATCAATGTCAAGGGTATCTGGGCTAGAAATCTATAAATTAACAGTGTGACATTCACGTAATGGGTTTTATTTTAAACAAATCTGAAATAAAAAGCCCCTTTTACCATGTCTATATAAAAACGAAAATAGATGTTGGATTATCTGGAAAAGAGTACCACAAACCTGCTCGTGAACAGATAAATATTTGTTTTTACCCCACTGATAATTTAAAGCTAAAATCATGAAAGCTTATTCGTCCATGCACGATTTAAAGAACCACCTTTCTTTGCCCGTATTCGATTTGAGTTGGGAAAAGTTGTTCAAATAGCAGGTAACATTTTATAAAGATCAAATTCCAAACTATCTTTGGTATTCATTTAACAGTAATGCATGCATTAATTTTGAGAAGATCGTTAATTGGTTGGATTTCTGTTCCAGTTTTATATTGACGACTGTTTGTACCATATAAAACATAATACTAGTCTCTTATTGGCCAAATCATGCTAATCCTTTCAGAAAACCCTTTGGGTTGTTGGATGCTCCTTGTTATTTCAATTGACCAATTGACAAACATTTTACATGATTATGTGTTGTTCGCTTTGATGTTATCATGGGTTGGATAGAAATGTTGGTCGAAAAAAAGGCTGGAGACTGTCCAGTTTGGTTTCAATCTTGTTAGTGGCGCAGAATGGGTTCCGGTGTAGACTTTGGCGTCCGCGTGAAATAAACCTTGACAGTTGGAATTGAACGAAGAGCAGGCGGAGACGCGACTATTTGGAAAAAATAAATCCTCCGTGACAATGCTTGACATATGCTTTTGTTCGCTATCTCGGTTAGTGCGAAAAGGTAAGATGACAAAACAATTTCATTTCATTTCAAAATCTAACCATCTTTGACAGTCTCTGTAAAATATAAGGACCTCTATATTATGTAGCTTTAATAATAAGTGGTCCCTTTATCAAAGTGTCAAGGTAGATTCCCGCTATGACTGTGCCACCTCTGTAAATTGTTATTTCTATGTGTGTAATTTTTGTTGATCTAGCTTGGCACAGTGCGTTTTATTGCCAATGAATAAAGCTTTTAAAACCTAGTAGTAAAATGTTGCATTAGTTAATCATGTGTTTTAACGGTTTCAAGTGAAAATCGATAAATACAACGACTATCAGCATCTGTTGATGATAATAATGTTGTCTCGTGCTATCCACGGGGAGATAATAATCAAGGTTTGTAGAACGTCAGTCTCGTGCCAACCCTCCACGATATCTTATATAACAAGCACAATAAAAAGATGGTGATCACGCGAAGCGAACATTTCGAGAGTGACAGAACGTGGAGGTATTCGTCTAATATTGCAGACAAACTTTGATTAAGTGGCGTGTTTAATACTCCATATGTTCTGTTGATAAAACACATAAAAGACTTTATAGTCGCACACTCTTCATACTTTTACCCATTTCAGCACTGATTGTAGAATATTAAACCATTCAATATTATCAATCCTCGGTTCGCTTGATAATTTGTTTCACTGAAAGAATGAAACCGGGCAAAGTCTCAAATCCCCTCCACTGAAGCTTGAAGCTACTTCAGCGCTTGTGACTAAAAAATAGATAACGACGGTATCTCGCTTCCATACAATTGCTCTCCAATCGTCAGATTTAGGCAAGGGTATTAAAATTCATAAATGGTCGCTCGGCTTTTGATTTCAGTACTACTTTGTCGATTTATAGCCAATGCTATACCCGTTTCTTCTTTAAACTGCTTCATTAAACACACAATATGCGAGAGATAAATCTACCTATTGACGACATTTCTTTTGGCCTACAATGTTATCCAAATTATTAATTAACTGATCAAGGACATCGCTATCCTGCGATATTTACTGGATTTGAATACATTTTGTGATGGATAGTTTTACATTGAGGTTACATTATGGGAGATGAGATAAAGAGATGGCAGTTCTCACTATAATAGGTAAAAACTAGATAGTGTAAAGGTAATTTGTTGAAAATTTCAGTCAAATTGGTCCACTATTAGCCGAGAAAAAAGCATTTGAAATATTCACATAGCCTCGTTCATCATTACTCAAATCATTAATATAAACAGCATAGTCTCGATTATCCACTTGATTCATTTAAATATCAACGGCCATTAAGCGGCATATAGGAATTCAATCCGCCAACATCGAAGGCTAGCCTTGACTTTAAGAGTTTATTATGGTCTGGATATGTTAATTAATGTCTAATTGATTATTTAGATAACATCTCAGGCCTAAAGAAAGACCTGTAATAAGTAGATTTTGCTCTTGCATAATGCTATTTTAAATGGATAATAGAGATTTTGTGTTTACCGACTATAGTAAGGCCTAAAATTCAATTGCTAATATCTCGGTTCAGAGTGGAGCATTTTGACGCTAGTTTTTTTTTATAACTATTATAGCGAAAACTGTCAGCTCTTCATATAATATCGCATAATGCCCTTTTACTTGTTTTTATACGCCTACATTTTCATGTGGACGTATTATGTCGTCGCCCCTGTCCGTCCGGACGTCCGTCCGGACGTCCGTCCGTCCACAATTTATTTGTGGACTCTCTACAGGTCACAATTCTTATCCGATTTTGACGAAACTTGAAATATAGGTTTATCCCCAAAAGATCTCGGCTGCTTTCGATATTGGCATGTATCGGATCAAAACTTCATGGATTATGGCCCCTGATTGTACGAAAAATCACATTTTTAGCTTGTGGACCCTATAGAGGTCACAATTTTGAACCGATTTTGATGAAACTTGACATGCATGTTTGTAACCCAAAGATCTTGGTTCCTTTCGATATTTGCGGCTATCGGAATGTAATTTCCTGAATAATGGCCCCTGATTGTCCGAAAAATCACCCTTTTTAGCTTGTGGTCCCTCTGGAGGTCACAATTATTATCCGATTTAAAAAACCATTTGAATATATCACCGTTACACCCTAAGGAAGGTTGAGTTCGAATTTCGGGAAAATCGGACCAAAATTGACCGACAAAATGGCCGCCGTTTGTACGCGAATACTGTTAACAAATGGTATATCAAGGTTGTGGACCCTGTGGAGGTCACAATTTTAATTCGATTTTGATGAAACTTGAAATTCATGCTTATAACCCAAAGATCTTGGTTTCTTTCGATATTTGCGCATATCGGATCATAACTTCCTGAATTATGGCCCCTGATTATACGCAAAATCGCCTTTTTTTTAGCTTGTGATCCCTCTGGAGGTCACAATTATTATCGGATTTAAAAAAACGTTTGATTATCTTACCGTTACACCGTAAGGTAGGTTGAGTTCGAATTTCGGGAAAATCGGACCAAAATTGCCATACAAAATGGCCGCCGTTTGTACGCGAATACTGTTAAAAAAGGGTATATTAAGGTTGTGGACCCTGTGGAGGTCACAATTTTAATTCGATTTTGATGAAACTTGAAATTCATGGTTATAACCCAAAGATCTTGGTTTCTTTCGATATTTGCGCATATCGGATCATAACTTCCTGAATTATGGCCCCTGATTATACGCAAAATCGCCTTTTTTTTAGCTTGTGGTCCCTCTGGAGGTCACAATTATTATCGGATTTAAAAAAACGTTTGATTATCTTACCGTTACACCGTAAGGAAGGTTGAGTTCGAATTTCGGGAAAATCGGACCAAAATTGCCATATAAAATGGCCGCCGTTCGTGCGAGAATACTGTTAGAAAATGGTATATCAAGGTTGTGGACCCTGTGGAGGTCACAATTTCAATTCGATTTAGATGAAACTTGAAATTCATGGTTATAACCCAAAGATTTTGGTTTCTTTCGATATTTGCGCATATCGGATCGTAACTTCCTGAATTATGGCCCCTGATTATACGCAAAATCGCCTTTTTTTTAGCTTGTGGTCCCTCTGGAGGTCACAATTATTATCGGATTTAAAAAAACGTTTGATTATCTTACCGTTACACCGTAAGGAAGGTTGAGTTCGAATTTCGGGATAATCGGACCAAAATTGCCATACAAAATGGCCGCCGTTTGTACGCGAATACTGTTAAAAAATGGTATATCAAGGTTGTGGACCCTGTAAAGGTCACAATTTTAATTCGATTTTGACGAAACTTGAAATTCATGGTAATAACCCAAAGATCTTGGTTCTTTTCGATATTTGCGCATATCGGATCGTAACTTCCTGAATTATGGCCCCTGGTTATACGCAAAATCCCCCTTTCTTTAGCCTGTGGTCCCTCTGGAGGTCACAATTATTATCCGATTTAAAAAAACGTTTGATTATATCACCGTTACACCGTAAGGAAGGTTGAGTTTGGATTTCGGGAAAATTGGACCAAAATTGACAGACAAAATGGCCGCCGTTTGTACGCGAATACTATTAAAAAAAATGGTATATCATGGTTGTGGACCCTGTATAGGTCACAATTTCAATTCGATTTTGATGAGGAAGGTTGAGTTCTAATTTCGTGAAAATGGTACCAAAATTGCCGGACGAAATGGTCGCCGTTTGTACGCGAATAGTGTAAAAATATGGTATATCATGGTTGTGGACTCTCTACAGGTCACAATTCTTATCCGATTTTGATGAAAAGTCACATTTCTAGGTTGTGTACCGTCACATCATAATCATTGTCGGCTTCGAATTTCATGAATATCAGACTGGAACTGACCAACTAAATGGCTGCTCCCAATACAGTACATACTCCGCGCAGTGTTGCGTCTGATTAGAGGTAATCCAACTACACACTGCTATTATGAGTGGATATTGTTGTGTTAAATTTTGATTGATCAGTAGTCCGTCTACCAACCAATCACGAGCTGCCAATACCTGACCAAATATGTTTACATAACGTATACGTCATGTCTCACGATTTTATTATGCCTAATTAACCCGTGCATAGCAGAATACTGCAGTAAAACTAATTGCGTGACAAACGAGGCTATCAAGTCGAATGAAATGTAAACAATACTGTTTGGGAGCGAACATACTTTCACAGTTTTAATACCTTAAGTCACTATCCAAAGTTTTTGGGAAGACCCAGATGAAACGAAGGACTGTCATGTTGCTGTACTTAAGTGATAGCTTTCATTGAACGGAACGAATAGACACACTCCCGCATAAGTTCAAGAAACAGACCCCATTCCAGCAATGGTCAGAGAAGGATTTCTCGGGCCACTGCTTCAGGAATATGAATACAGTATGAAATACAGGACTTAATGATGTAGGAAAAATCACTTTCGGTATTGCTTGTTCTCTATCCATCCCTGGAAAATGTGGGCGTATCCTGCCTGGCAGTGCCAGCCTATCTTTAACAATTTGGAATATTATTTCAAAATTTAAATCGTCAGACAAAAATAATTTTGCCACCTCATTAACTTTGCACTTGTTCATCCCTCTTAGAAAAGTGGGACATTAAACCCCGTTTCATATTTCTCATAACGGTTGCATTCGCTGCAGATCTGACGATGGGGAGGGGGGGGGGGGGGGCAATGCGGTCGTAATGCGAAAGTCAACGAAATTATTATTTCGACTTTCGAATCATATCTTTTTTTTTTCAAAAATAAACAATATTAAATTGGAATTGGGGAAGAGTTTATGTCTTGTGTATTTTTGATTCTCAATCAGGCATATCCCCACGCCCGCTCTGGTCGAAGTATTTCTGTTAATTGTGTTTGTTCTTCAGGACACTCTTCAATATCGTCTTGGTGAAGCCCAAACCAACCTCTTCCCCCCCCCCCCTTTACGGACCTGGCCGTAGATTACCTTTACCCCCTTCGTATACGAAATGCTTATGTTCCCGATGATTTCAGGTAATTACGTGTGTAGTTATTGGCCTTGGTCACCATGACAAATTATTTTTGCTGGACCATAGCTAGAGCAAAGGTTTATGGGAGCTGACTCACTATTAATAGATTTTTGTGTTGTCCCGAAAACATCCAACATGGTGACAATCTATCTTTTTATTTGACTGTCCTTTATTTTTATCTATTCACATGTTTTATGTTACAATCCATATTTTCAAATCACAGAAATGTGGATACAGAAACAACTGCCAGTTATTAAAACGAGTTTAAACTGAAAGGAATTGAAATGAATATATTACATGCTGTGGTAGACAAAAATCAATTATTAAATAAAGTTAAATGGCTAGATATTCATAGAAGCAAATGTTTTGAATAATATTGGATAATGTAAGAGCATATTTGGTTCATCATTGTATATTTAACTTCCATAAGCCCAGTTTTCATTTAAAGGAGGTCAGTTGCTAACTCAGTATCACCCACAGTCTTCGACATTGCAAACACGACATTGAAATCTGTTGGATTAGCTATTCCACAAGGGAGTCGGCTCGGTACCCAGTTAAATTTGATAAGAGCTTTTAATTGAACATTTCAGTATGTTTTCATTTATTTCTAGTCAAGCTAGAGTAATAAAGATGATGATGTATCTATAGTTTCGGGAAGTGAATTTCATAAAAGTGATGAAGGTAATATGAAACTCCAATACAACTCAAACGACGTAGATAAGTTTGGGATACAGATAATAAATTTTTGCTGGAAAATCTATCTTGTTTATATGGTACTATAATATCCTAGAGACACGATGGGAAAATATTTCATAGTCTGGATACTCTTGAAATGGTAAATCCATATTGAAATAGAGCATCCTTTGGACATTAACTAACACTGTATCGACCTTCTGAGGTGTCGAGCATTTAAAGTTGTGTTATAAAACCCCAAATTTCTCACGTATTGGTAAATATAATTAAATAAAGTTATTTTTCCATCACTGACTCACCTTAAAATGTACTGATTAGATATAAATTAAAGGCGTCGAGTACTAATACAGTTACGTTCAAATCAAATCCTCCTCTTTTCTGATTCTCTGTAAGCACACAATCAGCATTTATAAAACTCACTTCCAAATTGGAGTTTATACGTAAATAATTCCTAGTGGTCATCAGTGCACGGAAAAAATTCTATAGAATACCATTAGTGACCTGTAACATTTGACCCCTGGGTCATGCTTGCCCGTGGAAGGGTTTGTTTACAATGTTCTGTGATGGATTCCCCCAATATTGAAAGAAGCACGATGTTTTGTGGACTCACCGAATTATTTGGGATGGTCTAACTGACACAATTTTACGTGCTTGTCTGAAATTGGTCTTGTCCAGCCATATCACAAAGACACACAGCCCGATATAGACTTACTTAACAAGGCCCTGTCCATATTTGAAACCGATGAACAATCACTGTTTGTGTACGTACGGGTCGTGTTAATATAAGGATCTTCGATTTTACTGAAATCAAAGTCTGAGTGATATATAATCCGAAAGCAGATGCATGTACATATAGCCTCTAAAAGCTCATTGTGGATGAATACTCACAAAATCGAGCGATTATGGAACTAAGTGTGTTTTTTTCTCACAAT
This sequence comes from Patella caerulea, assembly GCA_036850965.1. NCBI lineage: Eukaryota > Metazoa > Mollusca > Gastropoda > Patellidae > Patella > Patella caerulea. The sequence goes on from JAZGQO010000008.1 coordinate 31,423,932, forward strand.
CCACCGAAACTTGTCAGTTCTTTTTACCTCTGGATCGATACTAACGAAATCCTTCATTTCTTGCTGCTGGATTCGGGATGATAGCCGTGCAAGTGGCTGTATGTCTTGTTTCCAATAACTCCTTTACATCTTCCTCAATGATGCACTTTATTGAATCGTTACATTTGAATGTCTTCTCACATTTCAGTTTACACATTGTTGTAAAAAAGCAAACAAAAGCCATAAAAAAAATCTTTATCAATGCCAGTGATTATTTACAGTATCATTGCGTGCACCTGTTGCAAAATTGTGTTAATATTCTACATCGATTTCAGACATTACGGTGTGCCGAGTGGAATATGCGTTTTCAGCGTTTTAAAGATACAATTTCATATTTTTAAGTTATATTTTTAAAATGTATTAACATAAAATAGATGGTATCTTTTAACAGTCCTTGTTAAAGAATAATCCTATTAATCCAATAATCGACTATTGCCAGTTGAGAAATTAGCAAACATATCATTTTCAAATCTAAATTAAAACGTTTGAAGATAGCTATTGTATAATTGTGTTATTATTACCGGTGTGAATGGTTTTTAAGTGTGGGGAACAATGCCCATGATCGTATAATAGTGAGTTGACAACCTATTAACCAAAGGACATAGAAATAATTATGTTTTGACTTTCTTAGAAAATATGAAATTATCGCTTTAATGCAACCAGGATGTTTTGTCATTGGCAAAGTTTAAGGATTTCAATATTTTTGGTGTTAACTATACCTTACAACAATTTGAAAAGACACTTAGAATTTTGCATCAAAGATTAGATTAAGAGTAAGTCAATGCCAGCCAGGGACACAATAATAACAAATATGATCGTTCTATGGGCCAGGGACTGACCATATTGTTGGTTTGAAGTTCGTCACCCCAAGAAGAAGAAAACTAACAAGATGGGTAACGGTTAACGACCAGTTTCTATTCCCAAAACCATGGCCATTATAGCTAGAAAGAAATTATCATTGAGACTGGATGTAACAAGCTACTGTAGTCTTGCTAAATTTGGTGTTGATAAAACCAGCTATTATTGTTCAGAAAGCAGAAAATGTGAATTATTCGGGCAATGTAACTCTGACGAATGTCTTTATACACGATCAATATAAGAAGCAGCATTCGGAAATGAACTTGAAAGATTTTTACATGCAGCTGATAAAAAAACAACATTGGCACAAATTAAAAGTAGTGGAGATGTCTATTTCTTGTGTTAATATGCTTGTCGAAATTGCTTGACGTGGATAGGCAGACAGTAATCCTAGAAACCTGATGAAAATCAGGTTCTCCTGGGAATTTGAGGATGAGGGATCATAGGATATTGTTATCCGTTCTGGTCTAAACCCTGACGCCGTCCTTAATACATACAATTCCTGATACTGATGAATTATTTTTTTTTACAGACCCTTGAGATATGTATGTATAGTAAGCATAAGATTGGAAGGATTCGCCCCATTTGTCTGTTTGGTGTGACAAATTGCTCTGTCGAGAGAGAGAGAGGGAGGTAGTCCACTTCGGACGAAACATGATTCATTTATTCGCTTGCGTGTAGGGTCTTCTAGATGTGATAGGAAACGGAGGTCGGGGGACCCACAGAAAAAACATGTACCAACTAGGGTTGGGGTTACTTGATTAAATGAAAGACCTTATAGTCTAAAGTGCACGCGTTAGGGCACTCTCCCATCATATGGAGATTGGTGTCGGCACGTGGTTAATTAATAATTTTAAGTTTTCTATTTTAGTACACCCGGGATTAAACACAATCAATCTTAACTGCACATGCCTTTTCCACGGCGTTGTCAGATATTGCACTCTAATTTGCAACAGAGATCAAAGATAAGGTTTTCAGCTGAAATTGTCCTACTGATAGGACGCCAGAACAGGACAGTTATAGTGTTTCTATTCGTATTCAGATCGATGTCAGTTTTACGAGCGATATGTAAATGCGAGGGAAGCTCTTGCTTCTGGAGAGTGACTTATGAACTCTTTTATAAACTCTTTGCACTTAACGTTTAAAGGAACTTAACCTTCAACTGAATATTTTACATAAAAGCTACTAAGTAAAGTTCAATAGAGGTCCATTTCAACTAATATTAATATGTGTTTTAGACCCATTTCGTCTATTAAAGGTTCACAAGAAATGAACATTACTTTAAGGATGGTCTATTATGGCGAAGGTAATGAAAGATTTTTTTATTATTATAGAGCCGAAAGTCAATGATACCCCCCCCCCCCTCTTTCCACAGATTAGATAAAGAACTGTCCGTTCTAACTATAATAGTTAAATAGATAATGTAAAGGGAATTTGCTTAAAATTGATCCACTCTGAGCCGTTTTCAGCCTCGATAATCATTACTAACACATAGTCTCGATTATCCCTTTCATGATTAAATTATGAATGAAAATTAAGTAGCAAATCGGATCATAATCCAGTAAATATTGCAGGCTAGCTATGACATCGGAGTTGATTATGGTCTGGATAAGTTAATTAAGGTCTAGTTAATGATTTAGATAACATTTCAGGCCTAAAGTAAGACCTCCAATAGGCAGAGTTAACTCTTGCATTATGTATGTTTATATAACTGTTCGGTTTGCACAGTTTTGATACCAGTATCACGGTTTGTAAAACATTATTCAGTTCAACTCCAAATATAAAACAAGACCTTTCTCAAAAATAAAAAAACCAATAAAATTAGAGAAAAATACTGTTTTTTTTTATTATTGATTTGGATTTTCCGTTAACTAAAGATTGATTCAAAATGGTTATATGGGGTGAATAGTGGATCCCACCACCGATGACATATCTGATAGAACGTGATCCTACTATTCGATTGGCTGATAAAACTGATATGTGTTACCAACAGAGAAATAAACAACTGCCTTTACCATCGATTGAAACTTCACCAAAATTTCTGCATGATTAAATTTTTGTGCTTTGATTAACATTTCCAACGATTGATAATTCTGTTATGTTTTTTAATGGATGTAATTTTTGTTAATTTTGCAATGATGAGAAAGAGCCAATTTATTTATCGTGATTTAATGTAAATATCTCAAGTTTTGATCAATGAAGATAAAGTGGAACGCCGTTATTTTGCAGTCATTCATTGGAGTTTGAATGGTCGAGTGATCTGACACATGGGTTTTAAATCATCAAGCAAGTGGTGTGGGTGCGATCATCCCAGATGTGTACGTGACAAGAGCCTGCCCAGCCTCGTGGTTTTCTCCGGACTCTCCGTTTTCTTTCCACGCAAGTAAATTATTTAAATAATGATATGTCATGTTTTGAGAGGAAGTTAAACCCCATTCGTCTCTCTCTTTATAGTGATTTACCGTAAAAACGTTCTTTTCACGTATCAGATTGCTTAAAGGGACAATCCCGATAAGAATAGGGTCTCAAAAATTAAAGTCCGAGTATATATGAACTTTATGAACCAAAATATAGTGGCATGGTGTATTTACCGTGTCTCAAAATTTCAGCTCAAAATATTGAGTCGTTTGGACGTGAACGTCAACACTGCTTATCCGGACACGTAACCCTTTTAAGATTTCGGGTCAATGTTTTCATTGGGTGACCTGATAATCGATTAATGTTTCTTGAGCGGTCTATACTATACAGTGAATGACCCATGCCCTGTACATGATAACAAAAGGTAAATTTCACCTACATATTATTTTTATTAAAAAAAGTCTGGTTTTATCCAGATACTGTATAATAAAACTTTCTCCATTTCTATACGAAGACTGTCAGGTTTAAGTTATATACAAGCGTATCACAAATATTGGGTTAGTAGGTGGGCCTTAGGTTATGGATTTTAAAGGATTTTAACACAAAATTAAGCAGTTTTATTCCCCCAAAATTTATCGGGATTGGCACTTTAAGTATTTGCATAATCCCATATTTCAAACTGTAAAACTTTTCATATTTTACATCAATGCATCTAAACAGAGACATCGTAGTTTTCCAATTATGTTTATAAATATCTTATTTTCACGAAATTAAAGAGGAACCTCCGGATTTGAACTGATTCTTTGTAAATGTTTACATTTCACATTTTACATTGTAAAATACATGTACAGAGAAACTCTATGTATACTGATTTATACTTCGATTCTTACAAAAAGTGAGCCATATCTTTGTTTACGGCCATTCCGGGAATAATGCCAGTCCAATTTTCTTGTGAGTTCGGCTGGGTAAAATTGTGGAACAAAAAGAAGAAGGAAACGAAATGAAGTATTAGACATTGATAACGTTGTGAAAAACTTTTCGAAACGTCGCTCAAATAAATAAGTAGTTGCTTTTCCATGAGTGTCTGTTTTTGTGTAATGCTCATCCAGTTACTATATGCCTCTAAAAGAAGATTATCGTATGTAGTCGTCAGTGAAAATTATTTATTGGTACACCCTCTTGTTATTTATCGGTCCATCATCCCCTACTCTTGTCTGGTCTGTTAATCCAATCTCTATATATTTCCCAGACAATAAATGTTTTAAGGACGCAAAAATCCTTTTATAACGTAGATAACACCACGCCATATTGAAACGAAATCAAACAAATTTACATATTCTGGTAAACGCAAATTATCCGTTTTTGGAACAATAATTGCAATGTAAATTTTAACACAGTTTGTCTCTTTTAAAACGAAATTAGAATTTCCATTTTAACACATTAAGTGTTTTTTGAGTGTATTTGCAATTTACATTGAAATGGATTTTTTGTTGACAGTCGATTAAAACAACTTTTCTATTGTACAAATGGGTTTATCTCTGCTTCGTAATCTATTTCAGTTAATAAGTGCTGTAATGGGATCCCATGTACGAAACGATGGAAACTCTTAAAGTTATTACAGAAAGATTGTTTTGTTTTCGATTATTTGTAATCTTAAATTCCCAATTAAAGTGATAAATATCTTTCTCGTGATACCGTCTGAAAGCGCCATGGACGGCATGTATAACTTGATCTACCAAATTTCTGCTGGAAAAAACAACATGGCCGTTTGCATACAAGTAATGTTCATCTTGTTCATCTATTTGGATAGGTACCCCCAGTCAGAATGAAACGCAGGAACGTGTCCCTGCCCACACTGACGACAAACCTGTGTACCCCCAGTCAGAATAAAACACATGCACATGTCTCTGTCCACACCGTCGATAAACCTTAAATTCACCCCGTACTTTATAGGTGTATGTGGACCACGAAACCACCATTTTCCTAATAGGTGTTCATAATTTTTCTCTGTGTTCATCTTGGCATAAAATATCTTCCTTCTCTCATCCCACTTGAGTTGTTTTTTCTGTTGAAGAATTATGACTAGTCGATCATCTCATGTCTTCTGCTTTCATATTTTTTTACTCTCAATTTTAACTTCATCATCTCTAAACTATTTTAGTACGATTTCTACATGCTGCTGTCATATCCTATTCGCTTCACTTTGTCTCGTTTTTGTTTTCTCAAGCTTTTGGTTAGCTCTAACTTCTCAATGACTGATGAAGTGGAATATATCCATTCGTTGTTGGTGGACGTATACAAATAATTCTTCACGCTATACGAACAAAACACCGTTATCTGTAAGGACACAGCTATCATTCATTTTAAACCTCCTCGCTTCCAGTTAGACAATCATTTGATAATCTGTACAGAAATAATTTCAGTTGTGTCTGAAATGTCGGATTGAATAGTGATGTATTTATATAAAATGCTTTTCAGGATCTGATCAAGAGAACTTTCTCTGTCTTCCAGTCCAACTATAAATGCATATTAATGTGCCAACCGTAGGCGTATGGGTTCGATGACAGCTAAAACCCGAAAATATTTCGGCTTGCAGGCTGCGGCACCGGTCTTCAGTGAGAGCGGGGCTTTCCGTGATGGAACCTCCAAGAAAATTTTGGAAAATTTGACGGCTGCAAACGCTTTTCCTATTATTCTAGCCCGTGAATACAGCAACTTCAAAGTTGTCGAAAACAAATTTAAAGTCAGAGGCGCAAGGATTTAAAGAGGCACTTTGGGTAGAACCCTAGGGAAATTTGAAAACGGGTGACACGCTAATGACACGTGAGCGTAATGATATTTCAAAATAAAATGGCAAATGAAAACATGCCATTTCTATCACAGAACCAGGGATTGGGGTTGGGAACCGGCCCGGGACCCCGTGTCGGAGCGACCCCCTTTACTGACCGGGGAGCCAAGAGGGAGGGGGGGGGCTCTCCCCTTGGACATTTTGGAAAAATGAACCCCAAATATGCGATTTGGTGCAATATCTGATTATAATCTCTGTCAAATAATATATTTCATAAATTGCTTAATCTTCGCCAAAACCACGACCTGCAACTAATTTACAACCATCAACCTGTGAAATTATCATATCGTCATGTTATTTATTAACGTATTATCATTGTATCGTCAAGAGTGAAGAGAATTTAACTGGTTGAAAAATGGGACTAGTTGAGAAAATGTTGACCATTTGATTAACCAGTAAGAAATATTGAATCAGCAGGAATATTTTCATAGAAAAATGTCCCATTTTGTTGCCGGGACCGCTAGTTGATTCCTCCTTTGATGGAAGGCCACGAGACACATTGGTACAGAGTGACGAAAATGAAAATCATGATAAAAGCTGCTTTTTAATTTTGGATTCTGGCGTTTCCCCACAAATAGGGTGCAGGTGACTTAATAATTAGTAAATAATTTGCGGGAGACAGTGTCGGTGAATCGGATGGAATTTTCGGTTGAAATTCGTATCCCCGTGGCAGGATTGCGAATTCTGACCAACACCCAGCACACCCGGTCCAGAAAGTCTATTATACCAGCCCATTCGAGACTCCAGTGATGGCGTGGCGGTCCGTTAAAGCCACCGGCCACATAATATGATCATCATGGCTCCATGGTCGGTCCAATACCACCTCTCCCATATAATGTTCAGCAGAAAAAGGTTGGGTTTTTTAGACGAATTGGACAAAATGATTTTATTTCATTTTTTGTCCGACCGGCCCTTCAAGCGATCGTCCGACCGGCAATTCGGCCCCGATCGCCTGACGGCCCAATCCGCCCCTGCACAGAACAATGGATTAACTATTTCTCCGAGTTGTCAATCTGACCGTAATTTTCATCAGTGAAATCAAAAATATTCCATGATTCATCAGCGGTACAAAGCCCAAGGTCACATCTTTAATTTACCTTTGGCTTGAAAGTGGTTAACTTAGAGCTCTAATTCAATTATTGCCTTTATCCATATGTCCACATGTCTGATAGACAATTGGTATGGTGGAACGACGGAACCAGACTAATATTTTATAGATTTTTCACGGAAAACTTGTAATAGGAAGATAAATATTATTTATCGAAGGACGTGGGTAGTCTGGTTTAATATTAGAAGAAATTCCATTACCCTAATAAGCTTAGAAATACCTGAATATTTAAGTCCCTAGGGAACGAGAGATTTCTGGATTAATACAAAGTATAAAATTATCTAAATTAATGGGTCATTATAGAAACTCATCAGTTTATTTAATATTTTGTCAAAATCCCAGAAAATAAAATGGCAGAAGTCAAGTCTTTAACAGTCTTTGACATTGCAAACGCTGCTTATGGTCAATTTAAATCAACATTGATTAAATGTAAATCAGTTTATATACATTCAATTATTATATGCGTTGCGATCCATTTCTAGGTGCCAAAGAATAATGTTTAGCTCCTTTAAAGGGACAATAACACTCTTGCTGGCTTGGTAACTCCAGAAAATAAATAATAGCCTTATTCTAAGTTCTAGATGCTTTAGTGTCTTACCTGCTGTGTAAATTATCCATTACATCCTATTTTACTTGTCCAGAGAGTTTGAAAATATTATAAAAGGTTTACGTTAGACTTTTCAAATCAATAAGTTGAATTTTTCCAATTTTTTAAATTAGGTGTCTTACAAAGAAATTTATATCATCAAATAATTGGAATATTGTAAATTAATACAATTTGTTGACCAGAATGAAGATTGGGACATTATTCAGTTACAAAAGTGGTATTGGGGCTATAAATAATAAATAAGAAAAGTTCTTAATCATATATGGGTAGTGGGGCATTATGCAGGGTACGGTATAGCATAGAACAAACGTAGAAGGAAATGTTTACTAGGTGCATTTTGAACTTTTCAAATAAACTAGAAGTTTTATCAAGTGTAGAGTAGATAAATGTAGGATAGTGTAGTTTATATCCATGTAGTGTAGAGTATATAAATGTAGGATAGTGTATATAAATGTAAAATATAATTTGGGGTATATAAATATAGGATTGTGTAGAGTATAAAAATCTTGGATATTGTAGAGTATATAAATGTAGGATGGTGTAGAGTATAAAAATCTTGGATGTTGTAAAGTATATAAATGTAGGATGGCGTAGAGTATATAAATGTGGGATATTGTATAGTATATAAATGTAGGATAGTGTAGAGTATATAAATGTAGGATAGTGTAGAGTACATCAATTTAGGATAGTGTAGAGTACATCAATTTAGGATAGTGTGGAGTATAATTTAGTATCAGGTGTTCTAGAAAGTGCGTTATTTAAACACATGTTGTTTTTACAAAGATTTATAAAGTATAACGGTGTGTTGATTTTTTTCATATTGACATCTTTAAACCATTTTACAGCGCTTGCATGATTTACGAAGCGAATGGATTCTTTTCTATTCTCAGTCTCAATTAGGGAAATCAAATTTCCTTATTTCAATATGTAATCTGTGAAGAACGTTTGAAATTGAAAAGAAAATTCAACACAGAATCTGTTAAATAAATACATAAAGTGAATCTCAACACGCGCTCATCTCGTCACACAGCCTCTTTTTATCTAATCTGTTGAGCATGACGTAAGAAGCTGAATGTGACTGTTGGAATGGATTTTTTTTTTTATTCAGGCAACGAAACGAAATGTAATTTAGTTAAGTGAATTGAGTAAATTTTGTACCGGAGAGAATGTTCAGACTGTCAGTCGGAATCAGATAAAATTTCCATCAATTCAAGATCTTCATCTGGGGAACTTATTGACCCTTACTTTTTGAATGGTGTCCTCTTACACAATGCTTAGAGCGCCCTTAAGTATGTTAATTAAGACGATTATGACGTCATTCTGTGACTACTTTTATTCCTGGTGACACTCAATGAAACAAATTTTTAACGAGACAGAAAGAAATTTACAAATACTAACTATATCTTTTTAAATTACATGTTTATACAATTGGAATACTTGATTTTCGTGATGTATTTGAAAAGCTCACATTGCAGGGCCTATCCAAATATTTTTGTTGTATTTTTGTCTACGCTATATATCTCTTACACAGTGTCCCATTTCCAGTGTATAATTAAAGTAACTTAATACCAATCCAAAGTCTTACACGTTGAAAACACGGATTATTTGTCAATTAAAATCAACATTGAAGTTGTGATCTTACTTTGAAAAGGTAGGCTTCTGATATCCAATATTTAAGACAAAATAACCATAGTGCGTTTCAGCATCGTTTGTAACAAGTGACCAGAGAAAACGCTAGGCATATTCCACATAACTTTTCTGGAGAGCATGCGCAATAGACTGGAATAACCAGACACTAGAAATTTATATTCGATTGAGACTATTCCGTATTTCGCTTCGCTGGAGATAACTGGTTTGAAATAAATTAAGAGTCAAAACGGAAACAATTGGACGTAAATCAGTTCATATACAATCAGATTATATTATTATAAGCGTTGCGACCCATTTGGGTCAATTTCTAGGTCCCCAAATATTACCGACTTAGCTCCTTTAATATCTGTTCTTGTTTGTTCTCTGCTATAGTTCAAATGACATAGTGTCTACACACCTCCGTGAGGGTGGATAATTAAAGATAATCTTTTATCTAGTTACAAATTAAACAGAAAAAAACATACCAATTGTTCTGAACCTAAAAGAATTTTAATACTACGCTGCGCCGAGACACACCGTCCCACTTCCCCTGACTATTTCGTTTCATTGAAGAATATCTGTTGATACAACCTGGCCGAAATAGGTCATTCAAACCCCACAACTATCATACAAAAATAATGCGTTGGCGATAATTGATGATAGGTTAGCAGTGGGAAGAAACTGTAGGACCCGGAAAAAACCCAAGAAGTTAGACAGAATAAAACACTGATATACGTAAGCTTCTACAAGTAAGAGACTCTGGCAAAATATGCAATATGTATAGAATAACAACGTTTCGATAATAACTTATAATCTTTATTTCAACAAGTAATACCAGACACTCTCAAAAAAACCATCAGTCAGATATAATTCATAAAATCATTCAAAATACAATATATATGGTTTATGATCAAATAATACAATATTATGATTGATTCAAATAAAATGAAAGTAGGATCTAGGCTTATATTATAATTAATATCACTGCTAAACATTTTTGTCATATCCAAATATTTTTTTGTATAACATTAACCCTTTCCATGCTCTACTTGGTAAAGCATATGCACACTATATTACAGACAGTCATAAAATTTTAATTTACAAGGGTTAAGGTAGTGTTTATATATACTGCTCGGTACACCCGAGCATTGGGGCGGTATGAGTTAATGTGATCTGAGAAGATTGACAACACAATTACTACGTAGATGGACAGCGCTGATTGGAGCTGATAACCAAACTAGTAGTGGGGTTTATTAGGTGTAACAAGCGGTAATAATTTCTTCAAGACATTTAAAATGGAAACGGGCAAGTTCCAAATAATGTAATTGATATTATAATACAATATCGTCACAAGGTTTTCAATTAAATAAATCGGGACTCCTAAGATATAAAATAATTGTATGAATAAAATACTAATTATATAGTGTTTTTCGTTTGTATTTATAAGTTTATTCACCAGAAACACATAACACGTGACATATTATGCTATTGCAGCTCACTAAAGTTAATTTGTGCAGAAATTCTGATTTATTTAATTAATACGTTATATCGACTATTACGTTCACAGTAATTTATCGTTGAATCGGGGGTTTTGTTTTAGTGAACGCAACAGACACCAACGCTTATCAATCAGACTAAATTAGTGTAATTAAATATGTGCAGATGGCACTGATGTTGGAACCGTTATTACCACTCATATATTAGTTTGTCGGAGCAGAACAGTAGGACGTGAAACCCTATTTCATTTTCATTTCGTTAACAACACAGTTATGTCAATACACACGGTCGACAAATCTGAACACAGAAAGATAATTGAATATATGCAAAGGTGGCACTGATATTTTCATATATATGTAAGCGGCGAAAAAATGGATCTTTATTTCAAGTTCTATAAAAATCAGATAACGAAAAGTACAGTTATTGCGTTTCAAGTGATCAATCAATCAACTAATAAAATATGTGGAGGTGGTATACAATTCCATATTTAGTTAATATCTGTTCATTAAAAGTAAAGTTATTGCACTGCAAATCAAATTACAATAGATTGATAAAAGATACCTGTATATTTCAAAATCTATTCAACAGAAATAAAATTACTGTGGCTCTAACACTAGGCATGCGGTTGTGCTAACAAAAGTATATACCCGATATTCTCTAAATCCGTTTACCAGAAATAAAGTAATTGTTTCAGAGAGTGAGATGGAAGGACGAGAAGACGGCGAGATTCAAGAAAATACCCCCCTGTTTTGCTATAAGGACCGGTGTCAATAAATGTTTCCATCAACGGTGCTAAATAACTATCTTTTCTCAGCTTGCGAAATGTTTAAACATGCGTAAATTTTACTTAGATTGTATAATATTTTTCATTAGTTTGTCATGTATGGCACCATCTATATACACAGACAAAGAGTATCGCAACAAACCTATTTGAATATAAAGCTAATGTCACGTTATTTTATGTTCTGGGAGGTATTCAACTACAACCAGTACACATCAACAGGAAATCCTAAAATTCAGCCGAGATGAGACTGCGTTAGGATGTTCAGTTCCCGGTATGGCACCTTATCCCGATCGTCAAGATTCTTCAATGGTGGGTCCGATGGCAGATTTTACGCCCATAAATGTCCCAGATAACGCAACCGGATTCAGGTTAGGGATTATTGCTGGTCAGAGTAATAGAGCAACGACCCCCTGACGCAGTAAATCTGGCCATGCGCGCGATCTGGTCATGCTTTGTCCTCCATCATAAAGATTGGCCCTGTGAGAGGATGATTGTCAAATGGAGCACTATAACCATGTCAGGGATCTATGGTGTCGTTTTCCATTGAAATTACCCCTAACTGTTATCACTGGTAGCTTTCTCTGGTGGGCATGCTAGGCAGTATACGTCAGAATTTTCATCTCCTTTTCGCATATAATATGTGTTTACGTGAATAATTTATTTAGAGTACATAACCATTGGGATGATGCGATACTTTTTCTACGTGTATTTCGAATATAAGACTTTGTGAAGCGCCATTGAATGCATGGCAGTAATGTGCGCTATATCAAATGTAATATGTTATGTTATGTTATATTCTGATAATTCTCAAACTTGTCAACATTTATGGATTTATTTGGCAACATCAATTATGGTTCCAAAATAACAATTTAGCCTATACACAACTGGTAATGGGAGATTCTATAAAGAAATAATTAACAACAATGCATTATCATAAATATAAAGGTGACATAAAATAACAATTTTGATCCGCGGAAAAAAAAGAAATATTTTCCCATTACGCGTTTAAAGATGGACATCGTTGTGTGACCCTAATAAACATTCCTTAGTTCAAATAGGAAAAGTTGTGTTGGTGTTATCATGTGATTTTTAACCCATACTGTGTTTAATTTGGCAAATATATTCATTTAAAAGTGTCCTTGAAGAATAGAATAGTCCAAGGCCCTTGTTATGGCCTGATTTTGCCCTTATCAGCCCTGTCGTAGGATCACGTGTGATTGGTGTATTAGAAAAGTTAACGGGACTTTAATATCAAACACGTGTTGCAAAGGCAAGGGCGGATACCGAGGGGTGTGGGGGACAACAGGTTTTATGAGAAAAGAGCCACGATCGTGCGCTTTTTTCTTAATCATCTGATGGTGGGATAGACTGGGCATTCAAAGCGTGAGATATATGTGATATTATGATTAATACTTTGCATTAATGGTATTTAATCACTATACGATCCTATTAATTAATTATAAAAATGACGCCAAACGGGATGTTGGATTTCAAAAGCTCAATGCCTACGTAATTTGGAGTCTATGGTGGCATCATTCATTGTCGGGTGTCAAATTTCATTCACGGGAACCTGGCAAACACCCCTCCCGCAAAGATTTCTAGATGCACCAATAAAAGGAACACAATATCTTAGTCATTTTGAGACTAGCCTAATGTAAGTTCCATTTGTTATCTTTGAAATGTCAACTGGCAATAACAAGAAATTAAAAATGGCGACATGAAATAAATGGACTCTTGGCCCCTTCTTTAAAGTTCAATTTCTATTCTGTCTTTGATCAATTTTCGCAAAATTTAAACCATTTGAAAACGGCTGTGATCAATACTAAGTAACCATATGTACTATACAGTATTCGCATCATTCATAATATCACGATTTGAAAATAATAAAGGTCAAGTTATGCTACAAATCGATGACAAAGATAAGAAAAATATAATGTTTAAAAAGCTAAACATGCACAGCTTTTTTTTAATTATGATAAAATATAAACATCATTAATATTCTCCGTATAATTAATTGCTTTATAATCATAATAATATAAGAAATAGGACTCAATTATATTACATACTGGAATGTAATATTTGGAAAGCAATTGAAACAATTTGAAAATATAACTAAATGAGGCAATGTTTTAAACGACCGCTTTCACTATTTGGTTTTATTGAAACGACTTAATTGAAGGAATGATAATATATTAGAGCAATAAACTATATCACATCCTGATGGAAAAACAATTACAAATTATTTTGGCGACGTTTCGAAGAGTATTCTGGCGACTCTTTCAAGCATTTACAGCAATAAATGTAGAGCGCAATTTCATCTTTATTGTTACTGCTTATATATACATATATAGTTTTCATACACTTTTATTATTGTACAGCATTGAAATCGTTGTAAGAATACTTGTAGAAACGTCACAAAAATAAATTAGCAATTGTTCTTCCATAAGTATGTGTTATATTTACTAAATGCCACTAAGGGATTAACATATTAGGTATACATATATATATAATAGTTTTAAAATCTAAAACTTAATCCAAAGAATCCAAAATATTACACAGATCATCATTACTTAATCCAGTTCTTAAACTAATATTTTTGATACTTTTTTACGAATGAAGAGGTTTTCTTTATGTATATGGTAAAACAATAAAACGAAATTTTAATTTAAAAAAAAAATCAATTGCATCTATAATTCTACTTAGATTGCCTTAATACTATCTATGAAGAAAATAATAATCAAGTTTCAAAAGATGATAAAAGTTGGTGATAATTGAAATACCCGTTCTAGATTCACAATTATTTAAGTTATCTAGGAATCTATTAAATATACATATATGGTAATAATTACCATAATTTATTCACCTAGATTATCAATTAATCTTAATTTACATAACAATAAATTATGAATATTCAGTTACATAAAACACATGAACGTACATTTTTAACAAACGGTTTTAATATTTTAGATTTATTAATTAATATCACAATTGACTAGAAAATGAAACATATTTAACCACATTACTGTCTAATAAACTCATTCCAGGAGATAACAAATTAATCTCACACTGCTTCGAAAAATATTTTATGGACATTGGGATTTTATCATCAGATAATCATTTCACATTATTTCCGTTCACTCATTAACTCATTGGTATATGGCAACACTCCATTTTCGTCTATGACGTTACATTTAGATGCGTAAAGATATACTTATACCATGCCCAGAATACGCATTTGTCCTAATTGATTATTGTCAATTTCAAAAAAAGGGACCGAAACATATAATTATAACCATACACGAACATGTTTTAATTTCAAGATTGAAAGATTTTTTTTACCCAAGGTTCTCGAAACAAGTATCTAGCAGTTCGTATTGGCATAACGGATATGAGGATACTATCTTTATCGTGTTTTTTGTTTTACGAAATTTGGATCGTAATCATAATTTACAATAATAACCCCTTATGCTTAAAAATTATATACACTGTAAAAACCCGGGAAACTATCGAGGCGAGATGTTGTATACCTACATGACCGGTAAAGATACTACTGGTGGTAACATAACATGTTAACTTCCAAATCTGATTAACACATATCCTGTTTTATTTCGATTTTTATTGTTGGCAATTTCTTTTTCCCTGTCTTCACTACACTAGGATCTGGAAGAGTTGTTGAATTACCAGAGTTTTGGTTGAAGCGGGGAGTAGCCAATGAATACGACAACGCTGATTGATTAATCAATGTCTGACGTCATGGGGTCAAACGTCGCTCGTACGACCTCTGAGACGACCTCCCAGTAACACTTGTCAGATCTTCATGTAGTGTAGACCATCATGTAGTATTTTAACCAGATTGTCATCTTCCCGGCAAGCCATATAACAGACACTGCTATCACTTGGACATGGCATCAATTCTATGATGTGGGTTATAGACTACAATTCGTGACCCTGAGTCCAGAGTGAAGGTTACAATCGCAGGTCAAGTCGAAACATTTGATGAGAGTCAACTAGTTCATGTTGATCACTAACTGATTGAACCAGGTGCTGACTAAAGTCTATTTTCCTTCCGATTGAACATCGACGGATGTTTGGCAGATATATAGCTCTATATTTAGTCTCAAGAACCAATTACGTTAATTAAGTAAATTGATTAGGTAAAATGGGCGAAAAACCCCTCCGAACATGGCACAATTATATCTTTGGTAAACGCATGACCGGAAGTACAAATGAAAGGAGTGGATACTTTGCTTAACCCTTGTGCGTATACAAGGGGTATTTTTGGACTCCACGACCATATCCTTAACGTTTGTGAGAAATTGATTCATAATTGTCTAGCGACAATATTATACATTGTCAGCTACTTAATGTCGAGTATAATGCTGTAAATAGAATGGATGTGAGGCAGTGGCAACATTCATCATTTGACAAGAAACTTCGAGTATTACGTTGTCGGTTACCAGGGGTCTTGTGGACCCCCCTCCCCTTTCTTTTCAACATTTTACTAGTTACGGGTGTCTAATCTGTTCTGCGATCAGTGCTAGCTTTGTATTAGGAATCGTCCTTACTGGTGATATTGTTTTGGTTATTCTAGTAATCTAGATCTGAGAGCAAATCAAGGTATACTACGAACCCCATCAAAAGACTTTTCTGCATGGAACATGACAATTACGATTTTTTTAGATTTGTATGGTTTCAAAAAAATCTTATAATTCCTATCTTCACTGATAATACCTGAAATATTTTGATCTAGCCTGATTGATTATTGTTCAGTCTTGATACGAAGCTGTAGTTTGATCGTGTTTGAATGAAATCATTGCATTCATCCAAAAACCAGATTTATGTCTGGGGTCTGAGATTACCCCTTGTTACCGACAACGTTTTTCGTGTGACGTGTACGCACAAGGAATAAAACAATAATATGGCCAAAAAACGTTCTCTTTATTCAAATTTGACAAAAATAGATCTGAAAATTTATTGAATTATTTTTTTTAAGCTATCACCTTGACCTTGATCGTTGTACATTGAAAAATGACCTCTTCCAATAGATGAAAGGGATTATGCAACAATAGATTTGGCGGCGTGGAATCTAATAGAAGTTAATCTGATGGCAATAATTTAGGTAAATGCGTTTCGGTAAATTTACTAATTTACTATCCATTACACATGGTCTGAATGCCTATATTTGCCTTTTATATGTGTACTATGTCTAGTTAAAGCCATGCTCTAAAACAATACATCTACTCCCTTCATTTATTCTTTAAGCCTTGCTTTTATTCGCAATAAAAATGACAATTTTTTTACAAATCACCGTTTATACTATATCCATATAGTGTGAAATTAGATACACATGTAATTCACTCTAATAAATATGGCGATCAAACAAATCTGTCAGAACCATACATCATACAGTTACATATATATTTCCCAAATCATCCATAAAACAAACAAATATCTAAATCAGTATCCTCTAAATTCTATCATTTCGAGATAGAAATCGCAAGAAGATGAAAATTGAGGATGCGTATGCGTAAAAGACGTTCTGCGCATGGACGTGCAAACAGAATTCCAACAAGTTATTCCAAACCTGAGAAAGCAAAAATTGCTAAATCATCATGGCTGCCTGCCACATACATCCACTGGGCATGTCAAGTAGCCGCGTTCTCAACCGGACTCAAACTGGAATCAAACAGTGTCGAGTGCAAAAATGGACCAATTATGAAAATGGTGCTTGTCTCAAACAGGTGAATGGTGCTGCAACTGTGCTAACTTTCGTTCTAATTTGGCCTTTTCTCGCAAAGCCTGTTCCAGTTTTTTACTCAGCTCAATTTCAGACGTTTTCCACATAATTAGCAGTTCTTCTTTTGTAATCTTTTCGATACTAAATGTCCCCGGCACGGCATCGTCCACAGAACACAAGTGATCTTGATACGACTGAGTTTTATGGAGAAGAGATCGAACCATGTTATTTGTTTTTGGTAACAATGATTTACAATGTGTGCTAGATGTATAATTATGACTGTCGTCCGTTAACGCTTTAAACAAAACACTAGGTGTCTCGATTCGATTATTAGCAACACTATCAGAGCCGCAGGGTTCGAAACCACACCCAAATATATGTCCGTTTGGTAAACTTTCCAAAAAGCGCGCGCCGGAAGCTGTTGGTAAGCTACAGTAATTAAGAGTTTTATACGTAGTTGCATTGTTTGGGGTGACTGGAGATGAAGAGGAACTTGAAGGGTTGTCTTCATTGAACAACCGCTCCAGTGATCTATTTGATAAAGTACTACTATTGTCAGTACCCCGACACTGGGATGCTAAACTCCTGTCTGGATCCTCTAACAACAAAAGTTCACGCGAATGGGAATTCTCGTCTTCGATCGTTACATGATCAACAAAATCGTCATCCGGTTTGGGTAAAATTGAATCTATTTTAGCACCGAGATCTTTTAAAGGTATTTCTATTATTGTTGGTGGTGGTTCGTCGTCTCCATCATCCATTAAATTCATCTCCTTCATTTCATGTAACCTGAAAATAGCCAATGTTTTAAAAATAACCAAAAATTCTAATTAGTTGCAATTTGACGAAGGACAGCTTAAATAATTCCCAAACTTTTGATACTACTGCATTCACACAATATCGTTTTTTTAATGTGTTACGGCGAAATGTTTTTATAAGGCGAATGGTGTGAACAGCTGACAAAATCTATTTGGGAAATCTATTATTCAATTACAATTCAAAAATATATACTTTACTCACAAAGCTAAATGGAGAGAGCGAGAGAAATAAAGTTTAACGTCGATTTGACACAAACTATTTCATTTCGGGATTAACATGTGGAAGGAGATTGGTGGACCCGGCTAAAACCCACAAGGTTGTACAGGTGACCATACTCCTTGTACCGTACTAGCGCATTCACAGTAACCCCTGACACGAATTCAAATTATCTATCCTTAATGATTGTGCTATTTTTATCGACCCATCATAAAAGTCGTTAAATACATAAAGACTGTAATAATAATATTTTTTTTTCCACCAGAAAATATATTTTTGGAGATCTCTTTGTGTTTATGCCACTTCGTTTATATAGTTTTTTTTGCAAATTTTCTCATAATCGAGGAAACAAGTCGTCATATTCTTGTGAACGTAAGTCATGGGGTTAAGATTTGTTTGTAAACTGTTTTTGATTAGTTCGTAGAATCAAGCTACGATCAAGGGCAGATAATTTGAATATATGAATACCCCATGGTTGATCCCAGGGTATAGTGAAGTAGAACGGAATGAGACCACAGAGGATACCGAGAATGGTACACGATGGCACAATGACAGACCTGGTGATCTTAACGCACGCGTTAAACACCCCCACCCCGCTACCCACCATCCGTCCACAGAAGATACCTTGTCAAATGTTATGTAATTGGGATAAAAAAACAACAACTATTTGAGTTGCCACCACATGCTGCCCAAGGATTGTCAAAGCATTGCAATAGTTTTAATTTGCGGAGGTGCATCACAACAATTTGGTGTTACTTTAAGTCTTCTGGAGTCAGGTTTACGGATGTAGAAATATTTAAAGCGTGCAACAGTTAGCGTTCAGTTAATGTGCAATTCTTTTATAGACATCTATAGAACAAGGGAAGATCAGAAATAGGCACCCGCTTTGAAGCATTGGGTTGACGATGGCGGCAGAAAGCGAAGAAAGCTGTTGTCGTTATTCTTTCTACATATGTGAGGTATAGGCCGTTGTTGTCAAATAGATCTTGTACATTGCATTGTACATTCACCAACGATACAACCCTAATGCTTCCGTTCAGCAGGTTCAATCGTGGCTTTTCTACCTTTACCAGTATTGTACATAGAGGATTAATTATCCCCCTTTATAATAGCTAAAATATACATAAACTCTACATGTACAAGTATCCTCCTCCGTAATAGACATTTTGTTAAGTTGGTGTACCAAGACGAAGCTATTTTACATTATTTGAAGCAGTGAATATACATAATGTGACTGGATAATGAAACACTTAGGATGATTAGTCTGGTTCATTTACACCTTCATAAGAAAATCATGTCATAGATATTATAAAATACAGTATGCTACGTGATACATTATCATTTCTGGCACAACATCAAAGGTCTGAAACCTTTTTAACTTCTCAAATGGAATTGTAATTAAGTTATTTATTCGAAGGAATACATTTCATCGTATGCTACTTCTTTGACATGATTATCCAATGATTGTTGGTATGAACGAGACGAAGGAATAAGTAGAATCAAGGAAATCGTTCAATGCTAATACTCCACCTATTACCTGTTGAATATTGAACCGTCGCTATCATCTCGGCTGTGAAAAAAAAAGTATCAAAATATCTTGTAGGAAAACATAAAACTATCATTGTGATTTTTTGTTCTAAAGTTTGTGAGGATAAATAAAACCGACATTTATTTAGATACGTTGCCAGACAACCAAGCATCCACCATAGCAGCTGAAGTTAGGTGTTGGGGGTATTTACAGGAGACGGAATTCATCAAGAGTGACAACCGCTAAAGTTCTTATCAGAAAAAAATTAAAAAGTGGTTAGCTTTTAGTTCTTCCTTGCGCATAATACAAATCATGAAAATCGGATGACAAGTTTGGTCTCTAGAGGATCAAAAATAGTTTTTAAATTGATCGAGAGTAAATAATCGGATGTCCATGAGCCACGTTAGGACATTGATGACGACAAAATACAACCTCATTTCATTGTGGGAGTAGCCTATAATAAAAAGGAATCTTTACATTCAATAATTTATGTATCATAATATTGTCTCGGAATTCAGATGTAAAGAGCTTCTTGAAATTGAACAGGAATCAGTTTGGAAGAACGCTATTTGAATAAGAGAAACGAGGTCACACCGGGCTTAATTAATATAAAATATCTAAACCTCAAAATAAAGTATTAAACTGGGTTGCATTAATGTAATATTTATTAGATTAGAGATGTAAAAACATAAATACAATTAAAGTGTCGTTTACACACCAGATTAAGTGGAAATCGGCGTGTTTATTTAAACTGTTCACTATGGAAGACAATCAGTTACTAGTATAAATCAACATTGCCTCTATCGGCAGACATAAATTTTTAATGTAGACAAATGATCGACATTGTAAACTCAAAACAGAGCTTACGGCCGCAATATAACCAAAAGGGCATTATAAAACAAAGCACAGTGGCCATATCCATTAATGTGAAATGATAAGGTAGTTTCAATCAAAACGTGCTTCCTGAAATTACTTTTGGTCTTTATAATGAGTCCAATTTTTTAGTCAGAAACATTCCATCGTGAAATGCTATTTGTTTGACGTAAAGATTCCTTTGGATTGTAAAAGTAAATGAGCGTTCAATTTTAAAATATTGAATATTAACTTCTAAAATTGTGAAAGACTATTAAAAAAACTCCAGACATTTTACAAAAAGTATAAATTAGTACAAACATATGGGAAAATAGTAATATATACAAACTGATGGATAAACAAATCGATGAAGTAATATTTAGTAATAGTATTAATGAAAATATTTCTAAATTTATCTACCAAAGATAAAATATCACAACTGTTATATTATGTTTTAGTATAAGGGTGTCAACTTGCAAAAATAAACCATGTGTATTAAAGGGACAATCCCGATAAGAACAGAGTCTCAAAAATTAAAGTCCGAGTATTTATGAAATTTATGGACCAAAATATAGTGGCATGGTGTATTAAACTTGTCTCAAAATTTCAGCTCAAAATATTGAGTCGCTTGGACGTGAACGTCAACACTGCTTATCCGGACACGTAACCATTTTAAGATTTCGGGTCACTTTTTTCATTGGGTGACCTGATAATCGATTAATGTTTCTTGGGAGGTCTATACAGTGAATGACCCATGCCCTGTACTTGATAACAAAAGGTAAATTTCACCTACATATTATTTTTATAGAAAAAAGTCTGGTTTTATACAGATACTGTATAATAAAACGTTCTCCATTTCCAGGTGAAGACTGTCAGGTTTAAGTTATTTACAAGCGTATCACATATATCGGGTTAGTAGGTGGGCCTTAGGTTATGGATTTTAAAGGATTTTAACACAAAATTAAGCATTTTTGTTCCCCAAAAAGCTATCGGGATTGGCACTTTAAATGTACTTAATGTGAATATATTTTCACAATTACTGTTATCAAATGATGCAACAATTTCCAATTTTCTAACACGAATTTCATTCAGCAACATGACATAAATATTTTCTTCATCTATAATGTTAAGCGAGAAAACAGAACAAAAATAATGGACCAAAACATAAATATATTCATACACAGAAAATAGGAAATAAAATAAATATTTACCATTTTGCCTTTTCAACTATATCATAAAAGTTTCTGTTTATTCTCTTGGTTTTCGCCATATCGGCTAATTTATTTTTCTGAAAAAAAATAACAAAAATCGATTTAATTACCTTTTTTATCCCATTAAAACTCATTTTGAAATTTAGCAAAACATCTGTTATTCCAGGCTTTAAGCTGTTACATAGTTATGGCGCCTTCTAGTTCCCTCGAAATCATAATACCTAAGACACGTACAGGAAGACACATAAACGAAAATTGCAATGGTTCACTTAGTTACCAAGATATATGTGATGCATAGTGTATATGCATATTAATATTATGAAATTGGGGATTTTATCAAGAAAACTTAAATATAGTTTAGAAATCTATCACTTAAATGCTTAGCAAATGAAAATAGTATATGCTCCTAGAGATGACGTTCTTTGATTTTCAGGAAAAGTTGAAATTGATTAATTCTTCGTTCAGAAACTCCATGTTGCATAAAGATTGATTTCTGACAATCCCGAGCCAGGCAAATTCCAATAAAGCCCCCCCCCCCATTTCTTTCAAAGGTCACGGACTTTTCATTGTATATGATAGCATGTAAATCTCTATTCGGCCAGCAAAAAATCTTAATAAAACAATAAACCAAATCTGTGACAACATCATTTAGATTCAATGGACATCGAATTGATCTCAAGATTTCAAACGCGATAGAACCCCCCCCCCACCAAAAAAAAAAACAAAACCCAATAATAATTCAACTTGAATCATCATATTATTATACTACAACATGTATTTCCGAACAGCGACGATAATGCAAATTCAAGAAACAATTTACAATTTGCGAAATTCATCTGTTTGCTCCTTCTCAGACAATATAATAGATGTTATAGTTACTATTTCAAAATGTCTTAATGCTGGTCATTAAAAATATTAAGTGTGAAAAAAATCTACTTTCAGTTTGTAAGTCAATTAAATGGCCACAGATCACTAATAATTTCCCCATTGAATCATGAATATTCACTCTTTTCTACGGCTCTACACCAAAAAGTCAACAAAAATCACAATACAAAAGAAGGAGGATAAAGGGAATGGGAGAGAAAGACTAAATATAACTTTCGCTCTACATTCGAAATATTTAGTGATCTGTGTCCAAATGGATTTCTTGATATAGTAACACAATGTCGTATACTTTTTAGGTGTCGTTAGAAAAACTATGTTGTTCTCCGTTTTTACAAAATCAACTTTCTGATTTGTGTTATGGTTGTATATGGTTGTGCAATACGGTGGGAAGGATCGTTGATTTTAAATAGGATCATTACTCCATTTTTAGCAGATTTCTTAACAACTTGCTCATAGAATATGTCAATTTTTGTGTTCTGGTCGAAAAATATGAAAAAAATTCTATCTTCGGTCGATTTTGTGACACGGAACTTGTCCACCTTATTGCACTAGCATCTTCAATTATTGTCGAACATCTATTTGTTTATTGTCAGCAAACGATAAATTTAATAACATGTATTTCTTATTTCACCCCTGTCCGTATCCCATCTTCATTAGCCAAGTCGGTACAGAAACCCCATTATTTGTCGACGATGACAGGTCACCGATATTATCCGTCATATTTGTCCATGAGCTTCTTGTAGTTTAGTAACGTCCATTCGACACAAACTAGGTCATTTCGGGACTAAAATATGGTTCAATTTTATTCGCTTCCGCGTAGGGGTTTTTATCAGTGGGAGGAAACCGAAAAACCCCGAGAAAAAACCCACGAGGTTGGACAGGCCGACCCACTCTTTGTCACGCACAAGCGGGGGGTCGTAACTACCCTACTTGATTCAATGACAGACCTTATGGTAAAACGCACATGGTAACCATTCAGCTACCCAACTAAACCCCCTCAAGCACAATGATCGTGCACTCGTAGCTAGGTTTCATTTTCACACTTGTTATTATCATTCATCATTCTGTTAAAATGGTTTTTAACCCAAGTAAAGTTACTATTTGTGTAGATCTGTGTCATATAATATAATATGTAATTATCGAGTTTTATATAAAAATTGTAGCTGTTGATAGAAACTATGGACCTCGTAATGCCTCTTTGACCTTTCTGTACCTTATATAACTTAATTATTGATCAATATTAATCTATAACACAATTGCCATTTGGTTGGTCATCAAATAATACAAATGGTATCGACCTTTGCCGATCTGTGATTTGTCCCCCTGATTTTCATGATAGATTATGTTTACCTTTAGCTTTGTTGTACCACCCACGCCTTGGTTACCAAGATGTCAGTTTGAAACATTGGGCTATTGGTAATGTTTGTATGCAAAACAAATTCCATAACTCTTCATTGTACGCATTTCTTATTGAATTGAAAGTGGAAGCAATTTGGATGTTAATTTCACAGTGTTTTGTATGAATAGAGCTGAGTGTTCACCTACTTAGTTCCTAATCACCCAGTCACGGACCCTGCATATTATTGCCGTTCTAAAATATCTTACCTCTGCCAAGTACGAAAATAGGACATAAGTTATAATCTAGTAATGTTTTATGTGGTACTAACAAAACGACCTTAGGATGTATAGTACAATAGTAATTCTATTACAAACTATTCGCCAGTTAATAACCCAACAAGTACACGGTCACACGCTTTTATAGTTAATAACTGTTCTCTCACCATTCTTAAATAGCTTCTATCTCACAGAATATAAAAACACTAGATAATGGTATTATTAAAGACTAATATAAGATAGCAATTGAGTTATCGGAGATGTAACATCACCCTAGAGGTATTTGGCAGATTTAACTCCATCTTCTTGTAGGAGTGGGTTGCTGGAAATATATACGATCTTCCAAATAAATAATACTGTCTTCATCTTAATGAATGCACACGGTGTTTGGCCTGCCAATAATGTTAATTTAACGTGGTTATAATACGGTGCATGCTGATTAAAACACAAATTCTATTTCGTTTTTTTTATAGTTCAAAATATCACTTGTTACTACAATAGAATTTAGCAAAATTGTTACATAACCCGCATTCAAATTGATGTGAGGGGATTAACCAATACTTGATTAATTAATACCTGGCGTCATAGGGACAAAAGCCACTCGTCTGAGCCCTGACACAATTTTCTACTACAACCGGTCAGATCCTTATGTAGAGTTCATCAAAAATATAAAAAATGAAAGGGACTTTTCGGTTGTCCTTGCTAGTCATAAACAAAGTCTCGATTACCCATTGTAAAATTAAATTATTAGCTGCCAATCGTATTCAAATATGTTAAACATTAAAACGATCGGAAGTTCTAGAGAGTTGATTATTGGCCTAGCAGTAAATAAATGTCTAATTAATTATTTTTAATGATATGCACTAGGTAGATTTAGCTCTTGAATGATACATCTTTAAACAAACTTATACGGTTGAATACGGTACAATCGGTTTATCGAACATAAGGCAGTATGGAGACGAGGTAAATTAATTCCTTTCTTATGAATTAAACAACGCTACAAGCAATATAATCTGGTGGGATTGGAATTTTTAAAAATCCAAAACAGCAGATATCACGAATTTCAAGTAGATCAGATGACGAGAATTTCGAGGTTAAAGTTTACCATTTTCTACCCAGTGAGCAAATGACGATAACTCCTGAAGTAATTAACTATTATTACTGAACTTCGATAGGTGTCTTTGTCTCAAGAATATGCTCTAGCCGAGACCTAAGCCGCAAGTAGTACTCCCGGCTAGAGCTTACCCGATACCCCAAATGTCAGCCCTGGGATAGCCTTAGAGTAGCAACCAACTTCGAACACATTACATACAAGCACAAGACAGTCACAGATATGCAACCATGTACAAGATTGTATTCTAAATCAGATCGGATGGTAAGTTGGGTCGCAATTAAGCCTGCATTAAGCAAGAGCAAAATCTGCTTATAGCAACTCTTTCTTTAGGCCTGAAATGTTATCTAAATTGCCAATTAGACATTAATTAACTTATCCATAAACTCTCGATGTCAAGGCTAGCCTTCGATGTTGGCTGGATATGATTCCTATATGCCATTGATAATTAAATGAAAAAAGTGGATAATTCAGACTATGCTGTTTGTATTAATCATTTTAGTTATGATGACCGAGTCTATGCCAAAATTTCACCCGCTTCGTTCTCGGCTCATAGTGGATCAATTTGACTGAAATTTCCAGCAAATTACCTTTACACTATCTAATTTGTAAATATTATAGTGAGAACTGCCAACCCTCTATCCCTTAAAGTATCTTTAAATAAAAATATTTTACACCAAACTTCTGCTAGAACCTTCACAACAAACTACAAATTGAGTAAGGACAACACAAATATGAGGAATTAGCAAAGGTGTTAAAATTCGATGAGAATATTCGTTTCGCTAATTTGAAAACTAGAAGGAATTAGCAAATTGGGTAAAATATTCGTTTCGCAACTGTTACGACTGTTTGTCGTGTATTTTGTACACGGTAAACAGTACATTTGCTGATTACATCATTTTGCCTCAACCGTTTTTTAGGACTTTGAACTTTGACGAATGGTTTGGATTGTTCGTACTTGGTTTTTATTTTATTCGTAATAAATGTATTGGGTGGTGTAAAAGGGATAAGCACATACTACCTCTTACATCGCTATAGTTACTACATATTTGGCAAACTGATCCCGCAGTGAATATTCGCTTGGCCGCTACAATCACTGATAAGCATGACATCGGCGAGGCTTAATAAGTACGGTATATTAACTTTTTTACTCCGACAAATTAAATTCTCAAACATTTTTTTGAGGTAACAGAAAAATAAATAAAGACGTTTGAAGTAATTGAAGTTAAAAAATATTTCCTATTAAGTGTAAATGGGTATTAAAATGAGTTAAATGCGTCATTTTGCCCGAAGCAGTTAGGTGTTAAGTAAACATTGCACGAGCCGTTGAGCCAATGACTGCAGTCAACGCACGTGCTATGGACACTCATCTGTTACAGAGTTAATTCCTAAGTAATTCTCTGTGAAACAGATTGCATATTTGGTAGTCATAGGTTTAAGTTTTATTTCAGAAACAATGGTCACGATACAATTGAATATTGTGTAGATTAATTGTACAAGTATAAAGGTCGGACATTGAATTAAATGTGATATAAACCAGAGAGAAGAAGTTGATTACGTCTAGACGAGACAATAAGATGATACTAGACCAGAATTGACATAACGACTTGTTGAGTTGTCTGGTGAAACAACAAACTGTTTGTTTTAACTGAATAACTTGATAATCAACATTGTCCAGGTTCTCATCAAATCGTTAACCCCATGAGATAAGTACCACACGTCCTAATTTATTAATAAATGTAGAACTAAAGTATAGTACAATCGAATTGAGGTATCAGCTACACTGGACACCATCATCAATGAATTTTCAAATGAAAACTTGATACCACTTTAAAAACAAAACAAAACAACCCAACAAAATCCCCAGATTTATCTTTTATGGACACTTCGGCATCACCACAATAACTAAAGCGAAGACAAATTTCTATAATTCGTAATAAATATAGATCTATAGTGCGCTAGAATTGAGGCATAAGCTTCCATGGACATCATCATCAATGTATCTTTATAAGAAAACGTGATACCCCTTTCAATTATGGAGAAGATCAAAGGGCAATTATTACAAACCCATTGTACTATATAATGGTAACAAATCTCTTATTTCCAAATAAATACAGATCTTATATACGATATAATTGGGGCATCTGCTACAATGGACATCATCTTCAATGTATCTTCAAAAGAACACTTGATACCAATGTCGATTATGCAGGAAGATGTAATAGCAACTGATATGCCACATGTCAATCGTTATCATTGCAGTATAAATATTTAGTTATTGTTTCTTTTACTTATTAGACATTAAGCTGTTAATCCCAAGCGCTCTAACGGATGACTGGCCGTTACAGATCAATGGTTTTAATTTCTTTTTTTTATTATTCTAAGCTATTGGGATAATGTTCTATAATGTTAATATTGAATTAATTTTGGCAATTGTTTAAATATTTTGTTCCTTTGATTCCACCTTTATATAGAGATCAATGGCGTTTACACCATTCGGTATTCAGGGTTTCAAACCGTTTCGAAGACAGATATTTTTCTAGTCGGACGTATTGTTCCACGTATATCAAAATCCATGTTTTTCGGTATTATCAAGTTTCAAGGATAAATTCTAGCCTTAACGTATTACTGGAGATTCTCGTAGAACCGTTTAACTGAGATAAAATATGACACAAACAACCTCACATCATCACAATTAACTAATAAATGGGTAATTTGACTTCAGACACCCACGGGACCTTTTACATCATCAGACCGTCAAGAAGTCTGCACAGAGACTTGAACCTAGGAAATTATTGTCGCGAGTCAAATTTTACTACGGTGGTGAAAGACCCAGGAAAAGTATCGAGTCGCGCGAAGGTTTCGTAGGCCTATACACATTGGCAGTGCGACTGTAGCATGCGAAATCTTATTTTATTTTGCATTATTAAGTTTAGAATGCACCTTTTAACCATCAGTAACCAAATTTATACAGTCAGACAAGCGGTTGCAACGCAAGATACACTCATAAGTTATTTTCGTTCAATGATGGGCCATATACCAGGATGGTACGATGCGTCAATATCGAGGAACTGTAATCTTTGTAATATAAACATGTATTTTAAGTTTCATTAAAATTTTGAAGATACATTGAAGATGTGTCAATTGTAGCTGATGCTCAGTATTTAAGATCTGTATTTATTTAGAAATAAGAGATTTGTCACCATTATATAGTACATTGTATTTGTAATGATTGTCATTTGATATTCTCCATAATTGAAAGGGCTATCACGTTTTCTTTTAAAGACCCATCGATGATGATGTCCATAGAAGTTTATGCCTCAATTAGAGGGTCCGCAATATACTATTTGTGTAAAGAAGGGCGGGTGTCATAGGCCCGATTTTAATGCAATTCTGGTGTATATTTGAACTTGGCAATATACTATTTGTGTAAAGAAGGGCGGGTGTCATAGGCCCGATTTTAATGCAATTCTGGTGTATATTTGAAGGATTTTAAAAGCCAATAAAATTGTAGCCTTTAGAGGGTCCATAAGCTACATAACGCGATTTTAAGTTTCATTACAATCGGAT
Organism: Patella caerulea; assembly: GCA_036850965.1. NCBI lineage: Eukaryota > Metazoa > Mollusca > Gastropoda > Patellidae > Patella > Patella caerulea. The sequence continues at coordinate 31,453,203 of JAZGQO010000008.1, forward strand.
TAACATTGTGAATTTTGGTACAAATATAGATTTATCTGGTTGGATAAATTAAGTATTTGAGTGGCAGACTGATTCCTCCATCCCTCCCTTGTCTTTTCTAAAGAATAATTTTGTTTGAATAAAGATCAATGATATATGGTTGTGGAAAGAGCTAGTTTAGCCAAACCAATAACTTTGACTGGCATTTAAAGAATATATAATATTGTAATTATTATCACTACTACCTGACTACAGCCCGATATGTATAGGATATTAACCTACCCAAGGTTGATATGATAGAGAACACGCGGGCGAAGCCCAAGGGTTCTCTATCATATCAATCCGAGGGAGAGTAGGTTTATATCTGACATATACAACATTCACCATTAAATTTAATGGGCAACAGTGATTGGATAATTGCTCGGTAGTTTCCGCCAAATAGCGAGATGTAATATTGCGCGTGTTTTTGTTTACACGTCGCCATTTTGGGAAATTGAATTGAAAGAAAGAAACAAAATGGATAATTAAACGAAGTCAGACGAATAATCAATCCTTTTTAGTCATCATATTGACGATGGAATAGATGTGGATGCAAATATGATGAGGATCTATCCAAAGCCTGAAGAAAATTTGGATCAAAAGGCAATCTTTTCCGATATTTCTGACAATGAACTGTGATTGAAATTTAGGTATGTTCAGAGAAGGATTTGACCGACTGGTTTAAGTGGACTGTAGCCAAAAATACTTTACAAAGGAACTTTTGAGCGATAAATACTTTCAAATCTTGCAGTGTGTGGAGAAATAATGTGGGCGGAATAAAAATTCTGAAAGATATCTTAGACATGGAGTATGGATAACCGATTTAAATATGCCGATAAGTACATCGTCTATTTTGTTACTGAATGCTACAAACTGTACCATAACTTGTTTTTATTGTCAAAAGAATAAAATTTTATTTCTGTTTTCTTTGTATTATTTCAATCATCTGCATTATCAGTGGTTGATATGAGCCGAATATATCGACCTTGGATGACGTCATCAGCGGTTGATATGAAATATCAACCTGCCATGACGTCATCAGCGGTTGATATGAACCGAATATATCAACCTCTGATGACGTCATGTGAGGTTGTTCTGAGATATAACTGCTATGGACATCAAAGAAAAAAACTACTACCAGTTGTATATATGCTAATATCAATACAAAAGTTCCGTCAAAATTGGATAAAAAATATGACCTGTAGATTATCCACTAACAAAATGTGAACGGATACATACACAGACATATGGGCGGACAGCGGTGATGGCATAAAAAAATTTATGTGGGCGTATAAAAATGCAGTTCAACCATTTGTTCCATGACTAAAGGAAACTGCCTTGCTAGGTCATGACCTGTTCAATGATATATGACATACAGAGTAAAACTTGTTTCTCTCCTACTAGTATTACAGAACATTTAATATGAACACGCGATCAAAAACGTTATCCAGTTAATATTAAACTGTTTTTGAATTGGAACTCGGACCTATTAATTCAACAACAACTTTGGATTTTATCCACATCATTTGGCAATAATAAATCATTTATTGTGTTGACTTGGGGAGTTTTTATTTTGTTCAACAATTCTGAATTGAATTTACATCAATTTGATCCTGTAATCCATGAATCTATTTACATAAATCTTCGCGAAGGGTTATTTTTGTTACATTTCTGGTTTCTCTGAATATTTCTTAATATATTCTTTAAAAACATTCTATATAGCATAAATAGACGGGTTGCATTGATAATAACACCAAAGACACATATTCAAATGAACGGAAATTCCATTTGATCGATTTCATGCTCAGATTGTATTTAATACGCACTCTTCAGATCAAACCCGCGATTGAGATTTACTATTTTCAAAATTGAGAAAAACGTCTTTAAAGAAAAAAAATAATCAATGTGCTACAATTTTTATTCTCCAAAAAAGATCTGAGTACATTTGTTCTTCAAACTCATAAAAGCGTAAGTAGTTTTTGTAAACGTTGCGTGATTTGATTTCAATCAGTCTCAAGTGTTCTAAATTCATCGTAGTGAATAACAGTAAATGAAATCCTGACATCTGATTGGATAAATTAAGTATTTGAGTGGCAGATTCCTCCATTCCTCCCTGCCGCAGTGATGACCCCTCGTCTTTTCTAAAGAATAATTTTGTTTGAATGAAGATCAATGATATATGGTTGTGGAAAGAGCTATTTAGTCAAACCATTACCTTTGACTGGCATTTAAAGAATAAATTCTGTAACTCTGATCACTATTACCTGTAGCGTTGTGATTGGTTACCGATAGCAAAACCTGTATAGGGGACAATTATCCATCGATAAATGTATTAAACGTTGATAACCGATTAAAGCCTAACCCTGAGCGTGAAAGTTTGTAAACCCTTGCGTCTGTTCGGCACCATAGACATTTGTTCCAGCACATACAAAAGTTTCAACCTGCTTCTTGCGGTTGGCCTGCGAGATACCAAAGCCTACGGCGTACGACGGACTGTAAGCTAGGCCTAAGTCAGCTTGTTACCAAGTAGATCCCATTTTAAGTCTATAATGGTTTAAATAGGGGACTAGCTTTACACGTGGGTTACTTAGGATACCATATTATATTTATTAGAAAAGAAACCCTTTTATACTTAGTGGGGTTGGGATGGTCTAGTGGTCTAGAGTGCCGCGCTTCGACCTCTAGCTGGTCGGTCACCTCTGGCTTGCGGCTGTGGTTGCGATCTCTGGTGTGAGCGTACGTGGCATGGCGATAGGGGCGCCTTCTCAACCTCGTGGATTTCCCCCGGTCACTCCGGTTTCCTCCCACTGCTAAAGACCCCTACGCGCAAGCGAATTATTGAAATAAAATTAAACGATATGTTAGTACCGAAATGACCTAGTTTGTGTTAAACCCCATTTCTCTCTCTCCCTTTTATACTTGCATCTGTCTGTTACAAAACCACATTAAAATACCTCTATTTGTTATACTGCAAACCCTATAATAATGTCATCCATTAACCCTATAATAACTTCATCCCTATAACAACCACCCCCATTTGTTACATGACAAACCCTATTATAACTTCACCCATTTGTTACATGACAAACCCTGCTTGTTACATGACAAACCCTATATAAAATTAACCCATTTGTTACATAACAAATCCATTACAACTCCTATCATTTGTTACATGACAAACCCTATTGTAACTTCACCCATTTGTTACATGACAAACCTTATCAAAATTTCACCTTTTGTTCCATGGCAAAGCCTATTAAAACTTCACCTATTAGATAACGTGGGGACTCTATAGTAATAACTTTATATATTTATGAGTTAAAATGGAGACGGTACCTGTGGAATCGTATTAAAATGTTGAGGGTACTAACATAAAAATATCGATGCTATAAGGAAGATCATATCATAACGTTATTCATTAGTTACAGGGGGTGGGGGTGGTGGTACTGGTGGTTGTATATATAACAATTCTTATTTCGTATATTTTGTCTACTGGAAGGAGATATGGATAATATATATTATATTTTTGTTATAAAGAACATTGTTATAATGAAGACTGATCGTATGATTACTATGTCCAGGGGTAACATGTCGAGTGTGGATCTGCTATAAGGTATATCTCGTTAACTATAAAATATATGTTTATTAAAAGGAGAAACTGTACCTATGAGTTACACGTGCGGCCCTATAATAAAACATATATTTGTTATTTTAAGGTATGTATGAGATACTCTATGATAACCGTATAACTTTAGGGAGAATAAAAGGAAGTGTGTAAAATGTCGGGTAATTAACATGCAATATTCCAACCAACATTTCTTTTACCAGACAAAACGTAAAACATTGGCAGTGGTGAATAAGTAAGATATGACAAGTTCTTAATATATAAGCAGTGATGTGCGTGCAAACATTATCAATAAACCTTATGCACAATAATTTTGTTAGGAGATGAAAAACGTACTGAGAATATACAATGGACGTGTAAGTGGATTTTCTGCTCACCACATGCATGTTTCTGTACTGGCACTTTAAGAAATAACAAAAGCAGGTTTACATCAAGCATTCTGTTTGTCACCAGGTGCTTATCACGATGACATAATACTTATCACCAAAAATAGCTGCGTTTACATTTTTTAAGGATACATTTGCACGAAGGTATTTATCCGGCAGTTTTTCTAATAAAACCTTTAAACTTGCTAGAAAAAGCTTGATTTTCTGAAAAACGCCCATCTGGCGCACAGAAGACCAAAAACACGAATTGTATCGCTATTGGATGTAAGCGCAGCTAATATACATTAGGGGCCGTGGATGGAATAAAGATATTAAGATTAAAAATGCTCCCAGACAATAAACCAAAACATAGTAAGAAAATCATCAACCTCATCTTTAACCATATCTCTAGCCACTTACATGTATCTATGTATAGAAAAAGGAAAAACTAATTAAATTGGGCATCACCAATTACGGTTACGAGAACGTACCGAAAAACGTTGAGATATACTGAAATGCTTGCTTTCACCTGACAAACATAATATCTTTATTAATGCAACATTTTAAAAATAAGTTAATGTATCGTTTACGTTATAAAATGTGAAATGCGACCAGAAAGTGAACCAGAAAGTGACGTATACAGGTTGTAGCATTTTCTCGATAATCTACCTACGCCACTTTCTACTTTCATTTCAATAAGTTAAAAACAACACACTCTTTGTTCTAATTCATTGTCAGTCAGTTTTAAATACGCTTACATAAAACCCAAGAAAAGTATTCGAGCATCAAAATTTATATTGGGTTATGCCGCAAACAAGATGATGTCAGTTATATATTGTCCTATAGCGTTCATATAATATATGATAAGGGCCACAACTGCTATTATAACCCTGCCCAGCTTTTCATTATCTAGGCTCTTGTATAATAACACATTTATACATCTGGACCTAATGAATATTGGTGAGGTATAAGGATAGGTTAGTATTTGTATAATGTTATATTGCAATCTCCCTTTAGTTGGTGCATTACACAATAAAGACAAAAACGCCCATGACTACTTACCCTAATTGTACTTTTTTGAAAGAGCCTTGCAAACTCCCGATTTTTCACCAATCCGATCAACTCCTTGGCAGATTCATGGGCGGACAATAACTCGGCACTGGTAATGGACCGATGTAATCTCTGCAAGACAGATCAACAATACATTGTAGATATTGATTTAAACATTGATCTAAGACAATAGTTCAGACCGTGCCCATTAACTATTTTAATTGGTCATTGCTTGGATTTCGTACACTTTCATAAATCACCAATTTAATTCTAAAAACGGATTGAAAGTATGTGATTGGCTGAAAAGCGGTTATGGGATGGGCAATAGTCCAAATAAAGCTGCCGGTCTTATCAACAAAATATCGTCAAATAATGGGGCACTGTTCACATGCAAATTTTGAGTAATACAATATGGAAGTAGCATATGCCTACTAGTAACAAACCGCTTAACCCCCTTTTCAATCTCGTGCAGAAAAGGTTAATCAAAATCGGAATAGGGTAGAAATTGAAAAAAAAAGAAGGGCTGTCAATACCGAAATGTGTATTTGTGTTTACTGAGATACAGGAAGTAATTAGTGGTCTGCAACGATTATAGTAAACAGAGTTATCCGTTCCCATAAACCCCTTTCCATCTTCCAGATCAATTTTTGGCAAGGGTGCATACAGCCACATTTCAGGGTCAGATATCGTTGTGTGTATCATCTGTGTGTTCAGAATAGTATCAAAGGTCGGATATTTCCATCCATACGTTCACGTCTCACAAATACACAGTAGGATGACCAGCTTTACAACGGTGAATAACTGTATCGAATTCATGGACGTATGTTTAAATGTAGCCTATGTAAAATGTTTGAATAACTAACCTGACTGAAGAACATGACATGAGAACTCTTCCAAAAACTGGCTCCTGGTTTCATTCTATAATATGGTACGAGCCACTTAAATACGCCATGTTCTATAAACAATACCACTATTCCTATTATTATTCCTACACACATCATAACAAATAGACCGGCATGATGCGTCACTTCCAACGAAGACTCTTGTTGACTTATACGCTGTTTATAACACTGAGAGTCCGCGAAATGAACGTCTATTAAATCTTCTATCTGACTATTTTGATGATATTCTAATATTTTTCGTGATAAAGCAACCTGTAAAGAAAAAAAATGCAGATATAATTATTTATGATTCCGAAGTTTCGCTACTAATATCTAATTCATGACCATTGCGTGACTTCTTTGAATTGTGATAATTAAAACCATCAAACGCCATACAGTGTGTCATGATGGAAAATTTTCCCGCAAGGCAATTGGATTCCAACTGTCAATGGCTCTTCTGCGTACCTTCAGGGTGGCAGTCCCACACCGTAACAATGAGGTACTGAGCTAAATAATCCCGGGGTATTTCCTTGGCCAACATCAAGATCGGACCCGGGACCTCCAGGTTAGCTTTTAGCGACCCAGAACATTGCTCACTGATCCAATACGGCCCCAGTGAACTCTTTGTATTGTTTATAATTAAGGTTACCTATATCACTTATTATAACCTACGTCTAATTATGTCAAACATTGGTATTATTCCTGCCAAAGATCTAGTTCTAGATGCAGGGAAGGGAATATTTTGAGTAACCTTGTCGATTTGTCCTTGGCCATGTTTTAGTAATATTTTCCTGACACTCTAAAGATAATATGCAAGTCAATAGATGTGTCAATCTAGAAAATTTTGATTATACTGTATTTATGACACAGGAATACTGATTACATCGAGTCGCATAAATCATCCAGAATAATGAAATTCCGCAAATTGAGCTGAAATTTATTGCAAACCTATAATTAGGGGATGGAAATGACATGGGGTTAAACGTCCTACGCTTCGTCACCAACCAGAATGCCGAAGACAAACGTACGCCGTGCTAAAGCTCAAATTGACCAGGACAGCGGCTGTACAGACTAAAATCAAGCGGAACTTCCTCGTCCAACGCACGGGACGGAAATCCGGACCTCATGGTTATTGGGCTTGTGCCAAACTCACCGGATGTTATCACACTGAACAGACAGCCGGCAGCAGCACTACATATTCACACTAAATGTCATCGCACTTGATAACGATAAGAGAATACTTGTTGAAACGCCGTGATTTTAGAATGAAACTTTATAACTTGTTAATTATCTTAACCATAGAACAGTAATTCAATAAACGTTTACTTTACCTTTAATGGAGAACCCTTTGGAAGGCCAAAACCATAGCGATCATCCCCAAATATTTTTAACAGAAGTTTGAGCTCACAGCGTGGTGCCAGATGAGCTCTTGCATAGTCCAGTATTGGGTAATCACCTAAATAAGCATCTATTTTTTCTCCACTGAAACACAAACACAAAATATTAAACTAAATTCTCTTCCTCCATTCACTCCAGATTTACAAAGTATCTACATTTCTCCTAGACTTACTGGGCACATAGATTATGTAAGAGCGAACGGGATAATTATATTCACCTTGCACCTGGAAATTTTTGTATCTCTCTTCTTTGTAAACACAGACAATGCAGTTCAATACAATATACATACGCACAATTAATGTATGCTTTATAGGGTGTATCCTAATCCTCGACTTCTGTGTCAATATTCAACGTTTCATATTCTAGTGATAGAGTTTTATCTTGGATTTTCGGGTAATTGCAAATAAAATGTTCTTGATTCTCATCGTTAGAATTTTTTCAAAGATATACTCAACACAAGAGTTCTACAAATATTCTCGCTTTATGGTAATGAAGAATGGCCAACTTAACTTCAGCTTTAAGTTCAGCACATTCAATAAATAAGTGCAGTTATCTAAACCCCCAAGGCGTGATCAAATACAAGTACGTGTAACATAAGTTTTTAATCAGGCAAGACAACAAAACTTTTTTTACACGTTAAACTGTGCAATATTCAGTCAATATTACAGATTTTATCTTCGAATGCATCTTTGGTTTCAATGGATCCTGGCAGATGCTTGAAGGTGGTCGTTTGGGATTTAAAGAATATTGGTTAAGCTTTAGGTCTGCCTCACATCTTTAGTTCAACACATTGCCTCAGGCACATGAAGTGATTAAAATAATACTTCTTACTGTTGCTTGACTATATATTACTGTATTAACAAAGTGTATCAGCCGCCATATTGTTTTGACTATTTGACGACATTTCGTCTGCTATCATCTCACAATACTATAACACTTTCCATCCTTTTTATCGCTAACGAGGTTTTATTTAATAATTATACGGTTTTCGATGTAATTAAATTGGTTTTTCTGTTAAAGCATTAATAGCTACAAATCAATCGATTTGCAACTTCGTCGGACCGGAAGGAATAGAAAATTAGGCCAGAGGAGTTCACTTTTATTTTTGTAAGTTGCATGGTGACTTAAAAACAGTTACGGAAGGTTATTGCACCATTTGGGTCGTAACTTATTGATAGAATGTGACGTTAACAAGATGGTTTATTCTTTTAAACGAACGTCAATACGAAATGGCTCTCACAAAGGGCAATTTTAGGGCCGACTATTTGACATATATTTCTGCTCCAATTATTGGAACTTGATATAAAAATTGTAATAATTTTTGGAATTCACTCGCTCGTACTGAACGTGCAATTTATTTGTTTTGCTCATAAAAGATGGAGTGCAAGCCACCTGAGTACAAGAGCAAAGATAATAGAAAATCTAGCGTTTAGTAACTTTGTCGAGCCGGAACGCTATACAAATTGATTATTATTATTATTTATTTATTATCTTATCAACGATACCCAAAGTTTTGAGGTTTAGCTAAAATAATGGCGAGCAATCAAAAGTCAATATGTTATTGGTATAGAATGCAGCATTTATTGGTTTAACCTTTTCGCTTATTGATAATTCAACAGGCGTTAAACAATAACAATATCATTACGATTCTAGATTTTCTATTATCTTTGCTCTTGTACTCAGATGACTCGCACTCCATCTTTCATCCGCAAAAACATCTCAGCAATTAGTCAATAAATTGCAGAGTCAGTACGGGCGTGTAAATTTCCAAAATTGTTATAATTTTTATATCAAATTCGCAATCATTGTAGTATAAACAAAAATCTATCAATTATAAAATCTATTTCAAATAATCGGCCCTAACATTACGCTTTGTGCGAGCCATTTCGTATTGACGTTCGTTTATAAAAAAAAATACCATCTTGACAACGTCACGTTCTGTCAATAAGTTACGATCCAACTTGCTGCAATATCCTTCCGTTTCTTTTTTACCCACAATACAACTATTGATTTTATTTTCTCAACAAACTTGGAGAAGTGTCTCAATTGACATATATCAAACCTTGAACAAGATTAGCGGACCAACGAGAATTCCGTTAACAGACAAAATTAAAACTTAGAAGGGAACAATAAAACTATTGAGATCTCTTAGGGCTCATTTCAAGCGGCTAAATTAACTGAAATGAGGATTTAGAATTAGGTTTTACACATATTTTATCTAACCACAAAACCTGGCTTTAGCTACATTCAAGATATAAAACCTTCAAGCAGAATGTACACGCTCAAAATGAAATATTTAATTAAATGCCTTCTCCGAAGAATGATATTTTTCTATCCCACATTTAATTCGTAAATTGTAAAGCACTGTAGCGATATTTCTCATAACATCTCAGAGGCAATAAAGGAAGCGTGTGTAACCGACCAACCAACCATAGCAATCTGTGGTGAACCAACACCATATGACTATCTTTAAAGTTCGGACAACGTGTCCTACCCCACCACCTGTCGTGACTAAGATCTGTCTGTACACCGGAATACTGAATAAAAATGGAATATTCGGACAATAAGTTCGCAAAGATTTTTTCGGTAATTTGATGTTTTTGGATGGTCTTTCAGTTTCTATATATTTATTGACATGAAAATTCGGGTTTATTCTTTTATAATATTGTCTATTGTCTCTCTGACTGCTCTGAGTTTGCTTTATTTTGTAATAAACGGATTCAGATGAAATGGAATGTGGTTTAACATCCCACTTTTCTGAACCAACTTGGATAAGGAAGAAATAAAATTGAATTTAGTATCCTACTGTTCTACTCCTACTGGGCTAATGAAGACCACCATACTCCAGGGGTGGGGGTGGGATGGCCTAGAGTGCCAGGGGTGGCTGTGGTTTCGAGCCCTGGTGTGAGCGTATGTGGCATGGAGATAGGGGCGCCTTCTCAACCTCGTGGGTTTCCTCCGGGCACTCCGGTTTCCTCCCACTGCTAACGACCCCTACGCGCAAGCGAATTATTGAAATAAAATTAAAACTATATGTTAGTCCCGAAATGACCTAGTTTGTGTTGAGTGGACGTTAAACCCCATTTCTCTCTCTATATATACGCCAAGGAGTGTGCTATGGGGTGCTTGGGCCTGCTCTTATTCCGTAGTCAAGCTACCAAGTGTCCTTTTCCTTGCACGCCAATGTATACATGGAACTGGAAACGGCGCTAAGAACTACCTTATTTCGATTTACAACGTCATGGGGATCTTTAATATGTTGCCTCTGACAAATTGTCCCGAATCCAAACTTTTTCGTAAACGATTCTAATTTGGTTCTTACGCGTTCGCATTCTTCATAACAGTTTGTAAAAATCTTTCGCGGCAAGTCTACGGATTTCGCAATGTGTATCGTAAACCCGTTGTAACCCTTCCGTGTACCTATTCGATTTTTTTATTTTCGTGGTCATTCGTGGCTCCCTAAAATTCTTCAAACTGAACCAAACTATCCAAAATCGACTACACATCGGCTTCGATTTTCACGGCTATACAAATGAACCGCTTTCTCATCGGCTACGAATCACCATGAATAATGTCGAATCAAAATTTGAGGCGAGTCGGCAGAAACAATCGTGGAGAATCGGCAGTAGATAAGTAGTTACGAATAGTGTATGATAGGTAATTTGTGGGTAGTTGGGTGAAAAAATATGTAGAATGTCCTGATAGGGTTACGGAAAAGGTACGAAATGAAAGAATCATCAGCGAATTGATGCGATTCAGATTCGAATGAGTGTTCGTATTTGATTCATGATGGATTCGGGATATTCGTTCCTGTTCAGGGATGCTCCACACATTTTAGGGAGTCACGAATGACTATGATTTTCATAGAATCGATTAGGAAGCTATTACGGACGATAAGAAAAGACTACGACATTTTTACGAATTAAATTAGTAGATATGATCGTAGCTCTGCCATGAAAGCTATTGTTTGTCCATAAGAATGTGTAAGAACCAATTAAGAATCATTTACCAACTTTAAAACCCGTCTACTGGGACTACGACGAAGTTCGGGTTCGGCAGATATGTACTACCACATATAGTGCCGAATAATTGAACGAATATTATACACTTTCTTATCTTTATCGGCGTTATTCGATCGTATATTTGTGAAGAATTTTGTTTATTCTTAACTGAATAGCTAAAATTCGTAGATGATTCTTTGATTTCGTATATCTATCTGGACATTCTACATATTTTTCTCCAGATTACCCACAAATTATCGTAACTCTTTCATACATTATTCGTAACTGCGTTGTAGCTACTCCCCATTTTTAATTTCTTTGTCGAATCGCCACAGGGATACAAGCGGAAACTTAACCCGAAAATCTTAGTTTAGACAGTCAGCCTCTCTGAACCATTAGAAAACATTTAAAGGGCCATAGTTTGCAGAATAAAAGTCCTTAAAATCCTCTACCTTAGGGCTGCGCAACTAACTCAAAATATATGACACGTTTTCAAACAACTTAAACCCGTCATTTTTCTTCTGGAAATGGAAACCCACGCTAAATTATATAGTGTCTGGATAAGATCATACTTTTATTTATAAACTTAACGTGTAGTTGAAATTCAACTGTCGTTATCAAGTACACCATGTGGGCCATGCTCTGGATTGACCGTGAAAGGAACGGCAATAGATTATCTGGTCACCCGACGAAAAAAACAGGACCCGAAATCTTAAAAGATTTACGTGTCCATATAAGCAGTTTAAGCGTTCGGGTCCAAAAGACTCAATATTTTGAGCTGAAATTTTGTGACCAGGTAACTACACCTTTCCTCTGTATTGTGCCGTTTAATTTTCATACGTTCGCGCAATTTTATTTCTGAGACGCTGTTAAAATTGGGATGGTCCTTTTAAAGTGACATTCTCAGAATTTCATCAAGTCTCTTTAACTTTAGAATTTGGTTTTCGTCGTACAGTTGTGCTCATACTGATTGCAGTCTTCATCGGGGTGGTAGCCTTGTAGCCGTGTCGAATATTCAATCAATTTATAAAGCTGTCCATATTGAAATTGCAAAGAGCAATAAACAGCATTTTATGAGCTTTGTTTATACTACAGCACTAGATGGTTCAACATGAAAACAAGTAATAAAATATTTATAGATTGCATGAATCGAAAACTAAGACAATAAAGCTGTGGATGAGTTTGATTGATGTTTATCAGAGAGAATATGTATCCGGGTGTATTTAAAATCTATTCATTCTCTTCCTGGTTGAAGGATTCGTCAGTTTTTGCATTGGACTGTATAGTTCAGGTTGCTATATTATAACACATTAATGTGCAGGATAATACAGTCCAACACTCTAAAGTTCCGGGTGATAAATGCCAAGACTTTGTGGTTAGGGTTGATAAATTCTGATGATACAATCCAACACTCTAAAGTTAGGGGTTATCAATAATTCTAACTCCCTAAAGTTCCGGGTGATAAATTCCAAGACTCTATGGTTAGGGTTGATAAATTCTGACACTCTAAAGTTCACAATGATTATTTGTAATACACTAAAGGTTCAGGAAGTAATTTCTAACACTTTAAAGTACTCTAAAGTGGCCAGCATTTTCAAGTGTAAATAAAGAAATACAACTTTGGATAGTGACCAGGATTCCAGGCTACTTACATGATCATTTCAATGGCAGTATCTGTAGTTGGTACAGCAGTAGACATGGCATATAACTTACTGGATATTTTTTCTAAAAATCCCCCAACAGCACTTCCTGGTAATAGACCTATACGTATATCTAGTAACTAAAAATAAACATAAATTGTATATACAAATATTATACAAAGCAAAGCTGGTATAATTCGTCCTTTGCGGTTAGATAAACACAATAAAGGAAAGTTTCAGTTACCTAAATTAGAAGGGAAACCGATATTATAGAATACTCAGAGCTAAGAGAATGCCTTTTGGTGTATTTAAAGTTGTGTGCAGCCGAAAAGTATGACAGAAAATGCATGCTTCAAGTTAATAAGAATTCTATTCACAGTCGGAACAGATCTTAGCATTTTCTATGCAACCCGTACACTCTCACACACCTTTACCAATCCTGTACCCCCTCCCCCAAAAATAAATTGTACTGTATTACTCCCCTTACTGGCTAGTCTGGGTCTTGCTCTAGTACAGTGATTCTCAACTAGTGTGTCACGAAAATGCGAAAAAACGCTTAATCCCAATTGATAATTCACTGGTGTCTCCTGATACGTTCATAGCGGTGCTTTTCTTTATTTAGTTTGAGCGATTCTATGTAACTATGACTAGTCTGTGTCTACGTCTGTATGCCTTCTAAGAATTGCGATGATTTTTTTTTTGGCAAAGTTTAATTATTTTTCGCACATATTATTTAGCCAAGTGTGTCGCCATTTCTTCATGTGTACCAAGTTGTGCCATTGGCAAACAAAGGTTGTGAATCTCAATGCTTTTGTCTTTTCCTTATAGCAAAGGTGGTGGTTACTGACAAGGGAAGACACTGTTTGCTGTCAAGGGCTTGGGGATTTAGACACATATTATATTATGCACTGTTCGAATACTGAATTAATACAGACGTGACTCATTAAATCCAAAATTATATTCAAAATATACGAAGATGATAGTTTAAAACTACACACAAATTATGTTGACTGACAACAATAGTATATCTGGGCAGATATGGAATTGATTAAAGCGATCAAATGAATAAAGAGTTAAAAGTACGGCAGTAAACAAGGCCGCGTGATAGGAGGAGGATCAGTTATGTAGTCTAGTTTTTCAATGGCAATTATTTATAATATTACTCAATATAATATGGATCTTTCTCCATGTACATGTAACTATGTATGTATATCTATTTATATAATAAAACAATATGTTGCTGTAGCCATTATGTTGAACATTATTTACAGTGTCAATAATAAAATATAATAACATCGATTCTAAATGTCATTCAAATTCAAAATCCATTACGGTAATTATAACGTATTGTTCAACTCTTCCTCTATTCGGATGCATTAAAATATTAATTGTCTCTACGTGTTTATCAAAGTCATTGATATTCCTGGGTGTGAGGGTATGGTTTTCCATCATTAGAATTTTAAAGGGGAAAATACCAGTAAATTGTGGTAATAACACGTAATGTCTAACACTTACTTTTTCTTCTGACGCATTAAATTTCTATATGTGTCATTGATACTTCTGGGTTAAAAGGCATGTCTTTCTGTTATTAGCCATTTAAGCTGAACAGACTATAGAGTCAATGGCACATTGAAAGTTTTTCTTTCAAACTATCTGTTATCTTTGCCTTGAACCGGGGCGAGCTCTTATGTGATTTGAATGAAAACTTGCTTTTTGTGACCTTGGAGTAGAGGTCTAGAGAATATACCTTTAATGCATTAAGTCTAAATGCTACTGTTTGGTTAGTCAGGTTTTGGGGTGTATGAAAAGCCATGGGACACCGGAAGTAGTCGCAGAAACCCAGGCCACTGATCTCAAGTGTTTCCCAGAACAGTTTATATTGAATCGGTATATGATATCCGTTTCATCAAGCGTTCCATCAGATATTTTAAATAAATTAGATCAATAAAACAATTGACTTACCCTTGAGTCACCTATATCCGTATAATCTATACCAGCATGTTTTCCCGCTATAAAGGCAGCCAAATTAGCAGTATAACTAGCAATGATAAAAATGGCGGCAAACGCCCAAAAGTTTTGCATGACTTTACTGGGCCAGGCTTTCGGTGATTTCGTTTTAACAGTATGACCAAATAACACAGAATACACCATAGTTAATCCAGAAGCTAGTGTATAGTTTGATTTTCGTTTTCGACCCCATGGATTTAATCCGAATGGACTGTTCCATTCAAATAAGGCCATGGCAATTGCGGAAAGAGTAGCACTGACAAATATTGCAAACCACACTTGAAGCGCAAAAGGTTCTAAAAAAGCATCCATATTTGTTTCACGGGTTTTCTCGGAATACAAAATAGAAAACCCCGAAAAGAAATAAGGGTCCGTGAAATCGATCACTTCAGATCGTACCCGTGTAATACTAAAGGCTCCCACGGCGAAATGGGCTGTTCCATCCATTAAGTCCCGCACCATGCCGTTCCAACTGCCGTTCACCTTCCTACCGTACGTTTCATCCTGTACAATGAATAAGGTAAAGTCGAAATCCAGATCACTTGCCAATTTATTCAGCAGGTCAATAGCAAGACCTCTACAGCAGTGAATTTCGTATGTTTTATTTTCACGATATATTTGTTGTTCATAATCACGTATTGCTGCGATTGTTTTAGCTTTATCCTTAGAAAAGAGTTTTAGACACGTGGTATCCGTCACACATCTTTGATAATCTTTATGTGGAGCTTCTTGCATCACAAATGGCTGAACGGGGTTCGTCACCACACGATAGCGCTTGCGTCCTTGTGTCTTAGAATCTGGAGACGAGGCATCTCCTGGCCAAATAATTCCAAATGGTCGCACATCATCTCCTTGAATACATCCAATATCACGCCATACGTTACCGCGACCATCAAACACTAAATTCCTCACTTTAAAAGATGAAATATTTAAATATCCACCGGTATCAAATTTTAATGACCCCGTTAATCCATATATAGTTGTATCTATCAAAGCTCTGAAATAGAAATAAAAATGTCATCATGAAATCGTTTGTTTCAGAAAATTATGGTCCTGTTAGGATAGGTTACACTTTTATTTCCTGCCAGATCATTTATCTTCCAGTAGATATATCTTTTCAAGAACCGAAGCGACGTTTTTATTGTAGTAAATGTTTGAAAATGGAGAGTTGCAGTGATGAATTCTGCTAAACCAAAGATTGCATAAGTCATTTTCAAAAAATAAATGCGATAACATTCTACTGAAGATAGTTACACCAGGGAGATTAACCAGCATTTGTTTGGTTTAAGCCATGCAAATCGAATATATCTTCAAAACATAAAACTTCATAAATAATTATATTGAAGATTATTTTTAACCACTGTGGAATTGGAGATCTTGACGATCATCCAGAAAGTGTGGTCCAACAGATGACGTTGCTAACTATTCGTCACTTGTGACATCACGACGTGTCTGATATCAAAGTGATAAAAAAATGTCTCTATGTGGAATAACTTTATTTAACGTCCGCTGCCACCGAGGTAATATCGCAGATAAGATCTGGCCGTTTGTATTGGGAGGTCGAGTCAGGGGCCACACTAACAGCGTTTTACCCAATGACGTAAGTTATTCGATTAATCAATCAGTTTCGGTGTTTTAAGTTAGTATTCGGAAATAAAACATTTTCTTTGATTTGTTTTCTTTCACTGCGAATGTCTACCCACGTTAAGAACACGACCCAATAACAGACCATTTGATGGGTTAATACCCCCTATAAACCAATGGGCAAGTTATTTGACAACTCTTTCGGATCCCCGTGCATTGAAAACAACGAAATTTTTAGCCTTAAAAAAAGATTGGTCTGATATCTACATAAGACCATTACGGTCAATGAAGTATATAATGTTTTATTATGTCGTAATTTGATTGAAGCTAATGGATTTCCCCGTATTTTGTTATTACGGGATTGTTATCTTGCAATTACGAGATAGTTATTACGAAATACGTGCCTTGTAATTACGAGATGATCAGAATATTTTCTTTTCATTTCCATATCACAGAATACAACAGGGACCGTCGTTTACTTGACTGCGATATCACTATTGTGGAATCAGACGCTAAAACACAAATCGTATAGTTCCAACGAAATCGAACAAGTCTCCAGCTAGGTTGACTTAAATTACCTTATTACTTAAGACGCCTAAGAATGCGTATGCTCTAATAATGCCGAGGCCGATTTCCACGATTTGTTATGAAATTCTCATATATTATTTATTACTATTAATATTAGTATTTACAAATAAATAAACGGTACAGGTAATATAAAATTTAAGCACGCCCTGCCTCGGGGATGATCACTGGCATTTATGCAATTTATAAAGTAATTTTGCAATTTAAATGCAGCAGCTACAGAACTTTATCAATACCAGCGGATCGAATTTGTTGGTTGATAATAAAAGTTATTCCATGTTCGTCTATTTTCAGCCTTACATTTGCTCGTTAATTTGACAGATTCTATTAGAATTTGTCCGAGTTGATCGTGTTCCTATGTTATTATACTTCGACAATCAATCACGGTCGTTAATGGCGATAATGTACTTCTCTTTGTTTTAAGATAAGATCATTCGATGATTTCCTGCAGAAAGACACGACAAACGCATGTTTAATAGCAAGATTAGGATTTCAATAGCGTAAAACAGGCTATATTGTTCAAATACACGACATTTCGTTTGTTCATAATTATAACAGATCATTTTAAATATACATTCCATTAAAGACAGACTTTTGTAGTTCTAGAAGAAGGACGTCATCTCCGCCTTAGGAAAATCGGAATCAGCGTACCACATAATTTGCTTTGGTAATATTCTACCTGATACGATTTAACAATTGAAATGGGGTTTCTAGGTTAGCGTGGGAAATTGTGCGGTCAACTTTTATTTCGAATTCTAACTTTTAATGGTCATTTTATAAGCACGCCGGTGTAAATACGTGGCACCGGATTTTCCTCCTATCTGAACGACTACGCAATGTCCTTTCCGAGACCATCCGTCACGCACCGAAGAAAAGGGGGACCCAGGTCGAAAAGTCTCCATGAACTTTCTCGCCCCATTTCGTTTCGTTTTTTTTATACTTTCGATGGCCTACACTATATAAAGATCTGAGCGGTTATAGCGATAGTCGGTCAGAGGTCACTTGAGAGGCTTTTGACCGTATGAAGCCAGACATTTGATTAACAAATCAGCATTGATGTTAGTGGTGGACTACCAAAGTTCCGTGCAAAACACACCGATAGCTCGCCGTAAATATGAAATCTTGAACTACAAAAACGAAACGAAATAGTATCTGTGTTTTAATCAGACTGTTCTGTCCAACACCTGAGGTAAACCAGAGACTCATTACTCACTGAGCGGCCTACTAAAAAAAAGGATTGCACATTCATTTATCCCTACCCCAATCATTTCAATAAAATGCTAAGAGACCTTTGTGTTTAAATCCTTAATATTTCGTTTCTCCAGATTGTTTTTTTAAATATGTAACTAAATACGTACTGAACGCTATTGTGTATAGTTAGACATATACTTTCAATTATCGATTGGAATTATACAGAGGCCGAGTATTCAGAGTCCAAGATAATTTAACTACACATCTCAGTCTTGGAGTAGGGGAGCCGCGGTGCCTCGGTGAGTAAGATGTTGGCTCGCTAACCCCGGGGTCCCGTTTTCGATCCTGGTGCTGGCTGAGAAAGTTCAGGGGGTCTTGCACGGGACAACGTAGAGTTGTCGGATGGAACGAAAAACCGAGGCCCCATGTACATATTGGCGTGCATGTAAAATAACCCTTGACCATTGGAATTCGAAATATTATTCACAATGCCGCTATCCGGGCAAATTTCCCCTCATAGTATACTATACATGTCATTCACTCATATGCTCATCTTCATTAGCCCAGTCGGAGCAAAGAAGTAGGAAGTTAAAGCCCACTTTTTTTAATTTCTTGGGATAGATCAACTATATATCAAGAAACACACATACAGATTT
Organism: Patella caerulea; assembly: GCA_036850965.1. NCBI lineage: Eukaryota > Metazoa > Mollusca > Gastropoda > Patellidae > Patella > Patella caerulea. Next base: position 31,472,204 of record JAZGQO010000008.1, read on the forward strand.
TTTTCTATATTATTTATTTTAGAAGAGAATATAGCTAGTGAACAGCACATTCTGTATAAAGTTGGCACTGAATGTTGATGTGGTCTAATCGTCGTGGGTCAAGGTCCAGGTGTGATAAGCCCATAAAGGCATGATCACTAATGGCAATATATCACAGTATGATATAATAACTATAATGTCGATAGCAATCCACGGTGTGGAGCTGTGAATACATTACATGTAATGTGTAACACTACCTGTTGCTTTTGGAGATTGGAAATTGTCCAAGAAACTTGTCAGAACTTGGAAGGCGGAATGGTAACAGAATCAAATGTTGGTTATGTTGAAATTCCGGACGGATAGGTATATGGTTACCTGTCTACTACTTTCAATTCGTGTATCTCAAGATGTTCATACTGAACGTTCTATGGAGCAAGACATTACAACGTGTTGCTCAATCGGCGATGGGACGTGCATAACCCAATGTCAATGTAGAAACCAGTGGTGATCAGTTGCCTGCACGCGGGATGTTAACTTATAATATTATGGACACACATCACATAAATACACCCTATTTGGTTATCCCGAAAGCAATTCCTTCTATTAATAAAATTGTTTGTCCAGAAATGACCTAGTTTGTGTCGAGTGGACGTTAAACCCTATTTTCTTTCTCCTTTCCCAATCCGTGTTGTAATTTGATGTGTTGTGTTTACGCAATCTGTTTCACAGAGAATTACTTACGAATTATCTCTGTAACAGATGACTGTCCACAAGACGTGAGTTGAATGTACGCGGCGTTAGTCATTGGCTCAAAGACTCGTGCACCTAACTGCTTCGGGCAAAATGATACATTTTACTCATTTTAATACCCATTTACACTAAATAGGAAATATTTTTTAACTACAAATACTTCAAACGTCTTTATTTATTTTTCTTTTACCTCCAAAAAAATGTTTGAAGATTTAATTTGCCGGAGTAAATGAGTTAATATGCCGTACTCATTAAGCCTCGTCGATGTCATGCTTATCAGTGATTGTAGCGGCCAAGCGAATATTCACTGCGGGATTAGTTTGGTGTTTACGGTGTAGAATCAAACAAAATGGTTACATCTTTGCCATGTTTTGGAAAGCATATGGGTGAATCTTTATTTCAATAATTCGCTCGCACGTAGGGGTCTTTAATTGTGGAAGGAAACCGGAGGACTCAAATAAAAAACACGTGGTTACACAGACGACCTTATTCCTTGTCACGTGGTTACACAGACGACCTTATTCCTTGTTACACAGACGACCTTATTCCTTGTCAAGTGGTTACACAGACGACCTTATTCCTTGTCATGTACAAGTGTGGGATCGAAACCACGCCGCTTGACTAAAATGAAAGATCTTATGATCTTAAGCGCACGCGTTCATCTATTCGATGTCCAGCTTTATCACCAGCTTTTCACTTTTGGAAACAACATCCCCGAGAGAAATATTTTTGCATACGGTTAGCTTTAGAATATTCAAACTATCATTCGTTTTTATTTGAATGGAATTTGGTCTCTTTAAATAGGGAAGAACACGCTAGTTAAATTGATGTTTAAATGGCCACTGGTATATTGACGTTAATGAAGTTGTATTCCCGTGATTCTACATTACCGTTTGTCACGCGATCACATCACGGTGTCGAGTTCAAAGGTGAAAGTCGATGTCGTTTGGAGAGAGAAGGCGTATCAATGCGTGTCATTATCAATTGTTTTAAGTAAGGAGATAGACCGCGCACTTGTAAACATGCCTAATTTGTTTTTGTGTCAAATAATTGATTTGACATGTCCTCATAAGAATTCAAGATTCGAAGACAGTTTCTACTCAATTAAAGCAGACATTTTGCTTAACCTACACGTTTCTGTTAGAAAGATTTACTCCTAAAATTTGACGGAGCATGTGAGGCTGTGAGTTGGTTGGTAAGAAGAATGACTATCCATAGTTTGTAATTTGGTTTTCCATATTATTTCTGGAATTTCCTGGCGTGGATATAGAGGATGTGGTGATGGCAGAGTATGTGCTTCTCTTTTCTATTCGCATTTATTAAATTCATATTCTCCACAATAGGAACGCCCCTCATAATTAATTGTTATGTTTTAAAGATTATTGACCAAACCATGATCGACCAGTTATTTGTGCACCATTTGCGTCGTTCGTCCTGTTAATGGGGCGGGGGGGGGGGCTAGGAATTTCGGGACTAACACATGGTTCAATTTTATTTCGATAATGCGCTGCATGCAGTTTTTCAGCAGTGCGAGGAACCCGGTGGCGACCCTACTCCCCGTCGTCCTGCTATGACACCGAAAATGGTAACATTTTCTTACTACTGAGTTGCCAATATATTACAGCCCCAAAGGCGAATAAAACTAGCGAACAAGAAACAGGAATAGAACATCACAAACCGTGTAATGTATAATTGGACACGGAACACTAAATAATTCTACGCCGTCACCCGAATGTGGGCGAGAGTTATTTTTAGTCTTTCTCACCCGTTCCCCATTTTGCATGGCGATTTTTCTTGACTTTTTTGTGTTAAGTCGAAAAAAGGGTTTGAAAATACATTGTCTGTCAGGTTTTGATGTATCTTCATGCGGCGGAAGGATACCACAGTTAAGCGGTTGGTTAGGTTGAAATGTAGGGCCGAAAATTGCATGTTTATTTATAACACAAAACACAGTTCTGTGAATAACAATCACTATTTTCCTCATTTGTAATTTGTATACTTGATAACGACCAGTGAATTCTTGTCGAAACGTCGTGTTTGTATAATAGAGTGATTGTTATCCACAGAACTCTGCTTTGTGCTATATTATGCTCAATCGCTAAATGCCATTCAAAGATTATGCATGTTTATTTGTCTCTACTTCCAGTTTATGTATCTCACGTTTTTCATGCTCAACTTCATACATCCTTTTGAGAAAGTTGGCCACAGAGTTTTCACGGTGAACCTCATACATACTTTTAAGCAAGAATTTGCCATATGTTGCTCCATATGTAGCAGAAAGCGTTCTACCCAACGAAAAGTTTGGAAAAAAAATAGAGCCGGTCCAAGAAACTAGAATTATCATTAAAGTCATTTGGGAAATTAGAGTGACCTGTGGCCAATCGAGAGGCTGAAGAATCACATAAAAGGACTAATTTTCTTGCATTAAAAGAAGAAACGGACTAAACTATCTCAGTGCTACTATAAAATACTAACGAGTCTTTTCAAAAGGAAATTAATCAGTCTTTAATCATATCAATTAACCTATCAAATATTAGAATTTATAATAGACTTAGCATTATAGCAAGAGAATTCTCGGTTACGATAAACAAGACTTAGTTCTATTTAGTCGTTAACTAATTTTATAATTTGATTTTTCAAACACGGTATTTGAGGTGGGAGGTTGTAGAATGCCAATAACCTAGTATGTTTCACTTCACCTCTTTCTAAGAGTGGAGTTGATGGGTTGATAACAACACTGCATCTTTAAGTGTAAAAGAGTAAAGTATGACAATATAGCAGAATAAGCTGTGTTTAGAAATAACACGCTCTGTGAAGCCAGATAAAATTATTGATCTACTCGCACATTTGATAGACGAATATTTCTTGGGATTTCCCTTGATGTAGCCGTAACGCGTGTTCCATCACTCGCCGCGTAATTACAAGAGACCACTGAGGGACAGAAAACGGTAGAGAATAAGATAGTCAGATGTAAATTATACTGAGAATGTATAAGAAAGACAAAAAATAATCCTTAAAATAGATTTTAAATTTGAAATAGGGTCAATGTGCGTTAACGAAAAACGAACCCCAGATAATCATGCAATGCCAAGGGTTTCAAAACAGTTTTAAAAAAATGTCAGTAACCACACACTTTAAAATGGCTTAGAAATCACAAATGTAGCTAATTTTGCCGGTAACAATGCTTTGTGTGATCATGGCACATTATCTTATGATCGAGTTCTATATAATGAGGTCAATAAAAAGGGTAAACAGCACTAACATTTCATACGGGAATAAGGTAAGTAAGGCAGCGTTTCTACTGACATTTCAATGAAGTCAGTCCATATAAAGTCAGATAGAATATTCGATATCTATTCATTTTTTTTTTTAAATTGGATACATCATACTGAAACAGTTGTGGCTCCATCCGCGGCATGATATATTAAAATCTAAACTGGAGTGTACTGCTGAACTTCTTTCAACCGATTTCATAGAAAAAACACTACAATGTACTCAATACCGATCATTTATATTGTGCATAATATCCCAGCGGTTTCTAATAAAAGAAATGAATACACATAACAAGAGTCAAATCCACATGCATAAATTATTCATCAGTTCGGTTTGAGGTTGTTGTTCTTTACTTCTTTACACTAGAAAAGATAGGTTGCCAGACAACGAGACATATACCTACAGCAGCAAAATCCCACTAAAGAGTGATCGTGTGCAACAACCCATTAATGAAATTTGATAAGCTTTTTCATATTCTAGTAATCACACGATGACCTTAGTTGGACATAAACATTGTGTATAAATTTCAAAGTAACCGGATAATAACTTTAAGAGTCAAGAAGGTTCACAGGAATTTTCAAAATGATTAAGGTCCAAAAATTTCCTCAAAGTAAGATCTATGAAGGTGAGATTTGTAAGGAAATATGGGCAGAGTAATATATTTGTAAGAGTTGTGAAAGACTATAAACAGAGCGAAATATAGTTTTGTGAGAGCCTTTATAAAGAGAAAGACAAACATGTGTGTTCAAGACACAGTGAGAGTGTAATTGGAGAAAGATGATCACTTCTATAAATCTTAAAGATAAAAAAAAAAGACTCGTTGCCTGCTACAAACCTTGTCCGACATATCCCGACCTTTTCACTACTTATTTTACCGCTATTTTTAGGACTGACGATGATTCAAACATATTCCCTGCCTGAAAAACCTTATATTATACCCTGATCTAAAACTTTTATGAATTACTTTTCAAATGATATGTCAGACCTCCGATTTTGCTTACTAGCAGATATAACAAAAAATTAAAGATACATTCTAGCAAAATACTGAAAAAACCCTTGAAAACCCCCATGGGACGCATACAAGACATAAATATGAGGGTATCCCTAAAATATTTAGCAAAAAATGGATCTTCCCTAAATCAAGCCCCATGATAAACAAGGATGACAAAAATAAGGTTCTCGCAACATGGAGAAGAAATGTTTTGAGAAAAATTTGAAGTCAATTAATTTGAATATGTTTTTAGTGTCCAAATGGCACAATTTGTACGCAGGAAGGCATCCTTAAACGGGCCAAAATAATTTGATTTATAAAATAATAATAAAAAACATATCTATTGAAACAGTTGTAACTGGAAACATCTGGAAAATTGGTAAAAATGTATTTCATTCATATATATTAGACTTTTAGATAATGTCATAAGAAAATTTGAAATTGGTTTTTGAAATTACATCCGATATGTAATATAAAATATCTACATTTAATCAGTATGGAATAACATTGTGGCCTTGAGACATTAACAAATGAATTTTCACTTTAAAGTCACGACCACAAGTGTGGTTAATACACCATTAATCGATAACCTTCTATACCACAGTGAGCACATTTGGGACTTAAACCATGCATCCATCCACTCCCGAGATGCAGGTATAGTTCTTCAGAAAATAATAATCACACTGATTCTTCTTCAAAGAGAAGCAAGAAACCTCATAATACGTTACTACAGGGTCTAGTATATATTAAAAACCATATATTCACCCTCAAGATACAAATATAAAAAAAAACATGTATCCACTCCAGAGAAATGCCTACAACAGATCCTATGGATGAGATGGCCACAACAAAATCACAAATACTGTATTTTGGAAAAGAACCGGCCAGACAGCGTCATCAAGCACCAATAAAAGCGCAAATGGTGATGGTTAGGCCATATGGTAAGATGTCCTCAAAACAACATCACCAGAAAGGCTCTAGACTGGAACCCCCAAGGCAAGAGAGAAGGGTCGCCCAACCACCACATGGAGACGAACTATAGATGCTGAACTGGGAAGAAGCAAAAAAAAAAAAAAAAAAAAAAAAATCAGCCAAAGATCGAACAAATTGAGAACTGTTGAAGACGCCCGGTTCCCCTTGAGAGGATAACAGGAATTGATGGTGAAGACATCGACCCTATAACATTGTATCATGATTATTAATATTTTCTCTAAAAGAAATTATTTTACATCCATATCTCCGGAGTGGATGAAGACCTGTAGATCATGTTCTGTTATACATTAAAGCTACAATTTCATATTTTTAAAATGTTTTAAAATAAAGCACTTAAATAGATGGTATCTATAAACAGGTTTAACGTCCAGATGACAAAAAAAACAGATCATTTCGGAACTAACCTATAATGGTTCAATTTTTTTTCAATAATTCGCTTGCGAATAGGGGGCTTTAGCAGTGGGAGGAACCCCTAGGACCCGTAGAAAACATACGAGGATGGACATGCCACACTACTCCCCTTCTCTCGGGATGCAGATGTAAAATATGTTTTTTAGAGGAAAAAAAAACATAATAAATATTCAAAGACTTACATAGAATAGCGCGAAACGTTACAGACTAAGCACGACCAATTAATCCACATACATGTAATAAGATATAAATTAAGATTGATAACTAGAGGTTGATATATATTTTCCGGAAATACATTGTAGTCAGACAGATTCTTCATTATTCAAAGACTTGCAAAAAGAAAGAAGAAATCGCATACTACGTTATATAGCCGGGATTTCGTCTTTTAATTGTTTAAAGCATGTACTAATAAAGACCCCACAGAGAGGAACTAATACAGCAAATAAGTTCTGGTTGATAATTACGTAGCTATGTTAGTAAGAACAATAGTCTAATGTAATGTAATATATCCCAACCATACACACATAATCAAATTACATACAGTCCAAAATGATATTCAAACGAAAATATTTTTTCTTGTTGAATAGTGATCGCCATAATAATTTTATTAATATTTAACTCGTTGATTAAATTAGGTATACAACCTATATATTGTTGACCCACTGCCTCATTTAATATCATCAAGATAGACATCCCTCATGAATATTACTTTCCTCGGTAAATGTCATGTACCTCCTGTTTTCGGGTTGACCAATTTGATGATTAAAAAGTCGATAAATTAACCGTTAATGTAAGGAACGCCGATCAGTTTAAACAAATACTCTTCACAAACTTGGGATCAGATTTAACGACGATAGAATAAATCCAGTATTAGAAATACAATGAATGTTTGTCAACATCACAAATAAAACATTGACTTTTCTGAACAGAAAATTATATGAGCCTCTTTGAACAACCAACAATTGTGGTAAGTAATAGCTGTTGCAAATTGTGAAATGGATCATCTAACGAGCAGCCAAGCCAAACCATTTTGAATAAGTTGGATGTTTATTCAGGCTACATTTTAAGCGGTTGTCATCAAATCGTGTCGAGGTACAATTTGAATAGTTGTGCAAGTTGGTGTCTGCAGGAAACGTAAACACCATTTCCGGAATGGGTAGGGGAATATCGCGAGTTCAACTTTCTTTCTTTTTTCTCTTACAATGTTACAAATATTTAAGAGGTGACTCAACAGACGGATCGTTTTTTACTAGATTTTCTGAACTTCAAGAGAAATGTCAGCCTTGTTGGTTACCTAACTATATAGCGTTCAACGGCTCTACAAAAATAAAGTTATTTTATGTCAAGTTCCCGTTTAGCTAAATAAAAGACACTTACTTGTATAATTTATTATCCATGGGTGATTTTTCATGATTTTGAAGATGCCAGCAGCCTTTTTTCTGATTTAACGACATGGATGAGCCAAGATGGCGTCGTTCTTTAATTGCGGTTGTGATAAGTGTCATAGTATCCTTTAATAATTCGTCTTCATTCAACGCCAAATTTAACATAAAAGCTAAAGTTCCTGGTGGGAAATGTTGTAAATCCTTGGCGTTTCTCGTGTAAGCGTTTTCGGTCACAATCCAAGCGAATTCTTGTCCTGTGAAATGAAGTCTATTGGCTTGATCAAGTATCCTCATAGCCAACTGAGCACTAGTATGTAACACAAATATCCGGGAATTATTATTTCCGATCGGAACAAGTTGATTTGCAATTTCGTTATCCGTGGCGGTGTTGGATATAATCAATTCCTCCTCGATATCCCAGTTTTGAGTTTGAGTTAAAGATTTTAATTCCACGTGAAATCCGTCATCTTTTATTTCTTCCTGAATTACCATAGTGTAACGGTACCAATAGTTCACACTCATAAGTCTTGCCAGACCCTCCGCCAAATGAGCTTTTGATGGCATTAAGCTCAAATAGAGAGGATGGTGCAACTGAAAGTAAAGAAAAAATGAATTAATTTGACTATAAAATTTGACATTGTACACTTTCAATATCGCCAGGATTAAATTGAAAGTCATCTGGGTTCATTCATTTTGGGGCTGACAGGTCAAAGTTATCTAACAGATATGCAAATTTGTTTATTTCTATAGCGAACATTCGTTAACAGAAAATGAAAATTGTTGTATTATTGTTTGGACAAAATTTGAGTGAAACAAATACAAATCGAATTTGACCCGGGGCCTGTTTCACGAAATTTCAACTAAGATAAAATCCAAACTTAGGTAATTTTATTGGCTAATATTAGATTGATTGTGTGCTTAGTCACCAATCAAAATCGAAGTACCTGCTGAAATTTGGATTTTATCTTTAATTAACATTTCCAGAAACAGGGCCCTGGTTTGGAATGGATTTAGTCGCATGAAATCCTGTCAAATCAAACAGAAAAATATTTGAGCTCGACCGATCGAAAGTAGAACGGATTAATCTCAAATACGTATTGATGTTTGGGGATAATATTGAACATTTATTGGTTGAAAGAGTAGAACTAGTACAATAGCCAGATTGTATATTATATACATAGATTTCATTTCATTTACAATTCATACCAGACACATAATTTTACACTGGCTTTATTCATCTGTCAGTTTTCAATCCCATGCAATCATTTGTGTCACAAATTTGTACGCGATATGATAGAAAGACGTGAGAATTATTAAATTAAAAAGCTCTTATTTAAAACCAAAGCCATTCCAAAAAATAAGTTTCAGGGAAACAAGAATCAATATCTCTTCAACATGCGTGTGAGAATATTAAAGGTCACAATGTCACATTAGATTGGTTATATATGTTTTTCTGTAAGTGTAACTTTGTAAACTACGGAAAGCCCTGGTTCTCTCTGACAAGATACCCGAGTTATCTATTTGCATTGAGTGCTCTCAGATCAGTTTTTATTTTCATCCAACCTTCGCAATGATGACAGTGAAATTACCCCCCACCCCAACCCCCATCCCCACCCTCTACCCCAATAAAATCATTTCCAAGTATCTGGTCATGAACAATTAAATCACCATAATACTATGTATTGCGAAAACAGACATTCTGAGCAAATGACTTTTCAAAATGTAAGCATACTCCGAACGTCTGGACAGTCTAGTGATTTACCGACAATTCCGTGTATCGCACGCCGGACCGTTTCATTGGGTTATCCCACACATTAACCAGAACGCGGCTTATATATAACAACTCTTCTAGATCCAAGTGTTGTGAAGTAAAACGAAATTATGAATTTTAAAAAACGGAACGAAATAGGATCTGTGTTTTAATTAGATATATATTTAAAAAAATCGAGTGTGTCACTCTTGATAAGTGTATTTAAAATAGAATGAATATTTGATGTTGAATGAGAAAATACAGTTCTTGTTGAAGCGTTGTAAAAGTAAGTATTGTAAAAGTAATTAATGTGTAACTTTTGTTTAGAATGTGGGAGCCATGGAGAATCGCTAAACTAGAAATCCGGTGTTTCACCCCGGTGTTGGTGGAGAAAGTTCATCTGGATCTTCCGGTGTGTTTCCCCTTGTCGTTTGTGTAGGACGGAGGGCCTGGCGGGGGACAAAAGATATTCGCTCGGATGGAGCGAAATACCGAGGTCAGTCGGTGGAGAACAGTAGAGCGTTAAACCTCATTTAGGGGGGGGGGGGTCCAATGGTTAGCGTGCGCCCGCTGTATCATACGGCCTACCATTAAGTCAACTATCGTGGTTTCGAATCCCCGGTTGTACGTGCCAAGGAGTAGGGTCGCATGTCTAACCTCGCGGGGTTTCTCTTGGTACTCCATTGCTAAAGACCCCTACGCACAAGCGTAATAAAATTATTGAAATAAAATTAAAAAATATGTTAGTCCCGAAATGACCTAGTTTGTGTCGACTGGACGTTAAACCTCATTTTTTTTTCTCTCTCTCTCGTTAAACCCTATTTCATTGCTGTTTAGAATACATTGCAGTTCGCCAAACGTCTTCCTTATAATATTTTCACGAACGACATCGGAAGTACACTTCTTGTAATGAATTAATACATGCATAAAACACCACTAATACATTACATGAGATTATCCAATTGCAAAAATTACATCAGTTAAAAGTGCGATAACTTTATGTAAACGTTAAATTTTCTCCATTTCTGTTGAGATGTAAATGTCCAACATTATTTAATGTTTAGTTTAGCTGGCTGTGTAAATCGGATTAGGGATCACAGAGTAACTCAGAAAAATGGTTTCATCAAATCACTAAAAAAATATCAATACTTGGAAATCACCTCAGTCACTCAATCATTTTCATACCAAAAAAAGAGAGAAAGAAATATCATCTCTATCACTCACGGTGATATGATCTGAATAATTTTTTCACGTGGTTCGGGTACGGACGTATCAAGTCAACGCATGCCGTCCCAGCTTCCGGAAATGAAAATGACGGGAACGTGTCAATGATGTACAGATTGGAAGCACTAGAAGGCTTCCGGACGTTTAGATCAATACAGAAGGTCGAGGAATTATTTCCTTCTGAGTCTAGAGCTTGATCTGGTCGTCAAGTGACATTATTTGGTAACGCGAGTCGTGATAATGTGATACTATTCACAGACAGACGTAAAAAGCCTTTCTTCAATCCAATCTTATTTAATACATGAATATACCTTGTTATCGGATTGTCTGGTATAATGTTTCTTGATAGACGTGGTCACTTAGTCCATAGCAATCATAGTAATTAATATTTACAATATATAAATGGTCACTTGCTATTTCAGAATTTCGAAAAGGAAATGGGTTCAGATGAAAAATTATTTGTTTAATTTTATAGGTACTTGTGTACCACATGATTCACACTACCTTCATTCCGATGGTGAAAAACACGATAGTTCATGATACTAAGCGTAGATGAGGAACATGTAGGGAGTAAGGAATGACCAATGTATCAAACCTGCTTTTGGCTGGGAAGAGGGGTTATTCTGACAAAGTTTCGTGTGTAGCCAATAATGGTCTTTGACGCAAAGAGCAGCGGGGGAGCGCGGTGTTTGGTAGTGGTAGTAGTGGTGGAATTTGGGGCCAGAATATTACAAAACTGGACCTTACCAAAATCGAATGACATTTTACCTTTTGGTCTAGTAGACCATGCGCCTGACAAATTGGAACCGAGCATGGGAGAAGAGGTCATGATCAATCAATCAATAAATAAATAAACCCAGAAATTGTATAACGGGAACAAATATTTCAGTTAAAGTTCCTTATCCCCTCTTTATTACCCCGGTTGGTGCAGAAATGTAGGACCATAAACCCAATTTAATTTTCTTAAGGTTAGACTCGTTCGTTCGTAGGGTTTTACACCCGCTTCCACCTCGGCTGTTAATGCAGATAAGTGTTTATTAAGAAACTTGTCAGAAAAAACACATATCAGGCTTTGTCCCTTTTGGGATGTAGACGTGAGATTGTATAGAAGGCCTATTCGATCTTGTTTCCTTAAAGAGGCCTTATGGTTGATTAGATCAAGGGTTGACAGTTCTCGCTATAATAGTTAAAACATAGAGAACATAAAACAAATATGTTGAACATTTCAGTCAGAATGACCTGCAATAGACAGATGTAGCTCTTGCATAATGTATGTTTAAATGAAGATACAATGCGTTTTGCAGGATATTGAAGGTAAGCCAATAATCCTACCCTTTACCATTTACAAATCGGGATCAAACCCTTGAGTTACAGATACATCACTTACCAACATGCACACTACTTCACCCTGATTGAAGGAACTACAGTTTTTACATTTAGTTCATTTTCAGGCTAATATTATAGTTTCTATTTCTATATTAAAGGGTCTAAACCCCTTACTCAATATTTTCCATAATATTTGAAATTAAATATGGGATCCAAATTAATATCCAATATTTAAGACACAATGGACATTTTCTATTCTGTAAACGAGTCGTGTATTCTATGGTTTCGGACAACTTTTGTAATGAACAAAGAAAAGCATATCCTGCATGACAATGCAGAAGTAAAAAGTAACTAGACCTGCATGCAGGAATGACGGGTTTCACTTTTGCCATGTTACCTTTGAACTTGAACTTGTGTCACTTTTGGTGCTACGTTACCCTTGAACATATGTCCTTTCCGGTACCAATGAAACCAATATACAGGTTTCCACATAAGCATTGCACACATCAAATAAAATGGAAACAGAATCAAACAAATCCAGCAATTTTATTTTATACATTTGTTACATGTAATTGATCCTGACAAAATAACAGTACTTCCGGTGATAATGTAAATGTTCCCTTAGTCTTATGAAATCAGAAATGGCATAAGGCATCATATGGTGAAAATTTTATGTAAATCGAATAATAATTTCCACTTTTATAGACCAAAAACCTTGAAAAGTGACGTGTAGAAAATCGTCTATTTCTCGGCAACCGTACAAGTTAGAAACCATTTTTTGGTATTTATATGACCGTATGGGTTTGATCTATTTGTTGATTGGAATCAAATATCATAATTGTATAAACATTACAAATCAGACTCATTTGAATAAAATATCGGTTTTGAAGGCTTAAAATACAGTTTTTGCCAAAATGACGCTACTTCCGGTGATAATGAAAACGTTAAATTAGTTTTATAACATCGTCTATGACATTAGGCTTCAAAGGGTGAAAATTTTATGAAAATCAAATAATAATTGACACTTTTATGGGCCAAAAACCTTCAAAAGTGACTTTCAGAAAATCGCCTATATCTCGACAACCGAACAAGTTAGAAACAATTTTATGATATCTATTTGACCGTATGAGTTTTGTTAATATGTGAATTTAAACCAAAAGTTAATTTTATTATTACATGTGACATAATTCTTGGTTGAAAAAAAGATCGATTTTAAAAGTTAAAAATTGAGTTTTTGACTAAATGACGTCACTTCCGGTGTCAATTTTAAATAGTAATCAACATGATATGACGCACACTTGCTTTTTGAATCAAATGATGTCACTTTTGTGAATATCCATTAATAATTGACTATTTTACAGGCAACATTACGAAAACAGTGACTTATGCAAAACTGCCCATTTCTCGGCAACTGCTTATATTAGAAACTAATTTTAACATACATTCTCTTCGTATGGATTATAGTGACAGGTTTATAAAAGTTAAGTAAAAAAATTTTAAAATCTGAAAAGCCTGAATGGGTTGTAAATACGTCAATTTTACGCCTTTTTTCACCCCTTAATCCAATTTGCTAGATAACACTTTTGGTAATAAAAGAAATAACAATTGGGACAACGAAGCATATGAACTTTGTTTTATACAAATCGAACAATAAAAAATTAATCTAGGACTGAAAAACTGAATTAGCTAATGGCGGCCAAGGAAAATTACTGAGACAAATTTTTTTAACATTTTTGCGCTAGTCAGATGACTCTTTAATTCTGTGCACAACACGACTAAATAATATTTATAAATAAAAACGTTAAATCGAATAATAATTGCCACTTTTAAAGACCAAAAAACTTGAAAAGTGACTTGTAGAAAATCGGCTATTTCTCGGCAACCGTACAAGTTAGAAACCATTTTGTGGTATCTGTATGATCGTATGGGTTCATTCTATTTGTTGATTGGCATCAAATACCATAATTTGAAAAAGATTTCAAAACAGACTCATTTGAATAAAATATCTGTTTTGGAGGCTAAAAATACAGTTTTTGCCAAAATGACGTTACTTCCGGTGATAATGAAAATCTTAAATTACTTGTATGAAATCCCAAATGGCATTAGGTATAACATGGTGTGACGTTTATGAAAATCGAATAATAATTGACCCTTTTATGGCCCCGAAACCTTCAAAAGTGACCTGTAGAAAACCGTCTATTTCTCGGCAACCGAACAAGTTAGAAACCATTTTATGATATCTATATGACCATATGAGTTTTGTTTATATGTGAATTTAAACCAAAAGTTAAAATTATTAATACATATTAAGTTATTCTTGGTTGAATAAAACATTGATTTAAAAAAGTGTAAAATGCATTTTTTGACCAAATGATGTCACTTCCGGTGTCAATTTTAAATTGTAATCAACTTGATATGACGCTACGTGCTTTTTGAATCAAATGATGTCACTTTTATAAAAATCCAATAATAATTGACTATTTTACAGGCAAAATAACGAAAACAGTGACTTATGCAGAACTGCCCATTTCTTGGCAACTGCTTATATTACAAACGAATTTTAACATACATTTTCTTCGTATGGATTATAGCTACAAGTTTATAAAAGTTACGAAGAAATATTTTAAAATCTGAAAAGCCTGAATAGGTTGTAAATAGGCCAATTTTACACCATTTTTAGCCTCTTAATCGAATTTGCTCGAAAATGAAATCGAAATTAAAAAAACTGCTTCCTACATTTTTTGCGCCTTGAAAGGGCACACTCTTTGAGTCATATAATTTTTCAAAAAAATAATATTTGTTTATGAAGATCGTAAATAACTGTCAAAATTGTAGTTTTTGGTAAAATTATGCCACTTCCGGTGCCGACAGATAACACTTTCGGTAATAAAAAAAACGACAATTGATACAACGAAGCATATGAACTTTGTTTTATACAAATCGAACAATAAAAAATTAATCTAGGACTGAAAAACTGAATTAGCCAATGGCGGCCAAGGTAAATTACTGAGACAAAATTTTTTAACATTTTTGCACTAGTCAGATGACCCTTTAATTCTGTGCACAATACGACTAAAAAATATTCATAAATAAAAAAGTTTTTTGTAAAATTTTAAATTTTCGAAATTTGGCGCCTAATATCTTCGAAGATTTGCCGAAAATCAAAAATCGAAAGTAGCGTAGCTATGTGCCCTGTCTCAGGCTATGCCAAAATGTATCGAAAGTTAAAATCCAGTGATTATTGTTAAAATTACTGCAATATTTTTAAAAACGATAACTTCGGTGATTTCGGACATTTCGCATTGTCGCAGAACGTTCAAAATAGCTTTATCCTCTAAGTCACACCCACTTTCCCAGTAAAACCGAAGAAATCGTAACGATGCGACACGTAGTTGCTGAGATCTATTCAAATTGGAATCTGAATAATAATAATAATAACTAGACCTGCAAGCAGCACTGAACCGGCTTTCAGGAATCATACAGGAAGTTTATTATACCATAGCCGATCCATTGAGCTACCAAACTATACTTTAGTTGTTTTGCTTCAGTGACACCCTCTATCATAGGTAAAAGTAATATTTGCTGGCGAAAAGACCGGTCAAAATTGTAAATTATGTCAAAATTACGTCACTTCCGGTACCGAAAGAAATTTTTATAGGTGAAAAATAAGTCGCAAATTCGCAACACACAAAATACAAACTTTGTTTTATACATATCGGGCAATAAATAATTACCCTATAACCCATAAACTGAAATTAAGAAGGTAAAAAACTTAAAAAGTGACCCTGGGAAAATTGGCTATTATTCGACAAGGGAACATGCTAGAAGCCTTTTCTTGATATCAATATGATGGTTTTGATTCAATCTTACTGCCCATTAGAGTCAGACGTTATCAAGTTAAACGAGTAATAAATATAAATCCCTTCAAAAAAATGTTTGTTTTGAAGGCTAAAAATACGTTTTTTGCAAAAATTTCATTACTTCCGGTGATATTGAAAATGTTAACTTGATTCATAGAAGTCGTAAATGGCAGAAGGCATCAAATGGTAAATAAATTATAAAAATCGAATAATAATTGACACTTTTATAGGCCAAAAACCTTGAAAAGTGACTTATAGAAGATCGCCTATTTCTCTGTAACCGTACAAGTTAGAAACCATTTTGTGGTATCTGTATGGTCGTATGGCTTCATTCTATTCGTTGATGGGAATCAAATATCGTAATTTTAAAAATATTATAAGACAGACTCATTTGAATAAAATATTAGTTTTTTAGGTTAAAAATACAGTTTTTGCCCAAATGACGTCATTTCCGGTCACAGTGAAAATGTAAAATTGGCTTGACCTAGTCCAAATTGGCATTAGGCATCAAATGGAAAAAAAATATTGCAAATCGAATAATAATTCACTCTTTTATAGGCAAAATAACGTGAAAAGTGATGCATGCAAAATTGCATATTTCTCGGCAACTGCTCATATTACGAACTAATTTTCGCATACATTCTCTTCGTCTGGATTATTGCTACGAGTTTATGAAAATTACAAATAAATATTTCAAAATATGAAGACGCTGAATGAATTGTAAATAACTGAATTTTACACTTTAGTTTACATTTTCTTCGAAATTGCCCGAAAATGAAATTGAAATTTAAAAATATGAGCTTAGAATTTTGTGCACCTTTGCAGAGTTCATCCTTTTGGTTATATCAGTTTTGAAAAAAAATAATATTTGCTTTCAAAAAGTGGTACCGAACTGTCAAAATTGTAGTTTTTGTTAATATTACGTCACTTCCGTTGCCGACAGAAAAATTTCACCGTAACGAAAAAAATTACAATTGGGACCACGGAGCATATGAACTTTGTTTTATACAAATCGAACAATAAATAATTTTTCTGGGTTCGAAAAACTAAATTAGGCGATGGCGGCTAACGCAAATTACCGAGACAATTTTTTTTCTCATTTCTGCTCAAGTACGATGATATTTTAACCCTGTGTAAAATATCATCAAAAAATATTCATAAATAAAAAAGGTTTTCGTAAAAAAAATATTTTTTTTCAAAATATCGGACATTTTTTCGACTACTTCCGGATTTACGATCGTTGTTGTGATAGCTTTACGAAGTTCTTTGGATACTTAACTTTCTGTACCAGAAGTGTCAGAAACATCCATTGAGCAGTTTTGGAAAAAAAGATAAATTAAAGAGCGTTTACAAAAATTTAACGATTTTTCAATTTTTTTCAAAGTTTGATGCCATTTTTGGACCACCTATATTATTTCAATGCTTTTCATTTTGGATTCACTATATAGATAACCGATAGGACTTTGAGTAAGAAAAGTTTAAGAAAAATTTGCGGCGTCGTTTTCGAGAAAAGGGCGTCTCAGAATGTTAAAAAATCGGAAAATACTAGATTTTTGGCTTACAATAATTTATTTCCTTACCATCGATATCGTATTATTTAGATACCATATGATGGTCCATTAATAGGGCTATCCAACGACACTTTAGTTCTTTTGGTCCGCTATTACCTAAGGGAGAAATCAAGTTTTTCGCAAGTGCGACAATGTTTTTAACCTTTTTTTTCATTTTTTGAATACTTCCGGTATGGTTATTATTGTCGGTATAGTTTTGATAACCGGTTTGGGCACTAAAATAGCCACAGGGCTCTGTAATGATATATTACATTATCTGATCAGATAAAATGCCCCTGAGAAATCCTAGGTTCAAAAGTGCCAAAAATGCAAAAAATTTAAAATATCGAAAATTAAATTTCAATAACTACATACATGTTATACATCGTTAGAATCGTAATTAGGTCAGCTATCTGAATATGCAATCTTTTTTTGAAAATCTCTTAAAATAAAAATATAGCAGAGCATTTTCCAAAATTTCACGATTTTTCGACTTTTTTCGATTTTCAGTCCGTTATTTCACCTATTCCAGATATTTCAAAGTCTTATTGGATGGCTTCATGCAAAATACCTCCGAAAGGACTCTCGATAGAAAAAATTACAAAAAAAGTTGCGGTTAAGTTTTCGAGATACAGGCGTCCAAAAACGCCCCAAATTAGAAAATACTTGATTTTCAGCGTGCCATATTTTGCTGCCTGCTCATCGTATCCGTACGAGTTGGGTATCATACGATAGCACAATCCTAGTGCATTCCAATGGTACCCTAATTTCTTTAATCCATTGATATCGGGCGGAGAAATCGCAATTTTCCCCAAAATATCCATTTTTTGCATTTTTTTCAAAATATTGCACATTATTTTGACCACTTCCGGTTTAAGGATTCTTGTCGAAATTGCTTTATACGTTGGTATTGGTCTATAACTTCATGTTCCAGAAGTTTCGGAAACGTCAATTCTACCATAAAACGAAACCCGAGCTCACAAAATGGGAAGAAAATTCGAAAAAAATCGAAAAATAAAGGGCGATAACTCGGAATGAAACTTATATTACTGGAATCGGATGGGCTTCAGGTATCCAAAAATGTAGGTCAAATTTGAAAATTTTGAAAAATGACAAAAATTGTCTCGTAAACAACATGTTTTCAATTTTCGAACGATAAAAGTCATAGGCGAATGTTCGAAATTGAAAAATGTGAGATAGCCATTGTCTCAGAAAAGATTCAGGGATTCCAAAAATGTAATTTGTTTGAAAATGGATAAAGAATTGACGAAACTATGGCCGATTTTCAATTTTTAGACAACGAGCAAAGTTCGGTCACTTCCGGTATGCGCAGAAATTTCAAAAATATTTTATCAAGTAGCCACCACATGGTTTCCCAATAGAAAATCTAATTCCAGATCGATATCTGTTTTCGATCATGGAGATCTAGGCCCCCGCGGTAAATAATAATAATAATAATAATAACTAGACCTGCAAGCAGCACTGAACCGGCTTTCAGGAATCATACAGGAAGTTTATTATACCATAGCCGATCCATTGAGCTACCGAACTATACTTTAGATGTTTTGCTACAGTGAAACCTTCTATCATATATAAAAGTAATATGTGCTGGCGAAAAGACGGGCCAAAATTGTAAATTATCGCAAAATTACGTCACTTCCGGTGCCGAAAGAAATTTTTATAGGGGAAAAATAAGTCGAAAATTCATAACATACAAAATACAAACTTTGTTTTATACGTATCGGGCAATAAATAACTAACCTGTAACCCATCAACTGAAATTAAGAAGGTAAAAAAATTAAAAGTGACCCTGGGAAAATTGGCTATTATTCGACAAGGGAACATGCTAGAAGCCTTTTCTTGATATCGATATGATGGTATTGATTCAATCTTACTGCCCATTAGAGTCAGACGTTATAAAGTTAATTGAATAATAAATATAAATCCCTTCAAAAAAATGTTTTGTTTTGAAGGCTAAAAATACGTTTTTTGCAAAAATTACATTACTTCCGGTGATATTGAAAATGTTAACTTAGTTCATTGAAGTCATAAATGGCATAAGGCATCAAATGGTAAAAATATTATAAAAATCGAATAATAATTGACACTTTTATAGACCAAAAACCTTGAAAAGTGACTTATAGAAGATCGCCTATTTCTCTGTAACCATACAAGTTAGAAACCATTTTGTGGCATCTGTATGGTCGTATGGCTTGATTCTATTCGTTGATGGGAATAAAATATCATAATTCTAAAAATATTATAAGGCAGACTCATTTGAATAAAATATTTGTTTTTTAGGTTAAAAGTACAGTTTTTGCCCAAATGACGTCATTTCCGGTCACAATGAAAATGTAAAATTGGCTTGACCTAGTCCAAAATGGCATTAAGCATCAATTGGGGAAAACAAATTGCAAATCGAATAATAATTCATTCTTTTATAGGCAAAATAACGTGAAAAGTGATGCATGCAAAATTGCATATTTCTCGGCAACTGTTCACATTACAAACTAATTTTCGCATGCATTCTCTTCGTCTGGATTATTGCTACGAGTTTATGAAAATTACAAATAAATATTTCAAAATATGAAGAGCTGAATGAATTGCAAACAACTGAATTTTACACTTTATTTTACATTTTATTCGAAATTGCCCGAAAATGAAATTGAAATTAAAAAGTCTGAGCTAAGGATATTGTGCACCTTTGCAGGGTGCATCATTTTAGTTATATCAGTTTTGAAAAAAATTAATATATGCTTTCAAAAAGTGGTACCGAACTGTCAAAATTGTAGTTTTTATTAATATTACGTCATTTCCGTTGCCGACAGAAAAATTTCAGCGTAACAAAAAAAATTACAATTGGGACCACGGAGCTTATGAACTTTGTTTTATATAAATTGAACAATAAATAATTTTTCTGGGTACGAAAAACTAAATTAGCCGATGGCGGCTAATGCAAATTACCGAGACAATTTTTTTTTCTCATTTCTGCTCAAGTAGGATGATATTTTAACCCAGTGTAAAATATCGTCAAAAAATATTCATAAATAAAAAAGGTTTTCGTAAAAAAAAATTTTTTTCAAAATATCGGACATTTTTTCGACTACTTCCGGTTTTACGATTGTTGTCGTGATAGCTTTACGAAGTTCTTTGGATACTTAACTTTCTGTACCAGAAGTGTCAGAAACATCTATTGAGTAGTTTTGGAAGAAAAGATAAAATAAAGAGCGTTTACAAAAATTTAACGATTTTTGAATTTTTTTCAAAGTTTGATGCTATTTTTGGACCACCTATATTATTTCAATGCTTTTCATTTTGGATTCACTATATAGACAATCGATAGGACTTTGAGTAAGAAAAGTTTGAGAAAAATCTGCGGCGTCGTTTTCGAGAAAAGGGCGTCTCAGAATGTTAAAAAATCGGAAAATACTGGATATTTGGCATACAATAATTTATTTCCTTGCCATCGAAATCGTATTATTTACATACCGTATGATGGTCCATTAATAGGCTATCCAACGACACTTTAGTTCTTTTAGTCCGCTATTACCTAAGGGAGAAATCAAGTTTTTCGCAAGTGCGACAATGTTTTTAACCTTTTTTTTTATTTTTTGAATACTTCCGGTATGGTTATTATTGTCGGAATAGTTTAAATAGCCGGTTTGGGTACTAAAATAGTCATAGGGCTCTGTAATGATATATTTCATTTACTGATCAGATAAAATGCCACTGAGAAATCCTATGTCCAAAAGTGAGAAAAATGCAAAAAAATTAAAATATCGAAAATTAACTTTCAATAACTACATACATATTATACATCGTTAGAATCGTAATTAGGTCAGCTATCTGAAAATACAACCTTTTTTCGAAAATCTCTTAAAATAAAAAAATAGTAGAGCATTTTCCAAAATTTCACGATTTTTCGACTTTTTTCGATTTTCAGTCCGTTATTTCACCTATTCCAGATATTTCAAAGTCGTAATGGAATGTTTCGTACTTCAGACTACCACAAGGTCTCTCGATAGAGAAAGTATCATAAAAATCGCTGGAGTAGTTTTCGAGATACAGGCGTCCAAAAATGCTAAAAATCAGAAAATACTTGATTTTCAGCGTGCCATATTTTGCTGCCTGTTCATAGTATCCGTATGAATTTGGTATCATACGATAGTGCAATCCCAGTGCAGTCCAATGGTACCCTAATGTCTTTAATCCATTTATATCGGGCGGAGAAATCGTGTTTTTCCCAAAAATATCCATTTTTTGCATTTTTTTCAAAATATTGCACATTATTTCGACTACTTCCGGTTTAAGGATTCTTGTCGAAATTGCTTTATTTGTTGGTATTGGACTATAACTTCATGTTCCAGAAGTTTCAGAAACGTCAATTCTGCCATAAAACGAAACCCGAGCTCACAAAATGGGAAGAAAATTCGAAAAAAATCGAAAAATAAAGGGCGATAACTCGGAATGAAACTTATATTACTGGAATTGCATGGACGTCAGGTATCCAAAAATATAGGTCAAATTTGAAAATTTTGAAAAATAACAAAAATTGTCTCGTAAGCAACATGTTTTCAATTTTCGAACGCTAAAAGTCATAGACGAATGTTCGAAATCGAAAAATGTGAGATAGCCATTGTCTAAGAAAAGATTCAGGGATTCCAAAAAGGTAATTTGTTTGAATATGGATAAAGAATTGACGAAACTATGGTCTATTTTCAATTTTTAGACAAAATACAAAGTTCGGTCACTTCCGGTATGCGCAGAAATTTGAAAAATATTTTATCAAATAGCCACCACATGGTTTCCCGACAGAAAATCTAATTCCAGATCGATATCTGTTTTCGATCATGGTGATCTAGGCTCCCGCGGTAAATAATAATAATAATAATAATAATAATTTTAGTAATCTCAATAGGCTTTCAGACGAAAGTCTGAAAGCCTAACTAGACCTGCAAGCAGCACTGAACCGGCTTTCAGGAATCATACAGGAAGTTTATTATACCATAGCCGATCCATTGAGCTACCAAACTATACTTTAGGTTGTTTTGCTTTAGTGACACCCTCTATCATATGTAAAAGTAATATTTGCTGTCGAAAAGACCAGTCAAAATTGTAAATTATGGCAAAATTAAGTCACTTCCGGTGCCGAAAGAAATTTTTATAGGTGAAAAATAAGTCGAAAATTCGCAACATACAAAATCCAAACGTTGTTTTATACATTTCGGGCATTAAATAATTAACCTATAACCCATAAACTGAAATTAAGAAGGTAAAAAACTTAAAAGTGACCCTGGGAAAATTGGTTATTATTGGACAAGGGAACATGCTAGAAGCCTTTTCTTGATATCAATATGATGGTATTGATTCACTCTTACTGCCCATTAGATTCAGGCGTTATAAAGTTAAACGAATAATGAATATAAATCACTTCTAAAAAATGTTTGTTTTGAAAGCTAAAAATACGTTTTTTTGCAAAAATTACATTACTTCCGGTGATATTGAAAATGTTAACTTGGTTCATAGAAGTCATAAATTGCATAAGGTATCAAATGGTAAAAAAATTATAAAAATCGAATAATAATTGACACTTTTATATACCAAAAACCTTGAAAAGTGACTTATAGAAGATCGCCTATTTCTCTGTAAACGTACAAGTTAGAAACCATTTTGTGGTATCTGTATGGTCTTATGGCTTCATTCTATTCGTTGATGAGAATCAAATATCATAATTTTAAAAATATTATAAGGGAGACTGATTTGAATAAAATTTTAGTTTTTTAGGTTAAAAATACAGTTTTTGCGAAAATGACGTCATTTCCGGTCACAGTGAAAATGTAAAATTGGCTTGACCTAGTCCAAATTGGCATTAGTCGAAATTGCCCGAAAATGGAATTGAAATTTAAAAATATGAGCTAAGGATTTTGTGCACCTTTGCAGGGTGCATCCATTTAGTTATATCAGTTTTGAAAAAAAATAATATTTGCTTTCAAAAAGTGGTACCGAAGTGTCAAAATTGTAGTTTTTGTTAACTTCCGTTGCCGACAGAAAAATTTCACCGTAACAAAAAAATTACAATTGGGACCACGGAGCATATGAACTTTGTTTTATACAAATCGAACAATAAATAATTTTTCTGGGTACGAAAAACTAAATTAGCCGATGGCGGCTAACGCAAATTACCGAGACAATTGTTTTTCTCATTTCTGCTCAAGTAGGATGATATTTTAACCCTGTGTAAAATATCTTCAAAAACTATTCATAAATAAAAAAGATTTTCGTAATACAATTAATTTTTTTCAAAATATCGGACATTTTTTCGACCACTTCCGGTTAGCCGATGGCGGCTAACGGAAATTACCGAGACAATTTTTTTTTCTCATTTCTGCTCAAGTAGGATGATAGTTTAACCCCGTGTAAAATATCATCAAAAAATATTCATAAATAAAAAAGATTTTCGTAAAAAAAATAATTTTTTTCAAAATATCGGACATTTTTTCGACTACTTCCGGTTTTACGATCGTTGTTGTGATAGCTTTACGAAGTTCTTTGGATACTTAACTTTCTGTACCAGAAATGTCAGAAACATCCATTGAGCAGTTTTGAAAAAAAAAGATAAACTAAAGAGCGTTTACAAAAATTTAACGATTTTTCAATTTTTTCAAAGTTTGATGCCATTTTTGGACCACCTATATTATTTCAATGCTTTTCATTTTTGATTCACTATAAAGACAACCGATAGGACTTTCAGTAAGAAAAGTTTAAGAAAAATCTGCGGCGTCGTTTTCGAGAAAAGGACGTCTCAGAATGTTAAAAAATCGGAAAATACTAGATTTTTGGCACACAATAATTTATTTCCTTACCATCGATATCGTATTATTTAGATACCATATGATGGTCCATTAATAGGGCTATCCAACGACACTTTAGTTCTTTTGGTCCGCTATTACCTAAGGGAGAAATCAAGTTTTTTGCAAGTGCGACATAGTTTTTAACCTTTTTTTTACATTTTTTGAATACTTCCGGTATGGTTATTATTGTCGATATAGTTTTGATAACCGGTTTAGGCACTAAAATAGCCACAGGGCTCTGTAATGATATATTACATTATCTGATCAGATAAAATGCCCCTGAGAAATCCTAGGTTCAAAAGTGCCAAAAATGCAAAAAATTTAAAATATCGAAAATTAAATTTCAACAACGACATACATATTATACATCGATAGAATCGTAATTAGGTCAGCTATCTGAATATACAATTTTTTTTTGAAAATCTCTTAAAATAAAAAAATAGCAGAGCATTTTCCAAAATTTCACGATTTTTCGACTTTTTTCGATTTTTAGTCCGTTATTTCACCTTTTCCAGATATTTCAAAGTCGTAATGGAATGTTTCGTACACAAGACTACTGCAAGGTCTCTCGATAGAGAAAGTTTCATAAAAAACTGTGGAGCAGTTTTCAAGATACAGGCATCTAAACACGCTCCAAATCAGAAAATACTTGATTTTCAGCGAGCCATATTTTGCTTCCTGCTGATCGTGTCCGTACGAATTGGGTATCATTCAGTGGTCCAATTACCGCCCGACCAAATGATCCCTTAATTTGTTTAATCCGTTGATATCGGACGGAAAAATCGTGTTTTTACCCAAAACACCAATTTTTCACGTTTTTTTCAAAATATCGCATAGTATTTCGACTACTTCCGGTTTACGGATTGTTGTTGAAATTGCTTTAAACGGTGGTTTGACCATATTACTTCATGTTCCAGGAATCTCAGAAACGTCGATCCGGCCGTAAAACGAAACTTAAGCTCACAAAATGTGAAGAAAATTCGAAAAAAATCGAAAAATAAAGGGCGATGACTCTGAATGAAACTTATATTACTGGAACCGTATTGCCTTCAGGTATCCAAAAATGTAGGTCAAATTTGAAAATTTTGAAAAATAACAAAAAATGTGTCTTAAACAACATATTTTCATTTTTCGAATGCTAGAAGTCAGCGGCGAAGTTTCTAAATTGCAAAATTTTCAACTGCTATCGTCCGAGAAAAGACTCAGGGTTTCCAAAAATGTAATTTGTATGAAAATAGGTACAGAATTGACGAATCTACGGACGTTTTTTAATTTTTTGGCACCGCACAAAATTCGGCCACTTCCGGTCTGCGCAGAAGTTTCAAATACAGTGGAAGGGATGGCCACTATATGGTTTCCTGATAGAAAATTACGTCCCAGATCTGTATCTGTTACAGACACTGAGAAATAGGCTCCCCCGAAAAATAAAATAATAATAATAAATAATAATAATTTTAGTAATCACAATAGGCTTTCAGACGAAAGTCTGAAAGCCTAATAATAATAATAATAATAATTTTAGTAATCTCAATAGGCTTTCAGACGAAAGTCTGAAAGCCTAATAATAATTTTAGTAATCTCAATAGGCTTTCAGACGAAAGTCTGAAAGCCTAATAATAATAACTAGATCTGCTACTGTCGCATGCAGATATGAAAGCTTTCATATTTATCGTCACGTGTCATCGATTATATCAAGTATCTCAAATAAAAGGATAAGAATAACAAACTATCAAAATTGGTCAAAAACTCGCGAAGTTACAAGTCTAAATATAGTATGAAACATTGAGTAATCTGAAAACTAAAGGGAAATAACTGATACTTGTGTTGCTGAAATGAAAATGGTAAGAAAACATCGAAAAATTAAATGAGATAACTTTGAACAAAACTAATACTTTTTGAATCAGGTTGAACTCAACTGTTTGAATATGTACGTTAAATATGTAGATTTGGAAAATTATAAAGACATAATATCAAAATCGGTCAAAAACTCACAAAGTTACAAATTTAAATGTAGTGAGAAACATTGCACCGGGGCAAAAAAATAATCTTTAAACTAAAGGGAAATAACTGAAACTTGTATAGCTGTAATCGGGCTTCCAAGATATGTTATATAATTATGGTTTCCAATATGTTTGGTTATAAGTAGGAAATCGTGACGACTTCTTAAGCATGTTTTAAACAAAGGGTCATAGACTGCAATATACAAGAATGGCACTCTGCAATAAAAAAAAAACTGGCCAGAGATTTCTATGCAGAAATTAAAAGATAGGCTGGCACTGCCAGGCAGGATACGCCCACATTTTCGAGAGATGGATAGAGAACAAACAATACGGAAAGTGATTTTTCCTACATCATTAAGTCCTGTATTTCATACTGTATTGGGAGCAGCCATTTTGTTGGTCAGTTCCAGTCTGATATTCATGAAATTCGAAGTCGACAATGATTATGGTGTGACGGTACACAACCTAGAAATGTGACTTTTCGTCAAAATCGGATAAGAATTGTGACCTGTACAGAGTCAACAACCATGATATACCATATCTTTACACTATTCGCGTACAAACGGCGACCATTTCTTCCGGCAATTTTGGTACCATTTTCACGAAATTCGAATAATTCAGGAAGTTACGATCCGATATGCGCAAATACCGAAAGGAACCAAGATCTTTGGGTTATAACCATGCATTTCAAGTTTCATCAAAATCGAATTAAAATTGTGACCTTTACAGGGTCCACAACCTTGATATACATTTTTTAACAGTATTCACGTACAAACGGTGGCCATTTTGTATGGCAATTTTGGTCTGATTTTCCCGAAATTCGAACTCAACCTTCCTTACGGTGTAACGGTAATATAATCAAACGTTTTTTTAAATCGGATAATAATTGTGACCTCCAAGCTAAAAAAAACAGGCGATTTTGCGTATAATCAGGGGCCATAATTCAGGAAGTTACGATCCGATATGAGCAAATATCGAAAAGAAGCAAGATCTTTGGGTTATAACCTTGAATTTCAAGTTTCATCACAATCGAATCAAAATTGTGACCTCCACAGGGTCCACAACCTTGATATACCATTTTTTAACAGTATTCGCGTACAAACGGCGGCCATTTTGTATGGCAATTTTCGTCCGATTTTCCCGAAATTCGAACTCAACCTGCCTTAGGGTGTAACGGTGATATAATCAAACGTTTTTTTAAATCGAATAATAATTGTGACCTCCAAGCTAAAAAAAAGGCGATTTTGCGTATAATCAGGGGCCATAATTCAGGAAGTTACGATCCGATATGCGCAAATATCGAAAGGAAGCAAGATCTTTGGGTTATAACCATGAATTTCAAGTTTCATCAAAATCGAATCAAAATTGTGACCTCCACAGGGTCCACAACCTTGATATACCATTTTTTAACAGTATTCGCGTACTAACGGCGGCCATTTTGTATGGCAATTTTCGTCCGATTTTCCCGAAATTCGAACTCAACCTTCCTTAGGGTGTAACGGTGATATAATCAAACGGTTTTTTAAATCGAATAATAATTGTGACCTCCAGAGGGACCACAAGCTAAAAAGGGTGATTTTTCGGACAATCAGGGGCCATAATTCAGGAAATTACATTCCGATAGCCGCAAATATCGAAAGGAACCAAGATCTTTGGGTTACAAACATGCATGTCAAGTCTCATCAAAATCGGTTCAAAATTGTGACCTCTATAGGGTCCACAAGCTAAAAACGTGATTTTTCGTACAATCAGGGGCCATAATCCATGAAGTTTTGATCCGATACATGCCAATATCGAAAGGAACCGAGATCTTTTGGGGATAAAGCTATATTTCAAGTTTCGTCAAAATCGGATAAGAATTGTGACCTGTAGAGAGTCCACAATCAAATTGTGGACGGACGGACGTCCGGACGGACAGGGGCGACGACATAATACGTCCACATGAAAATGTGGGCGTATAATAATTGCTAGAACCAGAAAAATATTTATCCACTATAATAAATAAGCAACATAGAGAAAATGAAATGAAATTGAATGGGGTTTAACGTCCTACTGTTCTGCTCCTACAATGGGCTAATGAAGACGGGCATACGCCATAAAGTGTGCAATGAGGGAAATTTTACCCGGGCAGCGGCGTTACGGCCTACGAGCTTGGTAAGGCGACCATACTCCTTGTCACGTACAACCAAGAAATCGAAACAAGGCCAGTTGACTCAATGACAGACGTTATGATACAGAGCGCATGTGCTAACCATTCAGCCACGCAACCTCCCAAAAATCGGCAAATTGCTGACCTACAGCGAGAAACATTTCAACCGGGCCAAATTTTCTATTTTAACAGTTTAATTTGCACGGTACCTTTAGTTATCAACCGAATATTACAAAACTTTTAAAAATAAGCTCCCCCTGACCAGCTTAATCGTTCGCAATAAACGTTTGCCCCTTAAAATCGACAAATTGCTGAATTTAAAGTGAGAAACATTACAACCGGGCCAAATTTTCTGTTTTATCACTTTAACAGTACCTTTGATTACCAACCGATTATTACAAAACTTTAAAAAGAGAAAGAGAGAAATGCGGCCTAACGTCCATTCGACACAAACTAGGTCATTTCGGGACTAACATATGTTTTTTAATTTTATTTAAAAACTCCCCTTGCACGTACTGGTCTTTAGCCGTTGGGAGGAAACCGAAGAACACGGAGAAAACCCACGAGGTTGGA
The DNA here is from genome assembly GCA_036850965.1 of Patella caerulea. Taxonomy (NCBI): domain Eukaryota; kingdom Metazoa; phylum Mollusca; class Gastropoda; family Patellidae; genus Patella; species Patella caerulea. Next base: position 31,501,269 of record JAZGQO010000008.1, read on the forward strand.
CATCATACACCATGTCACGTGCAACCTGGAGATCCAAACGACGCCCGTTGACTCAATGACAAAGGTTACGATACAGCGAGCACATGCTAACCATTCAGCCATCCAGCCTCTCTGAATTCGGAAAATTGCTGACTTATAGCAAGAAACATTTCAACCGGGCGAAATTTTCTGTTTAATGTGCACGGTACTTTAATTACCAACCGATTATTACAAAACTTTTGAAAATAAGCTCCAACTGACCAGCTTAATCGTATGCAATAAACGTTTTGCCTGAATTGAAAGTTCTGCACAGAGAAAGTTCATCTCGATTTCCCGGCGTGGTTCCCTTGTCAGTAAGGCAGAACGGAGGGCCTGACAAGCACAGCTGTCTAGTCCTTCGGATGGGACGAAAAACCAAGGTCCCGTGTACACATTGGAGTGCATGTAAAATATCCCTAAGCAGTTGGAATTCGATACTGTTGAATAAGCTCTATACGATGACTAAATGCGTAGATTGTAGTCACCCACACTTCATGTTTCGCTCAACAATGAAAGGATGCCGTTTTCAATGTTCGATCCTTTTGTTCTTCTACTCCTGATATGTTGGACTGTTGATCGATGGTTTCATATAAAAGACTACCAATAAGACTCTTTGTAGAAGAAGTTCCCAAAAAATAGTATGTTGACTTTACGAGAAAGACCTCTAAACATGCTCCAAATTGTAAAAATACGACTTTTTGGATTTTCAATCTCTTTTTTTCGGCTATCCCTGATATTTAAAAAAAATGATACAATCATTTCACACAACAGGCTACCCATTAGACTCTCTATTGACAAAAGTTTCACCGCCCTCCCTTCATTATAACCGAAGTTATCGTGCCCTAAAGAATCAACAAATCAGCATGCTTATCTCTGCTCACCCTAAGCAGAAAATGCTCATCTTTGAACTCAATCATAACATTGACCTAGTGAACGTCTACACCAAGTTTGAACATTCTAGCTTAATTAGAAGGAGAGTTATTGTGTTCCGAAGTCCGGGCCTTTCAAATTGCTTCTATTTTTCATTTTCAATTCAAAATTGTGACCATCACATGACCGAAATCAAAATTCTGATCCGATAGATTTTTAGGCATTCCTTCAAGGATTCCGAAAATATAACTCCCGAGTCTGTAAGTAAAATAGCAAAAAAGCCTTTTTGATTTTTCACGTTTAAAGATGGTGGCACTTCCGGTTCGATCGACAAACTCCATATTTTGTGTACGAATCAGCAATTCCTTGTCTAGTATCGAAAAAAAAAATTAGGTCATTCTGACCTATATTTCGACGATTTTTTTGAAAACTTTGATCCTTAATTTCACCAAGGGGAGATAATTTAGAAAATTTCTAATTATATTTTTGAAGTCACATCGGTAAGATCTACTTGTATACTAAATTTCATGAAAATCGTACAACTATTAAAGAAGTTGTCAAATTGGTCTAAACTTCCGGTTCGAAATCACAGCGACGAATTTTCGAAATTCGAAAATGTGAAACTGCAGATGAAAATGATTTTTTTCAAGGTATTCAAAGAAAAAAGAATTAGTAAAATCGGTCAAAAAATAACAAAGTTACGACTATGCATTGTCAATTTTTTCGTTCGTAAAATTCGGTGATTTCGGATTCGTAAAACGTTTTGAAAATATATTTAAACAACGTTCGCACCCCATTTTTGGGGGGGTAGGTCAAAGTTTTAGAAAGATCCCATGGTTAGATTCTGAGAAATCCGATTTGCAGAAAATACACAAAAAAAAAAATAATAATAATCTTAACAGAAACAATAAGCTTTCATATGTAATATGAAAGCTTAACTAGATCTGCTACTGTCCCATGCAGATATGAAAGCTTTCATATTCATCGTCACGTGTCATTGATTGTATCAAGTATCCTAAATAAAAGGATAAGAAGAAAAAATTATTAAAATTGGTCAAAAACTCGCGAAGTTACAAGTCTAAATATAGTATGAAACATTGCACCCAGGCATAACAATAATCTGAAAACTAAAGGGAAATAACTGAAACTTGTATTACTGTAATGAGACGGATGAGAAAATGGTATGAAAATGGCTGGAAAAAAAATTAAAAATGACAGGTTGGACAGGCGACCTTACTCCTTGTCACGTACAATCGGGCATTCGAAAACACGCTAGTTAACTCAATGACAGGCGCACGTGCTAACCATTCAGCCACCCAACCCCCCTTTGAAATCAGACACGTGCAATATGTCATATAGGAAGAACAAGAAGTCGCTCACAACAAAATGGTAAATTTATGAGTTTAGGTCAAAAGGTTGAGCTACTGTTTTAGAGTACTTAATAGTTTTAAAGAGACACGTTAAGGGTTGTTCATAGTTAAATGAAAGTTTAATTTTAAATAAGACCAATAAAATTAGGATTTAATAATGCCAGACTAATATTTTCTAATATGTTTGGTTATAAGTAGGAAATCGTGACGACTTCTTAAGCATGTTTTAAACAAAGGATCATGTTTGTTTAAACAAGAATGGCACTCTGCAATAAAAAAACTGGCCAAAGCAAGATTTCTATGCAGAAATTAAATAATTGCTAGAACCAGAAAAATATATATCCACTATAATAAATAAGCAACATAGAGAAAATGAAATGAAATTGAATGGGGTTTAACGTCCGACTTTTCTGCTCCTAAAATGGGCTAATGAAGACGGGCATATGCCATAAAATGTGCAATGAGGGAAATTTTACCCGGGCAGCGGCGGTTACGGCCTACGAGGTTGGACAGGCGACCATACTCCTTGTCACGTACAACCAAGAAATCGAAACAAGGCCAGTTGACTCAATGACAGACGTTATGATACAGAGCGCACGTGCTAACCATTCATCCACGCAACCTCCCTAAAATCGGCAAATTGCTGACCTACAGCGAGAAACATTTCAACCGGGCCAAATTTTCTATTTTAACAGTTTAATTTGCACGGTACCTTTAGTTATCAACCGAATATTACAAAACTTTTAAAAATAAGCTCCCCCCTGACCAGCTTAAGCGTTCGCAATAAACGTTTGCCCCTTAAAATCGGCAAATTGCTGACTTTAAAGTGAGAAACATTACAACCGGGCGAAATTTTCTGTTTTATCACTTTTACAGTACCTTTGATTACCAACCGATTATTACAAAACTTTAAAAATAAAAGAGAAAAAGAGAAATGCGGCCTAACGTCCATTCGACACAAACTAGGTCATTTCGGGACTAACATATGTTTTTAAATTTTATTTACCCCCCCCCCCTTGCGCGTACTGGTCTTTAGCCGTTGTGAGGAAACCGAAGAACACGGAGAAAACCCACGATGTTGGACTTCATACACCATGTCACGTGCAACCTGGAGATCGAAACGACGCCCGTTGACTCAATGACTGACGTTACGATACAGTGCGCACATGCTAACCATTCAGCCATTCAGCCTCCCTGAATTCAGAAAATTGCTGACTTATAGCAAGAAACATTTCAACCGGGCGAAATTTTCTGTTTTAACAGTTTAATGTGCACGGTACTTTAATTACCAACCGATTATTACAAAACTTTTGAAAATAAGCTCCAACTGACCAGCTTAATCGTATGCAATAAACGTTTTCGCCTGAATTGAAAGTTCTGCACGGAGAAAGTTCATCTCGATTTCCCGGCGTGGTTCCCCTTGTCAGTGAGGCAGAACGGAGGGCCTGACAAGCACAGCTGTCTAGTCATTCGGATGGGACGAAAAACCAAGGTCCCGTGTACACATTGGAGTGCACGTAAAATATCCCTAAGCAGTTGGAATTCGATACTGTTGAATAAGCTCTATAGGATGACTAAATGTGTAGATTGTAGTCACCCACACTGCATGTTTCGCTTAACAATGAAAGGGTGCCGTTTTCAATGTTCGATCCTTTTGTTCTTCTACTCCTGATATGTTGGACTGTTGATCGATGGTTTCATATAAAAGACTACCAATAAGACTCTTTGTAGAAGAAGTTCCCAAAAATATTATGTTGACTTTACGAGAAAGACCTCCAAACATGCTCCAAATTGTAAAAATACGACTTTTTGGATTTTCAATCTCTTTTTTTCGGCTATCCCTGATATTTAGAAAAAATAATACAATGATTTCACACAACAGGCTAGCTATTAGACTCTCTATTGACAAAAGTTTCACCGCCCTCCCTTCATTATAACCGAAGTTATCGTGCCCTAAAGAATCAACAAATTAGCATGCTTATCTATGCTTACTCTAAGCAGAAAATGTTCATCTTTAAACTCAATCATAACCTTGACCTAGTGAACGTCTACACCAAGTTTGAACATTCTAGCTTAATTAGAAGGAGAGTAATTGTGTTCCAAAGTCCCGACCCTTCAAATTGCTTCTATTTTTCATTTTCAATTCAAAATGGTGACCATCACGTGACCGAAATCAAAATACTATTCGCGACATTTTTTAGGCCTTCCTACAAGGATTCAGAAAATATAACTCCCGAGTCTGTAAGTAAAATAGCAAAAAAGCCTTATTGATTTTTCACTTTTAAAGATGGTGGCACTTCCGGTTCAATCGACAAACTCCATATTTTGTGTACGAATCAGTAATTACTTGTCTAGTATCCAAAAAAAAAATTAGGTCATTCCGACCTATATTTCGACGATTTTTTTGAAAAATTTGAACCTTAATTTCGTTAAGGGGAGATAATTTAGAAAATTTCTAATAATATTTTTGAAGTCACATCGGTAAGATCTACTTATATACTACATTTCATGAAAATCGTACAACTATTAAAGAAGTTGTCAAATTGGTCTAATCTTCCGGTTCGAAATCACAGCGACGAATTTTCGAAATTCGAAAATCTGAAACTGCAGATTTATAGTAATTGTCTAAAGGTACTCAAAGAAAAAAGATTTGGTAAAATAGGTCAAATAGTCACAAAGTTACAGCATTGTAGGTCAAATGCATTCGTTCGTAAAATTCGGTGATTTCGGATACGTAAAACGTTTTGAAAATATATTTAATCAACAGCCACCACCCATTTTTAGGGGGATAGGTAAAAGTTTCAGAACGATCCTATGGTTAGATTCTGAGAAATCCGATTTGTGGATAAAACACAAAAAAAAATAATAATAACTAGATCTGCTACTGTCCCATGCAGATATGAAAGCTTTCATATTCATCGTCACGTGTCATTGATTGTATCAAGTAACCTAAATAAAAGGATACGAAGAAAAAATTATTAAAATTGGTCAAAAACTCGCGAAGTTACAAGTCTAAATATAGTATGAAACATTGCACCCAGGCATAACAATAATCTGAAAACTAAAGGGAAATAACTGAAACTTGTATTACTGTAATGAGACGGATGAGAAAATGAAATGAAAATGGCGGGAAAAAAAAATTAAAAATGGCAGGTTGGACAGGCGACCTTACTCCTTGTCACGTACAACCGGGCATTCGAAAACACGCTAGTTTACTCAATGACAGGCGCGCGTGCTTACCATTCAGCCACTCAACCCCCCTTTGAAATCAGACACGTGCAATATGTCATATAGGAAGAATAAGAAGTCGCTCACAACAAAATGGTAAATTAATGAGTTTAGGTCAAAAGGTTGAGCTACTGTTTTAGAGTACTTAATAGTTTTAAAGAGACACGTTAAGGGTTGTTCATAGTTAAATGAAAGTTTAATTTTAAATAAGACCAATAAAATTAGGATTTAATAATGCCAGACTAATATTTCCAATATGTTTGGTTATAAGTAGGAAATCGTGACGACTTCTTAAGCATGTTTTAAACAAAGGATCATGTTTGTTTAAACATGAATGGCACTCTGCAATAAAAAAAAACTGGCCAAAGCAAGATTTCTATGCAGAAATTAAATAATTGCTAGAACCAGAAAAATATTTATCCACTATAATAAATAAGCAACATAGAGAAAATGAAATGAAATTGAATGGGGTTTAACGTCCGACTGTTCTGCTCCTAAAATGGGCTAATGAAGACGGGCATATGCCATAATGTGTGCAATGAGGGAAATTTTACCCGGGCAGCGGCGGTTACGGCCTACGAGGTTGGACAGGCAACCATACTCCTTGTCACGTACAACCAAAAAATCGAAACAACGGCAGTTGACTCAATGACAGACGTTATGATACAGAGCGCACGTGCTAACCATTCAGCCACGCAACCTCCCTAAAATCGGCAAATTGCTGACCTACAGCGAGAAACATTTCAACCGGGCCAAATTTTCTATTGTAACAGTTTAATTTGCACGGTACCTTTAGTTATCAACCGAATATTACAAAACTTTTAAAAATAAGCTCCCCCCTGACCAGCTTAAGCGTTCGCAATAAACGTTTGCCACTTAAAATCGGGAAATTGCTGACTTTAAAGTGAGAAACATTACAACCGGGCGAAATTTTCTGTTTTATGACTTTTACAGTACCTTTGATTACCAACCGATTATTTTCTGTTTTATCACTTTTACAGTACCTTTGATTACCAACCGATTATTACAAAACTTTAAAAATAAAAGAGAAAGAGAGAAATGCGGCCTAATGTCCATTCGACACAAACTAGGTCATTTCGGGACTAACATATGTTTTTTAATTTTATTTAAAAACTCCCCCTGCGCTTACAGGTCTTTAGCCGTTGGGAGGAAACCGAAGAACACGGAGAAAACCCACAAGGTTGGACATCATACTTCATGTCACGTGCAACCTGGAGATCGAAACGACGCCCGTTGACTCAATGACAGACGTTACGATACAGTGCGCACATGCTAACCATTCAGCCATTCAGCCTCCCTGAATTCAGAAAATTGCTGACTTATAGCAAGAAACATTTCAACCGGGCGAAATTTTCTGTTTTAACAGTTTAATGTGCACGGTACTTTAATTACCAACCGATTATTACAAAACTTTTGAAAATAAGCTCCAACTGACCAGCTTAATCGTATGCAATAAACGTTTTCGCCTGAATTGAAAGTTCTGCACGGAGAAAGTTCATCTCGATTTCCCGGCGTGGTTCCCCTTGTCAGTGAGGCAGAACGGAGGGCCTGACAAGCACAGCTGTCTAGTCATTCGGATGGGACGAAAAACCAAGGTCCCGTGTACACATTGGAGTGCACGTAAAATATCCCTAAGCAGTTGGAATTCGATACTGTTGAATAAGCTCTATACGATGACTAAATGTGTAGATTGTAGTCACCCACACTGCATGTTTCGCTTAACAATGAAAGGGTGCCGTTTTCAATGTTCGATCCTTTTGTTCTTCTACTCCTGATATGTTGGACTGTTGATCGATGGTTTCATATAAAAGACTACCAATAAGACTCTTTGTACAAGAAGTTCCCAAAAAATATTATGTTGACTTTACGAGAAAGACCTCTAAACATGCTCCAAATTGTAAAAATACGACTTTTTGGGTTTTCAATCTCTTTTTTTCGGCTATCCCTGATATTTAGAAAAAATAATACAATGATTTCACACAACAGGCTAGCTATTAGACTCTCTATTGACAAAAGTTTCACCGCCCTCCCTTCATTATAACCGAAGTTATCGTGCCCTAAAGAATCAACAAATTAGCTTGTTTATCTCTGCTTACCCTAAGCAGAAAATGCTCATCTTTGAACTCAATCATAACATTGACCTAGTGAACGTCTACACCAAGTTTGAACATTCTAGCTTAATGAGAAGGAGAGTAATTGTGTTCCAAAGTCCCGACCCTTCAAATTGCTTCTATTTTTCATTTTCAATTCAAAATGGTGACCATCACGTGACCAAAATCAAAATTCTATTCGCGACATTTTTTAGGCCTTCCTACAAGGATTCAGAAAATATAACTCCCGAGTCTGTAAGTAAAATAGCAAAAAAGCCTTATTGATTTTTCACTTTTAAATATGGCGGCACTTCCGGTTCGATCGACAAACTCCATATTTTGTGTACAAATCAGTAATTACTTATCTAGTATCCAAAAAAAAAATCAGGTCATTCTGACCTATATTTCGATGATTTTTTTGAAAATTTTGATCCTTAATTTCGTCAAGGGGAGATAATTTAGAAAATTTCTAATTATATTTTTGAAGTCACATCGGTAGGATCTACTTAGATACTAAATTTCATGAAAATCGTACAACTATTAAAGAAGTTGTCAAATTGGTCTAATCTTCCGGTTCGAAATCACAGCGACGAATTTTCGAAATTCGAAAATGTGAAACTGCAGATGAAAATGGTTTTTTTAAAGGTATTCAAAGAAAAAAGAATTAGTAAAATCGGTCAAAAAATAACAAAGTTACGACTATGCATTGTCATTTTTTTCGTTCGTAAAATTCGGTGATTTCGGATTCGTAAAACGTTTCGAAAATATTTTTAATCAAGGTTCGCACCCCATTTTTGGGGGGGTAGGTCAAAATTTCAGAAAGATCCTATGGATAGATTCTGAGAAATCCGATTTGCAGAAAACACACAAAAAAAAAAATAATAATAATAATAACTTTAACAGAAACAATAAGCTTTCATATGTAATATGAAAGCTTATTCGACGATTTTTTAGAAAATTTTGATTCAAAATGGTGACCATCACGTGACCGAAATCAAAATTCTATTCGCGACATTTTTTAGGCCTTCCATCAAGGATTCAGAAAATATAACTCCCGAGTCTGTAAGTAAAATAGCAAAATTTCACTTTTAAATATGGCGGCACTTCCGGTTCGATCGACAAACTCCATATTTTGCGTACAAATCAGTAATTACTTATCTAGTATCCAAAAAAAAATCAGGTCATTCTGACCTATATTTCGACGATTTTTTAGAAAATTTTGATCCTTAATTTCGTCAAGGGGAGATAATTTAGAAAATTTCTAATTATATTTTTGAAGTCACATCGGTAAGATCTAGTTAGATACTAAATTTCATGAAAATCGTACAACTATTAAAGAAGTTGTCAAATTGGTCTAAACTTCCGGTTCGAAATCACAGCGACGAATTTTCGAAATTCGAAAATCTGAAACTGCAGATTTATAGTAATTGTCTCAAGGTACTCAAAGAAAAAAGATTTAGTAAAATAGGTCAAATAGTCACAAAGTTACAGCATTGTAGGTCAAATGCATTCGTTCGTAAAATTCGGTGATTTCGGATACGTAAAACGTTTTGAAAATATATTTAATCAACAGCCACCACCCATTTTTGGGGGGATAGGTAAAAGTTTCAGAACGATCCTATGGTTAGATTATGAGAAATCCGATTTGTGGATAAAACACAAAAAAAAAATAATAATAACTAGATCTGCTACTGTCCCATGCAGATATGAAAGCTTTCATATTCATCGTCACGTGTCATTGATTGTATCAAGTAACCTAAATAAAAGGATACGAAGAAAAAATTATTAAAATTGGTCAAAAACTCGCGAAGTTACAAGTCTAAATATAGTATGAAACATTGCACCCAGGCATAACAATAATCTGAAAACTAAAGGGAAATAACTGAAACTTGTATTACTGTAATGAGACGGATGAGAAAATGAAATGAAAATGGCGGGAAAAAAAAATTAAAAATGGCAGGTTGGACAGGCGACCTTACTCCTTGTCACGTACAACCGGGCATTCGAAAACACGCTAGTTTACTCAATGACAGGCGCGCGTGCTTACCATTCAGCCACTCAACCCCCCTTTGAAATCAGACACGTGCAATATGTCATATAGGAAGAATAAGAAGTCGCTCACAACAAAATGGTAAATTAATGAGTTTAGGTCAAAAGGTTGAGCTACTGTTTTAGAGTACTTAATAGTTTTAAAGAGACACGTTAAGGGTTGTTCATAGTTAAATGAAAGTTTAATTTTAAATAAGACCAATAAAATTAGGATTTAATAATGCCAGACTAATATTTCCAATATGTTTGGTTATAAGTAGGAAATCGTGACGACTTCTTAAGCATGTTTTAAACAAAGGATCATGTTTGTTTAAACATGAATGGCACTCTGCAATAAAAAAAACTGGCCAAAGCAAGATTTCTATGCAGAAATTAAATAATTGCTAGAACCAGAAAAATATTTATCCACTATAATAAATAAGCAACATAGAGAAAATGAAATGAAATTGAATGGGGTTTAACGTCCGACTGTTCTGCTCCTAAAATGGGCTAATGAAGACGGGCATATGCCATAATGTGTGCAATGAGGGAAATTTTACCCGGGCAGCGGCGGTTACGGCCTACGAGGTTGGACAGGCAACCATACTCCTTGTCACGTACAACCAAAAAATCGAAACAACGGCAGTTGACTCAATGACAGACGTTATGATACAGAGCGCACGTGCTAACCATTCAGCCACGCAACCTCCCTAAAATCGGCAAATTGCTGACCTACAGCGAGAAACATTTCAACCGGGCCAAATTTTCTATTGTAACAGTTTAATTTGCACGGTACCTTTAGTTATCAACCGAATATTACAAAACTTTTAAAAATAAGCTCCCCCCTGACCAGCTTAAGCGTTCGCAATAAACGTTTGCCACTTAAAATCGGGAAATTGCTGACTTTAAAGTGAGAAACATTACAACCGGGCGAAATTTTCTGTTTTATGACTTTTACAGTACCTTTGATTACCAACCGATTATTTTCTGTTTTATCACTTTTACAGTACCTTTGATTACCAACCGATTATTACAAAACTTTAAAAATAAAAGAGAAAGAGAGAAATGCGGCCTAATGTCCATTCGACACAAACTAGGTCATTTCGGGACTAACATATGTTTTTTAATTTTATTTAAAAACTCCCCCTGCGCTTACAGGTCTTTAGCCGTTGGGAGGAAACCGAAGAACACGGAGAAAACCCACAAGGTTGGACATCATACTTCATGTCACGTGCAACCTGGAGATCGAAACGACGCCCGTTGACTCAATGACAGACGTTACGATACAGTGCGCACATGCTAACCATTCAGCCATTCAGCCTCCCTGAATTCAGAAAATTGCTGACTTATAGCAAGAAACATTTCAACCGGGCGAAATTTTCTGTTTTAACAGTTTAATGTGCACGGTACTTTAATTACCAACCGATTATTACAAAACTTTTGAAAATAAGCTCCAACTGACCAGCTTAATCGTATGCAATAAACGTTTTCGCCTGAATTGAAAGTTCTGCACGGAGAAAGTTCATCTCGATTTCCCGGCGTGGTTCCCCTTGTCAGTGAGGCAGAACGGAGGGCCTGACAAGCACAGCTGTCTAGTCATTCGGATGGGACGAAAAACCAAGGTCCCGTGTACACATTGGAGTGCACGTAAAATATCCCTAAGCAGTTGGAATTCGATACTGTTGAATAAGCTCTATACGATGACTAAATGTGTAGATTGTAGTCACCCACACTGCATGTTTCGCTTAACAATGAAAGGGTGCCGTTTTCAATGTTCGATCCTTTTGTTCTTCTACTCCTGATATGTTGGACTGTTGATCGATGGTTTCATATAAAAGACTACCAATAAGACTCTTTGTACAAGAAGTTCCCAAAAAATATTATGTTGACTTTACGAGAAAGACCTCTAAACATGCTCCAAATTGTAAAAATACGACTTTTTGGGTTTTCAATCTCTTTTTTTCGGCTATCCCTGATATTTAGAAAAAATAATACAATGATTTCACACAACAGGCTAGCTATTAGACTCTCTATTGACAAAAGTTTCACCGCCCTCCCTTCATTATAACCGAAGTTATCGTGCCCTAAAGAATCAACAAATTAGCTTGTTTATCTCTGCTTACCCTAAGCAGAAAATGCTCATCTTTGAACTCAATCATAACATTGACCTAGTGAACGTCTACACCAAGTTTGAACATTCTAGCTTAATTAGAAGGAGAGTAATTGTGTTCCAAAGTCCCGACCCTTCAAATTGCTTCTATTTTTCATTTTCAATTCAAAATGGTGACCATCACGTGACCGAAATCAAAATTCTATTCGCGACATTTTTTAGGCCTTCCTACAAGGATTCAGAAAATATAACTCCCGAGTCTGTAAGTAAAATAGCAAAAAAGCCTTATTGATTTTTCACTTTTAAATATGGCGGCACTTCCGGTTCGATCGACAAACTCCATATTTTGTGTACAAATCAGTAATTACTTATCTAGTATCCAAAAAAAAAATCAGGTCATTCTGACCTATATTTCGATGATTTTTTTGAAAATTTTGATCCTTAATTTCGTCAAGGGGAGATAATTTAGAAAATTTCTAATTATATTTTTGAAGTCACATCGGTAGGATCTACTTAGATACTAAATTTCATGAAAATCGTACAACTATTAAAGAAGTTGTCAAATTGGTCTAATCTTCCGGTTCAAAATCACAGCGACGAATTTTCGAAATTCGAAAATGTGAAACTGCAGATGAAAATGGTTTTTTTAAAGGTATTCAAAGAAAAAAGAATTAGTAAAATCGGTCAAAAAATAACAAAGTTACGACTATGCATTGTCATTTTTTTCGTTCGTAAAATTCGGTGATTTCGGATTCGTAAAACGTTTCGAAAATATATTTAATCAAGGTTCGCACCCCATTTTTGGGGGGGTAGGTCAAAATTTCAGAAAGATCCTATGGATAGATTCTGAGAAATCCGATTTGCAGAAAACACACAAAAAAAAAAATAATAATAATAATAACTTTAACAGAAACAATAAGCTTTCATATGTAATATGAAAGCTTAATAATACTAGATCTGCTACTGTCCCATGCAGATATGAAAGCTTTCATATTCATCGTCATGTGTCATTGATTGTATCAAGTATCCTAAATAAAAGGATAAGAAGAAAAAATTATCAAAATTGGTCAAAAACTCGCGAAGTTACAAGTCTAAATATAGTATGAAACATTGCACCCAGGCATAACAATAATCTGAAAACTAAAGGGAAATACCTCAAACTTGTATTACTGTAATGAGACGGATGAGAAAATGAAATGAAAATGGCGGGAAAAAAAATTAAAAATGACCAGTTGGACAGGCGACCTTACTCCTTGTCACGTACAACCGGGCATTCGAAAACACGCTAGTTAACTCAATGACAGGCGCGCGTGCTAACCATTCAGCCACCCAACCCCCCTTTAAAATCAGACACGTGTAATATGTCATAGGAAAAATAACAAGTGGCTCACAAAAAATGGTAAATTAATGAGTTTAGGTCAAAAGGTTGAGCTACTGTTTTAGAGTATTTTTTTATGTTTTAAAGAGACACGTTAAGGGTTGTTCATACTTAAATGAAAGTTTAATTTTAAATAAGACCAATAAAATTAGGATTTAATAATGCCAGACTTATATTAAAATAAAGTTTTCAATTAAGTATAATTAATTATTGGTCTAATGCAATGAAATGCTTTGATTTGACGGATGAAATGTACGATGGGTGTCCACACTATGTGGCTAAGGCGTTGGCCTGCTAGCCAGGAGGTCGGGTGTTCGATCCCTGCATTGTCCGAGAAAGTTCATCTCGATTTTCTGGCGTGTCCCCCCACCCGCCGTGTACACATTGGAGTGCACGTAAAAGATCCCTTAGCAGTTGGAATTCGATACTGTTGAATAAGCTCTATACGATGACTAAATGTGCAGATTGTAGCCAACCACACTGCATGTTTTGCTTAACAATGAAAGGGTGCCGTTTTCAATGTTCGATACTTTTGTTCTTCTACTCCTGATATGTTGGATTGTTGATCGATGGTTTTATATAAAAGACTACCAATAAGACTCTTTGTAGAAGAAGTTCCCAAAAAATATTAAGTTGACTTTACGAGAAAGACCTCTAAACATGCTCCAAATTGTAAAAATACGACTTTTTGGATTTTCAATCTCTTTTTTTCGCCTATCCCTGATATTTAAAATAAATGATACAATGATTTCACACAACAGGCTAGCTATTGGACTCTCTATTGACAAAAGTTTCACAGCCCTCCCTTCATTATAACAGAAGTTATCGTGCCCTAAAGAATCAACAAATCAGCATGCCTATCTCTGCTTACCCTAGTCAGAAAATGCTCATCTTTGAACTCAATCATGACATTGACCTAGTGAACGTCTACACCAAGTTTGAACATTCTAGCTCAATTAGAAGGAGAGTTATTGTGTTTCAAAGTCTCGGCCCTTCAAATTGCTACTACTTTTCATTTTCAATTCAAAATGGTGACCATCACGTGACCGAAATCAAAATTCTGCTCCCTACGATTTTTGGGCCATCCTTCAAGGATTCAGAAAATATAACTCCCGTGTTTGTAAGTGCAATATCGCAAAAGTTCATTTGTTTTTTCACGTTTCAAGATGGTGGCACTTCCGGTTCGATCGACAAACTCCATATTTTGTGTAGGAATCAGTAATTACTTGTCGAGTATCGAAAATTTTTTTTAGGTCATTCTGACCTATATTTCGACGATTTTTTTGAAAATTTTGATCCTTAATTTCACCAAGGGGAGATAATTTAGAAAATTTCTAATTATATTTTTGAAGTCACATCGGTAAGATCTACTTGTATACTAAATTTCATGAATATCGTACTACTATTAAAGAAGTTGTCAAATTGGTCTAAACTTCCGGTTCGAAATCACAGCGACGAATTTTCGAAATTCGAAAATGTGAAATTGCAGATGAAAACGATTTTTTTCAAGGTATTCGAAGAAAAAAGAATTAGTAAAATCGGTCAAAAAATAACAAAGTTACGACTATGCATTGTCAGTTTTTTCGTTCGTAAAATTCGGTGATTTCGGATTCGTAAAACGTTTTGAAAATATATTTAAACAACGTTCGCACCCCATTTTTGGGGGGGTAGGTCAAAGTTTCAGAAAGATCCCATGGTTAGATTCTGAGAAATCCGATTTGCAGAAAATACACAAAAAAAAAAAATAATAATAATCTTAACAGAAACAATAAGCTTTCATATGTAATATGAAAGCTTAACTAGACCTGCAAGCAGCACTGAACCGGCTTTCAGGAATCATACAGGAAGTTTATTATACCATAGCCGATCCATTGAGCTACCAAACTATACTTTAGTTGTTTTGCTTCAGTGACACCCTCTATCATATGTAAAAGTAATATTTGCTGGCTAAAAGACCGGTCAAAATTGTAAATTATGGCAAAAGTATGTCACTTCCGGTGCCAAAAGAAATTTTTATAGATGAAAAATAAGTCGAAAATTCGCAACATACAAAATACAAACTTTTTTTTATAAATATCGGACAATAAATAATTAACCTATAACCCATAAACTGAGATTAAGAAGGTAAAAAACTGAAAAGTGACCCTCGGAAAATTGGTTATTATTCGGCAAGGGAACATGCTAGAAGATTTTTCTTGATATCAATATGATGGTATTGATTCAGTCTTACTGCCCATTAGAGTCAGACGTTATAAAGTTATACGAATAATAAATATAAATCCCTTCAAAAAAATGTTTGTTTTAAAGGCTAAAAATACGTTTTTTGCAAAAATTACATTACTTCCGGTGATATTGAAAATTTTAACTTGGTTCATAGAAGTCATAAATAGCATAAGGCATGAAATGGTAAATAAATTGTAAAAATCGAATAATAATTGACAGTTTTACAGACCAAAAACCTTGAAAAGTGACTTATAGAAGATCGCCTATTTCTCTGTAACCGTACAAGTTAGAAACCATTTTGTGGTATCTGTATGGTCGTATGGCTTCATTTTATTCGTTGATGGGAATCAAATATCATAATTTTAAAAATATTATAAGGCAGACTCATTTGAATAAAATATTTGTTTTTTAGGTTAAAAATACAGTTTTTGCCCAAATGACGTCATTTCCGGTCACAGTGAAAATGTAAAATTGGCTTGACCTAGTCCAAATTGGCATTAGGCATCAAATGGAAAAAAAATATTGCAAATCGAATAATAATTAACTCTTTTATAGGCAAAATAACGTGAAAAGTGATGCATGCAAAATTGCATATTTCTCGGCAACTGCTCATATTACAAACTAATTTTCGCATACATTCTCTTCGTCTGGATTATTGCTACGAGTTTATGAAAATTACAAATAAATATTTCAAAATATGAAGACGCTGAATGAATTGTAAATAACTGAATTTTACACTTTATTTTACATTTTATTCGAAATTGCCCGAAAATGAAGTTGAAATTAAAAAATATGAGCTAAGGTTTTTGTGCACCTTTGCAGGGTGCATCCTTTTAGTTATATCAGTTTTGAAAAAAAATAATATTTGCTTTCAAAAAGTGGTACCGAACTGTCAAAATTGTAGTTTTTGTTAATATTACGTCACTTCCGTTGCCGACAGAAAAATTTCACCGTAACAAAAAAAATTACAATTGGGACCATGGTGCATATGAACTTTGTTTTATACAAATCGAACAATAAATAATTTTTCTGGGTACGAAAAACTAAATTAGCCGATGGCGGCTAACGCAAATTACCGAGACAATTTTTTTTCTCATTTCTGCTCAAGTACGATGATATTTTAACCCTGTGTAAAATATCATCAAAAAATATTCATAAATAAAAAAGGTTTTCGTAAAAAAATTATTTTTTTTCGAAATATCGGACATTTTTTCGACTACTTCCGGTTTTACGATCGTTGTTGTGATAGCTTTACGAAGTCCTTTGGATACTTAACTTTCTGTACCAAAAGTGTCAGAAACATCCATTGAGTAGTTTTAGAAAAAAACATAAATTAAAGAGCGTTTCAAAAATTTTAACGATTTTTCAATTTTTTTCAAAGTTTGAGGCCATTTTTCGACCACTTATATTATTTCAATGCTTTTCATTTTGGATTCCCTATATAGACAACTAACAGGACTTTGAGTAAGAAAAGTTTAAGAAAAATCGTAGGCGTCGTTTTCGAGAAAAGGGCGTCTCAGAATGTTAAAAAATTGGAAAATACTAGATTTTTGGCATACAATAATTTATTTCCTTACCATCGAAATCGTATTATTTAGATACCATATGATGGTCCATTAATAGGGCTATCCAGCGACACTTTAGTTCTTTTGGTCCGCTATTACCTAAGGGAGAAATCAAGTTTTTCGCAAGTGCGACAATGTTTTTACTCTTTTTTTTCATTTTTTGAATACTTCCGGTATGGTTATTATTGTCGGAATAGTTCTAATAGCCGGTTTGGGCACTAAAATAGCCACAGGGCTCTGTAATGATATATTACATTATCTGATCAGATAAAATGCCCCTGAGAAATCCTATGTTCAAAAGTGCCAAAAATGCAAAAAATTTAAAATATCGAAAATTAAATTTTAATAATTACATACATATTATACATCGTTAGAATCGTAATTAGGTCAGCTATCTGAATATACAACCTTTTTTTAAAAATCTCTTAAAATAAAAAAATAGTAGAGCATTTTCCAAAATTTCGCGATTTTTCGACTTTTTTCGATTTTCAGTCCCTTTTTTATCCTATTCCAGACATTTCAAAGTCCTATTGGATGGCTTCATGCCAAATACCTCCAAAAGGACTCTCGATAGAAAAAAAATAAAAAAAATTGTAGGTTAAGTTTTCGAGATACAGGCATCCCAAAACGCTCCAAATCAGAAAATACTTGATTTTCAGCGTGCCATATTTTGCTACCTTTTCATAGTATCTGTATGATTTGGGTATCATACGATAGTCCATTCTTCATGCAACCCAACGATACCTTAATCCCTTTAATCCGTTGATATCGGGCGAAGAAATCACGTTTTTCCCAAAACCACCCATTTTTTTCGTTTTTTTGCAAATTTTGCACATTATTTCGACCACTTCCGGTTTAAGGAGTCTTGTCGAAATTGCTTTACCTGTTGATATTGGACTTTAACTTCATGTTCCAGAAGTTTCAGAAACGTCAATTTTGCCATAAAACGAAACCCGAGCTCACAAAATGGGAAGAAAATTCGAAAAAAATCGAAAAATAAAGGGCGATAACTCTGAATGAAACTTATATTACTGGAATCGGATGGACTTCAGGTATCCAAAAATGTAGGTCAAATTTGAAAATTTTGAAAAATAACAAAAATTGTCTCGTAAACAACATGTGTTCAATTTTCGAACTATAAAAGTCATAGACGAATGTTCGAAATTGAAAAATGTGAGATAGCCATTTTCTCAGAAAAGATCCAGGGATTCCAAAAATGTAATTTGTTTGAAAATGGATAAAGAATTGACGAAACTATAGCCGATTTTCAATTTTTAGAGAAAGTACAAAGTTCGGTCACTTCCGGTATGCGCAGAAATTTCAAAAATATTTTATCAAGTAGCCACCACATGGTTTCCCAATAGAAAAGCTAATTCCAGATCGATATCTGTTTTCGATCATGGAGATCTAGGCCCTCGCGGTAAATAATAATAATAATAATAACTAGACCTGCAAGCAGCACTGAACCGGCTTTCAGGAATCATACAGGAAGTTTCTTATACCATAGCCGATCCATTGAGCTACCAAACTATACTTTAGTTGTTTTGCTTCAGTGACACCCTCTATCATATGTAAAAGTAATATTTGCTGGCGAAAAGACCGGTCAAAATTGTAAATTATGGCAAAATTACGTCACTTCCGGTATCGAAAGATATTTTTATAGGTGAAAAATAAGTCGAAAATTCGCAACACACAAAATACAAACTTTGTTTTATACATATTGGGCAATAAATAATTACCCTATAACCCATAAACTGAAATTAAGAAGGTAAAAAACTTAAAAGTGACCCTGGGAAAATTGGCTATTATTCGACAAAGGAACATGCTAGAAGGCTTTTTTTGATATCAATATGATGCTATTGATTCAATCTTACTGCCCATTAGAGTCAGACGTTATCAAGTTAAACGAATAATAAATATAAATCCCTTCAAAAAAATGTTTGTTTTGAAGGCTAAAAATACGTTTTTTGCAAAAATTACATTACTTCCGGTGATATTGAAAATGTTAACTTAGTTCATAGAAGCCATAAATGGCATAAGGCATCTAATGGTAAAAAAATTATAAAAATCAAATAATAATTGAGACTTTTATAGATCAAAAACCTTGAAAAGTGACTTATAGAAGATCGCCTATTTCTCTGTAACCATACAAGTTAGAAACCATTTTGTGGTATCTGTATGGTCGTATGGCTTCATTCTATTCGTTGATGGGGATCAAATATCATAATTTTAAAAATATTATAAGGCACACTCATTTGAATAAAATATTTTTTTTTTTGGTTAAAAATACAGTTTTTGCCCAAATGACGTCATTTCCGGTCACAGTGAAAATGTAAAATTGACTTGACCTAGTCCAAATTGGCATTAGGCATCAAATGGAAAAAAAATATTGCAAATCGAATGATAATTCACTCTTTTATAGGCAAAATAACGTGAAAAGTGATGCATGCAAAATTGCATATTTCTCGGCAACTGCTCATATTACAAACTAATTTTCGCATACATTCTCTTCGTCTGGATTATTGCTACGAGTTTATGAAAATTACAAATAAATATTTCAAAATATGAAGACGCTGAATGAATTGTAAATAACTGAATTTTACACTTTATTTTACATTTTATTCGAAATTGCCCGAAAATGAAATTGAAATTAAAAAATCTGAGCTAAGGATTTTGTGCATCTTTGCAGGGTGCATCCTTTTAGTTATATCAGTTTTGAAAAAAAAAATATTTGCTTTCAAAAAGTGATACCGAACTGTCAAAATTGTAGTTTTTGTTAATATTACGTCACTTTCGTTGCCGACAGAAAAATTTTACCGTAGCAAAAAAATTACAATTGGGACCACGGAGCATATGAACTTTGTTTTATACAAATCGAACAATAAATAATTTTTCTGGGTACGAAAAACTAAATTAGCCGATGGCGGCTAACGCAAATTACCCTGACAATTTTTTTTCTCATTTCTGCTCAAGTACGATGATATTTTAACCCTGTGTAAAATACCATCAAAATATATTCATAAATAAAAAAGCCATTCGTAAAAAAAATATTTTTTTTCAAAATATCGGACATTTGTTCGACTACTTCCGGTTTTACGATCATTGTCGCGATAGCTTTACGAAGTTCTTTCGATACTTAACTTTCTGTACCAGAAGTGTCAGAAACATCCATTGAGTAGTTTTGGAAAAAAAGATAAATTAAAGAGCGTTTACAAAAATTTAATGATTTTTCAATTTTTTTCAAAGTTTGATGCCATTTTTGGACCACCTATATTATTTCAATGCTTTTCATTTTGGATTCACTATATAGACAGCCGATAGGACTTTGAGTAAGAAAAGTTTAAGAAAAATCTGCGGCGTCGTTTTCGAGAAAAGGGCGTCTCAGAATGTTAAAAAATCGGAAAATACTAGATTTTTGGCATACAATAATTTATTTCCCTACCATCGAAATCGTATTATTTAGATACCATATGATGGTCCATTAATAGGGCTTTCCAACGACCCTTTAGTTCTTTTGGTCCGCTATTACCTAAGGGAGAAATCAAGTTTTTCGCAAGTGCGACAATGTTTTTAACCTTTTTTTTTCATTTTTTGAATACTTCCGGTATGGTTATTATTTTCGGAATAGTTTTAATAGCCGGTTTGGGCACTAAAATAGCCACAGGGCTCTGTAATGATATATTGCATTATCTGATCAGATAAAATGCCCCTGAGAAATCCTATGTTGAAAAGTGCCAAAAATGCAAAAAATTTAAAATATCGAAAATTAAATTTCAATAACTACATACATATTATACATCGTTAGAATCGTAATTAGGTCAGCTATCTGAATATACAATCTTTTTTTGAAAATCTCTCAAAATAAAAAAATAGTAGAGCATTTTCCAAAATTTCACGATTTTTCGACTTTTTTCGATTTTCAGTCCGTTATTTCACCTATTCCAGATATTTCAAAGTCGTAATGGAATGTTTCGTACACAAGACTACCACAAGGTCTCTTCATACAGAAAGTTTCATAAAAATCGCTGGAGTAGTTTTCGAGATACAGGCGTCCGAAAATGCTAAAAATCAGAAAATACTTGATTTTCAGCGTGCCATATTTTGCTGCCTGTTCATAGTATCCGTATGAATTTGGTATCATACGATAGTACAATCATAGTGCAGTCCAGTGGTACCCTAATTTCTTTAATCCATTTATATCGGGCGGAGAAATCGCGTTTTCCCCCAAAATATCCATTTTTTTCATTTTTTTCAAAATATTGCACATTATTTCGACCACTTCCGGTTTAAGGATTTTTGTCGAAATTGCTTTATTCGTTGGTATTGGACTATAACTTCATGTTCCAGAAGTTTCAGAAACGTCAATTCTGCCATAAAACGAAACCCGAGCTCACAAAATGGGAAGAAAATTCGAAAAAAATCGAAAAATAAAGGGCGATAACTCTGAATGAAACTTATATTGCTGGAATCGCATGAACTTCAAGTATCCAAAAATGTAGGTCAAATTTGAAAATTTTGAAAAATAACAAAAATTGTCTCGTAAACAACATGTTTTCAATTTTCGAACGCTAAAAGTCATAGACGAATGTTCGAAATCGAAAAATGTGAGATAGCCACTGTCTAAGAAAAGATTCAGGAATTCCAAAAAGGTAATTTGTTTGAAAATGGATAAAGAATTGACAAAACTATGGCCAATTTTCAATTTTTAGACAAAATACAAAGTTCGGTCACTTCCGGTATGCGCAGAAATTTCAAAAATATTTTATCAAGTAGCCACCACATGGTTTCCCGATAGAAATTCTAATTCCAGATCGATATCAGTTTTCGATCATAGAGATCTACGCTCCCGCGGTAAATAATAATAATAATAATAATAATAATTTTAGTAATCTCAATAGGCTTTCAGACGAAAGTCTGAAAGCCTAACTAGACCTGCAAGCAGCACTGAACCGGCTTTCAGGAATCATACAGGAAGTTTATTATACCATAGCCGATCCATTGAGCTACCAAACTATACTTTAGTTGTTTTGCTTCAGTGACACCCTCTATCATATGTAAAAGTAATATTTGCTGGCTAAAAGACCGGTCAAAATTGTAAATTATGGCAAAAGTATGTCACTTCCGGTGCCGAAAGAAATTTTTATAGATGAAAAATAAGTCGAAAATTCGCAACATACAAAATACAAACTTTTTTTTATAAATATCGGACAATAAATAATTAACCTATAACCCATAAACTGAAATTAAGAAGGTAAAAAACTGAAAAGTGACCCTCGGAAAATTGGTTATTATTCGGCAAGGGAACATGCTAGAAGATTTTTCTTGATATCAATATGATGGTATTGATTCAGTCTTACTGCCCATTAGAGTCAGACGTTATAAAGTTATACGAATAATAAATATAAATCCCTTCAAAAAAATGTTTGTTTTAAAGGCTAAAAATACGTTTTTTGCAAAAATTACATTACTTCCGGTGATATTGAAAATTTTAACTTGGTTCATAGAAGTCATAAATAGCATAAGGCATGAAATGGTAAATAAATTGTAAAAATCGAATAATAATTGACAGTTTTACAGACCAAAAACCTTGAAAAGTGACTTATAGAAGATCGCCTATTTCTCTGTAACCGTACAAGTTAGAAACCATTTTGTGGTATCTGTATGGTCGTATGGCTTCATTTTATTCGTTGATGGGAATCAAATATCATAATTTTAAAAATATTATAAGGCAGACTCATTTGAATAAAATATTTGTTTTTTAGGTTAAAAATACAGTTTTTGCCCAAATGACGTCATTTCCGGTCACAGTGAAAATGTAAAATTGGCTTGACCTAGTCCAAATTGGCATTAGGCATCAAATGGAAAAAAAATATTGCAAATCGAATAATAATTAACTCTTTTATAGGCAAAATAACGTGAAAAGTGATGCATGCAAAATTGCATATTTCTCGGCAACTGCTCATATTACAAACTAATTTTCGCATACATTCTCTTCGTCTGGATTATTGCTACGAGTTTATGAAAATTACAAATAAATATTTCAAAATATGAAGACGCTGAATGAATTGTAAATAACTGAATTTTACACTTTATTTTACATTTTATTCGAAATTGCCCGAAAATGAAGTTGAAATTAAAAAATATGAGCTAAGGTTTTTGTGCACCTTTGCAGGGTGCATCCTTTTAGTTATATCAGTTTTGAAAAAAAATAATATTTGCTTTCAAAAAGTGGTACCGAACTGTCAAAATTGTAGTTTTTGTTAATATTACGTCACTTCCGTTGCCGACAGAAAAATTTCACCGTAACAAAAAAAATTACAATTGGGACCATGGTGCATATGAACTTTGTTTTATACAAATCGAACAATAAATAATTTTTCTGGGTACGAAAAACTAAATTAGCCGATGGCGGCTAACGCAAATTACCGAGACAATTTTTTTTCTCATTTCTGCTCAAGTACGATGATATTTTAACCCTGTGTAAAATATCATCAAAAAATATTCATAAATAAAAAAGGTTTTCGTAAAAAAATTATTTTTTTTCGAAATATCGGACATTTTTTCGACTACTTCCGGTTTTACGATCGTTGTTGTGATAGCTTTACGAAGTCCTTTGTATACTTAACTTTCTGTACCAAAAGTGTCAGAAACATCCATTGAGTAGTTTTAGAAAAAAAGATAAATTAAAGAGCGTTTCAAAAAATTTAACGATTTTTCAATTTTTTTCAAAGTTTGAGGCCATTTTTCGACCACTTATATTATTTCAATGCTTTTCATTTTGGATTCCCTATATAGACAGCCGATAGGACTTT
The DNA here is from genome assembly GCA_036850965.1 of Patella caerulea. Taxonomy (NCBI): domain Eukaryota; kingdom Metazoa; phylum Mollusca; class Gastropoda; family Patellidae; genus Patella; species Patella caerulea. Next base: position 31,524,982 of record JAZGQO010000008.1, read on the forward strand.
GAGTAAGAAAAGTTTAAGAAAAATCGTAGGCGTCGTTTTCGAGAAAAGGGCGTCTCAGAATGTTAAAAAATTGGAAAATACTAGATTTTTGGCATACAATAATTTATTTCCTTACCATCGAAATCGTATTATTTAGATACCATATGATGGTCCATTAATAGGGCTATCCAGCGACACTTTAGTTCTTTTGGTCCGCTATTACCTAAGGGAGAAATCAAGTTTTTCGCAAGTGCGACAATGTTTTTACTCTTTTTTTTCATTTTTTGAATACTTCCGGTATGGTTATTATTGTCGGAATAGTTCTAATAGCCGGTTTGGGCACTAAAATAGCCACAGGGCTCTGTAATGATATATTACATTATCTGATCAGATAAAATGCCCCTGAGAAATCCTATGTTCAAAAGTGCCAAAAATGCAAAAAATTTAAAATATCGAAAATTAAATTTTAATAATTACATACATATTATACATCGTTAGAATCGTAATTAGGTCAGCTATCTGAATATACAACCTTTTTTTAAAAATCTCTTAAAATAAAAAAATAGTAGAGCATTTTCCAAAATTTCACGATTTTTCGACTTTTTTCGATTTTCAGTCCCTTTTTTATCCTATTCCAGACATTTCAAAGTCCTATTGGATGGCTTCATGCCAAATACCTCCAAAAGGACTCTCGATAGAAAAAAAATAAAAAAAATTGTAGGTTAAGTTTTCGAGATACAGGCATCCAAAAACGCTCCAAATCAGAAAATACTTGATTTTCAGCGTGCCATATTTTGCTACCTTTTCATAGTATCTGTATGATTTGGGTATCATACGATAGTCCATTCTTCATGCAACCCAACGATACCTTAATCCCTTTAATCCGTTGATATCGGGCGAAGAAATCACGTTTTTCCCAAAACCACCCATTTTTTTCGTTTTTTTGCAAATTTTGCACATTATTTCGACCACTTCCGGTTTAAGGAGTCTTGTCGAAATTGCTTTACCTGTTGATATTGGACTTTAACTTCATGTTCCAGAAGTTTCAGAAACGTCAATTCTGCCATAAAACGAAACCCGAGCTCACAAAATGGGAAGAAAATTCGAAAAAAATCGAAAAATAAAGGGCGATAACTCTGAATGAAACTTATATTACTGGAATCGGATGGACTTCAGGTATCCAAAAATGTAGGTCAAATTTGAAAATTTTGAAAAATAACAAAAATTGTCTCGTAAACAACATGTGTTCAATTTTCGAACTATAAAAGTCATAGACGAATGTTCGAAATTGAAAAATGTGAGATAGCCATTTTCTCAGAAAAGATCCAGGGATTCCAAAAATGTAATTTGTTTGAAAATGGATAAAGAATTGACGAAACTATAGCCGATTTTCAATTTTTAGAGAAAGTACAAAGTTCGGTCACTTCCGGTATGCGCAGAAATTTCAAAAATATTTTATCAAGTAGCCACCACATGGTTTCCCTATAGAAAAGCTAATTCCAGATCGATATCTGTTTTCGATCATGGAGATCTAGGCCCTCGCGGTAAATAATAATAATAATAATAATAATAATAATAATAATAATAATTTTAGTAATCTCAATAGGCTTTCAGACGAAAGTCTGAAAGCCTAACTAGATCTGCTACTGTCCCATGCAGATATGAAAGCTTTCATATTCATCGTCACGTGTCATTGATTGTATCAAGTAACCTAAATAAAAGGATACGAAGAAAAAATTATTAAAATTGGTCAAAAACTCGCGAAGTTACAAGTCTAAATATAGTATGAAACATTGCACCCAGGCATAACAATAATCTGAAAACTAAAGGGAAATAACTGAAACTTGCATTACTGTAATGAGACGGATGAGAAAATGAAATGAAAATGGCGGGAAAAAAAAATTAAAAATGGCAGGTTGGACAGGCGACCTTACTCCTTGTCACGTACAACCGGGCATTCGAAAACACGCTAGTTTACTCAATGACAGGCGCGCGTGCTTACCATTCAGCCACTCAACCCCCCTTTGAAATCAGACACGTGCAATATGTCATATAGGAAGAATAAGAAGTCGCTCACAACAAAATGGTAAATTAATGAGTTTAGGTCAAAAGGTTGAGCTACTGTTTTAGAGTACTTAATAGTTTTAAAGAGACACGTTAAGGGTTGTTCATAGTTAAATGAAAGTTTAATTTTAAATAAGACCAATAAAATTAGGATTTAATAATGCCAGACTAATATTTCCAATATGTTTGGTTATAAGTAGGAAATCGTGACGACTTCTTAAGCATGTTTTAAACAAAGGATCATGTTTGTTTAAACAAGAATGGCACTCTGCAATAAAAAAAACTGGCCAAAGCAAGATTTCTATGCAGAAATTAAATAATTGCTAGAACCAGAAAAATATTTATCCACTATAATAAATAAGCAACATAGAGAAAATGAAATGAAATTGAATGGGGTTTAACGTCCGACTGTTCTGCTCCTAAAATGGGCTAATGAAGACGGGCATATGCCATAATGTGTGCAATGAGGGAAATTTTACCCGGGCAGCGGCGGTTACGGCCTACGAGGTTGGACAGGCAACCATACTCCTTGTCACGTACAACCAAAAAATCGAAACAACGGCAGTTGACTCAATGACAGACGTTATGATACAGAGCGCACGTGCTAACCATTCAGCCACGCAACCTCCCTAAAATCGGCAAATTGCTGACCTACAGCGAGAAACATTTCAACCGGGCCAAATTTTCTATTGTAACAGTTTAATTTGCACGGTACCTTTAGTTATCAACCGAATATTACAAAACTTTTAAAAATAAGCTCCCCCCTGACCAGCTTAAGCGTTCGCAATAAACGTTTGCCACTTAAAATCGGGAAATTGCTGACTTTAAAGTGAGAAACATTACAACCGGGCGAAATTTTCTGTTTTATGACTTTTACAGTACCTTTGATTACCAACCGATTATTTTCTGTTTTATCACTTTTACAGTACCTTTGATTACCAACCGATTATTACAAAACTTTAAAAATAAAAGAGAAAGAGAGAAATGCGGCCTAATGTCCATTCGACACAAACTAGGTCATTTCGGGACTAACATATGTTTTTTAATTTTATTTAAAAACTCCCCCTGCGCTTACAGGTCTTTAGCCGTTGGGAGAAAACCGAAGAACACGGAGAAAACCCACAAGGTTGGACATCATACTTCATGTCACGTGCAACCTGGAGATCGAAACGACGCCCGTTGACTCAATGACAGACGTTACGATACAGTGCGCACATGCTAACCATTCAGCCATTCAGCCTCCCTGAATTCAGAAAATTGCTGACTTATAGCAAGAAACATTTCAACCGGGCGAAATTTTCTGTTTTAACAGTTTAATGTGCACGGTACTTTAATTACCAACCGATTATTACAAAACTTTTGAAAATAAGCTCCAACTGACCAGCTTAATCGTATGCAATAAACGTTTTCGCCTGAATTGAAAGTTCTGCACGGAGAAAGTTCATCTCGATTTCCCGGCGTGGTTCCCCTTGTCAGTGAGGCAGAACGGAGGGCCTGACAAGCACAGCTGTCTAGTCATTCGGATGGGACGAAAAACCAAGGTCCCGTGTACACATTGGAGTGCACGTAAAATATCCCTAAGCAGTTGGAATTCGATACTGTTGAATAAGCTCTATACGATGACTAAATGTGTAGATTGTAGTCACCCACACTGCATGTTTCGCTTAACAATGAAAGGGTGCCGTTTTCAATGTTCGATCCTTTTGTTCTTCTACTCCTGATATGTTGGACTGTTGATCGATGGTTTCATATAAAAGACTACCAATAAGACTCTTTGTACAAGAAGTTCCCAAAAAATATTATGTTGACTTTACGAGAAAGACCTCTAAACATGCTCCAAATTGTAAAAATACGACTTTTTGGGTTTTCAATCTCTTTTTTTCGGCTATCCCTGATATTTAGAAAAAATAATACAATGATTTCACACAACAGGCTAGCTATTAGACTCTCTATTGACAAAAGTTTCACCGCCCTCCCTTCATTATAACCGAAGTTATCGTGCCCTAAAGAATCAACAAATTAGCTTGTTTATCTCTGCTTACCCTAAGCAGAAAATGCTCATCTTTGAACTCAATCATAACATTGACCTAGTGAACGTCTACACCAAAATTGAACATTCTAGCTTAATTAGAAGGAGAGTAATTGTGTTCCAAAGTCCCGACCCTTCAAATTGCTTCTATTTTTCATTTTCAATTCAAAATGGTGACCATCACGTGACCGAAATCAAAATTCTATTCGCGACATTTTTTAGGCCTTCCTACAAGGATTCAGAAAATATAACTCCCGAGTCTGTAAGTAAATTAGCAAAAAAGCCTTATTGATTTTTCACTTTTAAATATGGCGGCACTTCCGGTTCGATCGACAAACTCCATATTTTGTGTACAAATCAGTAATTACTTATCTAGTATCCAAAAAAAAAAATCAGGTCATTCTGACCTATATTTCGATGATTTTTTTGAAAATTTTGATCCTTAATTTCGTCAAGGGGAGATAATTTAGAAAATTTCTAATTATATTTTTGAAGTCACATCGGTAGGATCTACTTAGATACTAAATTTCATGAAAATCGTACAACTATTAAAGAAGTTGTCAAATTGGTCTAATCTTCCGGTTCGAAATCACAGCGACGAATTTTCGAAATTCGAAAATGTGAAACTGCAGATGAAAATGGTTTTTTTAAAGGTATTCAAAGAAAAAAGAATTAGTAAAATCGGTCAAAAAATAACAAAGTTACGACTATGCATTGTCATTTTTTTCGTTCGTAAAATTCGGTGATTTCGGATTCGTAAAACGTTTCGAAAATATATTTAATCAAGGTTCGCACCCCATTTTTGGGGGGGTAGGTCAAAATTTCAGAAAGATCCTATGGATAGATTATGAGAAATCCGATTTGCAGAAAACACACAAAAAAAAAAATAATAATAACTAGATCTGCTACTGTCCCATGCAGATATGAAAGCTTTCATATTCATCGTCACGTGTCATTGATTGTATCAAGTAACCTAAATAAAAGGATACGAAGAAAAAATTATTAAAATTGGTCAAAAACTCGCGAAGTTACAAGTCTAAATATAGTATGAAACATTGCACCCAGGCATAACAATAATCTGAAAACTAAAGGGAAATAACTGAAACTTGTATTACTGTAATGAGACGGATGAGAAAATGAAATGAAAATGGCGGGAAAAAAAAATTAAAAATGGCAGGTTGGACAGGCGACCTTACTCCTTGTCACGTACAACCGGGCATTCGAAAACACGCTAGTTTACTCAATGACAGGCGCGCGTGCTTACCATTCAGCCACTCAACCCCCCTTTGAAATCAGACACGTGCAATATGTCATATAGGAAGAATAAGAAGTCGCTCACAACAAAATGGTAAATTAATGAGTTTAGGTCAAAAGGTTGAGCTACTGTTTTAGAGTACTTAATAGTTTTAAAGAGACACGTTAAGGGTTGTTCATAGTTGAATGAAAGTTTAATTTTAAATAAGACCAATAAAATTAGGATTTAATAATGCCAGACTAATATTTCCAATATGTTTGGTTATAAGTAGGAAATCGTGACGACTTCTTAAGCATGTTTTAAACAAAGGATCATGTTTGTTTAAACAAGAATGGCACTCTGCAATAAAAAAAACTGGCCAAAGCAAGATTTCTATGCAGAAATTAAATAATTGCTAGAACCAGAAAAATATTTATCCACTATAATAAATAAGCAACATAGAGAAAATGAAATGAAATTGAATGGGGTTTAACGTCCGACTGTTCTGCTCCTAAAATGGGCTAATGAAGACGGGCATATGCCATAATGTGTGCAATGAGGGAAATTTTACCCGGGCAGCGGCGGTTACGGCCTACGAGGTTGGACAGGCAACCATACTCCTTGTCACGTACAACCAAAAAATCGAAACAACGGCAGTTGACTCAATGACAGACGTTATGATACAGAGCGCACGTGCTAACCATTCAGCCACGCAACCTCCCTAAAATCGGCAAATTGCTGACCTACAGCGAGAAACATTTCAACCGGGCCAAATTTTCTATTGTAACAGTTTAATTTGCACGGTACCTTTAGTTATCAACCGAATATTACAAAACTTTTAAAAATAAGCTCCCCCCTGACCAGCTTAAGCGTTCGCAATAAACGTTTGCCACTTAAAATCGGGAAATTGCTGACTTTAAAGTGAGAAACATTACAACCGGGCGAAATTTTCTGTTTTATGACTTTTACAGTACCTTTGATTACCAACCGATTATTTTCTGTTTTATCACTTTTACAGTACCTTTGATTACCAACCGATTATTACAAAACTTTAAAAATAAAAGAGAAAGAGAGAAATGCGGCCTAATGTCCATTCGACACAAACTAGGTCATTTCGGGACTAACATATGTTTTTTAATTTTATTTAAAAACTCCCCCTGCGCTTACAGGTCTTTAGCCGTTGGGAGGAAACCGAAGAACACGGAGAAAACCCACAAGGTTGGACATCATACTTCATGTCACGTGCAACCTGGAGATCGAAACGACGCCCGTTGACTCAATGACAGACGTTACGATACAGTGCGCACATGCTAACCATTCAGCCATTCAGCCTCCCTGAATTCAGAAAATTGCTGACTTATAGCAAGAAACATTTCAACCGGGCGAAATTTTCTGTTTTAACAGTTTAATGTGCACGGTACTTTAATTACCAACCGATTATTACAAAACTTTTGAAAATAAGCTCCAACTGACCAGCTTAATCGTATGCAATAAACGTTTTCGCCTGAATTGAAAGTTCTGCACGGAGAAAGTTCATCTCGATTTCCCGGCGTGGTTCCCCTTGTCAGTGAGGCAGAACGGAGGGCCTGACAAGCACAGCTGTCTAGTCATTCGGATGGGACGAAAAACCAAGGTCCCGTGTACACATTGGAGTGCACGTAAAATATCCCTAAGCAGTTGGAATTCGATACTGTTGAATAAGCTCTATACGATGACTAAATGTGTAGATTGTAGTCACCCACACTGCATGTTTCGCTTAACAATGAAAGGGTGCCGTTTTCAATGTTCGATCCTTTTGTTCTTCTACTCCTGATATGTTGGACTGTTGATCGATGGTTTCATATAAAAGACTACCAATAAGACTCTTTGTACAAGAAGTTCCCAAAAAATATTATGTTGACTTTACGAGAAAGACCTCTAAACATGCTCCAAATTGTAAAAATACGACTTTTTGGGTTTTCAATCTCTTTTTTTCGGCTATCCCTGATATTTAGAAAAAATAATACAATGATTTCACACAACAGGCTAGCTATTAGACTCTCTATTGACAAAAGTTTCACCGCCCTCCCTTCATTATAACCGAAGTTATCGTGCCCTAAAGAATCAACAAATTAGCTTGTTTATCTCTGCTTACCCTAAGCAGAAAATGCTCATCTTTGAACTCAATCATAACATTGACCTAGTGAACGTCTACACCAAGTTTGAACATTCTAGCTTAATTAGAAGGAGAGTAATTGTGTTCCAAAGTCCCGACCCTTCAAATTGCTTCTATTTTTCATTTTCAATTCAAAATGGTGACCATCACGTGACCGAAATCAAAATTCTATTCGCGACATTTTTTAGGCCTTCCTACAAGGATTCAGAAAATATAACTCCCGAGTCTGTAAGTAAAATAGCAAAAAAGCCTTATTGATTTTTCACTTTTAAATATGGCGGCACTTCCGGTTCGATCGACAAACTCCATATTTTGTGTACAAATCAGTAATTACTTATCTAGTATCCAAAAAAAAAATCAGGTCATTCTGACCTATATTTCGATGATTTTTTTGAAAATTTTGATCCTTAATTTCGTCAAGGGGAGATAATTTAGAAAATTTCTAATTATATTTTTGAAGTCACATCGGTAGGATCTACTTAGATACTAAATTTCATGAAAATCGTACAACTATTAAAGAAGTTGTCAAATTGGTCTAATCTTCCGGTTCGAAATCACAGCGACGAATTTTCGAAATTCGAAAATGTGAAACTGCAGATGAAAATGGTTTTTTTAAAGGTATTCAAAGAAAAAAGAATTAGTAAAATCGGTCAAAAAATAACAAAGTTACTACTATGCATTGTCATTTTTTTCGTTCGTAAAATTCGGTGATTTCGGATTCGTAAAACGTTTCGAAAATATATTTAATCAAGGTTCGCACCCCATTTTTGGGGGGGTAGGTCAAAATTTCAGAAAGATCCTATGGATAGATTCTGAGAAATCCGATTTGCAGAAAACACACAAAAAAAAAAATAATAATAACTAGATCTGCTACTGTCCCATGCAGATATGAAAGCTTTCATATTCATCGTCACGTGTCATTGATTGTATCAAGTAACCTAAATAAAAGGATACGAAGAAAAAATTATTAAAATTGGTCAAAAACTCGCGAAGTTACAAGTCTAAATATAGTATGAAACATTGCACCCAGGCATAACAATAATCTGAAAACTAAAGGGAAATAACTGAAACTTGTATTACTGTAATGAGACGGATGAGAAAATGAAATGAAAATGGCGGGAAAAAAAAATTAAAAATGGCAGGTTGGACAGGCGACCTTACTCCTTGTCACGTACAACCGGGCATTCGAAAACACGCTAGTTTACTCAATGACAGGCGCGCGTGCTTACCATTCAGCCACTCAACCCCCCTTTGAAATCAGACACGTGCAATATGTCATATAGGAAGAATAAGAAGTCGCTCACAACAAAATGGTAAATTAATGAGTTTAGGTCAAAAGGTTGAGCTACTGTTTTAGAGTACTTAATAGTTTTAAAGAGACACGTTAAGGGTTGTTCATAGTTAAATGAAAGTTTAATTTTAAATAAGACCAATAAAATTAGGATTTAATAATGCCAGACTAATATTTCCAATATGTTTGGTTATAAGTAGGAAATCGTGACGACTTCTTAAGCATGTTTTAAACAAATGATCATGTTTGTTTAAACAAGAATGGCACTCTGCAATAAAAAAAACTGGCCAAAGCAAGATTTCTATGCAGAAATTAAATAATTGCTAGAACCAGAAAAATATTTATCCACTATAATAAATAAGCAACATAGAGAAAATGAAATGAAATTGAATGGGGTTTAACGTCCGACTGTTCTGCTCCTAAAATGGGCTAATGAAGACGGGCATATGCCATAATGTGTGCAATGAGGGAAATTTTACCCGGGCAGCGGCGGTTACGGCCTACGAGGTTGGACAGGCAACCATACTCCTTGTCACGTACAACCAAAAAATCGAAACAACGGCAGTTGACTCAATGACAGACGTTATGATACAGAGCGCACGTGCTAACCATTCAGCCACGCAACCTCCCTAAAATCGGCAAATTGCTGACCTACAGCGAGAAACATTTCAACCGGGCCAAATTTTCTATTGTAACAGTTTAATTTGCACGGTACCTTTAGTTATCAACCGAATATTACAAAACTTTTAAAAATAAGCTCCCCCCTGACCAGCTTAAGCGTTCGCAATAAACGTTTGCCACTTAAAATCGGGAAATTGCTGACTTTAAAGTGAGAAACATTACAACCGGGCGAAATTTTCTGTTTTATGACTTTTACAGTACCTTTGATTACCAACCGATTATTTTCTGTTTTATCACTTTTACAGTACCTTTGATTACCAACCGATTATTACAAAACTTTAAAAATAAAAGAGAAAGAGAGAAATGCGGCCTAATGTCCATTCGACACAAACTAGGTCATTTCGGGACTAACATATGTTTTTTAATTTTATTTAAAAACTCCCCCTGCGCTTACAGGTCTTTAGCCGTTGGGAGGAAACCGAAGAACACGGAGAAAACCCACAAGGTTGGACATCATACTTCATGTCACGTGCAACCTGGAGATCGAAACGACGCCCGTTGACTCAATGACAGACGTTACGATACAGTGCGCACATGCTAACCATTCAGCCATTCAGCCTCCCTGAATTCAGAAAATTGCTGACTTATAGCAAGAAACATTTCAACCGGGCGAAATTTTCTGTTTTAACAGTTTAATGTGCATGGTACTTTAATTACCAACCGATTATTACAAAACTTTTGAAAATAAGCTCCAACTGACCAGCTTAATCGTATGCAATAAACGTTTTCGCCTGAATTGAAAGTTCTGCACGGAGAAAGTTCATCTCGATTTCCCGGCGTGGTTCTCCTTGTCAGTGAGGCAGAACGGAGGGCCTGACAAGCACAGCTGTCTAGTCATTCGGATGGGACGAAAAACCAAGGTCCCGTGTACACATTGGAGTGCACGTAAAATATCCCTAAGCAGTTGGAATTCGATACTGTTGAATAAGCTCTATACGGTGACTAAATGTGTAGATTGTAGTCACCCACACTGCATGTTTCGCTTAACAATGAAAGGGTGCCGTTTTCAATGTTCGATCCTTTTGTTCTTCTACTCCTGATATGTTGGACTGTTGATCGATGGTTTCATATAAAAGACTACCAATAAGACTCTTTGTACAAGAAGTTCCCAAAAAATATTATGTTGACTTTACGAGAAAGACCTCTAAACATGCTCCAAATTGTAAAAATACGACTTTTTGGGTTTTCAATCTCTTTTTTTCGGCTATCCCTGATATTTAGAAAAAATAATACAATGATTTCACACAACAGGCTAGCTATTAGACTCTCTATTGACAAAAGTTTCACCGCCCTCCCTTCATTATAACCGAAGTTATCGTGCCCTAAAGAATCAACAAATTAGCTTGTTTATCTCTGCTTACCCTAAGCAGAAAATGCTCATCTTTGAACTCAATCATAACATTGACCTAGTGAACGTCTACACCAAGTTTGAACATTCTAGCTTAATTAGAAGGAGAGTAATTGTGTTCCAAAGTCCCGACCCTTCAAATTGCTTCTATTTTTCATTTTCAATTCAAAATGGTGACCATCACGTGACCGAAATCAAAATTCTATTCGCGACATTTTTTAGGCCTTCCTACAAGGATTCAGAAAATATAACTCCCGAGTCTGTAAGTAAAATAGCAAAAAAGCCTTATTGATTTTTCACTTTTAAATATGGCGGCACTTCCGGTTCGATCGACAAACTCCATATTTTGTGTACAAATCAGTAATTACTTATCTAGTATCCAAAAAAAAAATCAGGTCATTCTGACCTATATTTCGATGATTTTTTTGAAAATTTTGATCCTTAATTTCGTCAAGGGGAGATAATTTAGAAAATTTCTAATTATATTTTTGAAGTCACATCGGTAGGATCTACTTAGATACTAAATTTCATGAAAATCGTACAACTATTAAAGAAGTTGTCAAATTGGTCTAATCTTCCGGTTCGAAATCACAGCGACGAATTTTCGAAATTCGAAAATGTGAAACTGCAGATGAAAATGGTTTTTTTAAAGGTATTCAAAGAAAAAAGAATTAGTAAAATCGGTCAAAAAATAACAAAGTTACGACTATGCATTGTCATTTTTTTCGTTCGTAAAATTCGGTGATTTCGGATTCGTAAAACGTTTCGAAAATATATTTAATCAAGGTTCGCACCCCATTTTTGGGGGGGTAGGTCAAAATTTCAGAAAGATCCTATGAATAGATTCTGAGAAATCCGATTTGCAGAAAACACACAAAAAAAAAAATAATAATAATAATAACTTTAACAGAAACAATAAGCTTTCATATGTAATATGAAAGCTTAATAATAACTTTAACAGAAACAATAAGCTTTCATATGTAATATGAAAGCTTAATAATAACTTTAACAGAAACAATAAGCTTTCATATGTAATATGAAAGCTTAATAATAATAACTAGACCTGCAAGCAGCACTGAACCGGCTTTCAGGAATCATACAGGAAGTTTATTATACCATAGCCGATCCATTGAGCTACCAAACTATACTTTAGTTGTTTTGCTTCAGCGACACCCTCTATCATATGTAAAAGTAATATTTGCTGGCGAAAAGACCGGTCAAAATTGTAAATTAAGGCAAAATTACGTCACTTCCGGTACCGAAAGAAATTTTCATAGGTGAAAAATAAGTCGAAAATTCGCAACATACAAAATACAAACTTTGTTTTATACATATCGGGCAATAAATAATTAACCTATAACCCATAAACTGAAATTAAGAAGGTAAAAAACTTAAAAGTGACCCTGGGAAAATTGGTTATTATTCGACAAGGGAACATGCTAGAAGCCTTTTCTTGATATCAATATGATGGTATTGATTCAATCTTACTGCCCATTAGAGTCAGACGTTATAAAGTTAAACGAATAATGAATATAAATCACTTCAAAAAAATGTTTGTTTTGAAGGCTAAAAATACGTTTTTTGCAAAAATTACATTACTTCCGGTGATATTGAAAATGTTAACTTGGTTCATAGAAGTCATAAATGGCATAAGGCATCAAATGGTAAAAAGATTATAAAAATCGAATAATAATTGACACTTTTATAGACTAAAAACCTTGAAAAGTGACTTATAGAAGATCGCCTATTTCTCTGAAACCGTACAAGTTAGAAACCATTTTGTGGTATCTGTATGGTCGTATGGCTTCATTCTATTCGTTGATGGGAATCAAATATCATAATTTTAAAAATATTATAAGGCAGACTCATTTGAATACAATTTTAGTTTTTTAGGTTAAAAATACAGTTTTTGCCCAAATGACGTCATTTCCGGTCACAGTGAAAATGTAAAATTGGCTTGACCTAGTCCAAATTGGCATTAGGCATCAAATGGAAAAAAAATATTGCAAATCGAATAATAATTCACTTTTGTATAGGCAAAATAACGTGAAAAGTGATGCATGCAAAATTGCATATTTCTCGGCAACTGCTCATATTATAAACTAATTTTCGCATACATTCTCTTCGTCTGGATTATTGCTACGAGTTTATGAAAATTACAAATAAATATTTCAAAATATGAAGACGCTGAATGAATTGTAAATAACTGAATTTTACACTTAATTTACATTTTATTCGAAATTGCCCGAAAATGAAATTGAAATTTAAAAATATGAGCTAAGGATTTTGTGCACCTTTGCAGGGTGCATCCTTTTAGTTATATCAGTTTTGGAAAAAAATAATATTTGCTTTCAAAAAGTGGTACCGAACTGTCAAAATTGTAGTTTTTGTTAATATTACGTCACTTCCGTTGCCGACAGAAAAATTTCACCGTAACAAAAAAAATTACAATTGGGACCACGGAGCATATGAACTTTGTTTTATACAAATCGAACAATAAATAATTTTTCTGGGTACGAAAAGCTAAATTAGCCGATGGCGGCTAACGCAAATTACCGAGACAATTTTTTTTCTCATTTCTGCTCAAGTACGATGATATTTTAACCCTGTGTAAAATATCATCAAAAAATATTCATAAATAAAAAAGGTTTTCGTAAAAAAATTATTTTTTTTCAAAATATCGGACATTTTTTCGACTACTTCCGGTTTTACGATCATTGTCGCGATAGCTTTACGAGGTTCTTTGGATACTTAACTTTCTGTACCAGAAGTGTCAGAAACATCCATTGAGCAGTTTTTGAAAAAAAGATAAATTAAAGAGCGTTTACAAAAATTTAACGATTTTTCAATTTTTTTCAAAGTTTGATGCCATTTTTGGACCACCTATTTCATTTCAATGGTTTTCATTTTGGATTCACTATATAGACAACCGATAGGACTTTGAGTAAGAAAAGTTTAAGAAAAATCGTAGGCGTCGTTTTCGAGAAAAGGGCGTCTCAGAATGTTAAAAAATCGGAAAATACTAGATTTTTGGCATGCAATAATTTATTTCCTTACCATGGAAATCATATTATTGAGATACCATATGATGGTCCATTAATAGTTCTATCCAGCGACACTTTAGTTCTTTTGGTCCGCTATTACCTAAGGGAGAAATCATGTTTTTCGCAAGTGCGACAATATTTTTAACTTTTTTTTTTATTTTTTGAATACTTCCGGTATGGTTATTATTTTCGGAATAGTTTTAATAGCCAGTTTGGGCACTAAAATAGCCACAGGGCTCTGTAATGGTATATTACATTATCTGATCAGATAAAATGCCCCTGAGAAATCCTACGTTCAAAAGTGCCAAAAATGCAAAAAATTTAAAATATCGAAAATTAAATTTCAATAATTACATACATATTATACACTGTTAGAATCGTAATTATGTCAGCTATCTGAATATACAACCCTTTTTTAAAAATCTCTTAAAATAAAAAAATAGTAGAGCATTTTCCAAAATTTCACGATTTTTCGACTTTTTTCGATTTTCAGTCCCTTTTTTATCCTATTCCAGACATTTCAAAGGCTTATTGGATGGCTTCATGCAAAAGACTTCCAAAAGGACTCTCGATAGAAAAAATTTGAAAAAAATTGTAGGTTAAGTTTTCGAGATACAGGCGTCCAAAAACGCTCCAAATCAGAAAATACTTGATTTTCAGCGTGCCATATTTTGCTGACTGATCATAGAATCCGTATGAATTGGGTATCATACGATAGTACAATCCTAGTGCAGTCCAATGGTACCCTAATTTCTTTAATCCATTGATATCGGGCGGAGAAATCGCGTTTTTCCTCAAAATATCCATTTTTTGCATTTTTTTCAAAATATTGCCCATTATTTCGACCACTTCCGGTTTAAGGATTCTTGTCGAAATTGCTTTATAAGTTGGTATTGGACTATAACTTCATGTTCCAGAAGTTTCAGAAACGTCAATTCTGCCATAAACCGAAACCCGAGCTCACAAAATGGGAAGAAAATTCGAAAAAAATCGAAAAATAAAGGGCGATAACTCTGAATGAAACTTATATTACTGGAATCGGATGGACTTCAGGTATCCAAAAATGTAGGTCAAATTTGAAAATTTTTAAAAATAACAAAAATTGTCTCGTAAACAACATCTTTTCAATTTTCAAACGATAAAAGTCATAGACGAATGTTCGAAATTGAAAAATGTGAGATAGCCATTGTCTCAGAAAAGATTCAGGGATTCCAAAAATGTAATTTGTTTGAAAATGGATAAAGAATTGCCGAAACTATGGCCAATTTTCAATTTTTAGACAACGTACAAAGTTCGGTCACTTCCGGTATGCGCAGAAATTTCGAAAATATTTTATCAAGTAGCCACCACATGGTTTCCCAATAGAAAATCTAATTCCAGATCGATATCTGTTTCGATCATAGAGATCTAGGCCCTCGCGGTAAATAATAATAATAATAACTAGATCTGCTACTGTCCCATGCAGATATGAAAGCTTTCATATTCATCGTCACGTGTCATTGATTGTATCAAGTAACCTAAATAAAAGGATACGAAGAAAAAATTATTAAAATTGGTCAAAAACTCGCGAAGTTACAAGTCTAAATATAGTATGAAACATTGCACCCAGGCATAACAATAATCTGAAAACTAAAGGGAAATAACTGAAACTTGTATTACTGTAATGAGACGGATGAGAAAATGAAATGAAAATGGCGGGAAAAAAAAATTAAAAATGGCAGGTTGGACAGGCGACCTTACTCCTTGTCACGTACAACCGGGCATTCGAAAACACGCTAGTTTACTCAATGACAGGCGCGCGTGCTTACCATTCAGCCACTCAACCCCCCTTTGAAATCAGACACGTGCAATATGTCATATAGGAAGAATAAGAAGTCGCTCACAACAAAATGGTAAATTAATGAGTTTAGGTCAAAAGGTTGAGCTACTGTTTTAGAGTACTTAATAGTTTTAAAGAGACACGTTAAGGGTTGTTCATAGTTGAATGAAAGTTTAATTTTAAATAAGACCAATAAAATTAGGATTTAATAATGCCAGACTAATATTTCCAATATGTTTGGTTATAAGTAGGAAATCGTGACGACTTCTTAAGCATGTTTTAAACAAAGGATCATGTTTGTTTAAACAAGAATGGCACTCTGCAATAAAAAAAACTGGCCAAAGCAAGATTTCTATGCAGAAATTAAATAATTGCTAGAACCAGAAAAATATTTATCCACTATAATAAATAAGCAACATAGAGAAAATGAAATGAAATTGAATGGGGTTTAACGTCCGACTGTTCTGCGCCTAAAATGGGCTAATGAAGACGGGCATATGCCATAATGTGTGCAATGAGGGAAATTTTACCCGGGCAGCGGCGGTTACGGCCTACGAGGTTGGACAGGCAACCATACTCCTTGTCACGTACAACCAAAAAATCGAAACAACGGCAGTTGACTCAATGACAGACGTTATGATACAGAGCGCACGTGCTAACCATTCAGCCACGCAACCTCCCTAAAATCGGCAAATTGCTGACCTACAGCGAGAAACATTTCAACCGGGCCAAATTTTCTATTGTAACAGTTTAATTTGCACGGTACCTTTAGTTATCAACCGAATATTACAAAACTTTTAAAAATAAGCTCCCCCCTGACCAGCTTAAGCGTTCGCAATAAACGTTTGCCACTTAAAATCGGGAAATTGCTGACTTTAAAGTGAGAAACATTACAACCGGGCGAAATTTTCTGTTTTATGACTTTTACAGTACCTTTGATTACCAACCGATTATTTTCTGTTTTATCACTTTTACAGTACCTTTGATTACCAACCGATTATTACAAAACTTTAAAAATAAAAGAGAAAGAGAGAAATGCGGCCTAATGTCCATTCGACACAAACTAGGTCATTTCGGGACTAACATATGTTTTTTAATTTTATTTAAAAACTCCCCCTGCGCTTACAGGTCTTTAGCCGTTGGGAGGAAACCGAAGAACACGGAGAAAACCCACAAGGTTGGACATCATACTTCATGTCACGTGCAACCTGGAGATCGAAACGACGCCCGTTGACTCAATGACAGACGTTACGATACAGTGCGCACATGCTAACCATTCAGCCATTCAGCCTCCCTGAATTCAGAAAATTGCTGACTTATAGCAAGAAACATTTCAACCGGGCGAAATTTTCTGTTTTAACAGTTTAATGTGCACGGTACTTTAATTACCAACCGATTATTACAAAACTTTTGAAAATAAGCTCCAACTGACCAGCTTAATCGTATGCAATAAACGTTTTCGCCTGAATTGAAAGTTCTGCACGGAGAAAGTTCATCTCGATTTCCCGGCGTGGTTCCCCTTGTCAGTGAGGCAGAACGGAGGGCCTGACAAGCACAGCTGTCTAGTCATTCGGATGGGACGAAAAACCAAGGTCCCGTGTACACATTGGAGTGCACGTAAAATATCCCTAAGCAGTTGGAATTCGATACTGTTGAATAAGCTCTATACGATGACTAAATGTGTAGATTGTAGTCACCCACACTGCATGTTTCGCTTAACAATGAAAGGGTGCCGTTTTCAATGTTCGATCCTTTTGTTCTTCTACTCCTGATATGTTGGACTGTTGATCGATGGTTTCATATAAAAGACTACCAATAAGACTCTTTGTACAAGAAGTTCCCAAAAAATATTATGTTGACTTTACGAGAAAGACCTCTAAACATGCTCCAAATTGTAAAAATACGACTTTTTGGGTTTTCAATCTCTTTTTTTCGGCTATCCCTGATATTTAGAAAAAATAATACAATGATTTCACACAACAGGCTAGCTATTAGACTCTCTATTGACAAAAGTTTCACCGCCCTCCCTTCATTATAACCGAAGTTATCGTGCCCTAAAGAATCAACAAATTAGCTTGTTTATCTCTGCTTACCCTAAGCAGAAAATGCTCATCTTTGAACTCAATCATAACATTGACCTAGTGAACGTCTACACCAAGTTTGAACATTCTAGCTTAATTAGAAGGAGAGTAATTGTGTTCCAAAGTCCCGACCCTTCAAATTGCTTCTATTTTTCATTTTCAATTCAAAATGGTGACCATCACGTGACCGAAATCAAAATTCTATTCGCGACATTTTTTAGGCCTTCCTACAAGGATTCAGAAAATATAACTCCCGAGTCTGTAAGTAAAATAGCAAAAAAGCCTTATTGATTTTTCACTTTTAAATATGGCGGCACTTCCGGTTCGATCGACAAACTCCATATTTTGTGTACAAATCAGTAATTACTTATCTAGTATCCAAAAAAAAAATCAGGTCATTCTGACCTATATTTCGATGATTTTTTTGAAAATTTTGATCCTTAATTTCGTCAAGGGGAGATAATTTAGAAAATTTCTAATTATATTTTTGAAGTCACATCGGTAGGATCTACTTAGATACTAAATTTCATGAAAATCGTACAACTATTAAAGAAGTTGTCAAATTGGTCTAATCTTCCGGTTCGAAATCACAGCGACGAATTTTCGAAATTCGAAAATGTGAAACTGCAGATGAAAATGGTTTTTTTAAAGGTATTCAAAGAAAAAAGAATTAGTAAAATCGGTCAAAAAATAACAAAGTTACGACTATGCATTGTCATTTTTTTCGTTCGTAAAATTCGGTGATTTCGGATTCGTAAAACGTTTCGAAAATATATTTAATCAAGGTTCGCACCCCATTTTTGGGGGGGTAGGTCAAAATTTCAGAAAGATCCTATGGATAGATTCTGAGAAATCCGATTTGCAGAAAACACACAAAAAAAAAAATAATAATAATAACTAGATCTGCTACTGTCCCATGCAGATATGAAAGCTTTCATATTCATCGTCACGTATCATTGATTGTATCAAGTATCCTAAATAAAAGGATAAGAAGAAAAAATTATCAAAATTGGTCAAAAACTCGCGAAGTTACAAGTCTAAATATAGTATGAAACATTGCACCCAGGCATAACAATAATCTGAAAACTAAAGGGAAATAACTGAAACTTGTATTACTGTAATGAGACGGATGAGAAAATGAAATGAAAATGGCGGGAAAAAAAAATAAAAATGTCAGGTTGGACAGGCGACCTTACTCCTTGTCACGTACAACCGGGCATTCGAAAACACGCTAGTTAACTCAATGACAGGCGCGCGTGCTAGCCATTCAGCCATCCAACCCCCCTTTGAAATCCGACACGTGCAATATGTCATATAGGAAGAATAAGAAGTCGCTCACAACA
Organism: Patella caerulea; assembly: GCA_036850965.1. Lineage (NCBI taxonomy): Eukaryota > Metazoa > Mollusca > Gastropoda > Patellidae > Patella > Patella caerulea. The sequence continues at coordinate 31,544,050 of JAZGQO010000008.1, forward strand.
AAATGGTAAATTAATGAGTTTAGGTCAAAAGGTTGAGCTACTATTTTAGAGTACTTTATAGTTTTAAAGAGACACGTTAAGGGTTGTTCATAGTTAAATGAAAGTTTAATTTTAAATAAGACCAATAAAATTAGGATTTAATAATGCCCGACAAATATTTCCAATATGTTTGGTTATAAGTAGGAAATCATGACGACTTCTTAAGCATGTTTTAAACAAAGGATCATAGACTGAATTATACAAGAATGGCACTCTGCAATAAAAAAAACTGGCCAAAGCAAGATTTCTATGCAGAAATTAAATAATTGCTAGAACCAGAAAAATATTTATCCACTACAATAAATAAGCAACATAGAGAAAATGAAATGAAATTGAATGGGGTTTAACGTCCTACTGTTCTGTTCCTAAAATGGGCTAATGAAGACTGGCATATGCCATAAAGTGTGCAATGAGGGAAATTTTACCCGGGCAGCGGCGTTACGGCCTACGAGGTTGGACAGGCGACCATACTCCTTGTCACGTACAACCAAGAAATCGAAACAACGCCAGTTGACTCAATGACAGACGTTTTGATACAGAGCGCACGTGCTAACCATTCAGCCACGCAACCTCCCCAAAATCGGCAAATTGCTGACCTACAGCGAGAAACATTTCAACCGGCCCAAATTTTCTATTTGAACAGTTTAATTTGCATGGTACCTTTAGTTATCAACCGAATATTACAAAACTTTTAAAAATAAGCTCCCCCTGACCAGCTTAAGCGTTCGCAATAAACGTTTGCCCCTTAAAATCTGCAAACTGCTGACCTTAAAGTGAGAAACATTACAACCGGGCGAAATTTTCTGTTTTATCACTTTTACAGTACCTTTGATTAACAACCGATTATTACAAAACTTTAAAAATAAAAGAGAAAGAGAGAAATGCGGCCTAATGTCCATTCGACACAAACTAGGTCATTTTGTGACTAACATATGTTTTTTAATTTTATTTAAAAACTCCCCTTGCGCTTACTGGTCTTTAGCCTTTGGGAGGAAACCGAAGGACACGGAGAAAACCCACGAGGTTGGACATCATACTTCATGTCACGTGCAACCTGGAGATCGAAACGACGCTCGTTGACTCAATGACAGACGTTACGATACAGCGCGCAGATGCTAACCATTCAGCCTCCCTGAATTCGGAAAATTGCTGACTTATAGCAAGAAACATTTCAACCGGGCGAAATTTTCTGTTTTAACAGTTTAATGTGCACGGTACTTTAATTGCCAACCGATTATTACAACTGACCAGCTTAATCGTGTGCAATAAACGTTTGGCCTGAATTGAAAGTTCTGCACGGAGAAAGTTCATCTTGATTTCCCGGCGTGGTTCCCCGTTGTCAGTGAGGCAGAACGGAGGGCCTGACAAGCACAGCTGTCTAGTCGTTCGGATGGGATGAAACACCAAGGTCCCGTGTACACATTGGAGTGCACGTAAAATATCCCTAAGCAGTTGGAATTCGATACTGTTGAATAAGCTCTATACGATGACTAAATGTGTAGATTGTAGTCACCCACACTGCATGTTTCGCTTAACAATGAAAGGGTGCCGTTTTCAATTTTCGATCCTTTTGTTCTTCTACTCCAGATATGTTGGACTGTTGATCGATGGTTTCATATAAAAGACTACCAATAAGACTCTTTGTAGAAGAAGTTCCCAAAAAATATTATGTTGACTTTACGAGAAAGACCTCTAAACATGCTCCAAATTGTAAAAATACGACTTTTTGGATTTTCAATCTCTTTTTTTCGGCTATCCCTGATATTTAAAAAAAATGATACAATGATTTCAAACAACAGGCTAGCTATTAGACTCTCTATTGACAAAAGTTTCATCGCCCTCCCTTCATTATAACCGAAGTTATCGTGCCCTAAAGAATCAACAAATCAGCATCCTTATCTCTGCTTACCCTAAGCAGAAAATGCTCATCTTTGAACTCAATCATGACATTGTCCTAGTGAACGTCTACACCAAGTTTAAACATTTTAGCTTAATTAGAAGGAGAGTTATTGTGTTCCAAAGTCCCGGCCCTTCAAATTGCTTCTATTTTTCATTTTCAATTCAAAATGGTGACCATCACGTGACCGAAATCAAAATTCGGATCCGATAGATTTTTAGGCATTCCTTCAAGGATTCTGAAAATATAACTCCCGAGTCTGTAAGTAAAATAGCAAAAAAGCCTTTTTGATTTTTCACGTTTAAAGATGGTGGCACTTCCGGTTCGATCGACAAACTCCATATTTTGTGTACGAATCAGTAATTACTTGTCTAGTATCAAAAAAAAAAAATTAGGTCATTCTGACCTATATTTCGACGATTTTTTTGAAAACTTTGATCCTTAATTTCGTCAAGGGGAGATAATTTAGAACATTTATAATTATATTTTTGAAGTCACATCGGTAACATCTACTTACACACTAAATTTCATGAAAATCGTACAACTATTAAAGAAGTTCTCAAATTGGTCTAAACTTCCGGTTCGAAATCACAGCGACGAATTTTCGAAATTGGAAAATGCGAAACTGCAGATGAAAATGATTTTTTTCAAGGTATTCAAAGAAAAAAGAATTAGTAAAATCGGTCAAAAAATAACAAAGTTACGACTATGCATTGTCAGTTTTTTCGTTCGTAAAATTCGGTGATTTCGGATTCGTAAAACGTTTTGAAAATATATTTAATCAACAGCCACCACCCATTTTTGGGGGGATAGGTAAAAGTTTCAGAACGATCCTATCGTTAGATTCTGAGAAATCCGATTTGTGGACAAAACACAAAAAAAAAAATAACAATAATAATCTTAACAGAAACAATAAGCTTTCATATGTAATATGAAAGCTTAATAACTTTAACAGAAACAATAAGCTTTAGTAATCTCAATAGGCTTTCAGACGAAAGTCTGAAAGCCTAATAATAACTAGATCTGCTACTGTCCCATGCAGATATTAAAGCTTTCATATTCATCGTCATGTGTCATTGATTGTATCAAGTATCCTAAATAAAAGGATAAGAAGAAAAAATTATCAAAATTGGTCAAAAACTCGCGAAGTTACAAGTCTAAATATAGTATGAAACATTGCACCCAGGCATAACAATAATCTGAAAACTAAAGGGAAATACCTCAAACTTGTATTACTGTAATGAGACGGATGAGAAAATGAAATGAAAATGGCGGGAAAAAAAATTAAAAATGACCGGTTGGACAGGCGACCTTACTCCTTGTCACGTACAACCGGGCATTCGAAAACACGCTAGTTAACTCAATGACAGGCGCCCGTGCTAACCATTCAGCCACCCAACCCCCCTTTAAAATCAGACACGTGTAATATGTCATAGGAAAAATAACAAGTGGCTCACAAAAAATGGTAAATTAATGAGTTTAGGTCAAAAGGTTGAGCTACTGTTTTAGAGTATTTTTTTATGTTTTAAAGAGACACGTTAAGGGTTGTTCATACTTAAATGAAAGTTTAATTTTAAATAAGACCAATAAAATTAGGATTTAATAATGCCAGACTAATATTAAAATAAAGTTTTCAATTAAGAATAATTAATTATTGGTCTAATGCAATGAAATGCTTTGATTTGACGGATGAAATGTACGATGGGTGTCCACACTATGTGGCTAAGGCGTTGGCCTGCTAGCCAGGAGGTCGGGTGTTCGATCCCTGCATTGTCCGAGAAAGTTCATCTCGATTTTCTGGCGTGTCCCCCCACCCGCCGTGTACACATTGGAGTGCACGTAAAAGATCCCTTAGCAGTTGGAATTCGATACTGTTGAATAAGCTCTATACGATGACTAAATGTGCAGATTGTAGCCACCCACACTGCATGTTTTGCTTAACAATGAAAGGGTGCCGTTTTCAATGTTCGATCCTTTTGTTCTTCTACTCCTGATATGTTGGATTGTTGATCGATGGTTTTATATAAAAGACTACCAATAAGACTCTTTGTAGAAGAAGTTCCCCAAAAATATTAAGTTGACTTTACGAGAAAGACCTCTTAACATGCTCCAAATTGTAAAAATGCGACTTTTTGGATTTTCAATCTCTTTTTTTCGCCTATCCCTGATATTTAAAATAAATGATACAATGATTTCACACAACAGGCTAGCTATTGGACTCTCTATTGACAAAAGTTTCACAGCCCTCCCTTCATTATAACAGAAGTTATCGTGCCCTAAAGAATCAACAAATCAGCATGCCTATCTCTGCTTACCCTAGGCAGAAAATGCTCATCTTTGAACTCAATCATGACATTGACCTAGTGAACGTCTACACCAAGTTTGAACATTCTAGCTCAATTAGAAGGAGAGTTATTGTGTTTCAAAGTCTCGGCCCTTCAAATTGCTACTACTTTTCATTTTCAATTCAAAATGGTGACCATCACGTGACCTAAATCAAAATTCTGCTCCCTACGATTTTTGGGCAATCCTTCAAGGATTCAGAAAATATAACTCCCGTGTCTGTAAGAGCAATATCGCAAAAGTTCATTGTTTTTTCACGTTTCAAGATGGTGGCACTTCCGGTTCGATCGACAAACTCCATATTTTGTGTAGGAATCAGTAATTACTTGTCGAGTATCGAAAAATTTTTTTAGGTCATTCTGACCTATATTTCGACGATTTTTTTGAAAATTTTGATCCTTAATTTCACCAAGGGGAGATAATTTAGAAAATTTCTAATTATATTTTTGAAGTCACATCGGTAAGATCTACTTGTATACTAAATTTCATGAATATCGTACTACTATTAAAGAAGTTGTCAAATTGGTCTAAACTTCCGGTTCGAAATCACAGCGACGAATTTTCGAAATTCGAAAATGTGAAACTGCAGATGAAAACGATTTTTTTCAAGGTATTCGAAGAAAAAAGAATTAGTAAAATCGGTCAAAAAATAACAAAGTTACGACTATGCATTGTCAGTTTTTTCGTTCGTAAAATTCGGTGATTTCGGATTCGTAAAACGTTTTGAAAATATATTTAAACAACGTTCGCACCCCATTTTTGGGGGGGTAGGTCAAAGTTTCAGAAAGATCCCATGGTTAGATTCTGAGAAATCCGATTTGCAGAAAATACACAAAAAAAAAAAATAATAATAATCTTAACAGAAACAATAAGCTTTCATATGTAATATGAAAGCTTAATAATTTTAGTAATCTCAATAGGCTTTCAGACGAAAGTCTGAAAGCCTAATAATAATAATAATAAGAATAATAATTTTAACAAAAACAATAGTGTTTCACACAAGCTACGCAGTGTGAAACCCTAATAAGCTTATTTAAAAAGCGTGTAGAATGGACTTAGCTGGTGCAAATGACATTTGTTCAAATTGGACTGTAATTCATCACACATACTTGGTTAGAAATTATATTTGTTTTTTAAATTGAATATAAATCACTTTACATTTACATTAATATGTGCTTGTAGCCCTATTTTCGTATATTTTGAGGTCCCAAAGAATAGAGCCATATGTCCTTTAACGTGTGCTGCAAACAAAGGGGAGAATAGAACATTAATGATCTCCCCTCCGCGACAAACACAAATCTAGGTCGAACTAGATAGGCTTCGGGTTACGACACGTTCTTATCGATACACCAGACCACATACTCTGATGTCCAATCCCAGTTCCACCCCCATGTACAGAAGAATATGCTAATTACATGTACCTTTAGGTTTCTATTTTGTTAGTTTTTCAGAAAGTGTTGATATATTTAAAGAAAATTTCAGATTATTGGTTTTACAAACAGCGCCATGTATATTTAATGATTTAATTATAGTTTTGTCGTACCATGGGAAGAACATCAATAATTAACTAAAATATTCCCGTCAGTAATCAGCATGTTCGACATGAAGTAGGTGGTCATGTGATAGTCTATTATCGTTCTACGTTTAAAGTGTGAGTACGGATAAGAAATTATACTTTAGTTATAATGTAGACATCAAACGACGGTCTAATAAAAGATGGCCAAATCTTTCGCGAATGTGCTGTACATTGGCAACAAAACGATGTATGATTGGTCAATCATTAGGGGTTCGCCATTGATCAATTAGTGAATGAATATGTTTGTGGATGGTTGTTAGAATTATGTTTTCTGATAAATAATCCGCCATTAACCAAAACAAAAGGATCATACCCGTGCTCTCGCTTTGAGGAATCACTTTGATCTAAAACGACTGGGAAAACATTGAGTCCTTGTGCCAAACTCTGAAACCGGTTCAAACGATTACATGGAGAGAGAGAGAACTGGGGTTTAACGTCCACTCAACACAAACTAGATCATTTCGGGACTAACATATGGTTTAATTTTATTTCAATAATTCGCTTGCGCGTAGGGGTCGTTAGCAGTGGGAGGAAGCCGGAGTGCCCGGAGGAAACCCACGAGGTTGAGAAGGCGCCCCTATCGATCGCCATGCCACATACGCTCACACCAGGGCTCGAAACCACAGCCAGAGGTGACCGGCGGCACTCTACCCCCCCCCCCCCCCCAAACGATTACATAACATAGGGAATTATACGTTTTAGTTTTCACTAGTATAGAACACCGAGTGTGTTTCACGTAGGTATTACGAAAGCCTTTTATACCTCTGTCTATGACTGACATTTATAAGTTCAAGTATGCCGTCTACATGTGACATCACATCACACATCGGCCATCGCTGGCTCGATGGCACATGCATTGTTTACATAAGACATCGTAACCTGAATGGTGCCCTTTACTCCTTGTATATATACTTATTTACGCCAAATAGGTAATATTTGTTTTATCCAGATACTTCAAACGTCTTTATATATTTTTTGAACACTTCCCCAAAAATTTAATTTGCAGAAGCTAAAAAAGTTAATATTACCAGCTAATTAACCCGCACCGATGTCATCCTCATCAGTGATTGTAGCGGGCTAGCGAATATTTACTGCTGATCAGTTTGTAGAACTCCTGTCGCAGACTGATCCCGCAGTGAATATTCGCAAGCATGACATCGACGAGGCTAAATGAGTACGGCATATTAACATTTTTACTCCGACAAATTAAATTCTCAAACATTTTTTTGAGGTAAAAGAAAAATAAACAAAGACGTTTGAAGTATTTGTAGTTAAAAATATTAAAATGAGTAAAATGCATCATTTTGCCCGAAGCAGTTAGGTGTTAAGTAAACATTGCACGAGCCGGTGAGCCAATGACTAAAGCCGCGTGCAGTCAACGCACGTGTTGTGGACAATCATCTGTTACAGAGATAATTCGTAAGTAATTCTCTGTGAAACAGATTGCTCCTGTCGGTCTAAATAAATGTCTGTAGTGTGATTCGTTATTGAATTGTACCAATACGCGCATGCCAACCATTGACCAATCACAATAAAGAACTTAAGTTAGCCCCCGAAATATTCAAAACCTGACCAAAGGGGTTCTCTATCTTAATGCAGAAACTATAAGTCGTACTACTATAGAACGTGGGTTAAATGCATGCTAAGACTACTATTACATACGAACGTGTCTAACAACCAACCAAAAGTGTGTGAGTAGCAATGGATGCTTTTCTATACGTGTCTTTTTCAGTTTAGGCGGCAATTTAGATGGACAGCTCGTACAACTAGTGAACATTGTGGTAGTACTTTTTCATTTGACAACATGATAATTTTTCGGGTTTACAAATCAATTATATTCATTTTGTAGGTATCATACGGTCCTATTGGGCGTTTCTTTTGTCAATTGCACCAATTTATTTCAAAAGGTGGCCGACAAGGAAAGGTGTTATAGATAATATACACATTTTATAAAAATGGATAAAACTATGGTCAATTAAAAGGACAGATTTGTTATAGATATGTATAGTCTACACGTCATATTCAAAATTTAAATTGAAAATATTATTGACATTTGAAATTCGGAAAAAAATTGATTGTATGTCAATTCCTTTTTGGATAATTTAGTCAATATTTTATGAAATCATTTAAATGTTGATTTATATGCATATCATCAATAATACATTTCCTTCCTAGTCACCTCTTTCAAGTATAGTAACCATTTTATACGCTCTTGTACTTATACGCTATTAACATTTGTTTGTTTGTCGATGTTGCCGTCGTGTGGTAGGATAGCCAAATGGTTAGCACGAGCGCACTTTATCATAATACCTGTCATTGAGTCAACTGGCGTGGTTTCGAATCCCCGATTGTACGGGACAAGAAGTAGGGTCGCCTGCCCAACCGGGTCCAACCATATGTTAGTCCCGAAATGACCTAGTCTGTGTCGAGTGGATCTCTCTCTCTCTATCTCCCCCTCTCTAAGTTGCAAAGATGCCGAGCATAATTCCTAGAGATTACATATATATATAGTCCCTTTAGCGCAAACGGTATTATTATAAGACTAATGTTTTGCGATTAGACTTCAAACTGCTTTAATCAGTTTACATAAGCACAAACAAATGTCAGTATATAAATAATCCTAAGTTAGATTACAAATGATGAGACGTTAAACCCCTACTCCATATAAAGTGTCTTGTCTTTTTATCTCCAATATAATTACCATATAGTAGCCTACTGATGGAAAATAACGTTTGCCGTTCATCCCATTAAAGACTTGTCATAAAACTAAGTAATAATAGACCGTGCGTGTATATAATATTTGATAAAACTGGTAGAGGTTTTAACGGAATGACTTCACGCTCTGTAGATCATTTAATCCAATAATACCATAATATTATTGTAACTTGTTTCTATGGTAACCTAGATGTTTGCCTTCTATTCAACCCGATGAGCGTGATATATTTGGTAGCGAGGCATTGTTCAAATTCTGTAAGTAATTCGCAGACAAGGTTTTATCAGGGAAATCAGATTTAAACTTGGAGGATTTCACGATTAATCCTCCGATCTATCGGGTGACGTTTCATTTAATTTTCAATCTAGTTGATATTGATTCAATATTTTACGCGTCTTTCCATTTTATTTCCAGATTGAAACCCGAATACAAATAATTATTTTAAATCTATAGGATTGGATCTTCCAGTATTTAACAGTGTGTCTTTATATTCTGGACTTAAGAGATAAACAGAGATTTATTGATAAGCGTTGTGCATGCGGTAGTGTATGCTTGCTTTGTTACTGTTCTTTTTGTATCTGTGCAGGTCAGCTTTTTATCTAGAATAATGCAGGTTTGAATTGGAATTCAGCTATTGTCCGCCAACATTCCGGCGTTCAAGCGAATTATTCAAATAGATCTATACCATATGATAGTTACAAAATAACTGGTCATGCGGATGTAAAACATGCAGCCGCTCAAGCACAGTGTCGTACTTCAGTATGAATTAATTTTCTTTTTGTGTGGTTGTTCAGTCTCGAACATTCCATCCAAAATTGTCTCCACTTCGATTAAAACGAATATTGGTCTGGGTTATCTGGTTAAAATAAGGTATATTGTTGTCTGAGTGTTTTAAGAGTATATAGTCCACGCAATGAAATGCCTCAATTCACCAATCTCGATCACTATCTCCCAAATTGTCCCCTCCTCGACGGCGATAAATATTGGTCTGGGCAAAATAACGTCCATTGTGAAGTAGTTAACGATCTTTCACGTAATGCCTAGTGAAATACTCTCTCAATTCACTAATTAACAATACTACTGCAGACTCCAAACGCAAGGCAGTAGCCATTTTCCATCTCAACATAACGTTAGGCAATCGTAAATTCCAGTATGGTCTTAAATAACCTTAAGCTGGTATATTTTGGACTGAGTGATCGACACTGAATTTTGTCGCGATTGTCTGTTCCTTATTTGAAAAGGTGTAAAGTCTTTGTTTTGTGTCATTTTAAGATGGATATAATCATGTGTGTTAGTTGATAAAGCATCAGTTCTTTTGTATAAATTCAGTGGTCGTTAAGCAAATTTTTTGACTTAAAGTGACTTAACTAGACTAAGGCGCAACGGCCAAGATGTTGTAAAACATGTAGTCGTTGATTCAGGAGCATGACCGATCGTCGACAAGATGGTGTATTTTGTCAGTTTCACACATCCATAATTTTGTCAATTTTAATATATTAAAAATATGAGACCACTTGGGGAATCCATCGCTGAAATTAATATGCAGCTTTAACTGTCGCATGAACGTTAAAATGAACATCAACTATATTTTATCTCTTGGTGAAAGTCATACTATATATTTAATAGTATTTTGTTAAATAGAGAATGTCCTAACAGGCTTTTTGATAGCAAAAAATATCAACATAAGTCGATAAAGTAAAAAAGAAAACAACAAAAAACGAGGCTCTTTCAACACAAGTCGATAGAGTAAAAAAACCAAAAAAACCCGAGGATCTGCAGATTTGTTGGGTTTTTTTACTTGATATTTTTGGATATCAAAAAAGAGGAGGGAGAGAGAGAGAGAGAGAGAGAGAGAGAGAGAGGTGGTTAACGTCCACTCGACACAAACTAGGTCATTTCGGGACCAACATATGGTTTAATTTTATTTCAATTATTCGCTTGCGCGTAGGGTTCTTTAGCAGTTGGGGGAAGCCAGAATATATTTATCACCCAATCCTTTCTTACACTTAAATGCACAAATAAATAAATATAATTCTTTGCTATAGATTTCACTTTTACAGAACCTGATTACATTATGGCGTAGTGATACTCTATTTTTCACAGCAATTCAACAAGTGCTTTATATTGACCCAGCGGTTCCATCAGGTCAATTAAATATAAATATTTCATTTTTAATAATAAAAAGGTTAAAATTAGAATTGTTACTTGAAAATAAAAAAAAATAAACTGTTCTTTGAAAATAATGAAAAAAGTAATTCCTTTTTAACTGACCAATCAAATTCATGTAAAGCTATATTAGGAGATTATGAAATTTATCACACAAGCGATATCTACTGTAGAATATATTATTAGGTGATAAATAATAGTACCACACAGAATATCGGCGATGGATATAAGGTACTCTATAAAATTCCATTATTACACAACAAACAAACATACACATGACTTATTAACTGGTTTTCTATACACCCGGGAGGACGTCTTACGTGTGAGTTAATTTATCTGTCTTTGATCTCATGGCATGTTATCTAACATCATGTTTATAAGTGTTGTTTTCTGTGATATACTGTTTGTATGTTTTCATGATGTACATGTATATGAAAAGTAAGTACAATTTACTTGAAATGTACTTGAGTGATATTGATGAGTCGACCTTCACAAACATCTGATGAGACGGAAAACTATCGACAAACTGGATTTCGCTGTTAGTCAGAATTATGACGTCGATACGGCTCTTGGATATTGATCTATTATCAAGGAATTTGACGACTAGAAATGCTGTCGGAGCCTCAGGGATATCACATTAGTGCAGGTTTCCAAGTTAATTTGGACGTCAACCATTTCTCATCTATTTCTTGATCCATGAAATATGTTATTCTTGGCGAGCACAAAAACATTTTAATTTAAACATTTTTTAGTATTCCCCTTCATTATTATTTGTGTATATTTAAAAGGACAATAAATCAAATAGGCTATAAAAAGTACTATATTATTTTTAAAAAATAGTTCGAACAAGTAAAAAGAATGTATTGTTTCACTGGCATTAGTAATTGAACTGGAAATATCATTGCCTGATAAAAGACCAGAGAAGCCTAGTCGAAACGGTGCTCAGTAATAAACAGTAATTGTATTCCATAGAATCGCGACCCATGAGTAATTGTACTAGTACGATTTCTGGATACAGACTGGAGAAACCTATAGTCGAATCGTCGCTCAGTAACAATACGTAATTGTGTTCCATAGAAGTGTAACCTGCGTATATAGAAAGGGCTGGCTAATATGGTCAGGTTTTTAAATTGTTTTTATATTTTGTAGCGATAAAACGAGGAACATCGATTCAGAATCGTTGAAAGAACAAGCTTATCAATTTTCATGTGGATCAGACTTGAATCAGCAAAGCTTGAGGCTTTTTGGAAGACCGTCGCCCCAAGAAGAACAATGCAACAAAAGAAAATAGTATTAGTAAATATAGAATGCCTGTCTGTTTGTTCGATATAAGAATTCAAACGGTTTAACTTAAAGATACATATGGGAAATCAGGTTAAGAGCTGACAGTTCTCACTATAATAGTTAAAAACTAGATAATATAAAGGGAATCTTCTGAGAATGTCAGTCAAAGTGATCCACTATGAACCGAGAATTTAGCATCAATAAACATTACTAAAGTTGGTACGATAAACGACATAGTCTCGAGTATCCATTTCATGATTAAATCGTGAATGCAAATTGAGCAGCTGGCCGGATCTTAATCCAGTAAATATCGCCAATAATTTTATAATTTAGATAACATTTCAAGCCTAAAGAAAGACCAGCATAATGTATGTTTAAGATATAACTGTTATAATAATCTTGAAATAACCCAGGGTTTGCTTTACACGAAATTTGATGGTGATATTTTGTGTTTCTCGTAGTATTTAATAATGAAATTTACAATTTATCATTATTTTGATATTATGGGAGCGGGGTGCTATATTTTAACACCAAAGGAATATTCTTAAGAAAAAACCCAAACGTTTCTAAACTCGTACATTATATCTGGAAAAGTCGATAATTTTTAATGTTTCGGGCAAATTCTTAATTCAAAATCTAAACTCACTTAATAAAGGCCATTAACTAAGTTGGCATTATTTAACTGTAAAACTAACACTACTTCAAATTGGCTGAATCCTTCCTAAAAGATTACATTTCGTCACAAAGCCAATAACCAAAGGTAAATAGTGGATGGAAAATAGTAACAATGTGTTACAGAAGCTAGTTGGTGCGTTTAGTTGCATCTGTATTTAAAGGGAAACCATAAATGCTCCGATCAACAACGTTCTTAAATAAATTTGTGTTACATACTTTAGATGCAGGTTGCTACAAGTAACTCAGTTTTTCAGATCGATAAACCTTGGTAGCGACCTCATCAAAAGTTAATAATATTACACTATTGAATTCCGAATGTACAATGCAATGATCTGAAAACCTCCTACAATATTAAATCTCTTAAAGGTTAACTATTATTTAAATGGAACTTGACAGTATACCGAGATTGTATCTAGATAATCAAGGCTATAACCTTTCATGTTTCCTGTTAATGGTGACCTACAATATGTCATGCCACGAGAGAGGAAGTTATCGGAATTATGTAGACGCTGGAGACACGTCTGCTGAGAATCACTCGTGCCCGACCTTCGACTAGACCAGGGGCGAAGAATATTTAAGTTCCATGATTCGACTAGCTTCTATTTTCTTTCTGTTTCGTATTGCCATGTTTGTTTTTGTTTTTAGCAAGGTGCAGGAACTAAAATATCGGACATTGGTTGTTTCAGTAGGTATAACCTTCGAATAAAATTTGGTACCGCATGATCCCATCTGTATATTATTTGATCACGCGTCCAGTAAGGAAATGAATCTGGATTTAATGCCACGTCAACATAACCTTTTGTCATAAATATATGGTACTTTCGATTTCTATGGTTTATTGTGGAATTTTAGAGAATAACAGTCTAATTCTTCTTCACAGTCCAACTACCAAAGGATAGTTTTCAAACATTACTACACGATCTAGGATTCTTGTTCGAATAGAGAGACTAGGGAGGTTCATGTCCTGTTCACAAGCTGCACTTCAAGTGGTGATTCATGCCATTTATTATCTGATATTGATACTGGGTGTTCATAACTAAATGTTTATTTGATAGACGCTACACGTCAGTTAAACAGTAATCTAATGATCATGTTTTATAAATGTCTTTTTGATTTATAATATTTGTCTTCTAAATATCCATTTATCAAATGTCCAAAAGAGGAGAATGATACTGAAATTGACTATGGCGATGTTGACGAGGAATAATATGATGATGATGATAGTGGTTGTGATGAACATGATGGAGCTATGAAATTAAGATCATGCATATTTCTGGTCCTCGAGATGATTTAAAGATGATACGACTGGTTAATTATGGCTAAATAACGACGATTATAGGTAAACCTATGCTAGTGTTGCTATGTCAATGATATTGATGGAAAGTCTAGAGGTGACGATGATGATGAATGTTGTATTGATGGTGATAATCGACAATGGTTTATATAAATCGCGATACGAACGACCGGGGTAAACTGAGCAAGAGGGACAAGGTGGGTTTATTCATGGGTGCTACACCCATCACGTGCATTTTGCTTATGGATATTTTATCTAAGAGTTTGGATGCAGCTATGGCGTGTGTGGCGTCAGTCAGGGTAAGCTTACCCGTCCGAACACCTGTTACTACTGTTTGTCGTGTATTTTGGACAGTCCATTTGCTGATTACACTATTTTAAGGACTTTTTTGTCTAGCGGTTTGGATTGTTCGTACTTGTTTTATTTTATTTGAAACACCCATTCAATTAGCAACAAATTTAATTAGACATAGAATGGTATAGAAATTATGTGCAATATAATGGGGTTGTATTTCATAAAATCGTAATATTATAACACGCTGGAAACACTGGAAAGTGGAGATGACGACGATGGTAGCTAATTGGTAGTAAAAATCGAACAATCAACACATTAAGTCTCTTTTATTCCAATATATTCACGACATTCATAAATTTATATCAACATCTATCTTATTACATTTTGCCATTCAATATGGTCTACTATCGTTCGATATCATAAAATAAAAATGACATTCTATGCCAGACTTTTAATATCAATTCATCATATTAGTTTTTTGTCTGAATCTACGTATATCAATAGTCGCTGATAAATATAGTCTACATTACAAATCACACTCTGTGCCGTCGACCTTAGATTCAATAAAAGCGAATCAGTCAGCAATTCTTAATGGCCGCTATAGAACGAGAAAAACAACTAAAGTCTAGTGGGGTGTAAAATGGCTGATACGTTTTGCTGTCAATGGTCGCTATGCACTTTAAACGATAATAAATGAAACGTGGAAGCATCTTGTTTAGCACCATTGCCGATCCTTTTTATAGTTAATGTCCATCATAAAAACTAACTAACTGTGCGACCACAATTACAAATACTTCGACCAGTTTTAACAGGCTGGATACTATTCTTTTTTCCTTATGACTGAAACAAATTGACTTTAAAGTAACCCAGTGTAGAGAAAAGTTAAAAGTACGAGGGATTTTAAATTTTCGGAACCGGAAACAGACCCATAAAAATAAAATGGCAGATTAAATTTACCAAAAATATGGAGTTTTTGTCGTGTTGGTCGTGTTGACAGATCCATAACAAAAGAGTATTTCAAAATTCACCAATAGTAAAGACAACTTCAGTTTTATTTGTAAAAAACAAACCTGTCCTGTCTCTTTAACTAGCAATGGTTGTTAACCAAATGACCCGGATAACCTGTACAATTTCTTCCTCCACTCAACGCGACACTGAAGAGCCATTCTATTCAACCAATCAACATTAGGAAGAATAGAGATAGTACAGCTTACGAGATATTGCTAATGAAGGCTTTGAACCGTCTTCAACTCACATCGCGTCTTTTGTATTTAATCCACCTATTGTGTACGTGCTTGGAATAATAATTATCATGTTATAGATCCATGGCGGACGAATGAAATACAGCCGATATAAAATGGTGCTACTTTATATTTGCTAGTCGCGACTAGACTTGAATAGTTATGAGCTGCAAAAATAATTAGTAACAAATAAATCTTCGTGTATTTAATACAAAGATTTAGGTTTCTTTTAGCTATACGAATTTCTCTAATGATAAGTGCTTCGCGATTACTATACCACCATTGGTGCATGAGCATGACACCCATCACTGCTTACAACTAAATACCGTGACAGGTTTGTTTTGTATTTCAGAAGCGGGTTTTGTTGGGTTGAAGATCATTAAAGCACAAATCCTATTTCGTTTCGTTTTCTACAGGCCAAATTTTGTTTCGTTGTCAAATTTTTATCTGGTTCTTGTCAAATTGCACTTGGTGGTCAAATTTTCTATAAGTTAAATTTCGTTTCGTTTTATAAAATGGCATATTCATTGAAATGTCATTCCACATCTGCTGTAAATGGAATGCGAAATGGCCGTTTTGCACTTACAGTAAACAGGGCAATCATTGACCTAGCTACAACGAATAATATCTCACTTTAATCAATGTTTGATGTTGCTGAAGATTCAGTTTACTGGTTTCAGTTTCGCGGAAGCTTTTTTGTTTAACATCCACAAAAGCGGCAACATTTCATTATTTCATCAAATATCGATGGCCTGTATATGGTACATTGGGGACCCTTCGGTTCCAAACCACTGCCTAGATCTTGGATGTATATTGCCCAACGGTAAATCAAATGAAACTAAATTATGGTGTAAATGCCTCAGTGGCCCAGACTGAAATTCAGAGCAAATACATTGCACCGTTCTTCTCCCGTTCAAAATTCTCTGCTCTAACCGCTTCCGTGGCCCACAATTAATCTTTCAAATTAAATTCATAGTGTGCAACATACGATTAATTAAGTAAAAGATACATTATGGGAGATTAGATAAAGAGCTGCGAGTTTTCACTCAAATTGTTAAAAACTAAACGATGCATGGATTATGCTGAAAATTTCAGATTGCTTCACTCTATAAGCCGAGAAAACCTCATATTAAAATCTCTGTAGCCTCGATTGTAATTGTCACCACTGTCACGACATGTACCAAAGTCTAGATTATCCCAGTTTGCGTTTAATCATGCACAGCAGATCGAGTTCAAATCCAATGAAAATTGGATATACAAGATGACACCGAGAATGATAAGTTAATGAATGTCTAATTAATAATTTAGATAACATTTCATTCCTAAACATAGACCAACAATAGGTAGATTTACCTCTTGCATAATGTGTTTTAAAATAAAACTATTGGCTTGATTTTAACAATAAAATCTCTCTGGTCTATTTATATAATTAATATAACGTAAAACATTGCAATTAGCTTAACCATTTTATAATATGATGTTATATAATTTAAAACGTCGCAATTAGCTTAAAGGGACAATCCCGATAAGAACAGAGTCTCAAAAATTAAAGGCTGAGTATTTATGAAATTTATGGACCAAAATATAGTGGCATGGTGTATTTACCTTGTCTCAAAATTTCAGCTCAAAATATTGAGTCGTTTGGACGTGAACGTCAACACTGCTTATCCGGGCACGTAACCCTTTTAAGATTTCGGGTCAATTTTTTCATTGGGTGACCTGATAATCGATTAATGTTTCTTGGGAGGTCTATACAGTGAATGACCCATGCCCTGTACTTGATAACAAAAGGTAAATTTCACCTACATATTATTTTTATAGAAAAAAGTCTGGTTTTATCCCGATACTGTATAATAAAACGTTCTCCATTTCCAGATAACTGTCAGGTTAAAGTTATTTACAAGCGTATCGGGTTAGTAGGTGGGCCTTAGGTTATGGATTTTAAAGGATTTTAACACAAAATTAAGCAGTTTTATTCCCCCAAAAGTTATCGGGATTGGCACTTTAACCATTTTATAGTATGATTTTGTATACGGTAAAACAGTGCAATTATCATAAACATTTTTTAATATTTAAATACAATTTCAGTTCAAAACAGGGATTTCAACGATGTATGGAATGGAGTTTAACGTTTTCCATTTCTACACAAACCGCCATTGAGTCATCCAGCTTGCATAAAGAACATTGGTTCAAAACTTTGTACGTATGATACAAATATGCAGTACAAAAAGATATTCATGTGAAATACCTGACCTAAAAAGTGGAATCAGGCGTTTCACTATCATAGATACACGGAGGGATGGATATCTTGAACCGACATTAACGGTTAGAAAATAACCCATGCATCAGGAGAGTTATCAGCAACCAAATGTATAACATGCCTTTTCCAACTAATTCTACTCCCTCCCGACTGTCCATTAATATACCTAAGGCAGGAAAACATTTAGGATATCTGGAAACGAGGGACCCAAAAATATGCAGAAGGGATGACGTAGGTTACAATCTGAAACAGTATGATGAATTAATTATTTAACAATTAGTGCAATCCGGTTACACAGAACACACTTATCGATTGGCCGGTATTCTATTTTGGGGATAATTGACATATTTTCGTACTTTTGTCTGGATTGCTTTGTCTCTAGTTACCTTGCTGCAACTGTGTTAGACTATGCTAAGAAGTCTTATGGGTAATGCATTTCACACACAATGAAGATTTGATCGACAAACCAACAGGCATGTCGGTCAGATGTTAAAATTAACATTAAAGAGTAATGTTGCAGATTGGCTTTAAGGTTGCATTTCTTTGATCCCCTGAGTTTTCAACAGACAACCATCGATACCTCACTAAATCACAGTTGTCATCTAAATTTTAAGGATGTCCAAATATGGTAATAGCCTGGCCAAAAATAGCCTCATAACACGTAAGTCAATTATTGACTTTATTAATATAGTAAGGACACCATCTATACACATTTACACCGATAACCAGCTATCTAACAAGTCTACCTATTTAGAAACTTAATTATCCGCAGCTATTTATATCTTGATTTAAGATGTTTTAGTCTAGAGTGGTTATCTATTAATAGCAGCGTTAATAAAACTTGTTAGCGTAATTATCGAGTCTGAGATTTAAGATATTCATATTCGTCCAAAAAACCCTTCAACTCAACAAGGAGCAACACAACGAATGTTAGGTTAACGAACCTCTGCGGGGTTGTGGACACACCATGGGTGTGACCCAAAGATGTTCCTTGTCCACGAGATTATGTTACCGTTACAAGTACAGGGTGGATTTCTTAAACGGATGTCATGCTCTCACAATGGCTGATCTGGGTTGCAACAACATTCTGTATATTAAAATATTTATTAAAATATGCAGTTCGCATCGACTTGTATTCTAGTCGCTTGATGTATGTTCTGTGTAACTGGATTGCACAAATCGTTAAATTATTTATCAATCCGTTTCAGACTGTAACCTTCTCATCCTTCATGTGTAACCATACACTCCGATAAAACGAGCGCTATCATTTTAAACGGGTTCAAAATGAAAAACGTGCTGACGTGGTTCTATTCTCTTGATGAAACAGAGAACATACAATTAAGATGATAATTATCGTCCACCTAAATTCTACACCGGGAATAACAAGCAAGGATTCGAACAGGGATTAGTTACAAGTCAAACGTTTCAAGGCGACTGTGAGCGGTTAACAATTAAATAAATAGGTCAAGGAGGTCAATATATAATCAGTATTATGATATGATTCAAGAAAGAACGAGAGTGAAATGGAGTTTAATGTCCACTCGACACAAACTAGGTCATTTCTGGACTAATATATGGTTTAATATTATTTCAATAATTCGCTTGCGCGTAGGGGTCTTGAGCGGTAGGAGGAAACCGGTGGATCCGGACAAAACCCCCACAACCTTTAAAAGGCATGTACAGACGGGGATTCGAAACCACGCCAGTTGACTCAATGACAGGCTTTATATTACAGCGTGCACGTGCTATCCATTCGGCCATCCCACCCCGATATGATTCAAAAAGGGAGAGAAATGCGGTTTAACGTCCACTCGACACAAACTAGGTCATTTCCGGAACCAACATATGGTTTAATATTATTTCAATATTTTGCTTGCGCGTAGGGGGTCTTTAGCAGTGGGAGGAACCCCAGTGCCCGGAGGAAACCTACGAGGTTGAGAAAGCACCCCTATCTCCATGCGACATACGCCCACACCAGGGCTCGAAACCACAGCCGCAAGCCAGAGGTGACCGGCCAGCTAGAGGCCGAAGCGCGGCACTCTAGACCACTAGGCCATCCCACAACAAATTTTTCATCAAATTCCAGGCGTATTCTGAGAGTATCTTGGAGTAAATATCATCAGACTATACTAATAATAGATTAATCTTGTAACCAAATGATAAATTCTTTACAGGAAGTGACATCCTTTAGTGACGACAAGAACAATGCAGATGGCGACTTTAACTACAGAGTGAGTAAACAATCTAGATGTAATTTAAAATATATATTGTTGAAATCCGATAGGTTATCTTTTTTCATTAATCCTGACAATGCATATACATATCAAGCATATCGAAAGATAAGATTATCAGTAGATCGACCATAACTACTACAAAGTGGGCAATGATAATAACTCTGAAAGTTATTATCAGAAATAGTTTGTTTTCGTCTCACTAATGTTAATAATGAATACAATTTTTTTTAAAAAAAAACACCCAAAACCGGCCCCCCCCCCCAAAAAAAAAAACAAAAAAACAACAGATAATAAATGTAGACTTTGCAATATTCCCAAATTGTGGGCTTGGTTAACGGCAATGTATATTTCATTGTATACGTATAAAATGGTAATATTTGGACTGTGTAGCTAACATTCTTCTTATCCGGGACACCAAGAGACGATGATGGTTCATCTAGCAAATGAAGAGCAACCGTGTATGATGTTCAAGGAAATCTCGTGGTGGGGTGGGGTTGCGTATTATTACCCGCATTTATGGAAAAATACTCTAGCTTATCGGAACTCTTGTAGCTGAAAAACCAATAGACTTTTCGTAATTAATGTCACCGAATTACACTCAGTGTCTAGACAAGGCTATATGACTTCGGAAATCCAAGTCTCTAACATTCACCAGAAGGTAACTTATCAAGTGAACAGGAAACAAACTTTTCCATAAATGGCACATAGATACGTTTTCTATTAATGTGAACATCTCAAATAAATAGAAATGGTATGAGATGTTCTGGTCATAAACTTTAATTACTAAAATACAACTGCGGACAGAATGGCCGCCTGGACAGTCTTCAAAGAAATTGATATCCGTGCTGAATTAATCGGGAAACGGTATCATATTCTACCATGGAGTTTGGATTAATTCTCTACATTTTAAACTAAAGTTATTGTTTATTCTGATAGCCGTGTAATAAACTAAAGGCACAGTATTGGTTTATATAGAATAGTTGTTTTGAACTGATATCCACTAAGGGTACTATGCAGCTGTTACCAATATCTCTACTCAAGTTGGTAACAATGTAAATGTTTCCTATATTTCTGTCACTGGCCGATTATTTAACACTTTGTTACAGGTAAAATACTGCAAAGATATCGATGTTAATATCTCTTTAGGGTATAATTAACCAGTACTATCACATAAGTACTATCAACAACGGTGTCCTTTAAATGCATAAGTATGAAAGAAAATGTTATGACCCAATTTCAATCAAATATGTTAGAAAACACAGGGATTTCCATAATTTTAAACCTGTGGGAATCTGTTTTAAATACCGTAAACTAATTAAGTTATGAAGCTTTACTTCATAAAACCTGTCCATTTTTATCATACCATCTATAGTTTTATACATGCCAGTTCCCATGTCGACCAGCCGCTAGTCTAACCCATAAACACACTTTAACTCATTTAAATTCAATTTATTGCTTTGTTCAATCGTTTAGAGACAAAAAATTAAATTAGTTTCCAATAGTCACAGTTAATACTCACATTGAATACCATCGCATTTAGTATCTCTTATTTTATCCAATAAACGCACTGGTCAAAATTAACTGCTCGGTTATCAAAACCGATCTAACTCCCTTCTGTTATGGCATTGAGTTGGCGTGAAAAATGTTTGTGGGGGATCCCCCATGAATTGTTTAAAGAGCATTTTATTCAAGAGAAGATGATTAGTTATCATTTGTCAATGTGGTTATCAGTTGCTTATATTAAACTGGTTTCAAGGGATGGTTCACTAAATCGACAGAGGATCATTCTGGGGCTACAACTTCGGTAATTCCAGCTTAAGCCTACATTTAAATCTGTGAAGCAGACAACTGCACCCCACCCAATGCCAACAATTTACATAACATGGACATTTCTAAGGCTTGCTTTATTACGCGTGATTTTTCGATGCAATCCATATTTTAAAGATAAGGTAACTTTGATAATGGCAATTCTTAATTCATTGCGCGATTTTCATTCACATCGATACTAGACTTTCACCGCTCACATTAATCCCTTAAGGTATATTTTTAAAGTTAATCATTAAAAAGTATGCATGTTATTTTGAATTCATTGTGGGATATGTTTGTCCATGAACGATCATATAGCAGCTATCTCCTGCAGACATCAAGACCTATTTTATCTTTCTTTCAATATCACCTACGCCGTACTCTCTAATCCTTCTACCTAGAGAGCTGTTATGAAAAACAATTTATGTTCATATACCGGCCTTTTCTTATCGTGTCTATTTTTGCTGCCTCTTTTGCGTTCTTTGCCACTATGTTTTTGAAAAATGAAGGCGTGGATTATGGTCAGAAAATAAAACCACCAGACCAGGGGCGGAGCCAGAGGTACACCCACCGCTTGCTCAACTACATAGAAAAATGTGTAATACAACATTTATTATGAGAAAAGTGACACGGTCGTATCCCTATCCTTTATCATCAGATAATCTTCTATCAGTATCACTTATAAAAATTCAACCCTGGGTATAATTTCATCTGAAGAGTAAAACCAGGGCTGTTTAAAAGTCATGTAGAATAGTATGATTACATTATAACATCCCTCACGCCTCCCGGAAGCTGGCCAACACAAACGCACCGACAGGTAGATACTCAGGAGGTTCATCTTCTCTCTGACATTGTATACGTATATGTAGTATTTCAAGGTTGTCGACCCTCTGGAAGTCACAATGTTGATCCGATTTTGATGAAACGTGAAATATATGTTTATTATCCAAAGATCTTGGTCCTGTCGATATTTGAGTATATCGGATCGTAATTCTTTGAAAAATCATGTTCTCTATCCATCTCTTGCAAAATGTGAATGTATCCTGCCCTGGCAGCCGCTGGTTATGTTATGCTCAAAAATTCTGATGTAACTTCTGCTTTTCACCAAAGGTCATCGGGATTTTAGACTAACAAAATAAATTTATTAAATAACGACTGCCATATAATCGTTAACGTTTAAAATGGAAAATTGTGACTTCGTTTATTATCGGACAATGCTATATTAAAAGGCCTATTTAGTCTATATCTTGTAAAAACATCAAACATTTATAACGTCGCTCAGGATAAAGTAATTTCAATGATATTTTCACTATTTTTATTTTTCGTTATCTATGTTTAAACTATTATAGTAAGAAGGACCGGTTCTTTATCTAAATCTTACATAATGCATCTTTCAAAGATGATAAATAAAACGGAAATAAAGATCCGGCCATCTGTAAATAAATATTTACTCCCATTTATATTAAATATTCATCAACAGATTTCTATTATTACAAATTGTTCCCTTTATTAGGTTAGCTCCATCGTTAAATTCCCATTAATTGATCTAATACAGAACATCATAAAATAGAAATCTGAAATGGCTGAATTATTAATTTCACCCAGCAGCTGACTTCACCAGCTGGGAACACATGAAGTTGTTCTGAAGATTTTCTCCGATGTTTCAATTGGTTTATTGAACACAGATAAATTAGTAGGTGGGCTGTTCTATTTGTTGTAATAACACCCTTGATTCCCAGAACACCGCTTGTCAATATTTGTTTTCCTGTTGATTTCAACGAAAGCTTCGATTACTTTCTCAGCTGATATAAGTATATATCTTTATGAATATAACACAAAAGATACAACAGACTTTTTCTGGTTGTGTAAATTGTCCGAGTAGTTGGGGGTAACACAAGTACGTTTGAACGTTTTTGGGTAGGGTTCGATATGCACTTAACCTGTTCCTCAATCTTTGTTCAACATTACCCCGATTTACTAAATGTTAAATAACTCGTATTATTATGTTAACACCTGCCTCTTTCACGACACCCAACGCTAAAACGTACATTCGTGAAATTGAAGTAATTATGAAACAGGGCTGGAAATGAAATGAAATGAAATGGGTTTAACGTCCTACTCGTCTGCAACTAACCTGGGCTAATGGAAGACAGGCATACGCCATGCAGTGTGCTATGAGGGAAATTTTGCCCGGGCAGTGGCGCTACGGTCTACTCTTATATCGAATTCCAACTGCCAAGGGATCTTTTACGTCCCAGCCACGTAACGACTAGACAGCTGTCCTTGTCAGGCCCTGGGCTGGAAATAAGACAGTACAGGCGCGGATCCAGGATTTTTTGCAGGGGAGGGGGGGGGGGTCTAGGTTTGATAATTGCTTAACTAATTGCGCTCAACCGATTAAAATTTGGTAAATTAGATTCAATTTGGTTCATTCTGACGTATTTCCAGAAGGTAAATTCCAAAATTACAGGTCTAAATCGCCAATAAAATCGCATAAACAATTTTCAAGCCTGAGAAGGGGGGAGGGGCGGACCCCCTGGACCCCCCCCCCCCCCTCTGGATCCGTGCCTGTAGTACTAGTATCATTGAGCTTGAAAAAGAATCAACTAAAACACGTTCGTCTGCGCCCGGGACAACCTTGTGGTTTCCAGCGAGCTTTGTCATAGGTGATTTATGACATAACAACTGTCCACCAGATCGGTCTTCAGCAATGTCTAGGCTGAAATCTATTAAGTAACCCACCCGTCGCAGCAATTCAGATATCACTTAGGGCCTGGTTACATGGAGGGGGCTAACCCGGTTGGGCGAAACGTCTTCTCTAAACGGGGGGCCTCGGGTATGACGTCATTGCAATGCAACCAAATGAAAAAAACAAAACGCTGTTTATATCTAAACCAAGCTAGTCCGCTTAACCGGGGCACCCGTTTGTGAGCCAGCTCTTCTTTCATATAAACAACATTGTGTGTTACAAGCAGGGCGGGCGCATGCGCATGGGAAATATTTTCATCTCGGTTACGTTTTCAGACCGGCGTCATATACATAGTTTCGACGAGATAGCCCGTTGATTTCATCGCAGCTCGTGTATATGGCCAGCTGTCATATAAAAACTACAGTACAAGGCTGAACTTGACGGGCCAACCCGTCCTTCCGAGCTAGCCCTTCCCATGTAACCAGACCCTTAGGCTGTGGGGTGTTTTTCTACCTGGATGAACAACACCTAGTGAGGATATGAAACATTGTTAAATGCATGCTGAAATCGATTAAGTTACCCGCACGTCGCAGCAATTTGGATATCACTTGGGCTGTGGAGTGTTTTTCTACCTGGATCAACAACACCCAAAGATAAGTGTCTAATTCTGGATGAACAATGTTTTGATTACATAATTATAGCAGGTTTTAAGTGCTCGGCAAATACTATGTGTTAGACGACTGGAAGCTTGCTATTCTTAACAACATTATTCTTCCAATTGCACAAACACTTATCGAGAAAATTCGCAGATATCTGTTAGATCTGTTAAATATGAAGTCCGCCTGCATGTTTCGTCATGGTCACGATGTTGAAACAGGGCAAGCACTAACCATACCCAAAGACCTAACCGTAACTGACAATCAACAATCGCGTACCCTAACGCTGTTTACATTTCGTGACCTTGACGAATCTGCAGGTGGCCTTAACATTTAGATCTGATCGCAGATACCAGACAGACGAATTCCCAATGTCTTCAAAGGACGCTGCATGGTTGTCTTTATAAGCCTTGTTAGTGCAGTTAAGTAAGGCGCTAAACCCGATTTCAATCCATTTCCATCATTAATAAAGAGAAACTTAACCAGCTGCTTCCCAGACAAAATTCCACTATACCACTTCCTTGTTATACATTTAATAACATGAAAAGGTGCCACTTCTCTGTCAAAGAATGACCTATTCAGAGTAAGAGACTCAGACCTCCATTCTATTATAGTCACAGTTTACCACAGTCTGTCGCACTTATCTCAAATATTGATTTGTCAATAATGTAATTTTCAAGTGTATTACTGGGCCACGCCATGTGCTTTATTGAATAAAATCCAGTTATCATGACATCTAAAGGCAATGAACATTTGCAAAAATGACTTGCTGACTTGAAGAAATAGGCGAAAAGCACCAAATACAAGCATTTAACGATTTTCAATTATTGGCAGTCAGAAACAATTGAATCTGATATATGAAAAGAAATAGGGTTTAACGCTCTACTTTCCTGCACCACGCGGGTTATAATAAAGACGAGAATATACCATGCAACGACCTTTCTGGCCACCCTTTATTGAATTCCAACTGCCAAGGGATCTTTTACGTGCACGCTAACGTATACACGGGAACTCGGCCTGTCGTTATGCTTTTGTCTAGCGCTATACAAGTGTTCGTATTACTATTATTATTGAACAAACAGTACAGATGAACTAATTATAAAAATAAATTACTTTTAAACTGGTATTCCGGAAATGATAATAGTTCAGGAAAACTAAGCAATTCCTTAAAAGCGATTTTCTTATCTGGATGAAATGTCTTTTAAAAACCTCTCTGACAATTTCCCCAAACAAATTAACTAACTATTGTACCAATCGGCCTTGGGCAATGACTCGTAGAATCGTCATTTTTCAGAAGACCATTAAGTCAATCAAGTTCATGTAATTGTTTACTAAAAAGGGAATGAACCTTTGACACGGTGACTATCAAGTAATAACTATAAAACTAGAAGTTAGTAGTAATCGATTTGTAGGAACTGTGCATTAGTAAATGGCTTTGTATTAAAGAGCCTTTCTTGCTTTCGCCAACAAAATAAGTGAAAGGCCCGTAAATTGAACCTGTAAACAAATGTGTATATCTCAGAAATAGATCATTATAAATTCACTATGCAATATGAACAAAATAACTGAAATTTGATACGATTATATATTGGCAATAGATTGCAAATTTATGTAAAAGTTTGCACACTGGATTTTCAGGTGTCGTGATTTCCCCAAGGTGTAGGGTAGAGCGTCTGTCAATGATCAGCGTTTAGCCTTTTGGGTCGGACGAAAAACTTAAACGAACACTTGACATTTGGAATTTTAAATAAGAGTGGGTCGTAGCGCCGCTGTCCGGACGAAATTTCCCTCAAATCACTCGACAAGACGTAATCACGTAAAACAGAAAAGTGGGGCTATGTTGGGGTTTGTAGGACGTTGGCTCGCTAACCTGGAGGTCCCTTGTTCGATCCCTGTATTGGCCGAGAAAGTTCATCGGATTTTTCCGCCATGGTTCCCCCTTTTAAGAGGTGTAGGGCAGAGGGCATGGCAAGGAACAGCGTTTAGTCGTTCGGATGGGATGAAAAACTGAGGTCCTGTGTACACATTGGCGTGCACGTAAAAGAGGTCTTTACAGTTCGAAATAAGATTGGGTCGAGATTAGCCCAGTCGGCACAGAACAATAGGCCGTAAAACCCAATTTCTGTATACATGTAGTCATATTACGTCAAGTAGATATGGCTTTGTTGATAGGGACAGTCGCGAAAGAGACATCGCCCGTTGAATTAACGATTTGTGCACATAACATCAATTATCGGGATATGACTTATACAACAATTCACAGCCTTACAAATTATTAATTATCCTGGTAACGGTGGTATATCATTATCATTACAATAAAATCACAGTCCACAAATAACAAAGAATGAATTGTCTGATTTATCAATTGTATGATTGTGAATCTAATGTAAATATTGTGCAGCTATACAATCCCAGGAATTATCTTAGCCAAATGCCAAAGCTTCATTAACCTTTTGTTGACCTGAAATTCATACGTGATATTTATTTAATCAAATACTTGGACCAAAATTATATTTACACTGCAGCACTTCGACCAATTTTCAAATATTACCGAAATCAATACTTATACGTATTCCGACGGTACTGATTACCTAGATTCAGTGTCAATAATGAGAGAGAGAAATGGAGTTTAACGTCCACTCGACACAAACTAGGTCATTTCGGGACTTTAGCAGTGGGTAGGGGACCGGAGGACAGGTGACCCTTTTCCTTGTCACGTACAACCTGGGAATCAAAACCACGCCAGTTGACTCAATGACAGACCTTATGATAAAACACGGACGTGCCAACCATTCGGCCAACAAATGTCGTCATGTCGCGTAAAAATGTTGTGTTGTCGTGATAAAATGTCGTGATGTTGGGTTGTCGCCTTATAAAGGTCAAAATCGCGACATAGGGACACGATAACAATCAGCCACCATAGTCGACCCTTGGTAAATGAATACCGTAATCAAAATCGGTTCCCCGTGCAGTGGATATTCGGTCGTTTGGCCATCTGATGCCGTCAATCCTTTCCCCTCACACTGATCAGTGACAGATGCGTAGTGCATCATTTGTTCGGTATAAGTCGTATACGATCGTACGACTGAACCAAAGATTGCATGAGGCAATGAGTGGGGTTTGCACCCAGATCTTTAGTACCCTCCATTACATATGAGACAACCATTAGTGAAAAATTAACGCGCATCTGACCCACGTGACGAATAACATATCCAAAGAGACTTAACCATTGGGGAAACAATGTAACGAAAAAATTACTTGGTTCGAAATTTTTCGCACCTCATTCTAATTATAAAGTAAAACTAACGCGTCTGCGACCAACGTGACGTATAACATATCATTCAGACTGGTAGTTAATATAGAGAAAGATATTTAGCTTTATTTCCGATAACATAATTGAGGACCGATTGATCGCGAGTACATTTATACGTCAGACCACGCTTCTAAGCAACTTAACTACATTTCTGTGTTAATAGGACTCTGACTAACTTTGGTTCCTGCGAGACGAGATATTCTTTTATCTCAGCACTATTAACCAATTCCAATTTCTCTTTTATGGCAGAAAGAAGTCTGAGACAAAACCCAGGAACCTTTGGAACCAAAGAGCCGAATGCAGGCAGAGTTCAAACGAGAGCTAAAAAACAGGATTAGAAAAAATAAAGTGCTCCTTCTCAATAGATAATGACGTCAAGCGTGTGTCGAAGGAATATAAATTTGCAGGAAGCGTGTTTTGAAGAAGAAATGGTCACCGAATGAGCAGAAAATAATTAGAGATCGGTGTAAATCTCGTCTTGAAATCCCAATCCAGCGTCCCACCGCATCTAAACAAACAAAACCTCCATAGAACGAGGCAACGATTCAGACAATTTTACCGTTTTCTATTACATGGTATCAGAAGAAGAAAGAAGAAGCATGCAGTAAGAAAATTAATCGATGGTCTGAAGACGTTTCCTATCAAGATCTGAAACGGATCATACGCTAGTACACGAACTTTTAAAAACGGAAAATTGCTTCCAATAGATGGTTCAGTTTTATATAAGAAACTTAATATCGGAATTTCTGCCCTTTTCTGGAACAAAGGCTAACACTTCCCAACGAGAAAGAGTATTTATTTATATGTATTTGGTCTCTTTTGGTCCAATTAAACTCCTTCAATGATTAAATTTTTGTATTAATGACGATGGTTTATTGAAGCCTAACTAAATAAATTCTACAGAGATAAACATTGAACGTATGAAACACCAAGTTACTCATATTCCAAATACAGGGGTCGTTCCATTTGGCAACTTCAAACCAAGTAGTACGAGATAGTGTGTGTTAGGGGTGGGGGTGGGGTGGAGGGGCATCTGATACCACTTGACATATTGGCAACTTTCTCATGCGGCAATATCACACGATGTTGCTCAATTGCTCGACATTGTATTTGGACTATTCTATTGGTGATGAATCCCCGTATATGAGATTCCCCGAGCAGATCTGGCATATTCTGTATATCGCACCCACTGTTTGAAATTTTAAGAATCCATATAGTGACGGGCAGAGATTGTTTTGTGGCGCAAGGCTGGATAAGCTT
The DNA here is from genome assembly GCA_036850965.1 of Patella caerulea. NCBI lineage: Eukaryota > Metazoa > Mollusca > Gastropoda > Patellidae > Patella > Patella caerulea. Next base: position 31,573,790 of record JAZGQO010000008.1, read on the forward strand.
ACTCTTCCGGACACCTGTTACCACTGTTTGTTGTGTATTTTGTACACGGGGACAGTCCATTTGCTGATTACACTATATTTTGCCTATAACGTTTTTTTAAGACTTCGAATTATTCTTTCTTGTGGTTTGGATTGCTCGTACTTGGTTTTCTTTTATTTGTGTTCACATTCCACTAAGCAAATACAAATTCTCTTCTTTGGTTGGCATTTAGTAATTGAACATATTAACACTGGGTACAATTTTATGGATGCACAATTACTAGTTTAATACTAAGCAACGTTTCGACGAGGATACTCTCGTCTTTATCTGGTGGGATACCCACAGTTCCGCACGCCAAGAACTCGCCGCAGCAGACCATTTCCTTGCATCAACCAGAACGCGGTCTATTCAACAACTCTTCCGGGTTATATACAAAGATAGAAAAGGGGTATTAAAGATACATTATGTAAGATTTAGGTAAAGAGCAGACCGTTCTGGCTTTAATAGTTCCAAAATAGATAACTTAATCCTAATATATTGAAAATTTCATTCAGTTTACTACTTTATCTTGAGCCACGTTATCACTGTCTGAAGTTTTGACACGATTTGGCAAATATTGTTTATTACCGTAGCAACGCTTCTCCGTTTTAAATTACATCATTAAATGGCGATCGTATTTCAATCGGTTTACATCTCTGCAACCCGCCGATCTTGAGATTTGATTATCGGGCTGTCATGTGAATAAGTGTCTTACGTAATTATATAACATTTGAAGTTAAAATAAAAACCCGAAATAGGCAGATTTAGCTGTTGGCAAATGCATCTTGAAACTGTTAAATTATTATTGATGTTCAACGAATGATTAAAAGCCGATTGAAGGTGACACTACATGTATATCCTGACTTACATAAACTTATCACTTGGCGGTATATTTACAGACTACATGGGATCAATGTTCGTACAGGTGGCTATAAATATACAAAACAAACCCCAACATATACATATCGTATGCCATAATTATTTACATTGCCTTTAAACTTCGACTCATAATATTAACCTATTCACAAATAATTAATAGGCAAATCTTTAACCAAGTATCATCCACGGTCAATTTAAAGTACCTAAGTCTCTCACTCAATATCATCCAAAAGCTTCGACATTGAAAACACAAATTATTTGTCAATTTAATTCAACATTGATGTTGTGATCTTACCGGGAAAAGATGGGCTTCTGATATATCCAATATTTAAGACAAAATAAAAAAAAAATATCAGTGGTACACGAATCGTGTACCATAATCCGTTCAAGGCACATTTTTATCGAGGGATCTGGAGCACGAGGCTAGACGGTGGTGCATGGAGAGCATACGCAATAATGTGGAATGGAATAACCAGACACTAGAGATCGGCGTGCTATTGAGACTTCAGGCGTATTTCGCCGAATATAAGTGATTTGAAATAAGAATAAAGACGGAAATGAATGGATGTAAATCAGTTTAATTCATATTAGATTATTTTATGCGTTGGTACCCATTTTGTTAAATTTCTAGGCCCCAAATATTAGCGATTTAGCCCCTTTAAATCAACATTGAATGTACATAAGTTTATATACATTCATATTACATTATCATATGGGCTGCGACCCATTTGTGTCCATTCTTGGTGTCAAAGAATTCGAATTACCGCCATTTAAGCTCAGATTGTTGACTTTCCGATTCCGCACACTTAAAATATCGACAGCAGCGACCCCACTTTAGTTGTCATCAAACTGGGTACAATTCTCCCTTCAGTTGATTTACTAATGCCGGATTTAATCATATCAATAACGCTCAGTTCATGTAGGCGTCGGGCGGGAATGACCAGATTTAATCATACAACTTCTGCCATTCTAAATGTCAGTTGAACAAGGATTAGACTATTTACCATGCAGAGATATATGACATTTGGTCCACTACAGAAATTAAATCAATAGAGTCTTGTGAACAATGTAGCTGAATTACATTCAAAAGACAATGATAAAGGATATAGTGATAAAAGGTGGGGATACTAGAGCGAGAAATGGGGTTGAACGTCCACTCGACGCAAACTATGTCATTTCGGGACTAACATTTATGGTTCAAGTAAATTTCAATAATTCGCTTCCGCGTAGGGGTCTTTAGCAGTGGGTTGAAACCGGGGGAGCCGGAGAAAGCCCACTAGTTTGGACAGGTGATCGCATTCCGTGTCACGTACACGCGTTAAAGCACTCCATTGAACAGAACGAAGTATGCATGTCGTCAATAAAATAACATTCAAAGTCACATCAAAACAGAGGCAAGAATAAAAAATAAATTTGTTATCAAATGAATCATATTCCAATTTGTACTATAAGTACACACATATGTCAAATAAATACTGTGCTATATGATGTATATAAATCATTTTGAAAGTAAAATATATAAAATATTTTTAAGGAAAATTAGATCAATATGCTACATAATATATACAAACTATTTTGAAAGTAAAATATATAATAGATCATTTTTTAAAGATAAATTATATCAATATACTATAAAATATATTCACGTTATTTTGAAAGTAATATTTATTGCTTGTCAGTGTTTTTGTATATGTTATATATCATATGAATATAATTATCCTTAAAAATATTATACATATATCAATGTGATATATTATACCGAAGTCGGTGACATACTACTCCCGGGGTACTTGAAAATGGAAACCAAGAGATCAGTTGTCACGACGAAATCTGCATTATCGATCATCAGTAAATAGTCCGAGAACATTCACATCATGTAAAGTGGCACCATGTGTTCCGGTAAGGGTATGCGACCACTGCTTCACACGCGACGTCCACATGTATCGTTCTGGTAAATGAGACAGGTTGTAAGATAAACTTGAAACATTAGGTTTCATTAAATAGAAACGTGATGATAACAGAATGATCATAAATACCGAAAGGCATATTATACAGATTTTTTTGAAAACAGAAATAACTTTCATTCACAATAAGGTCTTCTAAATTTCTAAATCTGCAATTTAATTATCTTCGATATGACGCGTTCACGAGATATCTACCTTTCACAAGTATTTCTGCCCTTCCGGCTTCATAGATTGAAATTTAAGAAATAGAAACTATCATCTACAATCTTTAATATCAAGCGAGAGAGAGAAAGAGAGAGAGAGAGAGAGAGAGAGAGAGAGAGAGAGAGAGAGAAAGAGACCATAAATGTTAACTACAGGCGAGGGAATTACAGATTACCCAACAACAATCACCAAGGTAATCATGTGGAAATGGGTTGCCATGGTGAAACAAAATGGATAATTTTGTAAATATCAGTATATACATGTATTTCCTTTAGTAACTCGGATATTTAATACATTTGGTAGACATTCTATCAAGGTTTGAGTTTAAATGACATATTTCAAACAAATAGTTTCGTCTTAGTATTTTACTTTTTAATTTAAAATTCAAGAAAAACCCAATAATGCTTTAATTTTGTTTATTCTCTGTCATAGTCCTAAAAATATATTCTAATAAGGTGTTTATTGAACAATCTTGGCGATAGTTTTAATCATTATATTCAACAGAAAGATGGCTATATATTTCTTCGATCCCTCCCCTCCCGCGGTACTTAAATTTTATAAAATGATACACTTGAGAACTCAGCTTTTTCTTACAACTGGTCGGTAGTCCAGAATATGTCCGGAAAATGTTATTATGCCTTTAATCTTTAGGGGCCATCAAGCTAGTGGGGGACCCGGTAGGTTGTAAGTCTTAAGCACATAATAGTTCAATGGTAGTAGAATGTCTTTTATTGACGCTGATCGAGCTGTAGTTGATTTTGTATTTCAGTTTGATTAGTTGCACTTTGAAGTTTTATTTTTTTTCCAGAAACGCCGAGAATCACATTGTCCAGAGTGGCATTGATTTAATTTCAAATGGACCCAGGATTCTTTAATAGAATTGATTTTAACATTTTTTGTCATTGCGATTTGTTTCAAAATCGACAAGGAGTATTCTGTCACTGTCTCTTTAAATTGACTTGGAGACTAAAACCGACAAGAAGTGAAATGCTGGCCAGTCAGCTGAACAATAATGATTGAAGTCACCATTTGGCCTGTCTTCATGTACACTAACAGAACTTTTTCGTCTCGTCCTCGGGGAAACGTAGACATCAGATAAACTCAGCAAGTAAATCCTACTCCAATCCACTATTGATTTTTACCATTGGCTAGCACATTGTGTGGATTATATACTAACCCCACTTGACCCTAGTATATGAGTAACACGCCATCCACGCCGGTTAACTCAAATCATCCCACCATAAAATATGGCTAATTGCGCTTCCTACGATCATTAACGAAGCACGCAAAACATCACTTAGTAAGATTACACCATTAATTGTGCTGATTGTACGGAAGATTGTATACTTGTATCGTTTGTATCTATGTTAAACAAAATATTTATTACCAATACATAAGCTGCTTCAAGGACAATTAGTGAACTGATAACACACAGAACACAACTCTATTGAATACAGAGAGAGAGAGAGAGAGAGAGAGAGAGAGAGAGGGGGGGGAGAAATGTGGGTTTAACGTCCACTCGACACAAACTAGGTCATTTCGGAACTAACATATAGTTCAATTATATTTCAATAATTCGCTTGCGCGTACGAGTCTTTAGCATTGGGGAGACACCGGAGGACCCTGAAATTTGACAGGCTATCATACTTCTTGTCATGCACAACCGCGAAAAGGAAACCACGCCAGTTGACTCAATGACATCCTTTATAATACAGCGCGCACGCACTAACCATTAGCCCCCCCCCCCCCACACACACACACACTGAATACAAAATTGTTTATTGTTGAACAACGTGTGAACGTCGATCAGTGCGTCACGTCAATAGCTATACTCTGCCAATGTCTATAGTCTTGTTTATACCTATGAAAACTGATTTCTGAATATTAGTTAGGGGTTTATTGTTAAAAACATTTCTTCTTGTATATTTTCAACTACCAAAATGTCCAATTGTTATATAATATAGGCCTACAGTAGGACGTTAAACCCCATTTCATTAGGTTCTACAATGTTTCTTACCGGGAATCCTCATATTTAAGCCCCTCCCCCCACCCCCGTTATTAAGACCATGGGCTTAATAACGAGTTTAAATTGACATGGGCATGGGTGGAGTGTCGTCGAATTGGTGTATATTATACTGTTAGTGCCATGAGAGAGTTTCACATCTTTAAAACTGCAGGTGACATCTTAAGCCCCGTTTACATGACCAAATAATACACATATGTGCATATTTGCATATATGTATTAATTACGCATGTATGCAAAAGTATATTTGCTAAGCGTTCAATTGTAAAAAACCCAAAATGTTTGTCGTTTTTTCCGCTTTTCGTATTTTAGCCCTGGGCTTAATTTCAGAAGAAATGTTTTTATCACTGACATGGTGAAATTCGAAATTAAGCCCAGGGCTTAAAACGAGAATTCCCGGTACAACCATAAGATAATCATTAAACATACATTATGCAAGAGCTAAATCTGCCTATTGCACGTCTTTCTTTAAGCCTGACAAGTTATCTAAATTATCAATTAAACATTTATTAACTTATCTAGATCATAATCAACTCTCCGGGGCATAGGATCTCCCCGATTTTAAATAGATTAGAACGGATTCAACCATATATTGATTAATTTAAAAATGGACGAGCGAGACGAAGCCTCGAACAACCAGTGAGGTTGTTACAATTATCACACACAGCTTGTCAAACCTAATGTCTTCGCTCACAATAGAGTAATCTGAATGAAGTTTTTCAAATTATTCAATTTACATTATCTAATTTCGAACTATTATAACAAGAATGGCCAACTCTTTATTAAACCCTTAACTAATATATCTTTAATTGCCAATATTCCATCATTAAATACTACAACAAATACAAAATACATAGCGAGTTGAAATTCGCATAATTTTTATGGGGTTATTATAAGCGAGTTATAATGTATTTATTTTAAAGTTTATAAAAGTTTATAAATTGATCATTTTGATTTCCTATGACAAAATACACACACAGACTTCTATGTTAACGGTAAATACATAAATAAATAAATAAATCCGTCCAGGTAAAAAATCAACCATTTTAATACAAATCATAAGTAGCTGTCTGCCCTCTATAGGCGTCATCAGACATATGTGTATGGTATTTAGCCATACACATATACATTTGTAGACTAATATATTTACATGGTAATGGATTATAAATACGATGCAGGTAAAATACAACAAAAGATTATAAAGTATATAAAACATAGTATGACATAAATTTACATAGTGTTCTTGGTATAATCTGACAATAGTACAATACTGGAGTAATGAGATGAAATAAATGTCAATAGATTACTTATAAATCTATAAATTTAACCTTTTATTAGAATTTGTATCAATCTTATTACCTAATAAACCCATTAAAATAACAATAAATTTAAAATCCTCTGATATTTTATCGAATTAGAAGTGTAAAACAAAACCCAACATATATCAAAATAAATTAATATATTTATAGGGTCGGTGGGGTGGGATTAGAAAGGAAAATTAAGGAAATATTTTAAGTTTTGGTAAAAACTTGTCACTGAAATGTAATTACCTTAAGTGGATATCTTTTGTCAATAAGTTGGATTTCAATTCATCAAGTCGCTGAATTCAGAGATCTTCGTCTATAACTATAGTGCATAGTTTATTAACATGGCGAGGATGACATGATTTATAAGATAAATAATTTATAGTATCTGTCTCTTTCGAGCCAATCTGATTAAAACACAGATCTTATTTCGTTTCGTTTTTGTAGTAAAAAATTTCATTTTACTTGAGTTTACTACACAAGGATCTTGGACAGTCTTTACCATAAACGTGTTCTGGATGATGTGAGGGATTAGCCAATGAAACGCTATGTTACGGCGACTTCTTGGCCTCTTGGTGCACAGAACTGTGGGTACACCACTAGAAATGTCAATGCTGACTGATTAATCAATGTCTGACGTCATAGGGCCCAAAGCCTCTGGTTGGAACCCTGACGTGAACTCCCACTGTAACTTATCGGATCTTCATGTAGTGTTAGCTATCGAAATCAAAAATAAACGAAACGAAATATAGATCCGTATTTTAATCAGATTGCTTTCTTGTAAATATCGCTAATGATTCGATTATTTAGTCTCCTAGCAAGAACATCTAAAAATGAGATTTCCTTAAAATTAGTTCCAGTAGTGAATTTAATATTGGCATCTAGATCATTTAATAGTTTTTGTAAATCTGCTATTTGGTCAAGACTAGTTTTACAAATGAGAAACACGTCGTCTGAGTATTTTTTAAATACATTTATTTACTAATGCAAAGACATAACAAAAATGTTGGCTATAAGAGATCTATAGTCGAGAGTTCTAGAAAAGGTACATGTAAGATACCCACGGTGATGATATGGGCTTGGATTCCAGTTACTTGATACTACATCTACGGACAGCTCAACCTCTCGGCATCTTTAAACAAAAGTCAAACGCTACCCATTTCAGTGTCCATATTTATAACTATTACCTACAAATTCTTGTGAGCGCTAAGCAAACAATACTGCTTAAAGTCTAATGCTTTATAAGAACCCATATTATTATCATTATTATAATAAAATTAAATTACTATTTAAAGATGCATTATGGGAGATTAGATAACGAGTTGGCGGTTCTCACTATAATAGTTACAAACTAGCTAATGTAAAGGCAATTTGCTGAAAATTTCAGTCAGATTGATCCACTATGAACCAAGAAGTAAGCGAATGAGAGTTTCGTTTAGTCCCGATCATCATTACTATAGTCGGTAAGACAAAACTAGTAGTCTCGGTTATCTATTTAATCGTTAATCACGAAGGAAAATTTTGCAGCAAATCGAACTACAATCCAACAAATATCACAGACTAGCGTTGACATCGAGAGTTGATTATGGTCTGGATAAGTTAATTAATGTCTGATTAATAGTTTTTATAACATTTCGGGCCTAAATAAAGACCTACAGTAGGCAGAGTTTGCTCTTGCATAATGTATGTTTAACCAACACTTTATCACAATCGTGTTATGCCACTAACAGTCCTGATTATTTACCCAAAATCCCGACCCGACCCCACCCCCAATTATAGCAGCCATACACATTGATTGGTCTATAAATCGACGTGATCTGAACATCGTCTTCATAGAAATCCGTGGCAGAACAATATAAAAATAAAATAAAACTAGAAGTAATTTGACATTTGAATGAATCAGATTGCTTGTGTGACATAATGGCTTTGGTAATAGATTTATTTTCCCAGTAGTTTTAATATATTCTTCAAATCGATTTATCATACTGATACATACTGATACTCTAATTTGTATTTTTATAGCCTATATATATTGTTACACAATTGTTTAATTACATTAAGAAATTGGAAACATATTAACAGAATGACAAAGGGATTCTTGTCGAAACTTCGTGCTTATTTAATAAAATCATTGATTCTTTCCCATAAAAATTGTGTTACAGTTATTCATTATTACAGTTGGTGGAGATGCTTTAATTATCTGAATTTACAGATGTTTTATTGGGTCGGTAGGCTGCATCAAATAATCTTTAAGTAATATTTAGTCATTGGAAAACCACTAACAGAGCGAGAGAGAGAGAGAGCGAGAGAGGGGGAGATAGAGGGACAGAGATAGAGAGAGACAGAGATGTAAATGTCCACTCAATACAAACTAGGTTATTTCGGGACTAACATATGGTTCAATTGTATTTCAATAATTCGCTTGCGCGTAGTGGTCTTTAGCAGTGGGAGGAAACCGGAGTGCCCGGACGAAACCAAGCTATTTGAAATGAAATTAAAAGACAGGCTGTATGATACAGCGCGCACGTACTAACCAGTCGGCCAGTCCACCCCCGCCCTCCCAAAAACACTAACAGACCGATAAGGGGATACTTTTCGAAACTTCATAGTAGAACCAGTAATTATTTCCCACAAAAATTGTGTTCTGCTAAATAGCGTAATAGTTGCCGCGGTTAATTTAATAATCTGACTATATTAACAAAAAGATGGAATCTGTTAGATTGTGACGTTTTGTTACTCATCATATGATTATAGTAATAACGAATGTACTACGTTTCGGCCACCAACGTTTCGTCCCCGGGAGCTTTTCAACCCTCGCCGGAACCAATTAGTTTCCATTAGCACCACTTAGTGCTCATACAGCCTCGGTGTCCAATGGTGTCAGTGGTCGAAACGTCGATCTACCAGTTACTTTACATGGTCATGGTACTATAATCCGTATATTATAATATAATAGCGAAATTATAGATTTGTTGAATGTTGCTCCAATCTAAAGTCATATATTATATCCACTTTACACAGTCTGCACTTTCTGATGGCATTTACTGATAATATGAAAAGCTAGATAAATACTGGTTAAGATACTTTAGATGTAACAGTTGCACATGGTTGGACAGTTTTGTATAATTGCATGTTTTGATAATATTACTTAGTTTTTGTTTATCTTTTAACAGTTGTTGATTTCAGTGAATTAATGTTAGTAAATATTTTATAGGATACAACTTACCCCAGAAGTTTTAATTGACATCGAATAACAAACAACAAAATGTCGATTTGAAGAAACTAATTTGGAATATTTGTGTGAGGAACAGCAGTCGGGAATTGTCACAATGGTTGAAGAGTCCATGGCATTTGGTGCAACAAATGAGGAGCCCGCTCCAGGTACTAAAATGACATGTGCTTCAAGCATAAATAATAAAGTAGGTTTTTAAACTTCATTCCAAATTTTCGTCTGGACATCTTTCAGACATTAATTTCTTTTAATTTCTCTCTGGCTTTGACTCAACATCTATTGAGACATTAATTTCTTTTTCTCGTGAATTTATTGTTAACTTTTTACAACTGACTCTCTCACGAACGGAAATTATCTCCGCTGTTTACATTTTTTTCGTTCGCTCAACAAGCTGAACCGTGGTGAGTTATTCAAGAGTTTGAACTTTTTCTGCAGTTCAAAGATCGTGCGATAGTGGAGTTGAAACTAGAGAGTAATAAAATGGCACGAGACTAGGAGTTGAGCAAATTATAACCCAGACGGTAGATAAACATCAGGTCTATTAAAATATACATGAAATAATTTTATATCTTTCCACATCAAATGGTTTTGGTCATAGCAGCATGGTTAATATTGATACGAAAAAAACTACGTAAATCGATGTTAATTAGCAGTCAAAGTACACAGTCCTTGGGGGAAATGGAGCAGCAGTGGGGTGCGCGAGTGTCAGTTCGGAACGGCAATCGAGAGACGCAAAACTGACTCCTGTCACAGTACTGCTTGCCCCTGTAAGAGACAGAGAGAGAGAGAGAGAGAGAGAGAGAGAGAGAGTAATGGGGTTTAACGTCCTCTCAACACAAACTAGGTCATTTCGGGACTAACATATGGTTTAATTTTATTTCAATAATTCGCTTGCGCGTAGGGGTATTTAGCAGTGGGAGGAAACCGGAGTGCCCGGAGGAAACCCACGAGGTTGCGAAGTCGCCAGGGTTCGAAACTATAGCTGCAAGCCAGAGGTGACCGACCCGCTAGAGTTCGAAGCGCGGCACTCTAGACCCCTCCCCCCGTGTAAGAGATAGAGATGGTGTGTGGGCAGAATTGTGAATATCAAACGTATCTTATTCGTTGACGTATATCAATCAAATAATCTAATGAAATAAAATATTTTCATCAATTTACTGAAATAAGCAATATAAGTAGACGTTTTATTTTTTGTAAAAGTGAAAGGAAACGTGAATCCATATACTATTAGTTATACTATTAGTATATGATTTCTCAGGCTAACTGAACATTCGTGAACATTACGTAGTTGCCAGACTCTCTCTATATCTACTTGACTGATCGTGAATGATCAAAGCAACAAGGAAACCAGATTAGATTTGGTGTCTTATTTTTGGAAAATAATTCTTATTTTAAGGGGCCTAAATGTCTAAATCGATATTACAAACAATTATTGGTTAATCCCAATCAATATTAATGTTGTTATCTTAAGGTGAGCATATGGGCTACTGATTTTAAATATTTAAGACCAGTACACGGTGGCGTTTAGTTTATGCTCTCGGACGTGAATTGTAATTTGGCGCTTTGATGAACGAGGCCAAACGTCAGCGCCTAAGTGAAATTTCACACCTTACTTCCGATGTAGACTTGATTAACCGGACCTCAACGACTGCCATCCAATTCGGACTACATTTCAACGACGAATAAAACTGATTTGAAATTACAATAAAATGAATTTAAATCAATAAATCAATTTATTGTACATTAATATGTGCTTTTTAGTGCGTTTCATCCATTTTCGTTCCGTTTATAATCCAACGAATAGAGATTCACCCGCTTTATGTACCGTGTAGTAAAGTAGAATCGAGCGAATTTATTGAATGAAACAGCTGGTTGGTTGAAAAATGCTAAAGTTGCGGATATTTCAGTAGTCGATATTATGCCATAGTCAGTCATCACGGTACTGCCTTTATACCATTATAAAGGGTCAAATTGATATCAGATACCATCACATTCTACTGACATCTCAATCACTGGAAGTCTGTGGAAACTTTATTTACATATAGAAATTGGGTCGCTTCTAATCATTTAACGGGTCTAGAAATCCATGAAAGATATATACAGTTGAATTTTTAAAAAAGAATACCTACTTGGTTAGATTCGAACATATGTATTGCTTCATAACATCGACCATCCTAGAAAAGTTTGGTTAAACATTGGGGGAAGGACTGGGTCCAAAATATATACATTAAAGGGTGAGCTGCCGTTCTTGGACATGCGATCATTGGGTATTCACAGCCGACAAGGGCTGTTGTTATCTCTATAAAAAAAATTAAGGCGATAAACAGTAAACACCGATGTGACAATACCCCTATATACATGTACATAGTTGACCCTTGGCAGTTATGCAGAACGGGAGTCTGACAATAAATAGTGTCTAGTCGTTCGGGTGATAATAAAAACCCACGACCCGACGACCCGTGTACACATTGGGGTGCACGTAAAAGATCCCTTGGTAGCTGGAATTCAAAGCACACTACACTGTATGCCCATCTTTATTAGTCTGGTCGGATTGTCGTTCAGTAATTCTCGTGGTATTTTTAATTGTAAAATTGCTTGATAATGATTAGAGAAACCTAGTCGAAACGTCGCTCAGCAATAAACGTTAATTGCATTCCATCGTAGAATTGTGTATTTCCAGGTCAATTACTAAATGCCGTTTTAATAATTCATCACTTTCTGGTACATTGATATTTTTAAATAGTACAAAAGAAAACTGCATCAATCAATACAAACCTTCTAGAGAATTAGATTTTCATCAACTAAAATCAATTTTATCTACTACACCGTTCGTTGATATTCAGAAAGTTCTTTTTATAAAATAAAGCATTTATTCTCGTCGTGTAAGTGCAATGCTGGTAAATCATGAAATAATAATGACCCACAGTTTCAGTTGAGTTAACATACAGACGTATCTCAAATATTACCTAATCACGAGATCTTACTATACTTTATCTCCAGTAGTTGTCTCTCGTTCTGTTTAGATGGATACATACTAAAAGGAGCTAAATCGCTAACATTTGGGAACTAGAAAATTGACAGAAGCGGGTCGCAACGCATATAATACTGTAATATGAATGTATATAAACTGATTTACCTTCAATGGTTTCCGTTTTTACTCTAATCTCAAATCAGTTATGTTCCGCGAAATAAGCCAACGGTCGCAATCGCATGCAAATTTCTAGCGTCTGGTTATTCCAATCTACATACGCAGTTTAATTTGGTGCAATGTTTCTAGCCGCGTTACCCGAGTCTCTTGCTAGAACAGGGGCTGACACGCATTATGGTACACGATTCGAGTACCAATGGTAAAATGTTTATTTTGTCTTAAATATTGGATATCAGCAGCCCATCTTTTTTCCGGTAAGACCACAGCATCAAAGTTGATTTAAATTGACAAATAATTCGTGTTTTCAATGTTGAAGATTTTGTATGATATTGAGTTAGAGACTTACCTACTTTAAATGAGAGAACAAATACAACGTGTGTTCTCAATATTAGGTACCGGTAATGTTTTTACTGACGCCTCATCTTTGAAAAGTTGCTTTCCCTTTCTATTTTGGGCCAGTACCTGGGCCCAAAGCACTACTCCGGGTACTATTTTAACTTGCTCCTAGGGACGGACGAACATCCGTGCTTTGAAAATCTGAACAAATAGTATACATATATCTTTGTGAATCGGAGACTTCAGAGGGTTCCTTCAGATACAGTATGACTTATAAAGGTGATGCGAGGAGCTAAGTTTAATCGATTAAGTTCAGTTCGGAGTTCACGAAATCGTGTTTCCTCTCGTAAAATTTTAGAATTTGTTTTTGAATCACGTCATCGGATACCGTACTTCGCCAATAAAACCTTAAAACAGGCCCAGTGCTACTCATCTTGTTGTAGTTCTTTGTTAGTGAGACATTTTTCGTAAAGGAAAACTTAACGCTCTCACAATTTAACTACGCTCGTAATGAAACTTGGCATGCTTGTTCCGTGAACAATTATGCATCGATTCTGAGTATTGATATAACGTCACAATATCAAGATGGCTGCAATGACGTCATACTTGTTTCCTGATACATGAAATAACTATTAAACCGTGGGGATAATCTGTTCAACAAACCATATTATGGCAAACTATAGAATAAAGAAAAATAATGCCAAAGTCAACATCCAAAATATTTTGTAGGACTGACGACACTATTTGTGTATTGCAATAAAATTAAAACATTCACCAATAAACCATGATGAAATTAAACTAAAAAAAAGAAAGGGGGGGGGGCATATAAGCGTAAATATAAAAGAACACCATTTGCCGGTTTTTCTATAAAACTTAAGACGGTGCTGTCTAGGTTTTGTGAATTTTATAACTTTGCCAAGGTAAGTTTTAAATGCTGAAGAAATGAAATGAGGCTGAACGTCCTACTTTTCTATACGAACCTGTCTACTGAAGATAGGTATAGATACCGAAGAACTATGTATGCGGCATAGACTATTTCAAAAATATATACTTTACTAATTCTAAATCGCTAGTAATTGACCTAACAGGGTCATATAGTAACAGATAAAGGCATAATAGCTACGATATATAAATATATGTGTATCAGAAAGTAGAGTTGGGTCGTCAAGTACATTACATGTACCGTTTACATGTATATATACACCGATATCCATTGTGTAACAAAGCCACTCATTAATTGATCTACATGTATTTATATATAGATGTTAGCGCAGTGAGTTTGATATATGTCTTTTTATAGCTTTTGTCATTATTGAGAATACCGGTTGGATCTTTGTTCAACTGGTTTCCGATCACACGTGAAATCCAAGCATGTACAAGCATCAGGTCAAACATCCAGACGGAAATCCCCAACAAGTTAAGAAACAAATTACACAACACTGAATGATTTGAGCAATATATACTATAACACGTTAAGTATGAAAATCTGTAGTCTCGGTCACCAAGAACCCCCAGTATTTAACGTACGGAGGGTCTGGTCCGTTGTCAATTTTTGACGAAAATTACTGGATAATCTAGCAATAAAAAGCCCAAACTCCCGGTTACGCATGAGCAATGGAACCTTTTGGTTAAAGTCTCGAAATGTATCCCACAATTCACTTGGCACATCAATTATTAGAAACAAAATAGAGACGAGAATAAACATGAACCGCGATGGAGAATTAAGAATATTGTGAGAGAAGCCATCCGTTTGATTTTTGACATGAGAAAATTAGCATTTCATTTAAAACCTTTACAAACATAATTGTAGAGAGTGTTATTGTTCACAAGCGAGATGTTTTGGTAGATTCAATACGTGGTAACATAAAAGACTGTATAATTCAGACAATGGCCTACTTTCTGTCGAATATTTAGGACCCATCCAGACTAATATTCGTAGAATATTTGTTTGGATGATAGAGCCTAGAAAATCTGCTGCCCTCGAACAATCTACAGCCGATCCCACTCCTTGGAACATAATATACTCCAGATTTAAAATACTAACAAATTATATAAGTGGCCGATTACTCAACTCATTCACTGTGACTTATTTGCACTGAATTAATGTTCATGTTTCAAGTCTGATGCATAATTTGTGAACATTTCTACTTCACTCAAATGATTTTCTGATGCATTCGACGAAATATTACTTTTTCTTTGACTAGTGGTGCCAGGACTATTTCCTCTGATTCTTCAATAATTGAGATCTTATTATTTTTCAATCCTTCTAGTCACCAATGAAATCATAAAAGTCGATTGAAGCGAAATACTAGATAAATAATTCATCAAGAATCTCACATAGATTGCCAATCTTTAATATTTACTGTTAGATCCATGTCTATAGTTTGGACGAACCCCTTTACGTCATTTATACGCTTTTATCAATAGATACGATCCATAACTGTCTGGTTGTTCTTGTCAGTATGATATATCATATTCCCACTGGGCATACTAGTCTATCAGCCATTTCGTCATTAGGATTTAAAAAATATTTCCAAAGACTAAGACTAGGGGATGTCTACTGACATAGGAAGACATGGGTTATTTTTATGTTAAAAGGTTTTATATTTTTGGTCACATTGTGTTCTATAACATGTGTTCAACATTGGTATAAATTTATTATAAGATTATGTTCTACATGTGGCATATGTAATACCAGCGAGTTCTATCGATATATGGTATAATTATAATATTAAACGTATTGTAAGTGTATATTTGGTATACAGTATAGCACAGTCTGTTATATATTTTATAACACATTGTTTATATTTGTTATACAGTAAAACACTGTGTCCTATATTTGGTGTGTATAATATTTATGTTTTGTAGTTGGTATATATTAGACCATTGTGCGTTCTGTATTTTAATACAAAATATATATTAGAACATTGTGTGTTCTTTATTTGAACTATATTAAAGCATTGTGTGTACTGTATTTCGTATAATATATTATATCATTGTGGGTTCTATTTTTGGTTTATATAATAACACCGGGTGTTCTATATTTAGTACATTATAATACTTGGTGTTCTATATTTAGTATACATTATAATATTGGGGAATCTATATTTTGTATATATTATAATAGTGTGTTTTGTATTTGGTGTATATTATAGCATTGGGTGTTCTACGTTCAGTGTGTTCTGTATGTGATGTGAATATAATAGCGTGTGTTTTGTATTTGGTATGGTTATATTGTAATAATATGTTCTATTTGTGGTGTGTATCTGACAGTGTGTGTTCTATATTTAGTGTGTAATACAATAGTGTGTGTTCTATATGTGGTGTGCATATAATAGTGTGTAGTCTGTTCTTGGCATAATAAATTCTAATATTATGTGTTCTCTTGTTGATATATATTATAACAATATTGTTATACTGTTCTATATTTGGTATTATATTATAGAGTCTATGTTTAGTACATACTATAACATTATGTATATATGGTATATTATTATAACGTCTGTTCTATATATGGTATACAGTATAACATTGTGTTTCCATATTTGGTATTATAACGCTGTGTGTTCTGTGTTTGGTATATATTATAACATTGCGTGTTCTATATTTGGTATATAGCTTACACAGCTACGTGTTTTTATGTGGTATATAATGTTACAAGCCGCTTTATTACATATTATAGTGTCGTGTGCTATACATAATATAATATGTGTTATATAGTCTAGATTAAGTATATCATAACGCTGAGTGTTTCATATGCGGTATAGCAGCACATTATAGAGAGTTATATGATAACGCATTGTGTATCGTAAATAATGTATATTATATGTTGGTATGTTTAGTAATTCTACGCCGATTACGTTATAAACCTGGATTTTTCCATAGATGGTATAAATATCACAATTTTGCTTTATATATTACGTATTGCAATATATTATTATGATCGATCGATCTTAACAAAAAGTTAAACTATTTGGACTCACCTGAAAATATTCGTCGTCCGCCTGCCGACTATATCCTATGACGGGAATATCCAAATATTGTGCCATTACGTTGACAGAATGAACCGTAGTCGTATTACCAAACACAATGAGCAGATGAAAACTTCTTGATTCTAACATAGAGCACATTGAAGTTACTGTATCATAGAAATCCCCCTGTGCCACCATAGCTTTACCGTACATTTTTAATCTCTCGCTTGAGTTGTTGAAATCGCTAATGGCCGCGTAAAATGTTCGCTGAAATTGTTCGTATTCGGCGTCAGCAAAAACGGCGCCAATATTTACAACCGGATGTCGACAGGTCACCTGACAAACACACGTAATCACCAGGACAACATCAACAATCAGACGGCACATGATAGCGGTTCCCGCCAAATTCTCTCATACATTGCTGAACAGTATCAACGACTTGGTTGGTCAGCTCCCGAAAGTATCCGAGCTACACATAACTGCTTCAGCTATTGGATGATTCAAATATTCCAAATAGGATACTGAATCAAATTACCGAAATAATGAAAGTCACTAAATTACATCCTTAAGTGTGCAGGATAGAATATAGAACTATGAAAAATTTTCGATAAAGATTAGCTATACGTAAAGCCCATACCGAACAACAATAGATATAGTTTCTGTATATTAAAATATGTAATAATTCACAATAATAAACATCGACTATGTTAGTATACATAAACACGCACCTGTTGATGTTGACGTCACCATCTTCCTTTTCTCATTATATGTATAAATAGATAATACTTTATTTAAATATACACATGGCAGACATTAATCATGTATATAATCAATATAAACATATAGGTAAATTATACACCAATTATTTACTTATATAAGCTTATAGATACCATCCGATAGATACTGACTATTAATTAAATGGCAATATACCCACATACAGTTATTTAATTGGGCTTTTTATCACGGGCCCCGTTGGTATCGGGCGAAATTGACTTCTCCTCGTCCGTCAAAAACATCCATAGCCCCATCACTGTTGTAACTCGTTCAGATAGAGTCGACCATAGGTCATAATATACAGCACGACAACTGCACCACATTGGACAATGTGAATTCCTTCAAATGCCAGATTTCAAACAAAACATATTAAATGCAAAGGAGGCGGTGCCGACACGCCAAGGTTGCCAATATTATACAACACAATTCTTCAAGGTGAAAGAAATTAAAATGTCTTTTGTGAATAATTCAGTAGAATTATATCAGCCCACGTTGACGAAAAGAAATGGCGAATTTTATTGCGGAGTATTGACAGAGGAAGTCACTTTCAGTAAACCTTTTAATGTCGTTCACGACAGAAAACGTTTTCTTCAATGCACTAAGAAATATTGTCATCCTTGTTTATAACCATGCCTTTAATTGAATCGTCCATCTTTTACTCTCCATCACTCTATTTTAGACGGAAGAGACAATGGAAATGAAACCGGTATTACAGCTAAACGCTTGTCACTACAATATATAAAATACTATATAATTCTCACAAAAAACACTTATAATGAAAAAATCAATTTAATGGCAAAGTTATCCTCCCAAATTATCCACAGAGTTCCAGGCTAGTTCCTATTATTTATAATGAAAACATTCGCTGTTCTAGGTTGACACTTTCACTAATAGAATATTCCTGGAACGTCTCACAAGAGATCGTAATTCTAGAACTAAAGCCTGAACGGTAGATAAAATTGATATACTCAGGCTGGAAAAATAATCCCTCCGTATTTTCTCGTGAATTACGTCGTCTGAAATTGATAAGTACGGTGACTGGCACTAGGTTGGTATTCTAATATGAGTATCAGTGAGTAACGGTACCGAATATTTCTGACAACTCCTCGTAATGTAATAGAAGACTTATTCTGTAATAACGGAGCTTGGTGGAACTGATAGTGACAATATATGGTATATCGTCATCACAGCAGTCCTTCCAGTAGCAGGCTATGATATATTCATTCCCATTCTCTCTTTCGGTTGTATGAAACAGCGAATGTGATGGTTAGCAAGGGAGCGCATGGATCAATATAATCAAGTCCGGCTTGTAGCTGGAGACAGACTCGATTACTGCAAGCAGCATCAGTTTACCGACCACGAACACCCTTTCTTCGACCACATTTAACAACATACAGATTTTAACTGTTACCAAACCGAGCAAAAATAAGAATTATTGAAACATAGAGCACAGTTTGTCGCTAATTAGCCACATTGACAAGTTTGTTTCAGTAATTTAATTAATATAATTCAATCTATTGCACAATATTAAAGTAGCAGTTGCTTTTATAATATTTTATAGCATTCAAGAAAGAAGACGACAGCTCATTAGAGTCGTGCATCAGGTTGAATAATTAACCAAGATACAATGGATGCGTTTGTTTATATCGCTCTATAGATTCATTCACCCGAGACCTGTGGTTGACATAATTCAAATATTAAGCGATAGGTGTTGTGAGTGGGGTGGGGATTTCATTGCCGAATGGTTAGCACGTGTGCGCTGTATCATTAGGTAAATCATTGAGTCAACTGGCTTGGTTTCGATTCCCCGGTTGTACGTGAGTAGGGTCGCATGTCCAACCACGAGATTTTTCTCTGGGTCCTCTGCCGTCTTCCTACTGCCAAAGACCCTTACGCGCAAGCGAAGTATTGAAAGAGGTTTGAACCATGTGTTAGTCCCGAAATGACCTAGTTTGTATTCAGTGGACGTTAAACCCCATCTCTCTATCTTAAGCTATAGGTTATGACGGGTAATTTGTAAAGCGAAGGATACACTTTTATAGAACATCTGATACTATTTCTTTCTGGAAATTCACATAACTCACACGTTTCTTTTCCCTTTTGAGGGTGGCAATCAGTTGAAAGTCAATCATATAGAATTAGTTACAATTTCATGAAACAAATTAAAGAAGCATAATCACTGTCAACACGTATCACATTCCCATTAGCCTACTATCTTATATATGGAAACAGTGTTTTAAACTACATGGTAAAAAGCCTACGACCGTAAATAAAGAATTAAAGGGCGTGTAGCTCTATTATTTTAAACTTTGAAATAGACGAAAATGGTGTATAAAAGCACATGTTAATGTAATACGAATGTATGAATAATGATTTATATTCAATTTTTGACAAAAAGTATTGTAATTTCTAATCAATTATTTTCGTCGAAAACGTGAACAATTCCCGTCAACTTAGTCTATTCTACGCGTTTTTAAAACTAATATTTTGTCGTTTGTGAATCAGCCTTTACTAATATTCTTACATTGTCTTGTAGGATATGCTTTTATTTTTTCATTACAAAATGACACCCGAACCATAGAATATACGACTATAAATTTAATTTTGTCCTTAATGTTGGTTATTTTCACTTCCGGACGACATCAATATTGATAGAAATTGACCAATAATAAAATCAACTCATGATTTTAATATCGAATGTTTATGGAAAATATTGATTTAAAGATTTGACTCCTTTAAAACCTTTATATCTGCAAGATGGACTCGCGGAATTCTGTTTAGGTGTTATTATCACGCAATTTGGCCTTCAACATCTTCATATAACTGTTTTCCCGTCTTCATTGGCCTAGGTTAGGTGCAGAAAGTAGGACGTTAAACCCCATTTCATTTCAACATCTTCATGGAGAGCTGACCACATTCGGGCAACTCGATTACTTTCAATCACTCCTCCCATTAGACAGACACACGAAAGGGTGCTATTATTCATAATCCACCTGATCTTCGATTCACAGAAAATTTACAGAAACGAAGAAATGTGCCAGTGCCAATAATTGGAAAATTAATTTTGATATGGTAATTGACTGACCACCCTATAATCCTATCTTCCCTTTCTAAAATTTAGCAAATCCTAATTCATAAGATTACGCATCTGTAACTTAATCAAAATATTAAGGACTGTTTAAAAAAAATGAATTACATAAGCACAAAATGGTTAATGTTTCGAATAGGCCATGTTCGATTTTCTCAAATTCACCCATTGCCCTTTTGTTTTGTCACTTGGTTAGAAACAATTGGGTTTCTCATTTATTTCCAAATCATTTCAGACACGTAAAAAACAACATGCAAACTACATACATCTAGGTTGACGTAATTCTTCTGAAGGAACACCATGTTGTCATTAAATCAACTTTATATATTTTTCGTGCGTTCAAGGAAACAAACCTTAGGAATTTGGTGCAGAAGAAAATGTCAATCGTTAAGAAATATAAGATTGTCAATAAGACTCAGAGAAATAAATTTATTTTTTATTTTTTTGTAACTAACGGTTACCATTGCTGGACTTGTATAATTGTATTAATGAAAGAAACTAATGAAACAAAAGAATTAAACATGTGGATGGTGATGAAAGGCCCCGAAGGGCACCACTAGGAATTTACTGGGATATCCCCTCAAAGAATGATATTGTTATGTTATGGGGGTGTAATATTCGGCATTACTAGACTAGTATAATTACATTAATAAATCAAGGAACGCTGTTAAATTGTTTTCAACACTAAACATGTATTGTGGATGGTAGGGAGAATTGATGTAATGAAGGGGAATGTTAATATGATATCCCCCACACGAATGACATAATAGCAATGTTGTTGCATTTGTTTTTATTCCGTTCATCTTTTATCTATTCATCTCGTTATTAATTAATCCATTCATCTAATGTCTCGTGTGGTTTTAATAACTTATTTTTAATGGATTTAATACCAATTAGACTTGAAATAATGACCAAAATCTTAATTGATTTTATCTTTTATTAGTTTGACTTATTAAATAGCTCTAAAATATATAATGAAAACGGGCATATACAATTCAGTGTGTCATTGGGGTGGGGGGGGGGATTTTGCTCGGACAGCGGCAATGTAGGAAATACTTCACTGAAATAAAGAAGTGCATTAACAATTATAGACATGTGACGTGACAAAATAAATGATAACCATACCCTGACTCGTGCATGATACCGTGACAGGATACATTCAGATGTTTACTGAATTTAAATGGGACGTTAATCCTTGACGATATTGAGTAGTGACAATGTGGATACGTATACGTATTTAAAGATACATTAAGAGAGATAAGATAGAGAGCTGCAGTTCTCGCTATAATAGTTAAAAACTAGATAATATAAAGGGAATTTGCTGAAAATTTCAGTCCCCTTTGAACCGAGATTTTACCGATTGAATTTTTGAACGTAGTCTCGATTACCATTACTAAAGTCGGTACGATAAAAACATAGTCTCGATTATTAATGGACGTTAAGCAACAAATATGATTGTAATCCACTAAATATCGTTGGCTACCGAAGCCATCGTGAGTTGAATATGGTCTGGATAAGTTAATTAATGTCGAATTAATAATTAGATAACATTTCATGGATAAAGAAAGACGTGCAATTGGCAGATTTAGCTCTTGCATAATGTATGTTTAAGTAATATGTAAAATTTAACATATTATAATAGCAGTTAATGGTGTAGGGAATATTCAACTTCAAATAAATACAACAGATAAACGCGAACAAATACAATATTTCCAATTTGAAAATAACATAAAATAGAGTAAAATGAATCTAAGAGCACATGTTATTAATGATGTATTTGGAATACATATAATGTAATTTATGTTCTATTTATAAAAAAGATTATTGCAATTTCTAGTCAATTATGTTCGCTAAAATCGCGAATTGAACGACAGACGTTTATGCCTGTTGCGTCCATTCTTCACGTTTTAAATTATTATTATCATTTTGTTGACTGTGAACTAACTATTATGAATTACTTCCACATTGTCTTGTAATATGTTTTTTTCTTTGTTCATTACAAATGACACCCGAAACCATTGAATACACGACTCGTGTAGTACTTATAAAATGTGCATTTGATGTTAGGTTTCCATATTTTCACGGCAAGGTATCAACATCAATATTGATTGTAATGAACCAATATGTAATTCTTATTCGTGTTTTTAATTTTGAATATTATGAAATTATTGAGCTAAAGGTTTAGATCCTTGAATAAAATAAAACCAAGAACGAACAATCCAAACCATTAGACAGAATTCGAAGTCCTAAAAAAAACGTTATAGGCAAAATGTTATTGCTTGATTTTATTGCATTTTTAAATTCCATTTAATTTAAACTTCACATAAACTATAGCACGGGTCGATAATATGAGAGAGAGAGAGAGAGAGAGAGAGAGAGAGAGAGAGAGATGAGATTTAACGTCCACTCGACACAAACTAGGTCATGTAATTTTATTTCAATAATTCGCTTGCGCGTAGGGATCTTTAGCAGTGGGAGGAAACTGGAGTGCCAGGAGGAAACCCACTAGGTTGAGAAGGCGTCCCTATCTCCATGCATACGATCACACTCGGGATCGAAACCACAGCCGCAAGCCAGAGGTGACCGACCAGCTAGAGGTCGAAGCAAGGCACTCCAATCCACTAGGCCATCCCAACCTTACTGATCCTGAGCTCCATAGAAAAAACATCACTTAGTTTTCGTATAACAAAATGATCCTGTAAACATATCTTATTTATTTTCCTTCTTATTGTGAACAATATTCAAATGGGAACACTTTTGGTTTTGTTATACGAAAAACTAGGTGATGCGTTTTCTATGCCGCTCAAGACATTTCATTTGCTATTATGTTTCTTGTGTTAATTTAGAATCTAGGTTTGAAAACCATACACGATTTTCTCGGACTAATTTTCAGTGTCATACCAGTTTCAGTTAACCCCGATGTCATTTCAATTCCGTTGATTTTAGAATCAAGCCTCCAGTGCGAAACCAGTTCCACAACGGACGTAAGACCACCTAAAGCAGACAGACATATTAAACAAATTATATATCATTTATAATGGAGTTACCACACTGCATTAATCCACAGCCGCACAGACCTATTGTAATATTATACATCGGCTAACCCACGTAGCATTCAACTTAAACTACACGGACACTCGTCTTTTGTCCCGGTTCATGCCTGCTAACCGATCTGTGATGGAGAACAATAGAGAAACTAATCCTAGTTGGAAATTAATGTTTACCATCTCCAATTAATCCCAGAACTGGACACAATACAACCAATAACGACAAAGCTATCAGTTCTACGAATGGACAGTTCCTATACGTGGTTTACAAACAACTATCACTAAACGATCGAAACTAACTGATATTTTATGAACACATGACACAGACAGTACTCTTACTACCAGACTGTTTCCAGGGCTATTTGTAAGGTCATTAAAGTTTTACTGGGTCTATCAGGCCCGTAACCGGGGGGGGGGGGCTCCCCTAGAGCAAATCGGGTTCCCAATGGGGAAAGAATTGGTTATCCCATTAGGCGCCTTTTACTCTTTTTCCATATGACGCAATACGAAACCATCTTGCACCCCCCCCCCCTTTAGCTACGGGCCTGTCTATTAATAGTTTACAGGGTAGGATTTTGGGTTTACACAAATATTTCCGGTGTGACACTGGCCTATCAATTATATCAACTGCATATACCGCCATATTCAAAATGTAATCGCCAAAATGAATGGCAGAAATTTCGAGCGACATATTATTTTGAAATGGTTTCCTATTTTGGCTATAAATTGGTTAATATCAACAGAATGTGACATTGTAGGCGATATCATTTTCAGTGGAAACGCACAATAAATAATATTATTCCACACACGCACATACAGAGAATTTGACACGATATTAACGTATTTTGTAAGCATATTGATATTATTGTAGAGTACTAATTATGGTACATGCGTTTCTAGTCTTAAATATGAGAGATTAGATAAAGCTCACAATAATAGTTAAAAATTAGATAATGTAAAAGGAATTTGCTGAAAATTTCAGTTAAATTGATTCACTCTGAACCAAGGTGTTAGCCTTTGAATTTCAGGGGAGGGGGGAGGGGGTGAAACATGCTAGAGTAAGCAACAATACCTGTTTGAGCAAAGAAGTATATTGTAAAAAAAATCAGAATTTTCCCGTATCGTAAAAAAACCTCATTAAAACCCATGGTTTTGTTTTTCATTTGAGATGAAGAGCAAATACTTTAACCCCATGACGCAGAGAGAGCTTCGAGTATCAGAACTTTTGTCACCGCTAGTCCCAAACGTCACTATCTGGCCAGAGCCGAAAAAGAAAACCCCATCGGCTTCGACAGGTTTCGGCCCTCTACAGTTTACCGGGAATCAACTTATCATCGTCAAGTGTCACTGTGTAATGTGTCTGTATTGCACTTTTGATTTCTTTGAGTAAAAATTGACGTCATCGTTAACGTAATCACCCAGTTCCTAGATCACAAGTAACTCACTGAACGTGAAGAAAGGAAGCCGTGGTTAGGCCAAGATGACGCTAAGTAGTCATGCTGAGAGATTTTTTTTATTTCAAAAGATACCCAGTAACCTCCATGTTTTTGTTGTCGCTGTCACCATACGTCATGTTTGTAACAGACATCAAGAGTTTGATGATCACCTCAGAAGAAAAACAACTTTGACATTAAAACAAGGCTTTGGGCAGAAACCACGAAACCAAGACGACATGAAAAGAACCTAGAGGCCATCTTGAGATCTGTAAGAATGTTAAATGTCGTTTGTTGTCCTGTTTTCTCTCTGATCGTTCATTAACATCATCCCGCTGTCATAATGTCATAAAAACACCAAATGACATCCATACGTCTTAAGGATAGTATCGCAACAAACCTGAGATGATAGTTATTCCTCTAATAGTCGTGCATATGTTAAACGTATTTGTATTGTGTGGGAGCCTCGGTGGATCAGTGACTAGGAGGCTGGCTCACTTATCAGGATATCCGTGGTTCGATCTCTGGGTTTTCAAGTTTTCCGGACATGGTGGGGAGGTGAAACTTTTCCCCGTAGCACGTTGTATACCCATCTTGATTACCCTGGATGGTTTCGAAAAGAAGGTCACTAAACCATTCATTAATTCATTTGTATTCAGAAGTGGTCAATATAAAGATTTTAACCAATACATAAAAAGGGGGCTTTTTATATCGCATGCAAAAGTTTTAAACATATGAAGAATTAAAATCCCGTTAAATTTATTAGACTAGGATTTAAACAACAAACATGAGGTAGATGTATTTCTTTCTTCTAGAACTAAAGGTATTTCGTACAATTGCATGATGAAATTCTACAACAATCTCACCGGAATCACAAAAAAATGTCAACGCCATGCCACTTTCCAGGCCCAATGGGTAGCCCACCCATTACATATTGTGTACGTGAAAGAAGAAAGAAACCTAATTTAGTATTTCTAGCCTCTAGAATCAAATGAGATGGTCAAATACAAAATAATTATATGGAATGAACTATTATAGTACAAGTCTCGCAGTGACATAAAAACATAGCAATTGTCATTTCAATTCATCATATACCGGAAAGTATTATATAATATAGACATTCTACAATATGACAGAATTCAATAATCTTCCATGTAGGGAATAATGTATTGCCTATATTATTTCCACTAATAATCTCTGATGCCGCGGTTGCGCAGTGACCAAGGCGCTGGCTTTAGAGGGAAAGGGCAAGGGGGATTTTCTGCGTGGTTATCCCTTGTCAGTGACCCGGACGAATCATTGGCGTACACGTTAAAGAACCTTTGACAATTTGGTAGGCCATAGCGCCGCTGTAGAGGCACAATTTTCCGTAAAGCCCGTTCCAGTTATTCGGGATGGAGCTTAGGCAGATAACCCCCCATTTCATTTCGCTTTCAATTCTGATCTGTGAACAGTGACGTAGGTTTACAAATGCTAATGTAAAAACTCAACAACAAAAGATATTGTAATGCACGAGATAATGACGCAATGTAGCCTTATGATGAACACTTCCAACCTAACATCAACATGCATAACCAATCACATGCAATCAAATTATTCACACCGATCAAAATACAGTAATATATCTTTATATTGCGTGTATCTGGTTTCATTTACATATTGCGTAATCTTTTATTAGCATTATTATACCATATGCATATGTAATGATTTATCTCCTTTTGTGTGAGGAGCCACTGTAAGTAAGACGCTGGCTTGCTAACTTGGAGGTCACGTGTTCAACCTGTGTTGGCGGAGAAAGTTCAATGAGATCGATTTTCCGGCGTTGTTTTTCCTTGTCTAGAGGTTCGGGTGGGACGAAACGCCGAGGCCCCGTGTACACATTGGCGTACACGTAAAAGATCCCTTAGCAGCAATTCGAAAAGCTTCCCGGTTAAAATTTCCGCCCCAGAACACATTATGGCGTATGACCGTGTTCGTTATCCCAGTCGGAACAGAACAGTATTACGTTAAACCCCATTTCAGGTAGTTTGTCTAAAATTACAATTTTTGCAATCACAAATTCACGAAGCTTAAATTCCAGTTAACATATTTCAGAAAGCTAAAACTTTCGGTATTAAATCCATAAATTTATTTTCTAAAATTGTAAATTTATAATTCATGACTTTGGATGATTTGAGTTAAGGACTTGGCTACTTTAAATTGAATTAGAATATGTAGCGGTAATCACATAACCATAAACAAAAATAATGCGTTACATTTCATAAATACATTACAGTCGAACATAATTTTTATATTCTTTAATTCAATAGAAGGAAAAATAATGAACTGACCAGTTTTTACCGCTACATATTGATGGATTGATGTATGAAATTTTCCAGGGCTCGGATTAATGAGCACCTTCAAATTAGACGCAGGGGTGGATCCAGGAATGGTTTCAAGAGCGTGTTTGCAAGGGTCCGCAACTTTGGTGTTACATACTTTTATTGGGGCCACGCGCCTAAACACGATTTTTGGTACAATCAGGAGCAATAGTCCATGATTATATCGAAAGGAACCGAGATCTTTGGGCGATAACCGTGTATTTCACGGATGAAAATTGTAACCTGTAGAGTGCCTATCAAACCAATTTTTGACGGACGCGCGGACTGGCTAAGGCGACGACAATATACTTCCACCTAAAAATGTGAGTGTATAAGAATGCCGAATGGCACCGATAATCATACGAATTGAAGACGAAGGTGACACGATTTGACAAGATGCCCATACGTAGCCTTATGAAGGAGAAAATCGACACACGAATTCAAAACAAAAATGAATTTTTGTCATGGCTGAAGAAGTTGCTCCCCGACTCATACGATGGCTTAAGATGCCTTTTCACAAATGGCCCGATGTTTGTACGTTTCTCGTAGAAAGTGCTGTTTTACATTTTATTAAAATGTAGCTTAGCTGAGTGAGGGCTGGAGGATCACACCTCCCCCTCTGCCCGACCCGCCCCTCCGATGACACAAACTTGAAATTCTGGCCGCGTCAAAATGTTTCAGAAACCAGGAAGAAGACCATGCCGGAAAAACTTCATCAAATACCGGAGAAGTTATCTGTACGCGAGAACCAGGAAGAAGCGGCCATTGCCTAACACAACCAATATATAAATTTACCACTCAAAAAAGAATATAGTTATGTGTACTAATGAATATTCATAAATTATTCATGTCATAAAAGTGTATGTTGATAGAACATATTGTATAATAAAAATCCATATAGAAACAGTTATAAATATATCATTTCTGTTATCAACAAATACAAAGATGAGAAAATCCCTCTTGACATTTTTGATGAGTGAAATGGTTTCCATAAAGCGGCGTTTACGTCTACTCTTCGCTAAATTCCAACTGTCATGATACATGGACCCTCGTTTTTCGCTCCTGCGTCCAGCACCACTGACAATTAGAAACCGGTGCTGGAGATTCAAATGACGATAGAAGATTTGGAGAGCTGAATCTGCTCTTACCTGTTATACTGCTATGATGTTTCACTGTAATCTTGTGCAATAAAAAAGAAGTCCAATTTGGCTCTCTAACCTTGGGCTCCCCTTGTCAGTGGTAGGGGGCAGGGGGTCTGGCAACGGACAACATATAGTCGTTCGCATGGGGACGAAAAACCGAGATCTCGTGCACACATTGGCAGATTGCTGTCCGAGCAAAATGTCTCCCTAAAAAAAAACACACTGTGTGACGTACGCCCGTCTTCATTATCCTAGTCGGAGCAGAACAGTAGGATGTTAAACCCCATTCCATTTCCCAGTAATATAGACCCAACGAAGGTTGGCTGTACGTAATATAATAATTGTATCAAGTCACTTGAGATTAGTCTCGGTTATAGATGTCATAGAATCTAGATCCTATCATTCATATCTGTAGTTTTCAACTAGTTATCTTTAGACTTAGTTTTGACAATCGCCTCCATAACAGGATCAGATAGCATCTCCAATTCACTAAGTTAGAGTTTTGATTGACAATCTATGTGGTCTATTTCATAACCGGTAGACTCTTGTTGAAAAACACGGTCGTCAATTTTGTTTATGTAACTTCCCAGTGGGATTATTATTTTTCCGAAAATGGTCGCAAACATTGTAAATTCTTTAATAGTTCTTAGTGGAAAACTACAACGTTCTGTAAAAGACCAATCACTGCCACTGAGCAAGATAAACTTTGAAATAGCATAAGAGTTTATCCAGCAAAAATTTCTCCCAACTCATCCCTAATCCCAACACTTGATTATTTTGGTGCGCGAAAATGTAATTCTAGCAATTTATTTGAAATAGTGTCTTAATATGCGAGTTGGCTTTACCACCCAGGGACGGATCCAGGAATTTTTGGAGGAGGGGGTTGCCAGGTTTCTGTTACGGAAATCTGCCATCATCGTCTCTAAATTACATAGGAATACATACAAATTGAGCTTTTTAAACAGAGAACACATTTATAAATTGATGTAGGATCAATTTGTGATGTAATTTCATTGATGCAATTAAAGGCATTATTTTTCTTTATGTTGCTGAGCAGGGTGGGGTTTGGACCCCCCCCCCCCAAAAAAAAAAAACCCACCACCTGGATCCGCCCCTGACACCGTGATCCCATAATAGTTAACAACATATCTGTTCCCATTCTAGACTCCCGTCGGGTATATAGTCACGAAATATTAAGCTCCAATACGGGTTCCGACACCCTTATTCTAAGGTTTACACGTATACATGAATAATACAACTGTATATATTTATTGCGAGAATCGTTTCAGTTCCCAAGGGAGGTAATACCGCACGGTTAATTGCCTTTCATTAAATGGTAATATAAAGAGAAGTAATGCGGAATTTGTGCCGAAGAAAAATTATAGACGAGTTGATAGCAGTGGAAATTATACTTGGGAGAATGCTATGAATCCACAACTAGTTGTGTAGAGATAGAACGCAATATCCCCCGTAGAATTGAAGAATTGATTATGCATTTGCTATAAGCGGATTCTGTGTTGGTTTATTTTTTGTTCTGTTAAATTGTGTTATTTTGTTCAAGGAAGCAGTGAGAGAAAACGCAATAAGATTTTTTTTATTATAAGGTAAAAGTGCTGCATCGGTTCACGCAACTTGCCATTTAGCTATTTCGCTTCACTAAGCTTTCGTGGAAGATCACAAGATTTGAGGTGTTTAAAGGCCAGAATTTAAAGCTAAAAGTAAGATAAATATGAACCAATTTGTCAAGATTTTATGAAATCAATATTAGGCACGTGAAGTTAGCTTGTGATTCGTTGTTCGGTATTCGCGAATAACGAACAACGAGCCAGTTTGCAATTCGGTAGACGCGAATAACGAACAACGGGCTAGTTTGTTGTTGGGTAGTCTAGCCTCTTGTTTGTTATTCTAGACTACAGTTATGGAATTAGTAATATAATAAAGGTCTAATTCTAATAACCTGTCTTTCTACCCGAACAACGAACTGTTTCATACTGGCGAATAACGAGTAAAGCCCCCCCCCCAAAAAAAAAAAAACAAATAAAAAAAATAAACCAACCCAACCCACTCCCGGCGTATTGCCTATAAAAGTGCCTTTTTTATAGTATTATGTCTATATCTGGTGAACAACAAATTAGCTCGCTGTTCATTATTCGCGAATACCGAACAACGAACTAGCTCGTTATTCGTTATTCGCGAACAACAAAAAAACAAACCGCTAGCCCAACTTCACGTCGCTATAAATATTTCCAGAATAAGCCTTGTGACGTCGAATATACATGTAAGTGTTATAGTGAATCTTTGTATTCAGTTTTGGTTATAGAAGCAATTGACCAATGTCTGAAGTGATATCTCACTAATTTGTCAAATCTTTCAACTATTTGAGCAGTGACGAATCATGGCGAGGGTAACGTTGGGTGGGTTAACAGCGTCAAGTTGACATGAGAAATGTTTCCGAACCCGATATATTATTTCTGGTTTACAGGTAGCGATATTGTTAATGATCCAATATTTCCGTAGTGCCTTCTTTTCTCCGTTTCGACCACCGGAAATGCTACTGCCATGTTCTATTCCATTTCATTTAATAGGCGCTAATATGTATTCGAAGTGCTCTCTTATTTAACGTACAATCTTGTATTGAATCAACTTTAACAATGTTTTTTTTTTGTTATAAACATTATTTCATTTATTTTAAGAACCAGGCAAAGTCTATATACTCCCTCTCCTCAAGAATTTACATGTACAGAAACAAGACAAAATATTATCTACACTATTTACGATATGATAAATAATTATAGCTACAAATTCAATTTAACAATAATGTAGTTTGCAAGCGGATAAATATCACGTCCAGAGACTTAAATGTAAAGACATATATTAAAATATCTATATAGCGGTTGACCCGGTGTGGCATAGGTATAGCCCTATACACTAGCTTTCAGCCTCGGGACAGCCCTGGTGTAGCTGCTAACCCTGAACAGACAAACAAACGACAATCACAAAATATCAGTATTTATTTTATGATCAGTAGTGGAATACCGCGTTTTATCAGTGAAATAAAAGTGTTAAGACTACTGGCTAGCAGTAGTCCATGTTGTTTTACCTAAAATGATTGTAATACCGTGAAATAAATAGAACATTCAGGGTCGAGATTTAATCTCGAAGTGTGAAGTGTGAAGTAAATGGATCTCTTCACACAGAGATCCCACTCGGCAAATCTCGACAGATTCCGTAAACTACATCTAGTCTCGGATGTATGACTGTAAGTGATATGTACCTACGCCCATACATTTGCGATGCGGCTACCGGTTTACCTTAACAGGAAAACTTGACGCTATTACACAAATTGGGAACCTATTCGGCTAGCGACCTAGTCGACCGATCGAGCTGCAACCCGTTTGTTGGAAACCTATTTAGAATAAAGACAACAGTCGCCTTAATTCATCTATTTATCAACCAATAAAATCCAACTAGAATATATTATTTTTTATCCATTCCTTTAGCTCAGAATAGAAGCGTAATTTCGTCATTATCTTACAGCTACATCGGTCGAATAGGTCGCTAGCCAAATAGGTCGCCAATTTGTGTTCGGTAGGGGCGCAGCTATGTTTCATCCGGGACCTTTAAAGTAGTTCCAATATGTCGGAATTCGTCATACAGCCGAGGCTAGATGTAGGTTCCAGAGGTTACGGAATCTGCCGAGGCTTGCCGAGTGACAGAGATCCATTTACTTCACACTTCGAGATTAAATCTCGGCCCTGAATGGCCGCCATATCTAAAAATTATAAATGCGGTTCTACCGCGTTTCGCACTTGACATATACATACTAAAACATCTATTCAGTTTCTTTAAATGGAAGCAGTGTCTTCGGTGTTTTCGACTAAAATCGTCGATTTACAACTTTAAAAAATGTCAGTCAACTAGCTTAGTGTCTGTTCTCAACCGGAGCTAGGCAGCTTAAATTTAGTATGGTCCTTGATATGTCTTATTAAATATTATTACATAATTATTTAAAGCCTTGGCTTGTTCATATATTTCTATATTTTATTGTATTTTTTGTCTTGTTACAAAGTTACAAAATTGATCACGAATAACGCCCCTCATATAACTAAATCATATTACGGCACTATTCCCACCCGGTCGGTAGCTATGTGGAACTATTAATTGCGATCAAGGTTACAATAAAGCACCAGTTGTATAATCCCAAACTGATCCCGCAGTGAATATTCGCTTGGCCGCTACAATCACTGATAAGCATGACATCGACGAGGCTTAATAAGTACGGCATATTAACTTTTTTACTCCGACAAATTAAATTCTCAAACATTTTTTGAGGTAACAGAAAAATAAATAAAGACGTTTGAAGTAATTGAAGTTAAAAAATATTTCCTATTAAGTGTAAATGGGTATTAAAATGAGTAAAATGCGTCATTTTGCCCGAAGCAGTTAGGTGTTAAGTAAACATTGCACGAGCCGTTGAGCCAATAGAGACTTTTGGCAAATGGCATTTTCCCTATCCGTATCACGTATCCGTATCGTATACGTGACACGTTGCGTCAGAGTAGTTTTAGAGTTTTGGCAGATTCTTGCGTTGCGTGCGTATGCGACACTGGGCTGAGCTTAGTTCTGTACAGCATGATGGCAGTTATCTACCAAGATCGCGATCAGTACTAGTCTACAATTTCTCGGAGTGCGTGAAGTCATTCGACAGTCGCTAAGCTATTAAAAAAAATATGTTGTATCTTATTAAAAAATATATCTTTGACTTTGACTCGACAGCAATTTTTGGTATCACTAATTTATCACTGACACCCCTTTACCATAGAATCACATCATTTACAGATTTGCAAGGTCCCATTTTAACCTAACGCTAGCGCGTAGATCAAATCCGAGAAAAAATCATCGAAAATATTGATTAATTTCCAGTCTTTATTATGATTAAATTCACGTCAAATATACACCTCCGTGTTCTAAGATACACATAGATTCATAAAAACGCTATGATACAACATTTCAGCGTCTAAAAAGACGACAGTGTTATACGAACCATCTCCGTATGAAAGCTGTTTGATACGGGCTGCCGTATCCGTGTGCCGTATCACGTATGAGAAATACACACATATTGATTACGTCACACACAAAATTCACACGGATACGCAATACGCACTAGCAATTTACGCTTGCCAAAAGTCTCTAATGACTGCAGTCAACGCACGTGCTATGGACACTCATCTGTTACAGAGTTAATTCCTAAGTAATTCTCTGTAAAACAGATTGGTATAATCCGTGCACATTAATGATCAATAATTAATAAGAATGAATTAATTTGATTGCCGATGTTAACAGCTAGGGTGATATTTCGTTCCGGATCGTTAAGGTATTGACGCGATTCAGTTGTCTGTAGATTCGGACGCCAGCTTTAATAATCAGACGAACTGTAAATGCGTACAAGCGATAGAACTGGAACCTTCCGCCATTTATTATAGATTCATGGGCATTGATCGATTAATGATAACACAATTATTATTATTGTGTCATGTAATGAGTGAAGGTGACAGTAGGACGATATTAAGGGACTAGACGATGTGCTATGAATTATTGAACGTATGTTTCTATTACGCAAGAGTTCAATCACATCTGATAACACCACTGTTAATAATCACCTCGCTTACATCATTTATATTATACAGAGATAATTTATTCATGAAATATACATAGAAAAGTAAACCCCAATTCATTTTGAATTACATATATAGGCAATGGAGGCATCCAAACCTGTAATCTATGTGTATGTACTGGGTGGGAACAGGGACTATAACAAAAAGTAACTGAACAAAACGATACGGATTACTTACTCGATATATATCTGTATAAGGTCAGATGATTTGGGAGGGTGTTTACGTTTTTTCAAAAATGTTTTAGTTTAAAACATGTGCAAGAAATTAAGTGATATCTGTATTACTTTGTGTCCGTATCGTAATATGTGTCTGTTTATTTAATATTCAGACCGCACTACCCTAATCAGAAATTAAAACCCTAATCACCATATTCACACAATGTCAGGATAAGAACCTGGACAGTTCTAAAAAAAAATCCTTTGCAACTAATCACATGCCTTTTTGGTTTAAGTTGTTTGCGATACCATAACCGTCGAAGCAGACGTTAACATCAACTATAATAAAGCAATGATCAAATCTTAAATTTGATGTAGTTAGATGTTGTTACCCTACATTTCGTTATTACCTTCTGCACGTTTCACTATGACAGTCTGGATTTCCGACCCGAATATCCAGACGTCTAGCCAAGTTCCCGGGCTCAGAACGGTTATTTTAATATAAATGTAGATAGTTCGTCGTCTAGCCCATGTCACATGCTACCTTAACTCCTACACACGACATGGCTCCTTAGAATCTTATCAAGAATTATTCTAACACTAAATTGGCCGAACACATTTGATCTGTTCAATACTGTTATTGGTATCTAAAATAGTAGGGATCGAACTAACCTTATAAGTAAAGGATTTTATTTTTGGTTCAAGTATCCGTGTTAAAGAGGGAAGGGTGATTTGTGAGGTCTTTTTTAAATGTGATTTGACTATTATGTTACTTGTAATTAACGAGGAGGGGGGGGACGTGGTTGGCCGAATGGTTAGCATGCGCGCGCTGTATCATACGGCCTGCCATTGAGTCAACTGGCGTGGCGTGGTTTCAAATCCCCGGTTGTACGTGGCAAGGAGTAGGATTGCCTGTTCAACTTCGTGGGTTTTCTCCGGGTACTCCGGTTTCCTTCCACTGCTAAAGACCCCTACGCGCAAGCGAATTATTGAAATAAAATGAAACCATATGTTAGTCTCGAAATGACCTAGTTTGTGTCGAGTGGACGTTAAACCCCATTTCTCTCTCTCTCTCTCTCTCTCTCTCTCTCTCTCTCTCTCTCACACACTCACACACACACACAAATATTCAACTATTTTTTTTTATCTTTTTAACGTAACTATTTTTGGGAGTGGTGAGGCTTGGAAGGCGACTCTATTTACTTACGTGCACCACAGCCAAGTCTTTAATCCGGCACAGCAAGTATAGGTACTGAAAATTAACAATTAAATCATCTTTAATCCGGCACAGCAAGTAGGTACTGAAAATTAACAATCAAACTCTAATAGAGTCGATTGACAAACAGAACAATGAGAAAGATATCAATTATTACACAAGATACTGGAGGCCGAGGGTGAGGGGATTTGCGGGGTCAACAATGACCGCTTCATAGCCTACAAATGAGTATTTTGGGGAATATTAACCCTAGTCCTAACCCTTTTAAGAGGAACAAAAGATAAATTGGATCCAAGTTCAGTCTTCTAAATGGGTTAGGGTTAATATTCCTTAAAGCACCTTTTTTACATAAAAAAAAATACCTAACCGACCTACAATTAGTATCTCTCAATTATAACTTTTCGACTAACTGGTTAATGGGAATTTTGACAATCAGGTTGTAGGACTAATGCAATACCAATTTAAGGTAGGTTGGGCTAATTGGTTATCGGTCTGAGACGTAGGGCAGTAGGTCAGACCTAATCGAAAATAAAATGAAACGGTGATTCCAGTCAGCGTCAAGTGACAGTAACGACAATAACATGGCCAGTAAAGGAAAAAAAATGGACTGCTCCGACTCGTGGTATTAAAAAATTCAACATTGAGCGATCGGTTAACCTAAATTATAAACTTCATGATGGATCGGGCTGTAAAAAGCGGAACGAAATGTGGAATATAATGGTTGTCGATATGAGCAGAAAATGAAGATAGATGGAGTTTTTATGTAAATAACGAGTTTTACTAAAGTCATTACTGAACAAAACCAAATGAAATGTTTAAAATCAACGCTATTCAAGAATTCTGTGATGTTATTGTTTTTTTCTTAAAGGCTCTCTTATTGGGTGTTCCAATGATGCTTCCAAGCAGCACTTTTTTACAGTCAGCATTTGGACGTTTTTTTGTGTAACACGTTTAATTTAATCGCCCAACAGCTAGAAAAATGGTTTTGTCCAATATCATCAATGATTTAATAAATATTTTGATTGTTTGCATGTTTTGGAAACAGGCGACAAATCAGGAAATATTCTATTCTGGGTAGAAAATTTAATAGTATTATAAAATCAGTGGCGGATCCAGGATTTTTTTGAGGTGGGTGACAACCATATTTTTTGTCTCACTGACCGCGGCGCGATGGGTGCCGCAGTCACGCATCCGAGTGCCGTAGGCGCGAGCAGTAGAGAGAGGTATGGGGGGGGGCCTCCCCCCAGAAAATTTTGAAAAATTATCATCGATTTCCTCGCATCTGAGCCATAACGAACAATGATTCTGTTCGTCGACAATGTTTCATTTCGTTGACGATTTTCAAAATTTGAAGAATAAATTTCGAAATTTATATATGTTGATTATTATGTCCCGGTGGGAGTTTGTAGGACCCGGGATTCCTATACACCCTAGTCAACCCCCCTGGATCCGCCCCTGAAAATAGCTATTAATGACTATTGCTCCGAAGGAAAGTACAAGGCGCTGATGAACCTATTAAGACTTGGAGAAACCGACTAGACAATAGATTGGTGTGTTCCAAGACAAATTCGGAATCATAGCTTAGGCACTTTGTACAATGTTATGACGCCTCTTACTTTTAAAGCAGTGCCCTTGATTCTTAATGTTGTTGCTTACAGATGATATTTATGTGAGAGTTAAATCTTCTAATACATATCTTTCGTGTGGTCTGAAATGTTCTATAAATCCTTAATTAGACATTTATTCACATACCAAGGCCATAATCACACTCTCTAAGCCCATCAGATGGTTTTGATTTTCAACGGATTTAAAGACGATTGCAAGTTTATAATTAAATTGAAAAATGAATAATCGAGACTTTGTGTATTAGGCCGGGATTCCATGTGTACGCAGTGCGTGTGGAATGCGTGTTACGTGATGCGTAACGCGCGTATTAGAGAGTTTTGGCAAGCGTAAATTCCTAGTACGTATCGCGTATCCGTATGGAATTTGCGTGTTACGTCATCAATGTGTGTGTATTTCTCATACGTGTTACGGCACACGGATACGGCAGCCCGTATCGAACAGCTTTCATACGGAGTAGGTCCGTATAACATTGTCGTTTTTTTTAGACGCTGAAATGTTGTATCATGGCGTTTTTATGAATCTATGTGTATTCTAGAACACGAAGGTGTATATTTGATGTGATTTTAACCATAAGAAAGACAGGAATTTAATCATTATTTTTGATGGGGTTTTCTCTGAATTTTCATACTTTTCCCGTCTGTCTATATGCTGGTAAAACTACGTGATAAATTTAAGTAGAAATGGGACCTTCCAAATCTGTAAATGATGTGATTCTAATCTATAGTAAAGGGGTATACATGATAAATTAGTGAAACCAAAAATTGCTGTCGAGTCGATGTCAACGATTTTTTAAATAAGATGCGACATTATTATTTTTTTTAAAAAAGCTCAGCGACTGTCGAGCGACTTCATTCACCCTGAGAAATTGTAGGCTAGACACTTGACTAGTAGGCTACTGATGACGCATACGATACGCGACGCAAGAATCTGCCAAAACTCTGAAACTACTCTGACGCAACGTATCACGCATACGATACGGATAGGCCTACGTGATACGGATAAGAGAAATGTACTTGCCAAAAGTCTCTATTGTCAGTTTCCATGTGTGCGTGAGTGGCGTATTATATGTGGATGAGAACCGAATATTGCCATCCCAAAACTACATCGGATATGCCTATTGCAGTGGCAGTGTGCATGTCCATGTCCATTCCGGTCTCCGTATACACGCGTATTGCGTATTCGGACACTCTTGTGAGCGTCCCGAGAAACACGTACTACGCGCTGCGCATCACGCTTTACGCATTACGTGTACATGGAATCAACTCCTACCATTTTAGTGCAAAGTGTTAAATACGCATTACGCACTACGCATTCCGCATTACGCAGTACGTACACATGGAATCCCGGCTTTATGGTAAC
This sequence comes from Patella caerulea, assembly GCA_036850965.1. Classification (NCBI taxonomy): domain Eukaryota; kingdom Metazoa; phylum Mollusca; class Gastropoda; family Patellidae; genus Patella; species Patella caerulea. The sequence continues at coordinate 31,612,744 of JAZGQO010000008.1, forward strand.
AACGTTCTTCAAACGGCCACGGTTCACCGCTCCGAGGGAAGTAATTTGACCGAAATTTTCAACACACTCCCTTTTTATTATCTATTTTTTAACTGTCATGTCGAAAACTGTCAGCTCTTTATCTAAATATTACATAATGCATCTTTAAAAAATGGGAGATAAATTCGCGTTGATTTTTTTTTTTTTGTTTTTTGTTCAGACACTCTATTCAAAAACATTATACTATCTTGGTCAGAGCAACCACCACATTGTCTAGAAAGCGATAAATTTGTCTCAAAGTGAACATTATCCTAAATACACTAAACCATGATTCTCATTTGCTCTCTAGAATGCACGCTCTGAATGCACGGAAAACAAAAAAGTCCCTGAGCATTTAGTAATCAAACGAGTTAGCGTTAGTTATGGTTAAAAATCAATATTGCAAACTCAGGTCAATAGGCTGAGCAAACCAATTATCAAAAGTGTATAACAAAGAATATTGTGGTCTCTATGTACGATGTTAGCAAGATTTCGTCAATGAAGGGCGGTAACTGATAGGGTACTTGTTAGAAATCATCTGCAAACATCGACAGACCAGGGGCGGATCCAGAGAGGGGGGTGGGGTGGTACGCCCCCCCCCCCCGCGCTCAGCTACATAATAAAGTAATGCCTTGCATCAATGAAATTACATCACAAATTGATCCTACATCAGTATAAAAATGATTTCTCTGTTTAAAAAGCTCAATTTGTATGTATGCCTATGTAATTTAGAGACGATGATGGCAGATTTCCGTAACAGAAACCTGGCAAACCCCCTCCTGCAAAAATTCCTGGATCCGTCCCTGCAGACATTATATCTTCAATGAGTTTGAGTGCCATCAGTAGTGACTATATCAATCATTTAAGAGGGAAAGAGTGAAACACATGGAACTATACTCGACTAATGGTGCGTTACTTGTAATGACTGTATTTATAAATTTGAAATAGAATATGATTCGTATGATATGTGTTGTTTTCCAGTCATGATATGTATAACTTTCCATTCGATATTGTCCCCCAACCGATAGTTATAATTAGAGCATCGAACGACATAGAGCGCCCCACCCCTAATCCCCTGTAAGTGGTGCAGGCCGGGGGATGGGTGGGGCTGGAAAGCAGTGTATACCGTCGTTTGGATGAGACGAAAAACAGAGGTACCGTGTACGCGGTTTCGTGTGCGTACAAGAACCGTTGACGGTCAGAATTCGAAGTAAGAGTAGGCCGTTGGTCACAATTTCCCTCATCCCGCTGCATTGCATGGTGTATGCCCGTTCCCATTAACTGGGTTGGTGCTCATCAATAGAAAATTAAAGAAATGGGGTTTAACGTCCTACTGTTCTGCTCCGACTGGATCAATGAAGACTTTCATACGCTACATACGTGGAGGGTGCTATGAGGAAAATTTTGCCCGTAAAGTGGCTACGGCCTACACTTTTATCAAATTTCAACTCTCAATGGGTCTTTTACATGCGCGTCAATGTGTACACATGGCCTTTGTTTTTGTTCCATCCAAACTACTGGACAGCTGTCTTTGTCAGGCCCTCCCAGATCAATAGGACGTTCAACCCCATTTCATTTCATTTTGAACGACAAAAGAATACGTCCCTTGAGTAAGATAAGGTCGTAAGTGACAATTATTTCATTTCGTGATAATCGCATATAAAGGTTTCAAAATAACATCACTAAATGATGGCTTAATATTTTTGGGGGGATTTTTGAAACTTAACCATTATGCACTTACGACCTTATTACAGAGAAGTTATGGTGAAATGTCTTCACATTTTTGCGCTTGTAGCATTTCCATGTATTGAATTAATCTTCCCGTGGATGTCCGTAGGTTACAGTCATAATCTTGTCTGTTTCAACTATGGATATTGTATATATTATAAGTTAACAAGCTTCCTTGGAGAATAATTACTCTATCAAAAGATGCAACCATATCAGAATTCTAAATTCTTGTTTAGCTATTGTCGTTGTATTCTCTGATCTAAATTTGCTGCGAGCCACACAGAACACCCATATTCTAGCCTGTCTTCCGTGAATTATCTAATGCCTTATATAATGAAATACATACAAACATATATCTCATTTACCAATTTTGGACCAGAACCTGGGCCCCAGCAGCTACCCAAAAGAGCTAAAACTCCGTCAATTCAACAAGTTGTAGGCTGGTAGGTGGCCATCCAACCTGTAAAAAAATCCGAAACAAATTATAATTATTGCTTTCTTTGTAAGGAGGTATGTACATAGTAATCCCTAGTCAAAATTCCACTGCATTTCGACTGGGGCAACGTAGTCAGGTGTATCCATTATCGCAGCTGCTTTCTCGTTGTCCGCATGTACTGTGGTGATGGTCCTGGCCTCCTTAAGTTCTTTGATGGGTTCATGTGACCCAAATCAAAGTTCCTGTTGCAATGAACATTTCGGCAAATAATCATGTGTCCAAGTAACAAAACTATAACATGATTTTGTTTTCACTCTCAGGGTTCACGACACAGGCACTTGAAGGGATTAAAATAAAACTTCTTACTAATGCTTGACTATAGCCTATAGTATAGTATAATAATTGTAGTTCCGACGCCATCTTTGTTATGACTGGTTTGCGATATATCGTCTGTTATCATCTCACAATACTCACTAGTTCTAAGACTTTCCATCGTAAAAATTGCCAACAAGACTTTATTTGATCATTATACATCCTCCAAATGTAGTTAAATTGGTCATTTTACAGCGTTATTAATTACAAATCAAACTTAAAGTGTGTTCACTTGGCGATTCATAAGTTCAACGGACCGGAATTACGACGAAATGAGGTCAAAAGAAGTCTGTATCACCCAGTCCCTTTATAAACCTATCATTACTCGATATGAGCGTTTCCTCCCACTGCTAAAGACCCCTACGCGCAAGCGATTTATTGAAATAAAATTAAGCCATATGCTAGTCCCGAAATGACCTGGTTTGTGTTGAGTGGACGTTAAATCCCATCTCTCTCTCTCTCTCTCTTTCTCTCTCCCTCTCTCTCTCTCTCTCTCGATATGTGCGTAGGAACTGGGTGATCAAGCCTTGCTCAACAGCGGCCTCGCTTCGTGGGCTCTATCACAGTCAAGCAGTAGTAAGAAGTTTTATTTTAATCCCTTTAAGTGCCTGTGGTTCACGGCGTGTGTTAATTACGTAATTATCTAAGTTTATGAATATTCATTTATGGTAATCAGAATTTAGATAACGCAACAGACTTATTAATAAATTTATGGTGCAAACATCATTGATCGTGTCAATAACATTTTCTTGACATAAATTGATGAATAAATATATCGTAGAATCATTTTAAATGGCCACTAACGTACATTGTGCTTACACGTGCATTGGTTAATTTGAATTAAAGTTTAAAGACGGGGCCTCGGGGATACGAATATGTCCCCCGTTTTTTCTACTCGAAGCAACAAGCAACGATTTTATGTTATCCCCTGGGAGCTTACCCGAATAAGTAGGAACCATTTTTTGTAAATATCTAGAGGTTCTCTGTGTTCGAAACTGGACATATTACTTTAGCTGAGTACCAGCAGTTATTTTGTTTTTAAATATGTATTCTAGCAAAATGATACGCCGCAACGTAGAAATAAGTACCCCTGTTTTCAAAAGATATTTAATACGTAAACAAAAAATGAAATGGGGTTTAATGTCCTACTGATTTGCCCCTAAACTGGGATAATGAAGACGGGCACACGCCATACAGTGTGTTAAGGGGGAAAGTTTGCCCGGGCAGCGGGTACGCCAATGTGTACACAGGGCCTCGGTTTTTCGTCCCATCCACACGACTAGACAGTTGTACTTGCCAGGCCCTCAAGGGGAAACCACGCATGAAAATCTGGATGAACTTTCTCAGCCAATGCAGGGATTAATATTTTAACAGTAACTCATCTCAGGTCATGTATGTTTGGTCTGGAAAACTTACTCGATGACTATCGTCAAAGGCAGAGAAAGCGGAAATAAATTAAATTGGCGTTCGTCTATACCGAATAGTACGTGGTAAATGTAGGCTATTGCTAGAGCTTTTGCGTGGACTATGTCCATGGCGTGTAATCCCCTACCAAAGAAATTATCATAAACTGCTTTATGGAGCATGTTTGCTTGGACTGCAATGCCAATCTCTAAGTTTACGGGAGCACTATATAGGAAAAATTGATTTCAACTTGCTAGTTTTCCAATATTACTGATTCGCCCATCAGTTCGTTCCAAATCTTACACAGTGAAGGAATATTATCTCGCGAACAAACACAGAATAACACGCGCCAGTTGGATTTCTCTAGTCATTGTCTACATGCATGGCACGGTGAGATTTTCAAAGATTCCAATTTAAAGTGCTTCAATCAATTCTTGGACGTATTGTAGTCGCGCCCTTTAAATATAAGTACTTCCTTTATCGCATAACGGAAATTGTAATGCTTGTGAAGGCTGGTAACCCATTGAAAAATCTATTCATTTGATAAAGTTTTTTTTTATATCACATTCTTAATTCAATCCCCTATCCCGTTTGTGGGCCTACTTTAAGATTTAAACGTATAATTTTATTACTCAGAATTTTGGCTCCTTTATAGATGATATAGACTTTGATACAAACTGAAGAAAAAGTAAATTTTTTTATCGGATTTCAAAGGAACTTGAAATATAGGTTTATCATCCTATGATCTCGGTTCTTTTCGATATTGGCATGTATCGGACTGTAACTTCATGGATTATGGCTTTGATTGTACGAAAAATCACAGTTTAAGCTTCTGAATACTGTAGAGGTCACAATTTTGAACCAATTGTGATGAAACTTGACATGCATGTTTATAACTCAAAGATCTTGGTTCAAAATTTGGAGTATGGTCGCCTGTCCAAATTTGCGGGGTTTTTTTTCTGGGTCCTCCGGCTTCCTTCCACTGCTAAAGACCCCAACGCGCAGGCGAATTATTAAAATAGAAATTGAACCATGTTAGTTCCAAAATGATCCAATTTTTTGTCAAATATTACCTGGGGATATCTTTAATCCCCAAATTTCTTTGGTTCAGAAACTGAACTAATAATTACTAAGTTTCTTTTTCAAACCGAAAGGCGTTAAGCGCGATTCATTTTTCATGTCGTTATGGACATTTTGGGATGTTTTTGTTTAATGACTAACATGAAAGGGCTAGTTGAGAAGAATGAGGTTACTTAATCAGAAAAAGAAAGAAACCAAGAAGCTAAAATTGGAAAGATTTGTGGAACGTACAATTAACTGTTTTTGTTAAGTGTGTAATATTTGCTGTGCGACATTGCAATGTTAAATCGATCTTAAATAACGACATTATATCACTGTTTGTGAGGCTAATGGTTTGAGGGCAGATTATTCTTCTCTTTTTTTTTTAACTTGATACTGAATGTCTCTTTAAGTTAATACACATCATTGTACCCAACCTTCCTCTAATACAGAAAACTCTAGTCACGTCGTCTGCAAGTCAATTGACGTCTACGAGAATTATTGCCCGTGGTAAGCTCGCGCCATGACGTCTTGCTGGCAGTTCCTGGCAATCAGCTGACCGTTTGTAAGAAATCAATGAAATAAGAAAGGAAAGTCTAGAATTGTGTCGTACTACACGTCTTGGATAAAATGGAATCAATGCAAGAATAGAAAGCATTTTCTCCCGAATGCTCATTTAGTCAATAAATTGAATTAAATTTTGTGTGTAGGAAGGAAACTCTTCGCATTGTAGAAATCAAATATATTTGTGTTCGGTATCAACGTGTATTGATATAGTTAAATATAGGTTTTAGCACACAATTACCGTGATTATAGGTACGACCAGGTTTAACTAAGATGTCAATTAGGTTTCAGTTTAATTTTTAATGCTATTTTAAAATATGACAAATTGTGATTGTAAATGGTCTTAAAAAAAATGTTCGGGGTGTCACGATGGTTAAGTGTGGGTAAGACGCTGGCTCGCTAGTCTGGAGGTTTGGTGTTAGACCCCTACATTGGCCGAGAAAGTCGATCCAGATTTTCGGCGTGAATCGCCCTTGTCAGTGGTGCAGGGTGGAGGGCCTGGCAAGGACAACAGTCTAGTCGCTCGGATGGGACGGAAAGCAGAGATCCCGTGAAAATATGTGCGTTGGAATTCAATATAAGAGTAGGACGTAGGGCCGTAGTGCCGCTTTCCGGGCAAAATTTCCTTCATAGCACACTATGGCGGAGCAGAAAAGTGGGATGCTAAACTCCATTTCATTTTATTTTATTTATGTAAATGGTGTTCAGATCGCTTGGAACTCGTTTTCCCGCTCTATATTGTGAATGGCGAATCATCTGCTTCCTTTAAGAGTAAGAGACATATTAAGATTATTCCTATATCTACCGGGACTACGTAGGTCACTCCAGTAAATCTTAACTTTTACATGGCTATAAACTATAAGAACAATAATATTACTATTCTAACATTTGTTTTAATTCTTTCAATCAAATTTATCCAACAATTTGTCCTTCAATCTCGGGAAGCCCTACAGCTGACAAAGGGTCCTGTGTCCCTGTTAAAGTCCCTAAAAGGCCACCTAAGGCGGTCATTAATAGTTTCGCCGGTCAGAAAGCTCCAAAGAAACGTATGATGGTGAAATAATAAAACATGTACCGTAGCTTACGTTGCAACTTGCAAGTCCGTTATAGACAGATGTGGACAACAAAATCATCAGTATCTGAACCCACAGGCTAAATCTCATTTACGGGTGATTCGACCCTTCGGAACCAGATCGTAATTGCCCTGACGCGACCACACTGTCTATTTCTTGAACTGAGACTGAGAAGGCAAGGAAAGGGAAGGATGATAGGGTTGTAGGCTAACATTTTCAGTGAAAACGAATGTCACATTAGTAATTCAGTATTATGGATATTTCTCTAGGCATCAAATGGTTAAGCTTTTACTTAGGAATGGTTTCTAGCACCTATTCCACGCGCTTTTGTGAGAAGTTGTGGGAAAAGCAAGTAAATGCGAAGAGTGGTTGCACTCGGCAAACCTCGTAAGATTTCGGAATCTAAACTCGGCTGTACGATGAATTCCGCCATATTGGAACTACTTTAAAGGTCCCGGATGAAACATGGCTGCGCCCATTCCAAACACAAGTTGGCGACCTATTTGGCTAGCGACCTATTCGACCGATCCAGCTGTAAGATAATGACGAAATTACACTTCTATTCTGAGCTGAAGGAATGGATAAAAAATAATATATTTTACTTTCATTTGATAGACATAACGTTGGATTTTATTGGTTGATAAATAGAGACTGTTGTCTTTACTCTAAATAGGTTTCCAACGAACAGGTTGCAGCTCGATCGGTCGAATAGGTCGCTAGCCGAATAGGTTCCCAATTTGTGTAATAGCGTCAAGTTTTCCTGTTAAAGTAAACCGGTAGCCGCATCGCAAATGTATGGGCGTAGGTACATATCACTTACTGTCATACATCCGAGACTAGATGTAGTCTACGTAGTTTACGGAATCTGTCGAGATTAGCCGAGCCGAGAGGTTTGCCGAGTGGTTGCTGACGGCAAAAAGATAACAGTCAAAGGGAAATAACTACAATTAATGAGTTACCTCACCGGAAGCTGTAATATCAAAATCAAAACATTCTCGAAGCAAGACACACGTGGAATAGTGGCACAATACTGGATCATGGCCTAATCGGAAAATACTCAATGGCGGCATTGGTTCTATTAATAGCACTCCTTGGGTTTACTTTGATAGTAACAGTATCCGGTGTATTCCTTCGAGTTATCTTCTCGAGAATCGAAAGTAGAATGTTATATACTATTTGAGCAATCTACTAAGCGCTTTTTATTATCTTAATCTTATCTATTATTAGAGTAATATTTTTTGCCGGCAAACCTTTTTTGCAGATGTAGGGTGCCTGAATCAGCAGAGATTTGTCGAGTGATATTGTTTGTGCCGTTCACAGGATTTTATTAAATTACCCAAACGCTTTGAAATTTTATAATTAATAATTATCCACTCAAGTCGAATAGTGTCATGGATGTTATTGGTGGGAGCATAACTGTTTGTTTAGTAAATCACCACAAGTCTTAAAAGTTTATTGAATTATTGAACCTATGATATGATCAGTGACTTTGTGAAGTGAATGTGGTGTTTGACATGTACGTAAGTTTACATTTATTTTTTTTTTATTCGATATATTATTACTTGACCCTGTCTGTAAACAAATAAAGATATCATCCAATCTTTTCTGTATTAAATTTATATGGATTATTTAAATTTGTAAAATAAAGAATCCAAATGAATTTCATAGGCCTACCAGGAATCCTAGTGTATTCATGATTTTATTAAATTACCCAAACGCTTTGAAATTTAATAATTAATAATTATCCACTCAAGTCAAATAACTTTACCGGTAATGAATTGCCTGGTATTGAAAACGCCTGATACCCCTACCAGCACCAGCTAGATTACCACATAATATCTTACAGTATTACTGTAGTAATTAATTCTGTTTTTATTTATTTTGTGCTGACCATTTACTGTATATATAAAAGCATCATAGTCATAAATAATTATTCCATATCTCAGTTTGAGTCTTTTGATAACTTTGTGTAAGTTATAAGTACTTGCGGAAAAAAAACGGCAGTGGCAGTGCACATGGTGACATTGTGCATGTTTTTAATTTATCTTATTATTTTATGTTGACTATTATATCTAACCAGGCTGTAGCATAATAATAGTAATAATTTATGAAATTATGGTGTATAATTTTGGTTGTATCCAGAAAAAATGTCATGCTGTCCAAGAAACTTTTTGAGTTTCTGTTTAATTTTCAAACTTTAACACATCTACTGCTCTAGAACTAGTAGAACTTGGCATAACTTCCCTGTCTTTTGAAGTTGTGTAATGAAATAAATGGTGGTGATAGTAGTTTGTAATTGATATTTACTATGTCCAGGTTAAAGCAGGTAGCATAATGTCTGATACTATTTGTGATATACATCTACATCAATTACATTTTCAGTGAAAGTGGTAAAACTGTCAGTTAAATCTATGAGCAATCCAGGAAATATAAAAACAGAAAATAATAAAGAAGTTAAAAACAAAAATTGCCCATCAGTAGATGAATTTGACAGTAGCCTAGATGAATATACTGAAGTAAGTAAAGGCAGTCAATATATATTATTATTAGTTGAAAGAAAAAGCACCTAACATCTCCTCACAGCTATGTAAAAAATTTGCCTCATACTCATAAAAAATTGTCCAATGAACAAGTATGCCAACTATCATAGTACTCAAAGTGGGGGATCCCAGACCCCCCCCCCCCCCAAGAACAAGAAGATGAAGATAAGTAGAATAAGCAATAAGAATTATTGTTCTTAGATTAAACCAGCCGAGGGCCATAAAGTGAACTCTGGTTGATCACTTGGACGTATATTGTTGTCTACAGGTCACAATTTTATCCGAAACCTGCTTCCTTTCGTAATTGGGGGGGGGGGGGGGGGTGGGATGGCCTAGTGGTCTAAAGTGCCGCGCTTCGACCTCTAGCTGGCCGGTCCCCTCTGGTTTGCGGCTGTGGTTTCGAGCCCTGGTGTGAGCGTATGTGGCATGGAGATAGGGCCGCCTTCTCAACCTCGTGGGTTTCCTCCGGGCACTCCGGTTTCCTCCCACTGCTAAAGACCCCTATGCGCAAGCGAATTATTGAAATAGAAATTAAAAAACCATATCTTAATCCCGAAATGACCTAGTTGTGTTGAGTGGATGTTAAACCCCATTTCTCTCTCTCTCTTTCGTAATTGGCATGTATCTGACTGTAACTTAATTCACAGATTATGGCCCCTGATTTTAAACAAAATCATGTTTTAGCCAAGGTCCCGTGTACATATTGGTGTGCACGTTTATTACAAATAAGAGTAGACTGTAGTGCTGCTGTCAGGACAAACTTTTCCTAATAGCACATTGTATGGTGTATGCCCATGTTCATTAGCCCAGTTGAATAGCAGAACGTTAAACCCGGTTTCTTTTCATAAAATGTACAAATGGTGTTAAATATTTGATTTTATATTACAGGCTGTTGTCAATGCTGAAGTGATACATGAGGTATGTCTTAAATATATCTACGATCAATGTCAATAAAATCCACTAAAACAGTGGTTCTCAACCTTTTTTTGCCAAATGCACACCTAGGAACACATATTAAATTTAGCCCTTTTCAAAGTGATTAAAAGGCCCATTACTCTGGCAGTCATTATCGATATTATTGAAAATCAATAGGCTCCTTCGTTTCATGACCTTAAACACTGTGTATAAATTTAAAGATAATCGGATATAAACTTTAGCCTCTAGAGCGTTCGCAAGAAATTGTTGACAACGGACAGACAGACGGATGTAGACAACGGCAATATATACGTCCACATTTCCATGTGAGCGTATAAAAATGGTTGAAGTGCCCAAGTTTAAATTTATTTTGATTCCATAAAGTAGTTAGGTTTTCAAACATTAAATACTGTGTAATATGAGCTAAGTTTAATCCAATTGATTTATAGTGTATTGTAAATATCTCAAAATTTTTATAATTTCAGGTCCAATAGAACAGTTACCCAACTACAATCGTACTTAAGCATCAATGCACTGGTTACGATCATAAAACAAGTATTGGCTAGTTTCGTTTTTTGTTTAGAGAATTTCTATTTAAAGAGATGTCAAGAGATGTGATTGTTTTATTACTACTGACTGTGTTTCAAACAAAGACTTCTAACATCATCATTAATTTACAAACTCTAAGGTTTTATGTGAAATAAAACACCACGAAACATATACAAGAAAACAGGATGTATATAATATACAATTATTGTTAAAATAAATTGTGAAGAATTGTAAATATAAATCTCTTTTTCTGTGTTGAAGAAAAATCAATTAAAAATGAAGTGCTTACTTGTGTCTGTCTGTTCGTCCGAAACAAACACTTAGGTATCTGACTTTTTCTGCATGGGAGGTATGAAAACCCCCTAGGGTCAATTGAGGGATCTTTTGGAGTTGGGAGCCTTGTTGAGGTGTGTTTTAATGTTATAAAAGCTGTGGAGTCCTTAAAGGTATATGGATGACTTGGTGTGTATATCTTCCACCAATTAGAAACCACAGGTTCAGATAAAGTTTGTAATGGGCCCCGGGCTGTAAAAGGTACTGGTGCCCCTCAAATAACAGGAAAAAGGGGGTGTTTTCTGCTAATTGTCTGTCGCATTTACACCAATAATGGATGCACACCTTCTGGGTGTGCATCAGACTACCTTTGTAGTCATTTTAGATGATCCTCTACCCACAGGCTATCGTGACCCATATCTATAAAAGTTATCTATAAAAAGTGTCTAGCATTGTGGGAGCTAATTGTCTAACAAAATCCCCAGTAGCACACTGCCAAGAGAAATGGGGTTTACTGTCCTAATGTTGTACTCTGAACTGGGCTTATGAAGACTGACATATGCTATACACTGTGCTATGGGGGAAATTTTGCCTGGACAGTGGCACTAGGGCCTTACTTTTACGTGCATGCAAATTTGTATACAGGACCTCGATTTTTGTGTTATCCAGCGTGGTGGGAGATAATTGTATAACAAATTTCCCAGGGTCTTCTGTAGTAGTAGACTGCTAAGATGGGGTACTGGGGCTTAATGTCCACTTGACACAACCCAGGTCATTTCATGATTAACATGGTTAAATATGTAGGCTTCTTTAACAGTGGGAGAACAATCGACCCTACTCCTGGACTCAAAATCAACACTAAGCCACATCATTAAATGACAGACCTCATGATCCACATGCTTTAATCATTTGACTCCCCCCCCCCCACTAGTGACAAAACGAAGGGTATCCAGCAAGTATAAAGATATGGTGACCCATGATCGTCATGCTAATTTATGATACAAGTAATTTTGTATCAATTTGTTGCCAAATTTAGACTACCTAAATAGGTGCTTCACATTAGACCTTTTCTGCACAGTTCCATTTTTTGCATGTGTACCTGATATGTTGATACTTCTAGAATCGCGTGTGACGAGTCATGAGTGAATTGATGAAATTTTTCTTTTGATCTATGTTAAACTAATAAAGAGAAAATACAATTTTCATTTCATTGTTATAACTGTAATAATGAATAATGCATCTACACAAATTTTAAGTAGGAATGGACATCAAAGTATGGTATTGTTAATATTCCCATTATGCGTGGTAGTGGAACTGTGACATTGACATAATATTGTACATCGTTGGCTTCAGGGTTAGGCTTTTTGTTGTACCATAGTTAAGTTAACATCTTCGACTGCACTGCAAAGTCAGTAACATCATCAAGCTAACCTTTGCCAATAGGTTAATGTTAATAACATCCACCAATTTGTCTATACACTAAACACAAGACCAACATTTAATCTCTGTGATCTGTAAAAAATTAATAAAAAACATATGATCTTAGTTCAAATTCACACACTTAACACTATAACTTATTACATAGAGTGCAGATAACAACAGTGAATTTTGAGACGCACTTCAATGACAAATAGTTGAATTACATGAAAATTTACAAAAATAAGAACTGAACAAGGAAAATAATAAAATGATTTACCTCAAGATAGATAATTGGAAATATTTTCTTAACTTTTCTGAAAAATGAAAGGGAATAGTTTTATTACAAAACAACTAACATGTACTATAAATACATTTAATTATTAATGTAGAACCCCTAACCCCTCATTTGGAATATATATAGTAAACTAAAAAATGACACTTTCACAATTAATTATGATACCATAAAACACAATTACTGGCTGCTAAATTCAACTCAGTATTGCACATGAAGTAATCCTTATAGTTATAACTACATGTATATTAATAACACAAAGTTCATACATTAGATTATAGTAACAAGAGAACTCTGGGTTCATGTCAACAGCCACAATCCCAAAATAAATTAATGACACATCAATTAATTGACCATTCATCTTTTTATAAAGCACCAGATTGACAAGGTATCTGATGTGATGTAATGAAACAATACACCAAGCTCCATTTCTTTCATAATAATTTCTAAAGTTATTGTGTAGCCAACAAATCAAACTGCTAATTTCTATATTGTACTCAGTTGAGTTATTACCTGATGAACACCTACACCAAGTAGATTTATTTTAGAATATTCCAATTAAATGATGATATAAATTTCATCTTAACACACCTATTTTAAAAAATTGGAAAAATTCAACCAATTGATTTGAAAAGTCTAACGTAAACCTTTTCAAATGTGACTTGGATTTTAAAATATTTTCGAACCCTCTGGACAATTAAAAAAGGTTGTAATGGATAATTTACACAACAGGTAGGACACTTAAACATCTAGTACTTAGAATAAGGGTATTATTTATTTTCTGGAGCTACCAAGCCAGCAAGAATGTTATTGTCCCTTTAAAAGAATCAACTTTATTAACAAAAACAAAAATTAAACTATCAGAAACTAAACAGATAAATCCAATTTAAATGAAAAAGGCAGTTATTTACCATTCTACATTAACATGACAACAAAATGAAGGAAAACAACTTGTAATAAAACGTTCATAAAAAGAGCAAAGTAACACAACTGTTAATACTTTTTTTTAGCGACCCTGCTTATATAGGCTCCCTTCACCCCTACACCCAAGTCTATCCACACCACAACAAAGGTCCATTTCATTGATTTTTTTTTTCAATTTAATGCTCAAAGCCATAAAAAAAGCCCATTTAAAACATTGAGAAATCAATTCAAATTCTATCTTTAGAATCATAAAATGTGAAACTTAAATTTGTAATTTAAAGTAGCTTAGTCTCTAACTCTATATCATCCAAAGTCTTGCAGTTGAAAACATGAATTATTGGTCAATTTAAATCAACATTGATGTTTGTTATCCTACCTTGAAAAGGTAGACTTCTGATATCCAATATTTACCACAAAATAAAATTTAATTTTACCATTGGTACACGAATCGTACACAATTAGAGTCAAAAAGGAAATAATTAAATGTAACTCATAGACAATCAGATTACATTATTATATTTGTTACAATCCATTTCAGCATTTGGGTAAATTTCTAGATCTCAAATATTAGCGATTTAGCTCTTTTAAACATTAAATAGGTCAGTTTTAAATAAGATCTAAATTTCCATCAAAATCAATGTAAATGGACCTTTGTGTTAATCAGATAAGCAAGTTACTTACATTGATACTAACTTCAGACTTTACAATTTTGTATAAAATTCTAACATGAAACTATCATGCAGCATGGGGTCCCTAACAATATCTATTTAAGAATAACAGAAACCATAAATGAAAGGTGTTAGGACCGGAGCTTCGACCGAGTGAAAACACCTTTAAAATACAATAACATGCCATTCCAAAATAAATAACCCTATCACCCTAAATGATCATGCAACTGATCCGCAAGCATGAGGTCCCTAACAATATCTATTTAAAAATAACAAAAAAAACAAACATAAATCATCATAGGGGTTAAAATTTAGGACCTGAGCTTCGACCCAAGGATAACACCTATAAAATACATTAATATGTTATTCCAAAATAAATATCCCTATCCCCCCCATCTGCATGTGTGTAAAATCTAACACTTTAAAATGAAATGACCGCATGCTAGGTCCATGGTGCTACTAACTGCCAGCAAGAGGTTCCTAACGATACCGGGTATCTATTTGAGAATAATACAAACCATAAATTAAAGGTGTTTTTTTTTTTAGGACTTGATCATATTTCACTTAAATAATTTCACTTCACATATTAAAGTCAATAGTCTAGTAACTGTATTACATTAGCAACATATTAAACTTACTTAATATAATACGTAACCAGTCCAGAAAATGTCCTCAGAAATAAAAGACAATTGTTTGTAGATAAAAATATAAGCCCAATAAAGAACGCTGGTAGTGGTAAATAAAACGAAGTCCAACTCTCAAGCCTAACGTTCAGAAAGCCCGAAAGTCATAATTCATATAACATCTAACATTCTACTTTCGATTCTCGAGAAGATAACTCAGCATGAATATACACCGGATACTCGCTAGTATCAAAGTTTACCCAAGTCGTACTATTAATAGAACCAATGCCGCCATTGAGTATTTTCCGATTAGGCCATGATCCAGTATTGTGCGGAATAGTGACAGTTGTAAACTGTGGGATTACTTTTTGTTTGTAAGTTTTAAAAAATATTCTGGTAAATACACATGAAGGAATCATTATTTGGCAGGCCGTGTTTCATCTGTATATTCTGTCTTCACTCTATATTTTAAAATAGTAAGTCATGATTAGTTGATTACCCTTACCTTTTACCAGGGCAGCAGTACTCCAGTAGAGTAGTAGTGCAACCGTTACTAAAAAAATATTTTGCTACCTTTTGAAGATCCAGTATTGTGCGTAGTAAATAAGTAAAGCCAGATACTATAAGGCCAAAGGTCTACATGTACTATGGCATTTAGTAACTGGATCATAGTAAAGACTAAAGGGCATACTTCTTATATAGATAAGAAACCTCATGTCTCATCCCTTCTTACTTTGTACTTGGTGATCAGAGATGGTGATATTTTATATTTTCAATTGGCACAACCATCGATATTCAATTATTGTTATTTATGACATTTCTGTCACATTCAAGTACAATTAAGCAAAAAATCCTACCTGACACAGGTACAAATCCCCTCATTTTAAATCAAGGGCGTATAATGGCCGAATGGTTACCACGTGCGTGCTGTATTATTCGGTCTGTTATTGAGTCAACCGGCGTGGTTTTGATTGCGATAAAATGTCCCAAAATGACCTACTAGTTTGTGTTGAGTGTACGTTAAACCCCATTTCTATCTCTTTTTTTTTTAAATCAAGCAATAATAAGAAATTAAAACATTGAATTTTCTTTACTGTCAATATTTGCTGATAAATGAATGTTATTTCAGTAGGTTGGGCTGCAATATGTAATAAGTTCTTATTGTGTAAAATTAACTTATTTTTTAAATATTATACTTAATTAATAAAGAAATTAACATTGCCAGGTGAAACTTAAGGCACCCAATCGTACATGTAGCTACATGTCAAAACCAATCAAATCGGTATATTTCAACTTTTTTAGCTGTCGTAGCTAATACTTATAGGAAACAGCAACTTGTGTATTTAAGGACACTTATTAAAGAGTATTCAGTCCATGTAATTTAACAAAGACAGAGATATATGGGCCAATAATATAGACCTGTATAACTACATAGGCAAATTATAAGAACATTCCAGTGATATGAATTTTGCAAAAATTGCTTTTTTCCTAGGTTTGGTGCTTGAGATAAAAAGTTGACAAAATGAGTTCTGGTTCAAAGAAACCAGTGAAGAAAGTTCTAACGGAGGAGGAAAGAGTAGAAATGTGTAGAAAAATGGATGAAGATCTGGACATATTTATAGAGGAGATGAAAGCTAAACACAAGGAAAAAATGAAAAATCAACCACCAAAAGAAGAAAAGTCTATAGACCAGATAATTGAGGTATGGTACATGTTGTTTTATAATTTTATGAAAGTGAAATATTCGTGTACTGATTATAAAATGTTAATTGTGTCTTAAATATTGGATATTAGGATCCTATAGATTCATGACAAGATAACAACATCAATATGGATTGAAATTGATTAATATCAAATTATAATTCTTGTTTTTGATTTCAAATATAATAGGAAATATTGAGTTAGAGACTCAGTTTCTTTAAGTATATATTTTTGTATGTAATCTTTGAATATCTTATATCAGATTACCATGCCATTTTATTTACATTATGTCTTAACAGGAATTAGAACGTCATCCAGCATTTGCGGAAGAGATTGATTTATCCAAACCTTTAACTACAGAAGTGGAAGGGTTGATGGCTTTAAAATATGAATGTGACGATCCAACAGGTGAGAGAGAGAGAGATGGAGTTTAATATCCACTTGACCTTGACACAAACTAGGCCATTTTGTGACTAACATATGGTTAAATCTTATTTCAACTCTTGGGGGGTCTTTAGCAGTGGGAGGAAACCAGAGAGAACCCACAAGGTTGGACAGGCAACCCTACTCCCGGGGAATCGAAACCACCCCAGTTGACTCAATGACGGACCTTATGATACAGCACCCACAATCTAACCATAGAGCCATCCAGTCCCCCCATCCAACAGGTTTGTCATGGAGTCAAGTGGGATGATTCCGATTCCATAAAGATAAATGAATTAAAGCTAAAATTTGATTAAAACATATACACAGTATTTTTCTATTTGTAGCACGAGCTGATAATTATAGAGAAGATGGTAATGATAATTTTAAAAAGAAGCTTTATAGAATAGCTATAGCTAATTATACAGAAGGTATAACATCTAACAGTCCTGATCGTCAACTTAATGCAGTTCTATATACAAATAGAGCAGCTGCACAGTTCCGTTTAGGTATGTCCTTTTAGAAGTACTAAAAGTCATTAAATTGATAACCTGCTTCAATAACTATTCACTCTGAACCAGGAATTTATCGATATAATTTTAGGCCTAGCTTGATCATCATTACAAAAGTCAGTATGATAAAAAACAGTCTTGATTATCAATCTTTTGATTTGATCATCAATGATGGTTGAACTGACAGTAAATGATATTAAGAGTTAATTGTGGTCTGGATAAGTTAATTAATGTCTAATTAATAATTTAGATAACATTTCTGGCTTAAAGAAAGACCTGAAATAGGCAGATTTAGCTTTTGCATAATGTCTGTTTAACATTTGTTACTTTAATCTTGTGTACATGTAATTTAGGTAATTATAGATCAGCATTCAATGATTGTATATTTGCCAGGAAGTATAAAGTTGACCATATGAAGGCTATTCTAAAAGGTAGGTATTTTATTAATATTAAATTGTCGTTCCACACTCAAAACTGAAACATTTTGGTGACAGAAGCTTTAGTATAGTTGCTCCTAAATTGTGGAATGGTTTGCCTTTGAAAATTCGAAACAGTGAAACTTTGACTATTTTCAAATCACAACTAAAGACTCGCTTATTTCGAGAATGCTATGAGAATTAGACTTTCTGTTCATTGTGTAAATAACCATTGTCTCATTGCGCTTTGAGCATGCTTTTTGGATGGATTTGGCGCTCTACAAATGTACATGATTATTATTATTATTATTATTATTATTATTACTATTATTATTATTATTAAATTTATGATTTATGATTTTTAAGAGAGGTATTAACGATATATCTGAAGTAAATATATATTATTGAAAATTATCTCTTCATCATTTGAGCTTTAGAATGGCAAAAAATATTTGATTGAATTTCTAAGTGTAAGGCCACACCAATTTCAGTTTATGTTCTTGGGGGAAAAATATTAATTTAAGAAAAATCACAAAAGTACTTATTCCGCTGTTAAAAAGCTTTTACTTTTTATGTTTTTGAAATTTTAAACAAAACATATTTGATGTAATTCTAGTGGCTTTTTATTCATTAAGACACAAATGAAAATTGTGGAGGAGAGTATTTTAATTAGTAATCTCTGTCATCGCCCAAACCATGTTTAGAGAATAGTTAAATTTTATGGGCATTATTCTTTTAAAACACGTTTATGTTTTTCTTGTTTCTAGGTATAAATTGTTGTTTAGAGATGAAGAAATACGATCATTGTATAAAATGGTGTGATGCAGCTTTATTGGTAGGTGTCCTACCGTAACTGTTAAGACTAATCCAACCCCGAACCCCAATAACTATTGAAAATTCAGTTATTTTGTATTATCAATAATACTCTAAATTCATTAAATCCCTAAAATGTCATCATGAGATTCACAAACTTCATATTCTTTTTTCCCTTAAAACTTGGTAGGAGTGATGAAATTGGGCACAAGGAGTTTTTTTTTGCTGTTTGCATTCAAATTTACAAACTCTTGCGAATGTAATATTCATTTGTGAGCCCCAACCAGCCCACACATATATTTTCAAATATATAGGTCCTGAAAGAAAACCCACGAGGTTGGACAGGTGACTCTACTCCTTGTCATGTATAACTGGAAAATCTAACCATTCGGCCATCCAACCACCAAGCTTAGAACAGTGTTCATACCATAATAATAATGGATTTACCTTGAACAACATTGCTCCAGGTGGTGATTCTGGGCCTGGAAATCCAATGTCTGTTAAAGCTCCGTAGTAGTTAACTTATTTAGGACAACGTTTGAAAAATAAACAAGACTGAAATTTTCCACATTTTTTTTTTTTTTTATTTTTGTAGATGGATCCTGATGATAAAGACGTCCTTGACACCAGGTCAAAAGCTGAAAGATTAAAGGTAAAGATTGAAATCCACTTAGCTTTGTATATTTTTCGTCAATCTAAATTTTTTAATATGTTATTTTGGTGCAAGGAACTTTGTATATTTTTTGTCTCATATTTTACCATAACACATTGTGTTCTCTTGTTTATAAAGAGGCTTGCGCACTGGTAAAGATTGCCATTTAATAGTTGTGAAATGACCTGGTTATTTTGGGTGGAAATTGAACCTTATTTTATCCACTCCTTTCTGTATATTTTAGAAACTAAAAGAACTTGAAAATCGTAAACAAGCTGTTAAAGAAAGAAAAGAAGAAGCTGAGGAGAAGAAACTTATAGAATTAATTCAGGTACATACATTAACACCTAAGAGGACTGTTGTTGAATATTGGTTGCTACTGACAACAAATATTTATAAACAGTGGCTATTCTTCTTCATCTGGTCCCAGGTAATACCAATTCATTTTTATATTAAATTTCAGAAAAAAGGTGTAAAGATAGCAGGGTTGGACAAATTAAAAAAAGAAACCAAATTATCACCCCTAGTATTAGCCAACATAGAATCACATCATCCAGCTGGTGCTAAAGTGAAAGTAGATGAGGAGAATAATTTGCTTTGGCCAGTTTTATTTTTTTATCCAGAATATTCACAAACAGATTTTATAGAAGCATTTAATGAAACAAATACGTAAGTCTTTTTACACAAGCTTTCAGTATACAAGTAGCTCATTTTTTTTTTCATCCTTTCAAAATTTGTCAATAAAATCTCTTGTATTAATGAACTTTAACCATCCTTTCCTTAAAGCTGCTAATCATTGTTTGATTTTTTCAGAAAATATGTCATTTTTCAAGGCATAATTGATACTCAAAGTAATGATTATTTCAATGAAGATTATAGGTGATGCTGGATTGCTATCTGTTTATGTCGTCTGCAGAACATGTTGAATGTTGACAAATTTTCTATCCATATTGATCAGACTTTTTTTTTACTGAATTTCCTTTAACAACGTATTTTGCACAGGATTACAAATCCTTAAAACGACTCTCAAAAACATTGAGCTTTAGAAAACTGTCAGTTAGATGTCTTCTTCATGTAAAGTAAATTATAATGGACTAATTTGTGATTCTAGTATGAAAATTATGGTTTCCTGCATAATCTGAAGATCTGACAAATTATTGATTATTGTTATACGCCCAAGTTTTCATGTGGACGTATTATGTCGTCGCCCCTGTCCGTCCGGACGTCCGTCCGTCCATCCACAATTTGTTTGTGGACTCTCTACAGGTCACAATTCTTATCCGATTTTGACGAAACTTGAAATATAGGTTTATCCCCAAAAGATCTCGGTTCCTTTCGATATTGGCATGTATCGGATCAAAACTTCATGGATTATGGCCCCTGATTGTACGAAAAATCACGTTTTTAGCTTGTGGACCCTATAGAGGTCACAATTTTGAACTGATTTTGATGAAACTTGACATGCATGTTTGTAACCCAAAGATCTTGGTTCCTTTCGATATTTGCGGCTATCGGAATGTAATTTCCTGAATTATGGCCCCTGATTGTCCGAAAAATCACCTTTTTTAGCTTGTGGTCCCTCTGGAGGTCACAATTATTATTCGATTTAAAAAACCGTTTGATTATATCACCGTTACACCCTAAGGAAGGTTGAGTTCGAATTTCGGGAAAATCGGACGAAAATTGCCATACAAAATGGCCGCCGTTAGTACGCGAATACTGTTAAAAAATGGTATATTAAGGTTGTGGACCCTGTGGAGGTCACAATTTTGATTCGATTTTGATGAAACTTGAAATTCATGGTTATAACCCAAAGATCTTGCTTCCTTTCGATATTTGCGCATATCGGATCGTAACTTCCTGAATTATGGCCCCTGATTATACGCAAAATCGCCTTTTTTTTAGCTTGGAGGTCACAATTATTATTCGATTTAAAAAACGTTTGATTATATCACCGTTACACCCTAAGGAAGATTGAGTTCGAATTTCGGGAAAATCGGACGAAAATTGCCATACAAAATGGCCGCCGTTTGTACGCGAATACTGTTAAAAAATGGTATATCAAGGTTGTGGACCCTGTGGAGGTCACAATTTTGATTCGATTGTGATGAAACTTGAAATTGAAGGTTATAACCCAAAGATCTTGCTTCTTTTCGATATTTGCGCATATCGGATCGTAACTTCCTGAATTATGGCCCCTGATTATACGCAAAATCGCCTTTTTTTTTAGCTTGGAGGTCACAATTATTATCCGATTTAAAAAAACGTTTGATTATATTACCGTTACACGGTAAGGAAGGTCGAGTTTGAATTTCGGGTAAATCAGACCAAAATTGCCATACAAAATGGCCACCGTTTGTACGTGAATACTGTTAAAAAATGGTATATCAAGGTTGTGGACCCTGTAAAGGTCACAATTTTAATTCGATTTTGATGAAACTTGAAATGCATGGTTATAACCCAAAGATCTTGGTTCCTTTCGGTATTTGCGCATATCGGATCGTAACTTCCTGAATTATTCGAATTTCGTGAAAATGGTACCAAAATTGCCGGACGAAATGGTCGCCGTTTGTACGCAAATAGTGTAAAGATATGGTATATCATGGTTGTTGACTCTGTACAGGTCACAATTCTTATCCGATTTTGACGAAAAGTCACATTTCTAGGTTGTGTACCGTCACACCATAAACATTGTCGACTTCGAATTTCATGAATATCAGACTGGAACTGACCAACAAAATGGCTGCTCCCAATACAGTATGAAATACAGGACTTAATGATGTAGGAAAAATCACTTTCCGTATTGTTTGTTCTCTATCCATCTCTCGAAAATGTGGGCGTATCCTGCCTGGCAGTGCCAGCCTATCTTTTTTATTATAGGTTTGCTGATCATATTTTACATATGTTTGGTGAAGAGGTACAACCACCATCTTGGGATACAGATAATAAATATAAACCTGAATCTATACAAGTAGGTATATCTATAGTCTACTTATTTAATATCACATTTTGATGTATATTAAAACATCAAATACTGATTTGGGTTTTCATATCAAATGTAGTATTTGGCAAAATTTCTTCTCCTGGAGGTTGGACAATGTGAAAACTATTTTAATAGTAGATCTTGAACCAAATAATAAAGAATCAATAGTCAAGTTAAAGATGCTTTACCACATAAAAACTGTGATTTGATTATATATATATGGACTAAAATGTATTCAAAGTTTGAGATTTGAATTTCAAACTATTTTATCTATCAAAGATATTTTTCAAATCTCAAAATGTTTTAATCTCAAGAAAACTACTGTATGTGGCTAGAATATATTTTAAGCTCCTTTGTTTGTCACTTGTATTTATTGCTGATGTTGCTTTCCATTTTCGAATACTATCGAAGCCTAAGTTAATTCTTTTCAATAGTTTGTTTAGCAAATACATATTTCTAATAATATTTTTTTGGAAAGATATTCTTTGAGAATCGAGAAGAAGAGAAGATTTATCCAGTAGATATTAACTCAACCTTGGCTAAAACCATGTTACATAAAAAGTAAGACTATATTTTTCAACACCTTTACTCCTCTGAATTAATTAGATCTATGGTTGTTTGATGAATGCAACTGACTGAAAGCATATATTGTCATCGCTCCTGTCCTTTGGCCTGGCATTCACAAAGGCTTGTGGATGCTTTAGAGCCTGCCATTCACAAAGGCTTGTGGATGCTTTAGAGCCTGGCATTCACAAAGGCTTGTGGATGCTTTAGAGTCTAAAGTTAATATCTGATTGACTTAAAATTATACACGGTGTTTAAGGTCATGAGATGCAGAAGCCTATTGATCTTCAATGATTTACGATAATTGCTTTGTCTTCATTGGGCCAATCGGTACAGAACAGTAGAATGTCACACCCAATTTTATTTCATTTCCAACAATTGTACGAGCATTGATCACTTTGTATAATATTGTGGATTGACTTTAAATGTATACACTGTGTTTATGGCCATGAGACGATGAATCCTAGTGAATTTTAACGATTGCCAACAGTTACTGCCAGAGTTATGACCCTTGATCACATTGAAATATTTTGTGGAGTAAATTTAATATCTGATTGTGTTTCAAGTTAATATCTGATTAACTTTAAATTTATGCACAGTGTTTAAGGTCAGGAGATGAAGAAACCTATTGATTTTCAAGAATTTCCTCTAATTATTGCTAGAAAAAAATATATGACAACCCTTGTTGACTGACCTGCTGTGGCTGTATGTTTCGTTGCCTGTCAGCCTATCATGTATTTTGTTGACATGCATTGTACGGTTTGATTGTGAGTGGTGCCCTAGATCCCCCCCACCCTCCCAACACCACCCACCCACACACATTCATCTTGTGTGAAGATGTTTTTCCAAGTTGACAATGTTGAAAGAAATTGGACAGTGTAAATATCTGTTTATTTGGGGTTTTTGGGTTTTTTTTTCTTTTTTAAGTTTTGAAGTAGACTGTGACTTGTTTTGTTGTCCCATATGTGTGTGCCTTGTAATAATAATCCGCTAATGAATAAATTGACGGGTTGAAGGGAGGTAACTCCATTTTTCATGGATAAAAAAATGGCCCAAAATAGATAGGGGAGCAGTTAGTTATTATTTATTTTAATAATAAATAAATATCGTTAAAGTGTGCTATTTATATGATCGATGCATTGATATTAACGTACGAATAATACTTTCATATAAATGCATCCTCTTTATTGCTTCACTGGAGAATAACATTGAATAGTTAGTTATTCCCCTGCCGGCATGATGGACTAGCCCTGTGTACTTCCTGTTTGTGTTGGAAACCATACTTGTGTGCGTATTTGTTGGTTGATGAGTTGATTTTTATATCGATCTGGGTCTGTGGTTATGGAAGATGAATCGAGGTGCAAGGAGGACATTTAATCAAACGAAAGAATCAGGACAACTGTTTTAAATTACTGAGTACCAACTGCTAAAGATTCTAGACTATTCTATACCGATTACGTCATCAAAATGGTTAAACTTACGACAGAACTTCTGACAAGAGGTACTTCAGGCCATACCAAGAAAAACAGAGAAGAAACACAAAGTCACTATTTGGAACGTCTAACACATTTATATTTAGAAGAAAGAGGAATAGATGATGTTGGAGAAGAATTGGGTTTATGTAGAAATTTAGTCGCTTTATATCTTTATGACAATCAACTTTCAAGAATACCAAATCTTAGCCAAAATCCTAACTTGACCCATCTTTATCTTCAAAATAACAACATAAGAAAAATGGAGTGTTTATCCTGCCTTCGAGATCTTTCCAAATTATATCTAGGTGGAAATGCAATCACTGTTTTAGAGGGTATCGAAAATCTAAAGCATTTACAAGAATTACATATTGAGAATCAGCAGTTGCCATCCGGGGAAAAATTACTGTTTGATCCGAGGTCTTTAAAGACTATTGTGTCATATGTTCAAGTGCTGAATGTTTCTGGTAATAATCTTGACAGTATAAAAGAACTCGAAAAAGCTGTTAATTTACGTCAACTTATGGCAAGTGATAACAATATTACAGATATGAAAGAGTTGTCTCTCGTTTTAAATAATTTGACAAATATTTGGCGATTAGAGTTGATTGGGAATCCTGTTTGTCACAAATCGAAATACAGAGACAAAATCATTGTCATGTGCAGAAAACTGGAATTATTAGATAGCAAAGAGATAACAGATACATCCAGACAGTTTCTACATAATTGGCAGGCATCTAAAGATGCTCAGAAAAGAAAGAAAGAAGAAATGAATAAACAAGAACTACCTGATGTATTGTATTCAGATCTTCCACCTGTAAAAGGTCCACCAATCCATGCCAATATACCTGGTTATATTATGCCAGGATTACCCAGAAAACAGTTTGAACAACTACTTGTGAAGAAAAGTACGTCTGATAATCTTATTGCAAATGACCCATCATTCAAACTAAATAAAATACCCCGAGCTAAGGTCTTCCCCTAGAATAAACAGTTAAGATAGTGGAATCTGTGAAGGGAACAAAAACTACAGAACTCAAAGTACATGTACTGATTGCAATTTCATTAATTACTGTATTTTTGCAGATAATAAAATTGTATGTAACCATTGATGGTATATCAAAACTTATAAACCATACCTGTTTTGTGTGTTATTACTGTGGAGTTTTTAAATTTATATTAAATTATTTCATATATTGAAACCAAATTTGGAACAGATTTTCATGTGCTACTTATATTCACTGTGAAGAAGATAATATGTCACAAAATATTAAAGTTGGGATGCCATGTCATTAACCCTCTACATTCTTCAACAAAATATAAATTTATACAATGAATTAAAGTTTATTAACGGGAAGTCATTTGACAATCGGGAGGTTCCAGTCTAAGTTGTTATAGTTATAGTGTGTGTTCTTTTGTGTTGAAATAAGTTAGTTACCTGGTTGTGTGCTTTTATTCAGTTTGTGTGTTAAAAAGATGTCCCTCCCACCCAAATTATACTGTAGCAATGGCAAATTGTATTGTTCTGTTCAAGTCTTGGTTCAGTAATGTGTTGTTTTTATTACCATAGAGAACTACATGGTAAACTATTTTGTGAGAACTTATGGATTGTGACAATTTGTGGATTGTGATAAATTATGACAACTTATGGATTGTTTTGTTTTGTTTTTACAAACGAGACAGACTCGTTCAAAGAAATAGTAGGACACAAATACATTCATTACCGGTAAATGTGTTTTTTTGCCATAGTCTTGTGTTGGTATATTATTATTCAAAGTGTCTCAGAGCTGCGATGTGAAAACTTTATTGCTTATTATAAATATTGTTAATTTATTGTGTAATTATTCATTATTTATTTTCAGGTTCTATGTGCATGGTGGAACTCCATATTTTATTATAGTTGTAAGAGGATCAAAATATTATGATGAATTTTTAAAACAATATAAAATTGCTTCATAAACATTATATTGTTTTGTTTTTTTCACGTCAGTATCATCTTGGCCATGGTGGAAAATGAGACTGTATTTATACTGGGTAATTGTCCTTTACTGGTTTTGTGCAAGTGTTATTAAATTCACTTTAATTATACATGTATGTTCTTATAAATCCACCACATGCTTTATATAGCCTCCAAACCATAAGTGCATGTTTTAAAGAGTAAGTATGAAAGAGTTTTGAAAATGTGAGATTGAATCACAGTTGAACTGGCAAAGCAGGCAGGTATTTAATTAACATTGTCATCCAGGTTAGAGACAAGAACAATCTTTGTCCTGTTTTTAGTATGGCCGATTCTTGTTGTGATGGCGTAACTCTGAACTGTACTGTAGACTGTTGTGTTCATGATGTATCCCAACTCTCCCTTAAATGATGTAATGCTAGATGGAAAATCAGCAAAATAGAAAAACTATGCATAATTCGATCAGTTGTCTGATGAGAAACATTCAATATTAATATTACCATAATGAAACACTTTAATACATGTCACTATGGTGTTTGTCTTGACAGCAGTTTTACTACTAACGGACTACAAGCTACCTAAATTATTCAGAGAAACCACCGCATTTTCAGTGATCAGCAGTGATCAAATTCCATTAGTATTGTAGGATCGATTTCTGTACAAGCCCTAAAACCACGAACATATCCCGTATATGTCAGCAAATATTTAATAGAGATGGGCTTTAATATCCACTCAACACAAACTAGGTCATTTTGTTTTACATGCTTTTTTATGTTTATATTAATAATATGCTTGCTAACTAATGTCTTGAGCAGTTAGAACACAGGAGACCCTAATCATTGTACGGCACAAGCCCAATCTAATTAAAATATAGATCTATATTTCGTTTCGTTTTTTTTATACATTCGATGGCCTACACTCATGTAGATCTAACAAGTTATAGTGGGAGCTCACGTTCTATGACGTCAGGTATCAAGCACGGGACATTTGACCCGATAACCTCAGTCATTCGATTAACCAATTAGCGACCACCATGCTTTTTAAAATCTACTTTTGTTTTGATTTCTATCTGCTGGTTTTAGTATTGATGTAATTGACTGGTAATTATCTACCCGACAGACCATTTGATTGGCTGACCCCTCATTTCAGGCAAAACGCGAGTTAAATAACAAGTCATCCAGATCCAAGAGTAGTAAAAAGAAGTAAAAACAAAATTTTGAACTATAAAAAACGAAACGAAATTGTATCTGTGTTTTAATCAGATTGGTACAAGCCTGGGGCCGAAACCACAACACTTGATTCAATGACATACCCAATAATCCAAAGAGCATATGTTAAGACTTCCGAACCTTCCTTGAAAGGACACAAGTTACGGTAATTGTACAGATAACTTGGATTTATATGAACAGCATTTGGAGAGAGAAATGGGGTTTAACATCCACTCAACCCAGACTAGGTAAGCTCATAATAAATAGAAGGAAAACAATCAAAAGAGAATAAAATCTGTGAAATTTATTGAAAAGATATAAAAGGATCCATGTCAATAAACCAGTTTCATCAGCCTTCAAAGGCATACGACACACCTGTGCTTGCCTACTCCATGATCAAACACGATAGCAGATGGCTTCCATCTTGTTTACTGACGGTACTACTTATTTTAAGACAGACTCGGCTTTCCAATGTATAATATCTACGTCATTGGGGATTTCCAATTTATACTCACCGGTTGCTATGACCCGCTATGGCGTTGTCTAGAAACGCGCGTGCTCGCGTTAGTTTAAAATTTTTGCTATACGTTTAACATGGACTATTTGATGTAATTTGCCTGATTTGATTTGGCCCCATTTCCATAAATTTAGGTTGTTTTTTAGAAATTTTTAGCAAATGTTAATCTTAGGTGTTTTTTAATTCTAGCCGAAGTAAATTTTTTTACAATTTATAGCGAGTTAAGTTATCGTCTCTAAGAGGCGGGCGTAGTATTTTAAATGGCGGCCATTTGCCATCATGTGTATTCTTGAAGTAGGTACACATGATGTAATCGTATGCCTTCAAAGGTTGATTTTAATGCGGTAACAACTGAAAATATTTATTTCTTGTCCCACAAGTGAATATATTAACAACATCCATAAACAGAACAAATATAAAACAGATTTTACTAACATTTTTACAACCTTTCCTCAGTTATTTGTATATTTAAATATATTAAATGATACTACAGGAGTGAAAGAAAAAATCAAGGTTAAAATGAGACCAATTTTCTCTCTTTGGTGCAAACAAATAAAATAATTTAGGTACCGGTAACATATGAGTAATATGACACAAATAATAAGAAATATAGAGTTTAAGAACCATCAACATAATTTTCCAGATATCTTGAAGGAAAGAAACCCTAGATTAGAGCTAGATGTACAATAGTGAGAATAGTAATAATATCAAGAAAATTTAACATTCAACTTCAGTGTAAATTTGTTACTGTTGCACAAAACGAAGATAATTACCAATTCCGAAATGTAAAGTTGCTTCAAAGTAAACTATTAAGAATGGTGTCAACGTATAGACTTGGGTATTATTCCAAGTACAGCTATAGTCCTGATATCCTCATATTTATTGCTTATGTCGGTTTCATTTGTTTTACAATAACATTTGAGGACTTACATAGACATAAATTTAAATGATCACATTTCTATTCATTATACAAGCATAATATGATACATAATTGCAATTGTATTATTTGTAAGTACTGTTATTTTTGGTATTTATTTTAGTAATTTATAAATATGCAAGCATGTATAGTTAAATGGATTGAATCTACCTTCACATAACATCTTCTACAAATTAAAATTTACTAGACACTAAATCATTCAATCATCAATCGAGATCTATAATACAACAAATAAAAACTAATGATGTTAATAAGATCCAGATTGCAGATCGGGCCTGAAGATATCTACCCCCATTCTCTATGACAAACAGTTAATTTGCACGTCATTAGACCATCGGGATTTCTCCATCCTCAGCAAGGTTTCGGAGCAATCCGTCATCAATACTGTCCGTCATAGCTGTGGTTCATATCTTCAGGTCAAAGGTCATATTACAGAAAGTGTTCAAAAGAAATCAGTTTTGTCTGGTGTTGATGACTATTTAAGTTGTCAGAAGTTCATTTCATAACATTTATTTCGATCATAAAAACATAATAGTGTGTAAACATTATTTTATATCACTTTATTGTATCAAAAATAGCAATAAAATCAAGTTTAAAAATTTGAGACTATGGAAGACCAAACTAATATAGTTATGTTACATGTGGTTGGGTGCTCCATAGTCTCAAATACTCAGTTAGTTCTGGCACTTAAAAACAAAGAGCCACTTAACATAAAGTAAGAAATGCCCTAAGGCAATGATAACCTTATAAAGAGTTTATTGTTTCTACTCCAAATGAAAACGGTTTTGAATTCATTTCCACTACTTGTGTCAACAAAGACAATAAAATGTTTGTTTCCATGGTAACATAAAGACACTGTGTGTAATATTTCCTATCATTCTACAATCCTGATTTAACACATCACTTTCCAAAATACTCCAACAAATCTTTTTCTATGGACTGAAAAAAAATAAAACAAAATCTAATTAAAGATACATAATGTAAGATTTAGATAAAGAGGTAGCCATTCTTGCTATATTAGTTTGTAAAAAGGTTATGTAAAATGAATAATTTGAAAATTTCATTCAAATTATTCTATTGCGATCTGGCCTTTGAAGGTTCGACAAGATGTGTGCAATAATTTTAACCACAATACTGGTTGTTTGAAGCTATGTCTCGCTCCTCTATTTTTAGATTAAAATATAGCTGAACTGTTCTAATTTATTTAATATCGAGAAATCTGATGCCATCAAGAGTTGATTATGGCCTGGATCAGTTAATTAATGTCTAATTAATAATTTAGATAACATTACAGTCCTAAAGAAAGACCTGCAATAGACAGATTTAGCTCTTGCATAATGTATCTTTTACAGAGATAATAGATAAGTTATTTATTACAGATACATCTAATTCCAAGATACAGTATAACTTTGGATTTGTTTTGTACATTCAATGCTAATTGCTTATCATACAACTCATCCAACCATAGATTGATTTTAACGAATATCATTATTTTATCATTAAATTAATGACACTAATGTAAAAGTTCTAATTAAATGCTGTTGATTTGTTACCCCTGATAATCTCAGGAAATTAATTCAAATACCATATTCATTTAATATTAATTCTACCTACACTGTAGGTAAATAAATTACAGTACTTACGTTTGGTTCAACATTTGGTGCATATCTTTTAACTGGTTTGCCAGCTTTATTAACCAAAAATTTACTAAAATTCCATTTTATAAAGCTGAAAAATAAACCCAAGACTTGTATTCAATATTTCAAAGATATGAATATTGTCAAAAGCAGGGGCGTTTAGAAAATCTAAAAAACTGACGTTACAATAAATGCTCTAGATGTGCTTTTGTCATCAAAGTCACAACATTACTACCATATTTATTTATCTTGCCTTGCCCTCACTGAATCCAGAATAGGTCCAAGCCTGGAAATAACTTTCACATGTGTGTCTGACACTATGTCAGACTCATGCTGCCTTACATTTTAAATTTTTGCTCAGACATAATACTCTGACATTTGGGTTTACACAAAGTCTATGCTGTTGACTAATATCTTTTGCGATCCACTTATCAACCTGGGCAGTTTGGTTGATTTCTCACAAATTTAAAAGTGTAGCCGATTAAAATGCCTCGAATGTCATGAAACTCGGGATAGATACATGTCTTAACTTGTCTGTCGGGAAACGGAGGGAGCTATTTTATCTCAGGAATCAAGTAAGAACATAATGTTTAATAATAAATGAATAACTGGGTCACGCTTCCTGCAGATTAAATACACACCCATCCCATCAATTTGATGTATTATTAATAAATAAGTATGATGAGAATATTAACTGTTCACTGCAAAATAAATCTCTAATTTCATAGTCACCTATCATCCGATGATATAGCTTTTTGTCTTTAAAAATGGTAGCCTAATCACGCGACAATTTTCTGCCTTTTCTATAAAGGTTTGAAAATACGATATTCTTTGGGGGAATTATCTGTTTGATTCATTATTAATTGATAAAGTATTATTTCCATTATCAGCTAATAAACATTGAAAACAATACAAATCTCTCATTTTATTTTGAACTCGCAAATCTTTAAATATAACTCCTGTCCCATTTGTAAACTGCAATGGCTGCATGTACGCAATCTAATTATCTATGTACAAGTTGTTGTGAAAACATGCAGAGATTAACTATGCTGTAAATACTACAACAGATTCATTAAATAATATTGATATGGAACTTCTGGGGTATGGATAATTTCACTTCTGAACATGTAAGAAATTAAAAGGAAGCCCATTTTGTAAATATGCAGGAATATGTTTCATCAGCTTTTGTAAAAAAAAAAAAAAAGTTTCTATAACGTTGACTTACTTTCCAAAAAATCCTTTCTGTTCATTTTTAAGGTATTTAAATAATGGATGTGCATCATCCCCATTGACATTAATTTTACTAAACATGTCGAATTGAACTCCATATTTTCCTGTGGCAAATTTTTTAATTTCTTCATCAGTGCCGGGTTCCTGAAATAATGCAATAAATTTATAATTAATTTCCTTAACTAATGCCTAGATCTTTTTTTTTATCAAAGGCTTAATAGTAGAATATTCACTGCATTCATTGAAGTAACCTTCTGGCTCAAAGTTCCAATCTACTGGTTTTGTTGAGACTGATAAGCATCAATCTTTTTAAAAGATCATAAACAACATTTTCAAACCTTACAAAATAAATGCAAAATACATTGTAAATATAGTCCTATGAATGTTGTAAAAGTACAGCAGTTAGAAGGTCCTGCAGTTTTTTTCTTGCATTCCATTAAAGAGCTCATTTTGAAATCTTTTTTTATAATTAAAATACAAACATGTAGTCAGAGACCTACATGTACCGGGGACCGTGGTACCAGTAATACATTGCACCAAAGACTTGCATGCACTGGATACCAGTAATACATAGCACCAGAGACTTAGATGTATTACGGTCCAAGTCAATCATAGCACCAGAGACTTAGATAGATACCAGTAAAACATAGCACCAGAGACTTAGATGTACTTGATACCAGTAAAACATAGCACCAGAGACTTAGATTTTTTTTTTTTTTCTAAACAATATTTTTATTCATTAAATCTGAATTTGGATTGGGGAACAGGCTATGCCTATGTGTAACCCCTCTCTCTGATTTACATACATGTACACATTATAAAAATATATACATACATACATAATTACATAAATATAGAACATGATACATAATGGATAATATAGAGACTCTTGTTTGTTGTTTTTTGTTGGTTTGTTTTTTGTTTTGTTTTATAATAAATATTTTAGTGGAAATATTGGTGACTATCTATTTAAAAGTACTGCTTGGTAATGTTGGGTATGTTAAGGACTGTACAACGTGCAATTGTTTAATTTATCCAAAAACCAATTAGGGGAGGTGAGGATACTGGACGAGTGTACGATATGGGGGACTGGAAATAACTTAAGCGTTGTTTATGGAGATTTAAATCTTTTTGATAAGAGAATGAATTGTTGAACTTCTTGGAAAATAAGTAGGTTTATCCCAGGACTAAGTTTTGTTGACCCATACAACAGACAACTGATTGTTTTATGGTTGTTTTGGAGGTTGTCGATTGTCTGTTTTCTTGCATCTGAATGTAAGGGGCATACGAGTAAATAATGTTCCGGATCTTCGAAGTTGTGACCACAGAGGCAAGTAGGGTTATCATCGATATGTCTGAGAAATTTATGGCCTTGCAGATTTGAGCAACATAATCTAAGTTTACAGTGGATTATTTGCAATATTCTTTTCCCCAGGTAGTAATATGGTGGCACGGTGGTATCAAGTTTGTTTAGTGAATTTCCAAAGATAGCTAGGGATCGAGAGTTTCTAATTTCAAGATTGAGTTTGTTCCATTCTCGTATACTTGACGGGATGAAAGACTTGGAGAAGATTTCGGTTCTGCATCTGATTTCTTTCAATTTATCTTGGTTCCTAAGAGAATATTTATCAGGATTAAAGGAAAGTTCTAATAAGTCAGAGAGATATGATGGCGCGAGGTTGTTAATAATTTTGTACATTAATTTTAATTTATGACGACGGCGTCTTTCCGACAGTGGAACAAATCCAGTCTCTTTGTAGAGTAAGGCATGGCTAGTACCTCTAACTGCTCCACAGATCGTGCGTAGTGCATCTAATTGGAGGGATTCTAGTTTGTTAGCTAAGTAATCGCTGCACCCATCCCAGATAATATCGGCATAATCAAAGTGTGGAAGGATAAAAGATGAGTATATTGTGTTTAAAGATTTTCTATTTAATCGATATTTTAGAGAACGAAGGCAATTTACTAGTTTTGATACTTTGCTTACAATGCTGTCTATATGATTATTCCATTTACAGTTTGATTGGAAGATTAGACCTAGATGTTTGTGTTCGTTTACTTCTTTGATTAGTACCTCGTTCATAAATAACGGTGGTTTAGCTATGTGGGGTTTAGTAGTAATAGTCAGTGCCTCTGTTTTTAGGGGGTTAAAGGTAACTAGCCATGTCTCAGCCCAATTTTTGATTCGATTTAAGTCATCATTGATGATAGCGGCGCTTGCCCCTGGGTCTTCAATTTTTAAGTATAAAGAGGTATCGTCAGCAAATAATCTGATGTTTGAATTTATATTGTTTACAATGTCGTTAATATATATTAAAAATAAAAGAGGTCCTAGTACAGATCCCTGGGGTACCAGCTGGGATGCTTCTGGGGTCCGATGAGGTGCCATTTATGGTTACACGTTGTTGTCTATTTGTTAAATAATCTTCAAACCAGAGTAGTAGTTCACCTCGAATCCCAGCAGCATCTAGTTTATGAAGGAGTCCGGCGTGCCAAACCCTGTCAAAAGCCTTGCTGATATCACAGAAGACTATTCTAGTGTATTGATGTTGGTCAATGGCTCGACAGAAAAAGTGTGTTAGGTCGATTAGTTGGAATATAGTAGAATCACCAGGAAGAAAGCCACTCTGCACGGGTGTTAGTATGGAGTTATCTTTAAGGAAGTTAAAGACATGTTTGTGAATGATTTTTTCAAAAATTTTGATTAATATACTTAAGAGGGAGATTGGTCTATAGTTACTACAATCATTTGGAGAGCCTTATTTGAATATAGCGACCACGTTTGCAAATTTCCAAATGTTTGGTACAATATGTAAATCTAATGAGAGCTTAAAAAGTTGACAAAGCGGAAGACAGATTTCATTGGAGATATATTTTAAAATTCGAGTATTAATTTCGTCGGGCCCTGAGGCTTTTGTGGTATCTAAGCTATCTATTATGTCTTTAACTTCCTCTGGATGTGGTACAATCTTATCGATGCAGTTTGGGTTTGTAACGAGCAGTGGTAGAGATTTATTAGTGTCATCTAGTTGTGATTGTTTGATAAAGAATGAGTTTAAGGCATTTGCTTTTTCGGATTGAGTAAACAAGGTGTTACCGTTAACAGTTAATGGCGGTGGTTCGTTCGTAGAAGCAGCACGTGTTTTAGTATATGAATTAATAAGTTTCCACCAGGTTTTCGTTCCAAAGTTGTCTGTGTCACTAATCTTTTTGTCTATTTTATCAAAGTATTCGTTTTTGCTTTTCCTAATTAAGTCTATGTAGTCATTTCTAATTTTCCGAAAGTTATGCCAATCAGAGTCTAAATTTCTATTTACCGCTTTTTTATGTAATCTATTTTTTTTCTTTTTCATGCGTCTTATTGCGCCATTCATCCAGGGTTTATCATGTTGCCTAATTAGATGTACTAGGTACCAGTAAAACATAGCACCAGTAAAACATAGCAGCAAAGACTTAGATGTACTTGATACCAGTAAAACCAGAGACTTACATGCACTAGGTACTGGTAATACATATAGCACCAGAGAATTAAATGTACTAGAAATCAGTAATACCTAGATCATAGCACCAGAGACTTACATGTAGTAGATATCAGTAATATATAGCATAAGACTCCTGTATACTAGATACTGGTAAAATACATAGCAATAGAGACTTAAATGTACACATATCGATAATACATAGAGTATTCAGAGACTTACATAACTGGTACTACATAGCATCAGTCAGAGACTTAAATTTTAATATAACCGGTAATACCTAATGGTTCCTATAGCACCAGAGACTTACATGTAATAGATATTGTTAATACATAGCATCAGAGACTTACAAGACTAGAGACCAGTAGCATCTGACAATTAAATGTACAAGAAACCGGTAAAGCACCGAAGACTTACATCTTCTAGATATCGTTAGCATCAGAGAATTAAATGCACTAGAAACTGGTAATACATACAGTGCCACAGACTTACATGTACTAGAAATCGGTAATACATAGCATCAGAGACTTAAATGTACACTAGATACTGGTAATACATAGAGCACCAGGTCCCTGTTTCTCAAGATCTTAGTTAAAGATAAAATCCAAATTTTAGTAGATACTTCAATTTTGAGTGGCTCAACACTGAAATCAATCTACATGTAATATTATCCAATCAAATTACGAAAATTTGGATTTCATTTTAGTTAAAATTTTGTGAAACAGGCGTAGGGTACCATGGTATCATAAATCTTGAATAAGCTTAATTTAGTATTTATTCTATCAAACTGGCCAGTGTATTATCTCTTGTTATAGAAAAACATTTTGATAATATCTTCAATTATCTATGTTACATGTTCAGACCTCTTATCAAACAAGTCAACATTGAAGCTGATGTCCAAAGCATCCTACCCAATGTAAATAGATGACACTCACTAATTACTTGACTACATGTATTTACCTTTTGATAAAGCATCTAACAATCAAATTGTTTATCACCCTGTTAACTAAAAATAGGTTGCCAGGCAACGAAACATACGCCCACACAGCAGCCAAATCGTCCGGGCAGTCAACAAGAGTTGTCACATATTAAGGAATTATCAGAAAATCATTAGAATTTGTTTGGTTTTTATAATCAAACCTGTTTTTTTTTAAATCAGATAATAATTGTGACCTCCAGAGGCACAACAAGCTAAAAAGGGTGATTTTTCGTACAATCAGGGGACATAATTCAGGAAGTAATGACCCGATGGGCGCAAATATCGAAAGGGACCAAGATCTTTGGGTTATAAACATACATGTCAAGTTTCATCAAAATCGATTCAAAATTGTGACCTTTATAGGGTCCACAACCTTGATATAACATATTTTCACACTATTCGTGTACAAACGGCGGCCATTTTGTCCGTCAATTCTAGTCCGATTTTCAAGTAATTCGAACTTTCTCTTCATTACCATGTAACGGTGATATAGTCAAACGTTTTTTTAAATCGGATAATAATTTTGACCTCCAGAGGGACCAAAAGCGAACAAAAGCAATTTTTCGGTCAATCAGGGGCCATAATTCAGGAAGTTACGATCCGATGGGCGCAAATATCGAAAGGAACCAAGATCTTTCGGTTATAAACATACATATCAAGTTTCATCCAAATCGGTTCAAAATTGTGACCTCTATAAGGTCCACAACCTTGATATAACATATTTTCACACTATTCGCGTACAAATGGCGGCCATTTTGTCCGTCAATTTTGGTCCGATTTTCACGAAATTCCAACTCAGCCTTCATAATCATGAAACGGTGATATAATCAAACGTTTTTTTAAATCGGATAACAATTTTGACCTCCAGAGGGACCACAAGCTAAAGAGGGTGATTTTTCGGACAATCAGGGGCCATAATTCAGGAAGTTACGATCCGATTGGCGCAAATATCGAAAGGAACCAAGATCTTTGGGTTATAAACATGCATGTCAAGTTTCATCCAAATCGGTTCAAAATTGTGACCTCTACACTGTTCACAACCTTGATATAACATATTTTCACACTAGTCGCGTACAAATGGCGGCCATTTTGTCCGTCAATTTTGGTCCGATTTTCACGAAATTCATACTCAACCTTCATAACCATGGCACAGTGATATAATCAAACGTTTTTTAAATCGGATAACAATTTTGACCTCCAGAGGGACCACAAGCTAAAGAGGGCGATTTTTCGGACAATCAGGGGCCATAATTCAGGAAGTTACTATCCGATTGGCGCAAATATCGAAAGGAACCAAGATCTTTGGGTTATAAACATGCATGTCAAGTTTCATCCAAATCGGTTCAAAATTGTGACCTCTACACTGTTCACAACCTTGATATAACATATTTTCACACTATTCGCGTACAAATGGCGGCCATTTTGTCCGTCAATTTTGGTCCGATTTTCACGAAATTCATACTCAACCTTCATAACCATGGCACGGTGATATAATCAAACGTTTTTTTAAATCGGATAACAATTTTGACCTCCAGAGGGACCACAAGCTAAAATGGGTGATTTTTCGGACAATCAGGGGCCATAATTCAGGAAGTTACGATCTGATTGGCACAAATATCGAAAGGA
Source organism: Patella caerulea (assembly GCA_036850965.1). Lineage (NCBI taxonomy): Eukaryota > Metazoa > Mollusca > Gastropoda > Patellidae > Patella > Patella caerulea. Next base: position 31,650,707 of record JAZGQO010000008.1, read on the forward strand.
ACCAAGATCTTTGGGTTATAAACATACATGTCAAGTTTCATCCAAATCGGTACAAAATTGTGACCTCCACACTGTTCACAACCTTGATATAACATATTTTCACACTATTCGCGTACAAATGGCGGCCATTTTGTCCGTCAATTTTGGTCCGATTTTCACGAAATTCGAACTCAACCTTCATAACCATGGCACGGTGATATAATCAAACGTTTTTTTAAATCGGATAACAATTTTGACCTCCAGAGGGACCACAAGCTAAAATGGGTGATTTTTCGGACAATCAGGGGCCATAATTCAGGAAGTTACGATCCAATTGGCGCAAATATCGAAAGGAACCAAGATCTTTGGTTTATAAACACGCATTTCAAGTTTCATCCAAATCGGTTCAAAATTGTGACCTCTACACTGTTCACAAGCTACAAAACGTCATTTTTCGTACAATCAGGGGCCATAACCCATGAAGTTACGGTCCGATACATGCCAATATCGAAAGGAACCGAGATCTTAGGGTGATAAACCTATATTTCAAGTTTCATTGAAATCGAATAAAAATTGTGACCTGTAGACTGTTCACAAACAATTGTGGACGGACGGACGGACGAACAGGGGCGACGACAATATACGTCCACATGAAAATGTGGGCGTATAAAAACTGGTCAAGGTATTGATGTATTGAAATCTTACACTTAGGTCAATATGTATTGACAATCTTTACTTTCCCTAAATGTTGTTCATCTAACTCAAAGTATTCAATGAGCAATGAACTGCACCTTGATTAGAAGCAAAGTCATTGTGTTAAAAAGTGTAACAGACGGATTCATTTCAATAGCCCCAAAGCTATCTTTAATTTTACAATTCCAAATTGTCCTCTCACCTGTCCTCCAAATTGATTACATGGGAAGCCTAGGATCCTCAGACCATGAGATTCAGCATACTTGACGTGCAAAGCCTGTAGCTGTGTGTAGTTTTTTTCGGTAAAACCTCATTTAGAGGCTACGTTTACCACCAGGCAAACATGACCCCTGAAATTAGTAAATATTCAACATTTAGATGCCTATTACAGCCAATCAAATAATGTCTTACTGTTTTTCCTTTCATACTATAAAAAAAAACCCCCAAAAAACCCAGAAGGCAACCATTGTGATTCCATGTAACAAAACATACTAATTTGTACTAATCTCATTGTTTAATTTAGGATATTAAACTGAATTTAAATATAGAAAAAAGGTCCATTAAATCCAAAGTCAATCCTGTAGCACTAATACACAGATAAAATAATAATTCATGGTATAGATTGGCATATACAGTACTTATTCAATAGCCTGGAGTGAATTATGTATTATGTAAGTTCGTTGAAAACACAACAGTTTATTAATTAATTTACTATAGTCAATATTTGTCTATAAATCAAAGAAAAAAAAAAGTATTATAATAAATATTTCAATACCTATATTTTTCTAAATCGACTTCATTGCCATCAATGTCTGTAGCCTTAAATTCATATATTGATTTGGCTTCCTTCCAAAACAATTTATTTTCTGAGGCTGCCTGCAAATACATATGTTATAGTTTATAAATACCTATATTACAAAAAATAAATCTACATTAAAATTGTTAACCTCAGTTTTTGTAGCATGTTTACATGAATACATGCTCTAGCTGAATGTTGTTAAAAGTCAGCTATCTTCAGACTATGACTAATTGATGAGGCCTGGCTGTGTAGGTTACAAGACTTTGTGGAATAGAATGCAGGAATTAACATCCTGTTAACACATTACTTAAGCTATTTTTTAAGACACATATAACTTGGGTATAATATTTAAGAAACACATAACTTAGGTCATTTTACATGTACATACAGTAATTTTAATTTCTGTTACATGAACAAAGTGTGGCTGGGGAGGGAGATCTTAATACTAAATGTCTAGATCTAGATTAAAAATCCACTTTCAGTCATAGTCCACCCGTGATCCAGGAATTTTTGCAGTAGGGGTTTGCCATATCTCCTGATAAAGGATAATACTGTGAAATGTTGTTTTACAATTTTCATTATGTAGTTCAGCAAGGGGGGTTGACCACCCCACCCTCAAACCTGTTAAGACAATGTCTGGCTCAAATCAGGTTTTATCAAATGCTACATGTACATGTATATCTATGCCTAAAATAAAAGCAATACAACAGAATGACTAATCTTTTGAAATATGTGTCCACAACCCAGACTGCTTGTATTAAACATAATGTGATCATCTGGGTTGTGATAGATAAACTAGTTTAACGATTCTGTAAGCACTCACGAAAATAAACCATCTTTTTGGATTCCTGCATATATATCTGTTATGCATTATGTTCGCTTTATCGTAAGGGGAAACTAAATTTTACATCTATAAATAGATGCATGTTTTATTTATAAATGTATGAGGGCTGGCTGAAAAGTTCGAAGCCTATATGTTAAAGACTTGTACAAAGTTTACAAACTTGAGGTTTCCGGGTTTTTTTTTCACAGCCCCCTTCATTTTACCAATTACGTCATCATAATTCATTACTAGGGAAATGCGACCAGTTAACTCCTTTTTCATTTTTGGAAACATGTCTCATCTATGGTTACAAATCTGGCCAAAATTTTCAGGATCTGCTTCAAAACTTTGCAGTTTGTCACAGGACGTCTGGAATCTAACACGTTTCTGATCCACAGTCGAGAGCTTTGGCACCCATCTTGCAGAAACTTGTCATTCATAACTTGCTGGCGATAATGTGCTCAATCCTTTCATAAGCAATGCATCGATTCGTCAATCAGCCATCAACATATTGTGCACCTGGGTAATGTTTTCTTGAATGGTTGCTGTTGATGGCCTTCCAAGACGCGTGTCATCGTTAAGGCTCTCTCTGCCACACTTAAATTCTGCAGCCAAATTCTTTACTGTCGCAAAAGGAAGGGTCATCAACCCCTAAAGTAGAGACCATGTCCGCATGTATCTGTGTTGGGGTTAATCCTTTCTGTTGCAGATACTTGATGACTGCCCTATAGCCAGTTTTTTTTCCATTTCTGATCTGATCTGAAGACAATAATATCGCTACAGTATTACAGTTGTAGTTAAGTCTATGATTCATTCAATGATTGTACTTGTTAGTGGCAAAAGTATGTTTCAACGCAATTGATCTATCCTTTTCACAGTTAGACCTTTTTAGCCAGTTCTCATGCATTGTATTTGCTAAGATAACTGAAATATGAAATAAATTTTTGTGGGATACAGAAAGTTTCAAATAAATGGGGTATTAAAGTTTAATATAAAAATAAATTAATGTGAATTATGCTAAAAAGTTTGAAGAATTCTGCAAAGAAAAAAATAGATACTGCTAATTGTAATACTGCAAATGTACAGAAATGCACTTTGCGTCAGTAACTTATAATCTATTTGGAATTTCCATTGCCACTGTAATTAATTTAAGATTTTTATATGGTGAGATAATAAATGTACCCACATGACTCATGTGACCATGTATAAATGTACATGTATATTACGGATATGCTTTATTCATAAGGGTGGATAATATATATATATGTCAACTACATTATAAAAGGTCATGAATGAATACAAACACAGTTTTACTGGGTACACCCTTAGTAGTATCATTGTCAAATCTAGACATCCTCTTAATAAAGTCCTTGATTGTAATCTATGAGTATTAAGGGGAGCGACCTATATTCATTGATGAGAAGTGCCAAGTCATAATGTTATATTGACCAATGTAGATAAATACCGAACCAAGGATTTTACTGTGTCCTTTGGTTATCTTGGTTACTCAGATTTGTTGACGGAGCAAGCACTAACGTGCTTAAGTACCACAGCACAGTACAATTAACACAATCATTAGACAGTACACCACTACCTTTAATTTCAATGGTGTACCTGTAACTGAAAAACAACACCAAGTTCTATTTGATAAGTTTAATATTGCATATAAGCTTTAAATATGTGTATGTAGGGTTCATGTACCAGTCAGCCGTATCCCGAACTAAATCTACAAATTCACTGTCAACTTTTGTTTTGTTTGTGTTACTATGTTAGTGTGATTGTAAATACTAGTCTGATGACAGAGAACTAACATGATTTAAATTAAAATACATGTACATGTATTTACAATCCATAGTCCAAAGCTTTTAGTATAACATTACCACTGGAAGGGACTACACATCGTCTCTCCACCCATCTGCCTGTAATTTTGATATTCCAGAAGTTGACTTTAATTCAATGAAATTTTTCTTGATATTTTCAGGTTCATGTATTTCATTGAAATTTAATTTAGCAGACTACCAGTGCATTGTTTTTCCAGTAAATTCAATGAGAATTCAGTTTTACATATCTATTTCATCTATAACTTACTATAAGGGCCGCATATGTTTACTTATTTGGATTAATTCAAAGAAATGTATTCGTTACAGTATCAGTCTCGTATAGATAATGGCATTGAAAACTTGTAGGACTTGCCCTGGGTATCCTATGGCTGTATGGCGTAAAGTATTGCTTGAAAAGAACTTTCAGAATCCTTGTTTAAAGTAACTAAGTCTCTAACTCAATAGCATCCAAGATCTACAACTTTGAAAACACAAATTATTTGTCAATCTAAATCAACATTGATGCTATGATCTTACTAGAAAAAGACTCGCTTCTGATATCCAATATTGTAGACAAAATAAACATTTTACCATTGGTACACTAATCGTGTACAATAATGCGTTTCCGCCCCAGTTGTAACAAGACACTCGAGGGACGAGGCTAGACACATTGCACTAAATCGACTGGAACAACCAGACGCTAGAAATTTGCAATCGATTGAGACTGCTGACTTATTTTAGCCGAACATAACTGATTTGAAATTAGAGTAAAAACGGAAACCATTGAATGTAAATCAGTTTATATACAATCATATTACAGTATTATATATGCGTTCACTGTTGTGACCCACTTGTGTCAATTTCTAGGCCCCAAATGCTAGCAATTTAGCTCCTTTAAATTAAAACGAAAAGTCAAGAGTTCCTTTATTCCCTTCCAGGTAAACTTTTAGCATGAATAAATTAATGTAGTTTTTGTGCTGGAGATCCATGTTTGATCCATACGTACATATAAAGTACTATATATTACTACCCAACAAATTGAATGAGGTTCAAAGTCCAAACATGTATACACGTGCTTAGGTTGAATTACAGGTACAAAATTGTCACTCAAACCTACCTTAGATACGGGTACCATACTTAACAGGTAAAGATTAATGTTTGTATTTTATGAAGAAAGCGATTCTGATTTAACAATATAGCGAAAAGTGCCAGATATACTAATAGTAGCACTCCTGCAGTCTGTCACTCCAGAAATTTCAATTAAATGTGGAGTTATTTGAATATGTTTGGGATATTTTTCCAAAAAAAATTTATATAGGTATAAGTGATGTTCATATTGTCTCTTTAACTTACCGGTAAGGCATTTATTTATTCTCTTTTTATTGGTTTACTACAGTAAATTGTGTTAAGAAAAAAAAAATTAATATCTTTAGAGTTGAAGTTGTAATTGTAAAAAAAATTTAATAAATAATTGAGACTAGAAGAGTCTTCTTATACTGAAATGACAAAAAAAAATGTAATAATAAAAAAAGACGCTGACAAACACAGGCGCATTTACCTACCATGACGGCTGTACAATAAAGACCTGCTACAGAACAACTCGATACAGCGGTCAGTCGACCTACTGAATTCCACAAACTTTTATTCAATCGTGTCAACAACATAATTTTAGTTTATCACGTCCTTCAAAGTTAACATTGAAGGACATTCACGGCTACAGTCTGGATAAATGTATCTATAGTCAGCGATTTTTACACTTGGCACAGTTTCACATTTATGATTTTGGGCGCCGACTTTGAATAATGTTTAAAAGTCGATAGAAATGAAAATTGTCGTCGTCAAGTATTTTTTTCATTTCAAATTACTAAACTAAACAGAAACAATTTTTTATTGGGCTGTTCGTCGAACATTTTAATACGAAACTAAAGTTTGGAAATCTTCAGATAACCACTTCCGGTTTTGTTATTTATTTTTAATTCACGTGTTTTATTTGCAGTTTTTGTGAAATAAAACCGTTTCAGGAAGAACAGGTTATTATAAAATGGAACAAGATGAACAGGACACGTACAAACTCTGGAGAATCAGGAAAACGATAATGCAGGTAGATGGAATAAGACACAACTGCTACAGTAATAAACAAGTACTAAATGAAATCACCCCAACCGCCAACCAAACACACACTGACACTGACAGTGACACAGTACACACTGACTCTGTGATCTGTGTCTGACACAACAATTACTCTGTCCATAGGCGTACGAGCCAGGGGGGCAGGGGCAGGCCCCCCCCTAACTGCTCCCCCTAACTTTCGGGCAGACGGGTAAAGTGAGATCAAAAATTATTTCATCTACTTGACAAAATATAAAGTGCCCGAAATCTAATAAAACACTAATTTTACGGGCTTAATTATTAATAGCAGTAAAACGTGTTTACGGCCGTCAAATATTCCAAAATGTTTTAGGGTGGTCTATACAAGGTCAGCTCAGCTTCTTCGCCTCTTTAAGAAAACCAGCGCCGCTGTCAGTAAACCTGCAATTTTTTCGGGCATTTCTAGTTTTGCTTCCCTAACTGCCATTGAGCCCTAATAAAACACTAATTTTAATTTCTTTTAATTGAATACCGCGAATTTGTACTGAGTTGACAATGGATTAAAACATTTTGTCTGGAGCCACTCTACTTTGTGTGACATTTTTCGGGGATCGATTAGTATTTGTGAATGCAGCTGCAACAGTCTGATTGGATGCTTGGAATTCGGTGTGAGATTTGGGTTACAAAACCATAGGATACTTTTGGAATTGCGGTGGTCAAATTTTCAAAATTTTCTCCAGGAGGGTGAGGCCCCCATACCCCGCGATGATTAATTGATTGTTTAAAATTTGGGTCAGCAGGTAGGCTGTATTGGACCAAATTGAAGTTGCTGTATTCACAGTCTGGAATAGCGTTTGCGGCAGTTAAATTTTCAAAATTTTCCCGTCTTGGTGGATTGTAAGAGATTGATTGAAATTCAAGTCAGCCACCTTAATTAAGCTATATTAGACCACTTTAAGATGCTTTGTTCACGGACTGAAATTGCAGCAAAACGTGTTTGCAGCCATCAAATATTCCAAAATTTTCTTGGGGGACGGGTGTGTGTGTGTGTGTGTCACTGTCTGTAAACTCGAAAATTTTCGGGCGATTCGGGTTCTGCCCCCCTAACTGTCACCGAGCCCGTACGCCTATGATTCTGTCTGACACAACAATTACTCTACTGTTGGTAGTATGTGCTAACCAAAATTCAATTTTTTGAGCTAGTTAGAAAAAAACCTGAGAATCATTAATCTGTTTAAATTTTAAAAATCGGTTCAGAACTTTTATTTTTGCAGCTGGGTTTATATACCAGTACGTAAGCAGCGTTTTGCAAAATTCCGTAAAAAACGGGCAAAATTAATAAAATACTTATTTGACTGACTAAATGAATTTGGAACAGGCTCAGATTTTACCCACATGTGCTAGATATACACATTAACTAAAATCAACCACAAAAATATTGTTTTTAACATTTATTTGGACAAAATGTAAAGGAAATTGGCCATATTTTGTACAGAAAAGTAATAAAAATGACTATATTATGTAATACAAAATCATAAAAAAAAATCATTAGATTTTGAAAATTGGTTTTCTGATTCTGGAATAGTAAAATCAAACTAGGAAGTATGTTTTCTTTGACCAGATATGAAATATTAAATAAAATATGAAATTTAATAAAAGGAAATGTAAAATAAAATATGAAATCTAATGAAAGGAAATGAAACAAAAACCTCTTACATTTAGGTATACCTACATATTGTATGTCTAATGAATTACATAATTACTAAACTATTTCAATAATTTCAAATGGGATAATATTAATCCATGAAAAAAGTTACAAAATTCCAAACTTTTCAATCAGAGAAAAAAAATATTCTTACCTTGCTATGTGTGACAAACTTTCCATGCGCCGCAACCTTGACATCTTTACTGTTTTGGGTTGAATGGAACCAGTATCAATTGCAGGAAATCGACACAAGCCGTAATACAAGACCTACTTTTCGCGAAAAAAATGTGTCATATTTGTGACAGCCAATTAAGAAAAACAAGTTCCGTCCCTTTTTCGGTTGGCACACGCTACTGATGAGAGTTAATATTTGCTTTCACAGATCATTCATAAAATTTTACTTAGTGTTTCCCTTTGTTGCATTAAATCCTCTGCTTAATTTAAATATCCCCCCAAATGAAAGAGTCTGCTCTTAGTATCATATTCATATTCACAATGTAGGCCCTAAACATATAAAATTATAAAAAGTCATCATGATATGTAACAGGCCTTGCCTGAGTAGAGCGAAGCTGATTTATTTTCATTGACGTCAAAAATATGTGACGTCGTTGAATAGACACGTCATACAAATATATCTATGAGACGTATTACCGCTTGGGCGAGATTTGGTACATGTAAGTTGACATGCGCATCGCTAATTTTGCCCAGTGTTTCTGGTTCCGTCTGAATTTTTTTTTAATCAACAGCCTGTGAGTGACATTTTTACTTACGCTCCTGTGTTACCGGAAAAGAGCTTTCGTCAAGCACCGTGCTGTGTGCGATGCTTTAGAGCTTCGCTCTATATTATCATGTCATGTATCAGAACATTTTGGTCCAACTGTTAAAAACTGAACAATTGTTCGAACTCTATACTAACAACGTTTCATTCTCGATTTCAGACAATAAATGATGAATACATGTCATTAAAACTTAATTTGTTGATATAGCTGCAGAGCGGAGCTGGTTAACTTGTCCACAAACAAGTTTGTCTACAATAGTACAATTACATATAAGTTGTCCACAGGCCCCATTGTATTGTGTAAACTCGTCTATATTATTAGCCAAGTCAGTGCAGAAATGTGGGTCATTTAAGCCCATTTAATTCTCATTTATGTACGGGGGGTTGGGGATGGCCTAGTGGTCTAGAGTGCGGCGCTTCGACCTCTAGCTGGCCGGTCACCTCTGGCTTGCGGTTGTGGTTTGGAGCCCTGGTGTGAGCGTATGTGGCATGGAGATAGGGGCTCCTTCTCAACCTCGTGGGTTTCCTCCGGGCACTCCGGTTTCCTCCCACAGCAAAGGCCTCTGCGCGTTCGCTAAGATAATGAAAATGAAAAATAGGACTTGTCTGCGATATCACCTTCGGTGGAAGCGGACGTTAAACACCAAGAACAACATCATTTATGTACATTCATCCCTGAGAAGTCCAAAGTCTTACATTTAACACAATTGAATTACGAAGACATATGTTAACTTATAAATAATGCTAGGTGTGATAAATACTTTCAGCTTTGTCATGATCGAGGGTATTTAGTGACACAAGATGAATTGGATCAAACACTAGATGAATTTAAAACACAGTTTGGTGATAAACCCAGGTAAAGGATTTCTGTTACCACTAAATCAGAAATAAAAACATATTCTGTACAAATAATAATTACCTTAGGTTACATGCACTATACACAAACAGACACCTTATCCTTGCTAGAGGTAAGGGGACATAATTTATAGGTGACACCATAGGACAGGCAGTCCCATTGTTTCTCTGCACATTATAAATTATGTTCTGGAAGCACTTAATGTACCGGTACATGTATTGAACTATACAGGGCAACAAGCAGTACTTATAACATAGGGGTCGGGGTAAATTTGTCCTCAGATTTTAGATATTTATTTTAAACTTTGTAAAAATGCTTATGAATTCTATTGAAAATTTCATTTTCTGTTAAATGCTGAGAGTTTTAAATTTACTTTTGTGTATCATATTATCTTTACAGTGAAAGAAAACCAAGTCGAAGTGATCTGATTGTTTTAGTTGCTCACAATGATGATCCTACAGGTACGTAGTAGTTTTAGGAATTACAATCAGGGGCCTGTTTCCCGAAATTTTAACTAAGATCAAATCCAAATTTTAGTAATTTGATTGGATAATATTAGATTGATTTTAGTGCTTAGCCAATCAAAATTGAAGTATCTTCTATAATTTGGATTTTATCTTTAGTTTAGATTTCAAGAAACAGACCCCTGAACCTTACAATTCAATGAATGTATTTATGTATTTTGATAAAACCGGGAATATCCCCCCCACCCCAAAACACCAGTGGTATATTTTGGATTTCATTGCTGTGTAGAAATACTGGAGATAATATAAATTTAAATTGTCAACTGGGGCTTCACGAATATAATTTTTCTGTAGACTTTTTTGCTGTGTATGTTAAAACAACCCTTGGCAATTGGAATTTGATAAAGAGAAGGCTAAATCTGGACTCTCATGGGAAAAAGGACTTGAGAAGAAGTCTAATTTACTGCTTCCTTAAGCAGATAGTCTGCTTTTTGAAATTACAATTGTGCAACTTTATACATGAATATGCATTATGCAGTTGGACCCAAGTAATACAATTTCTACCTTTAAATGGCATTTAGTGAAAGCGATATATTATAATAACAGACAGCTTTATGGATAACATTCACTAGGTTTATTAACTGCAACGTTTCAATGAGGACACTCTCACCGTTATCAAGCAATGATACAATCAAACATGTTGGAGAAGGTTATATACAAGCAGATAACAATAAACTAATTAACAATGTGAGGCCGAAGCCATTCAAAGCAACCCTATACCCAAGTAAACTGTTATTAATCAATGAGAAACCCTTAAAGAGGATGAAATTTTACAAATCTATGCTGAAACAACAAGTGATGTTAATAAACCCTTAATTACATTTGCAAATAAAGATTAAAAAATATAACAAAACACCTATGAGTGAGAAACCATGATCTATTGATACCATAACCCTCTCCCTCAGACAACAGGATGTAATCAGTCATATTATGGTGGCCTAACTTATGCAGAGGTAAAATCTTACTTAAAGGAAATTAAAGTGATTATATGATTAGATGGTTATCAAAGAATTAAAACAATAACACACAACTAAACCCGAACTGCGAGTGAACCGGTGGATGACGGTGGCACTTAACACATAAAAGCACAACCCATTATTGTAAACCAATTATTAAACAGTCGATAGTTGTTCTGTTCACAGGAAATAGTGAAGAGCATTAATGTTAAACATTTACACTTTTAAGATCACAGTGAGTCCCTCACAAATTACACAGAGAACGAACTAGTCAACAGTTCCTAGGATAAGTGAGTCATAAGCGTGTGGTAGATATACTCCAGTGTCCCGGTTGAGTTCTGGTTGGTTTCTTCTGATGTGTATAGCTTCAAGGATTTTTCTGGTTTTTTTCTGGTGTTGGTTTACGGCTAACGTTCGCGTCAAGTCCCAATTCACACGATGTCGTCTGTTATCATTAAGATGTTCGGCCACTGCTGATTGGTTATATGTTGCCAAGGATTGGTGTTCTTTGATTCTTTTATCCAACGGACGTTTCGTCTCTCCGATGTACTTTTTGTTGCACGAACAGATTATTTCGTAAATGCAACCCTTCGGTGGTGGTGGATTTGTCTGTTCTTTCTTGCCATTTGCTGCTAGTATGTTTTGGATTGTTCTGCCACTAGAGAAGCTTACCTCGATTCCTGCCTGTTGAAGTAGTCTTCTAACCTGGTGTGATCTAGAGTCAATAAAGGGAATGGATACCCTTATACCGCTCGAAGCTGGTTTGGCCGGTTTGGGGTTTTTTGTTTTGTCGTTCGTAACTTCTCTAATGGCTTGGTTTACAAAATATTCAGGGTAATTATTAAGTTCGGTGAAGACATTCCGTAAATGGGTTAATTCTGTGGATAATGAATCTGCTTGACAAATAGTGGTGGCGCGCTTGGTGAGAGTTGAAACAATAGACTTCTTAATATTTAAAGGGTGATTTGAATTGAAATGAATATATTGGTCTGTATGAGTGGGTTTGCGATATACTGAGGTTTTAAGGTTGTCTCCTTCTTTAGTGATTAATACGTCCAAAATTGAATTTTACCGTCTTCTTCCTCTTCCATGGTGAAGTTGATTCTCTTTGTCTGGTTGTTAAGGTGTTGGAGGAGTTGGTTGGGGTCATCCTCTTTGTTAAGCACGACAAAAGTGTCATCCACTTTCCGATACCAGACGATGGGTTTGATGACAGATGACTTTAAGGATTCTTGTTCAAGTGACGTCATAAATACTTCAGAGACCAAAGGTGAGAGGGGGCTACCCATGGGTAAACCATGGATTTGCTCATAGAAGTCATCCCCCCATCTAAAATAGGTAGAAGAAATACATACTTTAATAAGTTCTATGATACCGTCGGTGCTGAGAGTTGTGTTTAGTGGTGTATCAAGGTCATTTATCCTATCTCTAAAAAGTTGTAATGTGTGATCGCGGGGCACATTTGTGAAGAGGTCCACTACATCATAGGAGATGATCTTGCAGTTGGAGTTAACCTGTCTTATTTTCTCGCAGAATTCGCCGGAGTCTTTTATGAATGATTCTGCTGTTTTTCCTAGAGGTGACAGGAGCTTGGATAGGTATTGGGAGGTGTTGTAAAAAACTGAGTCCCTGGAGCAAATAAGAAGTCGGGCCTTAACTGGGTCTTTGTGGATCTTGATGGTCGCTCTCGCATAAGGTGGCACTGGGTGTGAGGGTTTAAGTTTGTAATATAAACTATTATCAAGTTGGTTGTCATCTTTCAGTTTGGTCAATACCTTACGGAGGTTAGCTTCATGCCTTGCAGTTGGGTCCTTCCGAATCCTACGGTAGGTGGTATTGTCATTAAGTAAGTTATCTACGGTGGACATATAGTCAGACTGGTCCATTATGACTGTAGCCTTACCCTTATCCGCTGGGACAATGGATATTGTCTTATCTGATTTCAGTTGTTGAAGGGCTTGCTGTTCTGTTGCCGTCAAGTTTACTGCTGGTTTGTGTGGAGGTTTCTTAAGCAAATTTGTAATTTGGTGTCGAAGGTAGTCTGTTTTCCCACCCGGTGCCAGTTGACGAATTCCCTTTTCAATGTTGGTAATGTAATTGTCATAGTTCTTGGGTTTGGTGGTTGGTATGAACTTAAGTCCTTTAGACAAAAGGGTGATTTGAGCGTCAGTTAGGATCTTGGAACTTAGGTTGACCACAGTTTTGGTAAGGTAATCATTCTTTGCCTCTTTGGTTTGGCGATTCTTCCCAGATTTAGTTTGTAAAAGGTTGTGGAATTTCTGGATTTGTCGCCTTTTCACTTCCTGGTCAGTTTTCCACAACCTTTGTTATATTTTTTAATCTTTATTTGCAAATGTAAGGGTGATTTGAGCGTCAGTTAGGATCTTGGAACTTAGGTTGACCACAGTTTTGGTAAGGTAATCATTCTTTGCCTCTTTGGTTTGGCGATTCTTCCCAGATTTAGTTTGTAAAAGGTTGTGGAAAACTGACCAGGAAGTGAAAAGGCGACAAATCCAGAAATTCCACAACCTTTTACAAACTAAATCTGGGAAGAATCGCCAAACCAAAGAGGCAAAGAATGATTACCTTACCAAAACTGTGGTCAACCTAAGTTCCAAGATCCTAACTGACGCTCAAATCACCCTTTTGTCTAAAGGACTTAAGTTCATACCAACCACCAAACCCAAGAACTATGACAATTACATTACCAACATTGAAAAGGGAATTCGTCAACTGGCACCGGGTGGGAAAACAGACTACCTTCGACACCAAATTACAAATTTGCTTAAGAAACCTCCACACAAACCAGCAGTAAACTTGACGGCAACAGAACAGCAAGCCCTTCAACAACTGAAATCAGATAAGACAATATCCATTGTCCCAGCGGATAAGGGTAAGGCTACAGTCATAATGGACCAGTCTGACTATATGTCCACCGTAGATAACTTACTTAATGACAATACCACCTACCGTAGGATTCGGAAGGACCCAACTGCAAGGCATGAAGCTAACCTCCGTAAGGTATTGACCAAACTGAAAGATGACAACCAACTTGATAATAGTTTATATTACAAACTTAAACCCTCACACCCAGTGCCACCTTATGCGAGAGCGACCATCAAGATCCACAAAGACCCAGTTAAGGCCCGACTTCTTATTTGCTCCAGGGACTCAGTTTTTTACAACACCTCCCAATACCTATCCAAGCTCCTGTCACCTCTAGGAAAAACAGCAGAATCATTCATAAAAGACTCCGGCGAATTCTGCGAGAAAATAAGACAGGTTAACTCCAACTGCAAGATCATCTCCTATGATGTAGTGGACCTCTTCACAAATGTGCCCCGCGATCACACATTACAACTTTTTAGAGATAGGATAAATGACCTTGATACACCACTAAACACAACTCTCAGCACCGACGGTATCATAGAACTTATTAAAGTATGTATTTCTTCTACCTATTTTAGATGGGGGGATGACTTCTATGAGCAAATCCATGGTTTACCCATGGGTAGCCCCCTCTCACCTTTGGTCTCTGAAGTATTTATGACGTCACTTGAACAAGAATCCTTAAAGTCATCTGTCATCAAACCCATCGTCTGGTATCGGAAAGTGGATGACACTTTTGTCGTGCTTAACAAAGAGGATGACCCCAACCAACTCCTCCAACACCTTAACAACCAGACAAAGAGAATCAACTTCACCATGGAAGAGGAAGAAGACGGTAAAATTCAATTTTGGACGTATTAATCACTAAAGAAGGAGACAACCTTAAAACCTCAGTATATCGCAAACCCACTCATACAGACCAATATATTCATTTCAATTCAAATCACCCTTTAAATATTAAGAAGTCTATTGTTTCAACTCTCACCAAGCGCGCCACCACTATTTGTCAAGCAGATTCATTATCCACAGAATTAACCCATTTACGGAATGTCTTCACCGAACTTAATAATTACCCTGAATATTTTGTAAACCAAGCCATTAGAGAAGTTACGAACGACAAAACAAAAAACCCCAAACCGGCCAAACCAGCTTCGAGCGGTATAAGGGTATCCATTCCCTTTATTGACTCTAGATCACACCAGGTTAGAAGACTACTTCAACAGGCAGGAATCGAGGTAAGCTTCTCTAGTGGCAGAACAATCCAAAACATACTAGCAGCAAATGGCAAGAAAGAACAGACAAATCCACCACCACCGAAGGGTTGCATTTACGAAATAATCTGTTCGTGCAACAAAAAGTACATCGGAGAGACGAAACGTCCGTTGGATAAAAGAATCAAAGAACACCAATCCTTGGCAACATATAACCAATCAGCAGTGGCCGAACATCTTAATGATAACAGACGACATCGTGTGAATTGGGACTTGACGCGAACGTTAGCCGTAAACCAACACCAGAAAAAAACCAGAAAAATCCTTGAAGCTATACACATCAGAAGAAACCAACCAGAACTCAACCGGGACACTGGAGTATATCTACCACACGCTTATGACTCACTTATCCTAGGAACTGTTGACTAGTTCGTTCTCTGTGTAATTTGTGAGGGACTCACTGTGATCTTAAAAGTGTAAATGTTTAACATTAATGCTCTTCACTATTTCCTGTGAACAGAACAACTATCGACTGTTTAATAATTGGTTTACAATAATGGGTTGTGCTTTTATGTGTTAAGTGCCACCGTCATCCACCGGTTCACTCGCAGTTCGGGTTTAGTTGTGTGTTATTGTTTTAATTCTTTGATAACCATCTAATCATATAATCACTTTAATTTCCTTTAAGTAAGATTTTACCTCTGCATAAGTTAGGCCACCATAATATGACTGATTACATCCTGTTGTCTGAGGGAGAGGGTTATGGTATCAATAGATCATGGTTTCTCACTCATAGGTGTTTTGTTATATTTTTTAATCTTTATTTGCAAATGTAATTAAGGGTTTATTAACATCACTTGTTGTTTCAGCATAGATTTGTAAAATTTCATCCTCTTTAAGGGTTTCTCATTGATTAATAACAGTTTACTTGGGTATAGGGTTGCTTTGAATGGCTTCGGCCTCACATTGTTAATTAGTTTATTGTTATCTGCTTGTATATAACCTTCTCCAACATGTTTGATTGTATCATTGCTTGATAACGGTGAGAGTGTCCTCATTGAAACGTTGCAGTTAATAAACCTAGTGAATGTTATCCATAAAGCTGTCTGTTATTATACAATTTCTACATTATTTTTATTTAAAATTTTTTTTCAATTATTGTTCTAAAATTATTTTTTTTACTCAGATCAGATGTTTGTCTTTTTCCCTGATGAACCAAAAGTTGGAATAAAAACCATAAAAACTTACTGTCAGAGAATGCAGGAAGAAAATATATCTCGAGCCATTATAGTGGTACAACTTGGAATGACACCGTCTGCAAAACAGGTAATTTTTGCAACTAATGTTATTATTTATTCCAGATGATGAATAACCAATCTAATTAACCATAGTAATTGTTATCCATAAATGATATTTTTTTTTATTTATTCCAATCATTGATAAGGCCATACGAAAACATTCTGGTTCACAAACAATCCTTCACAAAAATTTGATACAAGAGGAGGTTTTTATACGCCCACATTTTTATGTGGACGTATATTGTCGTCGCCCCTGTCCGTCCGGACGTCCGTCCACAATTTGTTTGTGGACTCTCTACAGGTCACAATTCTTATCCGATTTTGACGAAACATGAAATATAGGTTTAACCCCAAAAGATCTCGGTTCCTTTCGATATTGGCATGTATCGGATGAAAACTTCATGGATTATGGCCCCTGATTGTACGAAAAATCACGTTTTTAGCTTGTGGACCCTATAGAGGTCACAATTTTGAACCGATTTTGATGAAACTTGACATGCATGTTTATAACCCAAAGATCTTGGTTCCTTTTGATATTTGCACCTATCGGAATGTAATTTCCTGAATTATGGCCCCTGATTGTCCGAAAAATCACCCTTTTTAGCTTGTGGTCCCTCTGGAAGTCACAATTATTAACCGATTTAAAAAAACGTTTGATTATATCACCGTTACACCCTAAGGAAGGATGAGTTCGAATTTCGGGAAAATCGGACGAAAATTGCCATACAAAATGGCCGCCGTTTGTACGCGAATACTGTTAAAAAATTGTATATCATGGTTTGTGGACCTTGTAAAAGTCACATTTTTAAATCGATTTTGATGAAACTTGAAATTCATGGTTATAACCCAAAGATCTTGGTTCCATTCGATATTTGCGCATATCGGAACGTAACTTCCTGAATTATGGCCCCTGATTATACGCAAAATCGCCTTATTTTAGCTTGTGGTCCCTCTGGTGGTCACAATTATTATCCGATTTAATAAAACGGTTGATTATATTACCGTTACACCGTAAGGAAGGTTGAGTTCGAATTTCGGGAAAATCGGACCAAAATTGCCATACAAAATGGCCGCCGTTTGTACGCGAATACTGTTAAAAAATTGTATATCATGGTTGTGGACCCTGTAGAGGTCACAATTTTAATTCGATTTTGATGAAACTTGAAATGCATGGTTATAACCCAAAGATCTTGGTTCCTTTCGATATTTGCGCATATCGGATCGTAACTTCCTGAATTATGGCCCCTGATTGTCCGAAAAATCACCTATGGTCCCTCTGGAGGTCACAATTATTATCCGATTTGAAAAAACGTTTGACTCTATCACCGTTACACCCTACGGAAGGTTGAGTTTGAATTTCGAAAAGATTGGACCATAATTGCCAGAAAAAATGGCCGCCGTTTGTACGCGAACAGTGTAAAAATAAGTTGTGGACCCTGTAGAGGTGACAATTTTAATTTGATTTTGATGAAACCTGAAATGCTTGTTTATAACCTAAAGATCTTTATTCTTTTCGATATTTGCGCATATCAAATTGTAACTTAATGAATTATGGCCTTTGATTGTAGGAAAAATCACTTTCGGTATTGCTTGTTCTGTGTCTATCTCTCGAACGATTATTATCTGATTTAAAAAAAAACTCTGATTATATTACTGTTGCACCGTAAGGAAGGTTGAGTTCGAATTTCGTGAAAATCGTACCAAAATTGCCGGACGAAATGGTCACCGTTTGTAAGCGAATAGTGTAAAAATATGGTATATCATGGTTGTGGACTCTCTGCAGGTCACAATTCTTATCAGATTTTGACGAAAAGTAACATTTCTAGGTTGTGTACCGTCAAATCATTGTCGGCTTCGAATTTCATGAATATCAGACTGGAACTGACCAACAAAATGGCTGCTCCCAATACAGTATGAAATACAGGACTTAATGATGTAGGATAAATCACTTTCGGTATTGCTTGTTCTCTATCCATCTCTCAAAAATGTGGGCGTATCCTGCCTGGCAGTGCCAGCCTATCTTTATTTTTGTTTTTTTATTTTGTCAAAGGACAACTACTTGGCTAAATGACTTCTATACCATCAAATTGTTGTTTATTTAGTTTGTGATTGTCATCAGGTTTTTGTATCATATTTTTCAGTCCTAATAGAGAAAATACTTCACAGTATCACATTTTTATGTAATGATGTTATGGTGTGAGCTATTTAGCTGATAGACAAACATAAGAAATGGGACACATTAAAAAATGAATTTTGTCTGCACCTAAATATGAACATTTTTTTGAGAGAATCATTCAGGCGAATTTTACGATGAAATCTCAACTTTTCTTTTCAGTCTCTTGTAGAAATGGCACCTAAGTATATCTTAGAACAATTTATTGAAGCTGAGTTACTAGTTAATATTACAGAACACATGGTAAGATTGTATGATTTAAGTATAATTTATGATATTTTAAACAATACAAAGAATATTCTCAACACACAAAGAATAATTCAGCTTTCTTTCAATTTCATTTTTTAACACCTTTGTATTCTATATATATTTTGTTTTACACTTTCAAATTTATGAACAAAGGTGATATTGAAATGGGCTTTCATCTGTCTATCTGTGCTTCCATTCTGCATGTTTCCGGAGCATATATAATTGGAAGGTCAGATGGCCAAATCGTTAGCGTGTGTCTTTGAGTCAGCTGGCATGGTTTCGATTTCCCTGTTGTACCTGAAAAGGGGTAGCGTCGGCCTGTCCAGGTCCTCCGGTTTCCACCACTACTAAAGACCCCTATGCGCAGGAGAATTATTGAAATAAAATTGAACCACACTTTAGTTTAAAAATGACCTAATTTGTATTGGGTGGATGTTAGACCCTCTCTCTCTCTATTTCTCTCTCTCTCATATCTAATAAACCATTAATTTTTTCTTAATGAAACTTTGTGCACCTATTACCTATTAGGATAGTTTTCGCATTTGCTAAATTTTCTGAATACAACTTTATAAGTTGCCATGGAAACAATAATTTTGTTATTTGTATATATTTTTTTTTATAATTTTAGTTGGTACCTGAACATGTGGTCATGACAGCAGAAGAGAAAGCTGAATTACTTGTGCGATAGTATCCTTTAATACATGTGTCAGTATTTAGGTTTTCATTGAAAGATTATTATTAAGCAAAAAGTTTATTCAACATAATTATTAAATTCATTTAATTATTTGACTAAATTCCAACTACACTTGAAGTTGACAGTGAATTCGTTGAGATGATGATATTCGTAGGTAGATACATTTGATTTATTTCAATTTTCAGTTTCTTTCAAACTTATGTTATTCTTACTATGAATGAATGGTAACTTATGATAAATTTAACACTCTGCATTATATACATGTATTTTCTAGGTTTTTTCATTGCATTTCTTTCTTTTAGAAAAATAACTTGATGCATACAAAATAACCCAAATTTAATTTTGTGTAATTTGTCTGATCAACATCCTATACAGAGTTATGTCCCTTTGATATATGGTTGTAATTTTGAGCTTTCTTTATGCTCTATGTAATGTTATTGTAACTCAAATAATATACATGTACATCCTGAAATGATTATTTAAAATTATAGGATGCATTGAGTAAAATCTGAAAAATTCAAATGAACATCAGTTTTTATACGCCCACATTGAAATGTGGTCGTATATTGTCGTCGCCCCCGTCCGTCCGTCGGTCCGTCCGTCCGTCCGTCCGTCCGTCCGTCCGTCGGTCCGGCGTCCACAATTGCTTGTGGACGCTCTACAGGCTAAAGTTAATATCCGATTGACTTTAAATTTATACACAGTGTTTAAGGTCATGAGACGAAGAAGCCTATTGATTTTCAGCGATTTCCGATAATTAGTGCCAGAGTTATGGCCCTTGATCACTTCAAAATATCTTGTGGACGCTCTAGAGACCAAAGTTAATATCCGATTGACTTTAAATTTATACACAGTGTTTAAGGTCATGAGACGAAGAAGCCTATTGATTTTCAGCGATTTCCGATAATTAGTGCCAGAGTTATGGCCCTTGAACACTTGAAAATATCTTGTGGACGCTCTAGAGGCCAAAGTTGATATCCAATTGACTTTAAATTTATACACAGTGTTTAAGGTCATGAGACGAAGAAGTCTATTGTTTTTCAGCGATTTTCGATAATAACTACCAGAGTTATGGCCCTTGATCACTTCAAAATATCTTGTGGACGCTCTAGAGGCCAAAGTTAATATCCGATTGACTTTAAATTTATACACAGTGTTTAAGGTCATGAGACGAAGAAGCCTATTGATTTTCAGCGATTTCCGATAATTAGTGCCAGAGTTATGGCCCTTGATCACTTCAAAATATCTTGTGGACGCTCTAGAGACCAAAGTTAATATCCGATTGACTTTAAATTTATACACAGTGTTTAAGGTCATGAGACGAAGAAGCCTATTGATTTTCAGCGATTTCCGATAATTAGTGCCAGAGTTATGGCCCTTGAACACTTGAAAATATCTTGTGGACGCTCTAGAGGCCAAAGTTGATATCCAATTGACTTTAAATTTATACAGAGTGTTTAAGGTCATGAGACGAAGAAGTCTATTGATTTTCAGCGATTTCCGATAATTAGTGCCAGAGTTATAGCCCTTGTTTTTCAGCGATTTTCGATAATAACTACCAGAGTTATGGCCCTTGATCACTTCAAAAATCTTGTGGACGCTCTAGAGGCCAAAGTTAATATCCGATTTACTTTAAATTTATACACAGTGTTTAAGGTCATGAGACAAAGAATCCTATTGATTTTCAGCAATTCCCGATAATTAGTGCCAGAGTTATGTCCCTTGATCACTTCAAAAAATCCTGCGGACGCTCTAGAGGCCAAAGTTAATATCCGATTGACTTTAAATTATACACAGTGGATGCTCTAGAGGTCAAAGTTAATATCAGATTGACTTCAAATTTATACATAGTGTTTACAGTCATGAGACTAAGTCGTCTATCGATTTTCAGTGATTTTCAATAATTGCTACAAGAGTTATGGCCCTTGATCACTTCGAAAAAATCCTGTGGAAGCTCTAGAGGCCAAAGTTAATATCCGATCGACTTTAAATTAACACACAGTGTTTAGGGTCATGAGACGAAGAAGCCTATTGATTTTCAGAGATTTAAAATAATTATTGCCACAGTTATCTCCCTTGATAACTTCAAAAAATTTTGTTACGCTATAGAGGCTAAACTTATCATCCGATTGACTTTAGATTGATACACAGAGTTTAAGGTGTTGAAACGAACAAGTATTTTGATTTTCAATGAATTTTAATAACTGAACAGCTAAATCCATGATATTAAATGTTTCATGTATATACTAATTGTTAGCGTGGGGTAACACTTTATAAAAAGCAATCAAATTCTAATGATTTTCTGATAATTACATAATGAGCCCTTACTCTTAATCAGTTTTTAGTGTATTACAAATGTTTCATTAGCAAAAAAAGTAAAAATATGCGACAACCCTTGTTGACTGCCCGAACGATTTAGCTGCTGTGGGCGTATGTTTCGTTGCCTGGCAACCTATCTTTACTTAATGGTATGTCTGTGAACTTAAAAATTTAACCCTATGTTTACTACCATCTGATTATATCAACCTTAACCATGGAACAGTAAATTAAAGGAAGCCATGATTCCCCGTATACAGTGTGGTGATCCAGTAGCCAGATATTTTGGTTTGAAACGAGGGCAGGTAAAATCTAATTTATGACTTCAAAAATTACAGCAAAGTCTTTATGAACCATTGTAATCGATTGGAATCACTTACATATTGTGAAAGATCAATCTCTAATAGAAATATCAGTCCAATAATGGTCTAATTCCATTCAGTATTTATGGAGATACTTGTATGTTAAATTGAAATTTCAACAATCTTTGCTGCTCACCATGATGTAAGCTCGCCACCATTTTGTTGTTTACCAAAAATTAATGATTGGTCTGTTTTAATTCAAATTGAATGCAGCCTGAACATTGTCTAGCACTGGCATTTTGATTTTATTTCTTTTCTTAATAAAAAGTTAAACAATATCAGCTTGGATGAGGCAGTGAGAAATATGATATTTTAGTAACAAATGCCAATGATGCATCATTACTTGTCTTTCCTTTGTCGTTATTAGTGTGTTAACAATCTAGAACACACTAAACTTATAGTAGATCTTGTCAGAATATTTTTTCATCTCTCATACTCATTATTATTCCTATCTGTGTGTATTAACCATCCACAATTTGTGAAGAACATGGTAGAGATCTTGACAGATTATTTTATTAGATTGAAACTTTACCTCTTCTCATTTGGGGAGTTCACATGCTGCACATATTTTGTTGAACTTTGGTATTGCACTTACAGCAATTGTTTTTTGACTTGTAAGAAAAACAAATCTATTAATACCATAAATGTTTTAAAGATATATAACATTTTCATGCTTATGAATATGAAAGTTAAAAACTTCTATGGAACATTTAAAGTTTGCAGAATTGTCCATTTGGTGATATGCAAAAAGGTTGCATTGTTAATGTTCAGTTGAATTGTCTTGGTGATATTCTTTCATTGCATCGGTGAAATACCTGGTTAGAAATTTACATCTCTAGGTTATCTTACTACTTCTATACACTCATAGTCATACATTTGGGGTCCGGGGGAGGGGGCACATGGTTAGTGCATGTGCCAGAAGGTCTGTTACTTAGTCAACTGGTTTAGATTCCCAAGTTTACGTGACAAGGAGTAGGGTCGTTTGTCAAATCTTGTGAGTATTCTCTGGGTTCACCGGTTTGCTCCCACTGCTAAAGACCCCTACGAGCAAGCAAATTATTGAAATAAGATTAAACCATGTCTTACTCCGAAATGGCCTGGTTTGTGTCGACTGGACATTAAACCCCATCTCTCTCTATATATAATCATAAATTTCATATATTTATTTGTTGTCCCTATCCGTTTGTTAACCTGTCTGATGGTCACTCCACACTTTCGTCAACTTGACTTGTAGAATTTACTTCATGATTGATTATTTTAAGGAGTCGTTGATATTGGGTTCAGATGATTCCTATTAATATTGAGCATTTTCACAAAATTACTCGTAATTGTTAATCAAAGTGTACTATCCCACTTGCTTCCACTCATTTGTGCAGGACAGAGGATCGGGCAAGGGACAACAAATAGCTGTTAGAATGGGACGCAAAACGGAGGTCCCTTGTTCACATTGGCATACATGTAAAAGAACCCTTAATGGTTGGAATACGAAATAGAATTTCCCTCATAGCACACTGTATGCCATATGCCCGTCTTCATTAGCCTTTTTCACTCTTTTTACATGTTCCGTTCAACTTTTTGGTTGGTTTTCTTTTTCAAATACAACGTATCTTCACCAAGCTTGTTCAGGTATGCCAAGTATAGTGTTAATGTAGCATTCAAACCCTTTCATACAAAGAAATACCTGAAATACTACAAGAGCCAATAAAAAAACCCTCTTCTCTTTTGATTGATAACAAGCAAGAATAATAATATGCTAATGTCACTGCTGGGGTTTATCATGTGGTAGGATTGTGTTCTTGACCTATTTTTATAAAATCCTAGGGAATTGTTTATATTGGCGAGAAGAATTGTTTTCGAAATTGTTTAACAATATAAAAGTTATTGCCCCTGACTGATATCCTAGTTTTGTAAACTAAACAGCTGGTGAATGCAAATTTTCTTTCTGTTCAAGCTATATTTACATTATAGAATTTGATGTCTTGAGAAGATTATTTGAGACTAATGATGTCTATGAAATACATGTAGTTAAAAAAAAAAAACAGGTGGGCATATGATGTTGTTGCCTGGCAATTCCCAATTTATGTCTTAAAGGGCTAATCCCGATAATTTTTTGAAGAATAAAACTACTTAATTTTGTGTTAAAATTGCTTAAAATCCTCTACCTAAGGGCAGAGAAACTAACGCAGTGTTTGTGATACATCTTCAAATAACTTAAACCAGTCAATCTTCATCTAAAAGGAAACAAGTGTCCCAAGCAGTATTGTGGCGGTGTCTATGTAAAACCAGGCTTCTTTTATGAAAAAAAATGATGTGTAGGTGAAATTTACCGTTCAATATTAAGTACAGTACATGGGTCATTCACTATATAGACCTCTCAATGAACGGGAGTTGATTATCAGGTCATCAACAAAAAAATAGACCCAGATAAGCAGGTTTGACGTTCATGCCCAAACGACCTAATATTTTGAGCTGAGATTTTGAGACAAGGTAAATACACCAGTCTTCGATATTTTGGCGTTTAAATTTCATACGTACTCGGACTTTTATTTTTGAGACTCTGTTTAAAACGGGATAGTCCCTTTAAGTTGGAGTAAGACTAGGCCAGGAAATAACAATTTACTTAAAATGTCTCTCTCTGATATTTGGAACTTAGTATTAGACATGTATAAAAATATCAATAAATGCTATGACAGGCACTAAAGGAAGTGTGGCTTATAAACCCTGAATTGATGTCTGCCTTAAGTCTGTGACAGGTGCCTTATTTCATGGGTAACACATGTTTGTATATATTGATTTATTGGAAGAGTTTATGGATCTACATAACTATTTTAATTTTAATAATGATGCAAGACAATAGAGCTGTTTACATATGTAGGTAGGTTCATTAGAATTGTAATATGTTGTTATATTGTTTGTCAACTTATTGGAATAATATTATGCCTGTTTATTGAGCAGACAACAGGTG
The DNA here is from genome assembly GCA_036850965.1 of Patella caerulea. Lineage (NCBI taxonomy): Eukaryota > Metazoa > Mollusca > Gastropoda > Patellidae > Patella > Patella caerulea. Next base: position 31,675,885 of record JAZGQO010000008.1, read on the forward strand.
TTTGTATATTTAGTATGTCTTTTTTATTATTCATTGTTGTATTTATTGAATTTCAATAACATTTGTCATCTACGCTGGTAGCTGTTTTAAAAAGGGAATTTTACATAAACTACAGAGTATTGGTTTGTAGTTGGTTTGAAGGGGAAAAACACTAAATGTGATGTAGTAGTCTTTGTTTGATTATACCTCTTCTTACAAACAGCAAGGCTTCTAATACATCACAGATTTTGAAAAGAAGTTTGCTAATGTGTGCTAGGTATCCACTGCCGTGCAATGTGTTACAATAAGATTGTTCCTACTGAGTCTATGATCTGCTATGGTCAACACGATTGCTACAATTGCCCTCATTATGTTATAAGACCTGATACGATAACCACGTTAACTCCACAATTAAAACAACGAATTTAATTGTACCATGAATCGTGAGATTGAGAACCTAGCATTATAAAGATCAAGTTTCAATTATATAGCAATTCAGAGTCACACATGTATGTTTTGTTGCATGGCAACCAATCTTTAAAAGAAAAGTCAGTTACCTGTTTTACTGACCGGTCTCCCAACTGATTAACTGATTTGGACTATTTGCAAATCCATGTTCAGAAGATTGCGAGTATGACAAGTCAACAAAGGGTGAGGGTTTGGGATGGCTTAGTGGTCTAGAGTGCCGCGCTTCGACATGTTGTTGGCCGGTCACCTCTGACTTGCGGCTGTGGTTTCGAGCCCAGGTGTGCAGGTGCGGATCCAGGAATTTTTGCAGGAGGGGGTTTGCCAGGTTTCTGTTACGGAAATCTGACATCATCGTCTCTAAATTACATAGGCATACATACAAATTGAGCTTTTTAAACAGAGAAATCATTTTATACTGATGTAGGATCACTTTGTGATGTAATTTCATTGATGCAAGGCATTATTTTTTTTTATGTAGCTGAGCAGGGGGGGGTTTGGACCCCCCAAACCCCCCCTCTGGATCCGCGCCTGGTGTGAGGGTATGTGGCATGGAGATAGGGGTGCCTTCTCACTGCTAAAGACCCCTACGCACATGCGAATTATTGAAATAAAATTAAAAAAACTATATGTTATTCCCGAAATGACCTGGTTTGTGTTGAGTGCATGTTAAACCCCACTTCTCTCTCTCTCTCAAAAAAGGGTTTAGAAACCGTATGAAAGCTCAAGAATAATACTATGTCTCTCTTGTATAAACACGTTATAAGTTGAAATAAGTTAAACTGTTATTAAAGCCTGTCTCTGAGATTCAAGAAGGATAGTAATGCTAATATACTGAGCGCCATAGAAAATGTATCATTTTGTTATACGAAAAACTAAGTGATGCATTTTCTAGGTGTAGGACGCTCAGTATATTATGCACTGGAATCATGCCAGGATGTTTTTGAGTGACTATACCATTATAGAGACAGCTTAAACAAACATGTCTTTTGTAAATTTACAATTGTTAATATGAATCAAATTTAGAAATTTTGGTGATGGGGTAACATATGGTAGACCTGTATGCCACTTATATTAAACCAGCCAAACATAAAGTTTTATGTGTTGTTTAACCCCTCTACACCCTGTTTAAACTAACATCATTCTCTATAACACCAATAATCTCCTACTTAACATATTAATAACCTCTAAAACTTAAATATATAACCAAATCATTGATTGGTCAGTTCAAATCCAGGCAATGTGTATAAAAATAAATACAACCGTTAAAGCCTTAAGATATATTGAACACCCGTGTGCTGTTCATGCCCTTGAGGTATATCTAGCTCCGCCCCCCAGTGATCTCTAATCCCCAACTTTTTGTCTTCCATTGTCCAGCCTCTATTATTACTTTATTGACCTTTATAGAGATGAAACAGTTGATCCAACCCTTAAATCCCCATAAACTCCCTCGGGCTAAACACAATAATAGTTAAATAACTCTGCTATTTCTCGCCAACCCAACTCTAACAATTTTTGTCGAATCTAATTTACTAGTTCTTGATCCTATAATAGTAGTGATTATTGGGGTGTAGTTTTTGTCGCCTCAAGATGTAACTGTCTTTAAAGGGTGTAAATTAGGGATTTCAAGTCTTCAGATGGAGGAAATGAGATGAAGGCACAATTGAAACTGTTTTTATACAAATGTCCATCTGTCACGTCCACACTTAAAAATTAAAACAAATTGATGAAAGATTGAACTCTGAAAATTAGTTTTTCTCTTTGTGGAGAAAAAACCCTTACTGGTTGACTCTTGAAAAGACAAATCTCTCACAAAAGAAAAGAAACCTTCAACAATACATTAAATACAGAATTTGAAGAAATAATTTTCTATTCATTAATTTGAATATTCTCTTCGCTTGAAGGTATTAAACTTCCTTCATTTAGGTCCAACATAAACTTATTGATGTGGTGATCATCTGACATACTCAGATCAGTTATTTAATTATTGATTAAGAAAAAGAAATATATTGTCAATGGTAGATAATTTCCCAGTTCGGATTCATTCAGATTAAAAAGAAGGCAGTCAAGAGATTTAAGGGCAGATTATAGGTAGCGTTGGCTTATTTGGTTGTATCCTGTTCATCTTATCTACAGACGATGACGAATATTGAATAATGTTTTATTCATCATGTATTTGTAAATACATATGGAAAGCCATTGAACCAATTTTAAGAGATTCATCATTAATTATATATTGGTTTGCAAAGGGCTCTACAATCCCTCGAATGAAAAGGGGTTGGTATTCGACTGGGCTAATGACAATCGACATAGGCTTTACAGTGAGATCTGATGAAAATTTTGCAAAGATAGATGCACTAGTATGGCCTACTTTTATGTTGAATACTAACTGTCAAGGGTTCTCTTACGTGCACGCTAATGTGTACACAAGGCCTTTGTTTTTTGTCACATTCAAATGATTTTACGTTATCCCATTGAAAGGCCCTGCACCACTGACAAGGCAGCAACACACCGGAAAATCCTGACAAACTTTCTCAACCAACACTTGGATTGAATGCACCTCTAAAATGACTAACAAACTTTGAATCAGTTCTTAAATTTCTCAGACGATTACTTATCTTTAGCAGACAAACATTGAAATCTTGTTTTTTATAAAAATGGTTTATAAACAATAGAATCCATATCTTTCCACTTCTAGACCTAGTAAAGATTGGTTAAATGGAATATTGTTTTTATTCTAAACTAACCAAGTTTACTTTAGACAAGTACAAGGGAAATCTCTTCCTTCAGAAATATTTATTAATCACCAGTATTATAACACCTACGTCTAGATTTCTCATTTCTTATGATAACTTGAGCCACTGTGGATCAATGAGTTCCGGGTTGGCCAACTAACAAGGAGGTTGTGGCATATGCGTTCTTATCAGGAGTAGGGGGTGGGGTGGGGAGATTTATCGGACAAACGTTTAATGTGAAAATAAATTTTATATCTTCTAGTCAGCAAAGAAAATGTTAGTGGCTGTCAAATGTTTGGCATTTTGGATGGAGTGTACAATGTGGATTGAAAGGCTGTTGATGTCAAATAACCATTAGTGCCGTCTATTTTTTTTTTAAATGTGATCATTCAGACAGTTGATATTAAAAACATGATTAGTAGAGCAACCAGGATGTTTTTTTTCTAGAACAGAACAATTTGTTCTGAATTCTGATCCAGAAAACAGTGACCCTAAGTTAGGAATAATGTACAGAAAAGTGATATTTCAGGCCAGTTTGTAGGGATTTAATAGGTTCTGTAAATAGTTGAATTATTTCCCTATGCAAACCAGCTTGTTTCCATTTTCATACAAAAAATACCTTTCTTTTAGAAATTGTATTTTGAAATTTGAGTTTTATAAGAGTAGTTTGCAGAGTGTAATTTTGATCTAGCTGATCGTCATTTTAGGGCAACTCAAAAGTTGAATCTGTAAGTGATATAACAATAATAAATAATAAAAGTGAGTATTTATAATGCGTACATCCCGTACCTACATGTATATACTCATATGGCGTATAGGTATGTTCATGTGATATCAATTCATAAGTAGTTCAGTTCCATTGACTGTGGATATTTTGTTTTTGTTCTTGTTTTCTTAATTTGAATACATTTTAATATTAATGTGAAATGAGCCTTTAAAAAAATTCTATATTGTCCGAAGCATGAACATGACAATAACTTGTAGATAAGACAATTCTATGAAACATATGGTCCCAATTGTCTTTTTCGAATTGATTTTAAGAGGATCAAAGTTTTAGAAAATAGAATGAATTGATCCAATGGTATTGAATTCAGTTCAATTTTATGATGTGCTAAAATAGGCTGTGAATTGTTGCAAATTTGAATAGATGGTGCGATAATAGGTACAACAGCAGGACTATCTAATTGTTGTTCTACTACATCTCTCTCGTTAATATAAACTATCTAATAAATCATCTTCTATTTTATCATTATAACACCCCTTCTGATTGGCTAGTCTGGGTGATAAATCAGTGTCTAATCTATTGTGATTGGTTAGCCTTCAGGCACATTCAGCCTATTATTATCATCGTTCACTTTCAGACTCGGTGTTTTAATCTTGGACTCTGATGACAAAGGACAAGGGTTATTAAATTACCCCCCTTGTTGGTTTTATTCGTGTGTCTTGTATATGAAGTAGCATTGACCATTTAGAACCTGGTATTATTGTAATCCTGGGTAGAATAGTATCTTTGTTGGATACTTCCTGGCTAATATCCTATATAGGGGACCTACAAGACTATAGGGGTTAACAGATTTGAAAAGGTCAATTTAAAAGCTAATGCCAATGGACAGGCTATTTTAATCATTCAAGCACAAGAAGACCGTTTTAAGCCTATATTTTACTGTCTTCAATTTTGAGAAATACGGCTTTGTTCCATTTGGAAAATATGGTTGCATGGTACATGTAACTCAAAACTCGCCTTATTATTATTAAAATATTTCAGGCCATGAAATTTCACAGAAATATTCTGTTCTGTCAGTTAGCCCCAGCTTGAATAGGGCAGACCGATGTGCCAGTTACACCAGACCAATTTTCGGTTATGAAATAAATTTTCCTGGTTTCTGCAACTTGGGTCTCCAAGACAGTCGTTCGTGTGATACAATATGTATAAATTTTCCGTACCAGTGTAAAAACAGCCATCAATCAGTATTGTATCCAAAAGTCTAAATGAAAACGACTGCAAGGAGTTTACTTTAATTTTGTTTTTGGCTTCTGCTATAAGATCTGCAATACTGGTAGTGAATTAACTGTTTGATACTGGTGACTGTGTCAAAAGAAATTCTGTCCAATATTGATGTTGAATAATTTTTGTGATTCATTCAACACTTGTAAAAGATCACACAACATCAGAAATTGTGTGACCTCAAAGTAAATTACTCAGATTCAGTCAAATTAACAATTCTCTCATTTTGGGTGTTTTCCATCACCCATTTACTAAAAATTGAGCCAATATTTAATGCACTAAGAATAACATGAGACATGCTGTGATGGTCCTAATCTCTAAATGCTACGCTGCAGTGTAGTAGGGGTGGGTAATTCTGCACACAGCGGTCCATTCACTTTATTCTTTTTGAGACAAGATGGCGGCCATATCCAAAAATGTGTTTTCTCCATTTCACAACCTTCTTACACACAAAGACTGAATAAACTGTTTCCATTTTATTAAAGGGACGATAACACCCTTGCTGGCTTGGCAGCTCCAGAAAGTAAATAATAGCCTTATTCTAAGTACTAGATGTTTAAGTGTCCTACCTGTTGTGTAAATTATCCATTACAACCTATTTTACTTGTCCAGAAGGTTTGAAAATATTTTAAAATCCAAGTCACATTTGAAAAGGTTTAAAATTACGTTAGACTTTTCAAATCAATTAGTTGAATTTTTTCAATTTTTTAAATTAGGTGTGTTAAGATGAAATTTATATCATCAATTAATTGGAATATTGTAAAACAATACAATTTGTTGACCAGAATGAAGATTGGGACATATTATTCAGTTACAACAAGAGTGTTATTGGGGCTTTAAATCCACATTTCTCAACCTTTTCTCACCGCTCACCCCTAAATGAATTCTCAACCAACCCATTTACCCCCAGAGTTTTGAGGAGGTTACTGATCGTGGAGCTGTGGCTGGCGAACCTGGTCACCGCGAAGCCAGTCAAGGAGCTCCCCCTAGGACATTTTTAAGAAATTGGAACCCGGAAATGTGATTTCCAGCCATTTCAGACACTCTTCCGACGTTTCATAGGAACATGAAAATGGCCTTTTTCTATAGAAGCCATCCGACATGAACCGCGGATCCTTGCATGGGCCTGCACCCCATGACAACATTGACATTGAATATGGAATGAATACGGATCGAAGGTGAGATTTCATAATCACCACATTTATATTTTAATGAAAATACGTTGTTTCCAGTTCAGTGCGAAATTTGCTTCTGGTGATTGTCACAAACGATTTTTTTTTATTCTCGGGACAGTGTTTGAGAGTGCTAATCTCAACTACACAACCTTCATATGATCATTTTTGAAGTTACTGGGAGTGTGGTCATTCACCCCCTGGACGCGAGCCATTCCCCCCTTGGGGGTGAATTCACCCCAGGTTGAGAAACGCGGCTTTAAATGGAAGCAGAATAAATACAATAAAATTATCGAAGTATAGTGTTTTCGAATAAAATCGTCAATTTAGGACTTAAAAGGATAGTCAACTGTATTCGACTTAGATTGTCGATTTATTACTTAAAATGTTAAAGTGTGTGTTCTGAAGGGGAGCTAACTGTATACAGACAGCATAAGTTTAGTATTTGTGTGGGGTTGACATCTAAAATTCTAAAAACTATGTTACATGTACCTAGCTTTGAGCAATCTGACAGACCATTGCTGTTTAAATATTCATATTACGAGCATATGAAACAAACTAATTTATTTGAACAGTAATTTTTGTCTCCTCTAGTTAATCACGCAAGACACGACATAAAAATTACTGTAAGTAGAGCAAAGTCAGTCAACTCTGCAGGTTGTTTATTGACAGTCATTAAGTCATAATTTTATCAAATTACTGTCGTCTGGTGCCTGCAGAGTTATTCCCAATTCACTCATTGAACTTTTCACCCTTTGCAGACTGTAATAAAAAAAAATGTAAAATTCATGAATAAGTTCAGATATGGTAATACCATTTTGTAACGATGTGTCTGCTAGCATTATATATATAGATTCTTCTCATGTCACATCTAAAGTGTTTGACTTACATCATTATTGGTCAGATTTTATACAGTCAATGAATTCAGGTTATTAAGGGTTGTTTTTGTGTGTAAAAATTTACAATTTTCTGCCACACTAGATGACCCATTTGGTTTCGATTGCTTAAATTCACTTTATTTCAAATTATTAAAGATTTTTCAATATGATAATCATGTGCCGTGAAAAGAACACTCAGTGTTTAAAATCAAGTAATCAGAATACTTAAAAATGATTTATATGCCAAACTGTCAACTATAATATAAGGATGGCAGGTTTCCATGGAAACAAATTATGAGAGAAAATGTTAGTCAATGATGTATATTGTTTATGCACGGAGATGAAATTTGATCTTAAAATCTATAGTCAGTACTCTGGGGGGCTTTTTTTAAAAATGTAAATCATTTTTATCAGAGACAATACATTGATCAGAATTTCCATATTCATGGTAAAGATGTCTTTGTGATAAAATTTTATACAGTGATGAAGTTCAAAATTTATACAAGTTGCAATCATTGTTAGAATTTCTATAGAAGGCATCTGGTTTTCAAGATCGTGTTTGTGTTTTGAGATTTGTTATAAAGTACTAATTATTCCATGGAATTTATTTGTTTGAATAAAAATCATTAATATGTCATCGTGATAATTGTGACAAATAAACATGGAATCCTTTCAAAAAATGACAAAAATTTTATTCAATAATAAACAAAGCATTCAAACAAAATTTTAGATATGCTATCTCAAAGCTGATTCCTTTCAAAATTCCAAAATCCTATGAATTAGATGTGGGGGGGGGGGGTAGCACATGCATGCTGTATCATAAGGTTTGCCATTGAGTTTCAGGTTGTATGTGGTGAGGAGTATGGTCGCCTGTGTATACTCCGGTTTTCTCCCCTACATGCAAGCAAATTCTTGAAATGAAATTAAACCGTATGTTAGTCTTGAAATGACCTGTTTGTAGAGAGTGGAGGTTAAACCCCATTTCTCTCTCGCTCCTCAAATTACCTAGTTTTTGTTGAATGCATGTTAAATAGCATGAACTTTTATAATAGTAAGTGAATTAATCCGGGGGCCAGCCGTAAGCATCCACGGTGCTGTACAGTCGCAGGCCTGTTATAGACTGTCAGTTGTGTTGAAAGTAGTTAGAATGGGTCAAAAACCAAGGTTCTGTCACACATTGATGCTCACTGATTGTAAAAAGAATCCTTTACAGTAGGAATTCAAAAACAAAGTAGGCCATAGAGCTGCTGTCCAAGTAAAATTACCCTCATAGTACATTGTATGGCATATGCCCGTCTTCATTAGCATAGTCAGTGCAGAACATTATGAGTATGACATAAAAAAAAAACATTCATTTTATTGAGGCACATTATGTAAGATTAAGAGAAAGATAGTAATGAATATTGCTCATTTCAGTCAAATTACTTTATTCTGAGTAAAGTTATGAATGTTTGATGTTATGGCAAAAACTTGATAGTTCATATTCGCGATTGTCAGGTACCATGGTCCAGATTTTAAACAAAATCTCAATCTGCAAATAGTGTAAAAGTATTTAATAACAAGGTTGTGAACCTTCTGGAAGTCACAAATTTTATTCAAATTTGGTGAATCTTGAAATGTATGTTTATATCACAAAGATCTTAGTTCGTTTTGAACCTCGCACATATCGGATCATAACTTCCTGGATTATGGCCTCTGGTCACAAGTTTTATCTGATTTAAAAATCTGGTTAAAGATATCAAGCTTACACACTAATGATGGTTGAATTTGTATCTTGTGAAAATCGTACTGAATCTGCTACAAAATATCTTCACAAATATTGAAAAGTATTTAATACCAAAGGTTGTAGACGCTCTAGAAGTCACAGTTTTTATCCAATGTTGATGAAACTAAAAACATATATTCAAACTAAAAGATATCCTTTTGATATTCTTACATATCGGACTGAAACTTACTGGATTATAGCCCTTTAATAGCTTGTTCTCTGCCCATCTCATGCAAAGATTTGGTGTATCTTCCCTGGCAATCGCTGGTTTAAAAAAGAATTAATTTAAATTAATCCTGCACCTGGCAATAAAGTTAAGTTTTTTATGGGCATATTATTACTATATATACTTTAAATATAAATGGCGATTTTCTTAATGTATAAACTAATCTTAATCTTTGAGGTCATGTCTACATTTAGCGCAAAATAATCTGTTTACTAACATAATGGAAGTGTAATATACATGTATATTAGCTGGTGATCAGGAATAAGCTGTTGGAATGGTCACAGTCGCACCTACACAGTTACTTGTTATAGGATTGGATATATAGTGACGTCAACAGTATATGGGATTAGCGGTGGACTGTTAAAAAGTGGTTTATTTGTCATAATTGTTTTGAAAAAATTACATTGTTATGCACTTTTCATTGATTGGTACTTCTATTTCAAGATATATTTCTTTAACAGCCTAGTTCGAAATAAGCATCTAGTGGAAAACTACTTATTGGGACAAAATGCTGTAACTCGTTCGAGGATGAGCATTTTCTGCCTGACAGATTTCTAGACATTGCGATGGAAAGAAACTCCATGCTCCCATGTACACATCATCTTGCACGTAAAAGATCCCATGGCAGTTGGAATTCAATATAAGAGTAAGCCGGAGCACAGTGGCCGGACAAAATGTCCTTCATAGCACACTGTATGGCAAATGCCCATCTTTATGTATAGTTTTATAACATAAATATAAATACTGTGACACAGGTTTGATAATAAGCATTTTCTGTTCAGGGTAAGCAGAGCGATAAGCAATCTGGTTAGTCAAGACTCTATTGAGATAGAATGTTCAAACTTTGTTTAGGTGTTTATTAGGTGATGGAGTTTGAAGATGGGCATTTTCTGCTTAGACTAAGCAATTTGAGAGGTTGAGGTTTTCAGGACACAATAACTTTGGTTCATATTAACTGAAAGTGATGAAACTTGGTGTATAGTTTCATTACACCAGTACCTTGACTATGTTTAATAATTAGTTTTTATCAGAATGATAAGCATTTTGATTGGTCCAGACTTTGGAGCTGGGGAATTTTGTCTGTAATCGAGAGAGTGGGGGGAAACTTTGTGTATATTTTCATTGCATCAATACCTTGCTTGACTAAGTCATACTCTGTGCAGTGTTGCGTATGATTAGAGGTAATCCTACTACACACTGCTATTATGAGTGGATATTGTTCTTTTAAATTTTGATTGGTCAGTAGTCCGTCTACCAACCAATCACTAGCTGCCCTACAAAAGCTTTACATTTAAAACAAGTGCCAATATTGGACCAAATATGTTTACATAACGTTACGTCAGACTCACGATTTTATTATGCCAAATTAATACCCGTGCATAGCAGAATACTGCAGTAAAACTAATTGCGTGACAAAGGAGGCTATCAAGTCGAATGAAATGTAAACAATACTGTTTGGAAACGAACATACTTTCACCATTTTTAATACCTTAAATCACTCTCCAAGGTTTTAGGGAAGACCCAGATTAAGCGAAGGACTGTCATGTTGCTGTACTTAGTGATAGCTTTCATTGAACGGAAAGAATAGACACACTCCCGCATAAGTTAAGAAACAGACGCTATTCCAGCAATGGTCAGAGAGGGATTTCTCGGGCCATTGCTTCAGGAATATGGACTAAGTTTGATGATAGCATTTTCTGCTTTGTCAGTACAACCAGGGATTCGAAAAAACAGCGCCAGTCTTTGGTTTACATTAATCCAGTGTGTGTACTTGTACATGACATGCCAGATTTTATTCTTTTTTGAAATACTAAAATTAATTGCTAGTAATGATAAGGAATTTGATTGGTCAAGACTTTGGAGCATAACAGCTCTGCTTTTGATTGATGTAGAATGTTTAAAACTTGGTGTAGATGTTTATTAGGGACCTTAACGGTACAATCTATACCATTGTTTGACAAAATGAAGACTTAAGATAAAACTAAATAGAAAATAAAATGGAGAGAAATAAGGATCTTGTATGACAAGACTCTATTCATTCTAGAGATGCTCATATATTTCATTTTCATTATCTGTGTTTTGTATGTGGATCAATGAATAAACCATGGTAGAAATATTAACCAGTATGACTATATTTAATTCAAACTTACATCGTTTAATAACTGAACAGTCTAATAATAAAGCTAATCTATTCTAAAGGGGCATAATGTAAGATTTAGATGAAGAGCTGGGCGTTTTCACTATAATTTTTTCGAGCAAAGTTATCAATGTTTGTAGTTTTGACAAGAAATATAATGCTCATGGTCTTTCATGTTAATAAATATCTAATTGATAATTCTTAAAAACATTTAAGGCTCACAGAAAGACCTGCAAAAGAAGATTTAGCTCTTTACATAATGCCTGTTTAATAATATTATAGAAAGCTGATTATTTGATACGTGACTTAAGATAAATTCTACAATGCCTTCTTAATGCACATTGGTTTTAATACAACTGAGTTACTTGTATTTTAATATTACATGAAAGGTGATTAATTCTACAAAATATTTAAAACCTATGCTGGAAATTTGCATTGTCATTGAATGAAAGCAATCTACGCAAAACTTATTTCTGTAAGCTGTTTATACTTTTATATGGACCCATCTGTAATGGTTGTGTTGTATTATTTGATTTGATGACTTGAATGCTTGATTATCAAATCATAATTAAATGTTTTATCATGATGTGGATAAAAGAATTGAAAACAATAAAAAAATTTAATCTGGAATTGTATTGTTGAGCTGAGTGCTCAAAGAGCAATTAATTTTAGTATGTATTTCAAAAAAAGAATAAAATCTGGCATGTCATGTACAAGTACACACACTGGATTAATATAAACCAAAGACTGGTGTTGTTTTTTCGAATCCCTGGTTGTACTGACAAAGAGTATGGTTGTCTGTCCAACGTGGTAGGTTTTCTCCAGGTCCTCCGGTTTCCTCCTACTGCTAAAGACCCAAAGTTCAAGCGAATTATTCAAATAAAATTAAACCATGTGTTCGTCCGGAAATGAACTAGTTTGTGTTGAGTGGACCATAAACCCTCCCTCTCTCTCTCTCTCAGTAAGATCACAACATCAATGTTGATTTAAATTGACAAATAATTTATGTTTTCCCTATTAAAGACTTTGGATGATATTGAGTTACAGACTTAACTACTTTTGGGGGGTTGGATGGCCGATTGGTTAGTGAGCGTGAGCGCGCTATATCATACGGCCTGCCATTAAGTCAACGGGCGAGGTTTCGAATCCCCGGTTGTACGTGGCAAGGAGTAGGGTCGGAGTAGGGTGGATTTAAATAAAATTAAACCATACATTAGTCCTGAAATAACCTAGTTTGTGTTGAGTGGACTTAAACCCCATTTCTCGCTCTCTCTCTCTCTTAACTACTTAAACACTAAAAAATATATTGAAAAAAATTTGGAAAACCATTATTCTACTGATCAAAGAAAACAATGATGAGATGACCAGCTAGCAAAATTTTCAAGTGAAAGCAATGGTTCTATCTCTTTAAATTTTACCTATATGTCATGACCTGGTAGACCAGGTTGTTATAATGCAATGATTGATTAAGTAAACTATAGTACTCTATAGGGTTATATTTATCTGGGTGATGGCAGCATATTGTATTGACATAGCCATTATACAAATTCATATTATAATCTTATACTTTTAAACAATCGATTGAATTGACATATTGTGAGAAATATGTGAGAGACAGAGAGAGAGAGAGAACTAGGTCATTTCGGGACTAACATGGTTTCATTTTATTTCAATAATTCGCTTGCGCGTAGAGGTCTTTAGCAGTGGGAAGAAACCGGAGTACTGGTAGAACCCCGCAAGGTTGGACAGGCGTACCTACTCCTTGCCATATACAACCAGGGATTCGAAACCTCGCCAGTTGACTCAATGGCAGGCCGTATTTTACAGCGTGCGCACGCTAACCTTTTGGCCACCTAACCCCCCAGAAATACAATGTATGTTGGTTGCATATATATTATATTAATATAGTTTTAGTGGAACTGACTGACGACTGTTCTTCCATAAGTATATGTTATAGTTTATTGCTCTATCCAGTTACTAAATTCCTCTAAAAGATTTCTTATAAACATCGATCAAAGAACAAAGAACATAAAATGGGCGTACACAGAAATAGATATAGAATATACTTTTGGTCAATTCCTTTCCACAATTCATATAGAAAACCAAAGACATGTCTTTAATATTAGTTTCTATCAAGTTTTATCTCATTGTGTGTCATCATGTGGCAGACAGGGGGCCGAGGGGGCTGTGCACCCCCACACCCTCAGCCCCAGTAACATAGTTGATTTTCATTTCCGTTTGCTTTGTTGTTGTTGTAGTTCACATATCTGCTCTTTAATAGATGATAAAAACATGATTTTCGCATTGTCTCCACCCAAGCAATTCCAAAGGTTGCAACATATACAATTGCTTTCAAAATGATTACCCTTTGCAAAAAATACTGGATCCAGGCCTGTGTGGAATATGAAAACTCTAAATATGTAGCACTGATTCCATACAGATTATAGAGCCGATTGAGCCACATTATTGATCAAATGTAAATCAGGATCAAATTTTAATCAGCTTGCTCTAATTATTTTACTTACACAGTTACATCTGTTGTTTCACATCCGTAACCACCACTAAGAAACATTGCCATTTTGTATCATGTACATTAAGAACAGACTTACTGATTGATTTTGATCAGAACCCCTATCAAGTTTCAAATTTTACTGAATTATTTTGACAGTTAAAGCTTGTGAACAAATACAGGAAAAATGTCTTGATGGGGGGTTGTTCGGATAAAGATCTGAAAATTAATTAGTTGCAATGGATACATATTTATATATTCCAGAGTAGAATAGTAAGATTTAAAGGTATCTTGCCTTAAGATAATTCAAGTACTTATATTACGCAATAAGTTGGCCAATTAAATTCCCAGTAACAAAATGTTCTGCCGGTGTTAGTACTTTTTAAAATGTCAAAATAAAAGTTCTTTCTTTAAATATGTCCCCAGGTATATAACCCACAAATCTTTTATGGATTTTTATTATAGGAGAGTGAAGGGCTAGACCAGGGGGGTCTTGAAACCAGTAACCATTCATTATTCAATTAATTAGATGTTAAGGATCTACACAATTTCCTTCAGGGATAGGCCTGTAAGGAACAATGGATTTGATTGGCTTGTATCACTCCCCAGAGGGGGTCATTATGCTATATCTGTATTTTGATTGGTCGAGATGATCTCGCCTAGGGAGACATGTTTGATAAATACAGATGTCAATGTCTCCTAGTTTGGTTGTTAAACTGTAATTTACTCTAAGCTACAATATAATTTGAGACTTAATGAATGTATATGTCATTGCATGACCTGCAAAATGACGCACACCAAATCTAAAATACATTTAATGTAAGGAAACCTCATTTATATAGGATTGTGTGAATTATTAGCTTTGTTAATAAGATTGAATTGATTTAAGCTACATTTAGCTATACATTTTAAATATTATGGTTAAATTTTAAAGATCTGTGTTAAAAAGATGGGACCTAAAATAGTTTTTCACAATCTGTATTTTGTGGTTAATATCGAAATTTTAGATGGGTTAAACTATACCATAATGTACTAATGTGACATATACTGAATGGAATTGAACCATTTTTGAACTGATATTCCTTTTACAGTTTCAGCTTTCACAATATTGTCTGGTAGATTGCAAGGGCTGCCCCAAATGACTATTAGAGACGTCAATCTTTCTATTTGTAAATCTAAATACTTTCTTATTGTATTCTTTCAAGTCTCATTAATCATATTGCTGTAACTTATTTTCGAAAGAAATTCCTATGGGAGAGGGGGGCAGGTCAGAGGATTGCTTGAGTTATCTATGACCGATGTCTAGGTCATATGTTATTTTATTATTTTTCAATTCTGTTTTAAATTTCAAAATCTATATTTTAAATTTCATTAATGCTTGGTTAGTCATTAGACAGCAATTAACCTGTCAGTCAAATTATGACAGACTGGCAACTAAAGTAGTTGATCTGTTAAGTCTCTTCTAACTATTGTTTTAAATGCTTTAAGTCTTAATCCTTTGATAATTATATGTTTATGTCAACACTTTCTAATAACTGATTTGTATAAATAGACAAATGTATGCTAGATTATCAATAGTTGGAGAGACCAGCTTAGGGAACATGCTAGTTGGAGGTCCGATATATTTACTAAATTATAAGTTGTTAAATTGTTGCTGTTATATATTTGCTGCTGAAAATAAAGTGTTGAAGATCCATTACAAGAATCTGTAGTCATTTCTGATACTTAAAGAACACACGTCGACGAGCTACATTCCCTGAAAGTCGAACGGTGTTATATGGTGGAGAAAGCGGGCAGAGTAAACAAAATTGTCTCCTCTTGATTCCGGTACAGTTAAGCGAGATAAATTATCAACATATTTTGAAGAAGAAAGGATGGATATCAACTTAATTCTTCCTTCAGCAGCTGTAGCAGCAATGAGAAGTCTGAATCAACTACCAATGTCTTGGAGTCTCAAACAGGATAGGGGTTCTACAGAAATCAGCTTTAAATGGGGCTTCTCAGAAAATTCATTACCCAGTCCGGAAAAGAAATATCGTTCTTTTGCCAAAAGACAAAGGGATAGACAACGACAGCTAGAATTTTTTGCTAAGAAGGATGCCCAAAAAGCACAGATTTCTGTGGTCTCCAGTAAAAAGGATGTGGGTGTCCAAAATATTCCTGATACTAAAGATGTGGCTGTTGGGAATAACCCTGTGTTAATGGTAACAAGAGAAACAATGTGTCATCCTGCCAATAGCCACGATAAAGGTTGTCAAAAAAATTTTGACAGTGAGGCAGCGATGAAAGATGTTTCAAATTCTGGTGCCAAAAGTACCAGCAGTCAAGACCATCCATATGTAGGAATTTGTTCAACAAATCCACCTGTACAAGTGTCCGACAAAGTACTCAGACAAAGAGTTAAGAACACAAAGCAAGAATATCTCATTCAGTGGAAGAATTGTCCAGCAACTTCAAATTCTTGGGTTTTAGAGGAGGAACTAGATCATAGTGCTCAGCAATACATAAATGCGAATTCAAATAGAATACAAGGACCCAAACTACGTTTACCTGATGAAAACATTTACCAGCACAATTTGCAAGAACATCATTTTAAGCCTTACAGGCATCCTATGTACAAAAATAGACATTATTATCATGAAAAAAGTGATAGACTATGTTACTTTGATTAATTGAAAAATTGTTTTAATGTTTAAAACATGGGGTCATGTTTTTGTTTGAAGTCAGGGGGATATATGACCGATGTCTAGGTCATATGTTATTTTATTATTTTTCAATTCTGTTTTAAATTTCAAAATCTATATTTTAAATTTCATTAATGCTTGGTTAGTCATTAGACAGCAATTAACCTGTCAGTCAAATTATGACAGACTGGCAACTAAAGTAGTTGATCTGTTAAGTCTCTTCTAACTATTGTTTTAAATGCTTTAAGTCTTAATCCTTTGATAATTATATGTTTATGTCAACACTTTCTAATAACTGATTTGTATAAATA
Organism: Patella caerulea; assembly: GCA_036850965.1. NCBI lineage: Eukaryota > Metazoa > Mollusca > Gastropoda > Patellidae > Patella > Patella caerulea. The sequence continues at coordinate 31,692,751 of JAZGQO010000008.1, forward strand.
GACAAATGTATGCTAGATTATCAATAGTTGGAGAGACCAGCTTAGGGAACATGCTAGTTGGAGGTCCGATATATTTACTAAATTATAAGTTGTTAAATTGTTGCTGTTATATATTTGCTGCTGAAAATAAAGTGTTGAAGATCCATTACAAGAATCTGTAGTCATTTCTGATACTTAAAGAACACACGTCGACGAGCTACATTCCCTGAAAGTCGAACGGTGTTATATCTAGCACTGCCCCCCCCCCCCCTTTAACTATACCCCAGAACACTGTTAATCCCGTAATGTATGCCTTTTCTGATGCGTGACTGACATTTACCGCAAATGTAGATGAATGTGTTTGAATTGCCTAATTACTTTAAATTGGACCCTAGCATCGCGCACTTGCTGGTTGATGTACACATAAGCCAACAATTGAATTATCTGCCATTTTAATTTTTGTAATATTGTCTATGTTTCAGGTTGTAAAGATTATCCGACCTAGTGAAACAGCGGGACGTTACGTCAGTTACAGACTTGTTGTGTGACGAAAACATCATAGTTGGGGAGGAATTATCATCACTCATCAATAAAATTATCATCCATTTATATTATAAATATTCAATACTTCATTGACACTTACACAGCTGGAATTTCAATTTTCATCAAATTTGCATTTAACTGGAGTTCATCATGGACAGTTTAGAATAATTTGCTACAACACAGAATTAAATATAAAAATGTTATATTCATGTCTGGACGTAAGGCACCTGCCACAGTTTTTGTCAAACACAGATTATCACACAGTTTATATTTTATAACATATAAATTGTGTAATAATTGCACTGAAAATATCTGTCACAGGGGGAGCCATGGGGGTTAAGTGAAAAAGACTCTGTCTTGCTATTCGAGAGTTTGCGGGTTTGATCTTGGTGCTGGCCAAGAAAGTTCAACAGGATTTTCCACCATGATTTTCCCCTTGTCACTGGTGCAGGTCGAAGGGTCTGACAAGAACAGCCATTGAGTGCTCCGGATGTGACGATAAACTGAGGTTCAGTGTACACATTGGTGTGTATGTAAAAGATCCCTTAGTAAGTGGAATTCGATATAGCACACTTTCTAGCGTATGCCCGTTTTCATTAGCTAAGTCAGAGCAGAACAGCAGGACATTAAACCCCATTTCGTTTGGTAATGTCTGCCACAGGTGCCTTGTGTCCGGACTTGGTTACATTATTCAATGTTTAAATACAACTTTAGTTATATAATGATTGTTTATTTTGTATTTTAAAAAGATGAGTAAGATTGTATTTTGTCGTCCATGAGATAGAAATTGTCATGTAAAAAAAACAACAAACATTCATTGTAAATAAATAAAACCCATCAGTGAAGTTTTAAAAAAATTGGGATGAAATATCCAATTTGTAAAAAAAAATAAAACAGCTTCTTGTCACCATTGTTGTAAATAGAAAAATAAACAATAAATAACTAATAAAAAAATCTCTTTGATTTATTCTTAGCTATATTAAGATGATAGGTGACACTCCAACAAACAACTTGTTTTTATCAGGTATGGTTTGTGTAAAAATAATTTTAGAACATTCTCATAATCTGTACATAGTTTTTCCTAACCCTAACCACCGGCCTTGTTATTCAGATGACATAGGGTGTGGTGTTAGGAAGATGGGCTATCCCAGGTTTGAGAGAGACAGAAATGGGAATCCAGGTTTGAGAGAGAGAAATGGGGTTCCATACACTTTGTAATCTTCTTCAAGAAATGCCAACAAGTCGTATATGATCTACATGAAACATGCTTGTTCTTTGGACAATTGTGCTGCATTGATTGATAGATGAATAACTTCATGGATCATAATGGTTGATTACTGGTTTGTATTAACTTGCTCGGGTCTTTAGAAGTAGTAGCAAAGGTCCCATTAAAACACTACAAATTTAGACAGATTACAAATACGAAAGAAAACCCATAACATACATACATTAGAGGCCATACTTGTTTGAAAACTGAACACCAGGGTCCTGTTTCTCAAAATCTTAACTAAAGATAAAATTCAAATTTTAGTAGATACTTGAATTTTGATTGGCTAAGCACTAAAATCAGTATAATATTATCCTATCAAATTACTAAAATTTGGATTTTATCTTCTTTAAAATTTCGTGAAACAGGCCACAGAACCTACTTTCCTAGGTTTGTATATCTTGGGTTGAGCAAGAAGAACCTTTGACATATTCAAGCCCCTTTCTCACGGGAATGCAGCTGACAAGGTTGGTTTTCAAAATCTTCTTGACTTCCAAATCTTGTGAACATAACACAAAGACCAAGTTCCGTCAAATTTTGGGATGGTAAAAATGAACACATTAATTTGTATGAACTATTTGTGAATATTATACAGAACAAAATCCAAAAAAGAAATTATTAACAATGAATAGGCAGGGCAAGTTACGTGATATAATTTTTAGACATTCATCTCAAAGCTAGCGTGCACGATTTTACTATTTTGGGGTTCTGAGAAAGCTCTAGTCTATTTCAGTGTATTCGGTATATATACTAGCTCCATAAAGATTTATATACTATTTAGGTAGGTATTTATATACTTAAATAAAAGTTTATTGTTTCTGAAAAGGCGTATGATCTAGTTTAAATGTGATAAAAACACATTGTAGCTACATGGCGCATGCCCTTGCTACTGGTTGAGTCTGGATAAGCGTGAGTCTATGTTATTGTAGCCAGAATAAATACTATTAATAGTTTCATACCTAACTTTTATATACGATATTAAATTTTATGTAGCTCTTTATATACTATAATAAAAATCTTATTGTTTTGGAAAAGGTGTCTGTAATGATCTAAGCGTGATAACACTCGTATGGGCACCACAAATGTACCTAATTTAAGCTATTTCCCAAAGATATCTCGCAAGAATATATTTCAACATGGATGCATGTATATTGCATTTATTATGCGGGGATATTGGACGTTTCAGGGTCATTAATTAATTACTTAATGAACATTGAAAATAATGGCATTGTTTCCGTTTCCTTGAACTCGGGGCTTGTTAACCCATATCGAATCGGTGATATGGGGGATTTTGATGAACAAAGCTTGAATATTTTATTTTACTGCTCTAATAACATCTAAAATTGTTGATGAGCAGTGATGCGGGAATTTTCATTGCTTCGTGTCCAGTAATTAGTGCGATCGTGAAGATTAAAAATAACGATATTGCTTCTCTTTCGCTATTGTTTGTTATGCACCAAAATGAATTGTTTGAGGTACGCCTTTTTGCACAATGTTTTGTAATGGTTCTGCTGATCCTTGACAAATAGGAAGAATAGTCTCGTCCTTTTTATCTTAATATTTGAAATGGCTTTGACTGATATGGGCACGAGAAATTTTGATTGATGATTTTAGTGTCCAATTTCGTAGTTACCAGTATGTTCTTCGGTCACTGGTCAATTGAATTTAAAGTCAGTAAATTCTAAACACAAACACGATTAGGGGTGCAGGCGATGAATGACTTGTGCACGAGACAATTGTTGGTCATCTAAATCAATGAAATTTGGAAACGTCTCGTGACAACTGACGAGTTTTTGGACTTGTGATCAATGGCGGTGAGAAATGGCTGTAGAAATTGATATGGACAGTGATTTATCAAGTTAGCACCGACGTCAACATCTGACAATTACCCTCTCACGACATCCAACACGTACTGTGTGATCATCCATGTTACCCGGCTCAGATTTTATAAATTCTTGGCGTTGTTACAGTCAACTGTCATGTTTCAGTTGAATGATAGGGTGGTCAGTACGACATACGGCCTTCAGCCTTCAACTTAACAGTTTATTACAAATCCAACACTCTCTTTCTTTAGAATTACACAAAATCAAAATATGAGCCCGAATAAGTCGCGTCAACAATTAATAGTGGAAAGTTTAATTTACGGAACTCAAACGTTCTATCTGGTTTAAAATTTAACTCCCGTTAATTTGGTTTGCAAATACAACACGACGTCTTACTCACCATCATCAGGTTCGGGGTTCGATCCCATATTACGGTATTGGCCGATTGGTCTTCGGCATATACCCAGCGTTATTGCCCGTTTCCAGTTGTGTCATTTGTACTTTCGGAGTAGAACAGTTGCGTATGGCATTGAGCCTGGCAATGATGGGACCATAAGTAAGGTACCGTGTTATGCGACCCATTCAATTTAAATTCGATTAGGAATATGCGGAAACGCCGCTGTCCAGGCCAAATGCCACTTCATTAGCCCAGTTTGAGCTTTCTTGTGATTTATTTAAAGAAAGAGTTCGGTAATGACACTACAAACCTGTTTTAACATCATATATATTTATCTAAATTTCTCTTTAAGTCTGCGGGAAACTTGCTTGCTGGTCTAACTTACATGTAGATTTCAACAGTACATGAAGATCTGACAAGTTGTACTCGAAGGTGGTGGCAGGGGTCGTAAGAGTGGCTTTTGACCCTATGGCGTCATACATTGATTAATCAATCAGTGTTGCCGTTTCTTGGGTTTTAGCCACAGTTCCGTGCAGAGAACGCAAAGAACACGCCGTAACAGACGAACACAGATCACCAAATATTCACGGGCCGTAAAGTTATTTTTAGTCTTTCTCTCCCTTTCACTTTTTCCCCTTTTGCATGACGATTTTTGTTGAATTTTTGGTGTAGAATCGAAGAAAAATGTTTGAAAATACATTTACTGCCACGTTTTGGTGAATATTCATGATTTTGAGGCGGAAGGATACAAGAGTTGTCAGGTTGGTTACGTTGAAATTGAGAGCCGAAAATTGCAAGGTACTTTCAGCTTGTCTATGTCAAGTTTTTCATGAAGAACCTTACACATGCTTTTGGACAATCTTGTCACATGTTGCTCCATCTGTGGTAGAAAGCGTTCTACCCAACGAATATTTGGGAAAAATTTACAACCGGTCTAAGAGACGAAAATTAACATTGAAGTCAATGGGGAAATAAATAGTGATCTGTGGCCAGACCGTTTCTTTGACTAATTCTGCACATCAACTACTGTATATAGAAACTCTTCCAAATCCTAGTGTTGTGAAGACAAATAAAACGAAACTTTGAACAATAAAAAAAACGAAACGAAATAGGATCTGTGTTTAAATTATATTGATTTCGTAAAGGCGAATTGCGACCAAAAAAATGGTGGGTATTTTAAAATAGCTAATAGATTGTTCAGTAGTTTTAATAGGAAAAGACTTTTTCTGATAACCGACGAATATTTGTGGACCTCTTAGTCCTAGGAAGATCGAACCATTTTGAAATTTGATGCAATATATTTAGTGACTTTTGATTTACAGACTATCTGAAAAAAAACTCTTAGCGTATTAGCATTAATCCCTTGCATCCTGCTCTGATAAAACCCATTTGACTATTTGTTTCAAAACCCCCACTAATCGAAATTCTGATGAAAGATTTCGTAATTTAATGGTAAATATAAGTTGGGCTCCTAGGGTGTAAAAAGATTAGCACATAAAAATGACATTTATTAGTCTCAGATTATTCTATATAAAACCCTTTAATCTGTGAACCAACATCCGATGGTGTAATCGTTGCCATGGCTGTCATAATATTCCAACAGAACAGACAGCATGAGGAGTTAGTTTATCTTGGAACATTCAAGCCGATAAACTCTGATTTAACTTATGATAAAATCCACAATTGTTTTCCCTAGGAACAACTTAAAATCTTAACACCCCCCTTTATTCTATTTATTTTCTTAATAAAAAGTGATAATTGATTAAAATCAGACGTCATTGTAAACCGATTATCGACGGCCAGTTTGTGACCACATGCTGGACCACGTCGGGTGTCACGTGTATAGATGGGTGTGTTGACGTAAGGTTATCAGTAAGTGACGTAACAACATGAATAGCTGACGTAATAAGTTAATCGCTAATCAAGTTATCGGAGATTGAATTAAGTTAATTTATTTATAACTGTTTATAAAATAGAGTGTGGTTTCTTAATTCGTTTTTATAACCGAGTCCAGCTGCTAAAATAAGAGTGTTGAACGCTTCATAACATAATAACAGTTACCGAAATAAAATTGGTGTAGGGCCCATTGTGATAAAATGCAATCAACCCGTACTGACTAGGCCTACTCATTAGTTTCAGAATATAGAATGGATGAGGCCAGAACCAAAAGTGAATGGTCCTTAATCTGATGTTTAAGTTAGAAAAAAAACACTTTGAGAAAGAAACTGTAATTGTAATCCATAGCCTTTTGCAATTATTAATTTGTTCTATATACATATTATAATTAGCACATTACTAGTGGATAATTATATGATTCCAATAAGAAAAGCACTTATAAAACACATTTTTAATTTAATTATTTTCCCCAGCTGAGTGTTTCACGAATGAAGTGAATCCAGCTCTAGTAAAACGGGACCACGGTGGCTAAGTGGGTAAGACGTTGACTCGCTTGCGTGGAGTTTGGGTATTCGATCCTTGCATTGGCCGAGAAAGTTCATCAAGATTTTCCGGTGTGGTCTCCTCTTGTCAGTGATGCAGGACGGATGAGGCTCCTGACAAAGACAGTTGTCTAGTCGCTAGGTTGGGACGGAAACCGTGTACCGTGTACACATTGGTGTAAAAGATACCTTGGCAGTTGAAAATCGATATAAGAGTAGGGCGTAGCGACGCTGTCAGGCAAAATTTCCCCTCATTGCACACTGTGGCGTATGCCCATTGTCATTGGCCCGGAGGGGGGGGGCGGGGGCTGCTCAGCTACACGAAAAAAAATAATGCCTTGCATCAATGAAATTACATCACAAAGTGATCCTACATCAGTATAAAAATGATTTCTCTGTTTAAAAAGCTCAATTTGTATGTATGCCTATGTAATTTAGAGATGATGATGGCAGATTTCCGTGACAGAAACCTGGCAAACCCCCTCCTGCAAAAATTCCTGGATCCACCCCTGGGTGAAAAACATTTGAAGGTGTAAAGCTGTCTTTCTTTTTGATTTTGATCTCACCCACTGCAGCGTCACCCATAACCCTACACACCGCAAATAAATTCAAATGTCCAGTGTGAATACCGTTGAAAAAGACTAAAGTATTTGCAATAAAACTGAAAATCACAGAGTTGACAAAGAAAGTTCTCTGGATTTTCCGGACTACTCCCCTGGTACTAGTGCCCTTGTTAAATGCGCAGGGTCGGAAGAAAACGTCTGGTCGTTCTGATTGGTCGACGACTGAAAAAAAAAAAACACAGCATAAATTGGTGTAATAAAAATAAAATAAAACCAAGTACGAACAATCCAAACCATTAGACAGAATTCGAAGTCCTAAAAACGTTATTATGCAAAATAGTGTAATCAGCAAATGGACTGCTCCCCGTGTAGAAAATACACCAACAGAATGATAATTACCATATTTTAGTCTCAAAATGACCAAATTATTGGGTGAACCCGACGTTGAACCTCATTGTGTTCTCCTATTTTTGTTATAATCCGTTTTCTTTATATAACAACTGGGCCATGTGATAATTCGTGCACCTGAGATCTAGAATACCTGACAATGGCGGCGACTTTGAAGTTAGTGGTCAGTTTTTATACGTGGACAATGTCCATATTAATCTTTGTCGACACCACCGATATAATAGTCGTTGGTATACATGGTCAATTGGTTTAGACACAAGTTGTGGCCAGCTTTAATCTCAACGAACGAAAAAACTTCACGAACTGACCGCGGTCACATTTCTAATTCTTTGACCCTCACTGGACTTTAAGTCAGTGAACAAAGCCGGTGAATAATAAACCCGTAAAACGCGCGATATTGTAGAACTACACATACTGAAAGCTTTAAGTTGATTCAAAGCTTGACCTGATGTTCTTTTCAAATAGATACACTGACTTTCTCTTTTAAAGAATATAATTACATTGTTAAATGTGCTGCTTCTGCAGTGCTTATGGAGGGCGTAATAGACATTTTTCGTTTTCTTAAAAAGGATAATTCTTCAAATTTTTAGTGAAGGGCGATACTGACTATAATATTGAATTTAATATGTTGTCTTAAGAAATGGGCATTTGCCTAGATTTAAAATGAGACAAAAAAGCAAGGTAGTATGTACACGTTAAAGGGGAAAGTAAAAGAGCCCTTGACAGTTGGAATTCGAAATAAAAGTATGCCATAGCGCCGCCGGGCAAAACTTCCCTCATACCTCACGTATGCCCGTCTTTATTAGCCCAGTCGGTGCAGGACAATAAGACGTCAAACCCTATTATATTTATGATTTTGAATTCCATTCGATCAAGAAATAACTACCGCTCCCTCGGTCAAGCTGGCAGACAATAAACCGTTGGGTTGCCAGTTTGTGATACCCTGTTTTGTAAAGTGCGTGCCCCAGTAAGATTGGTCGTCTATACTCCCATAAGATATAATATATCAAATTTATCATATTTGTATTGGAAATAATCACTCGATAAATACTTTAGACAGACTGTATTTTTAAATTGAGAACGAAACAACTGACTGGGAGAATTAAATCATGTAAAGTTTGTTTCATTCATCACTAATGGAAGGAAGTAACACGTCAGACTAACCCGATTCAATACTTTATTTTGACCTATATCAAAGGGATATTAAAAACACATCAGTTCACTTTCTGACTCTCAGAGCTGACCATATAACAATCAATTTGTACTCGTAACAGATTTGTACTATCTAAATTCTTATTTGGTAGGACATATTTTAACAGATTTGTCTTATCTAATTTCGTATTTGGACTGTACTTTCTAATTTTGTAATTTGTAGGATATATTTTTACTGAATAAGAGCTTTCTGCATTGCACGATAAGCGTGGTTTTGTTTTGTTTTTTTTTTTGTAGACAGTTCGAATTATGAACTATTTTTTGTTCTTGGTTTTGACCATTTTAGATGAAAATAGATCGTGTGTAATAAAAGATAACTAATACATGCTACAAAACTTTCACTTTTATAGGCTACCCATGCATGTGTCAGTTTTCTTGAAATTTTTGCCCAAGAATACAAATGTAACCTTTTGAATAGAAATAAAATATAGGTTTTCTCTACGTCATAAAACAATCTTCACTCTATTGTCTATCATCATATATATATTTAAATTTTCACACCATAAGCTAAACGTCTATCAATTTTCACTTCCGTCGAAACACCAACTTCTGCTTTGTCATCGGAACGTCAGTTATTTCGGTATGTTAAAACAGTTATCCCAGTTGTGTGTGAACTGTCTGTGAGGAGGTGGCAAGGTGGCAATAAATAGATTTCGAAATGTGGTATTACATGGGTGTCAGCAAGCCGCTGCAAGAAAGGCTACTGACTGTCGAGTAGCCTACTGTTGGGATTTGTTTGTTTGTTTGTTGTTTTTTTTATTGTAACTATTGAAAATTATTGGAAAGGGGGATCGGCCCCTGTCCTCAGCCAATGACAAGGTCCAAATAAACTGTCTTGGCCAACGAACAGATTGAACATGGAACCCCAAGGTTAGCGATTTGAACGTTTATTCATTATACACATCTACAATATCCGGCAGTGGCCCCATAATATATCAGAATATTGATGTTAGTCATTTCGGGACTAACATAATATGGTTTAATTTTATTTCAATAATTCGCTTGCTCGTAGGGGTCTTTAGCAGTGGTAGGAAACCGGAGCGCCAGGAGAAAACCCACGAGGCCACGTACAACCGGGGATTTGAAATCATGCCAGTTGGCTCAATGACAGACCATATGATACAGCGCGCGCACGCTAACCATTCGACCATCCACCCCCCCCATGTTAAATGCATATTTTGCCCTGGTATATTTAATTGTGAATCAGTGAATAAAATCTGCTTGGCCGATGTATAGGCCAATATATAAATCAACGAATAAAATATGCTTGGCCGATGCATAGGCCAATATATAAAAAATTATTTAATTCACTTGAAGTTTTCAAAATTATCCGAATTTTATTGACGTGGGACAGTCATCAAGGCCATTATATGAATAAAAAATCAAACGCAAGAATAGTCAGAATTGGTTTTTGAACATCTCACAAGCAGGTTTCAGGAGGTCCAGTGGGGTCAGTTTAATCAACGATGACCTGTCCGGTATTTGATTGACATGCCAAAGTCAACTGAGTCCAGTTTAAACACTGTCCACAGCTGGCTCAAGGCTCCATACAAAACAATGTCCAGCAAGTGGTCTGGTTTGTTTGTAAGGTGCTAGAAGAATTTGCCCGGGTTATTCAAATGAGTGAAACAGACGAGCACTAGTGGTAGTGACAACTAATTTACCAGTTAACGTGTATTTGTTAGAAATAAAAATAGAAAGTCGGTTGAGTCATTGTTTTAGTTTGTTTGTGATTTGTTGGTTCTTGGTACTCGATAAGACGCCAATCGGTCTCTTTGGTTCGATAAGTCCATCCGTGCTATATCGGTGTCCGATCTATGCCTATTGGCTTTGTCTGCTGTCAGCCATTTGCACGGAGTGCTTGCCATTGTTTTAATAGCAACATGGGCTACAGCATATTTTCTTTAAAAGATGAATAATTTCCTCATATTAAACCAAAAATGTATTTGTTTGTACATGTATTATAACTATATTAAATATAAAACTTTTTAATTTTATAATAAAACCATAAAAAGGTCTATGTATTGGATTCTTTTTGCTAAACATACAGAGGCGCAGATCGCCAAAAATTAGTGGTGGGGACAGTCCATGCGCGGACAACTATTGGTAAAAAGGGGCGTACGGGGGACCTCCCCCTATATTTCTTGACAACTAGACGCTCTAAAACGCACTCTGTTGGTATTTTGAGCATCATTTTCTGGCAAACAATTATAATCCCTGAGGCAGCAAATGATACTAAATCTAGTCTAAAGACAAATCTTCAAGCAATTTCGGATCATTCATTGAGATGTAGTGGTTTAAAAATCTATATCGTGGAACTGCTGCAAGTAGGCGAAAACGTCGATACCCATGCGACAATTTTCTCATAGCCATGTAGCAAACTGCATGGATGTCCGTTTTCTTTAGGACTTTCCAGAGAGTGAATGGCGCATCGAACCGTCAGAAATTTCAGATGAAGTACGCGATTCGGATTCCTGAGAGTTGACGAGGATTAATGAAACAACACCGCGTTGGTATTTTGTTGGCAATTAATTTGGCACCCGTTTCAATGGTCAAAACAACATCTCAAAGATCGTTTTAAAAATCTGCCCACCCTCTACACCTCCACTCAGCCGACAGTTCTTGTTTGACGCCAAATCCATTCGTTAATCAAAACCCGTCGTACAAAAATTCAGCTACATCCATTTACGCTTTTCTTAACCATGTTTCTATATTAATGTGACTGTCTGAAATAAACAGAACGAATCAAAATAACATTTACCCTACTCTGCTGCGGGACCTAATCTGTAAATCCCAGTGATTCATTTTAGTATTAGGCTATACTGCAGTTTTTCTGGATGTGTCTTGTTGACAACTCTTTAGTGAATATTAGTTTTGTCTACTTCATTCTTTCGGAATGTTTTCGCGAACTTCTCGAACTTGATAGACCATACAATCAAAACAACAAAATCGTATAACGGCTTTCAATTCCATTCCTTTGCAGCTGAATCATATCGGTGTATCAAGCCCCTTAAATTCTCCCCCCCCCCCCCCCAAAAAAAGTGTCGTCCCCAGGCATATGCCCCCCTTAGTCCCCCCCCCCCCACATCTGAGGGCCCTGTGACGTATAACAATCTGATTAACACATTTATAATTATCAATTAAATCCTAATTCATGTTAATTAACATTGACATACAAAGGTCGTTTGAATATTAGCTGGAACCCTCCCAGAAATTACTGAAATTAATGACCCTGGTATCTATATTTGATTCTGGCTAAATTATTGTTTTATTTATAACCAAATCGTTATTTATTTTTCTAACATAATATATCATATTTACACCCTTATGATTTCAGTGATTAGCAACAATTATTCGTTGACCCGCCACTATCACTGATAGGGATGACATCGGTACGAGTAAATTATCTCTCAATATTAACATTATTTTTATCTTCTGGAAATTAAATTCTATAACAGTTTTTTTTTAATTATCAAAAAAAAAGGTGTTCGAAGTAATTATCTAGATATAACATATTTCCTATTTTAGTGTAAATGGGTACTCACCAGTTTGTGTTACTATATACGAAAGGAGAGAGAGAGAGAGAGAGAGAGAGAGAGAGAGAGGGGGTGGGGTTTAACGTCCACTCAACACAAACTAGGTCAATTCGGGACTAACATATAGTTTAATTTTTATTTGAAACCGGAATATACGAAAGGTGTAAGCAACACACGTGATTTCGATGCCATATGATATGACATCGTAGGTAGATCTATATTGCGCGTGACCTTAAAGGTCAGTGATGTACTTTCGTTTTGATTTTAAAGTATGGACTTTTATTTCAGGTGACATCACCGAACTAGCTGAAGATGTTTCTAATCGATGTCACAATTGTCATGAATAACTGTCAACTCGTTAATTATCAGATCTATCATAAGGTCTGTTGTTGAGTAAACTGGCGTGGTTTCGATTCCTCGTTTGTACGTGACAAGGAGTAGGGTCGCCTGCCCAACCTCGTGGGTTTTCCCCGGGTCCTCCCACGGCTAAATACTCCAACGCACAAGCGAATAATTGAAATAAAACTGAACCATGTTAATCCCGAAATGACATAGTTTGTGTCGAGTGGACGTTAACCAGTTAACCCAATCCGTCTCTCTCTCTCTCTCTAACGGGTGTCATGCAAAATGCATGCCATTCTTACATTTTCTATAACACCATTAACATGTGTAATTCAGTTGGGAAATCTCCATGGCTAGCAGTCCTTTATACCTTTCCATGACAATTCCAATAATTATTGGGCCATGGTCTCTAATTCCACTCCTAATCATCAATTATATATTTTATGTTTTATGTCTATTGTAAGTAAGGTTGTTATTATTGGATTCAAAGATAAATAATTAAACTGACGCTTGATCTGGCTTTACAATATAAATTATACACATTAATTAGTCCTTTAGATCAGGCAGACATTACTGACAATTTCTAAACACAAAGACAATACGGCCGACATTTACTTCGATTTTTTAATTTGAGATAGAAGCTAATTGCTAGTATAGGACTGGACATTAGAAACGGTTGAGTGATTAGCGGACGATGACAATATGACAATCATGTCAACGGGATAATGAGAGAGAGGGAGAGGGGGGGGGGGGGGGTAACGTCCACTCGACACAAACCAGGTCAGTTTGGGAAATTTTATTTCAATTATTCGCGTACAGCCGGGGAAAAGAAACTACAGTTGACTCATTGATAGACCTTATGATACAGCGCGCACACACTAACCTTTTCGGCAGTCCCCACCCCCACCACGGGATCAAGAAGTACCGCTACCCCCAGATTATACCATTATTAGTTTCTGTTCACGCGAAATTTCAGGCGACTAAACAGGGTAGAATTATTCCATATCTAGTGTTGCTTGCGGGTAATAATATTCCTGATTTGTCTGAAATTAATACTCGTTCGATTTTCTGTCTGATATGGTTATGGAGTTTGCTTGTATGTTGATATCTTCCTGGGTCAAGCTTAATTATGGCTCCTAGTAAAACGTGTGCCATCACGAAGACGAAAATGCCTCTTTTAGATATTTCTTGCTGTTGTATTAGAAGTAGTACCTGGACATAACCACCCACCAACGTCGTTCGTCTGGGACTAATGATGTTTTCTGTGATATATTTCTACTGTTTTCAAACCTGTTAGCTTAAAAAATTTTTTTTTTTACCCCGTCAGCGACAACAATAAAACAATTCACACGTTTTGTTTGTGCACAAAAAGATTTCCTTTTCGTTAACTTTGCCCACAGTTCGGATAATATTTATATAGACAGTGAAATTAGCCCTGGTGGAGAAAAGACAGGGTCATATCGATTTTAAAACTATAAGTCACTGGTTAATTCGGCTAGGGATTAAGCCTTCCTTGTATGAAGGTGTAGAGTTTCTGCTAGGGTCATTATTAGCTGTTACCACCCCGCAGTATGCCCGAGTTCTCCTAATTGATCAAAGTTAACCAGACTAAAGTTTATTGATTATTCTGGTCAAAGCAATCTTGCTGTTTAAGATGGTAGAGCACAGGACGAATAAGAGACAAGGTGTCATGTCGCCGTTAAACCCCCTTGTCCACAACGTTCGTTAGCTACCCCAATTTGGATGGACAAACAAATCAAAGTTGTAATAACATTTTTTTATACTGTGTCTTTAAAAGCACTATGAACCAAAAAATTGTTTGTATAAAAAACGCAGTCCGTGTATTGAACTGAACTGAACCCTTTTATACAGTGTCTTTAAAAGCACTGTGAACCAACAAAAATAGTTCGTATTAAAGACGCAGCCTGGTGTCTTGAACTGAACAGACAAAAATAAAGTCTGAGAAGGATAGTTCAGTTGGGTTTAAAGAAACGTTTGCCTCCAACAAGCACAATCATTGAAAGAAATCAGACATAAGAACTGCAATTGTAGTGCTATTATTGTCTTCGTACCAGATCATCTCGTGGGCCTATCTATTGAAATCGCCAGAAATGGACAAGGTTGACTATAGGACAGTAATCAAGTACAGATAATACCTGTCGATGATGTCATTTCTTTTGCCACGGTGGGCTGTGTAATTTAAGCGTGGCAGAAAGAGTTTTGGCGGTGAGCCGCGTCCTGAAAAGTCATCAAAAACAACCAGTCAAGAAAACATTACCCGGATGTATGACATGGTGATCCCTGGTCGACTATTGACCACTCGAAATATTGCCAGTGTTGTGGGCATCTGTCATGCGACTGAGAGGGTTGAACTCATTATCACCAACGAGTTCGAAATGGCAAAGGTTTCTGCAAGATGGGCGCAAAGGCTCTTGGGTGTGGATCACATTCCCAGACGTCGCGAGACAATCTGTGCCGTTTTGAAGCAGATTCAAATATTTTTTTGGCCAGATCTGTCGTCATTTTCCTAGACATTATGTCATGTCAGGTGTGAACGACATGAAGAGTGCATGAAGAACATTTCTTTCTGACAGACATCAAGCTATTGCAACACGATTAGCAAACGTGTGTGACCCTCGAAGGTGGTGGTGCAGTAAAATAACGTCCACTCGACAAAAACTAGGTCATTTCCGGACTTATATAAGGTTCAATTTAATTTCAATAATTCGCTTCCGGGAGGAAACCCGAGGACCAGGGAAAACCCCGCGAGGTTGGACAGGTCACCTCACTGCTTGTCACGTACAGTCGGAGAATCGAAACCACGCCAGTTGCCTCAATGACAGACCTTATGACAACCCGCACGTGATAACAATTCGGCCCCAACCCCCAGATTTATTGGAATTCACTAGTTGTATTCAATGAACTATAATATCTGTAGCTTCTGTTTAGAGAAACAGCCATTTGACGCCATCTTAGCGCTGTTTTTTTTGTGGATTTGTTACCCCGTCTCCCACTGTTGTATTATAAGGACAAGTTCCATCCTCACCCAAACCCTTTACTTAATAAGCCTTCCTCAAAGCATCAGATCTACTTCATCGATCGAGAAATCTTCATAAAACGTGTCTTCAGTGTATTACGGCAACTTTATTCTCGCGCCTCTTCTATTATATTCCAATATTCGCCTTAACACAAAACTCTTGACGTTAACAGCCGTTGGTGCTAGTAATTAATTATTACTGCCTCAACAAAATATGCTATCGCTTGCATCTGACCGAATTTCTTTGTCTCAGGACAATGGCATGTCACATCTTTTTCACGTGTCATAGGGAAAACATTGACAGTGCCACAACGAGAGTAACGCAGTGGATCGATTTCTAAATTACCTTTCTTCTGTGTCTGTCTCTCTCTGTAATGTTAGTGCTGTGGCCCCCAAGACAGGAGCCAGTCAGCTGTTTCCTCAAGGAAGAAACACGGTATGTTACGATCAATACCTTTCACAGAAACCCGGTTAACTAACGGGATTGAACGACAGACACAACACTGCGAGCCACAGAACATGCTTTACTTTATAATATACATGTCAGATGACTGGATCGATCAAGCTAATAAAACACGAGACGCGAACAATGAGTACAGCTGGCGTAATACCTTTAAATGACAGGCTATATTCTTGGATGGTCGGAAGAATCCCACGGATTATTTACTCAATTACAGGCCCGGGATAGCAGTATAGGCGGTCGATGATGCCAAAACCATCCGTTTCAGGCTGAGTTAGCATCATCAGAAATTTGTCAATATTTTGCAGACAGTGCAAGCCTGGAATCCTCTGTGGAGTTCTTGCTCATATTACTATCTGATAATAAAGAATGCATGAATAATAAACTAATTTTCTTCTATCGGAGTTGTTTTAACAGTAACATAATATTATCATAATATATAAAACCGTACAATGACCAATGGGGCATTGTAAATGAAATGAAATGGGGTTTTTAAAACGCCTTACTGTCTGCTCCTCAACTGGACTAATGAAGACGGGCATATGCCATACAGTGTGCTATGGGGGAAATTTTGCCCGGGCCTACGGCCTACTCTTACATCGAATTCCAACTGCCAAGGGATCTTTTACTTGCACGCCAATGTGTACACGGGACCTTGGTTTTTCGTCCCATCAGAATGACTAAACAGCTGTCCCTGTCAAACCCTCCGTCCTGCATCACAAGGGACATTATACAAATGAAAAGCTCTTCTTGACGTAAATACAAAATACCCATTGCCAAATAACGCTCGAATGTAAAAATGAAATGAAATTGGGTTTAACGTCCTTATAATCTGTCCCGACTGGGATAATAAAGACGGGAAAGTTTAATGATGTGGATTTATCTGTTCGCTCGCCCGTAGTTCATGAAAAAGTAGGATAGTTACCTTAAATGTGGTGCCATTTTGCTCTTTATTAGTCTTTTTGGACGTAACAATCAAGAACATTGGATTGTACGTCGATCTATCATGACACACAACCTTTTATACGATATTCGAGGAGACAAGCGTTTAGATACATGAAACTGAATAAAATAATATTTAATTTCTTTTTGATAGATGTAAAAATTTACTCGTCGTGGCAGTAGTATTACACCGTCCTTGCAGAGACTAGTCCGTTTTTTTTTTTTCAAGGGTTTGTTTAGCATATTGATCGTCGAGATGTGACAGAAAATTCATTTTTGTCGTATTATATTTCTTTGTTGGTGTGTTTTTATCAATGGGTGTATATTAAATATACATTATGGGAGATTTGATAAATAGCTGACAGTTCTCACTATAATAGGTATGAACTAGATAACGTAAAGAGAATTTGCTGAAAATTTCAATCAAATATGATCCACTCCAATCCGAGAATTAAGCGATTGAATTTTGGGCTCGATTAACCATTTTTTCATTTTATCGTCAATGACAGCACCAACGAGAACGCCTAACCACGTGCAACCCTTAGATCGATCGAACCCACAGAAGATTTGCCTTAAGGCTGGGGTTCACGTAAAACAAAGAAGGGGAAATATCCTAAAACTGATGGTTTGAATTTTTTTTTTTAAAAATGGGGCTTGGAATTAAAAAACAAAACAAAAAAAAACCCAATGTTTCTACAACTTTTCGCAACCATGATCAAACCCTATAATCCTGGATTAAAATGACATATACAACAAGGACAATGCATAATATATGGATACACCATGATGTTTTTGGTGCTTTTAGCCAATCTGTTAAACAATCTAATATCTCTGCAAAAGATGACTGCCTTCAACAAGTGACGACTGCCTTCAACAAGTGACGTCACATCACGAGGCGTCAATCATTGGCTCAGTGGCGCGTGCACTGTTTACATAAGACGTTACTGGTTCGGGCAAAATGCCTTTTAAATAGGAAATAATTTGTTCCCACAAATACTTAAAACGTCTTCATTTATTTTCTAATACATAAAAAGGGGTTTTATAATTTAATTTGTCGGAGGAAGAAGTTAATATTTGGGGCTCATTGAGTCGCATCGATGTCATCCTTATCAGTGATTGTAGAGACCTAGCGAATATTCACTACTTATCAGTGTGGCTATTAGCCTTAAAGTAGCTAAGTCTCTAACTCAATATAATACAAATTCTTCAAATTATTTGTCAGTTCAAATCAACATTGATGCTGTGATATTACCGGAAAAAGATAGGCTTTTGATATCCAATATTTAACACAAAATTTTATGTGTTTCAGCCCCAGTTCTAGCTCAGCCCCAGTTCTAGCAAGAGACTCGGGGAACGAGGCTAAACACATTGCACCAAATCAAACGGCGTATGTAGACTGGAATAACTAGACGCTAGAAATTTTCATTCGATTGAGACTACTGGCTTATTTCGCGGAACATAACTGATTTGAAATTAGAGTAAAAATGGAAACCAATGAATGTAAGTCAATTTATATACATTCATATTACAATATTATAGGCTATGCGTTCCGACCCAATTTCTAGGTCCCAATTATTAGCGATTATCAGCCCCAGTTCGCACATCTCTTAGCTGTTAATTATTACCATACCATTGTGTTGTGTATGACAGTTTATATATGTGTTAAGGACGTCATAAAAAATTATTTTGGATTTTAACCTTCAAATAAAATCAAATTACTACTATAATACTCACTAATTATTACTATACCATTGTGTTGTTTGTGTATATGACAGTTTATATAGTGTTAAGGACGTCATAAAATAATTGTGAATTGTTACCTTCAAATAAAATCAAACTGGCCTATATATATTTTATATTAGATTGCGATACCTGCATTAATCAAATACACGTTTAGTGTTTTGAATAGGGCTTGGAATCAAGTCGTGGGGGAAGGCAAATTAGTTTATACTGTATTTTAAAACATGTTCAGTCATTTCCTATGCTCCCATCGAAAATGATTTACTTTATTTTTTCATCACTAACAGAACTGGGTCATTTTGACACTTATGCAAAGTTCCCATCGTCGCGCGATGCATCGCGGTAGGATTTTCCCTTTTGAGTCCTCGATGTGGTGCGTGTTATACGACTGACCTCAATATATGGTAAGACTTGATATGATCACCACGATTACTCTGCGATTAAAACCACGATTTCATTCGTGAAAGTGGGAGCTATAGCATAACCCGGTTATTTAGCTATAGCTGATAACTTTAGTCATATCTATGGACACTGTAAAATGGTATCTATAATTTCTAGAGCTGCGTGGGTATTGATTTTAAAACGTTATAAAGTCAGTTTTACCAGACTGTTGTCTGATCTATAGATTATATTCTATGTGAGACATCATTAAATATTGAAATGTATTCCACAGAAACATCCAGTGGCCAATAATCGAACGACGCCATTTTATTATTGCTATCGCCCCGGGAAGAAATTTTAAATCAACGGAAAACGTAGTGATCTGCTGGAGTCTGTTTGTGGGAATGTCTTTAAAAAAACAATTGGGTTTTGGTCTCTATACCGATTACAACACGATATGTCTAATAAAATTACAATATATTGTCCCGTTATAATTTATATTTTATCATTGCTTTGGTAAAGCGAAAAGCCTATCCGAAACGTCGCCCGGTTAAACGAAACAGTAATGCGACCTGTGTGGTCTCATTTTAATATCATTGGAACCATTTATAGTATGACTGTAATTAGACAATATAATAGCTGATACACGAAGACTTTATCCAATGTAATATTTATTCCTATAAACACCATCTTAAAAGGCACGAGATATGTAAAGATCTCGCAGTTCTCACTATAATAGTTTTAACTAGATAATGTAAAGGAAATATGCTGAAAATTCAGTCGACTTAATCTATAACTCTCAATCGAGAATTTAACGATTAAATATTCAGCCTAGCCTCGACCATTATTACTAAAGTCCGTACGATAAAAAACATAGCATCGATTATCAATTGCGTGATTTAATCATGATTGAAGATGAGCAAAAAATCGAATCCTAATCCAGTAAAAACGAAGGCTAGCGATGACATCAAGAGCTGTTTATGGTCTCGATAAGTTAATTAATGTCTAATTAATAATTTAGATAACCTGAAGCAACATTTTCCTGTAGGGCGTATGTCCGTCTTCAATATCCCGGATATGGAGCAGAAAAATAGGACGTTAAACTCCACCCCATTATTGTTAAAAGATATGTTATTTAAATACCATTTTGAAGACGCATATAAGTTTATATCTCAACTGTAATTATAAAGCTATTTTCATGGTCCCACTATTTGCCGCCTCGGGCTCTCATACCCGAACCCTGACTAAACCCCCATCATTTATTTTCTCTCGGGAGTGACAAAATACCCCATAAACATGTCCATTTTGATAGAATATTCAGGCCGCTTAATTAATTATTCATGCTGTTACTTTCTTTTACGAAATACACTTAAAAACCCAATATTCTATAAAGGTATATCTACGAGTGTTTTAACAGTAATCCTCTTCCGTAGTGCCGAATAAGGAGTTGTTCCATCGAGAGGAGATAGCGATCCAGTAATTAGCAGCCGAGTCAGGTGAAATTAATTATATATTCCGCCTGCGTAAACTTTATGGCTTCGACAATATATTGAAGAAAACTCACGAGAAACGTGTGATGTTTCATCAGACGAATAGATTGTTTTCAATGTTTTCTTTTCTATTCAGCTGTAGTAAAGAAAATGGCAAGTGAATCTTAGTGGGGTGGGGGGGGGGGCAGAACCCCTTGATCTCCATTGTGTTCGCCCATGATTTTACTAGCAGTCCAAGCATGGCAATGAGAAACTATAGATTAGATAGACCTTTCATTTGTTTGAGTCAACAAAAATATGATGCCCACTGCTGGATTTCAATACGCAAAAAAAGTAAAAAAAGTCGAGGATTTATTAAGTATATACGGCATAATTGCCTCTCATTTGTTGTACAAATGTCAACAGGCGTTCTTTCTGAGACCAACTTTGGAAGACTGTGTGTCACCAATCCTTTGTTGGGTTAAAATCGTGTCAGTGCATTTTTTCATGCAAACTGTCCTCTTTAGTCTCAAAAGGACCTAAATTATCATTCCTTGATGTCATTTACCCGTGCGAAGTGACTCATTCTATTTTTGTTTTTATTCAAGGAAATTCATCTGATTTACTTCTGACGTCACACGTCAAGCTATTATAATTAAAAGCTCCGGGGCTATTACATGTATATTAAAATATTTATTTATTCAAAACATAAAATATGTCGGAATTTAATCGGAGTACACTATTACCGCTAGGAGTGTTGTCTGCCTAACCCAAGAAGCTTTAATGGTCTAACCCCGTTCGTTTTCTGAAAACAACTGTTAGAGATCTAAATGTGATAAAAATCATTAAGCAGACAAAAGCAAGATGATAACAGATATACTCATCGTGTGACTGTCCTGAAATGACAGTTAGCTTTTTTCGCGCGTAATGAGCAACTTCAAAAATTCAATTCATCAATTATCTAAATTGAGTTTTTATGCTTTCTGGTAGGTTTGGGTATTTTGCGCATGTATTTGTTGTAAGTAGGCTATAACGGAGTAGGTGGATTTCAATCGCCGTTACTTACTAGAGACAGGCTTTTAAGTGGGCGTTGGCATTGCAGTCACCTTTCTCGTGGCAGTTTACAGTACGTGTTCTTTACAGTTTCCAAAAATGACCAGTTTCCGGCCTGTTAACATATATTTTGATATGAACGGGGAAGTACTGAACTGTATTGTTTGTAACATTATATTTACTGGGATATTAGAGTTATTCATTCAATAAATAAAATTGTGCATGATTTACTGGTCCATCAAGTCGGCCAGGCCAGGCTGACATGGTCGTCAAGTCACCTTGTAGACAATAATAAAGATCATCTTTCCTATATGAGACTTATTATTAATAGCCTACATACCATACATCGCACACTCGGGATTATGAAAAGAAGCCTGCATATTCTAAATATTGAAGGGTAACGAAATATACTTCAACAGGAGTCCCAGCACATAAACGTTTAATAAAGATCGGATCACAATGGAGATGAAATAAAATGTGGGTTTATCGTCCTACTTTTCTGTAACGACTAGGCTAATACAGTGGGATATGGGCTACGATGGCCATTTTGCCCGGACAGCGGCGCTACGGCCTATTCTTATATCGAATTCCAACTGATAACGGTTCTGTTACGTTCACCCCAATGTGTACACGGGATCAGATCTCGGTTTTTCGTATCACCTAAACTATTATATATAATTACGTTGTCCATTGCTAGGCCCTTCGTCCTACACCACCAACAGAGGAACCACGCCGGGAAATCCCCAAGACTTTTCTCGGTCAGCACAGGGATCGAACACGGAACTCCTACTTCGCCAGCCAACGTCTTAGTCACTGAGCCACCAGGGCTTCCTTGATCATAATGGAGCCCGCCCCCCAAGACCCAAGACGGTTCTAGCAAGATTTTGTATCAGAGGGAATATTTGGGAACTTATTATCAATTAGAAAATTATCAATCGGATAGTTATAACCAATATAAACTTCAGAAAGATCGTTAATATCGAAGCCTATAAAGTTCTAACGAGATTTGTCAACAAAAAGACCATATCTCTTTGAATAATATTGAAAAGCAATAGAGATTCGTCGTTTCAGTGAGGCATACATGTAAATATAGGCCTATGTATTATTGTAGCCTCTAATGTGGGCTATACAAACACGAAATGTGAAAAACAGCGAGACGGACAATGTGGCATAGGCCCAAAAAGAGTCGAAATTCTTCTATTTTATCAAGGGCGGTTAGTAAAGACACCAGTTATAAAGGATTACTCTAGTTAGTTTATAACACGTCGACGTTTCAACAAGATTTCAGAAGCCGTTATCATACATATAATGGGGAATTGGGTCTAATCGTCCAAAATCACAACCACATATATAGGCTCCTATGTAGGTTATTTTCTAATTATTTAGATAAGACAGCAAGAGTAGCCTACTGCAAAGCAGAGTTATAGCCTATTACTATTAGACTATTTCAGATCAGCAAAAAAAATAAGAAAATAAGGCAAAGAATTTCCTAGGGTCATTTCATAAAGTCCTATAACGAACATTTTAGTAAATTTCCGGTCAAACATTCCTTTCTGCCAACATCAGCGAAGAAAATATATGACAAACGTCATTATAGATTCACTTTTAACGCCTATTAAAATCCAATTATAACTCCGCGATTTGAATAAAAAATATTTAGTTTTGATTTACAGATAGAAGCCAATAAAATCTGTCTTTATTTGCGTCTTTATCTTCTCTGGTGTACACAAATCTATCCTGCTATCTGTTTGAACAAATTATTACGCCTATCCGTCAATTGACTCACAGAATGAAATGATTTTCCTGTCCTTTGTTGCCAATTCAACTACAAAGCCAGTCTAGATTCGCTTCAAAGCTTATGAATGAGTACTTTGGTGTAACCGGATTCCGTGCTAGTTTGACCTTTCATTCAGTTGATGGGATATCCCCATAGGGAATCCCGCGTGCCCTGAATCGGTATAATTCTATAATTACATAGATACGCATGCGCGATATTTACTGTTACTTCGTCTGCGCATGTATACACAGTGCTCGGTATCAGATGTTTCCCCATGGCGGCCACGAAAAGGTTGTGTACCTTGCGCTCTCAAAATTCTTACGGTGAAAACGGACACAGGATTAATGGATTTAATTCAAAAAAGGAATATGGGAAAAATGTGGAATCTTTACTTGACATATCGGCCAAAGTTGTGGCGGAAAATATACCATTTCAACGGATTGAACAGCAATACGATCGGATACCCGAGCCAGTTCAAAATAGGATAGTATATTGGTCTTTTCCCCGGAATGAACGCGATATTTGTATGTATTCATCTTATGCACATTCAGTGAAGGACAGCTGCGAAAGCCAAAAGTTGCCTTTTTATCAAGGGATTAAATTATTAGAAAGTGGTGCTGTTGGAAATGTTTTACAAATAGGTAAGCAGGACAGTGAAAATTCCTCTTCTTTCCCCACATCGATCTGCCCATTATGAATCCAGTATGGCTCGTCGTCTGTCGAGACGGGTTGATAGCAGATCGTTGGCTTGCATTCGCCTTGCCTTGTTTGCTTGTTGGAGAGGAAACGATATGGGCAAGTCATCATTTCACTGTGTAAATGGTCTCCCATATTTTAAACATGTGTCAACTTAATCATTTCATTTCCTACCAACCATTTGCCAGCCATAAGCTCGCTTTATTTATTTCACAAACTTAACGGTACTCGACTGCAAAGCTAAGTGTGCACACCAAAGTGAACGGATCGTTGGGAAATAGATTGAAAATGGGGTAAATTTATCGTGCTCGTCGCTCACTGTTTGTCCTTCCTAGCGTGCAAAATGTAGATGTCCCACACCTATCAAATTTCTCCTTTTTTTATGTGCACTTGTGAATTAAGGAATAAACTTTTGTTTGTCTGGCCAAAACATTTCCTTTGAAGAAGGATTCAAACGGACAAACGCCTCACTAAATCCATTTAAACCCTCTTTACTCACAAAGTTTTACTTATGTAGTCCTTTGTGTATTGGGTTTTATAAACCTTTATAGAAGTTTGGCTTCTGAAAATAAGGATTTATAATAGATATAATCGTTTGAATTGAATACTCCCCTTCTCTAATAAAAAATCAATTATGGTAACAGGATGGACCCCCATTAATGGATTTAAAGCAGGCAAAGTTTAGCCAGTGAATACATGTATGGCCCAACCCATTTAATTCTCAGTAATTTATGGAATGTAATTTGAATAGTCAATTCAATGAAGCCATGAGCAGGATGCCTTTTTTTCATTGTGTGATCTTTTGTCAAAACACAGATAACAATTTTTTTACTACACATTAACAATTTTATCCTGCATTGTTATTAATTTAATGATTAGGTTTACATTGAGTATAGTTCAATTTGATTTTCACACATGTAGAGCAGATTGATTATTACAGGAGCATTAAGTACCCAATTACTGAAATGGTTTCTATTTGAATGTAAATTGGAAATACATTCTTTATGGAAGATTAGATAAACAGCTAGCAATTTCACTATAATAGTTAAAAACTAGATAATGTAAAGGGAATATGCTGATAACTTCAAATTATTCTACTCTGAACCGAGATATTAGTTATGGAATTTTTTTGGTTGAGCCTAAGTAAAACATTACTAAAGTTGATGCGATAAAAGAAACCATGGTTTTGATTTAATCATCAGTGAGCGTTAAGGATTTTGATTACCGGCAATAAGAGAAGACTCTCAGGTACTTGGATGTCCCCATTTTGAAAATGTATTTCACCTGTCCTGCAGTTTTTAAAAGATTGATTGCTATAATATTTTGAGATACAGTGTATGGAGATTTTGTAAACAGATTCAAACAACATGGCATGCACATGATGTAAACTATTATTAGGCTTAACATGCACATGAGTAATTGAGTCTGGATTGTGTTGTATTTACCAAGGCACATGGATTGTTCTGTATTGTATAGGTCATAATAAATTCCAAATGATTCATGAGGTATTTGTTGGTTATACATGTACAGTATTGCACAAATAGTTCTGGCAGTGTATAATGGGTGCTTACATACCATGTATATTTGACTGTGGAATACACTTGTTCTACACATACACAGAATGTATATTGATCAATAACTCACACTTGAGAACACTGTGTATTGTAAGGTATGGTTATCACTATGGGTTATTGGAGATCAGTAATTTCACCCTGCCTATATTTTTATAATTTAAGAAGTTTCAACTTTCAACCTTTAATTTCTGTATCATTCACCAGATATGCTATTTTTTTTGTAAAACATGCCTACACATTGTTTCAATTAAAACTAAGAAAGAAAGGGCTGTGATTTAGATCCCAAATCTGGTGTTCAGAGTGTTAATTTGGATATTTTGGATGTAGAATGTTTTTGAACAAAGCTGTGTGTATAGGATTGGGTTGACTTGCAGAATACATGTTGAATAGATTTGGAAAATAATTACAAATTCTACTAGCCTCAAGGAGTTTAGTTTAGAGTAATATGTACTCTTATAATAATACTAATAATAGCTTTTGTTTGACTTTTATGACAACATTAGTTATAAGTTACTTCAAGTACATCAATTAATGTAAAATTGTGATGTTCTTGATGTTAAAAAACACATCAATAAAAAATTTATCCTACTTTTCACCATCAAAACAACTTTCGTATTTTAAGAACTTTAAATTTCTTAGTCACCATTTACAAGACAAGCCAAGATTGTGTTCAACTTACGTATTTTAAGAACTTTAAATTTCTTAGTCACCATTTACAAGACAAGCCAAGATTGTGTTATACATCATAACCACATTATCGAGTGGTGTTAGATCATAAAGGGGGGGTGGATGGCCGAATGGTTAGCTAGCACACACCCGCTGTACATCATAAGTAAACTGGAGTGGATTCGATTCCCTAGTTGTACGTGACAAGGAGTAGGGTAACCTGTCCATCCTCATGTTTTTTTTGGTGGTCCTCTGGTTTCCTCCTACTGCGCAAGGGAATTATTGAAATAAAATCAAACCATGTGTTAGTCCCAAAATGACAGAGTTTTGTTTCGAGTTGATGTTAAAAACCCAATTTCTCTCTCTCTTACATGTAGATAACAACGTTTGTTGTTAAGCCAAGTGAATCACCTGTCCAACCTCATTTGTCTTCCCTATAATAAACACCTATGTGTGCAAGTGAATTATTGAAATACAGTTGCAGTATATATTCAATGTTAGTCCTGAAATGACCTAGTTTGTGTTGGAGACTTTAACTCCCAGTCTATGGACCTCTATAGTATACATGTGCTATAGTTAGGTAATAGTTAAATACATGTAAATGTATGTATCCAAGAGATGGAAATACTAGATCAAAGTCAGCCTTTAAAACTGGTAGAACCAGTATGTATATAACAGTGGTGATGTTAAATTACACTGGTAGTGACAGATGTAACACATTTACATTTTATAGTGTGAAACAGCCTTACTGGCCACTAATCCTCTTCAATTTTATATATAATAGAATACAGAATACATTTACATGTACAGTATTTCTATTTATATGCCTTCGTGCGGTATATTTCTGTCACCCCAGATAATAATTCTACCAACTACATGTAACTAAACTTGGTACATGTATGTCTGCACAGTGACCAAAATAGTTATTACAATTTACATTATGTGTACCCTTTATACATACTGGCCAAATGGCCAAACAGGGATTATTTTTAACATTATCCTTATCAGGCACATTGAAAAATGAAGTTAATGGGAACGATGGTACTGGGTGGCATTTGTCAGACAAATAGTTTTATTGTCAACCTCTGTATCAACCTTATCTGTGCCTTTTATTTGACTCCATAGTTATATTTAGAGAAATATCAAAGCATGTCAAGAAGTCTTACATGTACATGTAACCAGTAATGTAAAATGAAAGTAGGCCCAAGTCTAGTGTGTCGTCAATTAGGCAACTACGTCAATTAGGCAACTACGTCATTGAGTGATGCTGCAAGCTATAAATTATTTGATCCTACAGAGCACAGCTGTTTAGAATTTGGACCAACAATAAGTAATTTCAATTTTTTTCAAATCATTTTGAGATAAAATTACTCATAAATTTTCAGATGTAATGGAAGGGTCTGTCAGGCCAGATGACAAGGCTGTGCATGTCGGATTTGGTCGGCGGGCCGTAGTTTGCCCACTAGCTGGTGACAATGCACATGTATACCCATTAAGTTCTGACTTACTTTATTTATTTTATATGAAGTCTGTGAGACGACACAAGATTAAGGTTTGTTTAATATTTGCATAAAGATTCTATTCAATATCATCCAAAATCTTCAACATTGAAAACACAAATTATTTGTCAATTTAAATCAACATTGATGCTATGATATCCAATATTTAAGACAAAATAAACATTTTACCATTGGTACACGAATCGTGTACCACAATGCGTTTCAGCTCCAGTTCTAGCAAGAGACTCGAGGAACGAGGCTAGAAACATTGCATCAAATCAAACGGCATATGCAGACTGGAATAACCAGACACTCGAAATAGCCACTCGATTGACACTGCTGGCTTATTTCGCCGAACATAGCTGATTTGAAATTAGCGTAAAAACGAAAACCATTGAATGTAGATCAGTTAAGATACGTTCATATTACAGTATTTTATGTGTTGCGACCCACTTGTGTCAATTTCTGTGTCCTAAATGTTAGCAACTTAGGTCCTTTAAATCTGAAATCAGCCATTGTTACTTTGTTTGAAACCCCTGATGTTACTTTAACATCATTTAACAATTTATTTGGCACCTTTCCCTGGCAAGGTTATGTACTGTACTATTAATAAACTACTTTGTAAATTTATATTTATAGAGTTTGAATTAGTTTTGGAATAATCTGTTCAGAATAGTTAATTACAAGGATAAATTCACAAATGTAAAGCTTTATAATTTATATATAATAATTTATATGGATATTAATCGATAGATATTTACGACTGAACATTTGATTGCATAATTGTTTGATTGGAATGCAATTCACAAATGGTTTCCATTCCATATTTTCAATAAACTTATACCACAGACTGCGACTCTTATTGACAAAATGTAAAGTACGGTACTGATTACACAACTATGTTGTGTAACCATCATAGGTTATCCTTCTCTATTTCAATTATTTACAAAAGCATTTCACACGTTTCCGAATGATTTGCCTTTATGAATCTATGAAAACGACTGGTCATTGGGTGATTTTTTCTCTTTGTTAGTTCTATCACAGGAATATGATTTTAAATATTTCAGTAAGAGCATGGTCCATTATTTTTCACAAATTACATGGGTAAAGACTCGTTACCAGTGCTCCTATGATATTTTACAATATAAAGATTTTGTTTCTTTTGACATAAACATATACGGTAACAATGTGACAACCATTGTGGACAGCTTGGAACATTGAGGAGGCATGTAGGCATATGTTTAGTTGGCTGGCAGCCAACCTTATAACTAAAAACAACTTGTGTGTGTCCTTTTAATTTTGGAGTGTACATGTTAATACAATTAAAAGTCAACCACTGCAGACATTGACTTAAAATTCAAGCATTTTTCAAAAGTTTAATTTGAATTTTCAGCCTACACAGAAAATAAATAAGTCATTTTTATATTCACTTTCCTGTTTGAGTAATTTTTTCCTCAAATTCAAATCATGACACTATACAGAAATATGTTACCAAGACATATTCTATAAAATAAAGTAAAATACCTTTATTTTGGGATATCGTATAAATATTTTATGTACATTACACACCATTGACGTCAGTGTTATAATGTGTAAGTATGGCAGCACCTTGTACTGACTCTGACAGACGACAACAGATTAAGTGTTTGAAAATTGAATTGTATATGAACAAAGAAAATTACATACACATGTAGCTTATAATATTCACTGTATTGGGATGACTTGATATGATAGATACTCAGTATCTACTGCATTATTGACATAATGGTTTGTCAAATGGGTCAGGCCTGTATTCAACATTATAGAACATGTAAAATAGTATATGGATATCATGAACTTTGACTTTTACCCTGAATGACAAGTTCAATAAATTAAGCTTGAAAGTAAATAAGTATACAAAGAGGCGTACATGTACCATGATGCAGTATATGATTATTTTTTAGAAAATGTTACTTACAAAAGGTATAAATTACAAAAGGTAGAGATTGCCAATCGATTGAAATGCCTGTTGCAGTAAAATCAGAAATGATTGAATGTAAATCAGTTTATACACATTCATATAATTATTAAGCGTTGTGACCCATTTGTGTCAATTTCTAGGTCCCAAATATTAACGCTTTAATTCCTTTAAATCACAATGGGGCCATTGTTACTGTGTCTTGCTATTACTGTAAACACGAATTGTAAGACCCTATTTTGTCAGTTAAAAATTATAGATACATGTTGTCTACATGTGCAATGTACATACATGCACTGTTCCTGTAGGGCATATTACCTCACTTCAAAGTTTCATTCAGAGGAGAGAGGGAGAAATCGGCTTTAACATCCCCTCAACACAAACTCGGTCATTTCAGGACTACCGACTAACACATGGTTCAATTTATTTCGATTTGTCTGTAGAGGTCATTAGCAGTGGGAGGAAACCGGAGGTTTAAGAAGACTAGCTATACATATATGTGTACAATATACATGTCTAAGAAGTATTGAGATAATCAACCGATGTCTTCTACTTATACCCTAGCTATGGACACACCCATAATATTCTGATTTGCGAACCCCCTGACAAACAATTACATGTACACTGTAGATACATGGTTTTATTTAAATACATGTAATATTCTATTAAGAACATGATCATTTGATTATGTAAATAATGGATTAAATGTTTATAATACCTATTGTGGTATACAATGAATGTTTTATATCAGTATATTATTATCATGTAATTTATACTACATGTAGGTTTAGTATAAGAATTGAATAGATTATTGTTAACCATGAAATATTAATAACCAAAAAGCCATGGTATAAACTGTGTGAAGTATGAAATACTGTAGAAGTTATGTGAGGAATTTTACTTAGATAAATATACAATTAAGTTACAGATACATGTAGACTGTAGATGAAATGTACACTGTTAAGAACCTATTATGTATGGATGTATGGTAGTGTGCTGAGCTTATGTATTATAATGTATACATGGTATATTCAGAATTACCATATATTTCCTTGGTGGCCTATTAAACTAATTGTTGGAAATGTCACCAGAAAAAGTGGCCATTTATACATTTATCAAATGAAATTTACACAAATAATAAAGGAGACTGCACTTCGAATCTCTTCACATCTTTTCACATTCAAATTAGTGAAGTATGCATGGTATAAAGTTGTTCCATGGACATTTTTGAAAATGGCTAACTCTTGAATATTCATGGCATGACCCCCAGCTTGACTTACATTCGATTCATGTATTTATTCTATTATGGCCCACAATGTATTTGTTATTGTCTTGTTGGTTTTGTTAATCCTCTCAGTCTGTAATGTTTTAGTGCGACAGGCATCAGCAAACTTGATGGAGCAACAAGGGTTTAACTGGGTTACTTGGGTTTAACCAAACCTACTCAGAGTAATATTACAAAACTAACAATTTGTTCCCAGCGCATAAATAGACAAAAACTAGTGTCCGATCACAAAGCTTATAAATCAAGCCGACGTGATGATTGTCGTGGTACATGCATAAGAGTAAAGTCTTAGAATTCCAGTGGCATATGTACATTTCAAGTTTGGGGAAATGTGGATGAAATGAATTATAGGGAAAGAAAGAAAATTGTTTGTGTAAAATGTAGGTATTCATGTCTGTAACTTTGATGGCTACTGGCTTATTATACAATAAGAAAGCTTTTGTCCCGATAACAGTCTTTGGGTTTCAGTTGTGAAAATGAATTATAAAGCAAACAACATTTCCTTGGGGTGTAACTGTACTTTACACATGTGATTTTTACAATAGTTGAACTGACTTTTTGTTCAGAGTACACTTTTAACAGTACATGTCATGTGTGTATAGGCCTTTATGCTGCACTTGAGTGTAATATTTATGTAAGGTGTTCAACATAAACCTGGCCTCAACACAAAACATTCCCAAACTTAAGTTAAGAATTTACTCAAAGATAATAGCCTTATTTAAACTGAAATATAGCCCTTTGTAAAATTTTTATTGTTTTAATATACCAAATAGATCAATAAGAAACTGTGTGCAAATTTTTGTGTTTCTTGATCAAAGATATTTCTCATAAACTTAAGTCTGAGAATGTTTATTGTGAAAGTGTTGGAGGTCTGGTACTTGCACTTAACATGTACATATGTGTACACCAGGCTGGAGTCACTTGCACTACACTCCTACATTTTGATGTGTAATATACATTTGTATCAGAAGCTGGTACATTTGTGTTATTTCAAATGTATGCATGTATGTAGATGATCACATTGCTGGCCGAGGATTCTTTTCTAACAAGCAAAACATGTATTGCGGTACATTAGTTCAGCCCAAGCAACTTTTATAGCATTTATGATTGTGATGTACATGTACATCTATAAGTCAAAAAGTTATTCATGAGAGTAATTTATATAATGAAAATATAAGGTAAGTAAATTAAACAGGACAGGTAGAGGTAGAGAGGTCACAAATACCTAGAGGTAATACATAATTTTAAAAAACTGGAATGCTATCAGTATTTTTATACGCCCACATTTTCATGTGGACGTATTATGTCGTCGCCCCTGTCCGTCCGTCCACAATTTGTTTGTGGACTCTCTACAGGTCACAATTCTTATCTGATTTTGACGAAACTTGAAATATAGGTTTATCACCATAAGATCTCGGTTCCTTTCGATATTGGCATGTATCGGATCGGAACTTCATGGATTATGGCCCCTGATTGTACGAAATATCATGTTTTTAGCTTGTGGACCCTATAGAGGTCACAATTTTGAACCGATTGTGATGAAACTTGACA
This sequence comes from Patella caerulea, assembly GCA_036850965.1. Taxonomy (NCBI): domain Eukaryota; kingdom Metazoa; phylum Mollusca; class Gastropoda; family Patellidae; genus Patella; species Patella caerulea. Next base: position 31,725,346 of record JAZGQO010000008.1, read on the forward strand.
TGCATGTTTATAACCCCAAAATCTTGGTTCCTTTCGATATTTGCGGCCATCGGATCGTAACTTCCTGAATTATGGCCCCTGATTGTCCGAAAAATCGCCCTTTTTAGCTTGTGGTCCCTCTGGAGGTGAAAATTATTATCCGATTTAAAAAACCGTTCGATTATATCACCGTTACATGGTAATGAAGGTCGAGTTCAAATTTCGTGAAAATCGGACCAAAATTGACAAACAAAATGGCCGCCGTTTGTACGCGAATAGTGTGAAAATATGTTATATCAAGGTTGTGGACCCTATAGAGGTCACAATTTTGAACCGATTTTGATGAAACTTGACATGTATGTTTATAACCCAAAGATCTTGGTTCCTGTCGATATTTGCACCCATCGGATCGTAACTTCCTGAATTATGGCCCCTGATTGTCCGAAAAATTGCCCTTTTTAGCTTGTGGTTCCTCTGGAGGTCAAAATTATTATCCGATTTAAAAAAACGTTTGATTATATCACCGTTACATAGTAATGAAGGCTCTGTTCGAATTTCGTGAAAAGCAAACCAAAATTGATGGACAAAATGGCCGCCGTTTGTACGCGAATAGTGTGAAAATATGTTATATCAAGGTTGTGAACCCTATACAGGTCACAATTTTGAACCGATTTTGATGAAACTTGACATGCATGTTTATAACCCGAAGATCTTGGTTCCTTTCGATATTTGCGCTCATTGATTCGTAACTTCCTGAATTATGGCCCCTGATTGTACGAAAAATCACCCTTTTTAGCTTGTGGTCCCACTGGAGGTCAAAATTATTATCCGATTTAAAAAAACGTTTGATTATATCACCGTTACATGGTAATGAAGATTGAGGTAAGATTTCGTGAAAATCGGACCAAAATTGACAGAAAAAATGGCCGCCGTTTGTACGCGATTAGTGTGAAAATACGTTATATTAAGGTTGTGAACCCTATACAGGTCACAATTTTGAACCGATTTTGATGAAACTTGACATGGATGTTTATAACCCAAAGATCTTGGTTCCTTTCGATATTTGTGCATATCGGATTGTAACTTCCTGAATTATGGCCCCTGATTGTACGAAAAATGACCTTTTTTTTAGCTTTTGGGCCCTCTGGGGTCAGAATTATTATCCCATTTACCCACTTAGCAACATGATCCCCAGTCGAATTTGAAGCCTACTGAAATGAACCTTTATAACCCAAAGATCTTAATTCATTTCGATATTTGCACATAGGAAAAATCACTTTCGGTATTGCTTGTTCTCTATCCATCTCTCGAAAATGTGGGCGTATCCTGCCTGGCAGTGCCAGCCTATCTTTATATCCATGATGACATACTGGGTTGATCCTTCGGTGCTTTTTAACTCTACACTCACTCTTGCCGCCCCAAACCACCTCAAATTTTGAAAAATAGAAGAGTATCCTATGATGTTCATTGTTCACCTACATGCAAGCCTGGAAATAAAGCAGCTGTCACTGACAATGTCAGGCACAAATTGAGGCTTTGTAATTCTCAAAACCTCTGGTGCCTGCCATTTTGTCCGGCACTGATTTGTCTTTTTTATACGCCCACATTGAAATGTGGTCGTATATTGTCGTCGCCCCCGTCCGTCCGTCGGTCCGTCGGTCCGTCCGTCCGTCCGTCGGTCCGGCGTCCACAATTGCTTGTGGACGCTCTACAGGCTAAAGTTAATATCCGATTGACTTTAAATTTATACACAGTGTTTAAGGTCATGAGACGAAGAAGCCTATTGTTTTTCAGCGATTTCCGATAATTAGTGCCAGAGTTATGGCCCTTGATCACTTCAAAAAATCTTGTGGACGCTCTAGAGGCCAAAGTTAATATCCGATTGACTTCAAATTTATACACAGTGTTTAAGGTCATAAGACGAAGAAGCCTATTGATTTTCAGCGATTTCCGATAATTAGTGCCAAAGTTAGGGCCCTTGATCACCTCAAAAAATCTTGTGGACGCTCTAAAGGTCAAAGTTAATATCCGATTGACTTTAAATTTATACACAGTGTTTAAGGTCATAAGACGAAGAAGCCTATTGATTTTCAGCGATTTCCGATAATTAGTGCCAGAGTTATGGCCCTTGATCACTTCAAAAAATCTTGTGGACGCTCTAGAGGCCAAAGTTAATATCCGATTGACTTCAAATTTATACACAGTGTTTGAGGTCATAAGACGAAGAAGCCTATTGATTTTCAGCGATTTCCGATAATTAGTGCCAGAGTTATGGCCCTTGATCACTTCAAAAAATCTTGTGGACGCTCTAGAGGCCAAAGTTAATATCCGATTGACTTTAAATTTATACACAGTGTTTAAGGTCATAAGACGAAGACGCCTATTAATTTTCAGCGATTTCCGATAGTTAGTGCGAGAGTTTTGGCCCTTGATCACCTCAAAAAATCTTGTGGACGCTCTGGAGGCCAAAGTTAATATCTGATTGACTTTAGATTTATACACAGTGTTTAAGGTCATGAGACGAAGAAACCTATTGATTTTCAGCGATTTCAAATAATTACTGCCAGAGTTATCTCCCTTGATAACTTCAAAAATTCTTGTGACGCTATAGAGGCCAAATTACTATCCGATTGACTTCAGATTGATACATAGAGTTTAAGGTGTTGAAACGAACAAGTATTTTGATTTTCAATGAATTTAGATAACTGAACAGCTAAATCCATGATATTAAATGTTTCATGTATATACTAATTGTTAGCGTGGGGTAAAACTTTATAAAAAGCAATCAAATTCTAATGATTTTCTGATAATTACAAAATGAGTTGTTACTCTTAATCAGTTTTTAGTGTATTACAAATGTTTCATTACCGAAATTAGTAAAAATATGCGACAACCCTTGTTGACTGCCCGGACGATTTAGCTGCTGTGGGCGTATGTTTCGTTGCCTGGCAACCTATCTTTTAATGATATTATTAATACATGTCCAACACTAAGTTGAAAATGTGGGCACTATTTTATTAGTGCCTGACATTTTGTCAGGTACATGTACAACTAAAACCGTTATTTCCAGGCATGCCTACACACCTTTAAATAAAATCTAAGAGTGATGATCAGCATGAGTGCAAGTACCTAGCACTACTAGCTATTAACCTTTGACAGAGTTCATGCAAAAGTTGTGAATTAGGTCAGGTTATAAAAGCTAACAATATTTTCTACTTAGGAATGTAATTTATTTATTTTTCGTCTAATATGTACAGAATAAATACCATGTAAATAAATACTGATACGTGAGAATTTTAACAGGTTTTATGTTTTTAGCAAGTTGTACGTGACCTATATTTATCTTCCATATTTGGCCATGACCTGGTCTATTATCCTGCTTAGCTATCTTTTGTAACCTAGATAACTTCCAATGAACTTAGCACACAGACAATACTTTAAGTTTTCCAAAAAATGGGATCAAAAAATATTTTTCAGGTGACAATGCAAATGTGACCTCTATCCTTAAATTGAGACACGGGTCCACTTTCCCAGTTGATATACATCTACTGTATGTACTGGTTAGTTTTGGGCCTGTACATACAAGTACTGTAGATGTATCTTAGACAAACAGATATTTCATTTATTTGCTATTCTCATCTTCAGTCTACCAACATTACTGGTATCTTCAGTTATTTGAATATTACATGTACATGCAGTTTAGAGGAATATGTAGATTTATAATACACAATTAGCAATGAATTGGATAAGTAGGCCTACAATATCTTTTGATATCTACTAATACTTACATGTATTCATAAAAGTATCCAATTTGGTTGATCACAAGTCATTCATACAGAATGCAATTGCATGTGACACATTATAATAATACAGACAAATTGATGGAATGATTTTTTTTGCAGTAGATATTTTGACCAAAATCAAATATTCGGAAAAATTTAGATAGAGACTTATTGGATAGGACAATTATTAGCTTAATATTAATATGTACATGTAAGCATGTTGCTATGATGTTACTGAGAAACAACCTGGATGTTTCACTAATGACTGTTGTATTGTGTTAAGACTATTGTGATAACAGTTATAATATAATATACCAGTACATCTAATTTAGCATATCTGAATACGAAACCTGAATCCTTACTTTGAAGAATGGACTGGTTGGTATGGAACAGATAACAGAATTATCATTGTTTTATGTAAACATAATAATGGCAGCTTGACAACATTTGGGTAAATTTAGATCTGTTAATGTACTTTACCAGATCTGTTCATTAAAAGATTACAACATGGATGTTTGTAGGTAGTGACACAGTATTGACATAACATGTACAATCAATTTTGTGTTAACGGTCGACAGGTTTGCATCACACATTATGTAGGCATAATCGAAACTAAAACTAGTAAACATCCCAACTTCCCCATATTTGTTAAAAAAAATTCTTTACATTACTTTATGACTAATCTAAATAATGTGTAAGGGCAGTCGAATTGAACTGTATACTTTGATATATAGCAACTGTGTGGGAAAAATAACCTCATGGCACATTAATATTCTGACGTGTTTTAAACTTAATATTCTGACTTTAATATTCTGACTTGTTTAAAACTCAATATTGAACTTTGATATTTTGACTTGTCTTCCCTAACGATGTGTGATTTGGAAATATCAATTTCTTACAGCTTGATATATTATATTTTTGTAAATACTAATCAAATTGAATCATTTTTGAACTGATATTTCCATTAGTGATTCATCTTTTAGGAGGCCATTTTGCCGGTCATGACCTGTAAGTAGAAATGACAAATTCTTTTCAAACATTTTATACCACTGAACAGAGGAATTATATTTCCAAAAATATACATTTGTATGATTTATTCTAAGAATTTCATAAAGAGTTACAGGATATATGCTTTTCCTAGTCGAAACCCCAAAACAATCCGATGGTTAAAGGGTTAATACATGTAGATGAAATTTATTACCATGATGTAGAGTATAAATATCATCTTACCTCAACCAAAAATGTAAATGACACTGGACAACGCCTGTTTTGCTTTAATTATTTAATAATATTAACATTTTTAGTAGCTTTGAATGATATTCTGAAACTAATTCTATAAATGAAGTATACAATAGGTGTACATTGAATGTAAAAATAGATCATACAGGATAATAGATAGTAAAATAAGCGTTCTGTCTCACTCGGCAAACGTCGTAAGATTTCGGGAATCTAAACTCGGCTGTATGACGAATTCCGCCATATTGGAACTACTTTAAAGGTCCCGGATGAAACATGGCTGCGCCCATTCCAAACACAAGTTGGCAACCTATTTGGCTAGCGACCTATTCGACCGATCCAGCTGTAAGATAATGACGAAATTACACGTCTATTCTGAGCTGAAGGAATGGATAAAAAATAATATATTCTACTTTCATTTGATAGACATAACGTTGGATTTTATTGGTTGATAAATAGAGACTGTTGTCTTTGCTCTAAATAGGTTTCCAACGAAACAGGTTGCAGCTCGATCGGTCGAATAGGTCGCTAGCCGAATAGGTTCCCAATTTGTGTAATAGCGTCAAGTTTTCCTGTAGAAGTAAACCGGTAGCCGCATCGCAAATGTATGGGCGTAGGTACATATCACTTACTGTCATACATCCGAGACTAGATGTAGTCTACGTAGTTTACGGAATCTGTCGAGATTAGCCGACTCCGAGTGCGTTCTGTCTTTATATTTGATAGACAGCTTCCGTGACTCTTTTATTTCTTACTAAGACGGCATGCAGTGATTAGATCTATGGACTAAGGACAAAAGATGGCCTCTGAAACTTGAGACAACACTGTCATGGTGCACATGATTACAATTACACCAACCAACCACAGATAAATCTTTGCTACATGCATCAGATTTTTGTGCCTTTGGGACAATGATTTTGTGAGAATGACAATTGACAGTACTTGAGTACAGTGCAGGAGACCTCATTACATGCAAAAACAACAAATTGGATAACAATAAGACACTCAATTTACAGTGCAGACAATGAAAAACAAGCATATACATGTACACATCAAATGAATGGATCAGGAGCAAGCAGTAAACAACCTCGATGGTGCCCAGTCACTGTCCTGTACATGCATGTTGCTTGTCGTTCTTGAAAGTAATGTCAGGAGTATGTCAGTACACTATCAACATAAAACTGTATTGTACATTCATGTATAGATACTAGTTTATATTTAACCTGTCTTATCAACATCAAGTCTACATGGACATACTTTTCCTCTTTATCTGGTTTTCAGTGAGATGTAGTGCATCAGACCTTCTGTGAACATGTATTACACTTGCACAAGTACATAGAGTTGTATGAAAATAGAGTATGTACATTTTTTAATGAAAGGAAAATGTGATGAACTTAACAAACTGTACATAGAATACATTCCCCATAATACGTGTATACCCCAGAGGACATAAAATAAGACACATTATTTAAAAGGGTTTGGATGGCCTGGCTTGCCGCTGTGGTTTGATCCCTGGTGTGATCGTATGTGGCATGGAGATAGGGGCGCCTTCTGAACCTCATGGGTTTTCTCCAGGCACTCCAGTTTCCTCCCACTGCTAAAGCGAATTAAACCATATGTTAAAATTAAACTGTATGTTAGTTCCGAAATGACCTAGTTTGTGTCGAGTGGACGTTAAATCAGATTTCTGTCTCTCTCTCCCATTATTTATAAATTAACACAGAAACTAAAACTTAAATCATTTTGATAGGCAGAATGGAATGTAGACACAATTAATATCCGGTGTCATCTACATTTGATATATTGAATACTTGGTGTGTGTGCACGGAGAGAGATGTTGTCATGTAGTGTGTTCATGTATGTTGATCTAGTTTATCAACCAAACCAGAAATAGTTGAACAAGAATGTTTTGTTACTTGGTCGATCAAAATAACTTGAATAGATCAAGTTCTTTAAGTTGTTTCTAATTGATTGTACATACTTAAATGATGAAAGACTAGAAATTTGTTTGTAGAGAATCTTAAATGAGAAAGTTTATCTGATTAATTTGAAGGCATAGAAGATCTTTCTTTTAGTTGTTTTTAATTTCACTGTATTTAAATGATGAAAGAGTCTAAAATCGTAGAACATAGAAAATGAGAGAACTTTATTGATGGAAGTGATTTGAAGACATACATGTGTAACGGATATTTTAGTTATATTTAATTGATGAAAGACTTTTAAAATCGTAGGACATCTAAAAGGAGATGACTAAGAAAAGAAGACAACTATCCTTATGTATTGGATATTGTCTGTAACAGCTTTGATATGAAGCAAGGGATAGTCTCAGCCACAAATAGAAGGTCATGTTGATTATACATATTACAGGGCCTACAGTGAGATATGTGGGCCAGCAAGTATTCAAGTGCAACAATAGGCAGAGGCCAGGCTTCACACAATCTCTAATAAAAGCATGTTTGTTAAAGAATTTGATACTCTTTTGATAAATGTAGGACTTGGTCTCGACTTGCGTTGTTTAATTTTACAGAATTTATCCACCTTGAATCCCTGTGAAGCAGTCTTCTGTTCCCATAAATATGCGTAGTTTGTATAAAGGACTTGGCCTATTGTCTTCATTGCACGTTTTTGATCAATGTGAATTTTTCTTCATTAAACACAGCGCAACAATCCAAGATGACGCTTAGTTGATTTAGACTGATTATTAATGCTTTTCTCTCTGTCGATTTTGTTGCTTAAGGCCCACGTTGCCATGGTTAACACAATAAAGTTGAAATAAGTGTCGTTAGAACAACACTGAATGTAGAGTGGCCATTATTGACCGGTCCGACTCATAACATGTCTTGCTGACATTAACATGACATGTATGCTTCATGTATTCCACTAATTTTACAGTAACAGTATGGCAGGAGAGGTGGACTATAGACATTAAAGGAAATGAAATAGGGTTTAATGTCCGACTGGGCTAATAAAGACAGGCTTATGCCATACAGTGTGCTACATGTATGAGGGAAATTTTGCCTGGGCAGCAGCTCTTTTGTCTACTCCTATATCAAATTCCAACTGCCAAGGGATCTTTTACGTACATGTGTTAGCTTGACCTTGGTATGCTAGCTCTTTTTGAGCCTTTTGTCTTGCAGCAGTATAATATTGCAATAATCACAATATATGATGGATTTTTATATATTGATATCGCAATAATAGAAATTTCAAATTTCCAGTCCAATTAATAGATTTTACCCAACATGTATATGATGCTGGGATGGTTATGTAAGGTGGTGAATACTATGAATACTGAATGAATAGAATATTGTAGTTTGCAAAGAATTCAAAATGCTTCAATTAAAAGATGATAAGTGGCTTAAAATCCAGGCAAGTGAAATGCATTTTGAGGTTGTTCTAAACTTGAAATAAAATTTAATTTCAATATTTTGTATTTTTCAGGTTTTCATTTGAGTGGTACAGTAACTGAGGCGGCCAATCCGTTATTTTCCGAGCCTGAGAAGCCTATAAAGGTGTCTATAAGTTTTGATAGGTGAGTTTAACAGTTTTTCACATGATTCAGACGACTGAGGTGGTAGAAGAAGCAGTAGTTACAGTGTTCGTGAGATTTCAGCCAGTCCAATTACTAATGTTTAGAATGATGATTTCAGTAGTACCTGGGATTCTGAACTTTTTGCCGGACATGTATTGATAATAACAGTAAAACTCAAAATAAATGATCAGGCGCCATAGGGAGTGTTCCGGACAAAAACTGAATTTATGCCTGAAAATGTCTGTGACTGTTGTCTTTATTTCCAGTACATATATATATATTTTTTAATACATGTATCTTTTGTCCAAAAATTTAATGGAAACCCAAGATCAAAAGCCATTGCTAATAATACAAAATTGAGTCCTAATATTAAAGGAAATTGACAACATGGCCAACAAATATTAGCCATTGTTTCATTAAATACATGTCCTATATATTTTTTAATACAACCACTGACCTAGATATAATTTAATTATTAAACCACTAACCAACTAAACCAACTTCATGTAAATAGACATGTACAAGCTTCCTCATGTGAACTTGTGTAAATGTATCAAGGCAAAAATTATATCGACTTGAACAGGAAACTCATGTAACATGTGTTACAGATTGACTGGATGGTGAGAACTAGGTCATGAACTAATTAGATCATGTGACTTCTTTGTGTACTCTTTTTGGTCTTTGGCATCGCAGAAAAAACCTCGCCCACTCTTATCTTTTATCAATTCGCAGTAAAGGAAATAATATTTCTATAGGCTTGTCAGTAATCCTTTGTTCTTTTAGTTTGAACATGGCTTACCATCTATTGATGATGTTGCTTCATCAAGGAATAAAAAATTATGTCAATGCTTATTTTAATATTTTAAAGCAAATTGTTTGTTAAGAACTGCATGGATTTTGCATCGATAGTATAAATATATTCAAACAAATATCTTGTGTGCATTGTTGCTCATATATTTTAACAGCACTTATCCACTTTTATTTCATGAAAAGCAATAAGAATTTGTTCTTATGTAAGTGTAAGCATAAAAATTATTACGCGAAACTAGATGTCTCTATATGTCTGCTGTAGTGTGTACAATGTATCATAATGATATTATGAATGATGAAATATGCTCCAGCATGTGATGAAATTCAGTTTAAACTTCTATAATGTGAGGCAGACTGTGTCACCTTGTACTAAAGCAATAAATGAAATACAGGCTAAAATGTATAAAAATATTAAAACCTTTAATTTAAAGGAGAAAATTTACTTTTAAAGTGCAGGTTAAATTGAAAGGAACCGGTTTTCTTTAAATCAGTTTTATAAAGGTAGACAGTGTTTATTTACTTAATATATAAAAGGTAGGGTTATGTTAAAACTTGTTACATTGTTATTTAAACAAAGCCTAGTTATATGTAACAGGTACATGTTCACTGTAAACCTTTACACTCTATCTGTTCCTGGTACATATTGGGCAGTGTTCACTTCACAACTGTTTTCACAGCATGTTCACACTTAGACTCTTTATCACATGACTAAATAAATCGGCTAATTTATTTATTTCTACCCTTGCGAACTGTGAACACATTAAGCTCTAATCTGTGAACATACCAATGATCAAAGTTTATGGATTAGTTAAAATCTTTTGTGGTATTTTTTATGTGGAAAGAAAGCCTTGTGATATATTTGGGTAAACCGTAGTCTTTATACTGGTACATGTACATGTGTCTTCACAGAAATAGAAAGATAAAACTATTTATACTTATAGTTTGGTTGGGTGGGGCTGACAAAGTTATTTTTGAAAGTATAAGCTTGATTCTACAAACCGTTACACTATTTTATTGAATATAATGGATATGAATTTATATTTAAGACATATTCAACGCCTGTCTAACCCCATTCTAATCACTCATATAAGCATATAAAGTAAGCACATTAGTTCAAAAAGCCCACAAACACACACAAAGAATATGTTAAAAATTCATTCAAAGTAAATATTTGATAATCATGCTACAAAATTAAACGAATCTTTGCAACCTTTTCCATCCTTTGTAACGTTAAACTGTTCAAGTCTTTGCTTCTGTGAGCAATTTGATAAGCTGATTATTGTGTAGAGCTAGATTCAGACATGAAAATTAATCTTCAAGCTAAATCTACAATACAAGACCTAACACTAAGAGAGGTACTACGGTCGCTGCACAATTTACACCAAGACAAGTCTATGACCTTGTTTGATACGCTGCTTGCTTATTGTATTAATGGCATGTGTAAGCGATTATTCAAGTGTAAAATATTGAATTATCACGGTTGAGTGAAATGAGCTTTAGTGAATAAGCGAGTCGTGAATTAGCACTAGAGAGGTTCGTTGATAAGTCGTAGGATAATTAGTGAAAATCGGCTTCATTGATGATACATGTTGAATACAAGAAATAATAATGATAACAATGTAATACTAGGCTACTAATTTACAGTTAAAATGACCAGGAAGCTGTATTCAATAATTGATAAGAGAACAATACATCGTATGCTACCATACCAGATAGTATCAATGGAGAAATTGATTTTTGGGAACTAGATCTAGCTTTAATGAATATTCATGGGTTGCTTATTGACTAACGAATAAACGATCAGTTCGTGTCCCAGGTCTTGAAAGTGTTCTTGTAAGGGAAGTGTTCTTGTAATAGAAAATAGTGTCCCGGGTCTTAAAAAACTTTACAAGCGAAGTGTTCTTGTAATAGAAAAGTTAAAATGATTCTTTTGTAGGTCGAAACAGTGGTCAAGTACAATAGCTTACAGAAGTGTCCGAGTATATAGTTAGGACACAGCGTAAAGTACATAATATAGGCTAACAATACGAGAATAGTGAATACATTTATAGTTGAATAGTGTATAGAGGGCAATGTCTGAACGACATAGACCACCCACATTTTATTGTGTCAAGATAGTTTTATATTTTATGTTGATACTTCTGTTGCTAGATTTCTTACACTTTAAAATACATACATGTACATACGTGTACGTAGGTACTTACATACATACATTGTAGACATGCAGGTTTGTGAACTCCATGTACTTACAACTACATATATATGTGCATTCTGTTGCCGACTTACACCATTGTAGGGAAATGAGTTTGGTTGGAGGGTATTTTTTTTTAACCAGCAACACACACACTATGTTATTGTAAGATAGTTTAGTAGATCTTTAAGAAGACATGTTCTCAAAAAAACTCATTCTCCATTTTCTACTGACAACATGTAATTTGAATCAAGTTTTTACATCATTTGTCAAGAAGATCATATCTAACATGTCTAATATTTGATACAAAACTAAAAACTGATACTAGATTAGGTGACGATTATGGATGCCTTATTGTTGTATTTTTTTTTAACCAATACTCTAAAGTTGATGAATGAAACCGTTGTGTTTATTATATACGGTATTAATATTTTATATTTTATAACGCGTTGATGAATCAAATGACGTCGTGCAGGGTTCGAGTTATATATGTATTGTTATAAAGACCTTGAAGAGAGATTTATATTGTATAAAGCTTAGAAAGAAATAGATTTATTTATTTAGAGAGTTAATAGGATTAATATAATTACTCTGTCATCACTACTCTTTATTTAAATAGATTTAATTTGTTAAAAACACAAGGCCAGGATTCTTTTCAGTTTTTTTCAAGTTGTGAATAATTCAACAATGAGAACAGCTGTATTATATCCGATTGTCACAGAAAATGATGTATGACCACAACATTTATTTAAAAATACTATCCCTTATTGAATTTTAGATGGTTATGTGGATTACATTGGATTTTATAGGTTGATTTCAGTAAACAATTTGTCTCCATAAAGAATTTAATGTGCACAAAAGTAGCCATTGAATTGTGTATTCCTTTGGCATTGTTCTTATTTTGCGGAGAGGATAGTTTGGGTTGTTTGTAGCATCAGGGTTGAAAATATGTGAAATGGTTAAAAGATTAAGTTACATGCACTTTTGAATATTTTTCAATTCTTGTACAATGTACTATTAATATTACATGTTTTTGTTGAGGAAATATCAGAAAGGTGTATAACCTATTATCTGATATATATATTTCCTTAATGAATAATAATGAAACATCTGATATATTTAATATGATATTTAAGATGGTGGACTTTAGAATTGCTGTACATGTATTTTGGAGTTTTCAACAAGATTCTTTCTAGTAATAACAAATAAATGTAGTACATGTAAGTGCAGGGGAACTTTCAAAACCTCACGACATTCAAAACAAACCAACTGAATTAAATGACAGAAAAAAATTACAATTTATTTTGAACTTTGTTTATACCCAGTCCTAGTATTCATTGTATATCAATGGCCTGACAAACAAAGCTCTGCAGGTGGAGAACATCCTGTCAAACTAACTATGTTAAATATGGAATTTACAATTACATTATTATTGATCAATTAAAATCAACTATGATGTATCTGAATCTGTGATACAAAATTGATTTTCAATATCAATAACATTATTTTCATGGCCAGTGACGTCATATTTGTCATTGATAACATATTTATATTGATAATATTGTCAATAACAATATGTGAGTGACAACAGATGATGAATAATGTTTTAACATCGACTGCCTTATCTGGTGTTTTTTGTGTATTCTCCGAATTCCTCGCATTGCATAAAGATTAAAATGTATTTTGCTCCAATTTTAATTATCGGAAAAATGACATCTTCCTTATCAGCTGCAGGTTCTGTTCGAAATCAGCTGTCTGAAGTCACTGATTGGTTGAAATCAATGTTTTCCAAGAAAAATATTTTTTTTCTTATTGTTGACGCTACATTGTACTAAGAGCTAAATTTAGTTTTTCAATACTAATAATCAATGTTTAGAGAAAAGATTGTTAGACATGTTTTTTTCCTTATCGAGGAGTCGATTAAACATAAAGAGACGTAAATACTTTATTCAAAAGTTTTTCCTTGTCAATAAATGGATATGGTTATATACAGATTGTATTCATGAATAATATTTTTTGTTGTATAATTCATTAATTGTATTCAACTCTCTTGTTATTTGATACTAATTTTAAATTAAAGTGAGGAGTTAATTACTTTGTACCTTTGAAGACTAAACTTCGAAAAAAGCACTCACTCTAAAGTAGTACACTTGCTTCAGTTCACTTTTACAAAAGTCAAAAGTACAACAGAGTTTTGAAGTTGTATCGGCAACATATCTATTTTGGTACTGAGCATGTTTTTAAAAAAAAATTTATTAACTCTTTAACATTAAAACAGCTGCTTTAAAGAAGCCAACTCAATATCATCCAGTCTTCGACATTGCAAACACAACTTATCGGTCAATTTCAATCAACACTGATGTTTTTATCTTACTGTGAAAAGTTGGTCTTCTGATATCCAAATTTAAGACAAAATAAAGATTTAACATGTGCCGTTTTTTTCAGATGCAAAATAACATTAATTTTGTCGTGAATGAATTATAATTTATGACGATTCATGATTTATGCATATAATTTGTTCTTCAGTTTTTACATGTATTAATTCTTTAACTATTCTTAATTTTGTTTTTTTAGATGTAAAATAACGTCAGTAAAATGTGGTTGTGGTAATAAAGATATATTTTGGTGTCAGCACGTTGTGGCCTTGTCTCTCTATCGTATTAGAAAAGCCAAGATTGTGGAATTACGGGTCCCTATATCAGGTAAGACATGTTGAAGTTTTTGTTTGTATTCGTGACAACCATGTGTAAAACTTGTATTGGTTACAAGATGAGTGACTTCGTGAGGATCTGGGGTTATACATGTATTTTGGTGTCGGCCAAAAATTTCTTCATGTTTTCCAACCATAGTTTTTCCTTGTCCGTGAATCCGGACTGTCTGGCAAGGCACAGTGTCTAGTTATACGGGTAGACAAAAAACCTTGATCTTGTGTTCTCATTGGTATGCTCATAATAAGGAACCTTCAATTGTAGGTAGTAATGCCACTGCCTAGGCACAATTACCCTTATAACACACTGTATATCATTCTACATTAGCTCTGTTTTTGCAGAAAAGTAGGGCATTGAAATAAACGCCGTTTCATTTTTTTTTTCATTTTGAGAATATGAATGAAAGTATAAAACTACCAATGAAAATATTTCTTTCCATGATGAACCAAATATTCCATTTTGAAATCAAAAATTCTTGGCATTTTTTTTACACCAGTCTGTTCAGATTTTTGTGTGTTAATGAATACATAGTACATGTATATATATCGGATATTGATAAACCCATCATTTATTATTTTTCAGAAACTTTATTACAAATGAATCGTGAACAGTTACAGAAATTTGCGCAGTATTTAATATCAGAACATCACACAGAGGTTCTTCCCACAGCTCAAACGATTGCTGATGAAATTCTTCAAGCGAAATCAGAGATTAATTTATTACCAGGTGAACTAGAAAAATTATTTAATCTTGTTCCCACTCATTAATTACATAGAATGGGATATTAATAATTGGATTGAGGGGGTGAAAAAAATAAATCTTTTAGATTTTTTTACTACAGCTTGATAATTCCAGAGATTACACCCTTGGACACCTGGCGTTGAGTTCATGAAGCAATCTCATTATCAGACTTCATTTACGAATTTTCTCAAAATCGTTTGCCTTATTTTAATTAAAATATAAAACTTTTGCTGTTTTATTGTATTAAATAATCAATAAAAAACAATGTGCAAAGTTTTGTGTTTCTGGATCAAAGATATATTTGATAAATTCTTAAAGTCTGAGATTGCTTTGTTAACTGACTTGTAGTAAACCATGTTAAAAGCGTGATGCCAGAGTATAGTTTGAGCATTTACCAAATTGCCCCTTGTTCTGTAGAGTAATTGTAAGTTCAATGGTTGATCAATTTCACTGTCCATTATTCAAGACCAGACTAAGACTAGGAAATATTTAACTGAAATACGAATCATACAGTAAACACATAATAAGTTAGACTTAGTAATCTATTTGGAACTAGATGACAATGGAGTATTAATTAATGTACAATACAGAATAAATCATTGTTACATGTAGCTCTCTGTGTCTTTAATGGGTTTTTATATAAAAAACATAAATTATTTCTTTGGAAATGTAAATATTCATCTAGTAAGAGGATTACATTGTAAAGTAATAACTTACTTTTAATGCTTGTTTAAATAAAAAAGAATAAATTATTTCTTTGGAAATGTAAATATTCATCCAGTAAGAGGATTACATTACAAACTAGAGATTTATATTATTGAAAACAGTTGATATTAAAATAAAATTTGTACAAATCTTATTGGTCACCTTGTTTTAGTTAAAAAAAAAAGCTTCATAAATTATTAATTTTCATTTATCAGCATTCATGATTTAAGGCCTTGAGAGGGATTTATATTTTAGGAAATTTTTTGTAATATTTTTTTTTCTGTGTTTTCTTTTTTAAAGTTTCATTGAAGATGACTATTTTTAGTTTTAAAAACACATCTTAACTGATATCCAACAAAGGCAACCTGCGTAGTTTCTATATTGAGTGAAAACAATAATTAAAGGCTGAAATAGTGATTTTTACAGATTTATTGATATTAAAATAGAAACTTCATGCAGATAATCCAGACAAAAATAGAATGACATTTAAAGTAGCATTATTGTAAGAATCTTATCGACATGTTTTTATCTATGTAAACAATATGTAAGAGAAATAATGTTTTGTGTAAGTGAGGATGAAAGAACAATTTACTGATATTATTACTCATAAACGAGACACCCCACTTCCAGTTGTAAGACTTTCCAGTCATAATCTCAGTTAAATGTACCAAGGCATCCAAATCACCTCCCACTTCCATTTACAAGACTTTGTAATCTCAGTTACCAAATGATCAAATAATTCGGTACTAACCCTAGCAAAACATCATTGGATTATTAGATTAAAAACATTTCGGATCAATGGTATGTTATGGTTATCTACAACCTTAATAAATCTCTCAAACCATCACTGTAATTCAGTGAAGTGACGTTTCGAAAGATAAACAGTTTGCATTATTCTACTATACTGTAAATACCATACTGAATAGAATGTCGCAAAAATGATTGAAGGCCCATTGATGACGAAAAATATTCAACTTGTGTTGTTGACTCATTGCTACTTTAATTGCATTTACATAATTTAAATCCTGTAGCTTTTACTGACCTAAAATAATCCGTCCTTAATGTCATCGTCATAAATGTAAGAATAAGATTGTGGCAACAGTTGTTGTAATAAAGTCATGATTTATACTGATTCGTTGAATACATTGCAAATAAATAACAGAGATTTATGAGGCGTCAAAATGAATTGGAAGTTTATTGTACTGAAGTGTTGATAATAAGATAAATCATGTCCAGATTAAATTAATTTTTGGGGGTTTTTTAAATGAAAATTTGAAGTTTTATTACATCATGTAGAATTATCCAGAATAAGATTGTTACATTTTTAAATGAGAGACAGGTTTAATACATCTTACACACAATTTTTTTTCTACATTTGACAGAAAAATGGGGACACTGTAACAGTATATTATAGAAACATTCAGAGAATTTATATAAATGAATAAAAATTTTATCTGCAATTTAATATTTGATGGATTTAGAAGCAAACACTGGTCACTGTTCAGTAAACTGCTGTAGCGTTGCATCATCTGGGTCTTGACAATGTTGCTGTAGTGTTGCGTGATCTGGGTCCATCTATGTTTTAAAACAGTAAAAAATGATGGTGCTTTGTAAGACTTCACTTATAATATTTTATATAGACCTAATAACTATAAGAAATGTGATTATATTTTTAGGTGCCCCTGATCCAACGGCTGGAGCATCTGTAGATGATGATAATAGTTGGCATCTTGATGAAGAACAGGTTCAGGAACAAGTTCGATCATTTTTATCTCAGGGAGTTTATCTACATGCCTCAAATCAACTTAATTCAATGTTTGCCAAGGTATATTTTACTCCAATGCATAATACAATTAAAGAGTCCGAGAAAGAACGATCTAAGTCACATTTTTGTTTTTTCGCATAAAATGCAAAACAGACTTTTGAACGAGAATGCTCGATGCGAACAGAACAACGGGTGGGTTTAATTACAACTTCAAAATGATGTTTAATGCGAACCATAATTACCAGTACAACTGACTTCAACTTTTCAGGCAAATCAAGGTTATATAAAGGGTCCAATGGACTTATATTTGTCAGGGAGGCCATTTTAGAAAGGTGCACCATTAACTGGGGTTAGTTGCAAAGTGAATTAGATCGTTCTTCCCCTGGACTTTTCAATTTTTATCGATATTCTGATCAAGATTCAGATTGAAAAGATCTTAGATCTCTCAAAAAAGGTAATTTGTCTAAAACATCATGTTTATTTATAGGTGCGGGAAATGTTACGAGCGAGAGATTCTAATGGAGCACGGATGTTAACGTTAATTACTGAACAGTTTCTAGCTGATCCTCGTTTATCTGTGTGGAAAACACAAGGAACATCTATGAGTGACAAATGTCGACAATTATGGGATGAATTAGGTGAGTGCTTACTTCATTGACCATGCAGGAAAACTGCACAATGAAATACAGATAAAACAAGGTATAAACACATTACTCTGAGATACATATTTTCAGAGAAAATTGTAATTTTAGCACAGAAAACTTTCAAATCAGAGGATATACAATCAACTTATCCTGTGAATTATCCAGCATTCATACATATAGAATTCAAAGTAGCCTATCAGGATTTTGGTTGAATGTATACAATACTGTTTGTTAGATAGCTATAATTTGTAGATACAGTTTTATAATATTATTGGTTTGTTGGTATGACACTGGCTCACTAACCAGAAGGTACAGGGTTCGATCCTTGCATTGATGGAGAACATTCCACGGGATTTACATGTCACGTTTCCCTGTTGTCAATAGGGCAGAATTTTACAAATCAAAACACGAGTCGGCTGTCTTGGTAAAATTTCCCTTATATAATAGCACTGTGTAGTGTGCTGCACATCTTCAGTAATCTGGTTGGTCCAGAAAAGTAAGTCGTTAAAAAATTCTATTTCATTTACTTATGTTTGTAATTATAGGGGCACTATGGGTGTGTGTGGTATTAAATCCTAACAGTTCAACTCTAGAGAAACAACACTGGCATGTATTATTAGAACAGTGGTCTATGAATGGTTTATGTCCACTCGAAGATGCTGACAGTCGACAGATGCCTGATGTTCCACTAACTCGAGATTTATTAATGGGTGATGGACATAGTAAGTCGTTTATAATTTCTCCAAAATTTGTAATGGACATGATTAGGGAACTAAGAAAAATGATTTCGTTTTTTAATGCAACAAGGTCTTACCACCCTAATACTATTCTGATTCAGTAATTCAGAAGGTGTGAGTCCCATAAAATCCATTTTCATGGACGTCTTTATATTATCTTTAAAAATAATCCAGTATCTTTAAAGGTATACAGTAATAAAAACATAACCGTAAGGATTTACAACTTAGTTTTAATACACTTGATATGAATACACTGTATTTGTCTTGTGACATAGACTAAGAAGTAGTAAATCCATAAAGTGGTGTTTATTTATTACATTCTTTATTTCATTTCAAAACATTTACATAAAATAATTAATTCTAGTCTCCCAAATTGTACAGGTTAAAGATATCTGTTTTATTATTCACAGGTTCCTTCCAGCAAACACCTCGTCCTCGTCCAAGAACGGTCTTCCATAGATCATTAGAAGCTAGTCAACTAACATGGGATAATCAACATCTACAGTATATCCTCAAATCCTCTTATCCATCAGAAGATGATTCCGAACATTGCCAAGATTTATTTGATTCTAATGGACTTCCATTATGGCATGGTAAGAATTCATGCGAGATTACTAGATCTGAATTAGGGTTTATGGGTGTGGCCGCCAAGTTTTTCATTTAACTTAAATGGTTTTAAGGCTTTCATTCATGTTGTAGTGCAAGTAATAGATCTTTATGAAGTCATGAAAGACTTTTGAACAAAATTCTTAAATCTGACGTACCTAGATTTTTGAATAACAAGTAGACGTTTTATGTTCAAATGTTTCCAATTACTATAGATCATGAAGATTATGTGTTGAATGTAATAAAAAATATATGATAAATATTTCTGAGTATTTCCAGAAAGCTTTATCGGTTGTTGGGTGTAAGATAGTGACTATAATTAAATTCTGATATGATGGTGGGAATTTGTTTTATATTTTCAGAGCATATTCCTACTGCTTGTGCTCGTGTTGATGCATTAAAGTCACATGGTTATACAAGAGAGGCTTTACGATTGGCTGTTACAATTGTACGAACAATGCAAGCAGAACAGCTCATTAACTTAGAGAGAAACAAGACTCGATCAGGTAAAGAATATTGACTTATGAGAAATATTGAATTATTCTAGAAACTTTTTGTCAAGGATTCCACTCAAGAAGTTTTGTAAACTGGGATCCTGTGTATAGATTATAATTTTGAAGTATAATGAACTTTTTGTTAAATGGTCCAGATATGTTGATTATTGAGCAGTTATTATTTCATCTTCAGAATTTTATGTTGATACATGAAAAACAAGATTTGCTTAAGAATTGAAAATGATTTGTAAAAATGTTTGTCGAACGTAGGGAATAATTTGTTATTGAGATAAACTGAATAAAGGTCAAATACTGATGGAACCAATATAACATTGTAAATGCCAGTATAATAATCTGAAATGAGTATTATTTATAAAATATTTATCTAATGATTGCTGTTGTGTATTTTTAGGGAGTTCAAGGTCCTGTAGCTCTCGCTCATCAAGGTCACCACCACCATCTAATGCTGAAGGTTGGGTAGGACATCCATTAGATCCTGTAGGTGTTTTGTTTGATACGTTGATTGAAGCCTGTACATCTCCAAGTGATGACAATAGAATAGGTTAGTTTTTATATCTACCATTGTTAGCTTTGCATCCTGTACTCCATGTTTTGGCCAATATAACAATCCTTTTCATTGAACGATTTATTTTTATCATCCAATCAGCATTTATTTAAGAAATAAGTACAATAGAAAAAAGAGTATTGAGATTGTGCAATACGATGTCAGTAATTGATTAGCACTTCAGTTGGCTACTGGCTAATCAGTCTGTAATTATACTGGGCTACCTTTTACCAGGGATTAATGTAATATTTAAAAAGCGTCTAAAAAATATGGTTTTATGAACGTAAATGTGATATTTGTGACTTGTTGCTTTAGTCCTTTTCATTTAGAAATTTGTAAATTTATAAACGTATAATTGAAAATATATAATTTTATCAATTTTTCTATAATTTTGATATTAAGAGAAGATTTTATTTTTGTAGATTGGGGAGTGCGTAACAATAGTTCAAACAGCACTAGTAATAATGGAGAATCTTCGAGCCAATCATCATCCAGATATCATCATGGTCCGTTACCAGGCAACATGGATAATAATGAATCTTACCTCACTCTCGCCATGGAAGTTGGTCTGATTGGTAAGTTAAAACTTGAAATATGAATGCGTGGAGTTGTTTTTATTTCAATTAAAAATAAATTAATTATACAAAATTCAAAGATTTCAGTATGCCATTTCTCCGGTAGAGGCCAGTTTTCAGTTCTTTGATATTTTGTAAAAACTTTTTACAGTTGAGAAGCTTGTATTCCAAGGTTTATTCTATCTTAATAAATTGAGTTAATTACTTCTTGGTTCCTGTTTTTCACTGAATCTTAATTTTCAAACTTTTCTTGTTGATCCAGACATTAAGTAGTTTCTCACAATTCCAAAGCCTTGTTTAACAAGTCTCTGATGTTGAAACTGGTCTGACCGGTTTATTGGTGTGTTCTTCCACGGATGTACAAGACAACATAACAGCTTTGTCTTGTTTAACAAGACCTACAGTAACAAGAATAATGACCTTCTGGTTTACACATTGACCCTATCTGACATGAATTGTGACTTGTTAAACAGGACTATCAATTGTTGGAATTTGACAAGTGTGATGAGTGTCTGGATGAACTTGTCAAGCATGTCATGTCTACCTGTATTCATTAGCCTAGAAAGTGCAGAAAGGTTGGACTTTTAAACTCCATTTCATTTCATGTGGTATATTACTAACAAACCAGTTATGTTTAAAGACACCTATTATGTATGTAATGTATGTAGACTGAATTCTTAGCACAACAAGTTTGACAGATTCTTGATATTTAACTGACACTAAAGGTCTTTTATACTTTTACTAAATGAGAGAGATAAAGAAATGGGTTTAACATCCACTCAACACAAACTAGGTCATTTTGGGATAACATATGGTTTTAATTTTATTTCAATAATTCACTTGCGCGTAGGTCTCTTTAGCAGTGGGAGGAAAATGGAGGACCCAGAGAAAACCCACGAGGTTGGACAGGCGACCCTACTCCTTGTCACATACAACCGAAGCTTCGAAACCCCGTCTGTTAACTCAATGACAGGCTTTAGAATATAGCACACATATGCTAACCATTCGGCCATCCAACCCCCCCTTTTACTAAACAAGAAAATACTTTATCTTCCATTAAAGTGACACTATATTGTTATCAATTGGCTCAGTGGGTAGGACGTTGGCTCGGTAGCCTGAAGATCCTGTGTTCGATCCCTGCGTGTCCCAAGAATGTTTATCAGGATTTTGTAGCGTCGATCCCTGCGTGTCCCAAGAATGTTTATCAGGATTTTGTAGCGTCGATCCACCTTGTCAGTGATATATGACCGGAACAATGTATAGGTGTTTGGAAGGGACAAAAAACAAAGGTCCTGTGTACACATTAAGGATCATGTAATAGAACCCTTGAAAGTTGGAATTTGAAATAAGAGAAGGCGAGCAAACTTTCCCTCATAGTGTATGGCTGTTTTCATTAGCCCAGTAGGAGCACAAAAGTAGGACGTTAAACCCCATTTCATTTCCATGCTGTGTAATGGTGGGTGAGTGGGTAGAGTCAAAGCTAGTGTTAGTTATACCACAGACCACATTTTGTATTGTATGTATTATTTTTCAGGTCTCGGTCAACAAAGAATCATGCCTCCAGGTCTTTATGCTCAGGAAAAATCTTGTAAACAAGAAGAAAAATTATTGTCTAAAATACAGAATATATCCCCTGATCCTCGCATTCTGGCCGTTATAACGAAACAAGCTAATTTATTACTGGAAGGTATGTGCATGTATTGATATTCATTTTAGAAATTAAGTTTGAGACAATGAGTCGGATTTTATTTCTCAGATAATAGACTATAAATTAGTATGTTAACAAAATGTTCTTACATTGAACTTGCTTGGCTCGATTGGATGAATGTTAAAGGGAGTTAACTCCCCTTTCCCAAGTTGGAAAATATTTGCCATGATAGTCGGCGTCGGCATTCCATCACTCTGTTATTGCATGAAGGTAAATAATGTGCTATTTTATGAAGATAATGAAGTTGTTTTAGATTTTTTTCGAATATACAAATACAAGCGTAAAAGGTACAATTTTAGAGCTACAGATGAGTGCTGAGAAAGACCTTTTTTGTAACGTGTTATTTTTTTATATAGGTGGACCTCAGAGTGGATTTGGTTCTGGTATACATCATGAGAGTTATCCTATGCATACGTTTGCTAGATACCTGTTTACAACCTTACTAGTCCATGATACAGATTTAGCCTTTAAAATAGGTACACGAGCTATGAGGTAAATTTAATATTTCTTACTTTTTTCTCTCTCGTTTTAGCTGGTTTTTATTCACCTACATATTGCCATAGTCAAAATACAGATCAGTGAGTTATCTGCCTGTTTACATCCAAACTGTTGAGGACAGAGTTCACGCCGAAATGTTTTGAAATAGATTGTTGATTAGGGAGTAGGGAAGAAGATGATTTGATTCAGTTTGATTGTATGCTGATGTGAACAGCCGAACAGCCTTCATCTTTCCTATTTGTTTTCTTTTAAGGCTACCAGTTTTAGAGAATACAGAAGAGCTAAACAATGATGAGGGTGCTAATAATATTGGATCAGCCATTTTGAGTCGGTTTCCACGTTGGTTTGTCCTGAGTCGTGTTGAATCACAACAGTGTGAATTGGCTTCAACTTTACTAGCTGCTGCAAAAGGTAAGAAATTTTATCTTATGTTACATGTATATAAAAAAAACCCCTGCATTTCTAGCTTGAATTCCCCTTGTCAGTAGTGAACGACAGGCCGACAGGCACACGTGGCACTGAAACACATTTAATTATTCGAATGGGGTAAAAATCATGGTTCCATTTACCCCTTGTAGCACAAAGAATGGGGCTCTCTTGATGAGCTGAGTCAGATGCTAGTGTCACAAGACAAAATATGTCAAATGTTAACAATGTTGTTAGAAATGGTGAAGTAGTATAATTAAATATGTGATTTTATATTTTACAGGTGATATAACAAGATTACGGAAAGTTTTAGAATGTGCTCAGAGACATATTCATAGTTCATCACAATTGTTTAAACTGGCTCAGGATGCGTTTAAAATAGCCACACCTTCTGATGGTCCAAAACACCAAGCTACTCTTGATGTCGCATTTGAACTGGGGTTACAGGTCATGAGAATGACCTTGATGACCTTGAACTGGCGACGACGGGAGATGGTACGGTGGTTAGTTACCTGTGCTACAGAGGTTGGAGTGAAAGCTCTTATCTCTATCATTCAGAATTGGTATCAATATTTTGCTCCCATTGAAGCTACCAGTAAGTAACTGTTCCTTTATTGTTTTACATAAACAGAATTCTCTAGATATTAAAATAGTTCGACAAAATGATTGCCATTGCTCAATCACTATGTGGTTTCCAGCAGGCTTTTTCAGGTTATGAACAGCTGATTATGATCATGACAGGTTGATTCTGATTATGAACAGCTGATTGTGATCACAATCAGCTGTTCGTGATCACAATCAGCCGTTCATAATCAGAGTATTGATTCTGGTTACAAATCAACTGTCCACAAGAAGAGAGCGGGAGCAGCAATAAGACCAAAAGAAATTCAAGTAAATCAAGCCTGCTAAATTAAAAAATTAATGTACACATAGTAAGAAGGCAAGTTTTATGTATTTAACAGGGTCAGTGACAATACTGGTGGCCATTTTACCTGGATATTACCTTTGCCATCTGAAACCTGTGTATTACCATCAGGATGGTACATGTAGAACACCTGGTATCATTTCTCATTGATTGAGTCACTCTAACACTTTTTATTGTTTGTTACATAAAATGTGATTGAAAACCTGATTGAGTCGTGGATGTTGTAATGTGGTAAAATGATTTGCGCATGGATGCATTTTATCCAGGTTTTGTTGAGTAGTTATCCTAAATGGTCATTTGATAAATGTAACAAATCCGTCTGTATTTTTTAGGTACGGTAGCGTCTACCATCATGTCACCAGCCACTACAATGCAACTGAACCTGACCTACCATCAGATGGAGGAAGTAGCCGATTGTGCGCGAAAACTAGCTCTACAGTGTGCAACCAAAGATCCTCAAAACTGTGCTTTATGTTCTCTTACTCTGTGTGAAAAGGACACAATGGCGTTCGAGACAGCTTACCAAATAGTCATAGATGCTGCAGCTCACGTCATGAATTCCAGTCAGTTATTTACTATCGCAAGATACATGGAACATCGTGGATATCCCAGCAGAGCATACACGCTTGCGTTATTAGCCATGAAAAATTTACAATTGGCCTACAATCAAGACACACATCCTGCTATCAATGACATCCACTGGGCATGTGCTTTAAGTCATTCTCTTGGAAAAAATGAACTATCTCGTATGATTCCGCTATTGGTGGAAAATGTGCAGTGTGCTACTGTTTTGTCAGACATTTTACGACGTTGTACGCTGACAGCACCGGGGTTGGCAAGCCATGACGGCAAACGGCGTGTCATTAAATTATTGTCATACGACAAACAACCTCTACGCCAGCTAATGGACGCCACTATGTATGCTTACATCAACACCACACATTCCAAATTAACACATATTAGTCCGCGACATTATGGAGATTTTATCGAGTTTCTGAGTAAAGCGAGGGAAACGTTTTTATTAGCACAAGATGGACATATACAATTTGCTCAGCTCATAGAAAACATGAAGTTAGTTTATAAAGGGAAAAAGAAACTGATGTACCTTATTAAAGAGCGGTTTGGTTTGTGAAAATTTACAGCATTAATAAATCAGTGGACACCAATAAAAAAAGAACAATGATAATTTATGAATAATTTTAAATGTTACAGGGACCATTTTATTATGAAGAGAATTTTTGTCTCAGTGCTATTATTAAAAAAAACTTGCATCGTATGAACTTTTGTGTCAAATTTGAATGCAATAAATTTATTAAGTGTTATTATGTATGAATATTATATTATTATTATTATTTTTTTGTTATAGGCGTTTTGTAAAAAGAACGAACCTGTATTATTTCATTATTTAGTGTGGCATGAAAGATTTTTTGTTAGTGTTTTTTTTTTGTCCGTTGTTTATTTTTGAATTTGTTTGAATTGAGAATCAGTTCACCATATGTTAATGTTGTGTATGAAAATATTGTATGGTTATACATGGACATTTGTTTTAGTAAATGTTGTTAAAGGTTCATCAGAAATTATCACTATGTTAATGTTATTGTCAAACAGTATTTGAGATAATTAGCAAATTAAATCTCACATTGACAGGACATTTACCCCACCCACTCCTTTTTCAGTTTGCTTGAATATAGTAAAGCTTTAGCATTAAAGACAAAATTTTGACTCCGAGACAGGGCTCTCGAACTGTTGACATATGTTTACCCAACATATTTTCCAAAACTATTTATAGTTTAAATATTGAATTAATTTCACCTGTCAATTCAGCAGATAAAAATATGATGAATTGAGAGCCTTACTGCAAGTGGTGTTATGCTAGAGTGAAACTCATGTTTCTAACAAACTGATTAAGAAGAAATTAAATGCTTTACGTACCCCAATTATCAAGGTGTTAAATGTGTCTGTCAGTTTTACCATACCAGAAATTTATTAAAATAAAGAATTAGTCCCTACTGTAGAAGTATTAAATCATATTCCACTAATCTGACCTATAAGAAATGTAAGGGTAAATGTGGATCCATGTTAGACAGTGATTATCTTTCTATGGGAAATTGCTATGAGTCTTACATTAATTGATCATTTAATATTTTAGAATTTGTGAAGAAATAATTTATCGTTATGGATTTAGTATATTGAAATGTGTGACCTCATCCCCAAATAGATAATTGTTGAATATGTTCCATTTATTTTGACCTATGCCACATTCTCCTCAATCTTACTGCAGGTAACTCTGTATCTAGAGGGAAGTGCTCTGCTATTTATCACTCTGTATCTAGAGGTAAATTCTCTACTATTTAGCACTCTGTGTCTAGAGGGAAATTCTCTACTATTTATCACTCTACTATCATATATACCCCATTAGGGATTCTCTGTTTGGCTTTTAGATATGATTGTACTGTTTGGTACCGATATCATGCTTATTGTCTGGCTCTTTATGTAGCTCATCCTTTGAAATAATTAAAGTCTTGGTTAATTTGTAGTTGGGGGAGGAGAGATGTTTAACACATGCATGTTGTATCATAAGGTCTGTCATTGAGTCAACTGGCGTGGTTTCGATTTCCCAGTTGTATGTGACAAGGAGTAGGGTCGCCTGTCCAACCTCATAGGTTTTCTCCAGTTTCTGCCCACTGTTAAAGCAAATTAGTTTAATCTGAACTTTGACTAAAGTATGATATCCAGGGTTAAAATGAATACAAGGTCTGGGTTAATCTGAGCCTTGATTATTTTTTAAAATAATAGCTGTTCTGTGAAGAATGTGAACAAGATTACCTCTAAAACTACCGACCATGGATTACAGTTTAGCGCATATAAAAGTGTGGCTTCAGTGATGGTGACGAATAGACTTATTATGTTACTAAATTTTATAAATACATTTATTAGGTGGTTAAAATCAAGTCATAATTTAATATTATTTATATAAACACTATCTACCTTATCTTCCTCCATAATTTATTGTATCTCGCTAGACCCTTCGATTGTGTGTGCATTGTATTTGTTGAGGGGGTTGTTTAACTGATTGATTGGTTGATTCTCTATTTTCAGACCCCACTCGAGTATCAAGTTATTTAAACACTCCTAATTCATAAAAAAAATTCCCAACAAATATGATCGCAAGCCTTGATGGTTATCTGGCGAGATACAGTGGTTTACCAAAAATAGGTTTTATAATGTAGTTATAACTTCCTATAATTAGAGCAATAACAACTCCTCTCAGTGTATATCTCAGGTTTACATATAGATATATTATACAAATAAACACGTAGATGCATTAGCACTTTCACCTAGATAATACATGGTATTATTAATATTATATTTGAAATAATTTGAGATCATTTATCTCAGATCCAAACACGGACACAGTGTTTTTATTAAAGCTTCTTGGAATTTTAAAAGTTTTATAACTCATCAATGGATTGATCAATTTCTCTCGACTTTTGCATACAAACTAGTTTGAACATCTCCTATCTATGAATTTATGATAGAGTTTTACTGTTTAATAATGGTTTTGTACTCTTTCAAGGTGGTCTTGTATTTTTCTACTCATCATGAAACACTTGTATAACAACATTCATAAAGTATGCATCTTGGACTTCATTCTTAGAATCATTTAAAGATCTCCAAATAACAATTGTAATTAAATTATTTTGCCTAAAAAATATTATGGTATTTTCCTTGAAATTATCTTTCATGAGCTGACAAAGTGAAATTAAAAGAATTGCCAATTATTATTAATATTATATGAACTTCGTATGTAATAGAAATTAAAATGCTTTGAATCCATGAACCTGTTGTGTAATTATAAATTAAAATATTTTGAACTTAGAAATCTTAAATGATAAAAAAATGCAACTAGAATTCTGGTGAATGTCTAACATCAAATTATCAATTTTTTTTTACATTTGTTCACCCTTTATTTTATTCATATTTCCATTGCAGCAAATTTTGAGACATGCAAAATTTATAATAAATTTTTGAAATATGAATGATCATAGTATTATATATCCATTTATGTATGTATTTATTTATCCTAATCGGGGGAAAGCTGTTCTATGTTTCTCTATGTTTTTCATGTACATGTACCCTACAGACTAATGCTCTTTCATTTCTATATCTTTACTGTGTTAAGTGTTCTTTCTCCTACAATATATTCATCTCTGATTTTACTGAGTTGTCTGCCCATTACACCTAGCAACTATAATAAGATTTATTATACTATCATGTGCTCATTGCTGAGATCATTCCAAACATAATAAGCTCTAATTTGTTGTTAGGAAGCAAGTTGGCTGGAAAATGGTAAATAGGAAATGCAGAAAGATGAAGAGATCATATGCAAGATAATATTTGTAGTATTTTCATGATAATTTCTTGTAGTTCAAATGAACACTAAAGATTGAGATGAGCACGTAAAACAACTTGAGTTAACCGAAAACAACTTGAGTTAACGTCACTGTGACATATTACAAGTTTATTACAAGTTTTAAAACTTGAGTAAAAGTTATTGTCATGATCTGTGGGACATATGTAGAGTACAAATAGCCACAGATATTTGTTCTCAGACTCAATGGTGCCTTGATCTGGTTCAAGAGAGTTATCAAGGTTTTGTTTAAAGTCTTATCAACAGACTAGTTTTAGCTGAGTGGAGTACATCAACTATTGTAGGCTATTTGTACATGTATTGTTTGTTTTTCTCGATTTGCCTCTGATTATAACATTTTTTTGTGTGATTTTTTTTGTTGAAACTGACTTCTCTAAATTAATCTTCCTTGTGCACATTCTACCTCAATGTCTTTTACATGATGCATAATCTCTTTTCTTTAATAACGTCTCTTTCAGTTTATAGTTTTAACTGTCTAGGCCACTCAGTTTTAGCAATCAAAATAAAAAGTCTTCTCATCTCAAATCCGATTATCGTTATTCTGTAATTTTAGCTATGTTTCCATATCATTTAGAGAACGATAGAACACCTTCAGTTTGACATGACAATTATTGGAGCTGTTATATATCCATTCTAATAGTGTATTTTTACAAATATAGCTTATGTGAGAAAATTAAAATTGTAAGAGCACTTGTAAGTTTTGATTGCCAAACCTAATGACTGAGACAGAAAAATTGGGTCTCACAAGGCAGCATTTAGAAATGCTTGAGTAACACCATTACACATTTATGGAATTTATTGTTATTGTCGAATTGTGACCCGATTTTCAGGGATTTAGTAATTTAAAAAAGAAAAATCTGAAGCATATTTTTGTTCATTATAGTTTGATTCTTCCAGACCCATAATATTAAGCCAGGTCTGTCCAAAAAATATGTTTTGTATTTGATTTTATATGGTTATGCATATGTAAGCAATAAATTGGGTATTTTCTAATATGACTGAACCTGTTTGAGACCGTTGTTTTCAAGATTATATCTTCTAATAAATGTTTTGTTATATTATTATATGTTATATTTATTGGGAATATGTCAGATTTGACAACAACAAATTTCTTCATTTGATATTTAAAAAGATATTCTGAAAATAAAACAGGAAAAATCATATCTTAAAGATAAGCTTCTTAGACATTTTACATTAACCCCCACCCCTGGACCTCCTCTTTATCACTTAATATTATTTTATGATATCTCCCTACCCCTTCACTGAAACAAACCCCTTAGTATTCTTGCCCCAGCATCTTATTAAATATCCTTAACTTTTTCTAGTAATAGGTTTTGTTTAAAATTTCTCTCCTCACTGTAAGTCTTCTAAGTGTGTTGAATATCCTTTAGTATCCATTGTGTCTATTTTTTCCCCTTTCTTTCATAAATTAATTCACAACAATCCCCACATTCATAAACTGTATAAATCATTAGATTATAGAAAAATAAACTTTGTAATTTATGAATAATTACTGGAATGTTCTACAATATTAATAATTATTTATATAATACAGTAAGACCTCACAATTAAGCCCATAATAAGCATGGTCCTAAGAGCAAGGTTTAGTTAAAAAAAAATGTATGGATATGATGGTGTATTTACTGATATATTGTAAAGAAAAAAGATTTTTACCATTTGTGTGACGTGAATGTTGTGGTATGTGCTTTGATCTATTTTGTAAAAAGAGAACGATTATCAATGCCAATGAATAAATATTATGAAAACTAAATGTATGTATGATGTATTAATTAAAGAACTATCAATGTACAGTATGAGCGAATGATTTAAAGAGATTATTTCACTATTATATGTTTGATATCATGAAATGTCTGTCTGCCTGTCTGTCTGTATAGAGCATAAATAAAAAATGTGACATATTCTGATATATGTGTTAACTGTTTATTTTTTTTACAGTGTTAAAATCATCTGTCATCTGCAATGTGGGAGTTCGATCAACGGAAGTAATTCTTGATTTGTGGGGGGGGGGGGGGGCTCCATCCTAGGACTTAAGGCGAAGGTTCAGGTGCCTTCCCCTGCCGAGCTTTTGTTTGTCCATCCTCGGTCATGTCAGGATAGAGTTGTTGACAGTACGCCACACTTCCTCCGGGGTCAGTGTGATTCATGCGATAGCGTTTGCTGTTGTCGTTCTTTAATATTGTCTGAACAGTCAGTAGAAGACAGCAGACGCGGTTCCCACAAAGTGAAAGTAGAGTTTAATAAGTTGGGTCTGGGTCCTATAAATACCGTCTTCATTAGCGCGGTTCGGCTCACAACAGTGGGACGTTGAACCCCATTTAATTTAATTTCATTTGGGTTCTTTATTTAACATATTATGCGTTTACATGTGAAAACGTTGCACTGTATAATAAATTTTGTATCAGGCATGTTAAAAAGATAAATTCACAGGGAGAAAAAAAAGTGCAAGTATTTGCCCAGATATGTTAGCTCCCTTGCCTTCAGGACGGTATTCGATCTTCCTTATGACCAGGAAGTACTCAGCTAACAACGAAAGATGATTCTGTGGAGTTCAGAAATAGGGACAGATGCAACATTCAAAAATCCATGGCGGGTATAAGTTAGTAGGAAATCCTACAGTCTAGCTCACTTCATTCCATGTTCAAACTGTCCATTGAGGCACAATAACCGCGAAGAAAGTCGATATAAGATATAACTTCAGCCAATCTGGATCACCCGTTGAACTATTCTCTTCATTGACGGAAACGTTGGACCTGAGTCTGCGATAGTCTGTTCCATTCCTGGCGTACCCACATTTCAAATCTTTTCACCTTTCTGCACTAGTGGATCTCCCTGTAACGGACTTTACGAGCAAGAATGTCCCAGATATACCTGATAGACTTTGTTCAAGTAGTAGATTATGATAATCTGAGCTCAATTCAACAGTACATTGCAGGACATTTACGTAGAGGCGGAGCAGATGGGAAATGACAGATCAGCGATGCGCCGAGCGGTGCAGGGTGAACATTATCTATGACTACCTATTATACCATAAGTAGACGTGGTTCCACTACTGATGTCTTCCTTCTTGCCCCAGCCGCGGTTGGGGGGATAGTTCTACGGATTTCCGTCGAGCAGGTTTTGTCATCATTTGATAACAAAAAAGTTACTGACCCATAAAACTCACCTAATTTCTCATGTAACTGACCCCAAACTGTACTGCACATAGCTTAGCATAATAATATGATTTGGTAAAATCCAACTGCTACGCGAAATTTCTCTCCTTTGCAACTTAAAGCCAGAAATAGCATGCATCATGTTGAACGTACTACCACAAAGAAAAACTGTTCGGTGACTATTTTAATATTGTCCAAGCTTCACTAATTGTGATAGAATTACTCATTTCAATACAAACTGTGATGGTATGTGTTGAGAATTTTACGTTTGAAGTTTGAATCTATTTTAACTTGCGCAAAGCCCCTTAGACTGTATCATTTGTAGCCGTGATCACACTGTAGTGTTTTGGCGGCTATAAGAATATTGTAATGCTTTGGACGGTTGCCTTTGTGTATTTTGAGGGACAGTTGGGATGCATAGCTTTAGCATCAGTTTTGTATTAAAAGAACACAACGCAAAGTCGAAATAGCTAAATCCACCGTGACCAACGATAATCAGTGTGCCTCCCTTTATTTGGTTCCACGACGAAGGACTGTGTTACAAAGTGGGACCAATAGTGTCATAACCTCCCCTTTATTTGGTCTCACGACGAAGGGTTGTGTCACACACTGGGACCAATAGTGCCATATTCTTGATTTGGAAGCTTGAGATCAGAATAGTCCCTATTTGCCAGACGTGTAACATATTGCAATATTTGTATGATGGCCTGGGTTGATAAAAAAATAATACTTTTTATTTCTCTTTTTGTTTTTTGGCAAAGCATAACAAATACTGTCTGGGCATTGCAATTGTATAAATTTAGAATATTAATTATATGAACATAATGTAGCAATACTACATATTAATGAAATAAAATGAAACACCAAGCTGCCCTTACAAGCGATTCGTCAATATAATACACATATTTTAGCAGTTTCAATCGCTCGCCATTAAGTATTCATCCATAATCAATTAGATGTTTACCGTTATGAAATACCAGCTACATATGGGTATTTAGAACCGGGAGTTCGTTTATTCCTACATCTGAAAATAGAGAAACGCCATGATTTCTTTTTTATTCATACGTATTGTGTTTTACATTTGTGATAACTTTACATTAGGCCCAAATATTTCCTATCTTCCCGAATATGATCTCTTTAAAAGTTTCGGTTATACCTTATACACAATTCACGTATACGTGTAATGAATCGAACTATTACTTGAAAAGTTTAACATAAAGAAACAAAATATTTGTCCAACTTCGATGCATATAGTGTTAAAGATGCATTATGTTAGAATAAGATTCAAAAATAGATGATGAAAAAATGAATATATTGAAAGGTTCAGCCAGATTACTTCATTCTGAGCGACGTTATGGATGGTTGAAGTTTTGACAAGATGTAGCGTAAATTGTTTATTATCGTAACAACGGTACTAGACAATCTAGACTAAATCTCGATTGTCCATTTTATCCTAAATTTTTAAATCTCCGCCATCCGATACATGCTTGCTATGTGAATAAATGTATAAATAATAGTTTATATAACACCGGAAGTCAAAATAGTGACCCGCAATAGGCAGATTAAGCTCTTACATAATGCATCTTTAAAGAGCTTCACCGATAAACACAAACTTTTATGGGGTTTTCCCATTTAATGGAATATCAATTTTTTGTATCAGTAAAGCACCCCGAGTTTCTAACTAACGATAATTAGCCGTTTGTTTGTAAAGTAAACATCAATATAGAAATATAAGCTAAGAAAGAAAGTTTAAATGGCTGCCAGGCTCTGAAAGAAAGTATCAAACATGCGCAACACCAAGTCAGAATCCATAAGCGAGGTCCAACTTTCGTGAACACACGCGGAAGCCAGCTAGATTCAGATGTCATGTTCATATCTTTATTCTAATACAAGACTAGATATTCTTCAAATATATAACTTACTAAAGAGTTGGTGAGTACCTGTTTTAGGATATTCAGCAAGCAGGATGAAAATGTTAGTCTGTTAGTTGACTGGTTCTAATCACAAATGCTGTTATTACACTAGGGGTTTGATTTAGGGTTTTGGAAAAAGGTTACATGTAAATTGTTATGGTGTTATATTTCAAATGGAACTAGAGTCGAAATTTTATGTTCAGTTATGTCGTATACAATCCGGATCTCATCAATAATCTGGAAATCTCCAACCTTCTCATGTTATCGTCATTAGGGCTACCACGGGCATCGCACCAAACACAAATTGCATTCTGGGCAGCTGGTTCATACCCTTAGAGGTTCTAATAACCCATCGTAAGTGGTGTTACACGACCACTCAGTCTCCATTTCCAGAAATTGCAAAAGCCTGATTGTTGTGGGAGAAACATGAAGAACCACGAGAAGAACCACGAAGGTTTTAACAGGTAACCCCACCTCTGGTGACAGACATAAGACCCAGAACTACTATCAGTTTCCCATGTGTAACTTCAGATCCCATGCGAAATAATTATTTTTTCAGATTATCGATGCTGTTATAGTGTTCATTGTTTGGAACTGAAATAAAGGAAATGCGCTTCCCTTTGGTTAAAACCATCAGTCTGCTTACTTTACTACTTTTTAAGAAGATTCAGAGCAGATGCATCTGCTACAAAAATACAATTAACAACGCATAATTAGTCGGAAATGACGCAATCGTAGTACAGCAAAATTCGCTCGAGACCGCGCCATTTTGCAATAAAGGAGATGGACTCGTGGTGGCTGACAATGCCTGATATCGCGTTGTCTACCCACGAAATGATCTTAACTAATTGTCATAAAAAAGTTTTTTTATTAATCTCAAATGTTAAGTAATAAAAGCAGGACAACATTTAGTTTGAAATGATTTTAGTCTTCTGACATGAGAACTACAGATTCTATATATTATGTAAGCTGGATATGATATAAAGAGGGTTTAAATGAAATGGTGGGTTTTTAGATCGTCAATGGTATTAAAGGTTGAAGAGGAACAGTGTTAGTTGTGGATTGGTCTTCATCATCTGCAACTACAAGATTAGTACAATTAAGGATGTAAGTTTATCACTATAGATACTGAAACTGGGGTCGCAAACAGCCATATTAACATACAGTACGAGAGAAGACGAAAACTGTATTCAAACTGAAATTCATAAAGATATTTTTCCAGTTTCCAAATCAAACAAAAGCAAAAACAGTTTATGCAAATTTGTCCGCATAGAATTTGTATTTGGTCATCAGTTGATCGATATGAAGATTTGCGAACCCAGTTAATAATAATTATTCTTGATCTGTTGCTAGTAACTCAATTTGAAATGATGTACCCCCTAAAAGATATTACCTCCGCGGAAGTGGACATTAAATAAAGCTTTTTCCCACACAATCGAGATTGGAAGGATTCAAAAAATCAACAACCCCGGAACGAAAAAGGCTGATCTTCCATCCAGTAAAACATCGATTTTAAAAATGACGACAAAAGCTACTCTGATGTTATTTATGACTACTTAAACCAAACGATTTTAAGTTGAATGATTTTTCTTCATTGGTTCACAGCATGTATTTTAACACCATATTCATAAGTTAGGCCTCGAGCCAGCGGTGGTTATAAGAATAATGGATAATAATAATATTAATGAGAAAACGAATAAAGATGACAACTGTAGATAAAAGACAATGATGGAAGGAATATTTGTTAATTTACAATTTTTTTTCTATGAAATTAAATGCAAAGCAAACATGAATTTTTATATGCTTTAGCTTGTAAAAGCTGAAAAGAAAGCATTGTATTGCAATTTCAGAATGATACATACCAATTTCTTTTTCTTTATAAGTCCCCTCATTTTCATTCGGCCAATGTAGGCCAATACATAACTGATATATAATAGAGCCTATAATCGCTCCAAAATGAGATCCACAAACAGGCACCCAGAACCAATTATAATCCCGAAAACTGCAACATAGATGTATAATTACTTTCATTTATCAGCATTATCATCCGCTGGTGAATTTATTACTTATACAGTATTACTTAACATTAAATTAACCTCAAATTGTCTAACTTGTTCCAGTAAGAAATAGACAAATATTTGGAATAAAAAACACAGTCTGATTAAAATACATATCTATGTTTCGTTTCCTTTTTCCCTACTTTCTATGACCTACACTATATGAAGATCTGACCAGTTGTACTGGGAGGTCGCGTGAGGGGTCTTACGACCATATTATTATGACGTCAAACATTGATTAATAACATTGACGTGTCTTAGGGGGTTACCCTCAGATCTGTGCAGAACGCACCGACAACTCGGCGCAGCAGACCGTTTCATTGACCAATTCCTCACATCAACAAGGAAGCCTGTTATGTACAACTCTTCCAGGACCCAGTGCCGCGAAGACAAGTTAAACGAAATTTTAACCTATAAAAAGGGAAACGAAATAGGATCTGTCTTATAATCTGATTGACCCCCACCCCCACCCCAAACAGACGTGGTCGATTCACTGTCTCTGCGTCAACGTTTCATACCTCTTTTAACCGTTAAGAAATAATGGAGTTCTGGGGGAATGGTAATAAGAATTGTCCACAAACTCTTTATACAAGGCGGGTTTAGCTTTATCTCAGTAAAGTTAGTCAAGTTCCAATGCAGATGTAAAAATACCTGAAACATGTAATAATCGAATGCGTACCTGAAGGGTTCTGCTCCCCAGCCGGCAACAGCAGTAAATATTCTTGGAGCGAGATCGCGAGCAGGATTTATGGCATAACCACAGTTATATCCAAAGGTCATACCAATAGCTACAACTACTAATCCTATACTGATTGGAGCTAGGCCGGTAGGCGTCTTCATATTTCTACCATCCGTGATGGCTAATACACATATCAATAATATGGCTGTTCCAAATATCTAAAATTAATAAATTAATAAATGATTTTGTTAACATTACTTAAGGAAAACGTCTAGTCGTTCGCATGAAACGAAAAGTGGAGGTCCCGAATGCTCACCTGATCACCAAAGCCATTGAGAGTTGAAAGATGCGCCTGAGGATAAGTTGACCAAATACCCGCTGTGGCTGTTGAACCCTGAGTCTCCCTCACACCTCCATCAAAATTATTGAGAGCATCTGAAAATAATTAACTGGGTATAAATATATACATGTATAGTGAAAATGTCATCATATTCTAGAGAAAACCTGGTCATGATAGTTGAGTTCTTTATTATGTCACAGGGCAGAGGGTCTGGAAAGGGAGGATGTAGACTCGTTGATCTCAGGTCTCATGTACACATTAGCGTGCACGTAAAAGGCCCTTTGACAAGTGAAAATAGTGAAAATGTCATCATATTCTAGAGGAAACCTGGTCATGATAGTTGAGTTCTTTATTATGTCACAGGGCAGAGGGTCTGGAAAGGGAGGATGTAGACTCGTTGATCTCAGGTCTCATGTACACATTAGCGTGCACGTAAAAGACCCTTTGACAATCCATTCAAAATTTCCATTATTAGCCCAGTTTGAGCAGAACAGCAGGATTTTAAACCCTGTTTCATTTCATTCATCTCGTCTATTGTAAAATTAAAATCAAATGTTGTGATAAAAATGATAAATCGCTTTGCAGAAATTAATTAATTTTTCTACATATTTCAGCATTGTGCCATTTTAAAAATATATTCCCACTTTTATCTTTCTTTTGTACTTATGCCACTATTATCATGCCATTTTGACCTGTGCTAAATATTACGTGTACCACCTATACGTACGTCAAGTGGTGCTCGTAACCAAAGCCGACCTAGGACATGCACTTAAATATGACAATGGTGTCATGCTAAGTATAAATCCCCGAAATCGTTCCCGTTTGGGGAAAAGGAGGAGCCGGGCAGAGAGACCAGAATAATCATTATTGAAGTCGATGGACAAATTCATGGTGGTCTGCATCCAAATATTTTAAAAATAGAGTAGCCTCCCTTCCAAGCAATTTGGAGACCGTATTCGGGACACGTTTAAGTAGCCAAGTCTCTAACTCCATATCGTTAAAACACGAATTATTTGTCAAATTAAATCAACTTTGATGCTGTGATTGTACCGAGAAAGGATGGGCTTCTGATATCTAATATTTAAGACAAAATAAACATTTTACCATTGGTACACGAATCGTGTACCATAATGCATAACAGCCCCAATTTTAGCAAGAGACTCGAGAATCGGGGCTAGACATATTGTACCAAATCAAACAGCGTATGTAGACTGAAATAACCGGACGATAGAAATTTACATTCGACTGAGACTGCTGGCTTATTTCGCGGAACATAACCGATTTGAAATTAGAGTAAAAACGGAAACCATTGAATGTAAATCAGTTTATTTTATATACATTCATATTGCAGTATTATATGTGTTGCGACCCACTTTTGTCAATTTCTAGGTCCCAAATATTAGCGATTTAGCCCCTTAAAAGAGAGAGAGAGAGAGAGAGAGAGAGAGAGAGAGATGCGGTTTAACGTCAACTCGACACAATCTAGGTCATTTCAATAATTCGCTTGTGCGTAGTAGTCTTTGGCAGTATGAGAAAACCCACGAGATTGGGCAGGCGCCCTACTCCTTGTCGCGTACAACCG
Source organism: Patella caerulea (assembly GCA_036850965.1). NCBI lineage: Eukaryota > Metazoa > Mollusca > Gastropoda > Patellidae > Patella > Patella caerulea. The sequence continues at coordinate 31,764,149 of JAZGQO010000008.1, forward strand.
GGGATTCGAAACCACGCCAGTTGACTCAATGACACCCCCCCCCCCCGAAAATTTTCTAATAAACCGAAATAAAACGGGGTTTTACTTCCTACTCTTCTGTTCCGTCTGGGCTAATGAAGACACTTATACGCCACACACAGTGCTATGGTTTATTATTTATTATTATATCAAATTCCAACTGGAAAGGGTTATTTTACGTGCATGCCAATGTGTACACGGGACGTCGGTTTTTCGTATCACCCTAACGACTATACGTCGTCTCTTGCAGTTGCTAGGCCCCGGTCGTACACCACTAGGCCCCGGTCGTATACACGGACCTCCGTTAGCGCGCCAGCGTCTTACTCACTGAGCCAACCTGGCTCTCCAGTCGAACACGAACAACACGTCGCTTGATTGATTCTTTCAAAAGCATTGACAATAAGTATATTGATTTAATCAATTATTATTATAATATACATTTCTATAGCACTACTTTTCAGAAGCGCTGGAACAGCTTCAGTGTTCAGAAGCGCCAAACCGAGGGTCCGGCAAGAGAGGGCATGGGACGAAACATCGAGGACCTGCGTACACATTGGCATGCACGTAAAATAACCCTTTCCAGTTGGAATTCGATACAAAAATACGATAAAATACAAAAGTTAAGACCTGTTAAATATGCATATAAAATAAATATGATCTAAAATATATATAATAACAGAAATAGAAATTACAAAAGTTAAAATTCTGTCAAAAATTAAAACTTAAAATATATTTGATCTAAATGATATACAACAGACAACATCGGGGGCTAGTTAAAGGTTTTCTTAAACAGAAAAGTAATAAGGCAGTTTATTCCATAGTTTAGGATAAGTAACTGAAAAGACTTATAAACGTATATATAAAGATATGGTATTCTTCGTGTCTCTGATTATAACTTACCTGTGTATACAAAAAACACCACTACTGATGCCACAAAAGCTCCTAAATATTGACCTAACATATAAATAGGTACCTTCCTCCACGGACATTTCCTTAAAATAGCCATAGCTAATGTAACAGCCGGGTTTAAATGTCCCCCTGTAATTATAAATAAATCAGCAGTCTAAGATAATAACAATAATATATGTATCATAAACTTAAGAAATCTAAAATGAGGAAGTATTGTCGTTACCTCCGCCCGTAAGACGCCAGAGTTCTTGTGGGACATAATTGCGGGAGTAGTCCATATTATGAAGAAAGTAATGGAAATTTACTTATCTCCTCATTTACATTCAGACTAATGGAATTTTCGGGACAGGAAAAAAACCCTGTCAAATAAATATTCAGATGCATGAAGTTAATTTCAAAGGTGTTTTATGGTGTTATTCTTCAGTTTTCATTTTGCGATTCGTCACGGTAAATTTCTTTCAATTTCGTGTCGTACTTTACAGATACCCGTTCAAGTAAAGGTTCTGAATTCGACCTTAAAAAGATTGGCTTTTCTGGTTATTTTTTTACTAAAAGACGATAACTGACCTGATATACCACCGGCAACATAAACCCCCATTGTGACGCCAATACCCCAACTCCAGTATATAGTGGACGGAGAGCCAGCTTTACCGCCACTTAATACAAGTTGAGCTACAGAACCTTCTCCAAAACACTGAAAATATACAAAAACATACATCGTGTGAAAAAACATTGTAAATACACAAACCTACATATATCGCGAGAAAAAACCCATTGAAAATAATAAAAAAAATAAACATATAGTGGGATCTGTCACCGCCGACACTGTAACGGGTCGTTAAAAATCCCACACTACACAGCATGACGGAATACGGATTACTCATTAATAAGGAAATATATTCGGGACACGAAAATGATGACAGATTTCACAGAATGCCGTAGTATTCAAAAGCAACATGCGAGAGAGTCCATTTAAAAGACACGAAAAAATACATAAGTCGCGTGGAAGGTAAATCGTCCTAAAGTAAAATTGAAATTGCAGGTTTAAATATTAAAAATCGTTGTGAATTCTGATTCTTTCAATTATATTATCTCCATTTTGTAACATATTAATGATTGTATCTATCGTTTTATTAATTCTTTCTCTGTGAACAGCTTCAGTCAAATATTAATGCAATCTGATTAAAACACAATAATATTTCGTTTCGTTTTTTTTTTTTTGTAGTTTAAAATTTCGTTTTACTTGTCTTGGCGACACTAGGATCTACAATAGTTTTTATATTATCAGAGTTTTTGGTTGGAGTGAGGAATTAATCAATGAAACGGTAAACCGCTAGAATTTCAACGCTGATTGATTAATCAATGTATGACGACATAGGCTCAAAAGCCGATCGAACGACCCCTTACACGGCCTTCTCGGGTCTTCATATAGGTCATCGAAAATATTAAATAAAAACGAAACGAAATATTAATCTTTATTTTTAATCTAACTGTTGTTAACGCAGATAATAGTTTTTAGATAGTAGTTAAAGATAAACTATCTCTCCTGGGTAATTGTATTGTCAAAAACCATTTCTTTTTTTTAAATTTTCACTCCAAGAGAAAACTAATGTGTTAATTTAATTGATGATTAATGTATAAAGGCTCAAGTCACGCATCTTGAGTATGCTTTAAATCACTCAAGCTTAAATACAAGCACTATTGTATTTATCAAACCGATACCATCATAATATGTCTAATTTTTACTCAACTCGTGTATTTTTAATATTGTAGAATCCCATACATAACTAATGCTCGACAACTAAATATAGCTAAATACTTCCCCGCAGCTTGCGTGTTTCTTATTTTCAAAATGGTATAGCCTCTTTTTAACATCTGCTATTTGGAAAAATAATTCTGCTATCAGTGACTGCTTCCGCTGAGTTGCAGATCTCATTAAATATGCATATATTTGTCACTAGAACTGGGAGGAAACTCGAATACCTGGTAAGAAGCAGAGTAGACTGGTGGCCAGTCTTCTCCACACACCAAAATTGGCCAGTCCTCTCAAAAAAAAAAAAAAACGAAAAAAAAAAACGTTATCTCTAGAGACTGGGCAAATAGAGCTCCATTCCCATCTAGTAGGTCAATCTGCATTATGTAGGTCGTGTGACGTCGTGCACGGGATTACTGCATTTGCACTGGCAAACTGGTGTAGGTGCGAGATGTTTGTTGTGGGTAACAGTTATTGTTATTTAGTGATACTTTAACGATCTAAGAATTTTGTTGACGGACAATATGATAATATCTGTCGAATGAACGGATACAACGTATGGGATGAGGTGAATGAACATAAATAATTACACACGACATCATTATAACAACTTAACGAAGCCAGTTCATGCGTATCGGGACGAAGCCGAATGGCGAATGGAAACAAAAACGTGACATCAGCCCGCAGACGGTTTCAGCATGACTGCTTTGCACTCCATTCGAGATGCATGATTCATGAAGGTAAATATCGAACTTAATTTATCTTAGACATCACATTTACAAATTCGTGTCACGTGACTCGGGGCTTGCTTGACAACTGTCAATCATTCCAAATAAGGAACAACGTAAAACAGGACAAGAAACGCCCATTTTATTGTGAAGCTCGCAAATTGTCCAGTCTCTGGCGCTGGTTACAGGTTTACTCAAATTTTTTTTTTATACAAATGGAAACGAAAGTGTTGGTTTACTAAAAATTACTACTTTTATATAAATCGAAATGTAAAATAAATAGAAGAGACTGGGCCAGTCTAGAAGCAGAGGCATGGTGGAGACACAAACACCCAATATTTAGTAGGTGATGTAACACTGGTTCATGAACATTATGGTTTTAATCATCATATCGAAAGTGAGACCACGTGATTTGTTTCATTTAGAGTCATTTTGATCGGAGTGGGGGGGGGACAAAAACCCAAGGGGGCACACATCTCAGACTGTACTCTAGAGCATCCCGTAGCTGAGATTTAAATGAATTAGGACGCCCAAGAGATATAGAAATTTAACTATAAAATGGACAAATGAGACTAAGTATTGATTGTCCAGTACCGTTGCCACGATAATAAACAACCTGCGCTACATCTTACAATACGCACAACAGATCACGAAGTGGTAAAGACAGTTTAAACTAAATTTTCAACCATAAAAAACGAAACGCAATAGGATCTGTGTTTTAATCAGATTGCAGGGTTTGGTAGCTCGCAATCGTGTGATAGTTTGGTAAATAGTACGGACACAGTACGTTACGTTTCAAAGTACTCTGTGGTGACTTATCTGCGATTTTCTACGGTGGCGAGGGGGGTCACGTTGCTCAGTGGGTAAGGCGCTGGCTCGCTAGCCTGGAGGTCGGGTGTTCGATCCGTGCATAGGCCGAGAAAGTCCATCTCGATTTTCCGGCGTGATTTCCCCTTGTTAGTAATGCAGAACTGAGGGCCTGTCAAGGACAGCTTTCTAGACGTTTGGGTGTTACTAAAAACCGAGGTCCCGGGTACACATTGGTGTGCACGTAAAAGATCCCTTGGTAGTTTGAATTCGATATAAGAGTAGGCCATAGCGCCGCTGCCATGGCAGAATTCCCCTCATAGCACACTGTATGGCGTATGTCCGTCTTCCATTAGCCAAGGTTAGATGCAGAAGAGTAGGACGTTAAACCCCATTTCATTTCATTTCATTTCTACGGTGGCGAACACATGCACGTCTCATGAACGGGTTTCATTTTTTAAAAATATACCCCGTAGACTGTAGCACGTAAGGTGTGACCCAATTTAGTTATTGATTGTAAAAAAAAATATATGGGTTAACGTATTGTTAATATAAAAGTTTTTTTTTCAAGAGATTGCCAACTTAACACCTGTACAATAATGGTAATACAATGTAACTACACGTGGCCTATTAATTATTAATAGTACGTCGTGATCAGAATATGACCGAATATTAATTATTATGAGATCAGCACTTTTTTCCTAACACAATGAATGCAATAATCATATTAGAAGGTTTATTATCATATTTATTGTGTTTTTATCATTGAATAGAAAAATACTATCAATGTATTAATTCAATTTGTAAACATGTCTGAAATATGATTTATTTTCAAAGAACTTTTGTCGAGTTTTGAATAGTGATATCTTGTATTCTACTTTGGTGCATGTAGGTTTGTTATATGATTATTAAGATTAATGTTCAAGTGAATACAAAAAATAAAAGTACAAACCATTGAATAATTGTCAAAGTTATAAAACATTCTGAACAAAGAAAAACATATTTAAAATATACTTTAGCATACGTAGCTAAGCTATATAATATAAAGAGGTTGCTGGGGGTTCCTTACCACGCCATTTGAAGTATTATTGTGTCCCTTTGAATTTTAAATGGAAATTTAATTGAAAGAAAATTAGTTTTAAATGTATATGTTCGAAAAAACAGCAATGAGCCAATGGTTCCTTTCTAGTTTGTTAAAGTCTACAGGGTGGGTGAGATCAAATAAAAAATCCCCTACGTTGGGTCATCGTTTGTCCCGGTTTCCCCCTGCAGTAGTGCAGGAATAGGGATCTAACCAAGAATAACGTCTAGTGGAATTCGATGAAGTGCCGGAGGAATCGCCTTTGTCCGGACAACCTTCCCTATACTACATTGCATGGAATATGGCAGACGACATAAATCCCATTGGTGCAGCCGTTCAACCCCATTTCATTTATTTATAGCCCGAATGACGGTACGTAGTGAAGTGATTAAGTCTGCTGAAATTATACGTATCTTTAAATTTTGTGCTATTTCGGGAGCCACTGTACGTATCTAACGCACGCGCAGAAATCATTAGAAATCAATGTAAACTGTAAAATGACCATAATTTAAAACGACAATTTCATATTTTTTAGCTAGATTTTTAAAATATATATAAATAAAGCCCTAAAATAGATTGTATCAATAAACAGCCCTACCTTGTTAAAGAATAATCCTATTAATCTTATAATTCACAATTGCCAGTTGAGAAATTGGCAAAAATATCATTTTCAACTTCAAATTCAAACGTTTGAAAATCGCCATGCATGGAGAGGAATGGAAAAACAAGGGAGGTAATTCAAGTAATTATTTTCTCTGTCACGGATTTCTATGCCTGTGAAATATTGCCCATGATCGTATAATAGTGAGTTGACAACCTTTTGAGCAAAAGACATAGAAATAATTATGTTTTGACTTTCTAAGAAAATATGAAATTTCCACTTTAAAGATTAGATAAAGTACTAACAGTTTTCGCTATAATAGTTTTGAAAAAATAATGACTAAAGAATATACCGAAGGTTTCGGTTAAATTACTTCTCTCTGACCGTAGATATCGAGCCTAGAAATCAACAACAAAACGTAATTAAATCTACTTATACCACAGCCACCCGATGTCATCTAGACTTGCTTATGGTCTTCGTAGGTTACTTAATATCTAATTAATAATTTATATAAAATTTCAAGCTCTTTCATAATGATAGTTCAGAAAAATATTTGAACCAATAAATTTCGATTATCTTTGATCTTAACTCCCTTTTACTGGCATGTTGGGTTTCAACAAATATACATGTAAATAGTTACTTTATAAAGAGTTTTTTTTTAAATAAAAATAAGTCTATTTGATTACTAATCATCAACGTACCGTTGTTTATTTTATATTTTACTTCAAAGTCCTATATTTATATCTATTAACATTCGTAAATTTAACACCAACTAGTCCTAGTATTAAGGGTGGATTGAGAAACATATCTCGGTTCTTGTATAAATATGCAATTTAATTTGAACATTTATCTGCAAACTGTATAAGCAAAAAGTCATTGTTCTACAGACGCGAGTCTTGGAGAAGAACTTTAAACGTTATCTCATTTTTCGGGCATATGATTTCATAACACTGACAATAGGAACACTGGCAATAGGTGAACCCCATCCAATATAAATGACGCTGTTTTAATAACCCAATCATCATATTCATTGGTATCAATCCTAACTTGTCATGGATATACCGTGGTGTTACTTTATATTTAAGAGGTCAGCATCGATTATATTTTGAGGAATAAAATTTCTCAATTTTGTATTAGAAGCCTTTAATTTCAAACAACTGCTTAAAAGCCCGTCAGTCGTCAACTGGAAACGGAGATCGATGTTCCAAGCTGTATTATTCGGCATCTGCATAAAACCAGACTTTTATTTTATTAAATAACGGGGAAGGAACGATAATAGACCACCAGGTCACCCAACGATAAAAATTGACCCGCAATCTTAAAAGAGTTACGTGCCCGGATAAACGGTTTTGGCGTCCACGTCCAAACGACTCAATATTTTCAGCTGGAATTTTGAGAAAAGGTAAATACACCATTTTGACGCGTAAATTTCATACCTACACGGAGACTCTGTTAAAATCGGCATAGTCCCTTTAAAGCTGAAATAATGTGTGTCAGTGTCATGTCTTCCGGACGGAAATGGTACATCAGAACTTTCTTGGAGTGTTTCATTTCTCAATGACCCAAAATAACACCACATCATAACTGGCTAAAATATTTGACGTGACAGTATGGAAATTAAAGTGGCAGTTAAGGCGAGGGTCAAATTATGGTTTGTAATATAAATTTTTTCTAGAGCTGTCACATGGCCGAATAACTTCAATATTAGAGTACACGGTCTACGGTGAAATAAAATACATTGTTATATTTACCAGATTAAACATACATTATGCAAGAGCTAAATCTGTCTATTGTTGATCTTGCTTTGGGCCTGAAATATTATCTTAATTATTAATTAGATATTAATTAACTTACAAACACCATAATAAACTTTCGATGCCATCGGATGCCGATGATATTTAGTGGATTCAAATACGTTTTGTGCTGGATGAGGTTACCGTAAAAATGGATATATGCATATTAGCGTAACAGCCGAGACTATAGTCTATAATTATATCGCCGATTCCTCAATCTGATTAAAACACAGATCCAATTTCGTTTCGTATTTTATAGTTCAAAATTTCGTTTTTACTTGTCTTTACTACTCTTGGATCTGGAGGACTTGTTATTTAAGTCGTGTTCTGCCTGAAATGAGGGGTCAGCCAATCAAATGGTCTGTCGAATCGACCGTTTGACCTTTTCATGCGTGGAACTGTGGGTAAATATTACCAGCGGATAGAAATCAAAACAAAACAAAAGTAGATTTTGAAAAGCATGGCGGTCGCTAATTGGTTAATCGAATGACTGACGTTATCGGGTCAAATGTCCCGTGCTTGATACCTGACGTCATAGAACGTGAGCCCCCACTATAACTTGTTAGATCTACGTGAGTGTTGGCCATCGAAAGTATAAAAAAACGAAACGAAATATAGATCTATATTTTAATTAGATTGCCGATTCCTTGGCTCAGATTGAAGTAATTTGTCTAAAATTTTCAAAATAAATGTATTCCCTTTTTATTAACTGCGATATCTCATCTTAGCTAATGCCCTGTATCTTCCAAAATTCCACTGACTTCAAGACAACCCATGAATACCTTTCAGCAGAAGGTAATATGCCTAGTTGACACTAGAGACTTTTGGCAAGTGTAAATACCTAGTACGTATCGCGTATCCGTATGCATTTTGTGCGTGACGTCATCAATGTGTGTGTATTTCTCATACTTGAAACGACATGCGGATACGCCAGCCCGTATCGAACAGCTTTCATACGGAGAAGGTCCGTATAACATTGTCGTCTTTATAGACGCTGAAATGTTGTATCATAGCGTTTTTATGAATCTATGTGTATTTATGTATATTTGATGTGAATTTAACCATAAGAAAGACTGGAATTTAATCATTATTTTTTATGGGTTTTTCTCGGAATTTTCATACTTTTTCTGTCTGTCTGTCTGCACGCTGGTTGATTTACGTGCTAGATTTCGGTAGATATGGGTCACGTATACGATACGGATACGTGATACAGATAGGGAAAATGCCACTTGCCAAAAGTCTCTACTGTCTTTATACGTATCATATTATGCTAATATCTGCGTTTTGTTAAAAATGAATGTGCAATACACTATCTTGCCATAAATCCTTGACCTATAACGATAATGACACAATGAGTTTTGCATTGTGTACCCAGCTGTACTTATAATATATGACGTATTTATGGATCTTCTGTTAGGCTAGTCTTAGTTTCAATGTCAGTCGTATTAGTTAGTCGATATTTGTTTTCATGTAACATAAATTTAATTACTTTCTGTGCCTGAAATTAAAGTTGGGTTGTGTTGGATAGAGCTGGTCTTTCTGGTAGCAGGGGCGGATCCAGGAATTTTTGCAGGAGGGGGGTTTGCCAGGTTTCTGTTACGGAAATCTGCCATCATCGTCTCTAAATTACATAGGCATACATACAAATTGAGCTTTTTATACTGATGTAGGATCACATTGTGATGTAATTTCATTGATGCAAGGCATTATTCTTTTTTATGTAGTTGAGGCGCTGGATCCGCCCCTGGATAGGTTCAAACATAGACAATGTACGATGAATGTATGTAAAAGTTTATTCAAATTACTTTATTCTGAGCTATAATTAGTAACAACTGGGAGATAATGTCTGAAACAGAGTCAAAAAATTTAAGATACCGCGCCAACATTATAAAAATAAAAAATTATAAAAATTGTTTCTACAAATAACCCATATAACAACCACACAGTCCTGTTTTCAGCCGACAGGAATATTATTGAATACTGGTAATATACACAATAATACAACGTCAGTATTTACAAAAATGAACATCAAATAATCATTTGTTATGCAATTAGACATAAATAAAATTTTATATTCTTTTACCCGTCTCCATTAGCCGAGTCGGGGCTGAACTTCAGGACGTTAAACCCCATTTCATTTCATTTTATTTCATATTCTATTAGATATTTATGCAAATCTTATGGTAAAGATTGGTGGGGGGGGGGGTGGCCTAGTGGTCTAGAGTGCCGCGCTTCGAACTCTAGCTGGCCGGTCACCTCTGGCTTGCGGCTGTGGTGTGAGCGTATGTGGCATGGAGAAAGGGGCGCCTTCTCAACCTCGTGGGTTTCCTCCGGGCATTCCGGTTTCCTCCCACTGCTAAAGACCCCTACGCGCAAGCGAATTATTGAAATAAAATTAAACCATTATGTTAGTCCCGAAATGACCTAGTTTGTGTTGAGTGGACGTTAAACCCCATTTCTCTCTCTCTCTATGGTAAAGATTTTTGCTTGATTTGTGTTTTATTTGGTTTTATAGCTTAAAGTTCTGTTATTAAATGTGTATTATGCAAGAAAGCATCCGCCTATTGCAGGTCTTTCTTTAGGCCTGAAATGCTTTCCAAATTATTAATCAGACATTAATTAACTGATCCAGCACAAAATCAACTATCGATGCCATCGTTAGCCTATGATCTTTGGTGGATTTGAATACATTTTGTGATGAATAATTTTACGTAATAATGGATAATCGAAACGTTGTTGATTATAGAACCAAAACTATTGACCGAGGCTAGCCGAAAATTGAATCGTTAATATCTCGGTTCAAAGTAAAGCTATTTGGCTGATGTTTTCAGCATTTTCTGTTTTCATTATCTACTTTATTTGATCTTACGTATAACGCCCCTTTGATGCAACCTAGTGCTGATTGCAATTAAAGATTCAAGGCTCCTTAATCTACAGACAGGGGGGTTGGGATGGCCTAGTGGTCTAGAGTGCCGCGCTCCGACCTCTAGCTGGCCGGTCACCTCTGGCTTGCGGCTGTGGTTTCGAGCCCTGGTGTGAGCGTATGTGGCATGGAGATAGGGGCGCCTTCTCAACCTCGTGGGTTTCCTCCGGGCACTCCGGTTTCCTCCCACGGCTAAAGACCCCTACGCGCAAGCGAATTATTGAAATAAAATTGAAACCATATGTTAGTCCCGAAATGACCTGGTTGTGTTGAGTGGACGTTAAACCCCATTTCTCTCTCTCTCTCTCTAATCTACAGACAGCCTTTTTTGATCATAAAAATACGCGGATGGATATTTGGACACCTTCTCTATTTTATAGGGGGTTGGTATGGCCTATACTGGTCTAGAGTGCCGCGCTTCGAGCTCTAGCTGGCCGGTCACCTATGGCTTGCCGCTGTGGTTTCAATCGCTGGTGTGAACGTATGTGGCATTGGGGCGCCTTCTCAACTTCGTGGGTTTCCTCCGGGCACTCCGGTTTCCTCCTCTGGTAAAGAACCCTAGGCGCAAACAAATTATTGAAATAAAATTAAACCATATGTTAGTCCCAAAAAGATCTAGTTTGTGTCGAGTGGACATTACCCCCCTCTCTCTCTCTCTCTTTCTCTCTCTCTCTCTTATATTTAGCCAGGAAAGCAAAATATGACAGAATAAAAATATAAAAATGCCAAGAATGTTAAGTTGGGTTGACAATGACAAGGTGCTCACAGTCACATTTCAGAGGCATCAGTCGGTACAAGTAAGTTTCCGTACGTAAAGCAAATGTCAAAATGTAAAGATGTGGCTTATTATTTACCTTGTCGGAAACATTCAACTTAAAATCTGGAGCCATTTAGCATCTAAATTGCTTAACGAGGCTAAATAACTCAAATAAAGTAATTTTGGCCTATTCAACTTAAAATGTGGAGTCATTCAGAAACGAGCATGTAAATTTCTTGACGGGGTTAAGTAACTTATATAAAGTAATTTTGGCCTATTCAACTAATCACACATCGGTCAGTTTATGTGTATGGTTATAAACTAAACGTTTCCGTTTGGGGAAACTCATATATTGTATGGTATGTATTAGTATGAAACAAGGGTACATTATTATAGAGTTAAAAATTTTACTTACTAAAATATATCTGTGGTGAATTGAAATGCTATAATCTTTAAAATGGCTTACCATTAGAATAAATGTTCCTAAAAATTCTGCTAAAAATTCCCTGCATACTGGATATTTCTGTAGACTAAGTCGTGTTTCACAACTTCCACAACCCATGGTAATTGCGAGTAGTTTTATTGGGTTTAAATGTTTGATTTAGAACAAATTCTTGTAACCTAATTATTTGAAATGTCAAATGAGTGGACTATTGACAGTATCACATAAACAAGGCATAGTTAATCCTCCCTTCACTCGAGTTCATTCATAGTACACTTTTAGTACCACATGGCTCCATGTTTCGTTTCTATGTTAAAGTTCGTTCGTTCTTAATTCTTCATTCTCAATTCTTCTATTCTGAATAATATAGCGTTTGTTGATGAAAAGTAGTTGGTACATCGATTTTAATACATCTCAGCATTAACACAATGCATTGGCATTCACTATTCTGATCATTAAGAACACAGGGTTCTGGTAGTTGTTCCTATTCCTTTCCGTTACACTGGACTAGGTATTCTGTATATGTTAGGAATATAAAAATCTATATTTCATATTGCATATTCATCTATTGGGCATCGCCAGCTGGACCTAAAAAAATATTCAAAATATATTCAAATTACGACACGTGGCGATATGAACAGTAATAGTGCTACTTAAATCATTCGATAACAATATTATAATTAAAATATATTTTTTAAAACAATGATACAATAGACAAATATGAGGACAACCCGTGTAACCCCATTTTAATACCCTGGACGATAAGATATCATCTGTACTACACGGTAATGATGCAATCAAATTCAAATTCAAAAACACAAAATGACACATTCGTCCAAAGTTACACACAACTTCGCCACAGTAACGTGATCAGCGTTCCAAACGCTAAAAAGCATCACACTTTTGTACGTTATATTTACCGTTGAATGTTTTAGAAATCCGAAACAGTCCCGTTTTAACACCGTTAAAATAAATGGGCCGAGAAAGTAACAACTAGCCCGGAGTATAAAGTAAACATACGTAGTGTGTATTATTGATCTATAATACTAAGTACTATATAATATTGTTATATATCACAATGAATATCAGATAAGTGACATATTATAAAAAACTTGCAGTCCATACTTAAAGTCGAATAAATATCATAAACTACTAGCATTCACAATAGATCGATTAAAGCACACACTTCTTCCAGGTCTATTATCAACTTGTAATGATCATAGTTTATGGAATATTCAACTTTTAGATGTGAAAGATTAGCATAATTTATAACATCGATTCGTGTCTACACAACGTGGCTAGCCAATAACTGAAGACTATTACTTCCTCTTCGAACATTAATGTTAAAGTAGTTAAGTCTCTAACTCAATATCATCCAAAGTCTCACACCTTGAAAACATGAATTATTTGTCAATTGAAATCAACATTGATGTTGTTATCTTACCTTGAAAAGGTAGACTTCTGATATCCACTATTTAAGACAAAATAAACATTTTACCATTGGTACACGAATCGTGTACCATATTGCGTTTCAGCCTCATTTTTATCAAGTGATCAGAAAGAACGAGGCTAGACATATTCCACAACTCAGTCAAACGGTGATGCCATAACGTATCTGGAGAGCATGCGCAATAGACTGGAATGACGAAATACTAGGAATTTCTATTCAGCTGAGATTCATGTGGTATTTCGCTGGGCATAACTGATTTGAAATTAGAGTCAAAACGGAAACAATTGGATTTAAAGCCCCAATAACACTCTTGTTGTAACTGAATAATATGTCCCAATCTTCATTCTGGTCAACAAATTGTATTATTTTACAATATTCCAATTAATTGATGGTATAAATTCCATTTTAATACACTTACTTTAAACTAGACCTGCATGCAGGAATGACGGGTTTCACTGGCGCCACGTTACCCTTAAACATGTCACTTCCGGTGCCAAGTTACCCTTGAACATATGTCACTTCCGGTACCAACGAAACCACTAAACAGGTTTCCAAATTAACATTGCACACAAATAAAATGGACGCAGAATCAACAAAATCCAGCAATATCAATTCATTTTATACATTTGTTACTTGTAAATGATCTTGACAAAATTAAATTACTCCCGGTGTTAATGCTAATGTTCAATTAGTCTTATGAAATCAGAAATGGCATACGATATCATATAGTGAAAATTTAATGTAAATCGAATAATAATTGCCACTTTTAAAGACCAAAAAACTTGAAAAGTGACTTGTAGGAAATCGGCTATTTCTCTGCAACCGTACAAGTTAGAAACCATTTTGTGGTATCTGTATGATGGTATGGGTTCATTCTATTTGTTGATTGGCATCAAATACGATACTTTGAAAAAGATTTCAAAACAGACTCGTTTGAATAAAATATCTGTTTTAGAGGCTAAAAATACAGTTTTTGCCAAAATGACGTTACTTCCGGTGATAATGAAAATCTTAAATTACTTGTATGAAATCCCAAATGGCATTAGGTATAACATGGTGTGACATTTATGAAAATCGAATAATAATTGACCTTTTTATGGCCCCGAAACCTTCAAAAGTGACCTGTAGAAAACCGTCTATTTCTCGGCAACCGAACAAGTTAGAAACCATTTTATGATATCTATATGACCATATGAGTTTTGTTTATATGTGAATTTAAACCAAAAGTTAAAATTATTAATACATATTAAGTTATTCTTGGTTGAATAAAACATTGATTTAAAAAGTTTAAAATGCATTTTTTGACCAAATGATGTCACTTCCGGTGTCAATTTTAAATTGTAATCAACTTGATATGACGCTACGTGCTTTTTGAATCAAATGATGTCACTTTTATAAAAATCCAATCATAATTGACTATTTTACAGGCAAAATAACGAAAACAGTGACTTGTACAGAACTGCCCATTTCTTGGTAACTGCTTATAGTACAAACGAATTTTAACATACATTTTCTTCGTATGGATTATAGCTACAAGTTTATAAAAGTTACGAAGAAATATTTTAAAATCTGAAAAGCCTGAATAGGTTGTAAATGGGTCAATTTTACACTATTTTTAGCCATTTAATCGAATTTGCTCGAAAATGAAATCGAAATTAAAAAAACTGCTTCCGCCATTTTTTGCGCCTTGAAAGGGCACACGCTTTGGGTCAAATAATTTTTCCAAAAAATAATATTTGTTTTCGAAAAATGGTACCTAACTGTCAAAATTGTAGTTTTTGGTAAAATTATGCCACTTTCGGTGCCGACAGATAACACTTCCGGTAATAAAAAAAATGACAATTGAGACAACGAAGCATATGAACTTTGTTTTATACAAATCGAACAATAAAAAATTAATCTAGGAGTTAAAAACTGAATTAGCCAATGGCGGCCAAGGTAAATTACTGAGACAAAATTCTTTAACATTTTTGCACTAGTCAGATGACCCTTTAATTCTGTGCATAATACGACTAAAAAATATTCATAAATAAAAAAGTTTTTTGTAAAATTTTAAATTTTCAAAATTTGGCGCCTAATATCTTTGAAGATTTACCGAAAATCAAAAATCGAAAGTAGTGTAGCTATGTGCCCTGTCTCCGGCTATGCCAAAATGTATCGAAAGTTAAAATTCAATGATTATTGTTAAAATTACTGCAATATTTTAAAAAACGATAATTTGGTGATTTCGGACATTTCGCATTGTCGCAGAACGTTCAAAATAGCTTTATCCTCTAAGTCACACCCACTTTCCCAGTAAAACCGAAGAAATCGTAACGATGCGACAAGCAGTTGCTGAGATCTACTCAAAACAAAAGAAGAATAATAATAATAAGAACTAGACCTGCATGCAGGAATGACGGGTTTCACTGGTGCCACGTCACTTTCGGTGCCACGTTACCCTTAAACATATGTCACTTCCGATACCAATGAAACCATCAAACAGGTTTCCACATAAGCATTGTAAACATCAAATAAAATGGACGAAGAATCAACCAAATCCAGCAATATCAATTCATTTTATATATATGTAAGTGATCCTGGCAAAATTTCATTACTTCCGGTGATAATGAAAATGTTCAATTAGTTTTATGAAATCAGAAATGGCATAAGGCAGCATAATGGCGAAAATTGTATGTAAATCGAATGAGAATTGCCACTTTTATAGACCAAAAACCTTGAAAAGTGACTTGTAGAAAATCGTCCATTTCTCGGCAAGCGTACACGATAAAAACTATCTTTTGGTATCTATATGATCGTATGGGTTCAATCCATTTGTTGATTGGAATCAAATATCATAATTTGAAATATATTACAAATCAGACTCATTTGAAAAAAATGTCTGTTTTGAAGGCTAAAAATACAGTTTTTGCCAAAATGACATTACTTCCGGTGATACTGAAAATGTTAAATTAGTTCTATGAAATCATAAATGACACAAGATATCATATGGTGAAAATTTTATGAAAATCGAATAATAACTGACACTTTTATAGACCAAAAACCTTGAAAAGTGACTTAAGGAAAATCGCCCATTTCTCTGCAACCGTACAAGTTAGAAACCATTTTGTGGTATCTGTATGATCGTATGGGTTCAATCTATTTGATCAATAGAATCAAATATCACAATTTGAAAAAAATAACAAATACGACTCATTTGAATAAAATATTGTTTTTTGAAGGCTAAAATTTAAGTTTTGAGCAAATGACGTCATTTCCGGTGGCAGCGCAAGGGGTAAAATGATTTGACATAGTCCACTATGGCATTAGGCATCCAATGGCGAAAGAAAATTGAAAATCGAATAATAATTGATTCTTTTACAGCCAAAATTACGTGAAAAGTGACTCATGCAAAATTGCCTATTTCTCGGCAACTGCTTATATTACAAACTAATTTTCACATACATTCTCTTCGTATGGATTATAGCTACAAGTTTATAAAAGTTACGTAAAAATATTTTAAAATCTGAAAAGCCTGAATGAGTTGTAAATAGGTCAATTTTACGCCTTTTTTCACCTCTTAATCCAATTTGCTAGAAAATGAAAAAGAAATTAAAAAAACTGCTTCCGACATTTTTTGCGCCTTTAAAGGACACACTCTTTGAGTCATATAATTTTTCAAAAAAATAATATTTGTTTTCAAAAAATGTACCTAACTGTCAAAATTGTAGTTTTTGGTAAAATTATGCCACTTCCGGTGCCGACAGATAACACTTTTGGTAATAAAAAAAATGACAATTGAGACAACGAAGCATATGAACTTTGTTTTATACAAATCGAACAATAAAAAATTAATCTAGGACTGAAAAACTGAATTAGCCAATGGAGGCCAAGGAAAATTACTGAGACAAATTTTTTTAACATTTTTGCGCAAGTCAGATGACTCTTTAATTCTGTGCACAACACGACTAAAAAATATTCATAAATAAAAAAGTTTTTTGTAAAATTTTAAATTTCCGAAATTTGGCGCCTAATATCTTCGAAGATTTGCCGAAAATCACAAATCGAAAGTAGCGCAGCTATGTGCCCTGTCTCCAGCTATGCCAAAATGTATCGAAAGTTAAAATCCCATGATTATTGTTAAAATTACCGCAATATTTGTAAAAACGATAACTTCGGTGATTTCGGACATTTCGCATTGTCGCAGAACGTTCAAAATAGCTTTATCCTCTAAGTCACACCCACTTTCCCAGTAAAACCGAAGAAATCGTAACGATGCGACACGTAGTTGCTGAGATCTACTCAAAACAAAAGAAGAATAATAATAATAATAATAACTAGACCTGCATGCAGGAATGACGGGTTTCACTGGTGCCACGTTACCCTTAAACATGTCACTTCCGGTGCCAGGTTACCCTTGAACATATGTCACTTCCGGTACCAACGAAACCATTAAACAGGTTTCCAAATTAACATTGCACACAAATAAAATGGATGCAGAATCAACCAAATCCAGCAATATCAATTCATTTTATACATGTGTTACTTGTAAATGATCTTGACAAAATTACATTTCTTCCGGTGTTAATGAAAATGTTCAATTAGTTTTATGAAATCAGAAATGGCATACGATATCATATAGTGAAAATTTTATGTAAATCGAATAATAATTGCCACTTTTAAAGACCAAAAAACTTGAAAAGTGACTTGTAGAAAATCGACTATTTCTCTGCAACCGTACAAGTTAGAAACCATTTTGTGGTATCTGTACGATCGTATGGGTTCATTTTATTTGTTGATTGGCATCAAATACCATAATTTGAAAAACATTTCAAAACAGACTCATTTGAATAAAATATCTGTTTTGAAGGCTAAAAATACAGTTTTTGCCAAAATGATGTTACTTCCGGTGATAATGAAAATCTTAAATTACTTGTATGAAATCCTAAATGGCATTAGGTATAACATGGTGTAACGTTTATGAAAATCGAATAATAATTGACACTTTTATGGCCCAAAAACCTTCAAAAGTGGCCTGTAGAAAACCGTCTATTTCTCGGCAACCGAACAAGTTAGAAACAATTTTATGATATGTATATGACCATATGAGTTGTGTTTATATGTGAATTTAAACCAAAAGTTAAAATTATTAATACATATTAAGTAATTCTTGGTTGAATAAAACATTGATTTAAAAAGTTTAAAATGCAGTTTTTGACAAAATGACGTCACTTCCGGTGTCAATTTTAAATTGTAATCAACTTGATATGACGCTACATGCTTTTTGAATCAAATGATGTCACTTTTATAAAAATCCAATCATAATTGACTATTTTACAGGCAAAATAACGAAAACAGTGACTTGTACAGAACTGTCCATTTCTTGGTAACTGCTTATATGACAAACTAATTTTAACATACATTTTCTTCGTATGGATTATAGCTACAAGTTTATAAAAGTTACGAAGAAATATTTTAAAATCTGAAAAGCCTGAATAGGTTGTAAATGAGTCAATTTTACACCATTTTTAGCCATTTAATCGAATTTGCTCGAAAATGAAATCGAAATTAAAAAAACTGCTTCCGCCATTTTTTGCGCCTTGAAAGGGCACACTCTTTGAGTCAAATAATTTTTCAAAAAAATAATATTTGTTTTCGAAAAATGGTACCTAACTGTCAAAATTGTAGTTTTTGGTAAAATTATGCCACTTTCGGTGCCGACAGATAACACTTCCGGTAATAAAAAAAATGACAATTGAGACAACGAAGCATATGAACTTTGTTTTATACAAATCGAACAATAAAAAATTAATCTAGGACTGAAAAACTGAATTAGCCAATAGCGGCCAAGGAAAATTACTGAGACAAAATTTTTTAACATTTTTGCACTAGGCAGATGACTCTTTAATTCTGTGCACAATACGACTAAAAAATATTCATAAATAAAAAAGTTTTTTGTAAAATTTTAAATTTTCGAAATTTGGCGCCTAATATCTTCGAAGATTTGCCGAAAATCAAAAATCGAAAGTAGCGTAGCTATGTGCCCTGTCTCAGGCTATGCCAAAATGTATCGAAAGTTAAAATCCAATGATTATTGTTAAAATTACTGCAATATTTTCAAAAACGATAACTTCGGTGATTTCGGACATTTCGCATTGTCGCAGAACGTTCAAAATAGCTTTATCCTCTAAGTCACACCCACTTTCCCAGTAAAACCGAAGAAATCGTAACGATGCGACAAGCAGTTGCTGAGATCTACTCAAAACAAAAGAATAACTAGACCTGCATGCAGGAATGACGGGTTTCACTGGTGCCAAGTTACTCTTAATCATGTCACTTCCGGTGCCAAGTTACAATTGAACATATGTCACTTCCGGTACCAACGAAACCACTAAACAAGTTTCCAAATTAACATTGCACACAAATAAAATGGACGCAGAATCAACCAATCAATCCAGCAATATCAATTCATTTTATACATTTGTTACTTGTAAATGATCTTGACAAAATTAAAGTACTTCCTGTGTTAATGAAAATGTTCAATTGGTCTTATGAAATCAGAAATGGCATACGATATCATATTGTGAAAATTTTATGTAAATCGAATTATAATTGCTCCTTTTAAAGACCAAAAAACTTGAAAAGTGACTTGTAGAAAATCGGCTGTTTCTCTGCAACCGTACAAGTTAGAAACCATTTTGTGGTATCTGTATGATCGTATGGGTTCATTCTATTTGTTGATTGGCATCAAATACCATAATTTGAAAAAGATTTCAAAACAGACTCATTTGAATAATATATCTGTTTTGGAGGCTAAAAATACAGTTTTTGCCAAAATGACGTTACTTCCGGTGATAATGAAAATCTTAAATTACTTGTATGAAATCCCAAATGGCAATAGGTATAACATGGTGTTACGTTTATGAAAATCGAATATTAATTGACCCTTTTATGGCCCCGAAACCTTCAAAAGTGACCTGTAGAAAACCGTCTATTTCTCGGCAACCGAACAAGTTAGAAACCATTTTATGATATCTATATGACCATATGAGTTTTGTTTATATGTGAATTTAAACCAAAAGTTAAAATTATTAATACATATTAAGTTATTCTTGGTTGAATAAAACATTGATTTAAAAAGTTTAAAATGCATTTTTTGACCAAATGATGTCACTTCCGGTGTCAATTTTAAATTGTAATCAACTTGATATGACGCTACGTGCTTTTTGAATCAAATGATGTCACTTTTATAAAAATCCAATCATAATTGACTATTTTACAGGCAAAATAACGAAAACAGTGACTTGTACAGAACTGCCCATTTCTTGGTAACTGCTTATATTACAAACGAATTTTAACATACATTTTCTTCGTATGGATTATAGCTACAAGTTTATAAAAGTTACGAAGAAATATTTTAAAATCTGAAAAGCCTGAATAGGTTGTAAATAGGTCAATTTTACACCATTTTTAGCCATTTAATCGAATTTGCTCGAAAATGAAATCGAAATTAAAAAAACTGCTTCCGACATTTTTTGCGCCTTGAAAGTGCACACTCTTTGAGACAAATAATTTTTCCAAAAAATAATATTTGTTTTCGAAAAATGGTACCTAACTGTCAAAATTGTAGTTTTTGGTAAAATTATGCCACTTCCGGTGCCGACAGATAACACTTCCGGTAATAAAAAAAATGACAATTGAGACAACGAAGCATATGAACTTTGTTTTATACAAATCGAACAATAAAAAATTAATCTAGGACTTAAAAACTGAATTAGCCAATGGCGGCCAAGGTAAATTACTGAGACAAAATTCTTTAACATTTTTGCACTAGTCAGATGACCCTTTAATTCTGTGCATAATACGACTAAAAAATATTCATAAATAAAAAAGTTTTTTGTAAAATTTTAAATTTTCAAAATTTGGCGCCTAATATCTTTGAAGATTTACCGAAAATCAAAAATCGAAAGTAGTGTAGCTATGTGCCCTGTCTCCGGCTATGCCAAAATGTATCGAAAGTTAAAATTCAATGATTATTGTTAAAATTACTGCAATATTTTAAAAAACGATAATTTGGTGATTTCGGACATTTCGCATTGTCGCAGAACGTTCAAAATAGCTTTATCCTCTAAGTCACACCCACTTTCCCAATAAAACCGAAGAAATCGTAACGATGCGACAAGCAGTTGCTGAGATCTACTCAAAACAAAAGAAGAATAACTAGACCTGCATGCAGGAATGACGGGTTTCACTGGTGCCAAGTTACTCTTAAACATGTCACTTCCGGTGCTAAGTTACCCTTGAACATATGTCACTTCCAGTACCAGTGTAACCACTAAACAGGTTTCCAAATTAACATTGCACACTAATAAAATGGACGCAGAATCAACCAATCAATCCAGCAATATCAAGTCATTTTATACATTTGTTACTTGTAAATAATCTTGACAAAATTAAATTACTTCCTGTGTTAATGAAAATGTTCAATTAGTCTTATGAAATCAGAAATGGCATACGATATCATATAGTGAAAATTTTATGTAAATCGAGTAATAATTGCCACTTTTAAAGACCAAAAAACTTGAAAAGTGACTTGTAGAAAATCGGCTATTTCTCTGCAACCGTACAAGTTACAAACCATTTTGTGGTATCTGTATGATCGTACGGGTTCATTCTATTTGTTGATGAGCATCAAATACCATAATTTGAATAAGATTTCAAAACAGACTCATTTGAATAAAATATCTGTTTTGAAGGCTAAAAATACAGTTTTTGCCAAAATGACGTTACTTCCGGTGATAATGAAAATCTTAAATTACTTGTATGAAATCCCAAATGGCATTAGGTATAACACGGTGTAACGTTTATGAAAATCGAATAATAATTGACACTTTTATGGCCCCGAAACCTTCAAAAGTGACCTGTAGAAAACCGTCTATTTCTCGGCAACCGAACAAGTTAGAAACAATTTTATGATATCTATATGACCATATGAGTTTTGTTTATATGTGAATTTAAACCAAAAGTTAAAATTATTAATACATATTAAGTTATTCTTGGTTGAATAAAACATTGATTTAAAAAGTTTAAAATGCAGTTTTTGACCAAATGATGTCACTTCCGGTGTCAATTTTAAATTGTAATCAACTTCATATGACGCTACATGCCTTTTGAATCAAATGATGTCACTTTTATAAAAATCCAATAATAATTGACTATTTTACAGGCAAAATAACGAAAACAGTGACTTGTACAGAACTGCCCATTTCTTGGTAACTGCTTATATTACAAACGAATTTTAACATACATTTTCTTCGTATGGATTATAGCTATAAGTTTATAAAAGTTACGAAGAAATATTTTAAAATCTGAAAAGCCTGAATAGGTTCTAAATAGGTCAATTTTACACCATTTTTAGCCTCTTAATCGAATTTGCTCGAAAGTGAAATCGAAATTAAAAAAACTGCTTCCTACATTTTTTGCGCCTTGAAAGGGCACACTCTTTGAGTCAAATAATTTTTCCAAAAAATAATATTTGTTTTCGAAATAAAAAAATAACTGTCAAAATTGTAGTTTTTGGTAAAATTATGCCACTTCCGGTGCCGACAGATAACACTTTTGGTAATAAAAAAAATGACAATTGATACAACGAAGCATATGAATTTTGTTTTATACAAATCGAACAATAAAAAATCAATCTAGGACTGAAAAACTGAATTAGCCAATGGCGGCCAAGGAAAATTACTGAGACAATTTTTTTTAACATTTTTGCACTAGTCAGATGACTCTTTAATTCTGTGCACAATACGACTAAAAAATATTCATAAATAAAAAAGTTTTTTGTAAAATTTTAAATTTTCGAAATTTGGCGCCTAATATCTTCGAAGATTTGCCGAAAATCAAAAATCGAAAGTAGCGTAGCTATGTGCCCTGTCTCAGGCTATGCCAAAATGTATCGAAAGTTAAAATCCAATGATTATTGTTAAAATTACTGCAATATTTTCAAAAACGATAACTTCGGTGATTTCGGACATTTCGCATTGTCGCAGAACGTTCAAAATAGCTTTATCCTCTAAGTCACACCCACTTTCCCAGTAAAACCGAAGAAATCGTAACGATGCGACACGTAGTTGCTGAGATCTATTCAAATTGGAATCTGAATAATAATAATAATAATAATAATAATAATAATAAGAATAATAATTTTAACAAAAACAATAGTGTTTCACACAAGCTACGCAGTGTGAAACCCTAATAATAATAAGAATAATAATTTTAACAAAAACAATAGTGTTTCACACAAGCTTCGCAGTGTGAAACCCTAATAATAATAATAATAAGAACTAGACCTGCATGCAGGAATGACGGGTTTCACTGGTGCCACGTCACTTTCGGTGCCACGTTACCCTTAAACATATGTCACTTCCGATACCAATGAAACCATCAAACAGGTTTCCACATAAGCATTGTAAACATCAAATAAAATGGACGAAGAATCAACAAAATCCAGCAATATCAATTCATTTTATATATATGTTACTTGTAAGTGATCCTGGCAAAATTTCATTACTTCCGGTGATAATGAAAATGTTCAATTAGTTTTATGAAATCAGAAATGGCATAAGGCAGCATAATGGCGAAAATTGTATGTAAATCGAATGAGAATTGCCACTTTTATAGACCAAAAACCTTGAAAAGTGACTTGTAGAAAATCGTCTATTTCTCGGCAACCGTACAAGATAAAAACTATCTTTTGGTATCTATATGATCGTATGGGTTCAATCCATTTGTTGATTGGAATCAAATATCATAATTTGAAATATATTACAAATCAGACTCATTTGAAAAAAATGTCTGTTTTGAAGGCTAAAAATACAGTTTTTGCCAAAATGACATTACTTCCGGTGATACTGAAAATGTTAAATTAGTTCTATGAAATCATAAATGACACAAGATATCATATGGTGAAAATTTTATGAAAATCGAATAATAACTGACACTTTTATAGACCAAAAACCTTGAAAAGTGACTTAAGGAAAATCGCCCATTTCTCTGCAACCGTACAAGTTAGAAACCATTTTGTGGTATCTGTATGATCGTATGGGTTCAATCTATTTGATCAATAGAATCAAATATCACAATTTGAAAAAAATAACAAATACGACTCATTTGAATAAAATATTGTTTTTTGAAGGCTAAAATTTAAGTTTTGAGCAAATGACGTCATTTCCGGTGGCAGCGCCAGGGGTAAAATGGTTTGACATAGTCCACTATGGCATTAGGCATCCAATGGCGAAAGAAAATTGAAAATCGAATAATAATTGATTCTTTTACAGCCAAAATTACGTGAAAAGTGACTCATACAAAATTGCCTATTTCTCGGCAACTGCTTAAATTACAAACTAATTTTCACATACATTCTCTTCGTATGGATTATAGCTACAAGTTTATAAAAGTTACGTAAAAATATTTTAAAATCTGAAAAGCCTGAATGAGTTGTAAATAGGTCAATTTTACGCCTTTTTTCACCTCTTAATCCAATTTGCTAGAAAATGAAAAAGAAATTAAAAAAACTGCTTCCGACATTTTTTGCGCCTTTAAAGGACACACTCTTTGAGTCATATAATTTTTCAAAAAAATAATATTTGTTTTCAAAAAATGTACCTAACTGTCAAAATTGTAGTTTTTGGTAAAATTATGCCACTTCCGGTGCCGACAGATAACACTTTTGGTAATAAAAAAAATGACAATTGAGACAACGAAGCATATGAACTTTGTTTTATACAAATCGAACAATAAAAAATTAATCTAGGACTGAAAAACTGAATTAGCCAATGGAGGCCAAGGAAAATTACTGAGACAAAATTTTTTAACATTTATGCGCAAGTCAGATGACTCTTTAATTCTGTGCACAACACGACTAAAAAATATTCATAAATAAAAAAGTTTTTTGTAAAATTTTAAATTTTCGAAATTTGGCGCCTAATATCTTCTAAGATTTGCCGAAAATCAAAAATCGAAAGTAGCGCAGCTATGTGCCCTGTCTCCAGCTATGCCAAAATGTATCGAAAGTTAAAATCCCATGATTATTGTTAAAATTACCGCAATATTTGTAAAAACGATAACTTCGGTGATTTCGGCCATTTCGCATTGTCGCAGAACGTTCAAAATAGCTTTATCCTCTAAGTCACACCCACTTTCCCAGTAAAACCGAAGAAATCGTAACGATGCGACACGTAGTTGCTGAGATCTACTCAAAACAAAAGAAGAATAATAATAATAACTAGACCTGCATGCAGGAATGACGGGTTTCACTGGTGCCACGTTACCCTTAAACATGTCACTTCCGGTGCCAAGTTACCCTTGAACATATGTCACTTCCGGTACCAACGAAACCATTAAACAGGTTTCCAAATTAACATTGCACACAAATAAAATGGATGCAGAATCAACCAAATCCAGCAATATCAATTCATTTTATACATACTTGTAAATGATCTTGAAAAAATTACATTTCTTCCGGTGTTAATGAAAATGTTCAATTAGTTTTATGAAATCAGAAATGGCATACGATATCATATAGTGAAAATTTTATGTAAATCGAATAATAATTGACACTTTTAAAGACCAAAAAACTTGAAAAGTGACTTGTAGAAAATCTGCTATTTCTCTGCAACTGTACAAGTTAGAAACCATTTTGTGGTATCTGTATGATCGTATGGGTTCATTCTATTTGTTGATTGGCATCAA
The DNA here is from genome assembly GCA_036850965.1 of Patella caerulea. Lineage (NCBI taxonomy): Eukaryota > Metazoa > Mollusca > Gastropoda > Patellidae > Patella > Patella caerulea. The sequence continues at coordinate 31,790,140 of JAZGQO010000008.1, forward strand.
ATACCATAATTTGAAAAAGATTTCAAAACAGACTCATTTGAATAAAATATCTGTTTTGAAGGCTAAAAATTCAGTTTTTGCCAAAATGACGTTACTTCCGGTGATAATGAAAATCTTAAATTACTTGTATGAAATCACAAATGGCATTAGGTATAACATGGTGTAACGTTTATAAAAATCGAATAATAATTGACACTTTTATGGCCCCGAAACCTTCAAAAGTGACCTGTAGAAAACCGTCTATTTCTCGGCAACCGAACAAGTTAGAAACAATTTTATGATATCTATATGACCATATGAGTTGTATTAATATGTGAATTTAAACTAAAAGTTAAAATTATTAATACATATTAAGTTATTCATGGTTGAATAAAACATTGAATTAAAAAGGTTAAAATGCAGTTTTTGACCAAATGACGTCACTTCCGGTGTCAATTTTAAATTGTAATCAACTTGATATGACGCTACATGCTTTTTGAATCAAATGATGTCACTTTTATAAAAATCCAATAATAATTGACTATTTTACAGGCAAAATAACGAAAACAGTGACTTGTACAGAACTGCCCATTTCTTGGGAACTGCTTATATTACAAACTAATTTTAACATACATTTTCTTCGTATGGATTATAGCTACAAGTTTATAAAAGTTACGAAGAAATATTTTAAAATCTGAAAAGCCTGAATAGGTTGTAAATAGGTCAATTTTACACCATTTTTAGCCATTTAATCGAATTTGCTCGAAAATGAAATCGAAATTAAAAAAACTGCTTCCGACATTTTTTGCGCCTTGAAAGGGCACACTCTTTGAGTCAAATAATTTTTCCAAAAAATAATATTTGTTTTCAAAAAATGTACCTAACTGTCAAAATTGTAGTTTTTGGTAAAATTATGCCACTTCCGGTGCCGACAGATATCACTTCCGGTAATAAAAAAAATGACAATTGAGACAACGAAGCATATGAACTTTGTTTTATACAAATCGAACAATAAAAAATTAATCTAGGACTGAAAAACTGAATTAGCCAATGGAGGCCAAGGAAAATTACTGAGACAAAATTTTTTAACATTTTTGCGCAAGTCAGATGACTCTTTAATTCTGTGCACAACACGACTAAAAAATATTCATAAATAAAAAAGTTTTTTGTAAAATTTTAAATTTCCGAAATTTGGCGCCTAATATCTTCGAAGATTTGCCGAAAATCAAAAATCGAAAGTAGCGCAGCTATGTGCCCTGTCTCCAGCTATGCCAAAATGTATCGAAAGTTAAAATCCAATGATTATTGTTAAAATTACTGCAATATTTTCAAAAACGATAACTTCGGCGATTTCGGACATTTCGCATTGTCGCAGAACGTTCAAAATAGCTTTATCCTCTAAGTCACACCCACTTTCCCAGTAAAACCGAAGAAATCGTAACGATGCGACAAGCAGTTGCTGAGATCTACTCAAAACAAAAGAAGAATAATAATAATAATAATAAGAATAATAATTTTAACAAAAACAATAGTGTTTCACACAAGCTTCGCAGTGTGAAACCCTAATAATAATAACTAGACCTGCATGCAGGAATGACGGGTTTCACTGGTGCCACGTTACCCTTAAACATGTCACTTCCGGTGCCAAGTTACCCTTGAACATATGTCACTTCCGGTACCAACGAAACCATTAAACAGGTTTCCAAATTAACATTGCACACACAAAAAATGGATGCAGAATCAACCAAATCCAGCAATATCAATTCATTTTATACATTTGTTACTTGTAAATGATCTTGACAAAATTACATTTCTTCCGGTGTTAATGAAAATGTTCAATTAGTTTTATGAAATCAGAAATGGCATACGATATCATATAGTGAAAATTTTATGTAAATCGAATAATAATTGCCACTTTTAAAGACCAAAAAACTTGAAAAGTGACTTGTAGAAAATCGACTATTTCTCTGCAACCGTACAAGTTAGAAACCATTTTGTGGTATCTGTATGATCGTATGGGTTCATTTTATTTGTTGATTGGCATCAAATACCATAATTTGAAAAACATTTCAAAACAGACTCATTTGAATAAAATATCTGTTTTGAAGACTAAAAATACAGTTTTTGCCAAAATGATGTTACTTCCGGTGATAATGAAAATCTTAAATTACTTGTATGAAATCCTAAATGGCATTAGGTATAACATGGTGTAACGTTTATGAAAATCGAATAACAATTGACACTTTTATGGCCCAAAAACCTTCAAAAGTGGCCTGTAGATAACCGTTTATTTCTCGGCAACCGAACAAGTTAGAAACAATTTTATGATATGTATATGACCATATGAGTTGTGTTTATATGTGAATTTAAACCAAAAGTTAAAATTATTAATACATATTAAGTAATTCTTGGTTGAATAAAACATTGATTTAAAAAGTTTAAAATGCAGTTTTTGACAAAATGACGTCACTTCCGGTGTCAATTTTAAATTGTAATCAACTTGATATGACGCTACATGCTTTTTGAATCAAATGATGTCACTTTTATAAAAATCCAATCATAATTGACTATTTTACAGGCAAAATAACGAAAATAGTGACTTGTACAGAACTGTCCATTTCTTGGTAACTGCTTATATTACAAACTAATTTTAACATACATTTTCTTCGTATGGATTATAGCTACAAGTTTATAAAAGTTACGAAGAAATATTTTAAAATCTGAAAAGCCTGAATAGGTTGTAAATGGGTCAATTTTACACCATTTTTAGCCATTTAATCGAATTTGCTCGAAAATGAAATCGAAATTAAAAAAACTGCTTCCGCCATTTTTTGCGCCTTGAAAGGGCACACTCTTTGAGTCAAATAATTTTTCCAAAAAATAATATTTGTTTTCGAAAAATGGTACCTAAATGTCAAAATTGTAGTTTTTGGTAAAATTATGCCACTTTCGGTGCCGACAGATAACACTTCCGGTAATAAAAAAAATGACAATTGAGACAACGGAGCATATGAACTTTGTTTTATACAAATCGAACAATAAAAAATTAATCTAGGACTGAAAAACTGAATTAGCCAATAGCGGCCAAGGAAAATTACTGAGACAAAATTTTTTAACATTTTTGCACTAGGCAGATGACTCTTTAATTCTGTGCACAATACGACTAAAAAAATATTCATAAATAAAAAAGTTTTTTGTAAAATTTTAAATTTTCGAAATTTGGCGCCTAATATCTTCGAAGATTTGCCGAAAATCAAAAATCGAAAGTAGCGTAGCTATGTGCCCTGTCTCAGGCTATGCCAAAATGTATCGAAAGTTAAAATCCAATGATTATTGTTAAAATTACTGCAATATTTTCAAAAACGATAACTTCGGTGATTTCGGACATTTCGCATTGTCGCAGAACGTTCAAAATAGCTTTATCCTCTAAGTCACACCCACTTTCCCAGTAAAACCGAAGAAATCGTAACGATGCGACAAGCAGTTGCTGAGATCTACTCAAAACAAAAGAAGAATAATAATAATAATAAGAACTAGACCTGCATGCAGGAATGACGGGTTTCACTGGTGCCACGTTACCCTTAAACATGTCACTTCCGGTGCCAAGTTACCCTTGAACATATGTCACTTCCGGTACCAACGAAACCATTAAACAGGTTTCCAAATGAACATTGCACACAAATAAAATGGATGCAGAATCAACCAAATCCAGCAATATAAATTCATTTTATACATTTGTTACTTGTAAATGATCTTGACAAAATTACATTTCTTCCGGTGTTAATGAAAATGTTCAATTAGTTTTATGAAATCAGAAATGGCATACGATATCATATAGTGAAAATTTTATGTAAATCGAATAATAATTGCCACTTTTAAAGACGAAAAAACTTGAAAAGTGACTTGTAGAAAATCGACTATTTCTCTGCAACCGTACAAGTTAGAAACCATTTTGTGGTATCTGTATGATCGTATGGGTTCATTTTATTTGTTGATTGGCATCAAATACCATAATTTGAAAAACATTTCAAAACAGACTCATTTGAATAAAATATCTGTTTTGAAGGCTAAAAATACAGTTTTTGCCAAAATGATGTTACTTCCGGTGATAATGGAAATCTTAAATTACTTGTATGAAATCCTAAATGGCATTAGGTATAACATGGTGTAACGTTTATGAAAATCGAATAATAATTGACACTTTTATGGCCCAAAAACCTTCAAAAGTGGCCTGTAGAAAACCGTCTATTTCTCGGCAACCGAACAAGTTAGAAACAATTTTATGATATGTATATGACCATATGAGTTGTGTTTATATGTGAATTTAAACCAAAAGTTAAAATTATTAATACATATTAAGTAATTCTTGGTTGAATAAAACATTGATTTAAAAAGTTTAAAATGCAGTTTTTGACAAAACTAGACCTGCATGCAGGAATGACGGGTTTCACTGGTGCCACGTTACCCTTAAACATGTCACTTCCGGTGCCAAGTTACCCTTGAACATATGTCACTTCCGGTACCAGCGAAACCACTAAACAGGTTTCCAAATTAACATTGCACACAAATAAAATGGACGCAGAATCAACAAAATCCAGCAATATCAATTCATTTTATACATTTGTTACTTGTAAATGATCTTGACAAAATTAAATTACTCCCGGTGTTAATGCAAATGTTCAATTAGTCTCATGAAATCAGAAATGGCATACGATATCATATAGTGAAAATTTTATGTAAATCGAATAATAATTGCCACTTTTAAAGACCAAAAAACTTGAAAAGTGACTTGTAGGAAATCGGCTATTTCTCTGCAACCGTACAAGTTAGAAACCATTTTGTGGTATCTGTATGATCGTATGGGTTCATTCTATTTGTTGATTGGCATCAAATACCATACTTTGAAAAAGATTTCAAAACAGACTCATTTGAATAAAATATCTGTTTTAGAGGCTAAAAATACAGTTTTTGCCAAAATGACGTTACTTCCGGTGATAATGAAAATCTTAAATTACTTGTATGAAATCCCAAATGGCATTAGGTATAACATGGTGTGACGTTTATGAAAATCGAATAATAATTGACCCTTTTATGGCCCCGAAACCTTCAAAAGTGACCTGTAGAAAACCGTCTATTTCTCGGCAACCGAACAAGTTAGAAACCATTTTATGATATCTATATGACCATATGAGTTTTGTTTATATGTGAATTTAAACCAAAAGTTAAAATTATTAATACATATTAAGTTATTCTTGGTTGAATAAAACATTGATTTAAAAAGTTTAAAATGCATTTTTTGACCAAATGATGTCACTTCCGGTGTCAATTTTAAATTGAAATCAATGTGATATGACGCTACGTGCTTTTTGAATCAAATGATGTCACTTTTATAAAAATCCAATCATAATTGACTATTTTACAGGCAAAATAACGAAAACAGTGACTTGTACAGAACTGCCCATTTCTTGGTAACTGCTTATAGTACAAACGAATTTTAACATACATTTTCTTCGTATGGATTATAGCTACAAGTTTATAAAAGTTACGAAGAAATATTTTAAAATCTGAAAAGCCTGAATAGGTTGTAAATAGGTCAATTTTACACCATTTTTAGCCTCTTAATCGAATTTGCTCGAAAATGAAATCGAAATTAAAAAAACTGCTTCCTACATTTTTTGCACCTTGAAAGGGCGCACTCTTTGAGTCAAATAATTTTTCAAAAAAATAATATTTGTTTTCGAAGAAGCAAAATAACTGTCAAAATTGTAGTTTTTGGTAAAATTATGCCACTTCCGGTGCCGACAGATAAAACTTTTGGTAATAAAAAAAATGACAATTGATACAACGAAGCATATGAACTTTGTTTTATACAAATCGAACAATAAAAAATTAATCTAGGACTTAAAAACTGAATTAGCCAATGGCGGCCAAGGTAAATTACTGAGACAAAATTCTTTAACATTTTTGCACTAGTCAGATGACCCTTTAATTCTGTGCATAATACGACTAAAAAATATTCATAAATAAAAAAGTTTTTTGTAAAATTTTAAATTTTCAAAATTTGGCGCCTAATATCTTTGAAGATTTACCAAAAATCAAAAATCGAAAGTAGTGTAGCTATGTGCCGTGTCTCCGGCTATGCCAAAATGTATCGAAAGTTAAAAATCAATGATTATTGTTAAAATTACTGCAATATTTTAAAAAACGATAATTTGGTGATTTCGGACATTTCGCATTGTCGCAGAACGTTCAAAATAGCTTTATCCTCTAAGTCACACCCACTTTCCCAGTAAAACCGAAGAAATCGTAACGATGCGACAAGCAGTTGCTGAGATCTACTCAAGACAAAAGAAGAATAATAATAATAAGAATAATAATTTTAACAAAAACAATAGTGTTTCACACAAGCTTCGCAGTGTGAAACCCTAATGATGTCACTTCCGGTGTCAATTTTAAATTGTAATCAACTTGATATGACGCTACATGCTTTTTGAATCAAATGATGTCACTTTTATAAAAATCCAATCATAATTGACTATTTTACAGGCAAAATAACGAAAACAATGACTTGTACAGAACTGTCCATTTCTTGGTAACTGCTTATATTACAAACTAATTTTAACATACATTTTCTTCGTATGGATTATAGCTACAAGTTTATAAAAGTTACGAAGAAATATTTTAAAATCTGAAAAGCCTGAATAGGTTGTAAATGGGTCAATTTTACACCATTTTTAGCCATTTAATCGAATTTGCTCGAAAATGAAATCGAAATTAAAAAAACTGCTTCCGCCATTTTTTGCGCCTTGAAAGGGCACACTCTTTGAGTCAAATAATTTTTCCAAAAAATAATATTTGTTTTCGAAAAATGGTACCTAACTGTCAAAATTGTAGTTTTTGGTAAAATTATGCCACTTTCGGTGCCGACAGATAACACTCCCGGTAATAAAAAAAATGACAATTGAGACAACGAAGCATATGAACTTTGTTTTATACAAATCGAACAATAAAAAATTAATCTAGGACTGAAAAACTGAATTAGCCAATAGCGGCCAAGGAAAATTACTGAGACAAAATTTTTTAACATTTTTGCACTAGGCAGATGACTCTTTAATTCTGTGCACAATACGACTAAAAAATATTCATAAATAAAAAAGTTTATTGTAAAAGTTTAAATTTTCGAAATTTGGCGCCTAATATCTTCGAAGATTTGCCGAAAATCAAAAATCGAAAGTAGCGTAGCTATGTGCCCTGTCTCAGGCTATGCCAAAACGTATCGAAAGTTAAAATCCAATGATTATTGTTAAAATTACTGCAATATTTTCAAAAACGATAACTTCGGTGATTTCGGACATTTCGCATTGTCGCAGAACGTTCAAAATAGCTTTATCCTCTAAGTCACACCCACTTTCCCAGTAAAACCGAAGAAATCGTAACGATGCGACAAACAGTTGCTGAGATCTACTCAAAACAAAAGAAGAATAATAATAATAAGAATAATAATTTTAACAAAAACAATAGTGTTTCACACAAGCTTCGCAGTGTGAAACCCTAATAATAATTTTAACAAAAACAATAGTGTTTCACACAAGCTTCGCAGTGTGAAACCCTAATAAGAACTAGACCTGCATGCAGGAATGACGGGTTTCACTGGTGCCATGTTACCCTTAAACATGTCACTTCCGGTGTCAAGTTACCCTTGAACATATGTCACTTCCGGTACCAGCGAAACCACTAAACAGGTTTCCAAATTAACATTGCACACAAATAAAATGGACGCAGAATCAACAAAATCCAGCAATATCAATTCATTTTATACATTTGTTACTTGTAAATGATCTTGACAAAATTAAATTACTCCCGGTGTTAATGCAAATATTCAATTAGTCTTAAGAAATCAGAAATGGCATACGATATCATATAGTGAAAATTTTATGTAAATCGAATAATAATTGCCACTTTTAAAGACCAAAAAACTTGAAAAGTGACTTGTAGAAAATCAGCTATTTCTCTGCAACCGTACAAGTTAGAAACCATTTTGTGGTATCTGTATGATCGTATAGGTTCATTCTATTTGTTGATTGGCATCAAATACCATAATTTGAAAAAGATTTCAAAACAGACTCATTTGAATAAAATATCTGTTTTGGAGGCTAAAAATACAGTTTTTGCCAAAATGACGTTACTTCCGGTGATAATCAAAATCTTAAATTACTTGTATGAAATCCCAAATGGCATTAGGTATAACATGGTGAGACGTTTATGAAAATCGAATAATAATTGACCCTTTTATGGCCTCGAAACCTTCAAAAGTGACCTGTAGAAAACCGTCTATTTCTCGGCAACCGAATAAGTTAGAAACCATTTTATGATATCTATATGACCATACGAGTTTTGTTTATATGTGAATTTAAACCAAAAGTTAAAATTATTAATACATATTAAGTTATTCTTGGTTGAATAAAACATTGATTTAAAAAGTTTAAAATGCATTTTTTGACCAAATGATGTCACTTCCGGTGTCAATTTTAAATTGCAATCAACTTGATATGACGCTACATGCTTTTTGAATCAAATGATGTCACTTTTATAAAAATCCAATCATAATTGACTATTTTACAGGCAAAATAACGAAAACAGTGACTTGTACAGAACTGCCCATTTCTTGGTAACTGCTTATATTACAAACGAATTTTAACATACATTTTCTTCGTATGGATTATAGCTACAAGTTCATAAAAGTTACGAAGAAATATTTTAAAATCTGAAAAGCCTGAATAGGTTGTAAATAGGCCAATTTTACACCATTTTTAGCCTCTTAATCGAATTTGCTCGAAAATGAAATCGAAATTAAAAAAACTGCTTCCTACATTTTTTGCGACTTGAAAAGACACACTCTTTGAGTCATATAATTTTTCAAAAAAATAATATTTGTTTTCGAAATAAGAAAATAACTGTCAAAATTGTAGTTTTTGGTAAAATTATGCCACTTCCGGTGCCGACAGATAACATTATTGGTAACAAAAAAAATGACAATTGAGACAACGAAGCATATGAACTTTGTTTTATACAAATCGAACAATAAAAAATTAATCTAGGACTGAAAAAGTGAATTAGCCAATGGCGGCCAAGGAAAATTACTGAGACAAAAAATTTTAACATTTTTGCGCTAGTCAGATGACTCTTTAATTCTGTGCACAATACGACTAAAAAATATTCATAAATAAAAAATTTTTTAGTAAAATTTTAAATTTTCGAAATTTGGCGCCTAATATCTTCGAAGATTTGCCGAAAATCAAAAATCGAAATTAGCGTAGCTATGTGCCCTGTCTCAGGCTATGCCAAAATGTATCGAAAGTTAAAATCCAATGATTATTGTTAAAATTACTGCAATATTTTCAAAAACGATAACTTCGGTGATTTCGGACATTTCGCATTGGCGCAGAACGTTCAAAATAGATTTATCCTCTAAGTCACACCCACTTTCCCAGTAAAACCGAAGAAATCGTAACGATGCGACACGTAGTTGCTGAGATCTATTCAAATTGGAATCTGAATAATAATAATAATAATAATAATAATAATAAGAATAACTAGACCTGCATGCAGGAATTTCGGGTTTCACTGCGGTGCCAAGTTAACTTTAAACTTATGTCACTTTCGCTCCCATGTTGCCCTTGAACCAATGGCACCGATAAACAGACTTCCACATAAACATTGCGCCCATCAAATAAAAGGGAAACAGAATCAACAAAAATCCAGCAATGTCAATTCATTTTATACATTTGTAACATGTAAGTGATCCTGACCATATCACAGTACTTCCAGCGAAAATGAAAATATTAAATTAGTTTCTTAAAATCAGAAATAATAATCACATGGTGAAAATTTTATGTAAATCGAATAAGACTTGCCACTTTTATAGACCCCAAACCTTGAAAAGTGACTTGTAGGAAATCGTCTATTTCTCTGCAACCATACAAGTGGGAAACCATTTTGTGGTATCTGAATGATCGCATGCGAACTAAATATCATAATTTTAAATATATTACAAATCAGACTCATTTGAAAAAAAAATATCTGTTTTGAAGGCTAAAAATACAGTTTTTGCCAAAATATAATTACTTCCGGTGATACTGAAAATGTTAAATTAGTTCTATGAAATCATAAATGACATAAGATATCATATGGTGAAAATTTTATGAAAATCGAATAATAACTGACACTTTCATAGACCAAAATCCTCGAAAAGTGACCTGTGGAAAATCGCCCATTTCTCTGCAACCGTGCAAGTTAGAAACCGTTTTGTGATATCTGTATGATCGTATGGGTTCATTCTATTTGATGAATAAAATCAAATATCATAATTTGAAAAAAATAACAAGTACGACCCATTTGAATAAAATATTGTTTTTTAATGCAAAAATTAAGTTTTTAGCAAATGACGTCATTTCCGGTGGCAGCGTATGAGGTAGAATGGTTTGACCTTGACCACTATGACATTAGGCATCCAATGGTGAAAGAAAATTGAAAATCACATAATAATTGACTCTTTTACAGCCAAAATAACGTGAAAAGTGACTCATGCAAAATCGACTTTTTCCCGGCAACTGCGCATATTACAAATTAATTTTCACATACATTCTTTTCGTATGGGTTATTGCTACGAGATTATGAATGTTACGAAGATATATTTTTTTATATGAAGACGCTGGATGGGTTATAAATAGCTTATTTTGACACCTTTTTTCACCCTTTAATCCAAATTGCCCGAAAACGAAATCGAAATTAAAAAAACTGAGCCCGATGTTTTGTGCGCCTTTATATGGCACATCTTTTCAGTCATATTAGATTTGAAAAAAATAATTTTTGCTTTCGAAAAGTGGTACCGAACTGTTAAAATTGTAGTTTTTGCTAAATTTACGTCACTTACGGTGCCGATAGGAAACTTTGCCGGTAACAAAAAAAATGACATTTTGGACCATGGAGCATATGAACTTTGTTTTATACAAATCGGACGATAAATAATTTATACAGAACCGATAAACTGAATTAGCCAATAGCGACCAAGGAAAATTATCCAGAAAAAAAATGTTCACATTTTTGCCCAAATCCGACGACCCTTTAACCCTTGGTAAAAGGTCATTAAAAAATATTCATTAATAAAAAAGTTTATTGTCAAAATTTAAATTTTCAAAATTTGCCGCCTTATTTTTCCGAAGATTCGGCGAAATTTAAAAATCTAAAGACCCGTAGCTATGTGCCATGTCTCTGGCTATTTCAAAAACTATCAAACGATAAATTCCAACAATTTTTGTTAATATTACGGCAATATTTCAAAAAATGACAACTTCGGTGATTTCGGACATTTCGCATTGTCGCAGAATGCCGGAAATAGCTTTAATCTCTAAGTCACACCCACTTTCGCAGTAAAACTCAAGACATTGCATCGATCCGACAAGTAGTTCCTGAGATATAAGCAAATTGGAAAAAAAAAAAATAATAATAATAAGAAGAATTTTAACAAAAACAATAGTGTTTCACACAAGCTACGCAGTGTGAAACCCTAATAATTTTAACAAAAACAATAGTGTTTCACACAAGCTACGCAGTGTGAAACCCTAACTAGACCTGCATGCAGGAATGACGGGTTTCACTGGTGCCACGTCACTTTCGGTGCCACGTTACCCTTGAACATATGTCACTTCCGATACCAATGAAACCATCGACCAGGTTTCCACATAAGCATTGTAAACATCAAAAATTGACGAAGAATCAACCAAATCCAGCAATATCAATTCATTTTATATATATATATATATATATATATATATGTTACGTGTAAGTGATCCTTCCGGTGATAATGAAAATGTTCAATTAGTTTTATGAAATCAGAAATAGCATAAGGCATCATATGGCGAAAATAGTATGTAGATCGAATAAGAATTGCCACTTTTAGAGACCAAAAACCTTGAAAAGTGACTTGTAGAAAATCGTCTATTTCTCGGCAACCGTACATGATAAAAACTATTTTTTGGTATTTATATGATCGTATGGGTTCAATCGATTTGTTGATTGGGATCAAATATCATAATTTGAAATATATTACAAATCAGACTCATTTAAAAAAAATTATCTGTTTTGAAGGCTAAAAATACAGTTTTTGCCAAAATGACATTACTTCTGGTGATACTGAAAATGTTAAATTAGTTCTATGAAATCATCAACGACATAAGATATCATATAGTGAAAATTTTATGAAAATCGAATAATAACTGACACTTTTATAGACCAAAAACCTTGAAAAGTGACTTAGGGAAAATTGTCCATTTCTCTGCAACCGTACAAGTTAGAAACCGTTTTGTGGTATCTGTATGATCGTATGGGTTCAATCTATTTGATCAATAGAATCAAATATCATAATTTGAAAAAAATAACAAGTACGACTCATTTGAATAAAATATTGTTTTTAAAGGCTAAAATTTAAGTTTTGAGCAAATGACGTCATTTCCGGTGGCGGCGTAAGAGGTAAAATGGTTTGAAATAGTCCACTATGGCATTAGGCATCCAATGGCGAAAGAAAATTGAAAATCGAATAATAATTGATTCTTTTACAGCCAAAATTACGTGAAAAGTGACTCATGCAAAATTGCCTATTTCTCGGCAACTGCTTATATTACAAACTAATTTTCACGCATATTCTCTTCGTATGGATGATAGCTACAAGTTTATAAAAGTTACAAAGAAATATTTTAAAATTTGAAAAGCCTGAATAGGTTGTAAATAGGTCAATTTTACCCCATTTTAGCCTCTTAATCGAATTTGCTCGAAAATGAAATCGAAATTAAAAAAACTGCTTCCAACATTTTTTGCGCCTTGAAAGGGCACGCTCTTTGAGTCAAATAATTTTTCCAAAAAATAATATTTGTTTTCGATATAAGAAAATAACTGTCAAAATTGTAGTTTTTGGTAAAATTATGCCACTTCCGGTGCCGACAGATAACACTTTCGGTAATAAAAAAAATGGCAATTGAGACAACGAAGCATATGAACTTTGTTTTATACAAATCGAACAATAAAAAATTAATCTGGGACTGAAAAACTGAATTAGCCAATGGCGGCCAAGGAAAATTACTGAGACAATTTTTTTTACTATTTTTGCGCTAGCCAGATGACTCTTTAATTCTGTGCACAACACGACTAAAAAATATTCATAAATAAAAAAGTTTTTTGTAAAATTTTAAATTTTCGAAATTTGGCGCCTAATATCTTCGAAGATTTGCCGAAAATCAAAAATCGAAAGTAGCGTAGCTATGTGCCCTGTCTCAGGCTATGCAAAAATGTATCGAAAGTTAAAATCGAATGATTATTGTTAAAATTACTGCAATATTTTCAAAAACGATAACTTCGGTGATTTCGGACATTTCGCATTGTCGCAGAACGTTCAAAATAGCTTTATCCTCTAAGTCACACCCACTTTCCCAGTAAAACCGAAGAAATCGTAACGATGCGACAAGTAGTTGCTGAGATATAGTCAAAGTGGAATTGGAATAATAATAAGAATAATAATAAGAATAATAATTTTAACAAAAACAATAGTGTTTCACACAAGCTACGCAGTGTGAAACCCTAATAATAATTTTAACAAAAACAATAGTGTTTCACACAAGCTTCGCAGTGTGAAACCCTAATAATAAGAATAATAATTTTAACAAAAACAATAGTGTTTCACACAAGCTTCGCAGTGTGAAACCCTAATAATAATTTTAACAAAAACAATAGTGTTTCACACAAGCTTCGCAGTGTGAAACCCTAATAATTTTAACTAGACCTGCATGCAGGAATGACGGGTTTCACTGGTGCCAAGTTACTCTTAAACATGTCACTTCCGGTGCTAAGTTACCCTTGAACATATGTCACTTCCAGTACCAGCGTAACCACTAAACAGGTTTCCAAATTAACATTGCACACAAATAAAATGGACGCAGAATCAACCAATCAATCCAGCAATATCAAGTCATTTTATACATTTGTTACTTGTAAATAATCTTGACAAAATTAAATTACTTCCTGTGTTAATGAAAATGTTCAATTAGTCTTATGAAATCAGAAATGGCATACGATATCATATAGTGAAAATTTTATGTAAATCGAGTAATAATTGCCACTTTTAAAGACCAAAAAACTTGAAAAGTGACTTGTAGAAAATCGGCTATTTCTCTGCAACCGTACAAGTTACAAACCATTTTGTGGTATCTGTATGATCGTATGGGTTCATTCTATTTGTTGATTAGCATCAAATACCATAATTTGAATAAGATTTCAAAACAGACTCATTTGAATAAAATATCTGTTTTGAAGGCTAAAAATACAGTTTTTGCCAAAATGACGTTACTTCCGGTGATAATGAAAATCTTAAATTACTTGTATGAAATCCCAAATGGCATTAGGTATAACACGGTGTAACGTTTATGAAAATCGAATAATAATTGACACTTTTATGGCCCCGAAACCTTCAAAAGTGACCTGTAGAAAACCGTCTATTTCTCGGCAACCGAACAAGTTAGAAACAATTTTATGATATCTATATGACCATATGAGTTTTGTTTATATGTGAATTTAAACCAAAAGTTAAAATTATTAATACATATTAAGTTATTCTTGGTTGAATAAAACATTGATTTAAAAAGTTTAAAATGCAGTTTTTGACCAAATGATGTCACTTCCGGTGTCAATTTTAAATTGTAATCAACTTCATATGACGCTACATGCCTTTTGAATCAAATGATGTCACTTTTATAAAAATCCAATAATAATTGACTATTTTACAGGCAAAATAACGAAAACAGTGACTTGTACAGAACTGCCCATTTCTTGGTAACTGCTTACATTACAAACGAATTTTAACATACATTTTCTTCGTATGGATTATAGCTACAAGTTTATAAAAGTTACGAAGAAATATTTTAAAATCTGAAAAGCCTGAATAGGTTCTAAATAGGTTAATTTTACACCATTTTTAGCCTCTTAATCGAATTTGCTCGAAAGTGAAATCGAAATTAAAAAAACTGCTTCCTACATTTTTTGCGCCTTGAAAGGGCACACTCTTTGAGTCAAATAATTTTCCCCAAAAATAATATTTGTTTTCGAAATAAAAAAATAACTGTCAAAATTGTAGTTTTTGGTAAAATTATGCCACTTCCGGTGCCGACAGATAACACTTTTGGTAATAAAAAAAATGACAATTGATACAACGAAGCATATGAATTTTGTTTTATACAAATCGAACAATAAAAAATCAATCTAGGACTGAAAAACTGAATTAGCCAATGGCGGCCAAGGAAAATTACTGAGACAATTTTTTTTAACATTTTTGCACTAGTCAGATGACTCTTTAATTCTGTGCACAATACGACTAAAAAATATTCATAAATAAAAAAGTTTTTTGTAAAATTTTAAATTTTCGAAATTTGGCGCCTAATATCTTCGAAGATTTGCCGAAAATCAAAAATCGAAAGTAGCGTAGCTATGTGACCTGTCTCAGGCTATGCCAAAATGTATCGAAAGTTAAAATCCAATGATTATTGTTAAAATTACTGCAATATTTTCAAAAACGATAACTTCGGTGATTTCGGACATTTCGCATTGTCGCAGAACGTTCAAAATAGCTTTATCCTCTAAGTCACACCCACTTTCCCAGTAAAACCGAAGAAATCGTAACGATGCGACACGTAGTTGCTGAGATCTATTCAAATTGGAATCTGAATAATAATAATAATAATAATAATAATAATAAGAATAATAATTTTAACAAAAACAATAGTGTTTCACACAAGCTACGCAGTGTGAAACCCTAAAAAGTGGAAAAATTCAACTTATTGATTTCAAAAATTTAACGTAAACCTTTTCAAATGTGACTTGGATTTTAAAATATTTTCGAACCCTCTGGAAAAGTAAAATAGGATGTAATGGATAATTTACACAACAGGTAGGACACTTAAACATCTAGTACTTAGAATAAGGGTATTATTTATTTTCTGGAGCTGCCAAGCCAGCAAGGGTGTTATTGTCCCTTTAAATCAGTTCATAAACAATCAGATTACATTATTTTATATGCGTTGCAACCCATTTGGGTAAATTTCTAGGTCCCCAAAAATAGCGATTTAGCCCCTATAAAGTTCCACACCAGCATCCTCAATATTTTATTAATGCATATAACTGATTGCAGTTCTTTATAATGATTCTGTTGAAAAACTGTCGGCTTGAGATTATTTTGAAAGCACAAGGGCTTGAAATGAAATGGGGTTTAACGTCCTACATCGGTGTCGACCGAGGTAATGGCGACGGGCATACACCATGCAGTGTACTATAGATAAGGGGAGTAGATTCCTGCTCTTGACCAGGGGCCTGTTTCACGATACTTTAATTAAAATAAAATCCAAATTTTAGTAATTTGATTGGATAATATTATTGTTTTTAGTACTTAGTCATCAAAATTGAAGTATTTACTAAACTTTGGATTTTATCTTTAGTTAAGATTTCGAGTAAATGGGCCATGATTCCAACTTTCAAGAATTCTTTTATACGCACACCAACGTGTACAGAAGATTTAAGTTTCGTGTCCAATCCGAACGACTAGATACCATTGCTTGCTCGGTCCACGAAGAACTCATTCAGCAAATTAACACAGGGATCTAACCCAGTTATCTGGTTATTGAACCAGCGCCTTAATCACAGAGCCACTCCTATTTCAATAGGTTGTCGAGTGAACTAGAGTCAAATATATTTCATAATGCTTTTGAAGATTTATAAATTTAAGAGAGAGAGAGAGAGAGAGAGAGAGAGAGAGAGAGAGAGAGTGAAATGGGGTTTAACGTCCACTCGACACAAACTAGGTCATTTCAATAATTCGCTTGGGCGTAGGGGTCTTTAGCAGTGGGAGGAAACCGGAGTGCCCGGAGGAAACCAACAAGGTTGAGAAGGCGCCCCTATCTCCATGCCACATACTCTGACACCAAGGATCGAAACCACAGCCGCAAGCCAGAGGTGACCGGCGAGCTAGAGGTCGAAGCACGACACTCTAGACCACTAGACCACCCCAACCCCCCATTTAGAAATTTAAACTTGCATATATATTTGTTATTTTTTTTACCGTCTTTATTAGCCCAGTCGGAGTAGAACAGTAGGACGTTAAACCCCCATTTAATTTCATTTGTTAAAATTTAGCGGGTACGACTTTCATCCACACTCTTTATAAGTAGAAACTTGATGAAAATATCCTAAATTTGAATGAATTAACAGAAAAAGAAACAATGGTCTGCAAGAAGGTTTGTTGTCAGAATAATAATGTCGAAATAAAATGGAACCCGTATTTATAACATGCTGAACATCAACCAAACAGTTCAACATCTTCAAAAACATAGACTACCAATAACTTGAAGCTATGAATATATATGCATTAAAAAGTAATACATCGATATTTCATCATGTTTAAACCAAAGGATGCTTTGAGAACAATCTGACGGAAACTTCCACAACCTGGAAAGATTTTTCCATACATAAAGGTTTTCTGCCTAAAGCATCCATAGAATGCTTTCAAATTATCAAGGGCTATGAAAGTAATTATCAAAATATCATTATAAAACAGTCGATATATGACATATCCCCCAGAGTGTAATTACGGTAAAGTATTTTAAAAACAACTATAACAGACACATCGTAGATTTAAAGGAGCTAAATCGCTATTCTTATCATAAGGTCTGTCATTGGGTCATCTGGCGTGATTTCATTCCCCCAGTTGTATGTGACAAGGAGTAGGGCAGGGTCGCCTGTTCAACCTCGTGGGTTTTCGCCTAATCCTTCGGTTTCCTCCCACTGCTAAAGACCCCTACGCGCGAGCGAATTATTGAAATAAAATTGAGCCATAAGTTAGTCCCGAAGTGACCTAGTTTGTCTTCCCACAGCTAAAGACTTATACGCGCGAGCGAATTATTGAAATAAGATTGAACCATATGTAAGTCCCGAAGTGACCTAGTTTGTGTTGAGTGGACGTTATACCCCACATCTCACTCTCACTCTCTTTCTCTCTCTCTCTCTCTCTCTCTCTCTCTCTCTCATTTGTCATCAAGAAATGGAAACAAATGAGTAGCAACGCATATACATGTAACACTGTATGTATAATATGAATTTATATAAACTGATTTACGTTCAATCGTTTTACTATAATTTCTGATCAGTTATGTTCGGCGGCGAAATACCCAAAGAATCTTAATTGAATGGGAGTCTTTGGCGCCTGGTTATCCCAATCTACACCAGTAGTATTGTCCTACATGGTAAATGTTTAGCCTCGTTCGGCGAGTCGCTTCATACAACTGGAGCTCGAAAGCATTCAGGCACACGATTCGTGTGCCTATTTTAAAATGTTAATTTTGTTTTTAATATTGGATATCAGAAGCCCAATGTTTCTCAATGATGTTTTAAACTGACAAATAAGTCGGGTTTGCAATGTCGAACACTGTGGATGATACTGGGTTAACGACTTGGCTCCTTTAACTGATACATGTCGTATATGTCTTTCTAAATGACAATCCAATCTTCCAGTTATGCATTTAATTCGGTTATCTTTTTGATATATACGTCGTTATGTTTTCTCAGGCTACTATTATAATGCTGATCTCGTGCTTGTGTATGGATATGATCTGATCATATCATGCAATCAACTCGCAATATTATAAAATAGGTCGATTTAAGATCAATGATAATATTGTAATATAGAATTTTAAGAACTCGGTAGCACACAGCCCAGAGAGAGTAATAATTCAAAAGAACAAGCAGACAAGCCACTACTCGAGCAAAATGGCTTCTTGAAGTGTGAAATTGTTAGTCAATTTAAAAATTTTATAAACACGTTGACTTGTGCACGATACTTTTCTGTAGTTAAACATGGTTTATCTAAAGTGGTAACAACACATGTAGGCTAAAATAAATGTTTCATTCAAACTGTCGACAGTTAAAGCCAAAAACGAAGTAAACATTAGTAAACAAAACCACTTCCGCTCAATATTTCAAAATGAAACTTAAATCGTGTAGATTTTGCCCAACGACTAATCGCAATTATACGCCAGCTCAACAAAAATCAACATTTTATCTTAACCTAAATCTATAAAACTTTACATACATATACGCTTTAAAATAAGTTTTTGAATACTGGAAATTAACTTTATACACAATAATAGAGTAGTTATCACATCACAGTAATAAACCATAACACATGGAAAACAGCTACTGATTTATGTGTATCTCTGTCATAGTTTATTACTCTATCGAGTGACTACATACCTCTAAAAGATCACAATACTGTAGTTATCATATTATTGCATCATATAGAAACACACAAAATAGATTAATCAAATCCTGTCATGGTTTTAGTTGAAGTGCCAGCTAGTTTCTAATATAACAGTAAATTAAAATCGCAAAACATGGTTATCATAAAACACAACAAAATAAATAACATAGATATTCTTACGTTGTCTGTGAGGAATGTATGAGTAGGAAGAAATACTGTTACTTTTCCTTCCCAGCTAGAAATGTTATGTTGATGTGGCAATGACTGCCAACACATTAAAACCGTACAACCAAACGGTGTCATGTTTCACACTGCTTCCATTTTAACTTAAAGCAACAGTCTGTCTGACCTAGTATTCCAACAAGCTATGTACACAAGACTATTGTTTTATATTATATTGTGTTCTATTTCCACCACTTCCCGCGTCGCACGGCACTTTTTTTGCGACGTCGACTTTTTAACACGACGCCGCTCTTCGCGCCAACACTATACTATAGGTTGACTTCTCTTTGGGAGATTTCGTTATTTTACATTTTTAAATGTAAAGACAATAATTTTATCAAAAATTGACCTGCATTTTTGTAAGGTTTGTTGGGTTTTTTTATTCATAATAAATTATTATTTGTTATTTATATCCTAATAAAATGTTTTTTTCGGAAATGTTGTGCTAGTAGCTGGCATTCATTGCCATATTTCATTCAATGATTATTGTATATCTAGGTTAAAGCTCCAATAGCATTTTTTTAAGTTACATTTTAAAATGTATTAAAATAAAGCCCCAAAATAGATTGAACCTATAAACAGTCCTACCTTGTTAAAGAATAATCCTATAATTCACTATTGCCAGTTGAGAAATTGGCAAAAATATCATTTTCAACTTCAAATTCAAACGTTTGAAGATGGCCGTCCATGGAGAGGAATGGGAAAACAAGGGAGGTAATTGAGTAACTATTTCCTCAATCAATCTGTGTCAACCTTTCTAATGCCAAAAAAATTTGCCCATGATCGTATAATAGTGAGTTGACAACCTTTTGAGCAAAAGACATAGAAATAATTATGTTTTGACTTTCTTAGAAAATATGAAATTGGAACTTTAAACATACATTATGCAAAACCAAAATATGCCTATTACGAGTCTTTCTTTAGGCCTGAAATGTTGCCTAAATTATCAATTAGACATTAATTAACTTATCCAGACCATAATAAACTTTGGATGTCAAGACTAGCCTTCGATGTAAGCTGGATTAGATTCCTATATAATATGCCATTGAACGGCCATTGAAATTAAATTTAAGATCTGGATAATCGAGACTATACTGTTTATATTAATGATTGTAGTAATGATGACCGAGGCTAGGCGTAATTTCACACGCTTCGTTCTCGGCTCATAGTGAATCAATCTGACTGAAATTTTCTACAAATTACCTTTACACTATTTAGTATTACACTTTCATAGTGAGAACTGCCAACGCTCAATCTTATCTCCCATAATGGATCTTTAAGTAGTACAGACGTGAATGTGGGCCTAATCTTGAATTCTTTCGACATTGGTCTTAACCTGATTTCTTACAGGGTTATTATCTGTATCCTGGTATCCTTTGTTTATGTATAGTGTATGACTGCATCAGAGAACACAATGTCACTCGTCCACAGCAGAGTTTGCGATTCTAAGTTAAAGAGGCATTCGGTAAGATTAGATAAAGAGCTGGAAGTTATCGCTATTATGAAAATATAAAATGTTTAATATTTCAGTCAAATTGCTTCACTCTGAATCAAGGACTTAACGATTCAATTTTAAGCTAGCTTCGATTGTCATTTCTTACGTTAGTTATATAATAAATAAAGTCTCGATTATCAATGTTTACGTTAAATTATCCATCAAAAAATGTATTGAATCCACTAAAGATCGCTGGCTTACGATGGCATCAAGAGTTACTTATTATGTCTTATTATTAGTTTATATAACATTGCAGATTTATTCCTTGCACGTGTAAGAATAGAACTTAAAGCATAAGCTAAATATTATAGTATTGTCGTGTTATATTAAGGATATTATTGCCAGTTTACTGGGTCATCTGTAAAGGTAGAAAATAAAAGAATATAAATTGTTATGACATTTACATGTTTATACAAACAATAAAATATTTATAAAAATTCTCTTAAATAGAACATCATGATTTAAAGCAAATTTTAAAATAGTTTGTATGTATGTATGCATGTATGTTCGCCCGTCACACGTCGTCGCCACGACCCCACCCCACCACGTTTGAATGTCAATCAGTTTATATACATTCGTATTACATTATCATATGCGTTGTGACCAATATGTGTCCATTCTATTTGCCAAAGAATAGCGATTTAGCTCCTTTAAATTGCAAGTATCTGTACTGTTTTAAAAGAAGTATCTTTGATAAGATCGACCTCGTCAGAGAGATTAAAATATAGAACAAGATAAATACCGTACTGGATGTTCAGTTTAAATAATGTTTTGAATGACGTGGCGTACCAGAATAGTGATTGGCACACCACAACCTACAAAAACCATTCCTTCCCCTCTACATCAAACGTTTTTACTTCAGAGTAGACAAACATCATCTACTACAGTGTATCTTTAAATTGGCTAATATTCACAACATATACAATCATTCAAATATTCAGGATTAAAGGTCAGCGATTTATCATGATAAAGGTCACAGAATATTTTAAATGACATGAAATTTATCTGTATATAGGGGCAAGGGTTGAACGTGAATATTCAATTAACTCTGAGCAAGACAAGTCATTGTTCTATGGGATACAATTACTGCTTATTACTAAACAATGTTTCATCTAGGCTTCTCTTGTCATTAACAACTAATTGTATTCCATAGAATTGTGACCTGTATATTCCACTTCAATTACTAAATGGCACTGAAATCACTTTGGGCTGCTTTCTATAAAATAGCCATAGTCGTGTGACCTCCTTTTGTCTACGATACCACCCCTGGTGGAAGTGGACGTTAAACTCCAGAAACGAACGAACGAAATGACCTCCTGCATTCGCCCCTGACAATTTAGTCACTAATTATATCCCGTCTTAATTAGCACAGTCGGAGAAGAACAGTAGTACGTAAAACCTATTTTTATTTCATTTCACTAATCATAATCACATCTCCCTGCTTTGCAGCTGGAATTCGAAATAAGTGTAAGCCGCAGTTCCACTGCCAGGGCAAAAGTTCTCTCATAGCAAAATGTATGGCGTGTGCCCGTCTTCATAAGCCAAGTCGGTACAGAACCATAAGGTGTTAAACCACCATTAATTTAATTTCATTATTTTCTGTACACTTGTTGCAAACGCCAAAAGATCTGCCACGACTTGTGAGAAACTCGTCAAAATTCTTTGTTTATTGTCTTTCTGGTCAAATTCAAACCCCGTTTGTCATTTGAATATTAATTCAGATACGGACATATCAAACACGCAATACAGTTACCTTTACCCAAGACCTGACGATTAGATTTAAATACTAATGGTCCCGTGCAGAATTCGTCAAGGCCACTAGATGTAAACAGGGCCCTGTTTCTCGAAATTTTAACTGAAGATAAAATCCCAATTTTAGTCGATGCTTCAATTTTGATTGGCTAAGCACTAAAATCAATCTAACATTAACCAATCAAATTACTGAAATTTCGATTTTATCATAGTTAAAACTTCGTGAAACAAGCCCCAGGGCTTGCATTAACCCTCATCCTAACTCTAACCCTCATACCTCGGCAACAATCGCGTACTTTACCCCTGTTTACATCCCGTGACCTTGACGAAAACTGCTGGTGGCCTTAATAATTAGATCTGACAATCACAGACCGTTACCACAGAATCTAAGATTCTCATCACCGGCAAAAATAAATAAATCTAATGATCACCCTGATCTCTTATGTTACTTACCTTGCAGATGCGCTTTTGTCTGAAACCTAGTCAACTATAATATTTAAAAAAAAAATAATAATAAACTGTCTTGTGCATGAATACGAAAGAATCTTATCAGATATATATTTACAAAAGAGTTCAAATTGGTGTAAAAATAAGTTGGCTAATGCTGTTGCCACAATGTCCCGATATTGAGTCCAGATGGCCATGGAACGTTGAGCTTTGCCCGAAACTAGTCGAAAACCAATCAATAGTCGAATCCAGTACAGCGCCTACAGAAAGTCACAGTATGACAATTGAACCACGCATGAAGGTAATAAGAAGGTGTCATTTTTGAATAGTAGTATATGTTACCCGCCGAACACACGAAGGTCACACTGACGCAGATAGTCACACTTCGGCTCTGATCGTAAAAGCTTCTTAAGCCATCGTATGACCGCTGTGGAGTTTTTAAAGCTGTAACAGCATCTTCGTGAGCGCTGACAAAACGTTCATTTTCGTGTTAAGTTTTGTGCTGATTTTGCTCTCCACAAGGCGATTGTGACGGTTTCGCATAGGGCAGATTTTTTGTTTTACGTTTCGTTAAAATCAGATTAAAATTGTGACCCGTAGAATGTCCCCAAATAAATTGTGGCAAGGGCGGCAACAATATACGTCATCCTGAAAATGTGAGCGTATTAGAATGCCCAATGGCCCCGATAATCAGGCGAATCGAAGACGAAGATGACACGATTTGACAAAATGGCCTAACGATAGCCTTATGAATGACAAAATGGACACACACATTCGAAACAAAAAATGAATTTTTTCCAGCGCTCAAAAATTGCTGCCAGAGCCATACGATGGCCCGATGTTTTTACGACCCGAGCCATATTTTAACATTAACTCTATCGTGTGTCCAGTATGACGCCCACTTTACAGACTTCACATGCAGAGCACAGGGACTTGAAGGGATTAAAATAAAACTTCTTACTACTGCTTGACTATAATAGTATAGTATTAGTATATAACTATATAATAAAGGCATGGCAGACGCCATCTTTGTTCTGACTTTTTTATGATATATTGTCTGGTGTCATCTCACAATACTCACTAGTTCTAGCTCAACAGCGGCCTCGCTTCGTAGGCTCTATCACGTGATAGAACTTACGAAGCGAGGCCGCTGTTGAGCGAGACTTGATCACCCAGTTCCTATGCACATATCGAGTAATGATAGGTTTATAAAGGGACTGAGTGATACAGACTTCTTTTGACCTTATTTCGGGTTTCTTCCGGGCTCGGGAAGTTGAATATGGATAAATGATAACTTTTTAAGTTTGATTTGTTATTAATAACGCTGTAAAAGGACCAATTTAATTACATCGGAAGGTGAATAATGATCAAATAAAGTCTCGTTGGCAATAAAAATGACATGAAATATCAGAACATCAGAACTAGTGAGTATTGTGAGATGACACCAGACAATATATCATAAAAAAGTCAGAACAAAGAAGGCGTCTGCCATCCCTTTATTATATAGTTATATACTAATACTATACTATTATAGTCAAGCAGTAGTAAGAAGTTTTATTTTAATCCCTTCAAGTCCCTGTGATGCAGAGCTAGCCGGGGCGGAATAAGGAATCGTGAGTGTCTCAATCAGACACTAGTGCTATATTTTTTCAAATTAATTTACAAATGATAATTCATCATTTTTCCAATGTGTATGAGTGAAGTGGATGTTAAATCGATAGAAATTATTGACATGAGTGTGCCTTGTCAATATGATTTTTATTTTTTAATTACAAACAAAGGCTGCATAAACCGGAAAATTGACGTCAAACACATTTATTAATTTTGTCTTAACGCTTAAAGATGCATTATTTAAAATTGAGATAAATAGCTGGTCGTTCTTGCTATAATAATTCGACAAAAGATAATTCAAAATTAATATATTGAAATTTTGATTCAAATTACTTTATTCTGATCGAAGTTATCTCTGTTTCAAGTTTTGACAAAAAGTGTCACATATAGTGCATTATCGTTGCAACATTACTTGCAAATCGAAACTCAGTCCCGCTCCTCAATAAATTAATCAAATCATTAAATAGCGATCGTATTTCAATCCATTTAAAATCTCGACGAGATGATGGCCTAGTAAGTTGATCATAGGCCCATAATGTGGATAAATGTCGGAATAAAAATTTATATCATCTGAAGCTACAAAAAAAAAAAAAAAAAAAAAAAAACCCAAACAAAAAAAAAACAACCCTGCAATAGGCCAATTTAGCTCTTACACAATGCATCTTTAAAGAGACACTTGATTTTCTCGTAACTATAAACATTAATAAATATTGTCATTAAAATATGGATTGCGGATAGTTACCAGTTAAGCCACAAAATTGTCTAGTTGACATGGAAAGACAAGTTTTTCAATTTACCCAGAGAAGATAAAATGATAAACATATTGCAAACTTACAACACTTCAAACATTAACAGTATCGATTTGGTTATTTGAGTAGATATAAATCAGTATCTAAAGTGTTTACAACAAGATAAATTATTAACAGTTATGTACATTCACGTCTAGGTGTAAATAGTATCGACGTAACAATCTAATAACTGAAATCAGGTAAGTTGCAACGACCCGTGGCGTAGATAGTGGTTTGGATCGGGCGTACCATGGTTGGGGGAATACAAGAGAAGTGTCGCTTACATCGTTTAATCTTCGTCTATTTGAATATATTATTTTGAGATTAGCTAAACGAAATTAATGCTATTATTAATGCATATATACTAATATAATTGATGTTGTGGTTGCAGATAATAGAGGGAGAGGGGGAGAAAGAGAGATGATGAGACAAACTAGGTGATTTCGGAACTAACATATGGTTCACTTTATTTCAATAATTCGCTTGCTTGTAGGGGTCTTCTATGCAGTGGGAGGAAACCGGAAAGCCCGGAGAAACCCCACAAGATTGGATAAGCGACTCCACTCCTTGTCACGTACAATCGGGGAATCTAAACCACACCTTATGATGCAACGCGCACGCGTTAACTATTCGATAATAGACACACACAAATTTGGACTGTTTAAATCACCAAAAACTGACTAAAACGTTTGTCATAGTTTTATGTCATATTTGCTACAGAAAGACGAACTTCATTTTTTACAATCAGACCCCCAGGGAAAACGTGTCTTTTTACAAATCTTGAAAGGGGTTACAAGGGTATGTTTAGATAAATTTGAAGTAGCTTATTATAAACACGAAAATGTACACCATACACATCACAATAACTATCCTCGTAACCAATGGGGATGTTTAGCAACAATGAGATCGACCAATGCACAGGTCCCTTATACGGGTAACGAAGCTAGGGAGATCCGGGGGAATCTTGAGTTCCCGAATTGCCATTTCCTGGATTTTCCGCTCAATTTTGGCATTGGTTGTTTATCGCATTAATTCATTTAGTCGCCGATGAATAATATTTTAAGATTGACTTAACTTAAAGATTGCCTATTTTTTTTTCGGGGGATGGGGGGCTCCACTTACACACTTATGCCTCTGCTCTTAGCCATAATAAGCGGATATTAATAACAGGAACTGTAATGTCCTTGATAACGAAACTTCATGCTGTGTATACAAACCAGTGATTTTTTTCCACATAAATTGTGTTTTTATTGTACTCAATCTGTAAATGCCACATCCGGATAACAGGAGGACGTTTAACCCCATTTCATTTCATTTCCACTGATCAATCTCTAAATACCACTACCGGATAACAGAATGGCGTTAAACCACAATTTCATCTCATTTCATTACCACTTCAGGAAATACATGGAAGAAATTGGTGGTCTGCTACGATGTATACAGAGTTGTTTCCCTTTAGTCGGCCACAATTATGTTTGATTTGCTCCTTCATCTCCTCTCCAGCTCGATACATTTCAACACGGGGGCGCGAGGGGGGAAGCCCCCCCCCCCCCGCGTGAAATGCTCCCCCCCCCCGCTCAAAAATTGCTTACAATCATTAAAGTATACACAGTTCCTTATATTAACCTAAAAAAGCTATTTTTTTTTTGGTTTGAATACTTATTTTAAAATGCTTATTAGACGCCGAGGTAACTACATAGCATGATGATTAAAACAATCTGTTAGAATGACATTTCCGAAAATTTCCTCAAAATGTTCGCCCCCCCCCCCTACCGAAAGGTAATGCTCCCCCGCTGAATGGTGTCTAGATATGGGCCCCCCAGAACTGGGTCTTACAAACCAGGGTATGGAAGTCACTAACCAGAAGATCCAGGGTTCGATACCGGTGTTAGACAAGAAAGGTTTTGGTAGCGTTAATATGTTTTTTCCTGGTTAGTGGTGCAAAACAGTGTCTAGTATTTCAGTGGTCTGAAACCCAAAGTTCCGTGTACACATTGGAAATACAGTAAAGAAACCCCTTGCCGACCTTGGAATTCGAACTGAAAGTATACCAGTAGGTTGAAGTGTCATTGGCCACGCTGCCCATCTTCATTAGCCCTGAAGGAGCAGAAACCGCATTTAGCTTATGCCGAGATACCACTGGGAAAAATCACCCGCGATATGGAAATAAACAAATGGCCCCCGATGCTCCCGATGTTTATGCCCCAAACCGGAGTAGTCCCATGTGTAACCATGGGAACGCTTGCATTGAATTTTTTCCCGATGTTTTCCCACGTTTTTTTGGCAAAAACTGGCCGGATAGGACGTATCCTTGGAGATTTTCAGATCCACGGGGCATCACTGGAAATAATTCCCCTGGAGCTTCCCCTGCCAGTTTTCGCGACAAAACGCTGGGAATTACATCAGGGATTTATTTTTGCAGTTCTCTCGATACTTTCCGAAGGCTCCACATTGTTCGCACCTACCGAAGCTTCCCTTGGATGTCAGGAACCTCCCGACTATCATAACTTTCCATCGATAGTACATCACCCTGGCAAACAATGCCCAATGGGACCTAGCCGTCATGCTGAATAACAACAATTTAGTGGAGTTGTCTCCCGTTTGTCGGAGATTACCTGCTCGCCAAAATTTACCTTTGGTCCTCAAGGCTACGTCACGCGGTAATCCATAATAAATGTGTCATTTGCATTGAAATATTAGATTTTATGTATCTCCTAGTATTTTGTTGAATTTTAAGGTAAAGAAATTTTATAGTGGCATTGATCCGCTCCAGTCAGAAGTACTATTTACAGCAGCACATTTTCTCTCTATTTCTAGCTAAGCATGTTTTTTGTTTCAAAATGTGAATTATGTCTGCATTATACCTGGCTCATTGTACGTATTTAATAATTTTATACCTGAGAGGGAGAGAAATGGGGTTTAACGTCCACTCAATACAAACTAGGTCATTTCGGGACTAACATATGGTTTTAATTTTATCTCAATAATTCGCTTGCGCGTAGGGGTCTTCAGCAGTGGGAGGAAACCGGAGTGCCCGGAGGAAACCCACGAGGTTGAGAAGGCGCCCCCTATCTCCATACCACATATGCTCACACCAGGGCTCGAAACAACAGCCGCAAGCCAGAGGTGACCGGTCAGCTAGATGTCGAAGCGCGGCACTCTAGACCACTAGGCCACCTCAACCCCCTATAAAAGGAGAAGGTGTCCAAATATCCATCCGCGTTTTCTATGATCCAATTTTATACGTACATTTCATAACTATTTCAAGGATGTTTTGTGCTGGTTATTTAAATTGTTTATTATTCAGTGTATACTCTAATTGTACTCCTAGCTCATTGTAATTAATCAATATATTTTTGTTGTATTTTTCTGGACAATTGTTATTAATATATATAAGTGTAATTTCGTCATTATCTTACAGCTGGATCGGTCGAGTAGGTCGCTAGCCAAATAGGTCGCCAATTTGTGTTCGGTATGGGGGCAGCCATGTTTCATCCGGGACCTTTAAAGTAGTTCAAATATGGCGGAATTCGTCATACAGCCGAGGTTAGATGTAGGTTCCGTAGGTTACGGAATCTGCCGAGGTTTGCCGAGTGCAACGTACGGAGGACTTTGTCAATATTTGACGTGAAGTCCATTGCCTATGCGTGACCGGGAGTTTTGGTTCTTAGGTCAGGTAAGAGTTGCGCCCCTTCACACAATAAATCCCATAATTCTTGCATTAATATTAACAAACACGAATCGTGACAATGAATTAGAATTAATTTTAAAATCAGATATGACCCATGAAGTGAGAGTGAGAAATTTTATAATTAAAAACTTAAGAGTGTTGGATAGTGAACTGGCATGCAATCATGGATTATTTAAAATGTCATTCTGAAATTAATTTCATGAGCGTCGTCATCTTGTTTAGGACAAGTTATCTCCCTTAGACGCTATTTATGGTAATGTAAAATACCTGATAATCTAGCCAATGATATATTATTCTTGTGGGTCCAGCCAGCAGACTTAAGAAATGTGACATTCGAAAGATCATTGGAAACACCGAAATTCCTATGTCTAAATCTGTGAGAAATCTTCGAATTCTTGTCGATTCTCGTCTCAGCTGTGAAAACCATGTGAACAACATTTGTAAAATATGTCATTTCCATCTCCGAAGGATAGGGTCCATTCGTCATCTTATAACTGAAGATGCTGCTGATACCTTAGCTCGATCCTTCGTCCTGTCCAGAATAGACTATTGTAATTCAGTAGTAACTGGTATTACGAACGAACAGATTTCAAAACTCCAAAGATTACAAAACCGTGCTGGCTTACATTGTCACAAAAACTAAATCAAGATCACACATCACCCCCGTCTTGAACAAATAACATTGGCTCCGTGTTCGAGAAAGAATCAACTTTAAAGTCTTATCGTTAACATATCAATCGATAAATAAATCCGCGCCAGGTTACCTTCAAAATCTAGTATCACTGTATCAACCTAAACGATCATTAAGATCAGAAGGGAAACTATTATTGGATGTACCTGCCTATAAATTTAAATCTTTTGGATCTAGAACTTTTCGATACAGTGCATTGTTTGGAATACACTTCCAGAAAATATCCGACAATGTGAATCTCTGTCGGTTTTTAAATCCAAAGTGAAAACTTGGTTATTTAGTCACTATCATTAACACTCCAAAGTGAGAATATTTTCTAGCGCCTAGTGCATCCCTAGTGGATTGAATAGTTGCAAGATAAAAATATCATTTATATTATTATTATTATTATTAAATAATGACAAGGCATAAAGACTAATATTCGTAGTATATTTATCTGGGTGATAGAGACTATAATTGGATCAATTGACGTCGTTTCGATACCCCCTCCCCCCAATGCTAAACATACCTACGCGAAAGCGAATTATTGAAATGAAATTGAACCACGTGTTAGTCATGACCTAGTATTTGTCGAGAGTGGACGTTAAACTCTCGCCTTCCCTCTCTAATGCAAATATTCTATTCCACATGTATATTATGATGTCTTAAGACCCGGCATCAGCATGCAACACAGATCCATCATGATGTCAGGGGCGTACATAACTATTTTGTTTGTTTTTTTTGGTGGGGGGGTGTGTTTAGCCAAATTGCGACCGACTGGTGCACATACCCCCGCCCAGACAGTATAAGACAACTGAGGAGTAGAAGAATGATATTAAAATGGAATCGAGCGCCGCAGGCGCGAAAAAATTTCCGATATGTAACCGAGTAGAAGAATGATGTTATAATGGAATCGGGCCACAGGCGCGAAAAAATTTTCAGAGCTTTTAAATTTTTGGGACTGGGGTTGATAAGAAATGGGACAGAATCTTGAGGCTTATCTGTCACTTTCGCCTGTTTTATGATTGTATTTTTATCTCATTAATTCATTTAGTCTGAGACCGACTGTGGTGAGTACTTTTTTGAGACCGTCTATTTTTTGCCATGGTAGAAAACATTTCATAGAACAACATACTCACAACAGAATAAGAGTGCCAAGCAGACATGGTTATTTTATAGCCTACTATAGTTTTGTCTGAGGTATGCAATTTAGGCACACGGATTCACGCAAATACATAGTAGTATTTGGGATCTATTCTAGTATTGTTTTTGAGACCGACTGCAGTGCCCGACTATTTTTCTCCCTTGGTGAAATTTTGTTGTTAGACCAACATACTCACAACAGAATAAGAATGATGCATGCAATTTAGACTCACGGATTCACGCAAATATAATAATATAGTGTTTGGGATCTACTCTGGCATTGTGTTTGAGACCGACTTCAATGACTGAACTTATTTTGAGACCGACTATTTTTTCTCCCTGGGTGAAATTTTGTTTTAAGACCAACATTATACTCACAACAGAATGAGAATGAAACACACCATCTTTTCAAACATGATAAGTTGACAAGGTTATTTTATACTAAGACTGCTCCTATTTTACGACCGACTGCACTAATTTTGCGACCGACTATTTTTATACTAAAGATTTACATGAGTAGAGTGACGTATACAGTCTTATTTTGATACCGACTAGCTCTACTTTGCGACCGACTGCACAGATTTTGCGACCGACTATTTTTTTTGCAGGGGGGTGTACCCCCCCCCCATTTGCGCCCCCGCATGATACCCGAATACCATGTAAAACGAAGAACTGTGATCCCGACAACTGTAAAAAATGTATAACTTTTAAAATCAATCATTATTGACTATGTTCCCAAATTGGTGAAGGTTGTGGTAAGATGTGTTCAATCGATAATATTATATTTTAGGCCTTAATTTAAGCTGTATATGTGTTACATTAGGGTTAATTGAAACGGTGTAATATTAACAATAGTGTAATATTAAAGGAGCTAAATCACAAACTCAATATTTTCCATAATATTTGAAATTAATAATGGCCAAATTCAATCGCAATCAATATTGATCGTGTTATCTTGTGGTGAAAATATAGTATCCTAATAGTCAATATTTTAAACACGATGAACGCTTTATAATCAGTACACGTGTCGTGTATTCTAGGGTTTGGGCTGTAATTTGTACTGAACAAAGAAAAAAAAATATCCTACAAGACAATGCGGAAATAATTAGTTATAGCAGATTCACGAACGACAAAATAGCAGTAATAAAAATGTGTAGAATGGACTAGGCGTTAAATTTTGACTTTTCACGTATTTCACTGAACACAATTGGTTAGAAATTACAATACTTTCTTTTAAAATTAAATATAATTTTAAATAACTATATACATTCATATTGCATCAATATGTGCTATTAAACCTATTTCGACTATTTTAAGGTTCCAAGGGATAGAGTCGTGGGCCCTTTAACAACACTAGTGTCACATAAGTTTTACTTAGAAACTGTCAACTGCCTCAAGAACTATTTCAATATGCAGAACATAAAATAAAAATTGAATTTACTTTTCTTACAAGTATAATATTAATGGCCATCAGGAGATTTAATTATATGAAAAACCACTTAATTACAATTAGCATTTACACTGCCTTATGTCAATATTTATTCATACGGATAATGCCGTACAAATAATGCATAGTATTAAAAACATGACAAAGTTTCGTCAGAAAGAGCCCCGCTTCATTACCATATCCTTTTTATATAACATCAGAGTTGACACCGTTTCTATATTCTGTTTATTTTTCAAATTTACTGAAGTCTAAATAATAAACAATTCAGTTAATTATTAATTAATATCTTTCTATTCAATAAGCTTGTATAAATAGATGCATACAAGCTTGATTAAAACCTGACTTGAAACATTTCTTTTAACCCCGGGGGGCTAGTAGGTTTTTTTTTGTTTTTTTTTTTTAAAGTCGGTAACTTTAATTAATTATAAGCAATACATGTATATTAAAGGGGCATTTTGTAAGATTTAGATAAAGAGCTGGCCATTCCCACCATCATATTTCACAAACAGATAATACAAAATGAATACATTGAAAAGTTCAATACTGGGCATTGGAGTCTTAGCCTAGGTTCTCCATTTTGAATTAAATCATTAAATGGCCGAACAGTTCTAATCTACTAAAAATTGGAGCCATCCGATGCCATTGAGGATTTGTTGTGGTCTTGTCATGTAAATACCTGTTTAACACAAACTTTGTTTTATATAGCCCGGCTTGTGAGCATATTTTTATACTAGTTCGGAGTCGGACATCGGTTGGTGTTTGAGTATTTAAAATGAACTGACCCTCTGTCTTATTCTCATTGTGCTAGGCCTAAGACGACTTACACCCTTAAACACTAACATCCAATCATCACGTGTTGCCTACCCAATTGAGCGCTGCTAATCACTCGCATATCAAACGAAACACTGCACATGACTGAACGTAGTTTCAAAGCCCTTCTCTATACAGTTTATTACTGAGCGACGTTTTGACTAGGCTTCTCCAGTTTTTATCAAGGAAGGGTCAGCCTAGCAGAAACGTCGCCCAGTAATAAAAAGTTATTGTATTCCATATTACTGTGACCTGCGTATTTCTGGTTCACTTACTCTTTACCGCTAATCTCATGATAAATAAGGACCCAAGTCAAACTGGGAACCAAATCAAACCGCGACACAAGATTTCTTTTTCTATCCATATTTCATCTCTGATAATTTTCCTTTCTTCATAAAAACACCATTTGTCTATCTAATAACAATATTTGATTAAATTATTGATGGTTAAAAGCACATATTTTAATTCTCCCCATGCCCCAATAACAGTCTTTACCATTTAATGGCTGAAATAGCGGGAAATGGCGCGAGGCGGTTTAATATCACATGACTATCAACATGACACGTGACTTGTCAAACAACCCGTCGGGTTTTGATTGGTTAAACACGTGACCTTACGGGAGAGAGGAAACACACTCCATTATTAAAGCCTGTTCATTCTAATTATTAAACAAAGCGATAATTAATTAGCTGAATTCGATGATTGGTCGAATCAGTTTTGGGGTCTATGACTTCCATTACAAATGACTTCGTGATCCTATCTCAATATTGACAATTGGATTATCAGGTTGATAATTGATCCATTTATAGGCTAGAGACAATTCTGTATAAAATTGTTGAAGAATAAAATAATTCATAGTGCTTTTATTTTGATTGTAAAGTTTATCGCATGAATGAATGTATGTATGACATGGGGTTTAAAATCTTACTTTAATTCACCTTCCGGGTTATTGTTTATTGTCTGGTAGACATGTGTGGGTGTATTAAACATGCATTATGCAAGCGCTAAAATGACTATTGCAAGTCTGTCTTTAGGTCTTAAATATTATCTAAATTTTTAATTAGACATTAATTAACTTATCCAGGCCATAATAAACACTCGATGTAATCGCAAGTCTACGATATTTAGTGGATTATGATCCGATTTGCTGCTCAACTTTCTTTCATTATTAAGTCATAAAGTGGATAACCGAGACTATGTTTTGTTTTAACTTATCGACTTTCTCGGTTCCCAGGGAATCCATTTGACTGAAACTTGCAGCAAATTTTTAACTATTATAGTGAGAACTGCCAACTCTATCGAATCTCCAATAATGTATCTTAGCAGTTATTTTATTCTTTTCCAACTTTATACAGTTGTTAAGCAAAAAACAAACTTAACACTTAAGCCAACCGAAATAAATTTGAAAAAAGGAAAATGGAAGATATAAAAAGAAAATAAAACCAAGTACGAACAATCCAAACCATTAGACAAAATTTGAAGTCCTAAAAAATGTTAAAGGCAAAATAGTGTGATATACTTTTATATTTTTTTTTCTCATTGAATAGTTAATATGTAGAATATTTGATTTTGTACGAATACTTACTGTATCAACTGTCTGTTTGATAATTAAATGTAGAGAATATTTGAGAACCACCCTGAGGCATGAAGGGAATATCATGTACTAATCCTAGACACGCTGACTATTCTGCTAATCATGAAGTTAGCTGACTAGTTTAGTAATCAAGAACTAAGCTGATTAGTATACTAAACGTGACAAGTTGATTAGTACACCATGTATAAATGACACTTAAAATACTAAACTTAGCTGACAATTCTACTAATTATGAATGGTACATAAAAGAGCTAAATCGCGAATATTTGGGACCTTTAAATGTTATCTGAATGTATATTTGTAAATGAATGTACATGTATATAAACTGATTTACATTCTATGGTTTCCGTTTTTCCTCTAATTTCAAATAAGCTATGTTCGGAGAAATACACCAGAAGTCTCAATCAAGTAGCAATCTCTGGCGTCTGGTTATTCCAATCTATTGCGCAGGCTCTCCAGATAATAATATGGCGTCGACGTTTGGCATGCCTTATGGAATCTATAGTCTCGTTCTTTCTTGTACCTTGTTAAAAATGACACTGGGACGCATTATAATACATGTTTCGAGTACCAATGGTAAAATGTTTATTTTGTCTTAAAATATTGGATATCAGAAGCTTACCTTTTCTTGGTAAGATAACATCAATGTTGATTTATATTGACAAATAATTCATGTTTTCTTTGTGATAGATTTTGCTTGATTTTGAGTTGGAGTTTTAGCTAAAGTTAGCTGATAATTCTTCTAATCATAAATATTAAAATTAGAGGATAATTCTAATAATCATGAATGGTTTTTAAAATACTAAATCTGATAATTTTACTAATCATAAATGGTACCGAATTACTAAAGCAAGCTGACTATTCCTGTCCATAATATCGCAACGAATGTATTGAACGTTAAAAATTGTAATCAACAAGCTGATTATTTTACTAATCATAAACGATACTTGAAATACTAAAACAAGTTGATTAATAAACTAATAATGAATGGTGGTTGTATTAGTAGAATACTAAAGTAAGCTAATTATTACTACTAATGGTATTTAAAATACTAAATGAAGCTCACTATACCACTAAGCATGAATGGTAGTTAAATGTAACTAAAAATACTTGAATAAGCCTACTGATCTATTTATGGAATCTCAAATATTCAAATCTCACTAATCTGTTTATCATCAATGTGATTTAAAATACAAAAATAAGCCCACAGTTCTATGCAAATAGATATGTAACAAATCTGGGTTTAAAAGGTTGCTGTTCTAGTCTGTCATTATTTATCTATAGAGAGTATGAAATCGATATAATAATAAAAGTTAAACTGACGTATGATGGACAGATTGTAATTAGATTGATAGGTTGATCATATTTAATAATACACATCTTTATATTTTCATATAAACAGAGCGTGTTCAGTCAATGCAGGTAAAGATATAATATCATTTAAACTAACAATTAAACGGAAACGTCTAGTCGCCCTGATTACTTTATTACATTAGAAAATAAATCTCAGTCATTGATAATCCCCTTCTCCCTCTGTTTAAACTTATTGTGTACTAATAATGGTCTATAGGTCGATTGTCTACGAAAAAGATTGTATTGACGTCTTCGATTTTTGTATAATGAAGAAACGGAATTATTTATAATGGATAGTCTGCGATGAATAGGGATTAAAGTAAAGTCATGCAGTTCGCTCCAATAGGAAGGCGAGTTGGTATCAATTACATATAAAAATTGTCAGGCTAGATAAATATTAGGCGACCGGAAGACATTGAAATGATTCCGCCACGATTAGAATCTCCGCCATTCTGGCACGGAATTCTGGGTCACGCGACATTTCGCGCTTGAAAGAAGTCGCCCGGAAGTGAAATAACGGAAATACTAGAGAGTTCCATTAGGGTTATCCATCAAGATGGCGGGTATTAAGAGGATAATCGCCTCGATTTCAATGCACACATTGATCGAGTGTTTGTTATAGCTTTAGAAAATGGCTTCGGTTTTTCTGTATTTAACCGGAAATAAGGCAGGAGATTGTTTGAATTCTAATTTACCAATTGACCCAAACAAGGCAGTCGATAACGTCACTTCCGATTTTTTCTTAGCGAAGGTGACAAGCCGGATGATTTTGTAACTAAAGTGATATTAATTTCATTGACTTTGCGTCGATTGAAGAATGGATAAATATTTACGTTTTGAATCACTGGTTTCACGTGAATGAGACGATTTTTATGTGAACCACGTACAGGGGAAACCAGGGTAACAAGTCAAAGAAATGATTCCAAGATTGTATAATGGCGGAATTGTACGGAACAGGTCAACGAGAAACAACGAGGAAAATTGTTTAAGTGGTTTTTAAGAAAGTGTTTTCAAAACCAACATTCAAATCCAGTTGACCAAATATAAATAACCTTTTAGCTTAATCAATGATTTAAAATGGTTGACAGACTTAGGATGAATGGAGGCTTTCAGTAGAAAGTTTTGAAGTCTGTTTTACAATCAGATGCGCAATTGTTTCTCTCACGAAAATTTACATGTCTTCGTTGTTTTTAACCTAAACCTAATTCGTCACCACATATCATATTACAGTAGACGGGTCGCGTAATGACCCGAACATTATGTAAGGAAAACAGAACTGTCAATTTCATTTGACCATCATATTACAGTGGCGTTTTAGAACAATTTAACCACCACGGCCCTCGTGGGCTAGCGATAACCCTAAACCTAACCAACAATCCACATATTATGACGTCATGTACCAGACTGTCTTCGATCTAGCGTTTCCCCATATTTCATTTCTTTTCTATCATGAAATTAAATTAATCTGATTAAAATACAGATCTATATTTCGTTTCTTTTTTTATACTTTCGATACTGGGAGATCGCGTCGGGGATCATATGAGCGATTTTGACCCTATGACGTCAGACATTAGAGAAACCAATCATCGTTGATGTTTCAAGTAAGAAACCCACAGTTCCGTGCATCGCCAGCCAAGAACTTGCCCCAACACACCGTTTCATTCGCTTAACCCTCAAATCAACCAGAACGCGGGCTATATAACAACTCTTCGAGATGCTATTGCAGTAAAGACAAGTAAAACGAAATTTTGAACAATAAAAAAACCCAAACGAAATAGGATCTGTGTTTTGAACATGGGATGGACAGTGTAAACGTTGATGTATACATGTACATAGATTTGATGAAGAACATGTGGCTATAGAAATAATAACCGTGTTTTAATCTCAAAATGACCGATATATAGGCGTTGATGGGACGCCAAACTACACGTCTTTACAGAATTAAGACCACAAGAAAAAAACTACAACGCATATATTAGTTACGCGAACTGATTTTATATGTATTTACTGCTCATGGTCAAGAGGCCAAGATGTGTCTCTGTCGAATTGTCCCAGCAAAAATCATGACTTAACGATGGGACACTCGGCAAACCTCGTAAGATTTCGGGAATCTAAACTCGGCTGTATGATGAATTCCGCCATATTGGAACTACTTTAAAGGTCCCGGATGAAACATGGCTGCGCCCATTCCAAACACAAGTTGGCGACCTATTTGGCTAGCGACCTATTCGACCGATCCAGCTGTAAGATAATGACGAAATTACACGTCTATTCTGAGCTGAAGGAATGGATAAAAAATAATATATTCTACTTTCATTTGATAGACATAACGTTGGATTTTATTGGTTGATAAATAGAGACTGTTGTCTTTACTCTAAATAGGTTTCCAACGAACAGGTTGCAGCTCGATCGGTCGAATAGGTCGCTAGCCGAATAGGTTCCCAATTTGTGTAATAGCGTCAAGTTTTCCTGTTAAAGTAAACCTGTAGCCGCATCGCAAATGTATGGGCGTAGGTACATATCACTTACTGTCATACATCCGAGACTAGATGTAGTTGACGTAGTTTCCGGAATCTGTCGAGATTAGTCGAGTGAACGATGGGACAGGCGATTTGAGGAGAACAGCATGGCGGAGGGGACACGGGAGCGCCACCTGCGCAATCTCAGTGACAAATATGATGCCATCGCCATACCTTTTTCGTTAACCCTTATGTTAAAAAAGTGCCTAAAATGATGACCGAGAAACACGTCCATCATAATATCAAGGGGAGGGAACACGAGAGCGCCACCTGTGTAATCCCAGTGATAAATATGATGCCATCGCTAGGCCGTTTTCGTTAAACCTTATTAAAATAAGTGCCTAAAACGGTGACCAAGACACGTGAGTCTATAATATGGAGTGAGAAATCCGCCTGGCCACCACAAATCATCTGATAAACGAGATGTTCATTATTTATCATTGCTAATAACATGGCGCACAAGATGGTGTTTCTCGCGAGTAACTGTTCGTCTCAAGTAGAAGTCATGTCTTTGTTTACTCGTCACTCACTAATTATTTGACTTGGACTTCAACTCGTTTGTTCAACATTCAATAGCACATTATTTTCACTCCATTCTAACTAACAATTGCCTCAGATTAACAATGTCCTCCAATTGTTTCAATTCATCAAGCGATGTTTTATCGTCGCCCTCTCGGGATTTCTCGTTCGAGCCTCATTACCATAATCACCACCAGTCGGGTACCCTTTATAATCTTGATTATCCAGCCCATTTAGAGTTTCAATAACTTTCTCTGTGTGTTATTTCTGGAAAGAGGAAAATGTGATTGGGAGTTTCCAAAAAGTCTTTACGATTTTATGTAAGCATTTCGTTACCGAAATATAAGACTGACAAATGTCAGGAAAAATAGCTATTCCCATTAATTTCATGGTCACCCATATTTTTTATGCAGAAAGGTTACACTTAATTGAACCGTATACCTAGTGGCAGAAACAAAACAGATTACTCAAAAATGTACATTATTCCCATGTTCCCGATGCATGTTTACTTTACAATTCCCGAACTTCTAACTCCATTTACTTCACACATGTGAACAGTAGCGTCAAATCAGAGGTTGTGACACAAACACACTCCAATCAAATAGAGCGACCTCCACAGAAACCTTGAAAATTGAACGAACCTTAAGCC
This sequence comes from Patella caerulea, assembly GCA_036850965.1. Taxonomy (NCBI): domain Eukaryota; kingdom Metazoa; phylum Mollusca; class Gastropoda; family Patellidae; genus Patella; species Patella caerulea. The sequence continues at coordinate 31,830,174 of JAZGQO010000008.1, forward strand.
AGGCTGACACTTGCACGACTTTTGGCCACGATTTTGTCGTGCCCATCAGTGTCCACATTGACACGAACTGGCACGACGGGTTTGCGCATTGTTTATGCACTTCAGGATTAAAACCACGATTTCAATCGCAGCACGAATCGTGATATTGGGAATCTAGCATTAACGAAATTCTGGCTTATTGTCAACAGCGTTACATCCAACTCGCGTTTGGATTTCTTTAATGTTCTGCAAATGGTATGAACTTCTCCTCACTTGTCATACCATGCGAAGGACTAGAGGTTCTTCAGTGCCCCCTTGTCATGGGGAAACTAGACTGCAAAAATCACAAGGAACTTTGCCCGGGTTAGCGAGTCAGCACTATACCAATCTACCGTAGCCCCCCAGACATACTAAGCCAGATGAGTTGACTGACATTTTAAGTCCCAATTCGACGATTTCCGTTGAAAACACTTAGTATATTTCGAGATTTTTAAAAAGTATTTATTGTGCTTTCATTTCATTAAATCGAAAAGGTTTAAATAACCCTTATATACATGACATTTAAGATGGAGTAGAACCGTATTACAAAACAGTATACTACTTTTTGAATATGGCTGTCATTTAGGTTAGAGATATATTCTCGAAATGGCATAGATAGTTCTCTGGGAGCAGAATGTCCTCTAAAGTGAATATTAATACAAATCACACTACTATATACACAAAAATCAATGAAGTGATTATATTAGTATAAATACTGCCTGCACATTATGATTCTTATTAATATTACCTTTCCTACTTTATATAAATATATGATAGGTTTGCTAAAGGGATAAAAGGTTTCTAATGAATAAGTAATGATAAACATACATTAGCTGGAATAATTATTAATAATGAATAAATATACACACATTAGCCCCAGTAATTTATATATTTAATTATATCAATATTGTCATAATAGATTCGCCTTTAAAGAACATTAATATACATAAATATTAGTATTAACACGATACTTCTACTGTTTTAGTAGCTGAAATTGTGTTTGTTGTTTAATCACCATGATATTTCTATTGTAATATTTATACTAATTGGTGGGAACAAAACTTAATTCCCTTTTTTTTTAGATCACGGTGTTCAAATCTATGTTATAAAGTCACATTTATTTTTTTTTTAAATTCATCATGTTGCAGTAACGTGGATTACTAATATTTGAGCATTCGTTTGGAACACCTTTCCCGCTGGTAGCAAATTAGGTATACATGGTCCTGTTCATGTATTAAGTTAAAGGGGCATTACCACTCCCAATAAGAAAATATTGATAATTAATTTCATATAATATTTAAATAATCATACACAGCTGAAATGTGCACTACCCATGAATTAAATTCCAGGAATGATGTGTAAGACTGCAATGTAGCGTCTATCACGTTTACGGGTCTTTTGGCAACATGATGGCAACATTTATTCTCTCATAACTCCAATTCTGTCGACCAAATTTGAGAACAAATCTGTTACACACTTTAGCCACTATCGTGTTCACGTTTTTTTTGGCAAATCGGGATAACTCTGGTACAGAAGGTCATGAAATGCCGAATATCGATAGGGTTCACCCTTTCGTGTTTAAATAGCACAAGCCACGGTTAATCATAGAAAATTCAACAATTGGAAAGACAAAGAAACGTGTATGCCGCATAAATTAATTCCTTTATTTATAACAAAAACAAACCAATCAGCGAAGATTGCGAAATTGAAAGTACTTTTTTAAATGCTGATCGATTGGAGAATGGGAAAATCCGGCCTTTAAACATAGTCATAATACGATGTTCATGGGGATGAAAACATGTAGGCTAATTGACTCGTTAAGACATTGAATTGTTTAATGTACTGTAAATATTTAACATACATTAAAATTCATCATTCAGTTAAAGATACATTACCACGTTCAAACTGGGTGATTTGATGAGTCACGTGACTTGGTTGTCTCGGTACCGAGCAACGGGTTCGAAGCCGGTCGAGAATTCGTTGCTATACTAGGTGATGTTGTCTTTAATCATAAATATCGAATCCCAATAAATTCTCGGATTAACCACTGTCCGTGTGTGTGTGTGATGGTGTGTGTGTTTTTTTTTTTATATCACTAACGCTAGGAGATAAGTAAATCTTCACGTGTTACCTCAATCTGAACATCTGAGACACGCTACCTTCGGAGAAGTACGTCATAAATTTCGTCACGTGAGTTACGTTTGGTGTTACCTTTGACGTTACTCGAGCAGACATCACTAATCGTCGGTTTGCCGGATAGGGAATCCCTTAAATTTGTGTCCTGTATGCACTCCATGGGTGAGTTTGAAGGGGGTCCAGTATTTCTCTTGAAAGATTGGATGTTTCTACTTTCCACATATACCAAAATTGCGATACTTTTATTGGAAATAACCACACCACAAATATTTTTCTGGCAAAGTATTTTTAAAGTACTATAGGTATTATATAAATATATTATTAATTTTCAACAATAATCATCTTATTGACTATAATTTAATATATACTATAATGACTATTTCAATATGAATATTTAACTAGAGAATATAGTTATTAACTTGTTATTTTTATCTATATTACACACCATTGGGTTGCCTGTTATGTCGTGGGGTTGGGAGTGCCGTGCTTCGACCTCTAGCTGGCTGGTCACCCCTGGTATGAGCGTATGCATGGAGATAATGACGCCTTCCCAACCTCGTGGGTTTCCTCCGGGCACTCCGGTTTCCTCCCACTGCTAATCACCCCTACGCGCAAGCGAAGTATTGAAATAAAATTAAACCTTATGTTCATCCCGAGATGACCTAGTTTGTGTCGAGTGGACGTTAAACCCCATTTCTCCCTCTCTCTCTCTCTCTCTCTCTCTCTCTCTCTCTGTTATGTCGTTTTAAAGGCTTTGACCTCAATACTAAAATGAACATCTCTATAATGGCATTACCCCTCTCGACGCACCACTACTTATTTGTCCCCTGTAAGGTCTGTAAATTACTTCCAACCTTCAACCACCTCTCATTATTTACACGGAATTTATCTGATAAAGACCACAAAAACTATGTTTTTCTAGGACTAATTTACGAAAATCAATTATATATAGCTATGGAACTAAACCTAATCAAGTCAAGTCATGAGCAAGCGACATTTTTATAAAACTGTGCGGACTTACTAAATGAATGAGGTGTGTTATTGGATGCCCCAGGAATGTACTTTACATAGTTGAATCGGAATGACCCAATAATATCTCTGAATTTTAATGAGATTGGTGTAGTTTTAAACCAGCATAGAAATTGTTTGTAAATTTGGTCTAAATTTCGTTTTACTTTCCGTTAATATTATAAAAAAAAAACCGAAACGAAATATCTATGAATTGTAACCAGATTGATGTAGCTTTAAACCAGTCTAGAAATTGTTTGCAAAGTTGATCTATAAATGATATAAATAAAAATTATACAATAGTGTTTTTATCTCAGCTTGACAACAATTCATTGTAAAAGACAATAGTCTGAACATTCTTTATCAGAATCGTTTTCTTGGTTTCATCTTTCGGTTTAAACCTTGTCTAGGAATAGGTTTTAATGCCGTCTGAATGACGATTAGGGAATTAGTTGTGGAAAAAACGTGATCCAATATTAGGTAATAACGCTCACATATAGGATTTACATAAATTGAAGAAGACAAGGAATAAAAACAAGTCTCTTTGTGATTTGTTTTCAAATCGCATTATTTTATATTCAAAGAAGCAGATCTGCCAATAGTTTTCAACGTTACTCCACAGAATGTATTAGGGTTGGTGGCATGGATGGACTTTCTTCTTGTACAACGTCCACATCCACCGATGATGATATCGCAGACAAAAGTGACACATATAATGTTTGGTGTTTTCAAAGTAGGTGGTATTCGAGTCACGGATTGCGTAAAGTAATATCTACTTATTTTTCAGTTCTTTTATAAGCGTCATTTTCGGTTCACATCCGATTAAATATCATTTATCTCACTGCAACCAGTTTCTGTTTACACGTAATCATATTTATAAGCACAACAAATTAAATCTTTCACATGTATATGGATGTAAAACAAACGTTTGTTATCGTGTAATCGATAGGTGTGTGTGTGTGTGGGGGGGGGGGCGCCGAATGGTTATCGTCACACACTTCCCCCATTCTTAGTAAGAAAATTTTATAATACTGCTAAAATTTTAGGTCAGTTTCTTAGTTAGGGGCTAACGCCCGCTGCCACCGAGGATGATGAATTAGAACACGTTAATATATCTATTTATCTATTTACTGTGAGTTGAAAACATTATTGTATTGTTATTGTTAGTTATTTTAGAACTAGCCAATAAACAGTGATTGAGTTGTTGTGTTTTATCGTCAGTTCAAATGAAATTATTTCCTGGATTATAGCATCGATTTATATCACGCTTAATTTCACCTGTATTGTAAACACACCTCTTTAATAACTCTCTCTTTTTGTTTATCCCAGGTAATGATCACATTTGCCTTTCAAATCTATAGAATAAATTGAACGGTTCCAGTACATGCTTCTAGATTATTACCAGCTTGTGTTCTTGTTTTCGTTAAACAACAAAACAAATAAATACATTCGCACAAGTCAAGTAGATTTCGAACAAAATAGATAGATAGATAGATAGATAAATGGGTGGATAGGTAGATAGATAGCTTTCGAACAAACTGGATAGATAGATAGATAGATAGATAGATAGCTAGATAGATGTTATTCAGGATATAAACATAGTCCAAAATTAGGATTTAGCATACGTCTTTTCTGTCTTTTTATTCTGAGTAAATATAATTTAAAAATCCATTAGCTGTTGAAACTTTTAACAATGCAAACGGTGGACTATTTGACGAGTCGTAAATCCTTTCTTTTCCATGTTCACATCTTCTATTGGAACATGTTTACAATGTGTGGAACCCTAAATCATCCTAATAAGGAGCCAGTAAAACTAAAACCAAATTACATTTAAGACGAACAATAAATATTTGAAACTAATATACCGCTGTTCAATGAACCGACCAGACAATTCAATTTACATGACAAATCTTATTACCCCTGCCTTGTAATTCATTCTTATCCTGCCCTGAGCTCCATTGATCCCTGGATTCGACTCGCGTATAAAAACACAAGCTTCCCTTATATTGTTTAAAACGGTTTCGGTGTCAACGAGTGGAACAGCCTGAACGTTACGGCTGATTCTAAAATCTGCAGATTGAAATCAAATCGCTTTGAGTGATCAGTCAAACTGGTGATAGCTACTTGGTCTTACGGCTTGACAGTTCCAAACCCCTCCACTTTATAGCCACCATCTTAAAATACAGTCACGATTAACGCGTCTTTTAAATACGCCAGTATTACAATTGGATAACGTCGTGTTGACAAGGACTACGTCTAGTGTCGTAGCAGATTTAGCGGGGATTTAGAGCCCACCTATTGGCGCGCGACTCAATTATACGAATCACACTGGTTTTATTAAGTAGCGACTGGTGTGAATCTGTTCGGGTCTTTATCAAAGTAATTTGTTATCTTGTTCAAGACGAGCAGCCAACACTTTACGCTTTGTTCAAGTCAAGAAGATTAGTATTTCGTTTCGTGGAGTCTTTCCAAGTCTGAATATAGCTCTATCAATCAAACGCTGGTCAAATGGCCATTTATTACATGTGTCACTTGAACGATCTTTACCGCTTTCATCGTGTTAACATTTATAGCCCTATCTTATCCCACAATTCACTACACAATATGGCGACAAATCAGCAAATGGCTGGCCATTTCTTGTAATGGCCATTAAATTAACCATTAACGAGTATTCACTGCCGGGAAATTGATGTAAGCAACAAATTTAACAGTATTTCTTATGTGCTATAGACAAATTTTCAAATTTCGTATAAATTGTTTTCTTCCGCTCCGTAATTTCAGAAATCGGACAATTCAAAATCTGTACATAAGAATGATTGAAAGTAAACTTAGTTGATCGAATAACTAATAATGACTGTCTTAAAGGGAAAACACAGACACCAGAATAGTCTTTTAGTTGGCAGAATACAAATATTCATTTCCTCATTTGATTTATGTAACTCCTGTTTAACTTAACACCTTGGTGTAAAAATGGCACAAGTAAAACGGAATATATAAGTGTACAAACCTTTCTATAGTGGTCATTTACATAGAACAACTTAACAAAATCAAAATCATTGAATGTTACAATACCGATACATTACGTCACAGTTCTTCAGTAAGTTGTTTCTTCAGATCTAGTTTGTTTCTTCTTTTAAGAGAGAAAGAGAGATAGATAGAGAGAGAGAGAGAGGGGGAGAGAAATGGGGTTTAACTCCCACTTGACTCAAATTAGATATTTCGGGACTAACACATGATTCACTTATATTTCAATATTTCGCTTTGTGCGTAGGGGCCTTTCGCAGTGGGAGGAAACCGGGGGACGCGGATAAAAACCCACGAGGTTTGACAATCGACTCTACTCCTTGTGACGAACATCCGGAGAACCGAAACCACGCCACGTGGCTAAATGACAGGCCTTATGATACAGCGCACACGTACTAACCATTCAGCCACCTATCACCCCTTTTCCTTTTAAACACCCATTTGTACTGGAACAACCTAGTGAGCTTGATATTTATTATTAGTTTAAGAGTTATTATGTGTGGCTAATTATGTAGAAATCCTAAACGACTTTACTAATAAACGGTATCATTCGAAATCTGTTTAACGACTCGTAAATTAAGCCCGCATTTGTTTTATCGAAATCCCATAAAAAAGAATCGGCATGTATATTAATGGTAAGTGATTTCATATTTCAAAATAACACGAGATGGGAAATTTTACGAGAATGGAATGGTTAAAATGCTAATAATGATCTTAAACATTAGATTGAGTTGGACGTCATAATAAAACATCCATTAAAACGTCACGTAATGAGACACGAGACCTTTTCTTTCATTTTAAATTTGACATGAAAAATAGTTTTCATCCTCTTGACTAAACAAACCCAGTGATTTTAATTTATTTTCTTCAATCAATTCGGCGATATCTTTATTAGTTTCTCGTCTGAATCGGACTCGAGAGAGTCTTTACCGCGTTCCGTGTCCGTTCTCTTATTGGTGCTTTAAAACATTTGATAAATAACAATGGCGCAGTAACGGGCGTTATGAGGTTGAGTTCATTGTGTAGACTTGGACCAGGTATCGGTTGAGTGGTCCTGTCTGTACTCGAGGGGGCCATCTTAACCATCGTTATAACACTGTAAAACTAAGATTTTGATTATCATGACCTTTCAGCTCATCTATTGTGTAAATTTCATCCTGAAAATCCACAGAAATTGTCCATTTATAGATAAAAGCCAGTCTAATCAAATTATTGATTATTCCGGTTAAAACATTTGTTAAAAACCGATTCAGTTCATCAATGGTCGCCTCAAAAAGTAGTTCTAAGAATTTGCTTAATAAATTCTGACTAATCGAACTGAAATGATTGGGTACAGAAGGGCATTGAAATAAGCTTTATTTTTAATTAAAATAAAAAAAGATTGACGAATAAAATCGGGTTAAACTATTGTATATTACTGAGTGGTTATTGATGACAATTTATTTATATATTTTGTTGATGATAAAATGTTTATATTGATGATAATATGTTTATGTTGGTGATATACTGTTTATATTGGCGATAAACTGTTTATATTGATGAAAAACTGTTTGGCGATAAACTGTTCATATTGGTGATATACTGTTTATATTGGCGATAAACTATTTATATTGATGAAAAACTGTTTGGCGATAAACTGTTTATATTGGTGATATACTGTTTATATTGGTGATGTATTGTTTATATTGGTGATGTATTGTTTATATTGGTGATATACTGTTTATATTGGTGAAAAACTGTTTATATTGGCGATAAACTGTTTATATTGATGGTATGCTGTTTATATTGATGAAAAACTGTTTATATTGGCGATAAACTGTTTATATTGATGATATGCTATTTATATTGACGAAAAACTGTTTATATTGGCGATAAACTGTTTTTATATTCGATACACAGTTTATATTTGTGATAAACTGTTTATATTGATAATATGCAGTTTATATTGACGAAAGAATATCTACATTGACGACATACTGTTTATATTGAAGATAAACTGTTTATACTGATAACAAACAGGTTGTTTATATTGCTATTAAATTGTTTAGGCTGATGATAAACAGACTGTTTATATTGCTGTTTATGCTGATGATAAAAAGATTGTTTATATGCTAATAAACTGTCTATATTGGTGATAAACTATTTATATTAACGATAAACTATTTATATGAAGAATAAAATGTTTATATTGATGATAAACTCTTTATATTGATGATAAACTGTTTATATTAATGATAAACTGTTTATGTCGATGATAAAGTTTTTATGTTGATTTTTTGATGGTAAATTGTTTATATTGACGAAGGGCTATTTATATTGCTGATAAACCGATGGCAAAGTATATACATTTGTATTACATTGATAATGAACTGTTTATATGGATGATAAATGTTTATGTTGATTACGACGTGTTTATGTTGATGAAACTGTGTTTATGTTGATGAAACTGTGTTTATGATGGTGATGAATTGTATATATCAATGGTTAACTGTTAATATACATTACTGACTGTTTATATCGATGATACACTATATATAATATATATACTAATGTGGAAATAACAAAAAATGAAATGAAATGAAATGGGGTTTAACGTCCTACTCTTTTACACCTAACCTGGGCTAATGGAAGACGGGCATACGCCATACAGTGCTATGAGGGAAATTTTGCCCGGGCAGCGGCGCTACGGTATACTCTTATATCGAATTCCAACTGCCAAGGGATCTTTTACGTGCACTCCAATGTGTACACGGGACCTCGATTTTTCGTCTCATCCGAACGGCTAGGCAGCTGTCCTTGTCAGGCTTTCCTTCTGCATCACTGACAAAGGGAAATCACGCCGGAAAATCGAGATGAACTTTCTCGGCCAATGCACGGATCGAAAACCCGACCTCCAGGCTACCGAACCAGCGCCTTATCCACTTAGCCACCGTGACTGTGACCCCGTGGAAATAACGTTCAAAATGTTTTAGTTGAATAAATGTCATATTAGGTATTTGTTACAGAATTCATCATCCACCTCGAATAATCAAATGGTACTTGGGTAGAGTCTAGTCGTCTAACATGTGTTCTTTTGAAGGGTCTGTCCAACCTCATTCCCACTATGTCCGTTACCTGCAAACAAATTATATTTAGTGTACGTTACCGCCCCTCAACCACCATCTCTCTTTCTCAGAAATGTTGCGTCGATCGTCAGGGTCTCTCCAAGAAAGTTAGGAAAACTTGACGGCCGCAAAGGCATTGTCCTGCTCGTGATTGCAACAACTGTATTATGGTCCAATATAGCTTAACATAGGTCTATATAGCAGAGTGTAGGGAACTCGCCTCCACGGGAATATTTTGTTAAATTTAACCGCCGCAGATGCGTTTTTTCTCTCTATTCTAGCCCGAGAGTTTCTTGGAAGTTTTTCAACCAAAATCCAGCTCTACGCCGACTTGATTTCCTGTCGTAGTTGCATTCACAAATAATAATCAATGCCCGAATAATGTCGGACAAAGCATTATGGCTCCCGACAAAACGTTTTAATCTGCAGTCAATTCTGTAAACATTCACAGTTTTCAATTATAAGAAAAGTAAAATTAGTGTCAAAAAATTAGGGGAGCAGCTGCCCCCATGACTCGTGCGTGCGCCTATGCACTCACCGCCTTACTGGTGTGCCCAAGAAATGTGATTGTCCAAAAATTAGGGGCGACATCACCCCCCCCCCCCTTAGTTCGTACTCCTACACACTTTCTTTCCCTTCTGCCTCTCTGTGCTCGTCTGTCTGTCTCATGTCCCCGTCCCTCACTCTCTCTTGGAGTTGGATGAGCGAATAGTTAACACGTGCGCGCTGTATTATAAGTTCTGTCATTGAGTCACCTGGCGAGGTTTCGAATCCCCGGTTGTACATGACAAGGAGTAGGGTCGCCTGTCCAGTTCCGTGGGTTCTCTCCGGGTACTCAGGTTTCCTCCCACTGATAAAGACTCCTACACAGGACGTTAAACCTACCCCCCCCCCTCTCTCTCTTTCTCTCTCTCACACCAAACGCTCCCCCCCTCTCTCTCTCATTCTTGACGTAGGAAAAATAGGCGATCCGTGAAGATGACATATGTTTCTAAATACATTGTTTACGGTGGTATATAGCTACTTATTATAAAATTAACACAATACATATTTCATGTAGTTTACTTTACCCAGGAGATGTTTATAGGACGAGGATACTGTGTGTCTATTGATATCTGACATTGAGCGTGATTAATAGACATCTAGTAAATAAAAGATAATCCACGTGTCTCTTGTTTTGCTGTTTATAATGCAATCATGCGATTAATAAATTATACTCATTAAAACAGCATGGAATAGGGAATAAATATAAGATATAAAGTATCTGAATAAAACACTCTTTGGAACGAATTTTAATAAGATGGGAAACCAGCATCGTATTGCCACAAATGAACAATGATTTCTCCACTGATTTTAAATGATGTTAATTCTCGTCTCTTAGACTGACTTTAACTTTTTCAAAAAATTGCGTCAGTAGAACGCTTTCTATCATAGATGGGGCACCATGTGACAACCGCTTGCCGCTTGCCCAACAGCACTTATGAGGTTCATCATAGAAAAACTTGAGATATGCAAGCTAGAAGTAGAGACAAATAAACATGCAATTTTCCGCCCTATATTTCAACCTGCTACTCAACCTCTTAACTCTTGTATCCTCCCACCCCAAATTCATGAATATTGACCAAATCAAAAAATGTATATTCAACCCCCTTTCTTTAATTAAACACCAAACAGTCAACACAGATCGGGGGAAAAGGAGAAAGGAGGACAAAGATTCAAAACAGCTTGGCCCTTGTGACGGCATATGATTAATTGGTGGGCTGTTTCCGAATTGGGCGGCAGTACGTAGTCGAGAATATCCCGTTGTCTAAGGGCGAAGATAACCTTTCCACTTGTCACTGGCATAGTAGTGCTTATCCAATAGGCATTCGGATGTAATGGCGCACCAAGGTATCTCTTGTCGCTAACTTTATCAGTATGAGGACTTTAATATCATTGACAATTTGTTATATAAAGTCAAAACTTTGCTCGGTTATATTTTGTAATGTAAATTGTAATTATCTTATTTACTATGAAAAACCTAACCTATCATGGAATGTCATCATTAACCCCAATCACACTAGTCCGTATAATTACTTCCAGCAAGCATTGGTTACCTGTATCCATATATTTACATGTGTTATCGAGGTACATATACACATATTTGTATTAGTGGTAATTAATATGGTCTTTGTACACGCCATAAGCTACTTTATACATCGATTTGCTGACCGATCAAAGCCTACTAAAGCCTATTATGCTATCCATATGTTAACCTGGGTCACATAAATAATTCATGACGAGCGATTGAAATGGAAAGTTTAATAAAGAATAACCAGACACTTTCAATGAAAGACAAACTGCAATGTGCTCATTTCAATTCATTTCATTCCATCTGTAATCATGCTTTGTGTTAAAACAGTTAGCTGTTTGGTCTAGCTGTACTGAAAGGGACCAGTTATTGTATTCTTCTGTCTGTTCGTTCAGCTGTTTATTTATTTGTTTGTTTTAATTTTGAGTTCTCCCTTTTCCCAATTATGACCGTTTAATTTTATCTAGATTTAATATTCAATAACTATGGGAGTTATTTCACACTGTCAAATTTGGTAGAAACCAGGCCATATTTTATAGAAACCAGGCTATATTTTATAGAAACATATCTATATCATGTACATGTACATTGTTAAAGAAAACGATTCACATACTGTCCACTTAATAGGAAGCCGAACATCCAGCTACTTAAGTTGGTTAAACAGAAAATCTCATTTCCTTTTTTGGTCCCACGCGGCTTTTCAAAAATGGAACATTGTAGTATATGGGGGCCACTGCCCTTTTTGTTAACTTTCGTGGTCCCATACTAATCTGGTCTGGCCATCGGCACCAAATTTCTATATAGGCGGTGTACCCTGCCAATTGCCAGTTACAGCGAGTGTTGTAAATATTAACTTTATTCACAGCGGGCTCAAGAATTATTCAGACACATTTCATAATCTGGTCCGAGCTCTCAAAAAATATCTTTGATCCGGAAACACAAAACTTTGAACATAGTTTCTTATTGATGTATTTGATACATTGAAACAACAAAAGATTTATTTAGGGCTATATTTTAGTTAAAATAAGGCGTCAATTTTAAGTAAATTCTTAACGGAAGTCTATCAATGCGTTGTGAACTCGGGGCCTGATCTCCCTAAAATGATTATGCAACTCCTTTAAATGTAGATTAACATTATTAATAGATAGACATTAATATATAAAAATGTATATATATATATATATATATATATATATATATATATATATATATATATATATATATAGTCATGTCTTAATAAAAGACACGGCTACCCATGGAGATGAAGGGTTCAACGCCTTATATACAATCTAATTAAAATATAAATCTATATTTCGTTTCGATTTTTTTTATACTTTCGATGGCCTACTCTCATGTAGATCGAACTAGTTATAGTGGGAGATCACTTTCTATGACGTCAGGTATCAAGCACGGGACGTTTAACCCGATAACGTCAGTCATTCGATTAACCAATTATCGACCGCCATGCTTTTTAAAATCTACTTTTGTTTTGTTTTGATTTCTATCCGCTGGTAATATTTACCCACAGTTTCACGCATGAAAAGGTCAAACGGTCCATTCGACAGACCATTTGATTGGCTGACCACTCATTTCAGGCAGAACACGACTTAAATAACAAGTCTTCCAGCTCCAAGAGTAGTAAAGACAAGTAAAAACGAAATTTTGAACTATAAAAAACGAAACGAAATTGAATCTGTGTTTTAATCAGATTGCCTTATATAATGAGTACCTAAACGTTTCACAGATAGCCGCCAATAGCACAATGAGTTTAGTAGAAAAGTACCTGTACCATGTTGAGTTTTTCAGAAAGCCAAAATAATACGTTGCTGGGTGGTTTTCGGTTAATTTTCTGGAAAGTTATCCATACAATGTTGAGTTGTTAAAAAACGGTGCTACTTTTTTAAAAAACCTATTCGCAACGACACGAACAGTTTGTTAGAAAGCGGCCAATATCGTGCCGATCTAACATTAAATCGAGTGCTAATTCCCTAGTAAAGTTATATAAATAAAGCACTTCATGAAATAATGATAACTTAGTGGTAAACAATTTTATTACTGTAGATCTATAACCTTGTGGGATAACATTAGTGGTATCTGTAATAATGACGCTGGTTGTAACAGAAATCTTGTATTCTTTTAGTCAGGATAGCTCACTGAATACAAAACCAAAAAAGAGTCTTCGAGAACGAAACGAAAATAGAAATATGGGTTATTATCATTATGACGTATTATGTTTCTTATCGGGTGATAGAAACATACGAACCACATGTCATTTCCGCGATCAACTCTTAAAAATGTGATTCCTTTGGGTGTACCTGACAAGGAGAAGGGTCACCTGTCCAGTCTCGTAGATTTTCTCCGGTCCTCCGGTTTCCCCCCACTGCTAAAGACTATAATGGACCAACGAGCTTTTTGGAACGGATTCGACTAGCTAATGTCTTAGAATTTGCCTAATAAGCTCCAACTCACTCCAAATGAAGAGAGCCAGTTTTAACGTTATTGGAAGATGGATTGCCATCTATTTGTGTGATACAAGTTCATGAAATAATAATTAGTTTGAGTTGAAAACAATTTTATTGCCATGCATTAAATCCATTGTATTATAGCTAGTGTAAATTTTGTATGACACCATGAGTTGCTGTAATGCTGTTACAGCAATAAACATTGAGCACTGTGAATCCCATAAATAAACATTTACAAACATACATATCTACAAACATTAGACGAAATAGCTATTTTATGGCATGTAGAATCGCATAAACATACAGAAATGATTTTAATGAAATTTACCCCATGCTCGGCAGTTAATCCTCTACGTTGAATTGATATCCTAACCATTTTAACTCCCCATTGATACCGGCTCATCTGTAACTTTCTGTTTAGTTTTATGTCTTTTTGATGAGTGTGGTTGCACTTTATTATGGTTAAATGAAAAGTGATATCAGTCGTAAAGAGAAAACACTCACTCCCTAATCGTGCACGATACCCGCCATACCTTATTAACATAAGCATTAGTTTGGACGTGGATTTTCATAGCAGAAAGTAATTGGTGAATATAACCGCGAGGTCAAAGATCAACCTCGGTGGTTTAAGCACAAAGCTACAACAATACCTAATCAGCGAGTTATCCCCGAGTCACTGTGGCCCCCTCGCGTGGACGGTGCTGTACCTTGACAGCACTTGCTCAAAAGCAACGGAGTCGTCCCTTTAATGCACAAACAATCTACGATATGGCTGTTTCAAGAATGGGCTCGACACATGCCCCGAACACTTAAAACCTGTATTAGACAACGCCGACGAGGGGGTAGGCCTGTCTTTATGGGCTAGGCTGTATAATCATCGAGGGTGTACTTCCAAGGATTAGACATAGCTAGCTTAAGTGTAAGATAATATTTGAATTATTAATAGATTTTGTTATAAAATCTGCCAGTAGGTGGTGTTCGTGGATGAATGGATGTAGTAGCGTTGATTAGCTTTAATGCAGCGATAAAATTTCTTCAGAGTTTAAAATAAATAATTCATTATGTTGCTGATGGTCTATGTTTATTGATTTTCTTTCATCTTTACCGACTTGTAACTAGTTTATCTGTGGTTTCTGTGGCTATATTCAGGTAAAGATAAATTATACCCATACATTTAATGGTTTTGAAAGTACCAATATGCAGAAGTGAGCAGTTTATAGGAATGGGTTTAAGAGAATTGATTATTTTATATCAGTACAAGTCACATGGTTTGACTAGGTACCGTTTCTTCCTTTGTTCCTGGAGTTTTACGTCTTGCCACAGGTTATATCAGGTACTCGGTTTCAACTGGTTATATTGGACACAACAATCCAATGATTACGCATCATTGGTTCCCGTTTTCAGTTTGTACTTATTTTATAACAGCCGGAAAATGATTTATCCCAATGATTCGTTGTCCTGCTGAAATTCCCTGCTTTTCAGCAACCCCAGCTGCTCATGTTTTCGTGTTGTATTTTATATATTATTATACCCACATGCTTCAATCAAATATCGCTTCTAGCAAAGGATAAAAATAGATTAAGGCGCATAGCCGAAAAGTATTATGGGATAGGTGCCAACTAACAAACCTTCCTGATAGTCGAACATTACCGGTATACCAAATAAAGGAATTTTTTTCTGATATGGAAATTTAGTCCGAGCAGAACAGTAGGACGTTAAACCCCTATTTCATTTCGTCTTTCGTCATGGGGGAAGACCTCAAGAACCAATGACGTTGCACATAAAAAGGGAATCACCTCGTTCCCGTCCTCCATCTCAGAGTGCATTTGGACCCCTCTATTATCTTAAAACTGTTTTGATGTTTTGTGACAGTTCGAAATTGTATAAAGGCTTAGTTATAGTTACCTTTAGAGTCCACTGATTGTTTTGTTCACTGTAAAAAAAGAAAAAAAAAGAATGCCCTTCCAAACCATGCTCGATAGTTCAATATGGCCTTATATTAATAACTTATAAGAGACAATTCTAAATGAGAAGATTTAGAATAAAGCCTATAAAGATATCATTCGCGTTATCGGACAACAAGACATGGGAAATTAATTCCTCTATTGACAGTATGAGTTCTAGCAGATTAAATACAATACTAATCATCAACATAAAGCTAATATTTCCACAAACTATCAACGTAACCATTCTTTATCATAAATAAATAATGTACGTTTTATTGATCGCTAGTCATTGATACATTAAACAAAATACAGCTTTGTTTTATTTATTTCTTAGTACAAATGATTTGCCTCGTGAAGGTCGTCCAAAAACTGTCGCTTCAAGCCCAATTAGCCACTTCGTCATATTTTAAAAACAAATATCTCGTTAGTCTTTATCGTTGACGTCATCAATAATTATTGCCAAAATGGAGAGAAGTTGCGTTGAGCTCAGCGTCTGGTCAGCAAGAGGTCTAAATTAACAGGTATATAAATATTTTATATGGAGTATTTATGGATAAGATTATCAGACACTGGTTTATGTTTTCCTCTTATAAAAAAACATACCCCATTCGTTTCCAACGTGTTTTAACACCGCGTTCATGCTTTTCTCAATTCAATTAAACTTACATCATACAAGGGCTAAATCTGTCCATTGCACGTCTTTATTTAGGCCTAAAATGCTACATTATCTATTAATCAGAGATTTATTAACAAAACAAGATCATAATCAACCCTCAATGGCATCGGATACTTTTAACTAGATTCGAAAGGGTCGTCTTTCAAAAATTACTGGGAAAGCACGACGATCAAATAAATATAGGAAAATGTTACTTCATAAAAATCGTCTTCAATTTTAGACCAACAAGTCAACAAAAATCGGAACGCAAAAGCGGGAAAGCCGAATAAGTAAGATTTGTTAGACATATCATGAAATCAGGGGAAATAATAACTTGTTTTATCCATATAAATCTAGATAGAGTATTTATTCATTTCGTAATATATTGGAGAATTAAGCTCATTGAATTTATATATTTGTTGCCACATATTAATCCAGGAATTTGTGTAAAAAGCCCATTAACCATTCAAAAATCCAAGATGGCGGCCATTTTAAAAAATTCTGTGAGAATGAACCACAGATATGCAGACAGTTCACACAGAAATGCGATAAAGGTTTATATGAGCCTTTCGCAGAGCCTTAACCTGTTACACCCACAAATAACCTCTTGTAATCAAATGTTTTGCTAAATCCCATTGTCTACAACCAAGCGTTTGTTAACGCAGTGTTAATGTGGTGAATTATATTGGCCAATAAGAAGTATCTTTTAAATAAGGCAGACATACTATATTGGCGCCGAAGATAATAAAATATCATTTATATATATTATATTAAGTGCAGTTGAAGCAGGTGTCCGTTATACATATATTGATATATCTATTCACATGTAATTACCTGTCTAAATACACTTACATACTCCGTTTGTTTAAAATTAAATCTATATCTTTTGAACTTTACTCTGGGTTTGGGTAATTTCATTCACATTTATTCATCGATTGACTCATATGTTCAACATCCCTGTTTAATATAAAGCTGGATTCCATCTATATACCTTGAATTTTATTCTCGATCTGGGTATTTTCTTTTCACATTTATTCATCGATTGACACATTAAGAAAATGTTCAACTTCCTTGTCTAACTTAAAGATTCATTCTTTTTGAGATTCGATTTTTATGAACATTTCGTTTCGTTTTTTTTTATAATTTTTTTCGATGGCCTACACTACATGGCGAGGTCATATGAGCAGCCTTTGACCTGTGACGTCAGACATTTGATTATCCGATCAGCACTGATGTTACTAGTGGATTACCCATTGTTCTGTTCAAAACGCACCTAAAGCTCGCCGTAACATACCGTTTCATTGACTAATACCTCACACCATTCAGAACGCGTCGATGATAACAACTCTATCAGATCCTAGTGTAGTAAAGACAAGTAAATCGAAATTTTGAACTATAAAAACGAAACAAAATAGGATCTGTTTTAATCACATTGTACATATCGCCGCTTAGAGTCTATGATAAAACTATGCCGAAAACTATGTTTGTTGCTGAAATAATATATCCTATGAACTCTGAATTCGAATCGTGGTTACTCTGTTTGAAATGGACGCATTTAAAAACTACTAGCTGTGTAAAGAAGCGCAAACTTTACACCACGGCAAGTATTTTTAAAATGTAACAATTTCTCAATGGTAACCAACTCAAAGGGCTACACACAAGTGGTTTTTGGATGAGCTACACCACTACTGGTGTTATACTGCATGTATTTACACTAAAGAGTGTAACTTTTATTGGGGAAAACACCCTAAGACAGTGTAAATTTTACACCGTTTGTTGGGTTGCAAAGTGTAACCGATATTTATGACATCTTGACACCACGTTGGGTGTAATTGAACGAGGTACACCTCTACATGCGCTTTATTGCATTTACACCAACAGGTGTAATAATTATTATAATTAGAGAAAAAATTCTTCAAATAAGGCTTTAATTTTACACCGTATGTTGCGTACATCGTATGTTACGTTGGTAAAGTGTTTGTGTCCTCATTTGAGTGTTGTTTTTTTTAATTAAATATGTGGTAATTACATTAGTAACGTAGGCATAACTTATTTTAGAGTGTTTTATCATAACGAACATGTCCTCCAAAATATTATCATGTATTATAATCGTAATTCAAATATAGCTTATTTAGCGTGTTTTCACTTAAAGACGTGCAAACTTTCCAAAAGAGAAATATAGATGCAAACATAGGTGATAATCCGATGTTGAAAAGGTTATGTAACTCGAATGATACGCATTTTATGATATAAATTGTTGAAAATTGATCAGTGCAAAAATGCCTATTTCTCGGCAACTGAAAAACCTAAAAAAAAAACCAACAACAACAGTGTTTTATCTGCATAAAGCGACTATGCTGATTGAAATGAACACCTTTTTTCTTTCTTTTTTTTTTTAAAAAAAAAGGCAACAGGTAGCGCTCATTTGAAAACAATTCATGAGATTTGCCTGCACTAGATGAACGAATTAACCTCCGGGTAATTAAATGTTCTTAGACACAGCACCATATCAAACTTAGTACTTAAAAAGAAATTGTAATATCTTTAAGATGAACTGAATGCTGATAGTTTCGAATCTTACGAGAAACACTTGGTCATACAGGCGGTATACTTTTATCTGAAACTTTGACATTCTTAATGAACATTATAAATAAACTTATATTGTATATTAATCGCCGACAGGTGTTTTGTATCAAAAGTGTTAAACGTATTGCAAAAGGTGGTTGACAAACAAAGACATGTTATAAATATGTATGTTGTTGCTTCGCAACATATTCAAAATGTATTCCATTTCATAAAAAAATGAAAAGTTGTGGATTTTTGAATATCAGACCAATAGGGCCTCACTAATCACGAACAGGAGTGATGTTTTGATGGGTCAATAGCACCCAGAGTATTGCTACAAAAAGTTACCGTGACCGACGCGGGAACGCGACAACTCTGAGCTAATGTGCGCCTTATATAGTAAGTGCAGGGGGACTGCACCACACACAATTCTACACAAAAACAAATATACAGACAAGACATCATACTAAGAGACCACAAACAAAAACAAATCAAAAAGAGTGAATGTAATTAGGCGTCTTAATGAACGAGTTAAACAGTTCTTGCGATATATAGAGACCGGAATAACCAAACGCGAGTAATTGCCATTTAATTTGGGTTGCTCACGTATTTCGACTAACCAAACTGGTTTGAAATTGCATTAATTTAAATATGTGCCGTTTTGACCCATTTTCACCTATTTTAGGTTCCAAGGTTACATACAAAAACTTAGCAAAATCAGAATCCATGAATTTGTTTTAATACCGATACAGTACTTCACAGTTTTTTTGTAAATTGTTTCATCAAATCTACTTTTTGACTCTTTTTCAAAACGTGAGAGACAGGGAGAAATGGGGTTTAACGTCTACTAGACACAAACTAGGTCATTTCGGGACTAACATATGGTTTAATTTCATTTCATGAATTCCTTTAGCAGTAGGAGGACACGGGGAAAACCCACGAGGTTGGATAGGCAATTCTACTCCTTGCCACGTACAACCGGGGACTAGAAGCCACGCCTGTCGACTCAATGACAGGCCTTACAGCGCGCACGTGTTAACCATTCGGGTCATCCAACCCTACCCCACCCTCCAAGGAATAGAGATAAGCCCCTTTAATCGTTTTATAAAACTATAACTCTTGTATATATATTTTTATATATAAATACAACATGAATATTATATATTATCAATAATTATACATTATTACTATTGAAGAGAAAATTAATTCTGTTATTTAAACTTTTCGTATTGCATAAATATTTGGTTACGATAATCATAAAATTCGATCCAGTGACGGTTTTAATCGCTTTGTTTTTCTATGTTATTAATTCATCCCAGAATTTTGAACACCAGTTGTGTTTTCGATGGATGGCTCACGGCTGTATATCTAAGATCTCAAATAAAGGCTGAAGGTGTTACAGTCAACTGTCAATCAGTGTTCTAGTACGACACGCCCACATGTCTAGTCTTCCTTCACATACGATATGTGTCATTCGTTCGATTGACTTTATTCAAATATTCGTTTTTCTTTATTGAGATATTTTAATTTACTTCACCTTTCGTGTCAACATTATTTGTATATTGACATGTTTTTAATATATTTTTTCTATCAGCCACCTGTGACTTATGATTGTATTAAGTCGCAATGATTTGTTTACCTAGTTTTAAATCTTATTATGAATTACTTGAAAGAAAAATCCAATGAATTACAAAAATTACTCGGAAATACACTACTTTAGATCGATAGGTCATTATTTCAAGAAAAGTAATTGCTGAGTTACAATATTAAGAAGAATTTTGCCAAAATGTCGTTTTGGTTATCATGATTGAATTTATGAAATTAACAAACTATTGTCCATATTTTATATTTTATTTTATGGCAAAGAGAATCTTGGTAATTTCGAGTAATACATCTATACATCAATCTGGAATGTTCTTGTATCTTAGTTGCATTTTTGGTCTGAGTTCTATGATGTGTTTGTGTGTCTGTGGGGGGGGCATGGTTTCTAAGTGATGACACTGTCTCGATAACCTGGAGGTCTTGTGTTAGATCCCGAGAAAGTTCATCCAAATTTTCCGGTGTGGTCTCTCTTGTCAGTGAACCTGGCCGGAAGGCTTGACAAGGACATGGTTTAGTCGTTCGAATGAAACAAAAACCGAGGTCCCGTGTACACATTGACGTACACCTAAAAGATCTCTTGGCAGTTGGAATTCGATATTAGAGTAGGCTCGTAGCACCGCTGCCCGGGGACAAGTTGTTGAAAGACAGTTTTATTAATTTGTATTTTTTAGAGGTTGACAAAATAACCATTTAATTGGGAAATTTAAACTTAAAGTAGCTAAGTGTCTAACTCAATATCATCCAACGTCTTCGACTCTTACAAAAACACGAATTATTTGTCAGTGTAAATCAACACCGATGGACATCTGATATACAAAATTTATGACAAACTAAACATTTTACCATTGGTACACGAATCTTGTACCATAATACGTTGCGGGGCCATTTGGGTCAAGGGACTGAAAGAACGAAACTAGACATATAGAACGAGTCCATTCGGCAAACCTCGGTAGATTTCGGACAATCTAAACTCGGCTGTATGATGAATTCCGCCATATTGGAACTACTTTAAAGGTCCCGGATGAAACATGGCTGCGCCCATTCCAAACACAAGTTGGCGACCTATTTGGCGAGCGACCTATTCGACCGATCCAGCTGTAAGATAATGACGAAATTACACTTCTATTCTGAGCTGAAGGAATGGATAAAAAATAATATATTCTACTTTCATTTGATAGACATAACGTTGGATTTTATTGCATGGTTGATAAATAGAGACTGTTGTCTTTACTCTAAATAGGTTTCCAACGAACAGGTTGCAGCTCGATCGGTCGAATAGGTCGCTAGCCGAATAGGTTCCCAATTTGTGTAATAGCGTCAAGTTTTCCTGTTAAAGTAAACCGGTAGCCGCATCGCAAATGTATGGGCGTAGGTACATATCACTTACTGTCATACATCCGAGACTAGATGTAGTTTACGGAATCTGTCGAGATTAGCCGAGTGAGAACGAGTCATGTCAGACGGCTACGTCACATTCTTATCGGTGGAGCATGCGCAATAAATACTACCGATGTAGACTGGAATAACCAGACTGTAGAAATTGCCATTCGATTGAGATTGCTGGCGCTTTTCGCTGAACATAACTGATTTGAAATTAGAACTAAAACAGACATTCAGATTACATTATTATATTTGTCAATTTAGGTCTCAAATATTAGCTCCTTTAAAATTCGAAACGCCACCCACCTAAAAATTGTATGTTCCCATAGAAGGCATTTATAACATCCAACTTGAAACTTATGTAAATCAGTTTATTTTCAGATTACATTATTATATTTGTCAATTTCTAGGTCTAAAATATACATGTAAGCCCCTTTAAAATTCGAACAGCCACCCACCTAAAATGGTATGTTCTCACAGTAATCATTTATAGCATTCAACTTTAAACTAATGAAAAACTAAAACGAAGCGTGACGCAGCAAGTCATATGAATAATATCAAAATATTAATTCACCTTCTTTACACATATTCTTAATAGACAAACAAGTTTGTTTCTTTTGCTGCAGTTTTGTTAGAATAACTTTTGGCTTCATTGATTCTTTTTTATCATCAAATGAATGCGATTTGTTGATTTGTCGTGTAGCACATATGTCACTTCCATTGATAGCAGTTCAATATTCATGTCGACAGTCATTCATAAGCGGATTAATCATTTGTGTTCTAATAAAGCTCACTATCTCACGCACACAGTTAATTTTAAGTAAATATTTTTACACAAATAAAATAATTATACTGAAAATAAATAGACGAGTGGTTAAGTTGAGTATAATACAGTAACGAGGATCGTGTTAATAAAGTTAGAGTCGTTAATAAAGTCGGGTTGTTATTTAAAGGTAGTAGAGCGTGTTACAAGAAAACTCATTCCACACAAAACATGATTTGTCAAGTCAACGAGAACACATTTAAAAAAAGAAACATCAACGAAAGACATAAAATATTTTAAATAATTAGAAACAAAAATTCTTCCATTTCTGTAGAATATTTAAAGAATACGCTTCAATATAGAAAACCAAATCTATCAGTTACCTCCCTTGGTTTTGAAGCGATAGCCTGGTTGGTTGTGTTACTGAAGGGGAGGATGTATGTTAAATCTTTTAACCCTTGGTTACATCTCTTTGTACTCGGTTAAAGCTGTCCTCAATCGGTTACTATTCTACAAAATGATTTAAATACCTCCACTCCAAATTAAGTATCATTATTTTTTAAATTCCCCAACCCCATGTTAAATTTTTCTACCCTCAGTCAATCTATGTGTCCGCAGTAGAAATCTCTATACCCTCAATTAAGTATCTCTACTCTTCTTCTACCTGTAGCCAAACCTCATTAACCCCCGAAGAGCATACAGGTGGGGTGAAAAAACTTTCACACGCGTATGTAAGTGAAAGTTGGTGAAAATACAACAATCGCTGGTTCATTTCAGACTAAAAATGATAAGAAAAGGACGCTAGCCCTTTCGAGGCTCTCAAAGTCCCCCCATTACCGGAACAGAGTTCTAGAAATCCACACTTAATCCCAACTGTTATTATTTGGTGGTGGGTGCGGATCATTTCGAGTTATGTCCATTTATTATAGATATTGCTTGATTACCCCATTTTTATTGTCTTCGTCAATAAATCAGTAATGGTTTAAAATCAGCTACATTAAAACAATTGCCTGTGTTCTTCTCTGTGAATTTTTTAAATCTCTACACTGTTAAAGGATATAGATCAACGACATGTCGTTGTAAAGTTTTTGTAAATTAACTCAATAATTACAGACGACATCATATTATAATCTAGTGATCACAGGCGAATTAATATGACCTGCTAGTTATTAATGCCAGTTAATGTGGTAATGTTATCCTTCCAGCCGAACTGTGAGCGTAAGTAGTTAATTATCAATGCCAGTTGACGTGGCAATGTTATCCCTCCAGCCGAACTGTGAACGTAACTAACTAGTTATCAATGTCGGTTGATGTCTGAATGTAATTCTTACACCCGAACAGGGGCGTGGTGAGGGCAATTATTGAGAAGAAATTATGAGTAACAAAAAAGATTTTGGCACAAAAACCCTTTTACTGACCGCGGAGCTGTGGCCGGCGAAGCCGGCCACCGCGAGCGCCGATGCCGCGAGCCCGCGGCGGGGGGTCCGGGGGGCCCTCCCCCGGGAAAATTTCGAAAATTAGAAGCCCAGAAACGCAATCTCCAGCAATCCGAGACAAGAAATACGGTAATAAAATATTGTTATTTTCTCTTGGAGATTCCATTCTTTCCAAGAGAAAATCACTTGACTCTTTCAAAATTTTTTTAATTGGGTCAGATGAAACAATTTTTCCACTTACAAATGTTTTTCATTTTTTGAGTAATTTGATTGTGATTTTGGCGCAAAAACTTTTTGGCGCATGAGTATGGCTACTCATGAACTCATTCTCACCACGCCCCTGCACCCGAACTGTGAACGTAACTAGCTGGTTAATGTGGGAATGTAATCCTTACAGCCGAACTGTGAACGCAATCTACTAGTTACCAATACCAGTTAATGTGGCTATGTTATCCTTACAGGCGAACTAGCCACCAATGTCATATTATTCTACCATAAAGTTATTGGCATCACTGACGTCATGTAATCTCAGAACGTATCATATTGCAGACGATCTATGTATCATTCAATATCAATTTACAGACGATTTGTGTATCATCTAATATCAGAACGTATAAAATGAAACGATATCAGCACCAGATGTGTTATGACGAAATGTTTACAGATTTCCAGAACCTTATGATCTCAATCGTGATAGATTCTGATGGAGCATGAAAAATCATGGATATCCTCTGGTATTAGTTGGTTATTACGACCCCAATCGTTGTTAGTTTTATGTGTTTGTTTTCATTATATCTAAATATTTTCTAACTGTAATACGAAAAGTAAAGAAAGCTTGGGTTAAAAATAATATCAGTCAGTCGGTCGTATAATGAAAAATGTAAAAGACGAGTAAGCTTAGCCCACATTTCAATGCATTCAGGTGTAAAATTAACTTTACAAACACTGACTTTACATTGTGTAAATATACCAAATATTTTACAATACACTTCACACGATCTACAAGAAAGATTTTAAAAATCCCAAACATATAGATGTATATGGGTTTGGTTTTACAGTCATATAGGTATACTGTATAGTATTAGACTCCTACATTATGGAAAAAATTGCCACTCTTCGTCATTTTTAGCTTTTAAGGCGTGCCACCCCGATAACGCTACAGTATTTGTTAAAAAATAAAAGTGCGTTATGCAAGAGCTAAATCTGTCTATTGTTGGTCTTTCTGTGTATTTAGTGTATTTGAATACATTTTGCAATGGGTAATTTAACGTAAAAATGGATAATCGAGACCTTGTTTATTATCATCCCAATGTTAGTTAAGTTGATCGAGGCTGTCCTAAAACTGAATCGCCAATATCTCGATTCAGAGTGAAGCGATTTGACTGAAATTTTCAGCATAGGCTGTTTTCATCATCTATTTCGTTTTAAGTATTATAGCGAGATTTGGCAACTCTTTATCTAATGTTACCCAAAGCCCATTTAAGTCTTGTCCTATGGAATTTTAGAAGTTGTAGAAATATAGAAAGGGGCCTACTACAGCATCTTCTTGATCTCCCCTGTCGATTTTTAAAAATCATTACTCATACCTAACCTGTAGTTAAACCATGAACATAATATCAATGGAAATAAAAACACTAAGCAAGCATGTTTCAGAACGTGAAATATGCTCTCTAAGTTTCTTTTTCCATTTTGTGTGTTCTCTTGTGTGCTGTTTTATTACATCCGAGCTTTTACATTAATCCACCATGCTACAAGTTACTTTTTAATTTTTCACAATTAAGTTTAAATCGATATTAAAAATAAATCTGAATGTCATCTGTTGGGATGCAGGTCTGTTAAAATTAATTTTGAATAATTAAATCTATTTCTTTGATGCCTGTAAATTGGCAGTGAAGTACATGATTTGGAAGTATTTCCATGGAATACTCATTTACTCATGACATAATATGATCTTTTGTAAATGTATGGAACGTACGCAAACAAATGAACTAATAATAAACACGTGTTTTGAGAACAGGTATGCTGGTACTACGTCATCAATATGAGATTAAAGTACAATGTGACCTATGATGATTTGAATACACAACAATCACCTGGTCTATATGAGAATACAACGGAGGCGGGTATATTTTATTTTATTTTTCAGCATATCTTTTAAAATTTATTTCGAACCACTCTTCAATCGATGTCACCCAGAACATGTCGTGTCAAGGAAGTTAATGCAATAATAAGAGACGGGCTAATATAATAAGTTAACGATTACAGACTAAATAATACCATACATTAATGATTACAGACGAACTAATAGCATACGTAAATGATTACAGACGAACTCATATCATGCGTTAATAATTGCTAATATGATAAGTTAATGATTACAGACGAACTAATATCATAAATGAATGGTTACAGACTAACCCATATCATAAGTTAATGATTACGGACGAACTAATATCATAAGTTATTGATTACAGACGAACTAATATCACAAGTTAATGATTACGGACGAACTGATATCATAAGTTAATGATTACATCAAGGTATTAATGCCAGGTAATACAAATATGAAATCATCACAGACAACCTAGTGCCATAATACCATTATGTAATAATTATAAACCATGTAGTTAGCAATGCCAATGTGTAGTGTACTCATTATGGACGATTTATTTCTAAATTTCAGCTAATGTCAGTATGTAATCATTATCGAAGATTAAGTTCTCAATGGCATCTTATATAAGAAAGGTGTCATCACAGCAATACTATTTAAAGACAATCTGATTAAAACACAGATCCAATTTCGTTTCGTTTTTTATAGTTCAAATTTTCGTTTTTACTTGTCTTTACTACTCTTGGATCTGGAAGACTTGTTATTTTAAGTCGTGTTCTGTCTGAAATGAGGGGTCAGCCAATCAATTAATGGTCTGTCGAATCGACCGTTTGGCCTTTTCATGTGTGGAACTGTGGGTAAATATTACCAGCGGATAGAAATCAAAACAAAACAAAAGTAGATTTTAAAAAGCATGGCGGTCGCTAATTGGTTAATCGAATGACTGACGTTATCGGGTCAAATGCCCCGTGCTTGATACCTGACGTCATAGAACGTGAGCTCCCACTATAACTTGTTAGATCTACATGAGTGTAGGCCATCGAAAGTATAAAAAAAGGAAACGAAATATAGATCTATATTTTAATTAGATTGATTTAAAGACACATGTCCACGAAAGTATTTATATAAGGTAGTATTCCCAATAAAAGTATGGCATATATTGTATGCATGGGAAGTATGGATACCCAATCTTGCTAGAACATACTAATGGAAACGTCGCTTATTGGAATCACGCTGCGATTGAAATCATGGTTATTAAAATCTTTTTTTTTAAAAAACAATATTTTATTCAGATTGTCGTTTACACCTCATTGCGTTGTTTCGAATCCCCGGCTGTACCTGACATGAGTAAGGTCGCCTGTTCAACCTTGTGGGTTTTCTCCAGGTCCTCCAGTTTCCTCCCACTGCTAAAGACCCCGACGCGTAAGCGATTTATTGAAATGATATTAATCCATATGTTAGTCCCGAAATGACCTAGTCTTTGTCGAGTGGACGTTTAAACCTAATTTTTCTCTCTCGCTTGTGAACTTTCTCGATTTATCGTGTATTTTTTGCAAGCTTCAAATAATCGTGTGGATCAATTATTTTTTCAAAAACATAATTGCAACTAAATTAACACAAATAACATATTTAAAAACCATCGGGATATACGACTTTTTGCAATGGAACATATGACTGAACATCGCATCAAAGGAAAGTTTATATAAATTCAATATCAACGAAGTGTTTAAATTTTTTTTTATAGAAGGAATTTATCGTGTTTCAATTAGTTATAAGAACTTTATCCATTGACATTTACAATATATTAAATTCTATGCATTTATTTGTGTATATTTGGGTTGTGTATACTTATTTTACGCTTTATTATTTGTATTAAATATGTATTGGCAATAACTTCAAGTATATATAGATTATATATAACACTATTTGTCAATAATACTTTAACATGGATTTGAGGTAATATGAATGTCAAGAATTCTATTCTTCGTTCTTGAATAACATGACAAGCTGTTTTTGTTGTTTGATCAATGAAATACTCGTTTTTACTATTGTACAAAATAAAAAAACCCCAAAAAACCCATTTTGTCTTTTGAATGTAGTTAGAGTGAGAATTTCATTTTTTTTTAAAGTGTATTAAAATAAACACTTAAAATAGGTTGTATCTATATAAACAGTCTACCTTGTTAGCGAATATTTTTAAGTATCCTGTAATTCACTATTGCCAGTTTCAATTTAAAATTCAAACATTTGAAGATAGCTACCCCAAGTGTTATTATTTCCTGTGTGAATGATTTTTAAGTGTGATAATGGCACCTACGATCGTATAATAGTGAGTTGACAATCTATATTGAGAAAAAGACATATTGACTTTCTTAGAAAATATGAAATTCTCACTTTAATGAATGGGCTACCAGGGCATTGTTTTCATTTATACCTAGTCCATAATGACAATAAATATGTTTTATATGAAGGCTGATATTATACTAAACTCTCAATTATACCCTCGAATTAAATCAGACTTTACTTATGTTCCGGTTGTGTTTTCTTTGTTGCATCATAAGGTCAATCGTTTGGTCAAATGGCGTTGTTTCGGTTCATCGCATGGAGTATGGTCGCCTGTTCAACCTCTTGGGCCATCTCCGGGTCCCCTGGTTTCCTCTCACTGCTAAAGACTCCTACGCGCGAATGAATTATTGAAACTGAATTGAACCATATTATGTTAGTCTCGACATGACCAAGTTAGTGTCCAGTGAACGAGACCCCCCCCCTCTCTCTCTCTCTCTCTCTCGTTTTTCGTTTAATTTTCGCCATTAACCCTCCCTTCAGTGCTGTTTAGGCCAACGAAGTTACAAAACTGAGTATGACTTAGGTTAACCCTTTTATTATAATATGATGACAAACGTGTTTTAAATGAAAGCTACTAGTATGCAAAACTCTCTATTGTGCTTCCTAATTGAAACTAGGCCTTATTTGCAGTTCGTTCCATTTTCCTTTCATTTTTATGTCATTACCCTTTTCTGTGGCGTAGGCTTACAAATTAGAAAAAAAAATAAACGAAAAAGAGATCAGGTGTAATTAAATTAACTAATTGTTTAAAGTTTAACCAATTTGTTTATGTTTACATGCTAATGTTTTCATTTTCATGTAATTAAATTCAGTCATCCATAATCAAGAACAGAACTAGTTCGTCTTTCATATTTTTTTTCTTCTGGATACGCCCATCACAGTTGACGAGAATTTTGAAATAAAGCAAGATTTCGATTTTATCAGAGCTGATGTATATTCTTGATGACGAAGACTTCTTGGTGACGATAAAAATTAATTATTCATATTATAGAAATGTCAGTTATCAATTTATGGTCTTACTTAAGGATGGATCAAATTATATTGAGATAAAGCACTGGTCTTTTGGTTACAATAGTTCGAAAACAGATAATGCAAAATAAATATTTGAAAATTTCTTGAAAATTCATTTACTGTGAGCGAAGTTATCACTGTTTGAAGTTTTGAAAGATGTGGAATAGTATTCAAAATTTTTTTTTATTCTGGTCAAGGTTATCATTATTTGAAGTTATAATAATAAGTGGCATGGATTGTGTGGAATCGTAACAACGGTACATGTTGTTCAAGACTTAGCCTCGATTTGCCATTTGTTAATTAAATCATTAAATGACGACCATATTTCAATCCACTTAAATTTGCGCCATCCGATTATCTAGAGGATTGAGTATAGGCCTACAATGTGAATAAATGTCTAAATAATAGTTTATATAACCTTTAAAGCGAAAAAAAGACGAACAATAGGCAAATTTGAATCTTACATTATGCAACTTTAAGTTAAATATTTAAAAAATTGTTTGACAGCTGAAACAGCAGAGAGGTTAATGGCTGTTTCCATAGCGTAGTAATAATTTTAACTTTAACAACGCATAAAATGAATAAAGTCATCAATATGAATGTGAAACAAGAAACGGTCTTTTGTTGACGTATAATGGTATAATATTCAACTTAATATGATTAATCTATAAATGTCAACATTGGCACAAAAGGTGTCTGATTAAATTCAAGATCCCATGTTGGCTGAATAAATGTTGTTTTTTCAATATTCGCACCATTGTTTAAACTGTTACTGGCGCATCATTTATCAAAAGACACCCCTTTAATATACAGCAGATTACCTTCATAAATACAACATCTTTTCGTTCAAATCAATTTAATTTATTTGTAAGTAAGTTAGGTAAATTTCAAGATGGCACTATAAAGGTATTTAATTTGGACCCATAATGGCTAAATTTATATTGTTTGTTTCATTTATTTCCGCCATTGTTAAGCATTTTCCGAAAGAAAACAGACAAAACTGTACCATATATCAATTACTATTACGATTCCGATGTGGAAATCTTATCGGAAAATCCAAAGCAATCCATTTAAATTAATTAAAGTTTATTCGTAAGAAGGTTTGGTCAAGTTCTATTGAATGACCATTTCTTTATAGCATTTTAACTTTTTCTGTGACTATTTTCCCCCTAAAAATAGATATACCGGAATGCTACAAAACTAAAAAAAATATTAATAAGTATTTGGGGATACCTCTCGATTAGGAACGAACACTGTTTCGGGTCTCATAATTTGGCTCAGTCGATAAATACACCGACGAGGGCGAGGGTTATATTCCTGAGGCCAAACTAAAACTATTTTATAGATAATAACGTGAAGATACCTGGGGATTTGGAACCCTGTTTCAGTCCATCAAATTAAATGCAATCATTCGTTTACCGTTGTTAAGAAGGTCTCGGAATTGTTACCATATATTAATTTTTCACATCAATGATAATCGTATTAGCAATAAAAGTATTCATGTATTAAATTAAAATGATTTTTTTGTCCCTTAGTGCACTTGTTAAGTATATTGTTCATGTTTAAATAAATTGTAAATTATACTAATTTGATCGAGATAACATCTTAAATTATGATATATTGCTTTCATTGAGATAACATCTTCAATTTACACACTCAAATTTATCTTAAGCCTTAAACGTATCAAAATCACATATTCAAGAAAATATGCAATTGTTTTGGGTAAATTTCAGGGCAAACATTAAAAGGATTATATGTCAATTTACAATTATATCAGTTATATTAATTTAAAAAAATGAGAAGATATACATTCTCGGGAATATAAAGTCTGATGTATTTATTTATTATTCATTTATTTTCCTAGAAGCATATGAAACATGACAATAGAGGCGATAAAACAAAGTTACATGATAATTAGAGGAGAAAGTTTTGATGAGAGAAGGAATAATGATGTCATGAATGATTAGCCTCTTTAGGATAAGCCATAAAAACCTGCTTAAATTAAAACTAGTTTAATACATAGTTGTGGGGAGAAATAAAATGAAATGGGGTTTAATGTTCTTCGTCTTTGTCCCAATCATTCTAATATTAACGTTTTTCCCGAATACAGCGTGGTTGAAATAACCAGTCGCTTGAAAGATTATATGTACTAACTGATTACCGCCCTTTGTCTTCAGAGTGTATATTAAAAATAAGATCCATGTCTTCCCCTGTCTTTTGTTTCAAGATAAGTTATTGATATAGCAATTTTTTTCTGATTTATTTAAAACAGCGCGTTGAAATCATTATTGATACATGTTCAATAATAAATCACGTACTATCACACGTCTCGTTTGTGATATCGTGGAAAGACAATTTCCATTCGGAAGTCAAGTATAACCAATTAAATAATTTAAGGCTCAAGTTTCGTTGCAAATGTGACATTCTGTATGGATAGAATCAAACCTGGGTATATCCATATAAATTCTAAAGATTTGAAGAGAAAACAGATAAACAAGAATAAAATGACATTCACTTTACAATGTCATTTTGAGATAATTGCTTTGTAACTAAATCTCCGATAACTCGTGTTGTAACAGATCGACTTTCCCTTATCTCTATAAAGTTATAAATGCATTGTTTTAGATGTATCTCAGTTGTAATAATAATATCGAATCTGCATTGATCAGAATATTGGGTAATAATTACCTTTAAAAAAATTTTATTTTATGAAAATTGATAACTTGGCTTAAAATAATTGAAATTTGACAAGTGCATAAAAGCATTTGACGAGGACAGAAAATCAATACCGATGCTCTTTTCACCAATTTTCGAATCATTGTCTGAAATTACTCTCTGGGATCATAGTGAAGAAGACTGCTTTAGAGAAATGTAAATAAATATTAAACTGCGGCTAGATATTTATATATGTCGAAATTTAAACACTTGATATTGAAATTAAACACATCTAATAAATGTTATTAAGAATCAGTAGAATATTGTATACATGATGGAAATGTTTATTCCTTTCAATACAATATAGCGGCGTCGAATTTGAAATATTTAATTATAATCCTAAGAATTGGTGATAAAATGTTGCATTTTGCAAGGGATTGTTACATCGCTCAGAACAATCTACGGGTTTTTTACGTGATACAAGGTTGATCAATGGCGACAGATTGTGATGGTTTGCATAGACTTACCGGCCCTTTAATATGCACGAAATCTATTAAACCAAATACAAGAGGAAATAGTACGCCGATAATGTCTATCCATTGTCGCCTATGTTTATAAGCACACGTTTCCAGTTCCATTCCATATAATTGGAAGACCTTAATGGATAAAAATAAGGCATTTTAATCCTGTTTTCTCTCAGATAAAATTCTATCTCCTTGGAAGCCAAAAATAATATATAAATATATTAAACAAACAATAAAGTTCAATTTTAGAATATTTTATATTCACATAAACAAACAATATTATAATGACAAATTTTACAAAATTCACAAAAATAAAATAAAAATATTAACAAAATTTCGAACCTAGTTTCAAAATTTTATTTCGTAGAAAATAAAATTCTTAGTGATTAACACACCTTACTGAATAATTGCAAAATTTCAAAGAGACTTTCCCAGTAATTGTGTTCACATACGTGTATTACTATACAGGAACCACAAACATTATAATTTACTAATTTCCACATAGGAAAACATGTCTCTTATGGTTTTCGTGTGGTTGACATTAATAGTGCTTCTTAGATTCATTTTAATTTTCGTTTCTTATTTGCGAGATTATCATTAATTTTCTTTAAAAAAAATAGAAAGAAAGGTACAACGTTTGACTAGTATTTTAGTATAATCGGAGAAATAAAAGCTTCCATTAATCACAAAAATGATAATATTTCGCGAATAGAATTGAATTCAAATAAAATTTTGAGATATCTAAAATATGTATATTTTCTGTTATTTAAAAACAATAAAATAAAATTCATCACTAGAACTGTATTTCTTACCTTAATGTGTTCCATATTATAAAAATTAAACACAATTTTCATCACAAATAATTCTTAAAACACAGAAATTAAAATAACAATACCTTATGGGAGTCACCGTTCTCTAATGTCACACAAATATTGTATACTTTTTAACACAGTGTTTTCATCTATAATTTAAATTTTAAAAATGTCCTAAATTTGTCCGAAAGATCAGCTTACAGCTAACGGAGTCGCCGACGGTGGTGCCGGTAAAGCCGGGGTCGCACTAGAAACGATATTTTCAGAAGAGGATGGTATTTTAGGGAGAGCTAGAGAGAGCCCTGTTGTCCCCATCAACCCTCCTGGTCTTGAATATGACAGAGCACTAACAGGGGCAGGTTTTATCGGCACCCTGAATCCGAGAGGAAAAGATTCAAAGTTTGAGGGTTTTAACAAACTATAGTCACTGGGTAATGAAGCAAGATGTCCAAATCTTGAAGCTAAACTGGATGATATCGACGAAAACGTTGACGCAAGGGACGTAGGTAAATCACCGTTATACGCTGACAGGAGTCCTGGATTAGGGATACCCCCTGGAAACGGGGGAGTAAATCCCGGTAGGTGCGCGGGAAGGAGGGTCTGTGGGAGAAGGGTAGTTGACTTATACTGAGGAGAGATGATATTCTCGATGGTGAAGGGTTGCTTGGGCGGTGCTGGGTAGCTAGAGACACTGTATGGCTGGAATCGACCAGAATCTTGCGACATCTGCAGCCTAATCCTAGCTTGTTCTTGTATGAACGCCGCCGAACTTAATTCAGATTTTAAACTCTCC
This sequence comes from Patella caerulea, assembly GCA_036850965.1. NCBI lineage: Eukaryota > Metazoa > Mollusca > Gastropoda > Patellidae > Patella > Patella caerulea. The sequence continues at coordinate 31,864,595 of JAZGQO010000008.1, forward strand.
ATTGATGCCGACAGACTCTTCATCTTTGTTTTGAATCTTTTTCTTCTGCGGAGGAAACTTCCATTTTCAAACATATCACCACACATGGGATGTAAAGCCCAATAACTGCCCTTACCAGGTCGGTCAGGACGACGAGGTATCTTGATAAAGCAGTCATTAAAGGATAAATTATGTCGTAATGAATTCTGCCATCGTTGTGTGTTCTTTCTGTAGAAGGGAAAATTGTCCATGATAAATTTATAAATATCGCTCAGTGGCAGCATTTTTTCACCGGAGGCTTGAATAGCCATTGCTGTTAGAGCTATATATGAATATGGCGGTTTTTGTTCATCGTACGTGTTACGGCCTGGTCGAGGCATTTTGCAAAATATCAAATGTTTTTCTTGATGTATCTGTCACAAAACACGAATTTTACACACGAATTCCAAATACAGTGCACGGTCTTTGGGTTTCTAGCTTCAAATCATCGAAAACAAAAGCAGTATATTCATCAAGTATGTTCACACCATCATCGGATTGCAGGAAAATCCTTCTTCAGATAAAATTGAATAAAATGCGGTTGATATTGTTAGAAGATGATACTAATCACTGACTGCTTCATTCGCTACTAAAACATACATATTGCCTTCAAATTGTTGTGACAAATGAGAGAATTATCGCATTCCGTGTCAAAATAAACGTGTTTATTCGTCCCCGCCCACTAAGTCGACAACCATGCAATTATCGACCTGTCAATTAGAGTCGAGTGGGAGGAGCCAGTTATTCATGAGACGGTATTGTTCGCCAGAACATTGTCAAGTCGTGTTCACTAACCCATGCAACTTGACTAACATTTAGTTTAACGAATCTTTGCTCATTTATTCGTTTAGAAGAAATTTGATAATTTAATCAGCACAAGATCACACATCGTATGTCTTTTAATTCTGTTCATAATTTCGTTTCGTTTATCTTTGCCTTTTGTGAAACTTCCCAAACCCGTCAGTTGAGCGATTTGGGTTCACTGCCTCGTTTTTCCATGGTTCCACGATTCTTGCGTAATAAAAAATAACAATTGACAAATCTAAATAGACACGTGCGGTCGATTGACAAAACGGAACGAAATTCAATTGTTGTATGGTGTTAAAAATAGCAGAATAGGAGACAAAAATTGATGATGTGCGTTTCATTATTTTTCCCAATCCCTGGTTTACAATATGATGACAAAGGGGTAATCCCCTTCTTTTATAACATGTGGCTGGGTTTGACCATAGATTGTAAATACGGTAAGACTAGTAATGACTTAATAAAGACAAACTATTTCAATAGATTTCACTCAACAAAACAACGCCATTCAGCAGTGTCGAAGCAACAAAACTGTTGTCTTTTTACAGTTTTGTTCAAAAGATAAACTTTTATATAGTCGTTAAAAGACCATCAAAATCTTGTCAACCAACTTGAACCTGCCACCTTTTTTATGATCTCACAAATTTTTTGACAATTTTATTTGTTTTTTGTACAGATGTTGTAAATTGAATGACACGATTTTTAAGTATTTTAAAGAATTTATTTGTAATTAGTTTTGTTAGGATAATTTGTTTATTAAGCAATTTAACTAAACGTGTGCCCGGGTCTCGAAACACCACCCGTGTTTTCTTTTAAAAAAAATGATTGATCGTCTTTCGCACTTTTATTGATTTGTCTCCAACTTCATCGATCGTGTATACTTTAAAAACCAAACAATAATTTCTGTTCTTGGATCCAGTTTTCTTTCTTTAGGAAATCAGTATTGTCTGAGTTATTCCATATTTGACCAGTTTCAAAAGCAAACCAAATCATATGTATTTGATATGTATTGATGCTAAATGATCATGTAAATTTTGGGCACGTGTTCCTATCTAGATTATGATCCATATTCAAAAACATGTTTCCATCTCTCATTTCTTTCTGTCTTTTTAAAAAATAAATCAATGCTAATAATATACTAATATATGTATATAGAGAAAATATTTAAATCGTTTTAGAAGGTCTTATAGAAATGATTTGACTCCCCACACCCCGATTGATCTTATCTCGTGATCGTTTTATATATCATTAACGATGTTTTGTTAAAATAAATATATTTAAATACATGCTATTAGTATATAGTGTAAAACATATTTACATGAATATATTAAAACACCATATGGTGGTGATCAAATGCCAAGATGAATAAAATATAATAATGGTGTTTTATTTTCTGAAATACGAACTAGCCTACATCTAGGTACACGTAGACTTCATAGATAATCATAGACTTATTAGATGTTAAATTTGTTTTGAATTTTTTTATAAATGTACTTTTTCAACAATGTTCTTATAATTTTTTTATAAAAGTACTTTTTCAAAAATGTTCTGTTTGGCATTCTCTCATGTGAACGAAAGGTATTTGCAGACTTCATAGCTAAATCATACTGTCATTAGATGTTCTATAAAATGATTTTGATTTCTTTTATAAATGTATTTTTTCAGCATTTTCTGTTTTACATTGTGTCATATGAAAGAAAGCTGTGGACCTTTTTAATGCGGTTGATGGGGTTGAATCATGAGACACTTATAGACTAGCGTTTTCTGTTTAGTTTTTACATCTGTATGGTTAAAATAATTTCTAATTGATAGATTGTTTAAAGGGACAATCCCGATAAGAACAGAGTCTCAAAAATTAAAGTCCGAGTATTTATGAAATTTATGGACCAAAATATAGTGGCATTATGTATTTACCTTGTCTCAAACTTTCAGCTCAAAATATTGAGTCGTTTGGACGTGAACGTCAACACTGCTTATCCGGACACGTAACCCTTTTAAGATTTCGGGTCAATTTTTTCATTGGGTGACCTGATAATCGATTAATGTTTCTTGAGAGGTCTATACAGTGAATGACACATGCCCTGTACTTGATAACAAAAGGTAAATTTCACCTACATATTATTTTTATAGAAAAAGTCTGGTTTTATCCAGATACTGTATAATAAAACGTTCTCCATTTCCAGATGAAGACTGTCAGGTTTAAGTTATTTACAGGGGTATCACAAATATCGGGTTAGTAGGTGGGCCTTAGGTTATGGATTTTAAAGGATTTTAACACAAAATTAAGCAGTTTTATTTACAAAAAAGTTATCGGGATTGGCACTTTAAACCAACTCGGTCAGATTAAACAGGGTTTGGAACCAGTCTCAATATTCATATCTTGCAATCTTCAAACAGTTTTCTGAAAATGAAATTTCACTTATTTCCAATATCAAGAATGAATAGCATTTGCTGGACTGCCAATAGTTTTTCAGTGGCACTCATTTTCTCGATTGGGTTAATTGACAGAATATAAAGAAGCTCGATTAGTTAATAAATAGTATCAACATCGCACCCCTTCCCATTGTTAAATAATAAGGGCGGCATATTCATAATTTGCAACCATATCAAGTGTTAAGCTATAACTATGTCTCAAGAAAAGTTAAATGAGAGCTAGAGAGTTTATTAAGACAATACCCAATTGAACATGCTATTGTATATAAGAAATATTTTTATTGTCTATAATAATAAAATACAACAAATAAAGTGCATTAAATCTGTTCTGTTACAAATTAAAATCCACTGGGCGAATAATTCTACAACATGACCTTTCCAACTGGTGGTGTGTTTTATGTGTTCCAGCAATGTATAAGCAATTTCATATTCTACTCCGATGATGAGTTTTAGTGTTCTTTTTGTTTTACTAACTCAAACTTGCTCCACTCACTTATATTCGTCATATTGGACATTTCTGTCCATTTAATAAACTTGAACATAAAAATAAATCAAAATAGATTTTTGAAACGATATCTTATTGGTGTAGAGTGTAAATATATAAGATATCTCATTGCCATAGAGGGTTCTTATTCATTTTGATGTAGAATGTATCTTATTGCCATAGAATGTGTTTTGTTGATGTTGATGTAGAATGACGGTATCTTGTTGATATTTATATAGAATGCATTTTGTTGGTATTGATGTATGTTGTAGATTGTATCTTATTGATATTGGTGTAGTAATGTATCTTATTATATTAATATCGACACAGACTATATCCTATGGATGTATCTTATTGGTGTAGAATGTATCTTATTGATATTGACATGTAATATATCTTAGAATGTATTAGAATGTGTCATATTGGTATTGATGTAGAATGTATCATATTTATATTGGTGTAGACGGCATCATATTGGTATTGACGTAGAATGTATCGTGTTTATATTGGTGTAGGCGGTATCATATTGGTATTGGTGTAGATTGTATATCATTGATGTAGGATGTGTCTTATCAATAAATATTATTGTTGATTAGTGGATTATATCTTAAGGAAGTAGGGTATATTTTACTGGTGTAGAATGTATGATATTGATGTAGAATTATCCAACCTTTTCTCAATCGCCCAACCCATATTACATTATAAAAATCCTGAGGATCCCCATATTTTCAATAACCTTGGTCAGTCATGCACATTCTCGCCATTTTCTATGTGAATCTTTGATAAATCCTAGCACGGGTCATCTTAAGCTGATAAAATCTACATTATAACCATCTTGATCTGAAAAATTAACAAATATGAATGAAACAGTGTGTATTTTAATAGCATCATATATTCGTCTTGTCGACAATTCCAGGGGCGGATCCAGAGGGGGGGTCCAGGGGTCCGGACCCCCCCCCCCCCCCTGCTCAGACTTGAAAATTTTTTATGCGATTTTATTGGCGACTTTTAAACCTGTAATTTTGGAATTTACCTTCCGGAAATACGTCAGAATGCACCAAATTGAATCTAATTTACCAAATTTTTCTCGGGGAGGGCCCCCAAACCCCCCTTAATTGGTTGAGTGCCTTTTATCAAACCTAGACCCCCCCCCCCCCTGCAAAAAATCCTGGATCCGCGCCTGAATTCACATTTTGATCAAAAACGTTGGACATCAACCTATAGCAAGATGATCGAATACCAACAATATCAGACCGAATTATAGTTGTCCGCCACACCACTTTTACCTCGCGAACTCCTTCCCCAAAGTTTTTCAAGGACCCATAAAGGACCGATAGTCTAGGTTAGGAAACACTGCAATACCCAATGTTGTAACTCTTCGATTACATGCTTGTTTGGAATGGATCAGTCGGCAATAAACGTCTTTGATCATCAGTCGAAACACGTGGATCTGTTTATTTATTTTTGTTGGATTAAAGGCAACAAACAGGATTTACATAAATTACCGTAACAAATAAATTAGGGGGAATCCATTATATAATATTGAATTAATCAAAATATTAGATATTTTTGTTAGAATTTGTGATAACATTTTCTTGGTAATTCCAAATAGATTATGACCCCTACAAATAAATATCGCCCTTTTCTTTCTTTAGATGTTCGAATCAATACTCCAATAAAAACAAGGATTCAAATTAAAATTGTTTTATTAATAGTTTGAGACTACGAAGTCCCTTTATCTTTAAGGTCAGTCACCTTATTTCAAATTTTATGAATAAAAGAACACACTATCTAAAACATCTTATATGCGAGGAGGTGTTATGTTTTTGCTCTCGAATAGTCCTGCAAATAGCAATAGCTTATAAATCAAGACATCAAATTACGTCATAATAGAACACACAGCCCCCTGGGAGGATAACTCTAGTGTAAAAAAACTATAATTATTTAATTAACCATGTTGTTATCTTCTCAATTAGTAGCCAATTAAACTCATAAACAACCTTGTTTTCCCGCCTTTTATTAGTTAACTCGTCAATTAAGCCGTAAAAATTCACACTTTTCAAATTGATCTATTTCATATGAGACCATTGGGGGAAGCAAAGAATGTAGCTGTGGACCGTAATCGAGAGACATTTAATGTAAAGACCCCTGTTTTCCACCGGGAAAGGGTAGGGTTATACTGGAAAGGGGAAAAACGCGCCTTAAAGTAGTATTAAAATTTTTGTCTTCCGTTTGTTCTCTTTCAGTTTTAGAATACTGTTCATTTTTACTTTCCTGAATTAAAATTAATGAAATTAGATGTTATCATTTCTAAATAAAGAAAAAAAAAATGCTTTTTAATGTCGCATTATTGTTATAATACGTATTTCCTAATTCAAATTAATATGAATATTAATTAAAAACAAAACATAACAAAACCTTTATGTAATATTTTTTCTATAAACAATAGTTTTCCTTGGGATAATTCCCATTGGTTGTCTGAAAACCAAAAAAGACCCCATTTTGAGAAAGTCCAGGACATAACCTTCCTGTAACATTTTATTTTTCACAATAGTTTTCCAAATTGTTTTTGAGAACCCAAAAAGACCCCATTTTGTAAAATTTTAGGACATATTCGCCCTACGGTACGGAAATCGACCCATAACTGTTGCCTATTACTTGAAAATCATAATTATTGACAAATGTAGGTGTACCAAACGTGACGTTACAATATCGGTTGTCGATTAATTTGGAATGAAAAGAACAGGATAGACGAAATAGTATAAAGAAATGGATAATTTGTTAAAAGTCATAAAACACTGAGAATAACGATATAGGTTTCACGTGACGATAATCAGATTTAAGTCATTTGTCTTCATCCGTCATCGATAACTTCATCTTTAATCTCCTGATGATGACGGCGGCTACATCAAAGACACGATCGAACATTGTAGCGGTAAAAGTGATGGATCAAAGAGAACCGACAGATGATGGTATATAAAGAAACAGGTAAATGATGCTGGGTAACAGTTTGGGGTAAAGAAAAGATTTTAATTAGGTGATTGTTGGGTAGGTATCGCACCACGTGTGGTTCAGGTACCTATTACCTGAATATAAATTAACTATTCTAAACCTCTAACGACTTAAAAGGTAATAAATTAGATTACGTTGAATAACAGTATACCTTTGTTTTACTTATTGTACTATACACGTTACTTTATTTTTAAAGGACCGTATACCATGTGGTGTATATGTCAGTATCTACTAATATACAGGTACATTAAGTACCTATTTGTAACCTTTAATCTCGGTCCAGGTAATAAATTATCACATACAAATTAAAGGTGATATCCAATATATGTTTTATTCCTGTTTGAAATTGTGGTTAAGTACAAAATACTTAATTCAGATTGTATAATACGGAAGCAGGTGTTCTGCGTCTTTAGTGCTGATTTGTGAGCGACCGTTTTTTTTTTGTGTGCTTTTGTGTGGTGTATGTACAGATGCGTGGGTTGCTAAATATTTCCAATGGCATCTGGTCTACTCTTAAAGTTTAAATATTTTTTTTTAAAATGGAAACCGCTCTTTTGTCGATAGCATTCAACATCCAACAATCTTAGACCGCTGACTATTTTATCGTCTCGGTATTCAAGTCGTGTCTATAAGATACACAGGCCCTGGTTTAAATTGAACTGAATTATCGGAAGATACTTTGGAATTTTGGTATATAAATATATTTCATGCGTGTCGTACAGGAGTCTGGGCATACTTACACAATCTTTCAAAAGCAAAGGAAAGCAATTCTAATGATTTAATCAAAAAATTTCAAGAAATCATGTTTAGCCACCAATGCATCTTGAATCAGACAAGAAGTGTTGGGTATTATTTTCTTCGAGACTCTTGACACCAATTTCCAATTGCTAAAGGGTAGAATTCACGAGAGGCTTCCATCCTATCCACCTTCAGCCCAACGGATAAATAATGCCTGACTTAGTTGTGTTTTGATCTTTTCTATGTATTTTCTTACTGTTTATCTTCGACCTATCTTGTATTTTCCTACGGTTTATCTTCGATATATTTTATAATTCTTTAACAGTATTTGATATATTTTGTATTTTCTTTATTGTTTTTGATCTATCTTGTATTATCTGACTGTTTTACCTTTTGTTTGTATTTTTCTATTGTTTTATCTCCGATCTATCTTGTATGTCCTTAGCTTTTTTGTATTTCCTTATTTTTTTTTTTATCTTCGATCTATCTTGTATTTTCTTTTGCTATTATCATAGATCGTGTATTTTCGTACTGATTTGTTTTCTTCTTTGTATTCTTACTGTTTTATCTTCATTCTATCTTACATTTCCTTAGCTGCATCGATTAACCCTGTATATCTTGCATTTTCGTTGCTGTTTGTGTATATCTTGCATTTTCTTAGCTGTTTCGATTTATCTTGTATTTTCTTACTGTTTTATCTTCATACTATCTTGTATTATCTTAGCTCTTACGATATATCATGTATTGCTTGGCTGTGTCGATATAGCTTATATTACGTTAGCTGTTTCGATATATCTTGTATTTCCATTACTGTTTCGATATATCTTGTATTGCTTTAGCTGCTGCGATATATGTATTTCCGCAGCTGCTTCGATATATATTGTATTTCCTTAGCTGTTGTTATTGTAGCTTCGATATACATTGCATTTCTTAGCTGTTTCAGGCTATCTTTTATTTCAGCTATTTCGATATATCTTGTATTTTCTTGCATCTTTTATGTTCATTATATTGTGCAATGTCTTAGCTGTTTATCTTAGATTTGTCTGACATTTTGTATTTTGTTTTATCTTAGATACATGTATCTTGTATTATCTAAGTTGTAATTGTGGTCAATACATCCTGTAGTGTTGTTGCGACGTACGTTTGAAGTGTATCTACAATATAACATTCGAGTGGGGACCGGTTACGGATTAAAAAAAATGAGTAAAAGATTTCATTAAAAGAAATTGCTGCTTTGATATTCAAATCATTCGTAAAAATGATATATACAACTAAGAGCAGTTTGAATTTGTTTGGCATGCCCTATCTCTAAGTCGAATCCTGAGCCAAGCCCAGATGTAGATACATAATCTAAAATACCAGCCGATAATTTTCATCACCATTGATTCGAGTAGCTTGTATTTCTTTAACTGCTTGTATATATCTTGTATTTCTATAGTTGCTTCGATACATCTTGTATTTATTTCCTTGGCTCTTTCGATATCCACTGTATTTCCTTAGCGAACCCAGAGGTAGATATATAATCTGAAATACCAGCCGATAATTTTCATAACCGTTGTTTACTGAATATATTTAATAATATTAATTCTGAAAAGAAAGTATGTTCCAGAAATTATTAATACGTACATTCACACACATTTCACGAAGACTGTTTTTAAACCCATTAACTTAATCTAGGTCCATTTCTCATTGAGAGTGTCATTGAGTCAACTGGCGTGTACCTGGCAAGAAGTAGGGTCGCCTGTCCAATCTCGTGGGTTTTCTCCGGGTCCCCCAGTTGCCCCCCCCCACACTGCTAGAGAAATATTGATATAAACTTGAACCACGTGTAAGTCCCATAATGACCTAGTTTTTGTCGGGTGGACGTTAAGCTCAAGTTCTCTCTCTTTCTCTCCCCCATTGAGAGGTTAGAGAAGTCAACGATACCTGTGTGTAACATGATCCTATAGATGTAGCGGTTTACCTGTCATTATTACAGGTGCTAACTACCTGACGTCAAGGTGTGAACAAACCACAACCAGGTGTGATGACCCCCAGGTCACGGAAATTTAAAACATTAACCTGGTATAATTAGCCAACACTCTCACTGAAACACAACTTGGTAATCTAATATCCCATCAATCTTAGTATCATTCGTATTTAAAAAAAAACAAACCAAATACCCTTAGAACAAACCGAGCAATCAACAAAAGGCAAACCCCAAAAACAAAAATGACATTCGAATTTTGCAAAATTTACTAATATTAAAAAATGCACTTGATGGGACTACAGATCGGTGAATTATAAATCCGCCGTTTTCAACAAATTATTTCCCTGTCAAATATCTTGAATATTTCACGCAAAGTAGTCACGTGGAAGAAATTCACGAGACACAGCGCGAGACGATCTGGCAGTAAATAGAATAGATTCACAATACGTGAAATTTCTTTTCATCAATATGAAAATATTTGTTCTCTCTTATTAAAAATATTGGTTTTTGGAGACAAAAAATGACTTGACATTAAGACAGTCTGGTAATAAGAGATCTCAACAAGTTTTCTAGACAGCTAAAATGAATATATATTTATAGTGTATTGCGTCCTATGATCAAATGATTTAAAACCCCAGCGACCAAGGTGTACTTACTTTAACCTAGCTTAAAACAAGCCAGAGTGTTTACAAATAGCGTTCAAGCTCCGAGTTCTCATACTTAGTGTTAAGAATTTACTCAAAATATTTAACTAAAATATATCCCTTTATAAAATTTTTGTTGTAATCTATCAAATACATGAATAAGAAACTACGTGAAAAGTTTTGTGTTTCGGGATCAGAGATATTTCTCATAAACAGTGATTGAGTAAGTCCCACAATGAATGCTTTATTAACTCGGGGCCAGACTGTTGGTATTGTGTAATGAAGGACACCGAGGCTAAAAAAGTATGGAATGGTTTGTCCGAAAAAAACAACATAATTATTATTACTTATTTCACTAAGAGATGGCGATGTGAAATCAATAGACTTTAAAATGTCGTAACTTATAATTCATTACTAATCGATTTAAGTATACTTTTTTGAGCAAAATGTTTAAAAATCATATTGATTGTGAATAACTATAAATTCTATCTAACTTGTATTTTAGTATGTGGAGAAATAGTACATAAAATATCGTCCTATTTAAGAGCAGTTAGGTTTTTGTTGAGAATGCAAAATAATGTCTAATCTTATATATATCGTTCCACCAGAAACCAACTTAATTATAGGGGGAGGGGGGGGGGGGCACAACTGAACGCATCTACAACACTTCATCACACATTTTGAGACTATCAACAAGTTACAACATACCAATTATAAATCTTGCCAAACGGGCTTACTTGTATTAGAAGTGACACCATTATTTTACTTCTAGTTTTATTGTATTATTCGCTTTTTTCTCTGTTTTTGTGATAATTGGGACAATTGCCATAAATTCATAGCCAATATAGCTCAATTCTTTTGAACACTTAAAGTGGTTATTTATAACAGACGGTAGACCATACCCATATGGTTACTTGTATCGGTAAACAAACAATTTATTTCAGTATGCTTATTCAAATTTCATGTGATATATATATAGAAGATCATGACTCGCACTAGTTTTTATTCCTGCTTGTTTGTCTTTCAGTTTCGAGTGAAGTCTGTATCACTGGAGGCCCGGAACTGTACAGCGTAATGGACGCTTACGGCTAGTACCGGATTCATTCACTTATTCAGATGTGTTCGTTTGTTTGTGATTTCTGCGTAATGTGTCGTATCTTCTTTTGTGTAATTTTATGTGGTGCAGTCCCCCTGCACTTATTATTAGGGTATTTTCAGGGTGTATAGCCATTTTTAGTTTTTGTTCATTTTTAGTTTATTAATAAAAAAAAAATTGTTGACGTGTTTTTTTTTTAACAACAATTCTGATGAGCAATCTTGCGGTTTAAATTAAGTAATTTGGAACATGAAATTTCCATTTAGCTAATTAAGACAATTTATTTAATTTCCATTTTCAAGTAAATTTACCACTTCTAGTTCAAAACACTCTTTTTTTATATCGCCTCAATTATGTCAACAATTTCTTGACATCCAAAAATTAAGCCCGTTGTTGATCTTGTTATAATTTTTAAGCAAAAAAATGGAGAGCAGGGAAAATGGTTTAGAATAATCATTTGATTTGTGAATCCCCTAAAGCACACGAGATTCCATTTTTAAAAACACCATGTTTAGAATTCTTAATAAAACTGTTGACACGGTTCTAGCAAATTAACACAAACAGTGTTTTGAAACCGATCGGGGCATTTTAAGTGGTTTTAAATCGGTTTTCAGCTTTGATGGGTAATGGCCACCACTAAGAGACAAAAATTGCCTCAATCAGACTGCGCATGAATGTAAATGACATAGACATCCGGTTTGTGATCGGTTAGTTTTCCTGACGAGAGCGAGGTTGCGTGCTCCGGAAATGAGACGGCAGTCAAGTTGCTACGTAGTGATACAATGGCGGAGCGACTTGTGTCAACAAGAACCACTTAACTCGATTAGATTACACCACCAAACGTTGGCTTCACAAATATTTATTTGTCATCCTTCTTCCTTACTAACTACAGCAGCGTGGCGTTTAGGGCCGGCGGTCATTTTCACTTGTTACTTGTAATAATGGTGACGATAAAGAAGGTTATCGTCCCTGTGAAAATATTCTTCAAATTGCAGGAAATTACAACAAATTGTAATCCAGTCGATGAGTGGGTTTATTTTCATACGAATTTAAACTCATCTAACTTAGAAGTGTTAAGAATGGAAGGGTAATTATGGTTGATGTCCTAAGGGGAGATAACTCGTGATTAAGTGGCTACTTTGTGTTCAGAACTGTTTGAAAAATAAATTGTTCACGTCTGTGATCTGTTTACTTTAGATCCACAAAAATAAATCTTTAATTTAAGGCTGCTTTTGGAAGCTTGTTTAAGGAGACTCACACATTTTTGAAAAAAGAAAATCAGAAAAATAGGTGTATTCGATTAAAAACATTTAATACAGAAAAGTAGGACGTTAACCCCTATTTATTTCATTTTATTTCTATTGCAGTCAAGTGTACCACGGCTGTACAGATACCGCTGGGCCCCACACCCCCGCTTCCTCCTGAGCACCATACCCTTAATGCTAAAACAAAACTTCAAGATAAATGCATGTTTTAAACAAAAATCATAGATAAATCTATGTTTATTCCAGATTCGAACCAAGGTCGTGCCTACGGAACACAGAGCCATCTTTTACTAACGTGTAAGAATGTGCTTCACATTCCCCAATGGCACTTCTAGATTTAACACTAAATTTAATTTAAATGAAAACCCCTTTAATACACATAAAAATTAAATACAAAGCTCTGTATATATAATTCATTGATAATAAAATCCCTCCCATAATGCATGAACACACCAAATACAGAAAGTATATGAATAAAATCAGCATATAATTATCTTTGATAGAAAAATATTGATAAATATTTATAGTGAGATAAAGCGATTAGCGGATTATTTCTACAAAACTCTTTCAACTCAACAAAACCCAATCAGTCTTTACAGTCGTCTACTTTTACAAATGGTTGCCCTTTTTATGTTATGACATTAGAGTTATCCCATGCTTATTATGGTATTAGTTTTATAATCTGACTTATTATAATCACTTTGCATATTCATAATCAAAACTGAGATAGGAAATGTTAAAGGAACTTGGACGAAGTGTGTATCTTTTCAGATGACCCTCGGTGCATTAGGTTGAGATTTTTTATGGCCATAAAAGTCGTTTCCGAGATAAAGGGTGCAAAGCTTAAGGGTCACAGAACGAAATTTAAAATATTATTGATCTAAATATACACCATAAACTTCATTAAAATGTCCCAAGTTAGGAATTAAGTAGAAAAAATAGATTTATGGTTGGATATAGAACGAAATATTTCCATAGTTTGAAACCAAACATGAAAGTTAGAAATGGGACTTGAATTAATTTAAAAAATCGAAAAAAACCCCAACCTGAAAACTGTTAATAGTAATTGTGGTTCAACATTCCATACTAACAGACGGTTTCCGATAAAGTAAAGATGGAGTAGTCTTATACATATCGTGTGAGTATGACAAGGCGGGGTCATGAAGTAAAAATGAAAAGTGAAGATGAAAAGTGAAGATGAAAAGTTAAAATGAAAAGTGAAAATAAAAAGTGAATGAAAAGTGATTCAAGACAAATGTAGTAATCGAATATAAGAATAATAAATGGTCCCCTTTTCTAAGATTAGAATGATTGACATAAAATTTACTTTAAAGCCTTATATTGTAGTATATAAACCTCAAGGCGGTAATCTTCGGTCCGTAGGTGATCTTAGCTTCGACTTCTGAAATTCAAATTGATGCACCTTGGCAGCACCCCCAACCGTTGTGCCCACGAGGAAACCCACGAGATTAAGAAGGCGCCCCCTATCTCTATGCCACATACGCTCACACCAGGGCTCGAAACCAAAGCCGCAAGCCAGAGGTGACCGAAGCGCGGCACTCTAGACCACTAGACCATCCCAACACCTATTTCCAAGGGTGTTTTATACATGTATAACTTTGATGACGTGGCACAGATTCCTTCGTTCGTTTGTTCCTGGAGTTTTACGTCCACTTTCGTAGAAAATGGCAAATATTCCGCTCAAATGTTCTTATATACACCTACTACGCAAAACAGTTCGTCCCTGGCGCTTTAAATTAAACTAGATATTCCAGACACGAGAAGCAGTGCATTGAAGACGGCAGACGATGTAATCCGTCATTCTATTCAGTCAAGTATAAAGTCATAAATCAATGATTGAGAAATATTTTGTATCATGTCGATTGGAATACAAATATTAGAATATTCAATCTAAATATTTCATGTATTTAATATGAGGCTTATGTTGATGTTAAAAACCTAGAAGGCGTATCATGGCGCGCTCTATTCAAATTTCAAAATCTAAAACGTGTTTTAGAAACAGGCTAAGCGGATTTGAACAACAAAAGAAATTTGTTGCCACCAAAAGACCCTTTATTCTTCCTTCGTCGTGTGTGTCCAGAAAAGCATTATTCGCATTGAACCCTAATCTCATACGGTTTCATGAAATCGAGTTCTAGGAGTTTGTGTGATGAAACTTGACAGGTTTCTGTGCCACGGTTGATAAGACGTTTCTAAGAGAATGACAATCACGGACAATATTTAGTCAATACCAGGTCTGACAAATACACGATTAACACTGCTCTGCTGATAATTAAAACAGGTTTTTTATTTAGATTCTTTTCAGTTTTGTTAGCATTGTGATTTTAAACGAAGAAAAAGAAAGACGAAGTCTGATATCTGGACGCCGCTGATGTGACAAACAAACCCAGATAAATCCTTCTGCTATACGTATTGATTTTAAAGATGTCCCCCATGTACAAACTATGTGATTTGATTATATATTTGGACTGAAACATATTTCAACTAATTTGTCTCTCAGTTTATTTTAGTTGTTACCCGCTGTCCATTTACTATAAATAACTAAGCCTTTGTTAAACATACATTATGTATGATTTAGATAAAGAACTAGCCATTCTTGCTACAATAGTTAAAAGGTGGATAATGTAAAATAAATAATTTGAAAATTTTATTCAAATTACTTTATTGCAAGCGAAGATATTAGCCTTTGAAGATTTGACAAACGTGTGCAATAACCTGGTTGATCGAAGCTAAGTCTCGTTCCTACATATCTGTTTAAATCAAAGTATCAGTGAACCGTTTCAATCTATTAATATCGGAGAAATCTGATGCCATCGAGGGTTGATTATGGCCTGGATCAGTTAATTAATGTCAAATTAATACTTTAGAAAACATTTCAGGTCCAAGGAAAGACCTGCAATAGGCAGATTTAGCTCTTGCATAATGTATGTTTAAAAACATGTGAGAGGTAAATCTGCCTATTGCAGGTCTTTCCTTATTCCTGAAATCTTATATAAATTATTAATCAGCCATTAATTAACTTATCCAAACCATAATTAACCCTCGTTGCCATCTCATGTGTTGGATTTACACGGGATTTGAATCCAATCTGCTGCTGCTCAACAATCATTGATGATTAAATCGAAGATAACTATATGCCCTATAAATGCATTGTTCCTGGATTATTTTAAAGTATAGATAATCATAATGATCAATATTTTAAAATCAAATATTTAGTGTAATAGAAAACAAATTACAAATACAAGAGTCTGATCAAAGCCAAATATGATGTTTTGTCGAGATGGTTTACCGACGACTTTGAAACGATTTCTCGTTTATGAGTGTTGGACTTTGAATTTTGTCTTTTAATCTGTATCTGCTAAAATGAGCGTTTATTAGTGTAGACCTGTATTTTGTTTGAAATAAGCATAACCTAAATATTCGGGTCAAAATTTATAAGACTGCGAGCGTTAATCATCTCGTTGCATTGCCATCACAGCGATGTACGCGTATGCCTGCACACACCCGTTCCAAATGGGGGTTCTGCAACCTCGCTATATTTCAGCTTCCATTATTAAATATAGATTATAAAACATCCTAGGGACTATTTCTCTCACGAAATAATTTCAAATTGAACAGCCAGAATACGCTTTACAATTATTGACAATCAAAATCGTTTTCACCATGCGTAATGGTAGGATACCAGATGTGTGCTTCAATACATATCATCGACAGATTTTTCATTACTAAAACTAAAGGCATACTCTAATCGACGCTACGTAATTTAAATCTAGATTAACTAGTCATTCACATTTAATATTTCAATTACGGGTTCAAGTAATCTTAACGCGTACTTTCTGAGTTAATCGACTCTATCGGCAGTTCTATCTTGATTAAATAGACGATAAACGTTCGTAATTAGAATTAGTGAGTTAATCGTGTTGATGCCACCAGGATAGAGAATTAATCGCTTTGATATCATCAAGAACATGATGTATGAGGTAACAGAGATGATAACGCGTGTAACAATAAAATGATTAAAGGTAAGGGTCGCATCTTTGGAATATAACTTTTCAGTACCACATTTAAATAGAAGAAAGGCCTTATACCCGAATGTTTATATTAAATCCCATCTTTATTTCATATTTTTCTAGAACAGTTTATAATAATTTAGTTACGTTTTTTATCGCAAGCTATAATTTTAATGGACAACTGACCACGAAGTGTTGAAACCTATCGAGAACATTAAATATACTGTAAACCAAATAAACTTTAAGCCAGTTAAGCCTTATTTAGAGGTATAAAGGCATAAACTGTCTTCCATAAAATTAAATGATGATATTTAACAAGTGTGAACACAAACTCACAGTAAATAGAAACAAGTATGTTTGTTACCACATGTTGGTATCAGTGGTTTTATTGACCATTTTGTAAAAAGAATAGTATCGAGTTAATGAAGTGTAAGCTTGTCGTTTTATTATCTGTTTTAAATGTTTCATTCCGATTCCATAAATCCACGCAGGACAAAACAGCAACATGCTGCTAAATGGCGTGCTATATTACCTTCATTGTCACCAAATACATCGACATAAAATGATTACGTACTGATTTATGGTTGTTGTAAATGATGGCCATCAGAGCCACTATCAATAGTTTCGTATTTTGAATATGGCCGATTGTAAAACTGCGACAAACGAAAAGATGACTGTTGACAATTTATAGTATTAATCCGTTCACGCTCCACGACTTAAACAAACTGATGCTAAGTTTAGTAAATTGTTCTTTTCGACGTTGATGGATGAAACTAGCGAACGATTACTGGGAAATCTAATTAAAGGTCGCCTCCTGTGTAGTTCGGGGTCAGTGGCTGAGAACTCGCGCCTTGTCCCACTACACCGGTGATTCGCCTTCCCGCTGATCGCTTTACGAACACGAATGCGATATCATTCCAATTGACTGGTTTTTATTTTTACAATTTTCCTCGTGTACCTGGTTAAATTCTTAAGTAAATCTTTATTTTTATTAACGAGCTAACACCTGTGTAGGGTTAGAAATTACTCGACCGTATTTCTGTCTGTGGGGATGAGTCTGAGAAGATTATTCCACAGTTGGATGATCTGCTTGTTAAATCACGCTGTGACACCTATTGGTGTCGAATAAATACCTCTATAACTTTGTTTTCTTACTTCTAACTTATCATTCTTTGATCTTTCGCCGATTACCTTACCTGTTCAGGTGATTCGTAGGGGCTCTATTCGCCGCGCGCTAAGCACTGGTAGTTTTAAATGGACTGAATATTAATATATAAAAGTGTTTGCTATACGAATACAGGTATATAGATACGAAAGATAATAATATATGCGTAAAGAAAGTAATTGGTTTGTTTGTAAAACACCGGGAGACTCTTTTATCCGCCATCTCTTCTAATTATAGTTGAATAGAGTTATCTCCCCGGGTGTCCATCTTCTATATCATTGAAATCATCATTGATACCCTTGAATCATCGCATTAATCTACGTCTAAATACCCAGCTTATTAGATTAGCTTCTCACACGGTCGACGAAGAGTAAACTGTGTATTAAACTCTCAAAGGAACTAAATAAAATACTGTATTCAATGGCTTGACAAATATTTGATAAATATGAATCTCTTTATCCAATTTCTTCATGGTCGATAAACAAGATATTTTTAAAAAGCAAATGAAATCAAAGTCATAGCTATTCTATTGATGTGCTTGGTAAATATTTGATAAATAAAAATAAATTACTTGGTTTATAAATCTTATTATAATTCTTTATCCTTGATTCATACGATTTCATTTTGAAAGGATGGAATTGTTTGTATTAACTGGTATTTTTGATCTATTAACATTTAATCGAATCTTTTTATTTAGGAGATTGGCAAATATATCACACGGAATACTTTAATTGAATCAAATATTATGATTTCCATACATTTAAAGTATATACGAGGTATTTAAAGAAGTATTTCTAGAAGGTTTTATCCATTATATAAAATGGTTTATTTTTGTTACAGGAGTCGTGCCAGATATATCTATAGCTCAGCCTCCTGCTGCTAGTGATACCCTGACATTTTTACACCGAGTGTGCACCAAGGGTATTCTTCGGGTAATCCAATGTTAAGTTTGGGGGTCTCTACTTTCCGCATATAGCAAATTTGCCATACTTTTATTGGAAAAATACTTCCGGGACAACCAACGCCGGATTAACCATGGTGGGGGCCCTGGGGCCTGGAACATGTGGGGGGGGGGGGCTGATCACTAACCGCGAGCGAGGGGGTCTGGGGGCTTTCTCCCCCCCCCCCCCCAAGAAATTTTCAGAAATTGGAGGCCAGAAACGTGATTTCTTGGTATTTCAGGCACTCGTGTCGGAGTACCTCTCCGAGAAAAAATAAAATTCTGCCACAAAATTAACACATTCTGGCGTTATTTCAGTGGACCAATCCATGCGAGTGCTATGAAATGATGACATTTCTAGAAGAGGGGAATGGAGTCCATTGAGCCCGTTAAATCCGCCACTGTAAGTGAGCGGAGCTACATCAAACCTAATTTTGAAGTCGTTCAGTGATAAATAACGGGATCACCTGGTTCGGAATCGTATTATATACCCCGCGATGATTTGATGAGGCCGTAACGTTACGACCAAGCTGGTCTCGATTTTGACGAACAAAATGGTAATACGAGATTTAATCAAGAAATCTGAATATTTCGTGTGATCATAATGTGCATCTCATCAAATTCAGCTTATACCCACAACAAATATCAACAACAACAACAACTACATCTTATATACAATCGTACGTTAATCTGAGGCAAAATTCGCGCTACTCGAAATGATCGGGACGTGTAATTTGTTCGCGTTATACGATAATTCGCGTTAGACGATGTTCGGTCCGATAGAAGATCTCACGACAATAAACAAACATGTGTTAACCCATCACCGGATTACACCGAATTCTCGGATGTCGATCGCAACACACCACGGATTGAGGGGGCCCCAGGGACTTCAGATGGAGGGCCCTCTGAGCATCGGAGGGACCCTGTCACTAGGTCACTGGCCGTTGGAGTCCTCGGTCCGACCATGCTCGAGGCGCACAACTGAGATTTTTGTGGGGGTCCCCTGATTTGGGGGGGGGGGCCCTGGGGCCTGTGCCCCATGGTTAATCCGGCGTTGGGGACAACGTATCTTTAAGGAACTAATTTTCTGCACTGATTGGACTAATAAAGACGACTGTGATATAATATCCAAAGTATATCAACTTAAAGGATTAATTAAAAGAAATACCCCTACACACATGTTCACATCTAACGCTTTCTATGGCACTTTTATGTCAAAATAAAATACTTGTTCCAGACTTATATATGTAAACATAAGACAGTGTGTCTATCTCCATTTTCAACCCGGCTTAAATGAAACCTATTAAAATTCACTGTTTAAAATTTTATTTGAATTTAAAACTGATTAATCACCGAGTATTGTCCTCGTTGAAAATCCGGAATAAAAAGTTTGAATATTCATTCAGCAAGCATATCAGCATGTTCATCTAGAGAATAAAAGTTGTTATTGTGACGGTGCAGTGAGCGGGAAGACATGTAACTATTTAAGGGTTCCCATCTGTTCGGTTCAACTCATCACGTTTAACCGAGTGGAAGAAACGGGCGACAACTCTTACAAACATCCGTGTCGTTAATTAGATTATAATAACACTAATTGTCAAATTTAACATCAAATACTAGACGGGGAATTCTTTGATCTGTCGCTTAAACTAAATACAATGACAAATGTCGACATCTCAATCTTTGAAACATTTTAAGCTAGAATAAACATTTACAAAATATTTGAAGTAAAGGGATCGGCGGATGATTACGTGAAGACTCCAACCAAGTTGATATGCTAGTCGGTTATTAGGCTAGGACTTTCGCCAAAAATATTGTTCTGCGATATAGCAGTGTTCCTCTGACAAATATGTGAAAACAATTTATGCAAATCCTTGGCCTGTAGCTAGCGCATGGTTTGAGATGACAAGCATGGTTTGAGTTTTAACATAGAATATATTTGTCAATGACTCAATATGCCTTTTATTTAAAGACCGTCGCCATTTGAGGGGTTTTGAATATCTTACAAACTATTTTAAACGTTGAATCCCTAAAAGGATTATCGGTTCAAAAAGACTTCAGAAATTTATGAACATTCGGCATCCACTGCAGACGATATTTAGTAGGATTTAGCCAAAATCAGCTAGCGCCACCTATAATGTTCGGCGAAATCTTTTGATAGGCCTCTTTTTAATACGATTAAAACGAAGCCAGTAGATTATTTAACGTTGATATAAATATTGATTTCTTTTTTCAAAATGTTTATTTGATTCATTCAATAACCGGTTTAAGTATACATAAAATTGTACATATTGTCCAAAAAGCGCAAATAGGAACCATTTCAGCGACTGAAATTTGAACTAAGTAACATTTTCGATTTTTCTATTAATGTAACAGAGATGTCATGACAAACAAAACTCCTGTTGTATAACAAAGTTATATTTCTACAAAGATTTTGTTTATTTTCTGCCACTTGTCTTGAATGTCAAGCCTGTGTATTTCCGCTTCTCTGCGCCTATTCAATACGGTTTGTATCAATTGTACAGAACGTGTTGTATAGCTTCAGTCTTTATCTTCGGTTTCCACGTGAGAGGAGTAACAGAAACAGATTATCGCCCCGTCATACAAGTTGATACTTCAAACTAATCAAATTAAAAAGATCGAATAATTCCACGTTTATTCCTTGTTAGGCTATAAATCCGCCACATTGAAAGACAAACAGACGGAAGTCACGACCGCTTAACGAGGTGTGGGGAGAATTTACGAGATATGCAGTAGGTGCACTTGAATGTGATATCTATGAGCAAAGAAAGGAATTTTTGTCGCTTAAATGACCCCAACCAATGCAAACAGTTCGCGCATATTGCCCTGATGTTCTTACCTTTGTTGTTAAATTCAAATTTGTTGTTAATTTGTTGCTTTTAATTTGAATATTTGTCTCGTAAACTATCTTTTGTTTGGCACGAGACGTGCATGTTAATTAGAAGAGAAGAATTAACCATTAAGTACGACCACGTCACGTGTTTTAGAAGGCAGGGATGTCAGAGTATGGCGACGTGTGTCATGGCGGTGATAAACAGCAGAAACAACTAATTATTATTTTCCAATATTTATTGGCTTCTTTTTGTTGTAGTCGTTAAATTTTGTGTATGGCTGATTTTGTTTATAGTCAAGATTTTATTAAGAGATAAAAGTCGAACCCTGTGTTTCGGTACGGGACAGGAAATAAGGTGTATTGACACCTATTCTCAAAGTTTTATGCTTGACACTTCCCGATGACCAAAGGTCAGGAATCAAGTAACTCGGAATCAATAGATAACATTATACACTGAGACGTAATAAAAAATAGATGATTGTAAATCTCTTTCCAAAAATATCATTTAATATTGCAATTCGGAATGTAACGAGTACACCGAATCGTGACGAAAACACTCCATGTTTTCACAATTGCATAAACACACTATAAAGCTATTCTCTTGAACTGAACAATAAAGACTAAATTCGACAAAATTGTGCAGACGTTGGGTGTAAAGTATGATTTTTGAAAAGCTAGGGGCAGTTTATTTCGAGTTACCTGAAGAGGACATGGGTACCAGATCCATAGTCAGAAGGTATGTATGTCACAACTGTACTATTCTGAGATAGACAAACATCATTTAAATCAAACATCATGGTACAATACAGACACCTGCCAACGTATGGACGACAACGCTTGGCACTAGTAGCCCCCACCCCCAAACAATCCCTGTGTAGGTTCATATGCTATTAGGTTCTTGTATTGGAGCTCCTGGGAGGGGTCCACAATGGTTCATTAGCTCTGGGGAGGGGTCCACATGGGTTCACGAGCTCTGAAACTGTTCGCGTCGCCGACACGCATTACCTACTTCTTATGTTTCCACTGTAGAGAAAAGTCTTACCGAGCTTACCATAATGCCCAAAACCATATTTCACTGCACTGGGGTGGGTGTATACCCCATAACTTACAGGAATATTTCTAGCTTAATACCAAGATAACCACTGATATGTTTATTTTAACAGATAAAGGTTTTTTTTCTATGTAAGGATTATACACCCAATAGAATTTATTGTTGATCTGACTTACTACAATCATTATCTTCATCCCCCATTTTGCAAATTAAACAGACATCGGTTCAAATTCTGCTGGGTGTCATTTAGTCCCAAACAAAGTGCTATCGGGGAGAAATCATTGGGATGATTTGCTTCTCTGTCATCACATTAACTCGGATTAATAATCTCTCCCTAGTGACCGAACTGCCGTGATGGAAATCAAATTCAAACCGTTATTGTTGAATTTAAGTTCGACTGCCAATGTCCATACAATAATTCAGCTCTCCTGTCAACGTGCTTTTCTTTTACTCGGGCCCTCTATCAATTACTTTTCCCAGATATTTGATTTTCAATTGTGTAGTTTATGCACGATACTATATAGATCTTTCCGATCTGTGAAATATCTTTCCGTGCTATAGCCACAATTCTAACCTAAACCCTTAAAAATAGTTTTAGATAAACCTAACCCGAACCCTAACCCAAACCCTTCAGAATAGTTTTAGATAAACCTATCCCGAACCCTAACCCTAACCCAAGGGAAAATATTTCACAGATTGGAAAGATCTAGTATTATGCGTAGTTTATGTGGAGTGATTTCCCTGGGACGTGGATTTCAATTTTGTGGTGTATGTCGAGTGATGTCCCTGTGACGTGGATCTTGCTATCACAAAACAAACGTCATATTATCGAATCTTAAACCATTCGGTAATGTAACTCGAGTTTTGGATGAACAGTTAAAGATATTTTCTACGGCGAGGGGAGGACTATGGACGACGTACTCGATATCAACTCCTTTTCAACTGGAATCGATCCCCCTGATTTTGGCAAATGTTACTAAATGTTTTTAGAACTTTATTTCAAACAAAGACGATAATATTGCTAATGCGGTGTGATAGATGTGGAGATGTTCTATGACATGAAATGGCCCTATTGCGAATCTACAATATGTCCGACATCAAAAACACAACACAAGACTAATCACTCCCTCGGTGGTAATCCACCTGCCACCATCTTATGACAGAGCACTGCCAGTGGGATTCTAACGCGAATATGAAATCACTTTAAGCTAAATTTATACGACAACAGTTTGTGGAATAAAGAAAATATGTTTCCACTCCCGTTTCAGAAAGTTGGTAAATAACATTTGTTACCATTCCTAAATGGGGGATAACTCTGGAATTGGAAGTCCCAGAACACTCTAAATTTGAAGAAAAAAAACATTTGATAAAAGCTACAGCTTCGTGTGCACAAGTTGACCCAGAGGGGAGGGTACCGGAATCGTTGAAAAACATCTAATACAATCTACAGCCTATATCACCGTTACACATTTTCGAAAAAGCGGGATAACTACTGTACGTTAAGTAGCGAAACGTTCATCCTGTCTAGGCGCAAATGGTTCACACCCATTGCATTACCTCGGTTCCTCTTTGTCCCATCTGAACCGGAAGACACACTTTTAACCCCCACACGCACCCCTCTTGCAGGATGGAAAAGGGCTTGGAAAATTCCTTAAGTGATTATTCTCTACCGATACCGTGATTCTAACACATAACATTCTCGCTGTGAGCCAAGTGTCATAACTATAGAAACACTACAGCCTCCTCTCCGTTAGTGACTTTATTATGTTAATCTTTATTTCGAATGAAAATGAAAAAAATGAAATGGGGTTTAACGTCCTACTCTTATGTCAAATTACAACTGTCAATGAATCTTTTACGTACACGGCGCCTCGGTTTTTCATCCCACCCTAACGACTAGACAGGTGTCCTTGTTAGGTCCTCCATCGTGCATCACTGACAAGGGGGAACCATGCCTTACATATAACAAATTGTTGAAAGCCATAGAAAGATAATCACTCGTCTTTCAAATATATAAGTTAGTCTTGTAATATGATAGACAAATACTACTGTAAGTTAGACAAGTATTTAATTAACAACCCCAGGCCTGCAATAAGACACTTAAAATAACACCGCGCCATTTGTGACGACTGTCGTTAATTTATTTGTTGCTGTTGCCAGTTAAATGATTTTGATTAAGTTAATAAAACCGTGAAGTCGTTCATTTCGTTCCGTTATATTTTGGTTAACGCCATTTCTGAAATTATCAGAAACCAAGATGGGTGTCTTGTGCACTGCCACGCGCTCCCAGGCTGTCTGGGTCGGTTCTGCACGTGGATATCGCGTCATGTAATTTGGTAATTTGTTAAAAACATGTCAGTTAGTTGATGTAGTGATTATTCCCGCTTTTAGGCCATTTAGATCATCGATTACTACCAGGCCATGTATTTAAGGCAATCCAGGAACGGCATGTTACTGATCCAAGTTTGGTAAGCGAACGTCTGCTGTTGTTTAATTTACACGAACGTTTAATTAATGCATAAAAAAGTTTGCAATGTTTCCAAAGCCAAAAACAATAGTAAGCTTATTATCAATTTATACAATGTTGCTTTATTACTTGCACGTGCATTGAAACCACAGATTGTTCAACAATACCGGTCAAAATACATGGCATCATGGTGATGAATTTGAAAATAGCATTGCTTAGATTAGTTACTATACTTGTAACCCTGCGACTGGAGTAAGACGGAAGACATCAGTAGTGGAACCATTTCTATGTTTAGATACAATAAAACAACACTCTACACCACATTCTAATAAATAGTACGTTAGATCTCAATCTGATTAAAATACAGATCTATATTTCGTTTCGTTTTTATACGCCCACATTTTCATGTGGTCGTATTATGTCGTCGCCCTTGTCCGTCCGTCCGTCCGTCCACAATTAGTTTGTGGACTCTCTACAGGTCACAATTCTTATCTGATTTTGACTAAACTTGAAATATAGGTTTATCCCCATAAGATCTTGTATGCTTTTGATATTGGCATGTATCGGATCAAAACATCATGGATTATCTCCCTTGATTGTACGAAAAATCACGTTTGTAGCTTGTGGACCCTATAGAGGTCACAATTTTGAACCGATTTTGATGAAACTTGACATGCATGTTTATAACCTAACGATCTTGGTTCCTTTCGATATTTGCACATATCGGATCGTAACTTCTTGAATTATGGCCCCTGATTGTCCGAAAAATCGCCTATGGTCCCTCTGGAGGTCACAATTATTATCCGATTTAAAAAAAACGGAAGGTTGAGTTCGAATTTCGAGAAAATCGGACCATAGTGTAAAAATATGGTATATCATGGTTGTGGACTCTCTTACGGGTATCAATTTTTATCCGATTTTGACGAAAAGTCACATTTCTAGGTTGTGTACCGTCACACCATAATCATTGTCGGCTTCGAATTTCATGAATATGAGACTGGAACTGACCAACAAAATGGCTGCTCCCAATACAGTATGAAATACAGGACTTAATGATGTAGGAAAAATCACTTTCGGTATTGCTTGTCCTCTATCCATCTCTCGAAAATGTGGGCGTATCCTACCTGGCAGTGCCAGCCTATCTTTATACTTTCAATGGCCTACTGTAGTAAAGACAAGTAAAACAAAATTTTGAATTAAAAAAAAAACGAAACGAAATAGGGTGTGTGTTATTATATAAATCACATTGGTGAGATCTTTGAGTTGAATATTTTCCGTTCTCTAATTGTTTTTTATTCCTATAGTCTTAAACGACTAGAATGTCTGCATTTATAATAAAAAAAGCTATGGTGATATTGACACTGCTCTACTGCCCCAGAGAACACGTAATCTAACATTATATATGCTAGAAATAGCACGTTTAAAGTTTGCATGGCCTTCAAATTAATCCAGCATTAATTCACGCTTGATCAATTCTTCATTGTAATTTACTTGTTTAGTTATTGATTGATTTTATTTCTACTTGAATTCAAACAGGAACTTGATTGAAAGAAGTAGTCGCGTGTGTAGATATTCTTTATTTGACGAGTCACGTGGAGATTATCACACCTTGCGATTCTAATCTAAAGTTAGATAGCTCACTACCAGTTGGGGAATATTGAGTAATAGTTAAAGGGTAGTAAAATTAACAGTTGTTAAACTCGAAATGATATTGAAAATGACAATTCTGATTTCAAAACCATTTTCATTACAATAGGTCGTGCATGTGCTGTTTTTTTTTGCATTGAGTCCATTTTGTTATACAACCACCCAAAATGTTATGAAGCCTATAAATGTTAGTACTACCCCAATCTTTTTAACACACAGATCCTATTTCGTTTCGTTTATATAGTTAAAAAATTTCTTTTTTCTTGTGTATACTACATGTTGTGTAGGCCATAGAAAGTATAAAAAACGAAACGAAATATAGATCTGTATTTTAATCAGATTGGGGTGTAACCCTTTCCTGTGTTAAAATGATTTGGAATTAAAACAGTCTCCCGTAATCTGGAAAAACTTAGTAAAACTGTTGTGTGTAGATTTTAGAAAACAAAGGAAAACTGTTTTGTTTCAGAATTAAGCGTTATTCTGGAATCAGACAAGAAGAAGTTTATGTGCAATTTGCCGTTTGTGCAGTAGAACTAAAAAAACACGGGGTTGTCGTTCATCTGGTGAAGATGTACATTTTAATCAGCACAGCCCGTGACTAGCCTAACATTGAGTAACACTCAATTCACTGAGACAAGGGATGATATGTACTGGGATATCTATTCGCGATAGATGATATTTTTTGGTGAGTTTGAATATGTTTTTCTTGCCATATCTCAAGGATTCGTGGCCTTGAAATTTGCCAGAATTTGTTTAAAAACTAAAGTATATATTTGGACAAGTCAGAAATAAACGTAAAGTTAATGTGGTTAAGCATAGCAGTTTCCTGTGTAAATAAGATTGATGACAGAATTTTAGTAATTTAAAAACATACATTATACGTCTGTTTTCCATCAAGAGTGTCACCAGGAAGCTCTTTGGTGGAACTGAACCTCCTCTTGACATCGAAAATAACTTTTTACTTTGGTGGCACAGTCAGGACTTTGACACGGGCGTACCCAGATTTGAATATTTAAAAAATTTTGGCTCTATGCATTTGGTACTGTATGTGTTTTTGTTATCCTGAAGCTATTGGAGAAAACTTTCATGTTCAGCTTCATTACTTAAAATCCCCGGTTGTACGTGGCAATGAGTAGGGTCGCCTGTCCAGCCTCGTGGGCCTTCCCCGGGTTCTCCGGTTTCCTCCCACTGCTAAAGACCCCTTCGCACAAGCGAATTATTGAAATAAAATTAAACCATATGTTAGTCCCGAAATGACCTAGTTTGTGTCGAGTGGATGTTAAACCTCAATTCTCTCTCTCTCTCTCTCTCTCACCCATTACCTAAATAATCAAATTGACCAATCAGCGTGGGTGGTTGGGTAGCCGAATGGTCAACGCGTTGCATCATATGGTACCTCATTGAGTCAAATGGCGGGGTTTCATTTCCCAGCATAAACGTGAGTAGGGTCGAGGGAACATGGATCGCCAGTCCAACCCCGTGGGTTTTTTCCGGGTTGTCTTGTTTCCTCCCACTGCTAAAGACCCATACGCCTAAGCTGAATAATTAAATAAAATTGAGCCGTATGGAAGTCGCTAATGGCCTAGTTTGTATCTAGTGAACGTTAAAACCATGTCTCTCCCCCGTCCGTCCACCAAATGGAGCCTGTTCCCTGTGTAAAATCAGTGGTAACCACGCCACTGTAACAAAACAACAAAATAAAACGTGCCCCATTTCATTTTCATAGGTAATTCCAACTTATTTTCGATACACCATCTAATAAACTTATATATTTGATCGTTTTAAATTTAGGGGGATCTAGACACACCGTATTCATCCGTGGATGGTGGTATTTTTCTTTGAATCTCGACAAATTACCCAGAATCCTTTAAATTGCCTGTAATGCTCGTCTGGTCAGTTATGGAGTGATAAATCACGCTTATAAAATATTGATAGTAGACTATCCACTAATTATTTTTGTTTTGAAGTCAAACATTTTTACAAGATTAGGGGGACGTCTGATTCGTAATGGTGGGCAGACGCCGGTAATAAGACATGATCAAAATGGTCGGCTATTAGACTATCACCGTCTTAATATAATAAAGTATCCGCTCGTCCGCGAGCTGATTCGATTATCATGTTATGGCGAGAAAGTTAACAGCCACTGACAAGAAGCAGAGCTACCTTAATCATCCCTTGATTGACAGTACGGTAATTATCTCCCTTGCCTCAGACAGCCATGTGGATATTTCCCGCCTTCTGAAGCAAATAAAGCGCGGGAAAAACTGGCTGTTAGTACAAGCAGACGTGAGTTATTAGTTTGAATCACAGCGGTATTGATTTTATACTTTTCTCTCTATTACTTGGTTTTATCATTAAGGCTGGTTCATACAGCATAAAACGAAACGAAATGAAATGGGTCTAACGCCACACCTTTCTACACCAATCGGGAGAACGCAGCGGGGCATACGCCATGTGTTGTGGTATGATGAAAGTTGTACCCTGATTCAAGGGTTCTTCAACGTGCATACCAACGCGTACACAAGACCTCGGTTATTCGTCTTATCCAAACGACCAGACTCTGACAAGGTAAAGCCAAGCTGACGTTTTCTCGGCCATCATCTGTACCTAACCTCGGACCTTCTAGTAAGTGATCCAGTGCCCTAGCCTACGAGCCACCAGCATAAAACATATAAATTGAGTTTAAATCGCTTCTGCACGCACGGTCAATTTAAGACCAGTTCACCAGATTTATAGATTTTTCCAAGGTATGGTGATAACTCTGACGATGATAGTCATAAAATATAGAGCTATGCCGGTCACGCATTCCATAACATAACCTATTATAACTGTAGTCTATACTTTTCATGGTAAGGCAAGGCAACTGTAGGGAAACATCTGGATGATGTGTGTATTATGTTTATACTCTGGGTTTCAGACCCAAATATGTCCGTTCCAAACGTTTACTTAGACGAAAATATCAAATGCAAGGAAATGACGGGTAATTTTCCAGACTAGCGAGCAGCGTACTACACACTTAGCCACCGTGACCCCCGGGTTATTGTTAAGTGAAATTTTGTCAGGATCCGTATACTCTTATCATCCCAAATAATACTAATATTGAAGTTGAACCATAATTTCTTTATCGCTGTTTCCTTACTGGTTTTGAAATGAAATGAAGCGCCTAAAGCGATAATTTCATATTTTCTAAGAAAGTCAAAACATAATTATTTCTTTGTCTTTTGCTCGATAGGTTGTCAACTCACTATTAGACGATCATAGGCATGATTTCCCACCCTTATAAATCACTAACACCGAAAACAATAACACAATCACCCCTCTTTTTTCTAAACCTCACCCCCATGCAATAGCTATCTTCAAACGTTTGAATTTGAAGTAGAAAATGACATTTTTGCCAATTTCATCTAGCAATAGTGAATTATAGGATTAATAGGATTATTCTATAACAAGATAGGACTGTTTATAGTTACCATCTATTTTAAAGCTTTATTTCAATACATTTTAAAAATATAATTTAAAAATATGAAATTGCCGCTTTAATTTTCCACTTTTCTGCATCAACAGAAATATCGAAGACGGCTTTTCGGGTTTTAAAATCGGATCCTAGTTCCATGGACGACCATAACTGTTTGAGCCAACCTTTATGAAGAGCAGAATTGATTTTATTCAATTCATTTGTTGTTGTATTAACGCTACAAAGCAATGGTGAAAAGTTGTTAACAAAATGGCTGCTCAGGTAATTAAAGTTCTCGTAAATCACGAGTTAATTAGAGAAACTGCGAGAAAAACGACAAGACACCAGGCGTGTATTTGTAGTTCCAATCAAAATATTTATTGTTCGAACTTAGTTTACGTTTGAAATACGACATATTTTATACTTTATACTTTCCTGTACATTGTCGTGTCTGCACGTGATAGACATCTAAATGGTGAAATTGGTGTGTTTGTCAATATTTATCGCCCTTTCTTTTACTTTGTTGAATTAATATAAACTAATAAAACAAAATGAACAAAGTACGGTCTATTGTACTATGCGAATACAGCAAAACAAAACAAAGCAAAAACACAAAACACCCCCCCCCCGCCACCCAAACATCTGCTACCCATGCCTTAAATCCTTGGATTATCTAAATTGAATGGTAGTAGTAGCATTGTGCGAGGGGTGCTCATATAGCTGATTAGGCATTTTAGGCTAATCTTAGTCGTTAAAGGACCTGGTTTGTATCGAGTGGACTTTAAACCCCATTTCTCACCCTCTTCTCCTGTCAATAGTGTAACAACAAACAGATATATAAAATTTAGGCTTACTCGTTAAAGTGCTAGTGTCGCAGAATGCATCATTCGGTCGAAACTGATAATTTGGGTTATTTTGTTTGAGATTTGTGATACGCGTTTAGGAAGTGTATGCTCTCCTCATTTGTAATGCTTATTTATGCATAATGAGGTCCATATTCTCGCAGAGCTCCGTTTGTTAGACTAATCCCAAGGCATTATCCTTAACACTGAGCCTCAAATTGGACAAAATATGTTTACACAACGTTACGCCATGGCTCACGATTTAATTATACCCAATTATACCAGTGCATAGCAGAATATTGCAGTAAAACTAATTGAGTGACAAACGAGGCTATCGACACTGACATAATATAACCAATACTATGGAGACGAATAGACTTTTACCTTTTTTAATACCTTAAATCACTGTCCAAAGTTTTAGGGAAGACCCCAGATTAAACGAAGGGCTGTCATGCCGCTGTGCTGAAGTGACAGATTTGATAAAACGAGAAGAATAGACGTACTCCCTCAAAAGTTCGAGTATCAGAAGCCAATCCAGCAATGGCTAGAGAGGGATTTACCGGGCCATTGCTTCAGGAATATGAGTGGGGGCCATGGTTTTACACTATTATGTGGTGGTGCTATGTTGACTAGTTTACGACGGGTATGTATGTTTTCTGTTTATCCCAAGTATTGACTGAGTGGTGCCTTCTCATTTAATAGGTGTAAGGCCTACGCGGAGTAATTCCTCACATAATGCCATTATGTGTGCTTCCAGACATATTTACCAATTGTATACAAATTAGTTTTGCGCAATATAAATATAACGAAAACAAACTCATGAAATTACATTTAATATCGACAAAGTTATTAAAACATACTTTATATTCAATATGTACAAAATTATGATCATCATGGCATGAACAATAAAATATATTATGTGTTAACCAATAACAATTCGTTCAGATTTAACATTTCAATACATTAATTTGAACAGCTGAGCAATTCATTTATTGTTTTGACATTGGAAAGTAATAAAAATCAAGCACACTCCATCATAACAAATGTGAAATTTGGCAAAGGACAGAAAGTTGTCAAAGGGTGCAAATTGATATGAACCATAACCATCGTGTTAAAGGTTAAGTATAATAACACTAGAAACTTTCAAAATGGCAATCGCCATTACAGTCAATGTTATTCATTAACTCATTAGTGAATGGAAATCCTTAATTAGATGACCGAATGGTTAACACGTGTGCGTTGTATATTAAGGTCCTGTGTGCACATTGGCGTGCACGTAAAAGAAATCTTCGACAGTTAGAATTCGATATAAGAGTATGCCGTAGAACCGCTGTTCGGGCAAAACTTCCTTAATAGCACACAGTATGGCAGGGGCGGATCCAGAAATTTTTGCAGGACGGGGTTTGCCAGGTTTCTGCTACGGATATCTGCCATCATCGTCTCTAAATTACATAGGCATACATACAAATTGAGCTTTTTAAACAGAGACATCATTTTTGTACGTCCACATTTTTATGTGATGCAATTTCATTGATGCAAGGCATTATTTTTTTATGTAGCTGAGCCACCCCCTCTGGATCCGCCCGTGTATGGCGTATGCCCGTCTTCATTAGCCTAGTCCCGAGCAGAACAGTAGGACGTTAAACCCCAATTCATTTCATTTTGAGTTTAAGGTTCCAGAGCTTAGCATCATATACCCTTTGTGTAGATTCGTCTTGTTACGACCGCACGTGTTTTTAAAATAACTGTTTCAATAATCACGGTAACATAAAAGAAACATCTATATTATGATTAAACATTTGACGTGAAGGTAAATAAAAAGCCAGTCCTGATTTTAAGATATTGAAGAAACATAAAATCTATATTACATGGAAAATATTTGGTTAATTAAAACATAAAAAAAAACATATCAAATAAATTTATATGTTGTAAAAAAAATATATCATTTATGGCCCACTCAAAAAACATAAATACAATATAACACGCCCGATTTATATGGCCCTGGCACGTGTCCGTAATAATTATATATTCTAGTATGTTAAAATGAGAATATTTTATGATGAACTGATTCAAGTGAACCAGTCGCCGTTTTAAATATGATCTATATAATCAGAGATTTTATGATTGTTGATTTTGTAATTTCTACAAGTTAATTTTAATATTTTTGATTTGCACCTGTACATTATTCTAAAGTTGTCTTTCTCCATTTGATCTCGTTTTCTAGTGACACAAAAAAGTCCACCTGTTCGTCCTTTTCATCATTTCTCCGACTAAACCAATTTAAAAGGAATAATATATTAATTATATATAGCCTTTCAGTTAATTTTATAATCAACATACGTTTATTTTTATTTATATGTTTTGAAATGTATAAAGATAGGCAAATAATTTTTTGTTTGATAAACACAAGAGACCCCTCGCCGAATTGTCGCCATGACTCAACTTTTAAGTAACTTGTATTCCATATAATTGTGTTAAAAGAATTATGAATTTTCTGTGTTGACACTTCACATGTTTTACGTAAATATGTATGTATGTTTATTTGTTTCACCTGATAATCGGATATACAAACATATTAAAGGAGATCCTTTGTTACCTTATTTTATAATCATACATTATTAAACCTAATTATATCCTGATTATTCAATTTTGTCCTTATGTCACTTCAATTCTAAGTACATGCATTCACAAAGAAACGTGTATTTAAACCTTGTCTCTGTAAATAACACTTTTAAGCTATCGATCATTTTGACAGCAACAGACGAACAATATCCCATGGAAAATAATACGATATTATTTATTAATATAAATACACAACAGTTAATTATTTAATTAAAGATTAACGAATTAAGAACGATGACTGGGTAACGTGAGTACCCAAATTAAAACACAAGAAGCATCTAAAAACTCAGCTTCACAGTTTTTCCATTATGTGTATATACATAGAAAGCAGAAAAAGAAAATTTATGAAATTATGTAAGGCCATTTTCCAGCTTAATATTGCCTTATTATAGAAAGAGATATTCTTAATCTTCAGAATCTTCAGTGCCGTATTTACCTATGTGCTTGGACTGGATCTTACGATCAAGGCATCTAGTTATTAAAAGCATTTGTTTGCGCCAGATCTGATTTAGTTTATTTAAATGTTGAAATTCATTCGAGTTTTTGCAGGCTGGATGATCGGGTGGTCTATAATATTTTTGGTACTGATCCCGCAGTGAATATTCACATACAATCACTGATAAACATGACATCGACGAGGCTTAATGAGTTCGGCATATTAACTTTTTTACTCCGACAAATTAAATTTTCAAACATTTTTTTTTTAAGAATAAGAAAAATAAATAAAGACGTTTGAAGTATTTGTAGTTAAAAAATATTTCCTATTTAGTGTAAATGGGTATCAAAATGAGTAAAATGCATCATTT
Source organism: Patella caerulea (assembly GCA_036850965.1). Lineage (NCBI taxonomy): Eukaryota > Metazoa > Mollusca > Gastropoda > Patellidae > Patella > Patella caerulea. The sequence continues at coordinate 31,898,937 of JAZGQO010000008.1, forward strand.
TGCCCGAAGCAGTTAGGTGTTATGTAAACGTTGCGCCAATGACTGACGCCACGTGAAGTCCATGCACGTGTTGTAGACAGTCATCTGTGACAGAGATAATTCGTAAGTAATTCTGTGTGAAACAGATTGGGACTGTAGTCTTAAACCTACGTCATCATCTCTAATATTACTCAATTGTGTTTAAAACACACCTTCGTCTATAACGGTAAGAGTGGTGAATTTTGGTTAGGGTGCTCAGGAGTTTCAATCGCATTTCAATATAGGAGACGTGTCCGAAAGTAGCTGAAACTAACCTAGAGTTTTACTTTAAAAGTAATGTCGTGTTGTAGGCTACATGTTGTCTGTGGCAAATAAACAAACATCAATGAATGGGCAGTTGAGTTTCATTTGCGGTTGCCTTTAGGGAGATAGAACGAAGGGTTGGCAGAGTTTGGGAATAAACAGCCCGGCGTCGTAACAACAATAGACATGTAGGGCTTTATAGATTGACAAGTGTCCATGTTTTATTTATCCAATCACTCTATGATACAAGTCAATCCCTGAAACCTGAAGGCAAAAATATACCCGCGGGTGATTGATGGCCACATAGAAATATTTCACTACAAGCGGTACCTTTATACTCTACTAGATCTTATTACCAAGTCCTTTTACACCAATCATATCTTAAGGAACAATTTGTTTAACTCGATCTAGTGACTCGAACACCAGGAAACTTAACAAATCACTTGACTTGAATGACTGCATCTAAAAATGGTCTATTCTATTAGTTGACTAACTACATTATAAGGAAATCTGATACCGTGAACAACTTGAAAAGCCGAATTCTTTCACATAAAATAACTTTTCTTTCTCCGCACGTGTGTGTAATTGAGAAGATGTGTTTGTTGTTGGATAAATTCCGGTATTGTTTCCATAATGTTTTCTTTCTAACGTCGTAAATTATAATTTTACAACTGTTTCCCCACGCTTTTGCTCCACCGCCATGACAGGTGCGTATGACGTCATGTTGATGTTTCGGTGTATTTAAAGGGTGTTTGTATTACAAATATTGTCTTTATACAATATAGTATTACAAATCATCAGAGGTATGGTGATAAATTATGATAACGAGTTTTATTTAGTAGGGGGGGGGGGGGGTAGCAAATACAGGTATCGTAAGTTATTTTAGACATCTAACGAGTCAAGTAGACTAGAGAGTATCGGAGCTCAACGTTGCAAAGGGACAGTTCCTGTTAGCTATAGCTTAAGCTGAGCCTTGGGGGGGGGAGGGCAGCGGGTCCCGAATATTCCACAATTCAAAGAAGTTGGAAGTGGATCTTGATCAACCAAAGCGTATAAGAGCCCTTTTTGGTAACAAAAATATAATAAAATATAGTACATGGTGTGTGTGTGTGTGGGGGGGGGGCAGAGCCTTGAGAAGTTCAGGCCCCAGCATGTCACAAATACAGGTATTGTTAGTTATTTAAGACATCTAACGAGTCAAGTAGACTAGAGAGAATCGGAGCTCAACGTTGAAAGATTACTTTGGTCATCGGTCATCGAGGGGACAGTTCCTGTTAGTTATAGCCCAAGAAGAGCCTTGGGGGGTTGACCCCAGCGGGTCCCGAATATTCCACAACTCAAATCGTAGAGCGATTTGGATGGTGGAAAACTCTTATCATGGTTCTCCACAGAATTCAACTGCGTCTGATTTGTAGACCTCGGTCTTTTCTGGAGTTTAACATCCACTTCCACAAGGGGTGATATCGTAGACAAGTTTAGTAGAGCTCAAGTCTTGCTCTTTTATAATCCCCAATTTGTGCTATTAATTAGGCGATTCCCCAATATGGAGTTTGTCCTTGAGAGATTATCGGATAAATTTCCATCACAATAACAATTTGATGTGTTTATGACAACAAGATAATCAATTTCCCCCTATAGGTCATTTTAAGATATTAAACCTGTGTATCTATTTCCGTTAGAGACGTGGCGTCTAAGTTTTTTATATTGGAACCAATATTGGGTCGAGGTCATGATATTGCTTCTCGTGTGAGGGAGTGGAGGGGCACTGCAACATACGTGCTTTGTACAGAAGAGCGATTTTGTCTTTCCACGTTGAATTCCAACTACCCAACAGGGTCTATTATGTGTATTTTTCTTACCAGGCGTTAACTTGCAATGCCTGTATATTACGGATCCGCTCATCGTAGGATTTATTGCCAAGGAGGTACACAAGGAGGTGTGAAAATGACTGCCGTTAGCGTTGTGGATTTTTAGCTATCGACATCATAACACTAGCATCGATGACAGCCACTATGGTGTCACCAACAGAGCCACAGATAAAGTTGCTCAAAACTAAGTTATTAAACTCTAACGGATCGTTATCTTTGTAACGTGTCGTTTGTTACGGTCCGTTAAATTTCTGTTGCTGGAAAGTCATCTAACGGATTCATTAAAGTTAATCCAAGAGAAGACTGTTTGTTCATTGGATGAATTTAAATTTTTTAAATTCAATGTACATGTATAACAACATCATAGAAGTTACTATTAACAAGAAACTGAAGACAGCGAGGCAACTGTGTAGTCTGTTCACAAAACTTGATTAAAGACAGAATTTACAACAGAAAACACTATAGAATACTTTATTTTTTCCTTAAGAAATTTTAACGTAAATCTGTAGGAAAAATTATGGAATTTGCACTACAGAATTATGGGGCCATTATTTCCTATAGGCCACCAAAATTCTGTAGAATAGTATAGAATTTCATCCTATAGAAAATGGAATAGGCCCGCATCGCCCAACCCTCTAGAATGTTCTATAGAAAACTACATTGGTAATCCATGACTTTTTGCTACAGCCAACTAATGCCATCATTAAACAGAAAACGGAGCCCCAAACCTCCGTTAAATAATATAACGCCAAGTTAACTACACATTAAAGTTAACGGGACTTCCAGCAACAGTCTTCCTCTCTGTTAAAGTTATTTACAATTACTTACAAAGCAAGACTTGATGCATTATAGAACTGTATATCTGGTCTATTGGGCACATATTTCAAGCTTTATTTTTAAACATAATATTAATTTTATATAAAAAAACCCAACTCCTGGTGAATTTAATCATGTAAAATATATGCATTCATTATTTTAATGAAAGTTATATTATAGCAATACCTTTAACAGAAGAATATTTTAACTTTTATTTTTTTTACGGGATATTAATAATAATGTGTAATCGTGCTAATATCAAATACGAAAAATCATTGATGAATAAAACAACCGTACATTTATTTATACGAATGTTTTCAGGCAGAAATATACTGCCTAATTAGAATAAATTTAATTTGAACAATAAAGGAATAAATTTATATATAATTTTCGTGAACAGGTTGGTGTGGCACAATGGCGACATTTTCCCCGAGAAAAAAAAAGACAGATATACTGCTCTCATGCATTAAACGATATGGTTTATAGTCTAACCGGGCTTCTCTAAGCCGCGGCGGCTAAAGGTCCGTCTCTCTAGAAACGCCGTATGGTTAGTTGTCTTAAGAAATCTTTCGCGGTCTTTCTTATAAAGAAGCTGCGTGCCTGAGACCATACACCTCGCTGTGGTTCGTTAGATTAAACCTAATCTCACTTAACACTGCTGTAATGGAAGCAAATTTCTGTTCCAAATTATAACTGACCAATAGTCCCATTGACAACAAATATCTAACTACGCAACAATATCATTACGATTTAAACAGAACTCCAAATTGGACCAAATATGTTAACATAACGTTACGTCATGACTCACGAATTCATAATGCTCAATTAATCAGTGCATTTTAGAATATTGCTGAAAAACTTCTCGGGTGACAAACGAGGCTATCAAAACGGATACAATGTACTGTTTAGAGACGAACAATACTTGCACCGTTTTTAATACCTTAAATCACTATCATTACTATAGTAATACTTGATAATAGTAATGGCATATATGTAAACGTTGAGCTTGTGCCATTATAAAACAATGATTGTTGTCCCGGAAGTATGTCAGTTTTGACTATTTGGATGTTAGGGCTTTCAAACGGTGTCCATATTAATAAATTCCTAAACGGGAATAAAAATAATATGTTATTTAACAGAAATTGGCACACTGTCCCTTTAATTTAATGTCCCTTTAAGCGAATTCTATACAACATAAATAAAATTAAAGAACATATTGAAACAAATCTATTTCATGCGCATGACTATAACGATATGTTTATTTGAAAATAGGTTTAATTAGTAAATCACTCTCAGACCACCCGTTGCACAGCAAACACGTGTCATCGGCACAAAATATATTAAAATTCATCCAAATATTTTAATTGTATGTATTTGACTGGAAAACTGTATATAGTCTAAGTAATTATCATTGTTTAGATTTGTGCTACAGGCTTTTTTCTGTATTAAATATACATATTGATGAATAATGTATATTTTTTTTATTAAACATATAATATATTGTTAAAAGTATTAAATTATACAAGGCGTAGCAGAAGTATTAAGAAAGTCAAGCATGAAATTTATTACGATTTATAGTTGATTATTTCAGGAGAGAGAGAGAGAGAGAGAGCGAGAGAGAGAGAGAGAGAGAGAGGAGAGAGAGAGAGAGGGGTAGGGGCGGATTGGGGCAGAGAACCGGACCGGGCTCCCGTGTCGGAGCAGCCCCTTTTACTGACCGCGCAGCCCCTGGAAATTTTTGAAAAATGAACCCCAAATATGCGATTTGGTGGCATATCTGATTATAACCATTAACCTGTGAAATTATCATATCGTCATATCATTAATTAACGTATTATCATGTATCGTCAAGACAATTTAACTGGGTAAAAAAGGGACTAGTTGAGAAAATTTTGACCATTTGACCGATGAAATTTTAGGATTAAATTCGGAATCCCCAATGATTTCGAATTCCGGCCCACACCCACCACAACCGGCCCAGAATGTCTATTATATCAGCCAATTCCAGAATCCAGTGATGGCGTGGGGGTTCGTTAAAGCCACCGGCCACATACAACATAGTCATCATGGCTCCATGGCCGGTTCAATACCCCACCCCCACCCATATAAGGTTTTTTTAGACAATAAGGGTTTTGGTCTTGGGTAAAAAGTATTTTTTCATATTTTGTTCGACCGGCTCTTTGGAAGATCGTCCGATTGGCCCCTGGAGAGAGAGAGAGAGAGAGAGAGAGAGAGAGCGATCATAAACCGTAGAAAAGAAATTAAACATGTAAATGTACATGTATAATTAGCCAAAATTGTCATAAGTTTTTTTTATAGATTGTTAATTGTTCGGGTTTTGTTCAATCTCGAAACCAGAAAAATTTTTGAAGAAATTTCTCTGGTGAATCGGTGTAGCCATTTTCCCGGAAAATGACATGTAATTCCTACAGGCGAAATTTCTCGTTTATTTGCGTCTTACGCCCCTGATTTTACGTGCCTGGCACTCGGCTAATCTCGACAGATTCCGTAAACTACGTAAACTACATCTAGTCTCGGATGTATAACAGTAAGTGATATGTACCTACGCCCATACATTTGCGATGCGGCTACCGGTTTACTTTAACAGGAAAACTTGACGCTATTACACAAATTGGAAACCTATTCGGCTAACGACCTATTCGACCGATCAAGCTGCAACCTGTTCGTTGGAAACATATTTAGAGTAAAGACAACAGTCTCTATTTATCAACTAATAAAATCCAAGGTTATGTCTATCAAATGAAAGTAGAATATATTATTTTTTATCCATTTTTTATCATTTTACAACAAACGAGAAATCGACCCAAAAAGACTGACCAATCAGAGGTCAAAAACTTGAATTTGTTCGTTTAGGATCCAATTTTTTTTATGTCAGCGAGTTGACTTTGACTCAAGGATCATTTTACAACAAACGAGAAATCGACCCAAAAAGATTGACCAATCAGAGGTCAGAATGGGCGGGGCTTAGGTTTAAAAAAAAAAAATGGAAAAAATGGACGGTCTAATGTGCCAGAGGCCTTCGGCTCCGCGGCTGCCTCTGGGAACGAGATTGGGTTTTGTTCGGTGGCACTAGTCATTTATATTCCAAGAATAAAATTATAATGAATACTTTGCGGGATCTACGCTTGTGCTTTCTGTTGGAGATTATCGTTTTGGGTCTTTGCTTACTCTGTCGTGTGGCCCATTAAAAAAATAGGTTGCCAGGCAACGAAACATACGCCCACACAGCAGCCAAATCGTCCGGGCATTCAACAAGAGTTGATTCATATTAAGGAATTATCAGAAAATCATTAGAATTTGTTTGGTTTTTATAATCAAACGTTTTTTTTTTAAATCAGATAATAATTGTGACCTCCAGAGGGACCACAAGCTAAAAAGGTTGATTTTTCGTACAATCAGGGAACATAATTCAGGAAGTAATGACCCGATGGGCGCAAATATCGAAAGGAACCAAGATCTTTGGGTTATAAACATACATGTCAGGTTTCATCAAAATCGGTTCAAAATTGTGACCTCTATAAGGTCCACAACCTTTATATAACATATTTTCACACTATTCGCGTACAAACGGCGGCCATTTTGTCCGTCAATTTTGGTCCGATTTTCACAAAATTCAAGCTCAACCTTCATAACCATGGAATGGCGATATAATCAAACGTTTTTTTTTTTTAAATCGGATAACAATTTTGACCTCGAGAGGGACCACAAGCTAAAAAGGGCGATTTTTGGGACAATCAGGGGCCATAATTCAGGAAGTTACGATCCGATGGGCGCAAATATCGAAAGGAACCAAGATCTTTGGGTTATAAACATACATGTCAAGTTTCATCAAAATTGGTTCAAAATTGTGACCTCTATAAGGTCCACAACCTTGATACAACATATTTTCACACTATTCGCGTACAAACGGCGGCCATTATGTCCGCCAATTTGGGTCCGATTTTCACGAAATTCGAACTCAACCTTCATAACCATGGAACGGTGATATACTCAAACGTTTTTTTTAAAATCTGATAACAATTTTGACCTCCAGAGGGTAAAAAGGTCAATTTTTCGGACAATCAGGGGCCATAATTCAGGAAGTTACGATCCGATGGGCGCAAATATCGCAAGGAACCAAGATCTTTGGTTTATAAACATGTCAAGTTTCATCAAAATTGGTTCAAAATTGTGACCTCTATAAGGTCCACAACCTTGATATAACATATTTTCACACTATTCGCGTACAAACGGCGGCCATTTTGTCCGTCAATTTTGGTCCGATTTTCACGAAATTCGAACACAACCTTCATAACCATGGAACGGTGATATAATCAAACGGTTTTTTAAATCGGATAAAAAATTTGACCTCCAGAGGCACAACAAGCTAAAAAGGGCGATTTTTCGGACAATCAGGGGCCATAATTCAGTAAGTTACGATCCGATTGGCGCAAATATCGAAAGGAACCAAGATCGTTGGGTTATAAACATGCATTTCAAGTTTCATCCAAATCGGTTCAAAATTGTGACCTCTACACTGCTCACAAGCTAAAAAACTTGATTTTTCGTACAATCAGGGGCCATAACCCACGAAGTTACAGTCCGATACATGCCAATATCGAAAGGAACCGAGATCTTAGGGTGATAAACCTATATTTTAAGTTTCATTGAAATTGGATAAAAACTGTGACCTGTAGACTGTTCACAAACAATTGTGGACGAACAGGGGCGACGACAATATACGTCCACGTGAAAATGTGGGCGTATAAAAACAGCACTCTACCCTATTTTATGTGGAATAATTCAAAACGTATTGTACCTATATCATCTGGTATTGTTTTTTTTTATAAAGTCTGTGTAGATTGTTTTATATGGAGATTAATTTCAGAGTTACGTATCACATTTTAAAATTCATCTTTTTTCATTTCAGAGTTACATATCACATTTCACAATTCATCTTTTTTCATGAAGTGTGGGGTAGTCTCCACGAGATTGATCCAAGTCAATCTGCCTGTGTGGCTTGCAGCTACATCCTGTTGAAACAAATAGTCGTTGAGTTGTGTTAATCAGGTAATAATTCGTTACTCTATCAGGGACAAGAGTCTATACCGGACATCCAAAATCTGGAACAGTCTGAGACTATACCGGATTTCAAAAATCCGGAACTGTCTTCCGGAAAGCATTTATGCAAGATACACAAAACCACTTACCGAAAATGAGCTGACGGATATATTCCCGCTTAGAAGAAATAAGGAATTTGATTTATTGGTTGAAAAAAAAAAGCTTTTAGTACAATCATGGACCTTATAATACATGTATCACTCCTTCAGTATGTCTCATTGAAGAAGGGGGGTTGGGATGGCCTAGTCGTCTAGAGCGCCTCGCTTCGGCCTCTAGCTGGCCAGTCACCTCTGGCTTGCGGCTGTGGTTTCGAGCCCTGGTGTGAGCGTATGTGGCATAGTGATAGGGGCGCCTTCTCAACCTCGTGGGTTTCCTCCGGGCACTCCGGTTTCCTCCCACTGCTAAAGACCCCTACGCGCAAGCGAATTATTGAAATAAAATTAACCATATGTTAGTCCCGAAATGACCTAGTTGTGTTGAGTGGACTTTAAACCCCATTTCTCTCTCTCTCTCTCTCATTGAAGAAATCCATGGGAAAATCGAATGACAAATACAAGGGAGACAACCACAAAAATGCGTGACACGCCAAGGCGTTTCAGAATTATGCGAAATTCATCAATGTGAAATTATGAATGTTGACCTCGCTTTATCTACCATGCAATCATGGATGACTTTTCCATTAGTGTATAACCATTTCCTATTAGTATAAAACCATTATCTATAAATGTATATACAATTCCCCTGAATAATAGGCAGAGTTAGCATGTTTAATATAAAACTTCTTATATTTGTTTTTACACAAAACAGATTTGGAAACATTTCTCTATAACAAAATACTCTACTTCCCAGATAATATGTATTAAACTGTTAATCCTTTGTCTGGGGAAAGTATTTTCATTTTCCCCATTTTCATGTTTGACAAATTATGTATAATTATCCGCACTATAAACTCATATTGTTGGTGTAGGCCTACACCTCAAATACATCTAAGTGTTATTAGGATAGATAAAAAGTCAGTTTAGATGACAACAGCAATCATTCATCTATAATTCAAACCTTTTCTTGGAGTATACATTCAATACAACCAATGTGTATAACTAGGCCATGTAGTTGTGTATATTGAGTACATCCAAATGTCTTAGATCATATTAAATAGGCCATACGTTCAGTACACCCAAAGATTTCAATGCATATGAAATACTATGACCTAGTTCAATGCATATGAAATAGACCATATATTTAGTAAATTCAAAGGCTTCAAGGTGCACGAAAAAGTCCACACAATATGTTCACCAAAAGACTGAAATTGGTCATAGTACTGGTTGCAGTAAATCAATTTTGAGTTGCATAAAATTGCGCCGACATTCAAAAATTTTGTGCTTTTGCCCTCTACATCTGTGGTGTGACTTCGAACTCTCTACATCTGTGGTGTGACTTCGAACTCTCAGAATACTCAATAGAAGCAAACAAAATCATTATGTGAACAACCCTTTTTTAAGCGTCCTTATTTTATTGATACTGTATTTATTCTAATGACGACAGGAGGCGTCTCAGAAAGCTACAAGTGGAACACTTACTGCCATGAATGGAACAGGTGGAAATATAAAAGCAAAGTGTACGTACAGTCGAGAAGTGTAAATGTCGCGTGAAACACATAAATTGGCGAAGTAGTTTACAAACTGCGACCAGAATAATTAATCTAATTATTCTCACGTCAGGGATATTTTCTGCGTGTTAATTACGCAGCATTTTCAATATTTATTTTGAAAAAAATGTGTAAAAATGTGGATTTTTGCACGACTGCTACCTCAACACACAGGCAATTGAATATTCAATGCATATGCAGTTCCGTTTACCCTCAGACTTTGATGTACAGTAAATAAACATTCACTTCAGTATGCCCAGTTTTATTTTCATACTTCATTGCCTCATTGATCTTTAACATCTTACCAAATAATGTCAGATCAAGATATATATTAAAGAGAGAGAGAGAAATGGGATTTAACGTCCACTCAACACAAACTAGGTCATTTCGGGACTAACATATGGTTTAATTTTATTTCAGTAATTCGCTTGCGCGTAGGGGTCTTTAGCAGTGGGAGGAAACCGGAGTGCCCGGAGGAAACCCACGAGTTTGAGAAGGCGCCCCTATCTCCATGCCACATACGCTCACACCAGGGCTTGAAACACAGCTGCAAGCCAGAGGTGACCGGCCAGCTAGAGGTCGAAGCGCGGCACTCTTAACCACTAGGCCATCCCAACCCCCATATATTAAAGAAGACAAAGATTTTTAAGTGATTTTACTTTGATTTAAATGTCTGACATCACTGATTGATTTAAGTCGTAAAACTTCCACCATATTTTCATCAAACCAGCATGTCACATGAACAATATCTACAGTAAAATAATACAGGGAATCCCCACATGATTTCTTCCTATAAATAGATCGGGGATCCCCTCTTAAAATTTCTACAATAGCCTCTTCTAATTCTTTTGGATTCAGTATGAATTTTAAGTTATGGGTATCATCAGATGCTTCAGAAGAGAAAGTGAGTAACTCTTCCTTGGCATTTTGTGTAAATCTAACTGTTAATTGAGTATCTTTAGCGTCCTCTAACCATGATGCGGTTTTGACTTTTATGTCACAAGGGATAGCTTCCGTTGACACTTCAAAAGTATTTGTTTGTTCTTTTTCACAAACACATAAAGATTTTTCAGTTGAATTGAGAGCATTTTGTGCAATAGTTCCCACACAAGAAACATCATAGTCTTTGTGTGTGTTTAAAACTGTTTGGTGCCATTGGTTAGCAACATTTTGAATAGGTGTAGTTATCTCCCTTGATGGATCATTAGCACATTCAGTTATAGGTAATGATGTTTTGTTTTCACAAGTGTTGGGTGTTTTGGGAAAGATGATTCTCTCAGGATTCAAACTATGACAGGTTTGACTTTGTAGAGTTGTCCCCCTTGACGCATCAACAGAACCAGTAACCTGTAATGGTTGCGATTTATTTGAATTTTCGACAGATGTTTGTAATTCCTTTGATTTGTCATTGTCTCTATCATCCATGCTTGAAGAATTGAGAACACAGTCCACAACACTATTTTGCGATAATTCAGAAACATCAGGACATCCAGTTTCTTCTGTGTCAATGTTTTGTGATTGGGTAGTGGTAGAATGATTGTCAGGTCTTGTGACAGGTTGGTCATAGTCTGGTATATAAGGTTTTATATCTATTATAGGTGTTTCATTCAAAATATCAATACCAGATACATACACTGTTGATCCTGTTAAGACAAAATTAATTTAATATGTAACTTAACATGTATACTTAATATGTAATAAGAAATGGAATGAAATGAAATAGGGTGTAGCATACGTCCTTCTGTTCTGCTAGGAACTGGACTAATGAAGACGGGCATAGGCCATACAGTGTGCTATGAGGAAAAATCTGCCCGGACAGCAAGGGATCTTTACGTGCACAACGTGTCCCGTACGAACAACTTGGCAGCTGTCCTTGTCAGGCCCTTCGTCCTGCACCACTGACAAGGAGGAACTACATCACAAGTAGGAACCAGGCTGAGTAACTTTCATAGCTGATTAGTGATACTATGACCTTGTTGTGTGGAGATGATATCTCACCCGTCTTGATTTCTCAAAATCAGGCTCGTTAGCCATCCAATCAAATCAAAGTATACCTACCCTCTACTCGGTCTAATTTGGCTAAAGTTAAACCAATAGGATTTGGTCTGTATGGAGATCGTGTAGAGAAAACACCTAATCGTTTCCCACCCAAACGTGGTGGTCGAACTTTAGCTTTAAAATGACTGTTGTTGTTCTGATGAAATATAAACATAATCCTGGAATTTTAAAAGAGTTTGTAATAGCAAAATGAAATGAATGAAGTGGGGTCCTACTGTTCTGCTCTGACAGGGCTGATGAAGACAAGCCTTACAGTGTGCTGTGTGGGAAATTTTACCCAGACAGCAGCGCTACAGTCTACACTTATATCGAAATCCAACTGTGTGCACAGGACCTTGGTATTCGACCCATCCAAATGACTAGACATCTGTCCTTGTCAGGCCCTGCATTCCGCACCACTGATAGAGAAAACCATGCTGGAAAATTCCAAAGACTTTCTTGACCAACACCAAGATGGAAGCTACGACCTCCAGACTGGCAAGCCAGCATATTATTCACATAGCCACCGTGGCTCCATCGATAAAAGCACTGCTTAGTAAAATCGTATGTAATAATCTTATTGAGACTATAATGACAAAGATGTAGTGAAATTTACCAACCAAACATGAGAATATTCCTCAAGACCTTGGAGAGAATGATCTGGATTATTAAATATTGATTTATCAATAGTAATACTGCCCCTGGCACGTTGACAGACAGACGATTGTCTGGGTGTTCCATTTTTATATAAAAACACAGACTTCATAACACCAATTGCACACATTTCCATCTTGAATTTTCTGAAATGAAATATAAACAAAATAGATGATATATGTTGACAGATGAGATCTGAAGCACTGACGGTGTGATTCACTGATTGTAAAGTGAATCGAATTATGGCACAATATCACATAAAAAAAAAAATATATATCATTTTATTAACTCTAGGAGAGTCTATATAGGCCTATATATCTTGACATATCATTTGTTAAATCTATCAGTATCAAAATCAGTTTAAGTTACCGGGGTAGCACGTCATTTCGGTCCCGCGTCATTTCGGACTCAACACAAACGTCGTTTCGGACTCAATCTGGCGACTTTTCGGACTTACTTGACGTCATTTAGGACTCAGTCAAGCGACTTTAATAATTAAAATATTGTAGAATTTTTATGTAATAGTACAGCTGTTTGTTTTTTTTGTTTTTTGCGTCACCTACCCGAGTCCGAAACGTCGAGACCATATTTTTTGGTGTCCGAAATGTCGTAGGTCCGAAATGACGCGGGACTTAAATGACATGTAATCGTTACCGGTACTGTGATATATAATCTGCAATATCAAAATTATAAATCTACGAGATATGAAAATTCAGCTCTATTTATTCCCCCAGTGATCCTATAAAACCCTCTTCTCAGACTCCCCTGGACTTCAACCAGGCGGTATTAAAATTAATTAAATATTTATTAGAACTAAGGCGATCTGTACGCCTAACACTAAACCCTCACTGGGTAGGTCTACTGTGGTTAAAATCGTCTTAAAATTCACATCTTGATAGTTGAAAGAAATTTTATCCAAATTCAGAGTTTTATGGAGTTATTTCCCTTTATTTACCAAATCCCCGTGGAATGGGAGCAGTCAGTGAACTTACCGAGACCATGTTCACGTCCTCGAAAGCCGCACCGCCCACGGCCACACCACAAGTAAAAATAACAGAAGCGGCGATTATTAACGACATTATTTAAAGACATGGGTGGATTACGAATAAAGACGGTGAGAACAATTACGCAATCCGATGAATGGCAGTTACAAATGGTGAGCTCATTCATTGTTTTGAGAGTTACCAAATTGTACAAACTAACTGCTCCCTGTTTATGACCTTTGACCTCTAATGTAGGTAATCAGCTAGATTCAGTCTCGACACGTGAAGATAGGGTCTATGTTATTCTTTAGTGATCAAGAGCTTTACAGGTATTTATAAATATGCACTATCCAATTAAATCAATTATTATTGAGCCTAGATCAGATTACACGGGACCAACTGAAATAATAGTAGACTACACCGGTAACTAAAATTAAAAACATTGTGATTATATTTTTAAGATGCACAAGCTGACCCTTAGTTTCTGACCCAGTGACTGAGATATTGCACTTTAGACTATGGACTGTCAGAAAAATATGTCTCAGAAATGGGGGATATTACTTAGTTACATTATTGCAGGTCTTTCTTTAGGCCTGAAATGTTATTTGAATTATTAATTAGACATTAATTATCTTTTCCAGTCCATAATCAACTCTCGATGGCATTTATTGGCATCGCTAGCCTCATATCTTTAGTTGATTATGACCCAATTTACTGCATTACTATTATTATTACTTGCTGTCACAATTTAATTATTAAATGGATAATCGAGAGTATGTGTTTTGTCATACCGAATTAATCCTTGGTGCATAGTGGATCAATTTTCTGCAAATTGTCTTTTTACATTATCTTGGTTTTAACTATTATATTATAGTGAGAACCACACACTCATTATCAAATCTCTATAATGTACATGTATCTTTAACACACATTTCTTTTATTTCTATACCATAGCTTGCGGTAATTAATCTAATCTCCCATAATGTAAATATGCAACTTTGACACCTGTTTCTTTTATTTCTATACCACTGCATGTCTGCCCTACATGTACATCAGTGCATAGTTTTAAAAAGCCAACATGTTGACTTAAAGATTACGTGAAACACGCTTAACTGCTCTATGACATTCATGCCTGTACAGTCAAATATTAGGCCTAGTTGTGGTTGTTTTTGATAATAAAAGTGCGTTTAATTTAATACCACATGGTGTTAAGGTGTTAACCATCCTTGATTGACATTTAGAAGTAGAGGTATGATATTCATAATAGCACACACAACTTTATGGTTTTAGTTTCTTAGTAGTAAATCCATAAAGTTTAACCGTTATTCTGGCGAATGTTGGGGCTTTAAAAAAAGCAGTTTGGGTCAATGATTACTTGCATTGTAGACCTTAATGAGTAATGGTCTGATCCGGACATCTGCTGCACCAAGTAAAACTAAACGTTCGTTTATCACATAGAGAGTTGCACAGGTGTTTCATACAGAATTGGAGAAAGGTTTGGCCATTCATGCAATAATAGTTAAAAAATAGATAACAATTAAAAATTCCAGTCAATTTACTTTATTGTGAGAAAAGTTATGAATGTTTGAACTTTTGACAATAAATACATATGTACATGTAGCTATAATTTGCAGATATAAAGACTCCAAATAAAATAGTACATGTGTTTTTAGGTAGGAACATGGGGGGCAACTGATTTTTTCCTCCCCGAGTTTGAATAGTCCTAGGGACCTAATTGTCTAGTGATGAATATCCCAGGGGACAAATTGTCCTGTGCAGATCATTTAATGCTTTATGGAAAACATGTCATGCTTTTGAATAGTAATAAGACTACTAGTAGTACTACCGTAATGTTATCATAGTGACTCAGCAATCAGCATGGTGACCTCTATGTACTGTACATGTATGTGTATACATGTATATATATACAAGCCTATAGGGCTGACAATGTATTTGTGCACTGCTGTAGCAATATACAGTTTTATAATTAACATCTGAACAAGCCTAGACAATAAGGTCTGTCAGGTCTATGTATACATGTATATAATGTTTGCGACAGGTGCCTTATGCTTAGGCTTGCTAATGTAAAGCCGTTTATTATGAACCATTTGCATATATTAATATATATTAACTTTACTTACATTTTAGATTTATTAATTAATCAAACATGTATTATAGATTTATTGATTAATCAAATGCGAATTATAGATTTATTAATCAATGTTGAATGTGATCATACCATTTTCCGATGAAACTTTGTGTATCTGAAAACGTTGTGTGCAAGCCCAGAGTGAAGATCTCAAAATCAAATAAAATGTTTAACTGTCCTACTTTTTTGCACCAACATAATGGAGAATGAGTCATGAGTGACCTGTCCAACTACGCTTCATTGAATTCAAACTGTCAGGGATTACATGCACACCAAAAAGACTTGGGACTCTACTTAGCTAGCTCGGTACTAAAATCAGTGACTGGGGACAAGACTCAGACTCAAGGTCCTGTTACTTGTTTCCACAACTACAGAAACTGTTATTTAAATACTGGACAGCATTGAACACATTTACAATATCCTATTTTAATTAGCAATGGTTTAAAATTCTTCAACTGATTATCATCAGCTTTGAGTTAGAAACGATTTCTTTTATATAGATGTAAAGAATGTGGGGACTCTTCAGGACTAAATCTTATAAAATTGTTTAGCTTTCCGATGCAAAAGGTCTTCTATTTAAATTGGTTCAAAAATTATCCAACGTGACATATCATTTATGTCTCAGTTGGGATCAATCATTGAAATCCCAATTATTTTTATCGTATCATTTCTACCGACAATGTACATATCAGCCTTCTAAATGATTTGGTTGGCTTTTTTGGAGGATGCACGGCGTGGGCTATCTCCGAAGAGAATAATAGATGCCATTTTTCTTTGGAGGGCTTACTACATGTACATGTAAATTGAACAAATTGTCTTTTGATTTGTGATTTTTACTGGTTCTTTTATTCTTTAAATAATATTTGTGTTTCAGATGAATCTTGATATTAAAGTTTAGATAGAAAAACAACTAGACAAAAAATGTATAAGAAGATTTTGTATGGAGCAGCAGGAGCTGCAGGAGCATCAGTTGTAGCCTGGAGAACAATGTTCCCCTGGATTGGAGATGATTTGATAATGATGAAACTTGGATCCAAAGCACTTAAGAAGCAGGTTGAAGATATAGAGAAGGGTATTTTTCTTGTCAATAGATTTGAAGATCAAGTTCACAAAAATCCAGACAAAGTGTTCATCATATATGACGATAATTTGTTTACGTTTAAGACTATGGATGAGCAGGCCAATCGTGTGGCTAATGCAGCAAAGTCCCTTGGTTTACGGGTTGGTGACACTGTGGCATTGTTTTGTTCAAATTCACCAGAGTTCATTTGGACATTTTTAGGTAAGAATATTTTCTCATTTTTGTTTTAAAATTCATTTTATAAATCGAAGAGGAGCGGAGCCAGCATCTAAAGTGAGGGAGGGTTAGCAATAAAAAAATGTGCCATGACATGTACCAAATGATATTTAAATCATACATTTTTATTTTGTGTTCAAAAAATCAAAACACAACATGGGTCGTCAAAATATGGATCCAGGTTGTTCTTCCAAGTTGGGGTGATAAAAAAGATGAGATTTTGTTTTAATCATGCAAGTGAACTGAATAGTTAAAAGGTATATTGAAAAAGTGCCACTTCAGAAGAATGTGCTTAGGTTCAGGGGCAGCTTCTGTGCATCTCCCAGCTACGCCACCGATCATTGTTTAGCGATACATGTATCTAGAAAATAACAATCATGCATGTTTGGCTGTTTAGCAGTTTATAGTTCTGAGACTGTGATAGATGATCATTCACTGTATTGAATTGTAAATCTCTATTAATGATAGTCAACCACTAAAGAAAGATTTTTTTACCAAGATTAACGAGTTGGAAAATTCTGCAAAGTGACTGACCATATATATTAGGACAAATACAATGAATGTGGTCCCGATTTAGTTGCCTGTGCCCTGTGTACATTTATATATTAACCCTTACTGTAACCCTGACTAGTTAGCGCCTAGTTATCACCTATTTAACCTTTGTGGTCAAGTATATAGTACTTATGTGTAACTCTGAAGAGTAGATGATGGGCTTGTCATGTGAATAAATATGTAATTAATGACTTATAGAAAATTTGAGTCCAGAACTGCCAGAAGTAAGACCTACAATATTCAGAATTAGCTCCTGCATTATGTATCTTTAAACTTAAACTGAATTATACTGTCTTTTGCATAGATTTCAATGCAAGATTTAAGTTTTTTTGTCCCATCTGAAAATCAGACAAAAATTGTCATGTGTTATTTTTTTTCAGGTTTACAGAAGATAGGTGTTATAGTTGCTATGGTAAATACAAGTATACATGCTAAAGCTTTGGCTCATTCAGTAATAGCGAGTGGTGCTTCTGTTCTCATGGTTGGAGCAGGTTGGTGCCAGTATATTTTATGCTTTTCTACAGAAAACGTCATACATGTTGCTGCCATATTGCTTGATTCGTTTGTTACATCAGACAATAAATAATAAAAAAAAAAATTCAAATTTATGTCTATATAGCAAACACAACAAGAAGTGCCAATTAAGCTCATTTGAGCTATTACATTTTATTGCAGGGGACTATTAAAATGGGTCTGCCTGTGTTTTGGGACACAATACATGTAATGTAACTCTCCTAACTGAGCTACAATGTTTATGCAGCTTGTAATGCATGGTAATATTTTTCGTGTTTATTCTTTTAGGTGATGATCTAAAGAACACTGCAATTGAAGCAGCTGATGACATGGAAAATGTAAAAATATGGCTTCAAGGTTGTTCGTCATCTCAACTTCCAGCAAACTTCCTTTCCTTTGATGATCTGATGTATAGAGCTTTACCTGTACCTATTGATAAAAGTTATAGGTCAGAGGTTGATGCCATGACAACATGTTGTTATATCTATACATCTGGCACAACAGGTAAACTTTTAATGAATAACAATATTTGCCCATAATCAAAAAATTGTATTTTCAAATTTTTGCTAATCTTGATGAATATCCTAATTTGTACTATATTAACATGTACATAATTTATGTATTATACTGTACTATATACTTATTAAATGTCTTCTCCAAGACTACCAGACACAGCATCCTATTGGCTGCATATACTTATGATCTTCTGAAACATGGTATGGTTGTTCTTTAGACAATTTTACCCAAAATGATGTTATACATGTATATGTCTATCTCTTTTGGTTTTCACTACAACTTTACTGTAACAGAGGTGTAAAAAATCAAAAGTTTGTATCAGAAACTCTTTATGTAGTATTGTTATAAAAGAGTAAAAAATCTTTATTTGATCACTTTTGTATTGAATGGAATTAATAATTGATTGAATGGATTTATTCATTGATTGAATGACTGGGCTCATTGTTTTGATTGAATGAATGGAATTTTTGATTGATTGAAAGAATGGGTTCATTTTTTTTGATTGATTGATTGAATGGATTATTTTTTGATTGAATGATAGAATGGATTGATTTTTATTGATTTGATGGATTTATTGCTGATTCTAGGATTACCAAAACCAACATTCATTCAACAGCTTAAAGCCCAGGCTATAGGATCGACACATTATGTTCTGTCTATAAATGAGAATGATATTCTGTACCTTGTGCTTCCCCTATTCCATTCGGCAGCATGTATGAGTTTATGGAGTGCTTTAAATGCAGGTACAGTATTAAAGAGTGTTTGCTGGCACACACAGAATCATGATTTATAAATGTTTTATAGATTTAATTTTGTAATGTTACCCGACAGATATCATAAATTCAGTCAATTCACATCTGACTTGAAAACTTATCTTTTGTGCCACAAGAGTTGGGGGACTTTATAAGTATTATCTATGCAGAAATTAGTTGAAGCAGTTAACCAATGTTGATTCAAACTGCATAGAATTTTGCATTAACCTATATCCCTAAAGGATAATTACTCAGATATGCACATCTGTGTTAAAAAATAACGTAAATCTATAAAACTTTTAAAAATGATGATTATAGTGTAATATATTAGACGCGAGTCTAGTACTGGTGCCAATTGACTTACAAAAGTATTTTGCACAATTTTTTTTTTCTTTCTTTATTTGAATGTTTTAGGCTTACCTAAACCTGTTATTTTAAGTAATGCGAAAGCTTCTAGAATATCATTTCATCTAGAGATATTAGAAGTAAACGAAAGTGATACTATATATCTAACACTACCTCTCTACCATTCGGCGGCATGTATTAGTTTGTATGGTGCTATGCGCACAGGTAAAATTATTAACCTATACTAACATATAATCAATATATTCCGCAGATTATTTATTTCTCATGTGCTACACGGCTTCCCATAGAAAACTTACTGGTACTGGTAGAACTTTTTAATAGATATGAAGTTTACATCTTTTTGACTGTGTTTTCTTTTCATAACCATTCGTTTATTAAATAATTCTAAGTCTTCTTGTACTCAGGCTCCCAAGGATCTTAACACAAATTAATCTTTTTTTTCTGCTTTTTCTTTTCATAAGCATTCGTTCTTCAAATATTTGCACACCAACTTTCTTCTTTTAACACGCTAGGTCAGCCACATTAATATATATTTTAAGCCAGATTTGTAGGTTTTTATGTTAACCCTTGTGTGTATACATGTACAAGGGGTATTTCGGGACCCAACGACAATATCCTTAACATTTGTGAGGAACTGTTTCATAATTGTCTAGTGAGAATTTTATATATATCAGCTACTTAGTGTATACTTAGAGTATAATGCTGGAAATAGAACGGAAGTGAGGCAGTGACAACATTCACCATTTAACAAGAAACAACGAGTACCGGTATTACATTATTAGACATGAGGGGTTTGTAGACAACGCTTTTTGTGCGATGTGTCCGCACAAGGGTTAATCGTCTATTTTAGCTACCGGTTATAGAAATTTTTATCACTCAATAAATAACTTAAACTGGCAGCGTAAGTTTTATTCAATACTTTGAATACAAAGAATATTCTAAGCACAAGTCTTCGGTCACTTTAAGCTCTTTTTATTTTAAAAGATAAGTTCACTGGATCATTGCATTTGGCTCCAATTGTTTTCAATGGATAACTGCATGTTGTAAACCAATCTGATGAGTCATATTTTCTGTGATTTTACTTCAGGCGCCACAGTAGTTTTACGGAAGAAGTTTTCCGCTTCTCATTTTTGGCAGGATGTAAGAAAATATAATGTTACAATATTTCAATATATTGGAGAGTTGTGTCGATATCTTCTAGCACAAAAACCAGTAAGTAAATTATAACTACCATTTATTTACATTTTGAAATTTTTTTTGTGTAGATATTGCATGTATGTATACAATGTAACAGCAGTGTGAATCTAAAAAAATAATGGGATTAGTGATTACAATTGTAATATCGGAAAAACACATGTCTTTATTTCTTTATTGTTTTGGGAAAAAATTCTTGTGAAATTCGTCATGCTTCAGTAGGGCTGGGTAAAATATCGATATAAATCGATAGTATCGATTGGACGGCCCAGATAAGCACTATCGATAGCGGTGGGTTACTATCGATTATCGCTCTTCGTCTATTTTTCTTGCGTCTGAAATGTCAATGTTTTCTTTCAGTTAACATAATACACCGCTCACTTTAATTACTATCAAGTATCAATGTAACACTTAACAAAATTGTGACTGCTTTATTATTGAACAGCCGTTTTCATAAATTCACTCTCATTGAAACGTTACTTTAGTTTTGAAGAAATTATTGTTGACTATCTCTAAATCGGAGATACCCGGATGTGTAAATAAAGTTAGTTATGTCCCTTTGCAAGCTTCAGAATTCGTCTGTACAGTTCACTATTTCTGTACGTGTGCCTCAGTAATAGAGTACCCGGTACAATAAATAGCACACATGGACAACAAAACGCTTGTTGATTTTCCCAGCAAAGCTAAAAGTGATGTGTGGAAACACTTTGGGTTTTAGACAGGAGCAAACGATCTTTCGCAACTTCGTATGGTTTTGAAGTTTGAACTTACACTGTTTCCGGTCTTGATATGACGACCGTATGTTTGTTTTCGATATTATCGATTATCGACCGACATTTCACTGCCGATTATCGATAGTAAAAATCACTATCGATACCCAGCCCTATGCTTCAGTCTTTAATTCTTTGAAAAACTAAGAAAATACTATGTTTTAATCTTATAATATCAGAGAAGTCAATTAGATAATTTGGAGTGAGGTTAGATTGCTGAATGGTTAGCATGTGCACGTGCTGTATTATAAGGTCTGTCATCCACATGGTTTCCACTCCCTGGTTGTACTTGACAAGGAGTAGGGTCAAGCAGATTATTAAATAAAAATAAACCATGTGTTAGTACCGAAATGACTGGGTTTGTGTCGAGTGGACGTTAAATCATTGTGTTTTAGTATATCAATTGCATCATTTTGACTTTTTCAAGTTATCAGTGATTGGATTGTGTTGCCTGTTTCTATCGATTGAAAGTTTCACACATCTTAATTCACATCTCTCTGTACAACTTCTCGTAAGCCCGCTAATATATCTATTATTTTATTTACAGTCAGAATTAGACAGGAAACATAAAGTGAGAGCTATTATAGGCAATGGTTTACGAAAAGATATATGGACAGAGTTTCAGACAAGATATGGCATTCCATTTATATGTGAATTTTTTGCAGCTACTGATGGAAATACTTTACTCTTTAATGCAAGTAATAAACCTGGTGCTATAGGAAGATTGTCTCCTTTTATGGTAAAATATATTCCTTAAAATTTACTCTCATATTGATTCCGGTTGGATAATACCACATTCTTGAAAAACCAGTAGGAATCATTTGACTCCATTCCTATTTTTCTCCACCATCCAGGCTATTGAAGATGGGCATATGTCATCCTGTGTGGTATGAAGGAAATTTACCCGATCAGCACTGTTTCCGCGCTTCATTGAATTCCAATTCTCAAGGTTTCTTTTACGTGATACGCCAATATATTCACAGGACCTTGGTTTCCCGTGCCATCCGAATGAACAGGCGCTGTGTTCTTTAGCAAGAATTCCAGTCTGTACCACTAATAAGCGGAGAGGGGTTTAACATAGGCTAAGCCTGTTCCGCAATCCCATTCAGACAACCTAGTACAAATTTTAAATAAAAATAATAAATAAGGAGAAACCATGCTGAAAAACCTGCTTAAGTACGTTCTTGCCAAACACCAGGATCGATCAAGGACCTCCTGGTGTATGAGCTAACGCCTTATTCCTGAGACACAGTTAGTTCCCACATATATGCATATTACAGGTAAAAAACATTATCACAGATACGGTCTAGTAATTTTCATAGCAATGATAAATGTACAATTATATTGTTATCTGAAATACATATGATTAAACTTTACAGAGAAGACTTGAACCCAATCCCAGAAGATTAGTTAAATATGACTATAATACAGCAGAACCTGTTCGAGATAAAAATGGTAGATGTATAGAAGTTGATAGACCAGGTAAAAATGACTAGAATAAAAATAATGTATAACATAATAAACTTTAAGATAAGAACATTGCAGGACGAATTTTTAGCACAGATCTTAATATGCCATACACATAAAAAAATAGGCTCTCATTTTATTCAAAAAAACATTTGGTTCATCAATTCTAATGATTATTTTGGTTATCATTATTTTATTTCACATTGGTGTCTACTGATTTCACATCAACATATTTGTCATTCCGATAAAAATATTGTAATAATAATTTTGCTTGCCCATTCTTTAAGCTCCCTTTAAACTCAGATGATATTTATTGAATAGTAACAGCAGCCTGTACATTAGAATTCTACTTTTTTACTGACTTTAAGAATTAAGTTCAATAGTTTACAAATACAGCCCTCATTGAAATTAACTATAGGTCACTACTTTTGTAGACAATGAGTTCCTGGCAGATATTATTATCAACTTGAATTATCCATGCTTTCTTTTGAAATAAATAAAAAATGAAGGACTTTCATTTCCTTTAACTTATATTACAGGAGAAGCTGGTTTGTTTATAAGTTTTATACCACCTGAAGCTAGAAATAAACCAATTTATAGAGCAGCTGCTGAAGCAACTGCAAAAAAAATAATCCGCAATGCTTTTGTTGATGGTGATGAATATTATAATTATGGAGATCTGCTTTATCGAGATAAGGATTACTTTCTATATTTCAATGATAGAATAGGAGATACTTTCAGGTAATAATGTTTTTTAGCCAAAACAGACCAAGTGACGTATGCAATCACATCTGTATGGCATAAAGAAATCACATTTTGGACTTTTTCGAGAGAACCTTTGTATTATAAGGGGGGTCGGGGGGGGGGGGGGGGGTGACAGATAAAGAATATTCATAAGTAAGTGGCACTTAATACAGTAAATATTCTTCTAAAATGTTGCCAATGGATATTTTGATTTGACTACATAATTATATTTTGTATGTCTACAGTTGGAAAATATATTTATTTCTATATATTGTCTACTGATGGAAAATATTTATTTATGATTATATATTGCCTACAGATGGAAAGTATTTATCTATGATTATATATTGCCAACAGGTGGAAAGGGGAGAATGTATCTACAACTGAAGTAGCTAATATTTTAACCAATGTAGATTTTATACAAGATGCTAATGTTTATGGTGTTTCTGTTCCAGGTTAGTCGATTTGTTTACATTGGTGACAACATCTTATTGTAAATTTTATTCTCAATTTTGTTATATTTAAGTACCAGTATCAAAATGCATTTGTGTTCTATTGCTCCAATAAAAGAAAATATCTTTGTTATTGGTGACTTAATCAAAATTATTTAAAACTAAAAACTTTGGACAATTGTGGATTAGATTGTTCAAATTTGTAATAAATTCATCATTTCCATCTTATAGGGCAAGATGGCCGAGCAGGTATGGCAGCTTTAACATTAACCAAAGATACAAATTTAAGTCCTGAAAAATTAAAGAAAATTTACGATTATTGTGAAAAAGAATTACCACGTTACGCTAGACCAATATTTCTGCGTAATTTAGAAGAAGACATTTTAACTGTTACCTTTAAGCAAAAGAAGAACAATATTGTGAAAGAGGGTTTTAATCCTATGGAGATAAAAGATCGACTGTATTTTAGAGATGAACAATCCAGAACTTATATACCTTTAACAGCAGATGTTTATCCCAAAGTTCTTAAAGCAAAGTTATAGATTACTCTGTGATAGTTAAACTGTTTCAATGGCATTTACTAATTGAACTATATAAACAGCATACAATTCTATGGAATACAATAAGTGTTTATTACTGAGCAAGGGTTCAACAAGCAAATGAGGGCCATAAGCCAGACTTGGGAACTTGAGTCCGACCTGACTATTTTTTGTATCTCGAGACTTGATTCTATCTCGGCGGTCGGGATGACTCGCAATTTGAAAGAGCTTAGAACTTGCGTCGCCATACACTGCTGATCCATTTGATGACCTGACAACTTTAAGAGACTTGGGCTTTGTGAAAACTTAAGACTCAACTCGCCTCAGTACTAAAGTTAGCGACTTGGGATCTACTCAGACAAAAGTTTGCAACTTGGAACTCGACTTAGACAAAAGTTAGAGACTTGGGTTTCGACTCAAACTCGAGGTGAGACGACTTGGAGCTCGACTCATTCCCACTTTTGACATAGACAGTAATTGTAGTCCATTGAATTTTGTCCTGTGTATATACTTAGATGGTTGTAGTATTATTTAGTTATTTAAGTACAGATGCCTTATGTAAGATTTAGATAAAGAGCTGGCTGTTCATAGTTCAGATATATAATGAGAACTGAATACAGTATATTATAAATTTTATTCAAATTACTGTATTCTAATTACTGCTATGAACTTTCTAAGTGTAGCATAAATTGTTTATTATTGCGGCACTGGTACATGTACTTGACAGAGTTAAATTTTTAAATCTTACAGCAGGTATTCTTATCCAGGTATTCTTTTCATGTGAATGAATGTCTAAATGATAGTTTATAAATCATCTGAAGCTAAAATAAAAATCTGTCATAGCGAAATTTAACTCTTGCATAATGTATCTTTAAATGATGCTTCCAGTCACTCAACAAAAGTCATTGGTACTGGGATTATTATTTTTGAATAATATTTCCTAGAGCAAAAAATGCATCTTTTTACGAAAGTCCTAATTGAAATCAGAATGACAATTTCTTCTTTTATATTCATGCGTGAAATTATTAATATCTTATGATACTTTTGAATTGTGTAATATTTGCTGTAATCACAAGTTTTGAAAAATGTGAATTAAGATTTTTGCTGCTAATGTTAAAATGCCCTATTCTGAAAACATTTTAACAACAAGAAGCTCCATGTGATGATTTTGAACTAATATTAAAATAACCAACATATGAGAAATTATTTTGGTGTACTTTTTAAGTTTAAAGTTGTGAATGTGAATGCTTTAAAAAGGAAATGATTTGAAGGCAGCATGAGTACAAACTACAAATGGTAGATCTAGATTGAGATTTCTTTTATACAGTTAATAAGAATAATTAAAACATTGTTTATATTTTATATACAGGTAAATAATATTGTTAAAAAAACATTGTTTTATATTCCGGTAAATAATATTTGATAAAACATTATTTTTTATTTTATATAGCATTTTATGTTTTATTCTTTGGTTAAAGTGTTTATATACCGGTAAATAATATTGATAATAACCTTGTTTAGATCTTATACATCGGTAAATAATATTGAAATTAGCCTTGTTTAAATGTTATATTCAGGTATGTTATGTTGGTAATAATAACCTTGTTTAAATGTTATAAACCGATAAATAATATTGATAATGACCTTGTTTAAATTTTATGTAACTGGTAAATAATTTTGATAATAACCTTGTTTAAATTTTATATAACTGGTAAATAATGTTGATAATCGCCATGAAATATTTATGAAGCATTTAGTAACTGAACATATGATATAAAACACAAATTTATATGGAAAACTATTACTGAGTTTATTTCATACTACGTTTCAACAAGTTCCTGTCCTCATTCTCATATGTAGTGTGAAATAAACTCAGTGATTGATTTTTCATATAAATTTGTGTTTTATATGATAATAGCCTCGTTTAGATTTTTTAGATCGGTGAATGCTGGTAAATGATACTGATATGCCAGTAATTAATAGTTTAATTTAAATTTCTTATACCGGTTACTGTTATTGATAATAACATTGTTTTATTTGATATATTACAGGAGCAATAATACTTTATGATAACGCACAAATATGGATGTAGAAATTATATTCAGAGATTTAATTTGATCTGTTTGTAAATTGTATTAATTATTTATATTTCTTTTATGTTGTGAGTTTGGGGGGTTGTGTTTAATATTCGGAGATTTAATTTAATCTTTTGGTGTCATTTGACATATAATTATAACACTGTCATTTGACAAATACTCAGAATTGTTGTAAAATATCGAGCATTTCTACTTTTTGAAAAGTCCTTCATTAGATGATTAAATTGGATATTCAATGCCAAAGAGATCAAGTAATTTTGATAAATGGCAAAAATAATCATCTAGGTAACAATGAGGTAAGTCAGTCATACGAGTATATGTTGTGCTTATATTAATATATTTACCACTAATTAAAAAAAATTAATTTGTTAGCAATTGGTAACTCCTCTGTTAATTGATTTTTTTAATTGCTTTAAAAGTTTGGATTTTTTTTTATCCTCTTGGTGGATACCATAATTTATTTAGATTTTTAATGAATTATTTATATACAGTAAAAAAATTTGTTATAATTTTATGTTTGATTTTAATCATTTACTTAGTGATATCGTTTTTAAAATATTTTTTGACTCAAGACAGTTATTAATAGACCACCTATAACTTTAGATTTTAACCTAATCCTAATCCTAAGTCTGGTGCTTTATACATACATGTATATTGTTTTGTCATAGACGATGTTCTGCTTACGATGGATTTCCTCAAAATGTTGTAGCTATGTACCTAAAGCTTCTCTGCCATGATGAGTTACCACCTTGAAGGAGAAAAATCATTAAGAACTGTGACTGCTGCCTGAAATATTTCAACAAAATTTTGAGAGAATTTTTTATTTTGTCATTGGTTACAGAAATATATTTGTTTCATAGGGTTTCTATGCAAACTCACATTAAGATTTTCTAATAAAGTTAGAGAAATTGGACATATATATTGAAGTATTGAACTGAACTAACATTAGACTATTAAATATGATCTCTCCGCATAAATTTTTTTTTAACAAATGTTTGAGAAATTGTGTTGATTGTGAAATCTTCATTGAATAAATTGGTTTATTATGTGTCATAGAGCTAAAATTTGTACTAGGACATCATCCCACAGCCTATGAAAATGCTCAATTCTTAAATTATATTAGTGTAAGTATTAGTGAATTATGCCCCAGAATTTTTGACATTCGTAGTTATTAAAAACAAATAAGGCTTATGATTGCTCAAAATATGGTAATGTTAAAATTTGCATTCATTGTTTGAAATATTTTAATTTATTAAGGTAGAGTTTGATTAAGAAGGGATTTCTGAAACAACTATATATGTCATCTTTGCTGTTACTGGTATTGACGGTATTAACATTTTAAAGAACTCTTTGAATAAGCCATTTGTTGATATCATTAAATTTTGAGTTGAAAATATTTTTCTATGGATAAATTTTGATTAAAGTGACTAAATGTTTTTGTAGCCACTGTGGCCCTTCGAAAGAAACGCTGACTGATTATTAACCAGTAGGATGGGTGGGCCTGGCGATGATCAGAGTCGAGTCATTTGGATTCATTAGCCGAGTTGGTACACAAACTTCATTTCATTTCTAAATGTCTTTTGATCTCTGGATTATCGCAAGTCTGAGGTGTTGACATAAAATTCAAAATAAATAAGTAGTATTTCAACCAAATTTTGATTAGATTAATAAACCACAAATGAGAACAGTTTTGCATATATTTATTCAATTTTTAAATAGGAATTTATGTCATCGTAAAATTTGTATCTAGAATTTCTAAAATCATTGGTATTGTACAAAAATGAAATATTATGTTATATTTCCACTTTGAAATATGTTGTATTTCCACTGTTATATTTCTACCATGAAATACTTTATATTTCAGCTATAAAATATGTTGTATTTCCACTCAGAAATATGTTATATTTCCTCCATGAAATATGCTATATTTCCATTACTTGATTTTATGTGTATTTTTATTTGTTTATTTTTATGCAGATTGAATAAAGACTATGATATACAATTCATTGTAATATTTTCTTTTGAATGGTATGAATTTATTTCCTGTAAAATCAAATTTACAAAAATGATGAAAGTATGGATTGCATTGATTGTTTAATAACACTAATTTTCGTTTATCACTTCTAGAGTTATGGCCCTTGTTTCACCTTGTTGCAACTTGTGAACACTAACACCAAAAGTTATCATCAGATTTTGTTGAACCTTGTGAATGGTCTAATGCCAAGAGTTGTCATCAGATCTTTATGAAATTTATATGCATCATTTAAATAAGTGAAACCACAACACTGCAATTATCAATAATTACTTGTAGAGTTACGGCTCTTCTTGTTTAACTGTGTTCAACAATGTTAATGCTCGATTGATGAAAGTTATCATCCCATATATATGAAATTTATATGCCTCATTAAAATTTGTGAAATGGAGGTCTATTGAATTTCAACAATTTTCGTCAATTATTTCTAGAGCTGAGGCCCGTTTTTTACTTTTTGAACCTTGTGAACGTTTGAATGACAATAGTAATCATCTGATCAGTATGAGATTTATATGTATTTTTAAATTAGTTAAACGAAAAGGCCTGTCAAATTTCAAAATTTTCTGTAAATTACTTACAGAGTTAAGGCCCTTGTTTCAGTTTGTAGAACCTTGTGAACCAGAAACTAACAAAAATTATAATCTGATCTGTATGATATTGTCTTGTAAATGCCTGCAATTAGCAATTGCCTACAAAAGAAAAAAATTGCGATAACCTTTGTCTACCACTCACACAATGTAGCTTTTGTAGGCGTATGTTTCATTGCCTGGTAATCTATCATTAAACTAAAAAGACAGGTCAGTACCCTCTTTAATAAATTTAACATATATTGTTTTTGTATTGAAATGAATGTTATTTTGAAGACTTGTTGATGATGCCTACAAGATAATCTAGATTTATTTTATATTTAGCACCTGGACTATGACCTGGATTTCTAGCCTATGATAAATATTATCAGTACTTACAATGACATATGTGTAGTAACACCTTGACATATCATTGTATACATGTGGAGATTATGAAGTAGGGTGATTTGCTGGACTTTAATCTTAAAACCATATTACTATATGTTGTATATTGAGTGATATGCATTTAGAATAATATTATGTATTTGACTTATAGATCTTACTAACTCAAGCGATTTTGTTTATGACAATGTAAGTACATATAAGTTTTATAGAACAATATGTCAGTATCTAGCCCTTTCACTAGATTTAACCTGTAGACCAACTTAATCTATATCTCTAGGATATAGGGTGAATCACGGTGGCTAAATGGGTAAGGTGCTGCCTTGCTAGCCTGGAGGTCAGGTGTTCGATCCCTGCATTAGCCGACAAAGTTGGAATTGTGGTTTCCCCTTGTCAGTGATGCAGAACGGAGGGCCTTGGCAGTTGCAATTCGATATAAGAGTAGGCGGTAGTGCCGCTGCCTGGGCTAAATTTCCCTCATAGCACACTGTATGGTATATGCCCGTCTTCCATTAGCCCAGGTTAGGTGCAGAAGAGTAAGACCTTAAACCATTTCATTTCATTTCTAGGTCTAGGATACAGTACCTGGTGTTATATCTGTAATCAGTGACTACAAATGAAATATTTCTCCACATATTTGAAGATATTTTGTGTTGAAGATATTTAACCAAAATAAATTCTGTCACATGTATCTGGCAAAAAGCATCATGATTCTTATCTAAAATGCCCCAGCTCGGTTATCAAGAGCTGTAACGAGCCCTTGGAATTAAAGATGCCTGGTGCTTGATCTTTATTCCATTTCATTTATTTTGTTTATTCTCTAGACACATTTGGAAGTTCTGGACCACAGTAGAAGATGATTGATAAAGTTTTAATTGGTTTAGCCGGAGCTGCCGGAATATCTTTTACGGCATGGAAGACAATGTTTCCTTGGATAGGAGATGATCTAAAGATTCTACAAGCTGGATATAAAGTTAGGAAAGTGATGAATGAAGAAATAGAACAAGCGTATTTCCTCATAGATAAATTTGAAGATAAAGTGAAACTACATCCAGACAAACCCTTTATAATATATGACCATAATATTTATAGTTTCCAATACGTAGACCAGCAAGCGAATAAAGTAGCCAACATTGCCAAAAGATGGGGTTTGACTGTCGGGGATACTGTAGCTCTGTATGCATCCAATTCACCCTCATTTATATGGACATTTCTTGGTAAGACTTTTATAAACCTATCTTTTTATTTACTGATATATTTCATTTCATGTCTGAGTATATTATTATCAGTCATGACCCAGGTCTGTCGGTTCATGGATCCATACAGTGGCTCTGTATGTATCATGCTGACTCACTGACAAGAAAGTTCTGGGATTGATCCTAGTGTAAGCTGAGCATGTTTCTTGGAATTTTCCAACCTGATTTTCCTTTGTAAGTTGTGCAGGATACATGTTGATAAAGTGTATAGTCATTCAGATGGGATGGAAAAACTGAGTTCTTGTCTATACCATTGCAGCCCATTCTAAAAAAAAGGGTAAGCCATAGTGATGCTGTCTGCGCAAGGTTTATACCCATCTTCATAAGCAAAAGTTTAACCCCATTTCAATAAGATTTTGTCTGTCAATTCACAATTCTTGTTAAAGACAGACATTTTGAAATTCCTTATGAAAATACAATGTTGCAGCTTACTAGGTTAATTTGGTAAAATGTTAAAATGCGACATAACAATATTACCAATTTTCATTCAACTTTATTAAAATAATAGTTTGTGGGTGACAATAGTAATTAGTAAACTTGCTCCATCCACAAATGGAGGTGGGGGTGGCCTAGCTGCCCGTTCACCTCTGGCTTGCGGCTGTGGTTTTGATCCATGGTGTGAGCATATGTGATGGAGATAAGGTCGCTTTCTCAACCTCGTGGTTTCCTGCCACTGCTAAAGACCCCTACGCGCAAGCAAATTATTGAAATAAAATTTAAAATCATATGTTAGTCCCCAAATGACCTAGTTTGTATGGAGTGGAGTTAAACCCATATCTCTCTCTCTCTCTCTCTCTCTCTCTCTCTCCACAAAAAATGGAAGAATTTTTGGTGTTGCTCATCCTATATTGTAACAATAATTATTTTTACCAAAGAAGTCTATTTATGAGGTCATATTTTTAGAATGGGTAACAAAAGAATTAACAAAATATTTCATGAAGATGCCTCTTTAGAGTTCATTTTCATTAAAGATATGCCAGAGTTACCATATTGCATCCATTTCAGGATTAGCGAAGTTGGGTGTTACTGTAGCTTTAATAAATTCTAACCTACAAGGAAAAGCTCTGGTACACTGTGTTAAAGCCAGTGGCGGTAAAATACTGATTGTTGGTGAAGGTAAGTTATATACACAATACTTTTAAATTTTAGATAAGTTCTAAGATGTTCATTTGTGTTTTATTAGGTCATCTTTTCATCCCCCGAAACTTATTTTTATCTAAATGACCAGGGAAATGGAACTATAGATTTAAGCATGATGCATTGTAACCTTGTTCATACTGGCTTCCTCATTCACTACTGCTAGCCTAGAGGTTGCAGGGCCGTATTAAGGCGCCCTGAATAATGATGCCCCCTCCCCATCCCAAGAAAGAAAATTTGACAATCGTTCAATTATAAAATAATACACTTGATTATAATCAAATAGTGATGCTCTTAAGGCACTGATCAGTTGGTCGGTTTTAAAGGCGGCCACACGCCTATGAGTTTGTTTGCCCCACCACTCTGATGCACCCCCACTTTTGAAATCCTACATACAGCCCTGAGAGGTTGTGGGTTCGATCCCGCTGTTGGCAGAGAAAGTTCATCAGGATTTTCTGGGATGGTTACCCCTTGTCAGTGGTGCAGGACAGAGGGCTTGACCTTAACAGTTGTCTAATCGTTTAGATGGAATAAAGCATGACAGTTGGAATTCTATATAAGAGTAGGCCATAGTGCCGCTGTCCTGGCAAAGTATTCCTCATTGCACACTGTATGGGGTAAGCCTGTCTTCATTAGCCTTTTTTGGAGCAGAACAGTAGGAAGTTAAACCCCATTTTATTTCATTTTCATTCACTACTGACTCATCTAGATAATTGCACTTCTCCATTCCATCAAACCAGATGATCCTCCTGAAGTCGATGACCTCCTGGCCTACTTTGACCGAACATGTGAATGGTACCTATCGGCAACATCATGGTCAAGGCCTAACCCTCTCCATGAGAAGATTCCCCCCCCATGTTCCCTCCTGAAGTTTGGAACGTACACGACGCAACCATGAACAGTGCCCCATGTAACAACAACATCTGCAAGGGATGGAACAACAAGTTCTTCAAACTTGTCGGCCAACACCATCCATCCATCTGGAGAGTGGTGGAGTGGTTTCAGAAGGAATTAGCCACAGTCCAGAATTTCGTCACCCAGGATGCCATCGGAAATGCCATCAGAAAGGTCAAGAAGAAGTTTGTAAACATGCAGACACAACTACAAAATCTTTGCAGAGATTGTGTCAGCGGTGCCAAATCCATCTTAGAATTCTTACAAGGAGTTGGATGGAACATTAGAATTAACAAAGAGTATTGGTGTGCTAGAATGTTAAATGAGCTAGAATGTGCTAAAATGTCTTATGTACTGATGATATGTCAAATGTGCTATAATGTATTAAAATGTCAGATCAGATGTGCTGATATGCCATATGTGCTAATACGTCAAATGTGCTATGTTCTAAAGACTAAAACAGTCTGGTTACATATGTGTAATGAACATATGTGTAATGAAAGGTTAAATATGTATGTTATTGTTATTGAATTTGAGATGTAATAAAAAACTGACTTTTTTTCCTGTGTTTTTTTACCTAGGCAAATTTGTGACTTTTTTTACTGTGACTTTTTTTCCGCGCAACGTAATTATATACTGTTTTTGAAAACAACCAGATCAATGATTACAAGTATGTATTTAGAGTTGAGGAAATAAATGTTTAATAGGAACACAAATGTACCAGCATTTTACAAATGACCTAACTGGCCATGTTTATATCCAATTAAGAATTCCTGTCAAGGTAATAAAGAATTATTATTATTAATTGATTTGATTTGACAAGGTTTCGAAACATATGGATATTTATGAATATGAACTCACTAAATCATTACTAGGGTTTTTTTTAATTCACCTTCTTTTTACGAATGTTTCAGGTATGGAATTATTGAATACAGTTATAGAATTGGACACGGAGCTAGATAATTATGATATTTATATACAAGGTTCGAGTAAAGATCAGATACCACCTAATTATACAAGTTTTGATGATTTAATGAGAAAAACCATGCCTACACCTGTACATAAAAATGTCCGTTCTAAAATGAATGTGATGTCAACATTTTGCTTTATCTATACATCAGGAACAACAGGTTTGTAGTTCTATTTACGTTTCATTTACATGATTTAACATATTTACATGATCTAACATATTTCTTCACAGTCACATAGCCTCTCATTTACATGGTCTAACATAATTATGTTATTATTGTATTTGATTTACAAGATATAACATAATTCATAACATGGTTTCTCATTTGCATGATATTTCTTTAATGTTTCCTGATCTAATTATCGTATCTCATTTACAAGATCAAACATAATTCATAATATGATTTCTCCTTTACATGATCTAACAATTATCGATGGTTTCTCATTTACATGATGTAACATTTTTCATATGGTTTCTCATTTACATGATCTAGCATATTTCATAATGTGGTTTCTTATTTGCATGATCTAACATAATTCATCATATGGTTTCCCATTCACTTGATTTAACATGTCTTTAAATGTGGACTCCCATTCACCTGATCTAACATATTTCTTGAATGTGGACTCAAATTCACCTGATCTTAGATCTAACAAGTGGTCTCTCATTTAACTGATCTAACATATTTCTTAGTTGCAGGTGTTAAAGTTTTAATATGTGAAATTTATTTATTTCAGGACTGCCCAAACCAGTATTCATCCTCCATATAAAGGGCATATCATTATCCAAGTTAGTTGGATTATTTGGTTTGAGTGAAAATGATATTTTCTACTTATTCCTACCATTATATCATACGTCTGGTTGTATGAGTCTATTTGGGGCCATTGATGTTGGTAAGTATAGTCTAGGCTACAAAAGATAGAAAATCAACACAATCTAGATCATTTTGGGACTAACATATAGTAGTCCTTCATATTTGTTTTAATAATTTCCTTGCATGCAAAAGTCTTCAGTCGTGGAAGGTAACTTTGAGGTTCAGGAAAAAAATCTGCAATCTTAGGCAAATGAACCTACTCTTGTCATGTATACTGCTTGATTTACTGACAGATATTTTGATCTAAAGCACATGTTATACCAACTGTTTCTATTGCAATTTGTGAACATATTCCTCCATTTATCTGGATTTATATTTGATTGTCAGGACCCTCACAAATCTACATGTATGTAGCGATCCAGGGCAAAAGTTTCAGTGACGCCCCACCTCTACATACTGTAACTGCTCTGTTCAGTCCCTGTGCTCAGCTGATGTTTTTATGATTGAAGACATTTCAAAACTTTCAACACTAATCTAAATAACTATTAATTAATTCAACTCTAACGTGTAAACTTTTTATGTTTATTTCCCCTTTTATCTCTCATTTGAATGAAAAACTCTATAATATATCTTACCCCCTCTATTTGCTGAAATATTAACTCATTACAGGCGCGGATCCAGGATTTTTTGCAGGGGGGGGGGTCTAGGTTTGATAAAAGACACTTAACCAATTAACGGGTGTTTTGGGGGCCCTCCCCCAGAAAAATTTGGTAAATTAGATTCAATTTGGTGCATTCTGACGTATTTACGGAGGGTAAATTCCAAAATTACAGGTCTAAAAGTCGGCAATAAAATCGCATAAAAAATTTTCAAGTCTGGATCCGCTCTGCATTAGCACGAGGGGTAGTGAAGGCTTGTGATCTGCTACCTTCGCCCTTAAGGATGCTAGTGGCTAGTCTATAAATATTCAAAGGAGATTCCTGGTATGTACATAGATGTTTGCCCCCCTCCCAAGAAGTGTCGCCCCAGGAACATGCCTCCCTATGTGAGGGCCCTGTTCAAGCTTGCAAACCTATTACCTGAAAAAAGGTTCTCTATGAAACTTTATCCTGACATTGATAAGGGCGTCTAATGTACATATGGTTATTGAATGTGGATCGTTTAGGATCCCTTGAATGTCAATATAATTCTTCAATATATTTGGAATATAGGAGCCACTGTGGTAATAAGGAAGAAGTTTTCTGTCAGTTATTTTTGGAAGGACGTACATCAGTATAATATAACAGTTATACAGTATATCGGTGAACTATGTCGTTATCTGTTGAATGGACCAAAGGTACATATTCATAAATCTTGTTTTTACATTTATAACCAACTGCCTTGAGTTCTTTTGCATGCACACCTTTTCTTCATAAGCACAGTCTGAGCAAAATGGTAGGACATTATAACTCATTTCGTTTTACATGCACACAAAGGATTTTGATTTTTCACAGTTTCCATGTCAGGTGTCACCCCTGACAAACCCGGCTTGCAAAATCCTGAAGGTTTATCTTGGCCCATGTTGGAAAAACAACAGTATATTGAAAATACTACTAAATCTGTCCTAAAGTTTGATATTAAAACAAATTATATATTATTTTTAGAAGGAATGATATTAATGTGATTGTATGTTTTCCTCTTACTCCCCATCCATCCATCTCTTTTCACAATATAAACACATACAGACTTCATTTCATGATCAATTTTCAGCAAGTTTTCAGAACCAACTTTTTTTTGATAAAATTAAAAGTTTTTTATTAGTTCCTGTCTGAACTTGATCAAATATTCAGGCATAGTCTTTCATGTTATAGTAATAGAATTCATGCCACTATTGCAATATCCAACAAAGAATAACTGTATGCCAGGTGCTGATCCAGGAATTTTGGCAGGAGGGGGTTTGCCAGGTTTCTGTTACGAAAATCTGCCATCATCGTCTCTAAATTACATAGGCATACATACAAATTGAGCTTTTTAAACAGAGAAATCATTTTTATACTGATGTAGGATCACTTTGTGGTGTAATTTCATTGATGCAAGGCATTATTTTTTGCAGGGGAGGGGGGGGGGGACCCCCCAAACCCCCCCTCTGGATTCGCGCCTGTATGCATATAAAAAAAGAAATTCAGTAGAATTAAGACCCCCTCCCCCAAATCTTTATTGGACCAGTCTGAGCAGGAAAGTAGTCATTAAACCCCATTTCATATTATTACATTCTTTTCAAACATTTAACAATATTTATTTCATTCAATAAATATATAATGTCTGTATTTCAATTTAATATTTTCAGGATCCATTAGAGAATCAACATAAGATAAAGGTTATGTTTGGTAATGGATTACGAAAAGATATATGGACCAAATTTCAGACAAGAT
Source organism: Patella caerulea (assembly GCA_036850965.1). NCBI lineage: Eukaryota > Metazoa > Mollusca > Gastropoda > Patellidae > Patella > Patella caerulea. Next base: position 31,936,232 of record JAZGQO010000008.1, read on the forward strand.
TTAATATTCCTAAAATTGTTGAGTTTTTTGGAGCTACAGAGGGAACAGGCTTTACATTTCAGTTATCAAATAAACCCGGTGCCATAGGGAGATATTCACCTTTAATAGTAATTATTGTTGTATTTCAACTGATGATATAAGATGGTGCTTTTTTTCCTGGAACAATAGTTAAAGTTGCGGAATCCTCTTTGAATAAAATTCAACATTTTTGCAATTTTTCATTGTGCATCTACTCATTATGTCCACAAGTCAATCAGTGGCGAAGAGCAAAATATTGGATCATTCTAGAATTTGTTTTGCTGAAATCTTTTAAGATATTTTAGACATCATTTTATTGATATGGAATTTCTGCTTCTTGTGGTAAATCTACCTATTTGGTATGTTTTAAGTACTGGTACATAAAATTTGACAAAGATTTGACACAATAAAATAATATCAGATTTCCTGATGTGTCAAGGGCCATAACTCTTTCTGGCACCTTTATCGAGCGATCTGTACTTCTTTTTCAGAAAAAAATAGATCCTTCACCTAAAAGAATTGTTAAATATGACTTTGCTACTGCAGAACCAATTAGAGATCAAAATGGTCGATGTATTGAGATAAAACCAGGTAGAATTTAAACTGTGAAAATATCAGAACAATAAAAAGAATGCTATTAAATTTGTTCAGTTGCCATTGGCTGGTTGTCCATTTTTATCTTCTATCTGGAAGCCAACCATTGCTCCATCTATGCAGTGGCTTATACAAGAGGCAGAGTACTTACAAATGCTATTATTAAAAGACATTGTAAAACTATATTTCTATTGGTTTTATTTAATTGAGGCGGTGGTTAATGAACGTGTGTTGTGTCGTTAGGTCTGTCAATATGTCAGCCGGCACGGTTTTGATTCCAAAGTTGTATATGACAGGAGGTGTGGGTCCCCTGTCCAACCCCGTTGGTTTTTCCCCAGGGTCCTTCGGTTTCCTCCAACTACGCAAGCTAATTATTGAAATAAAATTGAACATTTATGTTAGTCCCGAAATGACCTACTTCGTGTTGAGTGGGTGTTAAACCCCATTCTCTCACCATTACTTTTGACAAATGTAGATTACTTGTTGTTTATTTTACAACAATTCACCCAGAAAATAAACATATCTATGTATGTTATTTTTCAGGTGAAAGTGGATTAATATTAAGTATTATACCAGATGTCGTTAGAAGTTTACCATTCTATAGAGCATCACAAGAAGATAATAACAAGAAAATAGTATTAAATGCTTTTGAAGAGGGTGATGCCTATTTTAATTATGGGGACTTATTTTATTTGGATAAAGATTATTTTCTTTATTTTCAAGATAGATTAGGGGATACTTTCAGGTAATTATTTAAAATATATTGACAAGAAGAATTTTTAAACACAGTATGGTACAATGCTTGTAGATATCAGATATTTATCCAACCAAAGATTTTAGCTAATAATTGTCAACTTTTCCATCCAATGTATTGAAATCACATGTTGACTTACATTCGATTACCTGCTATAAAATTGAAATCAACTTATTTTGTTAACAAAACCCCCTAGAAATATAAAGCATTTATATATAATTATATATTTTCTACAGATGGAAAGTATTTATTTGTGATTATATATATTGTCTACAGATGGAAAGTATTTTTTTATGATTATATATTGCCTACAGGTGGAAAGGGGAGAATGTATCTACAACTGAAGTAGCTAATATATTAACCAATGTAGATTTTATACAAGATGCTAATGTCTATGGGGTTACTGTTCCAGGTTGGTTTGATTTATTTAATTTTGTTTAACAAATTATAGAAAAGGTTTCACAAATTTCTGGTCATTGAATCCATTATTTTACTGTCTATATACTAGTACATATATATACGGTACTATATATATACTATTCTATTGTGAATGTCAGGGGCTTGGATGATTGAATGGTTAGCGTGTGTGTGCTGTATCGTCATGTCTGTCACTGAGTCAACTGGCATGGTTTTGATATCCTGGTTTTATATGACAAGGATTAGGGTCACCTGACCAACCTTGGGGTTTTTCACCTGGTCCTCTGCTAAAGACCCCTACACACAAGTGAATTATTGGAATAAAATTAAACCATTTGTTAGTCCCAAAATGACCTAGTTTGTGTTGAGTGGAGTTAAACCCCATTTCTCTCTCTCTTTATTGTTTTGGAAAAAAATTCTTGTGAAATTCATCATATTTCAATTTTTAATTCTTTGAAAAACCAAGAAAGTACTTTGTTTTAATCTTATTGATATCAGAGACGCCAATTAGATGATTTTGATTGAGTGGGGTAGATGGCTGTGTTGAGTGGACATTGAAACCCATTTCTCTCTCCCTATTCTGACTATTTTATACTTTTTGCTTTTTCATTTATCCCTTTCAGTTATAATTACTGGGTTATCTAAAATGTATCATTTCAATTACAGGTCATGATGGTCGTGCAGGAATGGCAGCATTAACTCTGACAGATATTCAGGAACTCAGTGAAGACAATTTAAAAACTATATATAACCATTGTGAAGAAGAACTACCACGATATGCCAGACCTATATTTTTACGTGTTCTAGAAGAAGCCGACTTAACCTCAACATTTAAACAGCGTAAAGTGGATTTAATAAAGGAGGGATATAATCCATCGGTTGTTAAAGATCCACTCTATTTTAGGGACGATTCTAAAAAGACATTTGTTCCACTCACTTTTCAACTATTTACATCAGGAGTAGCCAAATCTAAATTATAAAATGGACAAATTATTAGTGATATGATAAGGTTTATATGTGACAAGTATTTTTATTGAATTTATTGTTAAATTATATCAATTGTCTTAAAATGTGATATCTGCGGCATCATGACAAATTAAATTTTTATCTTTTGTTTTAGAAAATAAAGCTTTATATGAACGTTTTACAAAATATAATCTCTATTAATTGTTGCTAAAGAGGTAGGATAAAAGGTTAATAATTTGATCCCTCATCTGGTTCCCTATTTGACTGTACAGATGACTTGCCGAACGTTGCTGTATATTGTATTACAGGTAATGTCCAAATCATTATCATTTGATACATAAACAATGTGAGCATATTGTGAATTAGTAACACATTACATATTTACAGAATATGAGTTTTTTGCTCTTTATAATAACAATAATAATTTCCTAAAAATCCAACCAAAGCTGTTCTTTGGTAGCATTATGGTCAGTTAAAAGAAGTATGCGGTCAACAACTAAAAGAAAATGTTTCTATAAGGATGGGTTTTAAGATTCACAAACCGATTTTACTGTCAAGGTGGGAGAGGAAATTTAATTAAATAAAGTAGTTTTGTTCGCCAAGGATGGGTTAAAGATAACACTGAGCATTAATTGCATATTTTTTTTATGTAAAAAATATTGATACACTACACATATATGTAGGAACAACTATTATCGATTTAAAATTCAGGAAAAAATTGATCTATATTAAGAGGCAATCGTGTTGTTTTTGTGCTGTTCAGAACAATCATCAGCCATTAGCTATCCTTCAATCAGCTTTTGTACTTTAGCTGCGGGTTCATCTAATGTTTTATCACATTTTTCAAATAATATACAGTTGTTCGGTGTTGACATTGTGGTATTTGAAGTTAAGCTATTATTTACACTTATTGTCTTTGAAGTAGAATTAATAAATGGAGTATCTGGTTGTGGATTTGACATATTATTGGTAATTAACGAATTATCACTGGTATTATTTTGTGATGAATTTGAGTCAAATTTTGCACTGTCATCATCCTCCATTTTGATGCCTTTTTTATCAAGAATTTGATCACAATGTGATTCTGTTTTTGCTGCTATTGGTTGTTGTGATTTCTCCTCAGAATTATTTGCTGGTGTCGTAGATTCTTTTTCTAATTTTATTTTAACATCTTTAATGTCCCTCTTTTGATCCCTCAATGCATCATCCACAATTATTTTTGGGCATCTTTTCTCAGATTTAACTGTGTGAATTGATTTTAGATTTACAACCGGTTTTTCAAATTCAGGAATGATGATACCAAGTTTTTCACACAGACCACAAATTACTCTATCAATATATGTGTTGATTTTTAAATCACATTTCTTGTCATGTTTAGTAGTCTGTAAGTTAACAATCACCAACTTGCCACCATTCTTCCTGGCACCAAGTGGCAGGTTACCACATGGTATGATTTGTAGAGATGTTCCCAGACACAGACTCAGATCTGCTTTCCTGTAAATAATGTCATCTATTTAAATATGGTAAGTCGAGTATTCAATATCATATGGACGAAATTAGGTAAGTGGGAACTGGACAGTTACATGTCTCAGGCTCAGATAGCGGTATATGTTGACATGTAGAGTCAGAAATATTACGCATGCCTTTTTGGGGTGACTCGCGGATCATTCCAATCTTTCGTTCCTTTCACATAATTAGGAGAGTGACCAAAAGGTTGTGACAAGGAGTATGGATGCTTCCCTAAGTTCGTGGGTTTTCTCTAGGTATTTCAGTTTTCTTGCATTTAAGTCCTTAAATGACCTAGTTATCTCCCTTCCCACTTCCAATATTTTGTGTGGCCTTTCTCTTTCAACCCAAGTTTAATATAAATTATTTGTTAGTACTTACGCTGAATGTTTATCAGCTAAAGTTAAATCATGATCAGGTAAGGCATCCTCCCAATCTAATATAGCATCATGTAGACGACCCCTGAAACATACATTAAACCTTATATTAAAGATGCATTATGTACGATTTTGATAAAGAGCTGACAATTCTTGGCTTTAGGTGCAATAGTTAAAAAAAGGACAATGAAAAGGGAATATATAGAAAATTTCAATCAAATTACTTCATTGTGAGTGACACTATTGTGGTTTGAAGGATAGTGCAATCTTCATTGTCACTGCAACCGTTACGACAATAAACAAAGTCTTGAATTTCAATATTTCAATTAAATTCTTAATTGACGAATATGTTTGAAAATCAGAGAGAGAGAGAAATGGGGTTTAACGTCCACTCGACACAAACTAGGTCATTTTGGGACTAACATATGGTTTCATTTTATTTCAATAATTCACTTGCGCGTACGGGTCTTTAGTAGTGGGAGGAAACCCACAAGGTTGAGAAGGCGCCCCTATCTCCATGCCACATACGCTCACACCAGGGCTCGAAACCACAGCCGCAAGCCAGAGGTGACCGGCCAGCTAGAGGTCGAAGCGCGGCACTGTAGACCACTTGGCCATCCCAGCCCCCCTCTTTGAAAATCAAAACCATCTGATGCTCAAGAGAGTTGAATATGGGCTTGACATGTAAATAAATGTTTAATTGATGATTTACATAATGTCTGAGACCAAACGAAAGATCTGCAATAGGCAGATTTTGTTTTTACACAATGCGTCTTTTTAATAATATTGATTAACTGACCAGTTATCTCCCATTAATAATATTGATTAACTGACAGCAAAATCTATTTCAAATCATGAGAACTAATTAGTCACAAAAGCAAGCTTATATTGGTTTTAATTACAGAATAGCATGTAACAAGATGGCTGTAATATCCCACTCTAAAGAACAACAAATATTAATAAATGTGCCGATACGTACCTACATACACCTCTAGCTTTCTGTTGTCTACATTGTTCACCTGTTGGTTTTAAGCCCATTGTAGGACTACATTTATTATTTATATACTGAAAACAAATACAATCTATTATTGTACGAGGTTGGCTGAAAAGTTCTAAGCCTATCTTAAAAACCTGTACAAGGTCAATGGTTTCCATTTATTTTCTTCATAGTCTTCTTCAAGGTGTCCATTTCTGGAGACAGAGAGAAATGGGTTTTAACTGCCACTCTACACAAACTAGGACTAACATATGGTTGAATTTTATTTCAATAATTCGCTTGCACGTAGGGGTCTTTAGCAGTGGGAGGAATCCGGAGTACCAGGAGAAAACCCACAAGGTTGAACAGGTGACCCTACTCCTTGCCACGTACAACCAGGGATTCGAAACCACGCCAGTTGACTATGAAACAGCACGTGCACGCTAGCCATTGTGAGTCTGATTTTGTGGATTTCAATAGGGTTTTTATGAGGATTAGCACAATCACACCGAGTTTGAAAAACATATCTCATAAATTCTGACCAACTGAGTATTTACAACGTTATAGTGACAGGTGCAGTAACTCTTACTATCCATTGGCATCACCTTTTTGGGAGTTGTCCCTGACTGTTTGCCACAGCGAATTAATCTCTAGCAACATATTTTGTAATACCCACATAGTGTCAAATTGAATGTTGTTGAGGTGCCATGCTATCGCTATAGGATTGATGATAGGCTTTGCACTAAATTCCTGCAATCAGAATCATGATGTCGTTTGTTAGGGACTGTTTGGTTCATATGATAACTATGATATCTTACCTTGGTATGACATTTATCACAGGTTTGAACAAACATATTACCATGTGGTTCAGATAGACGATTTACTGGTAAACCTGATCGTACATGTAAACCATCAACATTTTGACTGATTACATACTTGACAATACCTATTACAAATAAAGTACATTAATTAATCACCAACAATACGAGAGAAGTCATTTCGGGACTAACACATGGTTCAATTTTATTTCAATATATCGTTTGCATGTAGGGGTCTTTAGCAGTGGGAGGAATCCGAAACTACTTCTTGTCACGTACAACAGCAGAATCAAAACCATGCCTGTTGACTCAATGACAGACTTTATGATACAGTGCGCACATGCTAACCATTCAGCCACCCAAGCCCCCTGTTGTAAGATAGCACATTGAGATAGTCATGCGCAAAAGCATGCTGGCAACACGATGTGTGTCAGTGAAAGATGTTTCGCCTATAAAAGAATGAATACTTTGAAATAATAGCATGTGCTGTTTTCTTTCTCACTGGTTTATTTGCTAGATCAATACCATTTAATTAGCAGTCAGCAACATTTACATTGTTGCCCTTAAAGCTACAGTGGACTTGGTCACTTCCGACATCTGAATACCACATCATTCTGTGAAATCCGTCATCATTTTCATGTCCTGATTGCTCTAATGAAAATAATGTCATAAACCTGACAATATAATTATTGTAATACAAACCAGCATTTTCAAGTGCAACTAATGCCATATGAGTTTTAGTTGGTCTTGCAGATTCAAATGTTATATCAATTTTTGGAGTTTCTCCCTTTTCTTCAAGCGTCCATACTCCTATAAAGAAAATGAAAGAATTGCGAAAGTGTAATCAAGGCCTAGATTTTTGATGATCAATTACATAAAATTCCTATAAATAATCTTACAGATTAATTTTAATTATTTTTAATGTGGATTATAGTACTATGTATAAATGTGGCCCAGAACATTGAAAGAACTTATACAAGCTACAGATTATTATCTAATTCATTCGATTTTTCACAGGAGGCCTGGAATAAAGAATTCTGAAGCCTACCTCACGAAATAATAACTAATAATAACCAGTATATTACAGTTTAAACATTGTGTTGGACCTTTAATAGATATCATTTGAAAAAAATTAAAACAAGAAAAACACAAAAGGACATGTACAGTCAACAGAGGGATTATGTCTGATAAAGGCTCAATTTGTGCCTGGCAATGCATGTGACAGATGCCTTATTTTCAGGCTTGCAACAGCAATAGCCCCACCTGTACCAATGTTGTTGCTGAACTTGGGCACGACATTGATACATACATGTAATCTGTTTCATACATGTATATATATGATATAAGAAATCATGTCAAATGTGCTATAGGCCTCCTCATGTGTTACCTTTTGGTCCCCTGAAATCCGGTATACCAGCAGATGTGCTAATACCAGCTCCTGTGTGAACCACAAGATGTTGACAAGCCTTTACCATATCCACTAGTTGTTGTATTTTACTTTCTACTGTTTCATCATCATCAAATGTTTCTGGTAAACCACATTTACCTTTGCTAGCATACTCTGATAACCCAGTTGCATAATTTACAGACATTCTAGCTGACCAATCTACCTCACTTGTGGAAAAAAAAGAGGTAAAATTGAAATATAATAGTTATTATAATAATTAATATAGCCTACATTTCTTCTTCAGAATAAATTAAATAAATCCAATAATTTTAAACTTTCAAATTTATCTACACTTTGAACATAATTAATACACGAACATGTAAGCTTATTATTATTACTATGATGCCTTTATGGCATATCATACCTTGTGAATTCAGTTCTTGCCATTTTGTCTTATATTGCAATTTGAATTTGTAACCCACAAACACAACATTTCAACAACTTAATTTTGAATGTCTAATTTAATTAGTTCTATTCATAATAACTAAACCCTTCAAGTCATGGTTTGGGGTTTAAATTGCCCTCATTCATCATGAAAACAACAAAATAGTTTACTTACCATGCAATTTATTACTATGATCAACATATCTCAAAATCTGAACAAAGAACCGATACAAATTATTGTTATTAACCGGAAATTCTACTTTCAATTAATCCCATTCTTTGGAACTTCATTGCAAAAGAGTTAACCAAACCATTCATTTACATTCATTTCCTTACTGTTTAGAAAATAAACTTCATTTAAAAGCAATTAACGGATTAGAAATGATGTATGTAGTATTTTTCATTGTTTTTAAATACTGTTAAACCAAATTAAAGGAAAACCAAACCAAACCCATTTATTGTCATGGGGAGATAACTGAAAGTTAAACGGAGTTCTTTCCCCTAACGCACTGCTCCGAGGAAATAATCTTAAAACATTTCACACTGATCCACAGTGAATATACGTTTGGCCGCTGCAAAATATAAGGCGCCCGTCGCATAATCTATGTGAAAGAGATTGACAACATTTTAATTATGAAGCAGACTGCCCCCCTCCCGCGTCAGCCCCAGTGACATAGTTGATTTTCATTTTCGTTTGCTTTGTGACTGTTGTATTTCACATATTCTTTAATAGATGATTTAAACATGATTTACGTATTGTTTCCGCCCAAACAATCCAAGGTTGCAACTTATTACCCTTTGCTCCCCCCCCCCACACACACACACAAATCCTGGATCCAGGCCTGACCATGGGCCTTACACATTCGATCTCTCGTTACTCAAAAGACCACTGCGCATAGAATCCGGGGACAAATAGGACTATAGTATAGAAGATGGTTATTTACTGGCTAAGAAAAGTCGAAATGACCATCCGAATGACCATACGCTGTCCTTTTCCGAAATAAACCAACTGATTTTTCATCAGTTTTTTCACCATCCGAATGACTAGGCCTATACGCTGTCCTTTACAACTCTACACAACTTCGCGGGTGTCAGTATGTTTGGCGAAACACACAGCGCACGTCACACGACACGTTTCGTCAGTTATGATAACTGTTATCTGTTTCTACCATTCTCATATGGCCTACCGTACCAAATAATCTTAAATATAGCTTAAAGTTACATTATGGGAGATAAGATAGAGAGATGGCAGTTCTAACTATAATAGATAAAAACTAGATAGTGTAAGGTAATTTGCTGAAAATTTCAGTCAAATTGATCCACTATTATCCGAGAAAAAAGCGTTTGAAATATTCACATAGCCTCGGTCATCATTACTCAAATCATTAATATAAACAGCATAGTTTCGATTATCCACTTGATTGATTTAATTATCAACGGCCATTAAGCGGCATATATGAATTTAATCCACCAACATCAAAGGCTAGCATTGCCATCAAGAGTTTATTATGGTCTGGATATGTTAATTAATGTCTAATTGATTATTTAGATAACATTTCAGGCCTAAATAAAGACCTGTAATAAGCAGATTTTGCTCTTGCATAATGCTATTTTAATTTGGGTTCATGGTGATGGTACACCATTCACGAATAAATACACACTGTTCATCCCATTGTAGCGCTTTTCAATTATTATCGATACCCCTTTATCAAGACTTTTCAATTTATCTCCATTTGAGAATGTTTACTTAATTTGTCTAAAATATACAGTTTGGGAGATGTAGTCCTTTCAATGTAATAATATTAATGTATGTAAGTATATTAAAGGGAGGGTAAAATAAAGTCATCGAAAGACCTGCACTCTGAGTGAAATAGGAGCTATAAAATAGCTTTTCTTTGGCACCCAGACATAGCCATAGCAACGCATGTAACGGAATATGAATGTATATAAACATTCGCTTCAATTTCTGATCAGTTATGTTGGCGAAATACACGAAGAGTTCAAATTGAATGGCATTACCGGTAGTATTTTATATGGGATATGTTTAACCTCGTCCATCGATATCAGGAGTGTAGCACCATGAGTCTTTTTGTCTGACGTACCGGTCGCCACATCCGACGTATGACTCATGCATCTTTTTTTACTACAAATTTTCGTAGCCTTGTGATCGTCAAGGATTTATCTCTATCGTCTTTGCTTTTCCTTCACGTTGTGTATTTCTTCTTAATGTTTTCTTAAGACGTTTGTCTTGCCAGGAATAACAATGCAACAGTTCATTTTAACGTTTTATATATTCAAGCTGGATACATGCAAGCATAGTATAGCTTACAATACTAACTAAAGTCATTCTCAAACACTAGACACCACTTGCTACATCTTTCTCCTTCTAGATATAAACTATTGCCTCACGAATTCTCACAAGTATGATAGTTTTTAAGCTGTGGGTTTTGGACGTTCAATTATCTAATTGGTCAAATATGATGTAAATAATTAGTGCTATTAGTTAATCAAGTCAAATGACTTCGAAACCCACCCTTATATGGTTATGGAAATTTACTCTAGAAATTGCGCATGAGATATCTGTTATCATGTTGTTGACATACAGCACCAGCTATGTTTTGTTTCTATAACCTTTTTTTTTTATATAACAAGATGTCAATCAAATGCTAGTTGATTTCAATACACATCTGCATAATATATGTGAATATGTTTGAATCCCACAACTTGCAAAACAATAGGATATATCATAATGCCATCTTATTTCTCGAGCAAAAGTTCTTCTAAAAGTAGGGCCTATTACAGGAGCCCAACTTTTCATGACAAGATAACAACACCACTGTTGATTTAAATTGACTAAATAGGGGCAATACGTATATTTTGCAATGTCGAAAACTGTGTAAGATACCGACTCAGAGACTTGGTTCTTTTAAGGACAGAATAAAATATAGGCAAAATAAAAGTTTATTTGTATTAAGGATCTACAATAACGTGTTTAATTGCGTCAAAAGCAACAATCGTCAACTAGTCAATAATAAAGTGTTTTTAAACTGCGTCAAATAGTCAATAATAACGTCTTTAATTGCACAGACAGTTCAAACAGAATGGTACACTAATGATATAAAGATTATGTATAGTTTGGCCAATAAAATAGCATTATTGTTGAAATGTAGTGATATATGTAGCCCCAATTGCCAAGAAAAACACAAATAAATTAATTTTATTAAATGAACAAATATAAATACGAGAATATAGATTTAAAAGAAGAATGGTTATTACTAAAAGGTATAGATAAAATATATTTCTAATTGAAATACAGTTTATGAAGGCAACTATCAATGTAGACACAGCTAATAACATCCCTGTTGTACATTTTCCTGATCCCGGACATTACATTGAGTGTAACATCAATAATTAGGAAAGCCACCCCTTTGACTTTTTTTCGGACAATACGTGTAAGACTTAATCGGAATTTAAAATTTATCAGGATGTATAGACCTATATTTTGGGGGAAAGTTATTGTTCTGAGTTCGAAATATACACAAAATTTGTGTTAATATACATAATTGTACTTATAAAAATATGTTTTTCTGACAGATGTCGTTTGATTTTTGTAATATCACAAGAAACAGTAATAAGAATAAGCCAACTTCGAGTTTTTATATCAGTTAAGTGAATGAAGTCAAAATACTCATCACCATCTGGGAAGAAATCAGAGTTATAAAATACTGCAAGATTTAGATGTCTTTTTGGCTGAACCACTTATTGGTCGTACTGGTTTAGGTTTGCGTGGTGATCCCGTATATGCTGGTGAAACGGACGGCGATTCCGACCCACTCTTGTCTGGACTTGATTCTTTTGACACTTCGGTGAGCGGTGTTGATTGGTCAGCTGGAGCTGGCGCTGGGGCTGGTGTTTGATCAGCAACCGGCTGGGGATTATCTTTTGGGCGGGCAGTTTTCGTACCGGGCGTAGCACTTTTAACATAACTAGTTTTCTTTGCAGGTGTGTCATCAATTGGTTTTGTTTTATTGCCTTTGGATTCAGGTTCTTTTTTCTCCGGCATTACTTTTGTTTCATTCTCTTTAGTTTCACTTTTATGTTCCGTTTTACTTTTTGGTTTTGATTCTGGCACAGAATCCACAGAAGCCTGGTCGGGATCTGGTAAAATTTGTCTTATTTTTGCTCTCATCTCCTCAAATTTAGGGCCACTCCATTTCTCTTGTACTGCAGGGTCCGAATGAAAATCTATGTATAGAAGTTCTGTGAAAGCCATGCTCATTGGTCCTTTTGGTGGCCATACCGTGTTTTCAAGCAAAAGAGGAATAATTGGTCGCTTCAACGCATCACATAAGCTGACCTCCCTGCGACAGTTTGCTGAAAGGGCGTATTTTTCTGTAATGCACGATAACACAACTCTACACCCTCTTATACCACGATCTATTTTATCATAAAGTGAATCTCCACCACCCATCTGATGAATATCCATCCAACAATGGTAACCTAGTTCTGTTAAACGTTTATACAATAACATAATATTTTTTTGCTTATCCCACTGATACGATATAAACACTTCTGGTGACTTCTCTTCCTGGCAAAGATAAAAACAAAGCAGTGCAATTCTTTTGAAATGTTATAGCCGAAATAGCTACCATTATATAATTTGAACTTTTTTAGATTAGTATAATAAAACCAGGCCTGCTGGATACGACCTGGGAAGCTTGTGATTGACAAACTCGGTTGGTACCAACAAGGGCATATATGTTAACTAGATATTTTTGGCATCGCTTTATTCGTTGCAGGTATCTACCGATGTTACATATATCAATTCCAACAGTTTAGTGACAGAAGATATTTATAAATTTGATTTATGAACAGTACTATTCTGTAATCAAGATTGAAATTGTCACAGTGTTGGTCCTATAGTCTTTAACCATATCACTAAAATTTAGGGCAACATATCTAATGCTATGAACTATAAAATTTATTCTCACCTTTTTATCACCTGTAGTTGTTGGTGGTTGTGTTTTATTTTTACCACCACCAGCTGTGTTGGATTTATCAATCTTTATCTCTTCGACTAAAGGCATCCACCAATTATTATACACTACAATGAAATAAATCCAAACGTAGGCTACATACATATCAAACAGAACTATGAAGCGTACCGAGGAATGTCCATACCGTCTGTACATTGACGATAGCTTCTTTACTTCTAGAATTCGAAAACCGTAAAACATTTTTGGCACATTCAGCAAACCTAAAACAGTCACTACCATAAATATGAAACAGCTGCAAATGCTTTAAATGGGTTTCCGTTTTATTTAATGTTCAGGTACTTGAACTACTTGTATCTTTAAAAAAAATGTCCCAGTGGTTCAATCATAGATACTATTTGTACTTACTTTCCTCAACTTTAGATTCATCTGGAACTATTCCATTCATACTCAGCTGCATTAGCAGTTCTTGAAACTTTGGTATTGGCCAGTATCTGTCGTCTGGTGTAGCTTCTTGCGAGTTTCTTTGAAAAAACTGTATATAAAGATATTCACTGAATATAGGCCCCATAGAGCCTGGTGGAGGCCATGTACAGTTCTCTAACAACAGTGGTATAATGGGTTTCCTCAAATTTACTGCTAAATTCACCTAAAATGAAAGAAAAAGACGACACATTAGAGATTGCATGTAATTGGATTTTTTAAAATTAAATTATAAAAATATATTATGTGGAACCATATTTTATTTCAGTACTACTTCTTTTAGGACCTCTACAGGTCGTTATCCGGCTTTGAATCAAAAAAGTCACTTGATTGTCAATTATCGTGATTTAATTGGTGGAATTATGTTATGCAGTACTTAAGATAAGGGAAACTGTTCACTTTCAGATAGTACCTTACCCTGCAGTCAATTCGATTCGGACACTGATTACTTTTAGTTTTCATGTCGAAAAATGTACATACCTCTCTGTTACAATTTGGTGACTTGGCGTATTTTTCTGTTGTACAGCTGATAATGACCTTGGCTGCTCTGATACCCGTATCTATTTTTTCAAAGAGTTTATCACCTCCTCCCATCTGTCCTATATCCATCCAGCATTGATAGCCCGCCATTTCTAGATGTTTCCGTAACAGCTTGACCTCTTCTTGGTGACTCCATTGGTAACTAAGGAAAATCGGTGGAGGTGTGGCATATTCAAACTCTTCGTCTTCCACCACTTGGTCTGTAGAATACAATGTGGCATACTAATTATTTTATCCCGGAACTGTATGGCATAATCGATAAAAACACATTTTTTTCCGAAGAGTAGACTTATCATTGTGGACCGACCATTAAGTGTGGAAACAACTAGTACTGGTCATGGTGTAAGAGATAAAACCCTAAAAATCATCCTAAAAGTCATCTTCAATAAAAGGTTTTATATCCCTTTAACTACGTACATCTTATTAAAACCTTCGATCGTCGCGAACACCAAGTTTCGCGTTTTCAAGCTAAATGTCCACCTGTGATAATCGAGATGCAAAGTTCAAGGTTCGTTCAATGTCAAGGTTTCTGTGGAGGTTGCTATGTCACAACTTCTGATTGGACGCTACTATTCACGTGTCTGTAGATAACGTAGCTATAAGTTCGGGAATTGTGACATAATCTAGCAACGTCCAGATGTTGTAAACCTCGTAATGGTTGCTTCAGAAAAATGCACAAAAATACGCCTTTTCAGCCAGAACTAGACTTTTCTGCTAGATACGCCATGTTGAAGTCGGACATTAAACCTGGCTAACGACAGAACGAGTGCCAGGACTAGGACCCTGGTCTACAATTTCAAAATCGTCTTACCGGCCGCCTTCATAGCATTCTCCACTATGACAGCTGCATCCATTCTGTCCATTTCCTGTAAAGCTGTCAACACACCATATGATGCTTCACTTGTTTTATGGGTAGCATACCATTCATTCAACATAGCCATGCACGGATCAGACTGCTGGGCCCAGGCGCGGATATCGTCATTGCTATATCCTAGTCTACTGGACAATAGCCGCCAATCACAATCCGCCTGAGGATTCATCAGTTTGGATACATCCCGAGACCAGTATGGTGCGTGACTTAACGTCTGAAAAGTATTAAACCAAAATTTACACACTAAAGTATAGAAAAGGACAATATATTGATTAATACATTACTTTTCCTCCCCCAAAACCGTAATTGTGTAATAAAATTTAGATACATTACTGCTTGAAAATTTTGGTATTTGGACACGATGATGACACTGACAATTATGCGGATACAAACATGAATCTTTATGATTATGCCATAGTTATTGGTATGACTCCACATGGATCTGTATGATGATTAAAGCTGGATTAGTATCCCACTTATCCCACTGATGGACTTTAAGATCTATATGCCGAAGGCATGGGGTCAGTATCCATAGATCTGGGTGCATATGGTAATGGCGATAATAATGTTATGTGATTGCTATATTATACAAGAGATGTCGAATACTCTCATGCTGCTATCGCTAGTTCTGAAGATAATGATGATTGAATGTATTCGCATATGGTATATCTCTACGTATGTTAGTCTCGAAATGACCTAGTTTGTGCCGAGTTGACGTTAAACCCCATTTCTCTCTCTCTTATCTCTACGTATGATTATGCAGTTAGATGACAACATTGCCAAGCAAATACCTTTTGATCGATTTCTTCTACTTTTAGAACCGTTTCCTCAATAACCTCACCCAGCACGTTTATTCTTTGTCCCTGTTCATTAACCTCATATTTAATACCAATAATATCTTCCTTCTGTTTTCCAACCTCCTGTGTTACAGTGTTGATATTATTCTCATTAGTTGTAACACGTGTATCAAGATTCTCAATATCATCCTGTTGTTGATCAATACCCACAGCTAATGTCTCAAGACTACAAGGGAAAGAAAAATAATGTTTATAAAGCGGTTAGGATGTGCATAGTGCAGTGCAGTTTATTGTACTAACACAGCAAATAGAAAGGATGTTAGTGGGGGATAGTATTGTATTAAGGGCTAAGATCGGTACTTTTCTAGTTTTTTATATGGTAATTGATACTTCATAATACGTTTCATAATATGTTATGACCATTCATCTATATGGACCTTTGTATCTTATTTCAATGGGAAGCCACGGTAGATGGGTTAGTATTTTCAGAGGTTTCAAGATTTTCCTGTCTGTTATCCCCTTCCCAGCGATGCAGGTGCTAGACAGGAAGAAACACCCGAGTGGCTTCTTTGTACGCCCTGATGTGCAGGTAGAAGAACAGTTGGCGGTTGAAAATTCGATGAAGTGTACGCGAATCGACCACTTTTCCGGACAAAGTGTGTTTTATATCTCATTAGATCTTTATAGAGCAGTTAACTCACCTTCTGCCTTCTAATAAATCAATCAGACCAGTAGCTGTATCACGTATGTTTTGATTGGATGACCCCTCTTTTAGGTCTACTATTAACTGTTTATGCTTATTTACAAGAGGTTTGTGTGTTGCTACCAATCCTCGCAATTCACTGATTATTAAAATAGTGTTAGTCTGATGTTCTGGACCTGATAAAACTTTTATAAACCGGTTCACAATACGCTCAGCAGTTTTCTGAATAATAAATAAGTGATTTAGTTCACGTAGAAATATAATAAAATAAATGGATCCAATTATAGCTCTCTCCACACACACACAAAAAAAAACATACTATAAAAAAGTGATCGCTCAATTATGTTTGATTTCTAAAATATAAGTACATGTATTGCAATTGACCCTCATTTTGCCTGTATCATTGTTTAAGGATGAAGTATCAGACTGATACAGAATCTGTAACATTGATGGTTTCAAACTATCCATTGCCTTAGCATTTAAAATCAACTGAGCTGTTCTAACTATTTGTAAACCTATAACGGTAAATCTCTTTGATCTTTGCGGTACATTCTATGCCCGGAATAACTTGCGATCTAAAAGTCGGGGGCTTGAGTTTTATACAGGGGAAATAGGGATTATTCTTCTAAAAGCTTTTCTTTACACCTGCAGTACAGGTTTTTCTTCCAGGGTAGGTTTTTCCAATAAGAAAACATGATAGCCCTTGACAGAAAAACCTCAGCCTTTCGGCTCTCGGCTTTTCTTATTCTTGGGTTATTACCTCAAGTCTTTCTTTCCCCACCATAACCTCAGCCTCGTGCCTTATCCTCTACACATGACGACCTTGTTTGTGGCATCAATTAGGTTATAACCGTCAAATAATTTAATCCCAACTGATAGATTGCAGCCCATGCCATCAGCTTTGGAGTAATCATTCAAGGAAACTGATATTATAAAAAAGTTCTTACCTCGTCGCTTTTAACAGCTATCTTACGTAGTATGGAGTGTAAATGGTAAAATGTATATTCGCTGTATTCTTTATCCATTAAATCATCTAATTTGTGGAAAACAACTTGTGTATTTTTCTCGGCCAGTAAATCAATGACCATTATATAGGAGACCTGTTGATTAGGATCACCTTCAAACATAACTTCCATCAATGTATCCACGTTTTCTTTGGTAAAAAGCTGTAAATTGATTAAATTACAACGGTGAAACACAAATTGTTGGTCATATAAATTAATATCAACTGGTGTCGCGGTGTCATGTGACGGGGCAAATTGTACACGACAATTTGAAGCCAGAAAATGGATCATGTTGATTTATTTTTATGCAACAAAACCCAAACAACAAAAAAACAATCACCGTCCCCAGACAGGTATCAGAGAGGTAGAATCAAAACGGAAAATCTGTAGATACAAAGACATCGTCCTCGTGACACTGTCTATAGATCTATAGAATAAATGATATTTCCATTTCTTTAGACTTGGGGGCCAAGCTGTGTTACTAGGAGAAACCCCACGAGGCGAGTAAACCTGAAAATGACAACTTCATGGTCTACAGTTCCCGGATTAGATCCATCCGCTACACGACTTACCTTTGGTTGATGGCCAGCTACCTTAGTTAACAGTTGCAAGCAATAACTTCTGATGGAGGAGTCACCAGATTCTATGGATGCGAAAAGATTCTGGAAACGATCTGCTACTGCTTCGTCGTTTTGTGGATAAACCTGTTGTATTACACCTGGAATCAAAATCATGAATAATGTTGCTAATATAATTTGAAAAAAGGTTTTAAAATCGTACTTATCTACACCTGCTATTTGGTCCGGGCTGCCGCGTCCATACCCCACTCTTCGCCGGATTGCAAATGTCCCAGGTGATCCGCAGTTGTTAGGCCACCAGAAAAAAAAAACAAATACCCATCTCTTTATTATATCTTAAATGTCCAATTATATTTTGGCTGCTTACTTTTGTCTGTTGGTTTCTCGGGTGCTGGTTCCCATGGCTGGTGATGTGATATCGCATTTAAGATAAACTAGTAGAAATCGACTTACTTAATAGATTATAAGTCTCTTTATCCAGGTAAAGATCTATAATTAGAGGTAGATGTGGTGCTAGACAGTCAGCTCCACCTTTACCCTGTCCAACAATAAAGATCTGATTAGAAGCCATATCCGCAACACTATCTTCATCATGTCCGATCAGTTCTAGAACTTTAGCTACAATACTCTTAGCTTTACTCATATCACCGGAATCTGATAGCTGAGGAAAAAAATAAATAGCGGGAAATAGGATTAGTGATTTGTCAAAATGGAGTATAAGTATACCTGGTGGTAGGTATTAAAGAAAATTTGTACAATAAAAGTGAAAGTATGCCCAATTGAGCCATTTCAAGGATACTTTATATGTATAAAGAAGATCTTTGTTGGGAAATATATTTATGGTATATTGTTTAATCGAAGATCTTTATTAGTAATGATGAAATTGAAATAGACATGCCGCATTGAATATTACCACAAATCATTTAGCATTTAACTAAATGCCTACTCTATGTAATTCTAAGATAAACTAATCTAATCGCATGTAGAAATAGACCTATATTTTAGGAGTGTGATTCATTAAAATAATTGAAGGTGATGACCTATTCATTGGTCGAAGGCTAAAATTCTAATAATGATTAGCCAATTAAAAGGTTGCGTTCTTCAAATATATTTCGTGATTACAGCACGGCTTCTTACCAGTTTAAATGTTTTAAATACAGCAACTATATATATTCGGTAATATTCGGTTCCTGGAATGTTTCCATCAGGTGTTATAAAATCACCAGATAAACTGGCGTCACATAAATCAACCAAAGCATCAAAATCTTCAGATGTCAGACTCTTACAATCACTGAAACGATGATAATCAAAATCATATGAAACTGGACATGCTATATATAGATTTATTGGATTTCAGCTGTTTTGACAGCTGATTATATATTAACATCTTCCAAGCCCAAGTTCTCCTCATACATCTCACATTCGAACCAACTCTGTTATTGCGATATCCATGTTGTACATTTGTTTTGGATACGAATAAAGCCAGGGTATAATTTTGTGTCATGCATAAAATCTTAACCTTCATTTGCTTCGGAAATTTACTTACTTTATGGAATCCAGGGCATTACATACTATTTCTTGAAGAGCACAGCATCTTCTGATGTTCCATTCTGCTTCAACTCTTAATAGCTTAGTGACGCCACGGATAGCTTCCATCACCAACTCTCGATGTTTCTGAAACAGAATCAGGTTAAATATTAAAGGAAACCAACACATCTCAAGTTGACCCCGTCAACATTAATAATTGCCTTCAAATACTTCAATACTTTTTAAAGAATGTAAGTGTATGTCCCAGTAATGTTTTCAAATGAACAAACCATACTCACTTTAAATACTAAACCGTCGAAGTGATCTGCTGCCACTTCTGCTAGTCTGTAGAATTCTTCGTTTTTATCTTCCAGTATTTTCAGTGAATAGTGAAGTAATTCTTCAAACAAATCCGGTATCAATTTAGCTTTTCTAAAAGTATTCAATATTTATATTGTGGAAACTGTGATATATTTTGGGAAAACATACATCAAATTCTGTATTCTTTGCAGGGTCTTCTAGTTTGCTATAATATACATTTTGCGCTTGGCAAAATGTTTCAACAACTAAGAGATAAAATCGCGATTAAGCCAAGACTCATTTATAAAAGTGGAAAACACTGAAGTGGAGGAGTTACTGACTTTCTTGGTTTGAAGACACTCGTCATACAATATCTATTGCTTAGTACCACAGTATAGAGTAGCTGAGTGCGACAAGGTGGAGATAACTCGACGGCGAAAAATCTGTCTATTTTTTTTTAAACTGTTTTAATATACGAAAGTAGAAATTGATCTTTTAACAGAATGTAATAATACTGTAGTATAGTTACTCACTTGACCTGTTCTAAGAAATATTTGAGGAAGTTTTCATAATATCCAATAGTTGATTCTCTCTTTTTTTCTTCTTCATAAGTAACTTTAGTTACCTTAGAAAAATGCTGAAACAGGTTTTTAGCTTCTGAAGGGTAATTCTGCAAGACACAAAAGAGTATATAAAACATCCCTTTTGTCATTTTAATGTATTTTTTAAATGTTCCTTTAATAGATAAAAAAAAGAAGACACGGACAGCCAATTTTATCCATTCGGCTAAATTCGCCAGTCACGAAAAGGTAGTTGTGATCAAGGATGGTGAAGCTTTTTTTTGAACTTATAATCATATATTAAAATTTCAGATATTACCTTCCATTTTAAGAATTTTTCTTGTTCTCTAATAGCATAATACATAGCTTCAGCACATCCCTGTATGTGTATACCACTTGTAATTATTCTTATCCATAATGCAGCGTGTTCTTTAGAGCTACAATGACAATTAAGTACAAAACATAGCGGTGTGCATCTGTCCAATAAAAACCTGATATAGTGTCAACGACCAACGACCGTCTTTTATTCCTTCCCGCAAGAAGAATGGCTCGCGTCCAGGGGGTGAATGACCACACTCCCAGTAACTTCATAAATGATCATATAAAGGTTGTGCAGTTGAGATTAGCACTCTTAAACACTGTCCCGAGAATTAAAAAAAATCGTTTGTGACAATCACCAGGAGCAAATTTCGCACTGAACTGGAAACAACGTATTTTCATTAAAATATAAATTTGGTGATTGTTGAATCTCATCTTCGATCCGTATTCATTCTATATTCAATGTCAATGTGGTCATGGGGTGCAGGCCCGTGAAAGGATCCGCGGTTCATGTCGGATGGCTTCTATAGAAAAAGGCCATTTTCAAATTCCTATGAAACGCCTGAGGAGTGCCTGAAATGTCTGGAAATCACATTTCCGGGCTCCAATTTCTTAAAAATTTCGTAGGCCCCCCCTCCAACGTGCTTCGCGCATACGGCGCTCGCGGTGACCAGCTTCGCCGGCCACGGCTCCGCGATGAGTAACCTCCTCAAAACTCTGGAGGTAAATGGTTTGGTTGAGAATTCATTTAGGGGTGGGCGGTGAGAAAAGGTTGAGAAACGTGGGATCAGACAGTAACATTGTATTGAAAACGATTGACTCAGACTCAGGGCCCTTTCCCTTGGCCAGAGGGGCCCTTTTGTCAGACGTAGGGCCCTTTTGTCTGCCTTTAGGACCCCTTAACTAGGATACATTTTCTCATTGGTTTTAGCATTTTTCTCCTGTTTTACTTTTCCAATTTCTTTGATTTTTATTCACGAGGAGGCTGGCGCCTCCAGCGCCTCAGCTATAAAACGCCTTTTCTATGAGTGAAATTTGGTCTACTTTTTTGTAGAATTTCAACTGCCAAGGGCACTTATACGTGCCCGCCAATGTGTGCAGCGGATCTCCACCCTGCACCACTGATGAGAGGAACCCACGCCGGAAAACCTGAGGAATAGTCTCCGTCACCACCGGCTAACAAACCAGCGTCTTATCCACTTAGTCACAGCTGCTCCTTTCTCCTCTATAGTATTTAAAAGGGTAGTTTAGTTAGCGTATACAGTCAATAATTTCAGGATGCACATTAAGAACTTACTTGTTCATAGCAGGACCAAGAATATTGTAAAGGGCAGGTTTTATAAGACGAAGGTCACAGATACTGTAGTCGCTCAGATTCTCCAATAACTCTGCAATTTTAGGTGCCATTCCGTCAAAGATTACAGTTTTGTTCTGAAATATATTTTATAGAAAAAAAACATTCTAAAATAGTGTGGTCTGTAATCACGAGAGGTAACTTTGTTAGATTGGGAGAAAATACAGCTGAATTGTCTGACAAATAGAGAATGTATGATATTGTAGTTTTAGACAATTTAAGATATTGTGTGCATTGAATCTCTTATAAACGCTTAGACCCAACGCCAAATAAACAGGGAGGGAAAATCTGTAAGAAAAAGTGTGGTATATGGAAGTGAGTAAGATGACGGGTTGGTAATCGAAAATTTTTTACATGCAGATACAAAGCTGCCATGGTTGCCCATGCGATATGAATAGCACATAGCCTTAACAAAAATGACAGCCCAGCGTAGAAACGCATTGCGTCATGGACATTGCAGATCGACAATTACTCAAGACAGACAGCGTATACACTGAGTAACTCACGTCACTTCTTACATGTATAGTTAAAATGCTTTGTTTTAAACACCTTTTATTGCATCAGGGTACTCAATAATTGGCTACAAGTTTCGCAGATGTGTTAAATGAAAACTCATCCATGGTTGGGCATGGAGTTAGGAGCTCACATTCCGGACACTATCACTAACAGTATTTATATCACACACCTTGACGACATCTTCCTTCGTATGGAACCATAGATAACCAATACTCTCAATAAACTGATGGGGAGGTAAACCGGTTGTTTTATTACACATCGTTATAACAAAGTCAACTAAATCCATATATAAATCAGGAAACAGTTTTTCCTCCCTGAAACATATCATAGTATTATAAATAGAAAGTTGTCTGAAACATATCATTATAAATAGCAAGTAGCCTGAAACATATAATACATTAATAATATATAAAGTAGATCGGTGTGTGGGGAAGGGCTGGGAGAGGAAATTATGTTTTTTAAATGCCAAATTTGGGTGAAGCAGTGGTTCCCCCATTGTCTATCGGCTTGCATGTAACCGACTTAGTAATCTGATAAATTATCACGGACTACACGACCCCCCCCCCATAGTTCACCATTATTGTTGATTAGCCCGGTGGCATTTTGTGCTGTCCTTAAATCTAAAATGTTTTTCTTTTAAAGGAGATGTTAGGGTAATAAGCTAACTATCGAATTTTTATTGTCATGCCCCAGGTGACGTATTCGTCCTGTAGCTATCCAGCTCACTCGGCAAACCTCAGCAGATACTAGTACGTAGGTTCTGGAATCTGCCGAGTGCTATCCAGCTGTAATGGAATAACTACTGGTATAGCTATAAAATTAGGGTGAACAAACTTTACGGTAATTATCCCACGGGGTAAAGGATAACAAAATCAGAGTTTCAAATGTAAACACCCCAGAAGAGACGAAATGCTTAAAAATACATTAATTTATATCTATAAATATGTAAACACTTACTCTATACCATTGAATATATATTTGAGATTGGAAACCAATTCTTTGACCCTCTTCTCGTTATTAGGCACATCTTTATCATGTAAACAGTCCGATATAAGTTTCAAATATTTACGATATATTTCAGGGTTTGTGATCCTCTGAAAAATCAATTTAAAAAGAAAATTAAGTAATCGCGTAAAATATTTAATATCGATAGCAACCAATTGTTTTTTTTTCTTAAATTGTCGGTCTGTGCAATACCTTCCCCCTCATCCCCTGCCCAGGTCAGTTCATAACTGCACTTCAGTGGTTCAGAGACGTGACTCACCATTATAATTACATTTGGTCTGGTACTTTCCTTACGATTAACGAATCTCTTTTGACTTAGAGGGGGCACGGTGTTCTGGCGTTTATCTACAATATTGACATTTTTAACAGTATGGTCTAATATTTATCAATACTATATAAGACATTTTTAACAGTATGGTCTACCTTTAATCTATACTATTGGCATTTGTAACCGTAGGACCTAGCGTAATTTTTAGAATAAAAACTATTCCAATACCTTAAAAGGCGTCCTTCCATATTTATACCAAATTTTCATGCCTAGCGTATGTGTCATGTTGTATATTGGTTCATCTGACTTCAGGAAATTCGTTAAATAATACATAAATAAGTCAAGGAAATCCTCGTGGTTTGATTTCAGCATTTCCTCACTAAAAATAGATTATCAAAAACTACAAACATCACTGAGCAGCGGATACTACTTTCCGTTATGTAATTTTCTCATGCATAAGTACACTTGCCGTCGTTTTTGCTGATTTGTCTATCGATTTGTATTTGAGGAGTAATAATAAATTATTTAATTCAATTACAAATTATGTTCCGATCTTATGTCATGCTTTTTTTTCCGATATGTGTTCGGGAACGGGATACCATTTTTTGGCAATGCATGTAGGAGTTTCTCAAAACACTGAATCTTTAATCACAATATCATCACACTGTGATTATTCGATGACGTGACACCATCCTTGATGTGCAAAAGATCTACCTAGTGACGGGTATTGTGCCCTAATTTTATGCTTACAATTTCTATAACAACCGATACCACTTTTCATTCATGCTAACAAGTTTTGATATATTTTTTTTGTATTATCAACACTGGTTAAAATACAGATCTATATTTCGTTTCGTTTTTTACACTTTCTATGGCCGCGTCAGGGGTTGCAAAGGCGGCTTTTGATCCTATGACGCCAGACATTGATTAATCAATCAGCGTTGACCTTTGTAGTAGTTTACCCACAGTTCCGTACATCGTACGCCAAGAACTCACTGTAACAGGCCGTTACATTGGCTAATCCCTCACTTCAACCACAACACCTGTAATATAACAACTCTTCCAGATCCTAGTGTAGTAAAGACAAGTAAAACGAAATTTTAAACTACGTGTATAAATAAAGTAACAAAGTGGGGACTGGGTTTCAGTCAGATTGTGTCTTGTCTGAATACAAAATGGACGTACCTTACAGCACGATCAATTACACATTCTAAAGCAGACTGTACTCTAGTTGTATATTTACTCTCAGGATCATCACTATCACCTTTATAATAATATTCCTTCTTCAAAGCATTTAACATCTTACGTATTTTATCCTTGGGTAATTTCTGAAGAGAAAGGCGCATATACATTAATCTGGTGTTTGTATTAAAACCAGTTGAATATACATTATGCAACAGTTAAATTTGCCTATTGCAGGTCTTTCTTTTGGTCTGAAATGTTATCTAAATTAATTAAGTTATCCAGACCATAAACAACACTCTATGCCATCGCTAGCCTGCGATCTGTAGAGGATTTGAATACATTATGTGATGGATGATTTAACGTAAAGATGAATAATCGAGACTTTGTTAACTGTTGTAGAACCAACAGTAATGGTGATCGAGGCTAGCCGAGAACTGAATAGTTAATATTTCGGTTCAAATTTAAGTAATAAGACTGAAATTTTCGGCATTTTGAGTTTTCATTATCTTTTTTTTCCCTACTATATCCAGACCTTTCAGCTATTTGTCTAATCCTACCCAATGACCCTTTGATATTATCAATAAACAAACGTAGGGTGTAACCCCCTTGCATCCATTTATGGGCATCTATCTATCTATTCAGAATACGTACCATATAATATTCTTTGAAATCTCCATTATGAAATATGGCAATCCAAATAGCAGCATGGCCAATACCTGGTCCTAGTTCTACCATTCTTATCAACATATCATAGAATAAACCGTACAGATTCTCATATTCTACAGCTTGATAATTACCGTCTCTGTAATATTATGATAATATACACTTATAAAAAACACACATTATCTAACAAGTAAGTGATATCGTGTATATCTAGAAGCATTAAAATGAAATGAAATAGGGTTTAACGTCCTACTCTTCTGCACCTAATCTGGGCTTATGAAAACGGGCATACGACATACAGTGTGCTATGAGGGAAATTTTGCCCGGGCAGCGGCGTTACGGCCTACTCTAATATCGAATTCCAACTGCCAAGGGATATTTTACGTGCACGCCAATGTGTACCCGGGACCTCGTGTTTTTGTACCATCCGAACGACTAGACAGCTGTCCTTGTCAGACCCTCCGTTCTGCTTCACTAACAAGGGGATAACACGCCGGAAAATCGAGATGCAGGGATCGAACACCCGACCTCCAGGCTAGCTACGTGATCCCGTAGAATCATAAACATAAAAAGTCAAGCAGTACGTTGGACCATGAAATGAATTTAATTGTTTCTCTATGAACTGTTCTTGCGGATATCACGGTTTCTTTATCATCACGAGTATGCTATCTCTATTCACCACTCTGATATTGTAAGTAGTATAATCACCATCATCTTGGCAGTTAATCATCTCAGTTTTGTCATCAACAGGAATGTGTCGTTGTCAATAATAGTAAAATTGAAAAAGAAAACCCCACCATTTGAGCTGCAACCTCAAGATGAATGATTGGGCTGACCATGGAGTGATGGAGCTATCGATCGGCGTGACAAAAGAAGAGGGAGAGAGGAGAGCGACAGACAACCGAGTAACCGAAACCACGTCAGTTGAATCAATGGCGGACCTTATGATAGAGCGCGCACGTGCTAACCATTCGCGCCGTCCTTGTTACCCATCGACTTACCTACTCTGATCAAATATCAGTCCTATCATATGTTTAGCTAAAGAAACAGCGTCGTGGTCGTCTCGTGGCAAGTTTGGTATGCATATTTTGGACATCATTATTTTTGTGGCATCATACCACAGAGTTACGGGCCCTGGTAAATCATTACAGTTTCTGCTCCATTTTCTTTCTTCATCATAATATTGACGTCTGTCGTCGTCGGTAATATTTGATAAATCATATTTATCTAATATCTTTAGGATATCAACTGGAAAATAGAAAAAATAGGTTATAACAGATGCGATTTAAAAAATCTAATTGATTCTTTAGGGAAAAACCATACCAAACAACCATTGACCTTGTATACCCTACATGTTAAACTATGTTGTGTTGTACGAAATGAAATGGCGTTTAGCGTCCTATTGCAGACGCGGATCCAGGATTTTTTGCGGGGGGGGGGGTCTAGGTTTGATAAAAGGCACTCAACCAATTAACGGGGGTTTTGGGGGCCCTCACCCAGATAAAATTTGGTAAATTAGATTCAATTTGGTGCAATCTGACGTATTTCCGGAAGATAAATTCCAAAATTACAGGTCTAAAAGTCGCCAATAAAATCGCATAAAAAATTTTCAAGTTTGAGAAGGGGGGCTGGGGGGGGGGGGGCGGACTGTACTGTCCTGCTCCGAACTCGACTAATGAAGACGGGCATACGACATACAGTGTGCTATGAGGGTAATTTTGCCCGGACATCGGCACTAAGACCTACCCTTATATCGAATTCCAAGTGCCAAGAGATCTTTTACGTATATGAGACCTCGGGTTTTCGTCCCATCCGAACAAATAGACAGCTTTTTAGTCTAATATAAAATTTGAAAGAATACATCTATAACAAGGTTTTATTCCTGGTTAATTATTTTAAAATAAATAATAAGTGCTTGTTGTCCCATTAAATTGAACTAATTTTATCACATTCCTCAAATTCCACTAATGTGGAGTATATTATAAGGAAGGAAGAGAGAATAGAATTAAAATGCATTAATAACAATGCTTATAAACCGACAACACGTGGTTGGATTGAGAGAATACAAATAGTAACATGCATGTAAAAAAAAAACAAAACAAAACAAAGCAAAAGAAGAATATTTACATTTTTGAAATGAAATGAAATGAATGCGGTTTAACGTCCTACTGTTCTGTTCCGAATGGGATAATAAAGACGGGCATACGCCAAATAGAGTTCTATGGGGAAAATTTTGACCGGGCAGCAACACTATGCGGCCTATTCTTATATCGAATTCCAACTGTCAAGGGATCTTTTACGTGCACTCCATTGTATACACGGGAACTCGAGTTTTCGTACCATCCGAACGACTAGCCAGCCTCTTACCCACTTAACCTCCGTGGCTCCAACTTGTAGATATACATCTTGTATAGATATATACAACGTAGTATAACTTATTGCCTTAATCATACCTAAATCTACTCAGGAAAATTCATCAACTATACCCTAAGGCAGTTATTTTAGGCTTGTGCTCAGTATAAGTTAAGTTATTACGGATCTGACCTGATTTTACACATTGTATATGATGATAATACTACTCATCGTAGGTGACGTATCGGGGTGAAGGCGATAGGGAGGGGGGGGGAGGGCAGTGTTGCGGTTGGATATTCGATTTGAAACATTCATGCCAAAAACTAGCGAAAAGGATAATTGTTCTCTGAGTCTACGGACGCCAATGTATCCATGTAAACCGCGGCATAAATAAATGTATAGGTAATAAGTAAATGAATGAGTTCATAATCTAGCCAGACCCCCCCCCCCAACTTAAAATTCACGGACAAGTCGAACAGTACGAGTTCTTGTTTTGTCTCATCCGAGTAACTATAGCCGCTTTAGCTGATGGCACTTACAACCGTTAAAGGAGAGGGGTGGACTCAAGATAAAGAACTTATAAATTAAATTAAAACAAAAATTATGTTTTAAACGCAATAAGTGTACTTACCAGCAGCCATCTTGGATACACTAATATGTTAATTTCATCCAATTATGTTTTCAATGTGTACAGTCATGACATTTCCACGAAGAGGAAAATGAGAGCGACATTCGTGCATAATATCCTGGTAGAGTTCACCCACTTCAATGAAGGATAATAACTTGAAATCTGTTTGCAACACGTATCCGTTATATTGACCTATCTATTTATTCACCGTACTATAAGGACATAATATTTCTTCTTTAAAGTTTATTCAACCATGCTATACTATGTAATAATGAATAGCATAAATTGAATAGCATGAACGTTAGAATGTTAAAAGTATTATAAAAGTACGATCAATGATATGTCTATGCCGCCTGGTTACCAACACAATCACTGACTTGTAAATAACAAAACAAGAATTCTGTTCTATTTATATATACATCGCTCTAGATATAAAACACGCGCTCAGCACATCTTCAATATATACATCTAGTAGTGCATGGGTGAGAAAAACAGGCTTCTGTATTCGTGTCAGATTCCTCTATTTCCAGAACGGTGCCTTGTTATTCGCTTAATTACCGTTTTAATGTCGCCGTAATCAGCAGAATGCATATGTTGTCGTAATAAAGAAATCCATACGCTGGGTGTGCACAGCAGTTTCCCAGTAGATGCATTACGCAGAATCAGCGAACAGTAAATTACATAATGTATTCATCGAAATGTTTGTTAATACACGAATACCCTAATTAAGGTACGGATGTCAATGTAGGCTACACATAACCTCGACAAAGTACAGGGTATTTTATGTGGCAGTCATAAATATCTGTCAAGTGGCCGTGTGTCGTTATTTTCTCAGTGGTTGTCATTAACGATATTGATTGGTCTATGATAATATGATCGTCGATATACATTAGGTGGACATGATAAGATGATTTGGTCAATATTATTTAGAGATAGGCTTGTACCTGGAGCGAACTACGTCATCCATGTATATAAAAACAAATATTGACATAGCTTAAAGCAATTAAAGATGCCTCCCCTCGTACAAACTGCGTGATTTAATGATTTATTTGGAGTAAAAACATGTTCAAACTAATATATCTAGAAAATATTTTGCTTCAAAGCCCCCTCAAAACATTTAAATAGGAAGAAAATCACCCTAAGCTGTAACTTGATTTTAAGCGACCCGGTTTGTCATGTGACTATGTTGTTACGGGCCATCCAGTTGGCATAAATATCTAAGCCCATGTAAATTCTTGGATTATTCTCTACCTACTTTTTTTTCGCTGTTTAATCGGAAAGTCTGCAATACGTTTTAGTCTTACATTGTACGCACAACAACCTCCTGCCATTCGATCAACAAAACCAAGCTCGTCAGTGATTCCCTTCAATTTTTGTCATGGGCGCGCCTCACTTAAAGGACAATATTGGTGCCAGTCATTATCACATATGTGATAGAACTGATTAAACACTTTCCAAATATAATATTATCACAGAGATCATCGCTACCATAGAGGAGTAATAAAGGATTCACGAATCGGAAGTGACGAACGCCAAAGGAAAACACGAGTTATTCCTCTATATAACTAACTGAAGTGACTAATGATAACAGATACATGGGCGAATATCTGCTCACTAATAATTCCCTCGAAGACCTAAAGTTGCTGTGTGACGCTGTGAGAGAATATCTTACAATTCATGAAAAGAATTGACTGCCACTAGATAAGAGAACAGGAAAGAAAAACAGATTAAAAGTCCGTGCATTACCATGTTTTTATAAGGTAGGGGAGACCGGGACACATTGAACCACCATGGATATATCCTTTATAAATAATACTATACAACCCAACACTATACAGATGTGAGATAACTTCTTAGACCCATTTCTCCATCAATAAGCCACATGCTGTCACTTATTTTCTTAGGCAGTGGATTTTTCAAAAAAGCGCTTAAAAGAGAAAAAATTTTCCATACATGTTATCTTCTTAGCCTTCGAAATTCTTGTACTTAAGTTCATATATGTCTAATTTATACAATCCAGATAAACCGGGGTTTGATCCATATAAGAGGGCATATTGCTTTTTTTTAAAAAAAATTTTGATCATGAAATAAAGAGAACTTCTAATAAAAACATTTGATATGAAATGAGTACAAACATGTATGTGAACAAAGCGGTTCAATGTGCCCCGGTCTCCCCTATAGAATGAATAAAAACAAGGGGCTGTACGGAGTATTTCTATTTTTCCCGTGTTCTCTTATCTTATGACACTTAATTACTTTATTGTATCGTCAGATAACCTCTTGCGGTCCCATATAACTACTTTTTGTCTT
The DNA here is from genome assembly GCA_036850965.1 of Patella caerulea. Lineage (NCBI taxonomy): Eukaryota > Metazoa > Mollusca > Gastropoda > Patellidae > Patella > Patella caerulea. The sequence continues at coordinate 31,967,445 of JAZGQO010000008.1, forward strand.
CGAAGGAATTATTAGTGAGCAGAAACTCGGCCGTTTATCTCTCATCACTCTTCACTTCAGTCATTCACATAGAGAGATAACTCTTGTTTTCCTTTGGCGTTCGTCACTTCCGATTCACGAATCCTTTATTACTCCTCTATGGTAGCGATGATCTCTGTGTTAATATTATATTTGGAAAGTGTTTAATCAGTTCTACCACATATGTGATAATGACTGGCACCAATATTGTCCTTTAATACTGTATTTTTATTTTGCTCAACTTTTCATATGTTACCAAATTGGAAATAAATATAACTGTGCTACAAATATTTTAGTGGAAGCGTATCTTTAAATCAAAAGTTATTAAGGACATTTCGTTTTCAGTTTGAAAATAACTTCATTTGTTAAAATTATCAAGAAAAATAAAACGTTTTCGCTGTTTCAGCTCCTCTATATTGAGAGAATAATAAGGAATCCCAAATTTGAAAAGACAGCTAATAAATAAAACTAATATTAGCTTCTATTTCAAATTTGCCAACAGGTATTTCATAAACCCAATCGATTGCACGTGAGTAATACAAAATTATTGGCTTTATCCGAAGGTTCATTAGTCTTCAATTTGTGAACATTAGTGTGAAGTTAGAATTTGCCCTGACATTTTCTCGCTTTTACCGACTCTTATTTCCAATGGTCAGGGGATCTTTAAGTGTAAGGATAGTCAATAGCATTTTCCGGTTCTCCCATCCGAGCTACCAAATTCTCCCCCCTCCCCCGGAACATGTGGCCTCTCATAAATATCCATTTATTAATAATATGTCAAAAGTTTTAGATAAAGTTACACTCCTTCCTAATGTCAATGGCAATCTGATAAATACGCAGATCCTATTTCGCTTTCGTTTTTTATAGTTCAGAATTTGGTTTAACGTTCCATCACTACATCCGGAAGAACTGTTATATTATAACATGCGGCCTGATATGTTAATAAAATGTATGACGTCATAGGTTGGAAACACCGGTCTTATTACCTCTGAAGCGACCCTCCACAACAACTGGTAAGATCTCCAAGTAGTGGAGGCCATTGATAGAATAAAAAACGAAACGAAATATAGATCGGTATTTTAATCAAATTATGTCAATGGATATTATAATTGCTTTACACAGAATCAAAACCATTTGGACCCCAACAAAACCACGAGGTTGGACAGGCTATCCTATTTCTTGTCACGTACAACAATGGAATCGAAACACGTCGGTTAACTCAATAACAGACCCTATGACAGACGTGGGAAATCTCCAAGGGGACTGAGCTTGTTGAAGAAGAGAGCCATATGTAGGCATATTGTAACAAGGATCTTTAAAAACTGAGTAACATATGTAAGATATCATTGATATATTTTACAATATATTTGTACACTGATTAACAAGCCTTTATTTTGATATATAGTATTGACTTATCGTGTACTTATTGATAATGTTATACACATAAGTAACTAATTGCATGAGTGGGTTTCAGATAATGTGTAAACAGGGTCTAGGATACCACGAGACATAGGGTGAGTTGTTAGCGGCCACTCGACACGGGGGTGTCTTCAAGGGGCGTATGTAGGATTAAAAGTGGGGGTGCAGCAGAGTAGTGGGAAGAGGCGCCAATATTATACCCGAGTTACTGAGCGCGGACATCATCATTTGAGTGTCGCAACCCCGCTATCCACGCACTTGGCGCCGCAATCGCGTGTGTTAATTTCGGTGGCGCTATTTCTTATTCTATTGTTAAACACACCAGAATAAGAAACTTCTGATCCTCTAAACTAGAAATAGTCCAAAACCATCAATAAGGCCAGGTAGCTAGGACGACCACAACGCGAATCTCTAATAATGTCATTTGGTGGCAGCGCCCCAAAGACCGTTACTTCCCTATCGATTGTGGATAGAGCGACCAAAACGAACCCTCATAAAATTTTGAAAACTAAAGATGCTGAAAACTCCTTTTTTCGACCACAATGGTGATATCTAAAAGTCGATTCTTAAACGGGCGGCTACCACCCCTCGGATTTGCGTCTGTTGTGGCGCCCCATAGCCTCCACATAGGTGATATAAGAGTGTGGCCGCCCTTAAGAGGCCGATTGACCAGTGCCTTAAGAGCATCACTGTGTGATCATAACCAAGTGTATTATTTTATAATTGTGAGATTGTCAAAGTTTTTGAGGGTACGTCATTTCTCGGGGCACCTAATTTTTCTGGGGGTGAAATGTTACCCCTGCACCCCCGCTAGATACGGCACTGGTGTCTTCATCACCGGGGGAAATGGGAGGAAACGCAGAAAACTAATGACCCTAGCTATTCAATGTCATGTACCAGCTATGAATTGAAACAACATCACCTGTCGCATTTCGTTTAACTTATCTGGATGTGTGTACAGTTAGCCATATGAATGAATTCAGTTTTGTATAGGAACGAACGGAAGGGGGTTTATGTCTAGTCTTTTTGAGACTAACATCTGACCATTTTAATTTCAGTGGTAACATCCACAATGCAAAGATTGTCGTTTACAAGAACACCGGTCTTTCCCACTAGTCTCCTTCGATTTTCAACTGCCAAGGTTCAATTAAATCCAGACCGATATTTTATTTTCACGCCCAGATTCGAATCCAGAACATTCTTGCCGAGAGACTAGTTCCCTTACTGTTCGACTAAACGGGCGGCGAAGTCTTAAGAACAGCAAGAAACTATAAAGACTACTACATCATCACAGGACTCTGTAAAAGGGAAATGTTATCTCATATAATGTTTACATTAAAAATAAGTCAAAGTCTGCAGGTCATACTACAAATCACAATTTTGATATTTAAAAATACATATTGTACGTTTATTGTAGTTAACTCCCTTGTATAGCAAGACACGCATGCGGTCAGATAACGCAGTATTCGACTATTCGGCTTATCCTTTAACTAACGTATATCTGTATAGGTACATCGAATTGTGGACTGGGCTATAAAAAGGAACTGATCTAGCTTCTCTATATTAAGTCGGTATCTAACCCATTTCAAGTAAATAAAATCGTAGTAAAGAAAGTAACTACATTCACTTACGTAGGTTTTTTGATGATTTCGGGTGTTCCATTCCTGCATTGGCTGAGAAAGTTCATGCAAATTTTCAAGCATGGTTTCCCCTTGTCGGAGATGCAAGACGGGGGTCCTCACAAGGACAGCTGTCTAGTCGTTCGGATTGGACACAAAACCCATGTATCCGTTGGTGTGCACTTAAAATATCCCTTTGCTGTTGAAATTCGACATAAGAGTAGGCTTTAGCGCCGCTGCCCGGGCACATTTTACCTCATAGCACACTGTATAACGTACCCGTCTTCGTTAGCCCAGTTGAGTAGCAGAACAGTAGGACGTTTAACCCCATTTCATTTCATTTGCTTTATCATTTGGTATGTTTAGTCAGCGAAATAAGCTCTCCCACATTATGACTTATCCGTTCGACCTTACAATAAACTCCAAAAATAACCGAATTTATCGCGGATTGCGAACTGCGAACTATTATTCGATAGTAGCTAACGATAAGAATTTGAAGTGTGGTCACAATTACTATTACTATACGTTAAAATATATAACGTTCGTTCATTGTTCTCATTGAGATTCATGATTTAGTAATATGCACAGTATATATTGCGTCTCAGTATTCGCAATTGGTCATCTTTGGATAACAATTACTAAATTTACCCCAAAGAAAGACAATCAAAACAGAAGACTCACAACCTCACAATTCCTTACTTCACGATCCTTGTAAACATTTAAAAAAACCAACATTTTGATCTACTAGATCAATGTTCTGAACAAAAGTTGAAAAGAAACAAGCGAGGGACCCAAATTTCTTAAACGTATGTTCAGGGTGGGTGTTTGATTACTAATTGATAAATTAGACGATATAACCGAAAAAATAAATCTTTCATCACCACCGTGATTCGTGGCATTCCTGCTGTAAAGATACATTAGCTGCGGTTGTATTTGTGGATTCTCACTAGAGATAACCACCAAGTTTTGATCCCGGTATGCATATCAAATGCTGAATGGTTTGATAATATATACCCATGGCCCTGTATCGTCGCTGGTCGTACATATAATAAAAATCAACTGAGGATTGGCCTCTACAAACTCGACTAATGTCGTTTAGTTTATAGCATTTAAGACATAAATAGGTTGATGCATCTCAACAAAGCCAGAATGGCTAAAAGAAGAGGTTCTAGCAGGAGATTGGACCAATTTCAGCATCATTTCAGGGAGCATTGTGGTTTGTGCTACCATGTTCTATTTACATTAACCTCACCAGAAGTCGGAGTTCAGAGTTTTTCTATTAGTAATAAAATATAGAAGTCGAACATTGATAAAAGGTCATCGAGACTGCTTTTTGATTAAAACCTCGGGAAGCCGACCAATAAATACCGGCTTTCATTGATTGAAATAACTAAAAGATTTCTTTAATTGAAGTTGGGACGCGAATCCATCTTCATTTTTCTCACAACTCATCAGAAATGGCGTGTAACCGGTGATTAGGAGTACAATTACCCGTTTCTTATTCCCTGAATTACTGCCTTATACTTTACGATTACTGTACACTTGGTTCCGTTCGATGTTAAAAGCCCGACACAAATAAACGTCGACTCGAAAATTACCTCCTAGTTATAGCACCAATTGTCTGCTTTTAATCCACGGCGAAAGCTGTAAAAATTCTTAAGTACATGTATTTAAACGATCGATTGGTAGCTATCTTGGCTGGTGATTGTCTTTATTGAAACAGGGGATCACACATCCCGTGTAAATCAAGCAATCAACGCCACCGGAACTATCGACTTCAAATTATGACGGAGAATCGGCTAATGGTCGGCTCAGGTGTCCTGAACGTTTCTCCGTATTTATTAACAGAGTCTAACAATTTTACTGAATACTTCAACTATACATGATGAGCGGAACAAGTATGGATAATTACAATGTAGCTGTGTTTGTTGAATTGATGAGACCATACGGTGCCAGAATTAACTCTTGTCCTCATTTTTAGTCTAATGTAACGATTAAGCCATTGTTTCCAACTCAAACAAGCGTATTCGCTTTATCTTTCATATCCTTCCTTATCATCTTGAAGACAAGTCAAACTGGTCTAATTACCGCTATAATTATACGTTTAAAAACACTCATGCATTTTACTAAAATATTTAAATCAATATTTAAGCACTTCACTTATAGTAAAATCGTATTTAAGAAATTTCATGTTAAATGTGATTGTTGAATTATTGGCATAATCTATACACACATGGTTCCTACAGGATCGACCCTACAATAACAGAATTATTCAACACGCATTACGCAAGAGCAAAATCTGTCTATTGTAAGTCTTTCTTTATGCTTGAAATGTTAAAAAAACCCTATTAATTAGACATTAATTAACTTATTCAGACCATAATCAACTCTGGATGTCGAGGTTAGTGCGAGATTTTTGATGGATTGTAGTTCGATTCGCTTAAATATTTTCCTTCGTGATTTACCAATAAAAATGGATAACCGAATTTAGTAATGATGACCGAGGCTAAACGGAACTTTCATTCGCCTATTTCTAAGTTAATTGTGGATCATATTTGACTGAAATTTTCAGCTAGTTTTTAACTATTATAGTGGGAACTGTCAACTCGTTATCTAATCTCCCATAATGTATCATTACTAGTCAATGCACACTTTCATTTTGTTATTTATAAAGGAAACTGGGAACATTGATGAAATTCAATAATACAAGTGTCGGAGCTTTACCTCTGGACATCAAGCTTTCCTGCTTTATTATTTTGGAAAAAAAGAAACCCAACCCATTGACAACAATCACAGACTTTAGACTTGTGTTGTCAGGGGAAGTAATTCTCCAATCAATTTCATGACTATGAAAAGTGACATAAATAAAAAGTAAAAAGAAAATAACAAAAGTTGTCAATATTTGCCACTTATAAAACACAGAATACTAGGGGCCTATTTCACAAAATTTTAACTAAGATAAGATCTGAATTTTAGTTATTTGATTGGACAATATTAGATTGAATTTAGTTCTTAGCCAATCAAAATTGAAGTATCTGCTAAAATTTGGATTTTATCTTTAGTTAAAATTTCGTGAAACAGGGCCCTGGTTCTTAAGAAAAACACCTTAAAGCGGGAATTTCATATTTTCTAAGAAAGTGAAAACATAATTATGTCTATGTCTTTTGCTCAAAAGATTGTCAACTCACTATTATACGATCATGGGCAATATTTCACAAGCATAAAAATCAGTGACGCAAGAAATAACACAATTACCTCCCTTGTTTTTCCATTCACCCCCGTGGAATGGCTATCTTCAAACGTTTGAATTTGAAGTTGAAAATTCTAATTTGCCAATTTATGGAATTAATAGGATTATTCTTTAACAATGTAGGACTGTTTATAGATACAATCTATTTTAAGGCTTTATTTTAATACTTTTTAAAAATATAACTTAAAAATATGAAATTGCAACTTTAACAGCACTTACTGGCGATCGCTAATGCAAGTTGTAAGCGCCAACAGACACAGGGCGTGTTGGGTGGCCGAAAAGTGTAACGCGTGTACGTTCGAAGATAAGATCTGCATCGAGTCACGTGGCGTGGTTTAGATTCTCTGCTTGTATGTGACATGCAGTAGGGTTGCTTACCGAACCGTGTGGGTTTTCTCCGAGTCCGGGTCTTAGCTTTCCTCCAACTGCTAACGACCCCTATGCGCAAGCGAATTTTTGAAATAAAACCGAACCATATTTTTGATTCTCAGTGTACCGTTTACACGAACTGGGACAATGACTATTTCAATACTTTCAATGGGGTGGTTGTATCAAAGTGTATAAAATAGAAACTTATTACGAATTTTAGAGGCATTGAGAATTAATAAATGGAACAATTAAAAAATAACCCACCAAAACTGGCATCTTACTGCATTAAAAAGATACGGTTTATGACGCATTTTACAAAAAGGTGAAAACGTCGGGGTTTTCTTAGTGCGATATTTCAATTTCGAATCTCTTGAAATCAATTTCGTTGTCTAATTAACTTTAAATAAACCACAAAGCTCATCAATTCTTCCTTGTTTTATCCCCTGTCTAATAAGAATTACTCGATGACGTTTTATTACCGAAAAGAGATTAACCCGTAGCCGGGGCAGACATGAATCATATTTTTATTATTAATAGAAAAATAAGAGAAGCAATATCATTTGGGGGGTTTTAAGGTCTTGAACCACATTAAATGTGCGTGAAAAATGTAACTTCTTCTTCCGTTTGTCGATTATCACGTATCTTTATTTTAATCAACTTTGTCAAAGCTGTCACGATTGTCGCTAAGCATCCGCATCTTCAGTATTGTTATCGAGTCGAGCTTTAGCGCTACTGACATATGGTAAATTATAATGCGGCGGATTTTCGCGTCATTTCATACCGGGTCTTTGTGATCATCTACGTAATTAATCTCAATGCTTATTTTCTATATGAAATCAACAGTGATTGATGCTGGTGCCCACTTCAAAAGGTGTTTGCCATCGGAAGTGAGAAGTAATTGACATAAATCAATTGACAGTAAATTACTGATGAATAACGAGTCGGATTTTTTGGTTAAGCGACATCGATTTCATGATGCGCTTATAACAAACTCACTTGATAGTGTGACAGCTTTTAAATAAAGCTCCGTACAGCGCATGAATTTGATGTAAATTCAAAATGGAATACATGTATATATGTATCTAGATTAAGGTTTGGGGGCCTACCGTTAACATAATTTTTTTCCTTTCTTCTAAACACTTTATATTGGGTATGACATTGATATTGCTCCGATAAAGACAAAACAATTTGAGAGAGGTTAAAGGTCATCGGTGAAGGATAATATGAATTTGTTTAAAAATGATTTTCAGATATCTTATCCATTATTAGCTGAGTTAAATAAACTTGGAACCAAAACAACGTATTTAACCATTGCTAACGATCAATACATTTTTGGCAGTATTTATTAACCTTTCATATTATCCGAAATCTCCGAAATTTCCAGGCATGTTTTCATTCCCCCCCCTCCCGCCCCGCCCCTTAACTGCCAAGCGATTCGGTCTCTAATATGCCGTAAACTTTATACTTTTATCAATAGCTTATTGATTTTATCTTTTCAAAAATGTATCCCGTCTTTATTAGCCCAGTTGAAGCAGATCAGTAGGACGTTAAACTAATTTCATTTCAACACGAAGCAGATACACATAATTTAATGCCCTTAATACTCTTAACAGAACCGTATCCAACCAGACATCCTGCTTTACGCTGATATAATGGCTGGCCATTCTTTTGATTTTGGGCATTCCCAGCCTCCGTTGTTATAAATGTTGCTCTTTTAGGGACGTGCTGTGGCGGAGCATTACAAGTGCCAATAAATTTGCTAGAATGATCGTCACAGACTTGTAACATGAAGTCGATATGGCTACCGTTAATTTCCATCTACCATAACTGTCATTATGTAAATTGATCGGAAATTATTATCGTAATTGTAGTCAACACGACTCAGTTGTTATGTACACGAGTTAATTAATTAGCGACAAAACAAATAACAGATTTGCGAAATTTAAACAGTTTGTTGGGGATGCCATACCGCGACAATTTCTGAAAAGGACCATTTTTGATTTAATTACTTTTTATTACGGCTAAGCTTTTAATTATTAATCTTGCAATCACAATTCTCTATAAATTCATTGTGATAAATAATTTGAAGGGAAAACCATTATGCATTTTATTTTATTTAATTACTAAATCTGTGTAATTCTGGCTGAATACAAAGGCTAGCATTTTGACGAGCAATATTGACTAAGTCTATGTTCATGTTTTAAAGCCCGCACCATTGCTGGTTATACAATAGTGTGAAACATTGGTTATTCATGTAATCAGTTAACGGACTAAAACCCAATTATCACACCATAGAAAACCAGTTTAAATAACATCTTTTTTTTCTCTTATTGTTATTCGTTTATTGGTGATGGCAACTAATGGATTCCGCTTATTGATAATTTCCTTAGTTTATTCAGAAATCATTCAGCGATAATATTGAATACCATACTTTTACATATGGCAAACCTTCAAAGGACGTTGTTTATTATTAATTTACAACATTATTGTTTGTTTTATGTCTTTTTTTTTTAAGTTTTAAGCAAGTGTTTGAGGTGAAGATTTATAAATCAGTGCATATTTTTAACGTTTTACATTTGAAACAATCATTCCAACATGTGTTTGAGGTCGTGTGTTCTTTTTTACCAAACGCTGTACATGTATTTGATACATTAATTTTTACAGCTTGTTTGGTTTTAGAGGTTGTGTTTTATGCATTCAGTCCTATATTGTTATTATACATGTAGTCTAAGCCTATTGATTACTTCCCTTGTGTTTGATTTTCGATTTATGGATTGCCACAATTAAAGCAAAAACATTTTGTCCAATATACTAACATTGAAATTGGTTGAAAACACACCGTCAACCATGAAAGACACTAGAAAATAGACAAATACAATGTCTCGGAAACACTCCCTTTTCCGTAATTTTGCGTTTTTGGGTTACCTCCCTTGATGTAAGTTAATTTGAATTTTAAGTGAAGCCTATAACAATAACTGCTGGCCTACGGCTGTTTAGCTCATTGGACACTTACGGCCGGACACCGGATCCATTTACTTGATTTGATAGTACTTGTGGTGTGTATTGCTGTCAATGTCCGTGTTGTCTTCAGGGAGGGTTTATGTTTCATTATTAAATAAATGTGTTATGACACTACTATACTTATTATTGTACAATAAAAGTTTAAGTAAAGCAACAATAACATAATTGATAAATCCAGAAAACGTTTTCTTATCCGCGTCCCCTATCAAACACAAGTAAAAGAAAACCGATTAAACCGTTGCAAAATGAAATGAAATGAAATAGGGTTTAATGTCCTATTATTCTGCTGTGAACTGGGCTTACGCCGACAGCTGTCCTTTCAGGCTCCCGTCCAGCTTCTGCAACAAGGGGGCCCACGGCTGAAAATCTGTATGAACTTTCTCGGCCAATGGAGGGATCGAACACCCAATCCCAGGCTAACGAGCCAGCCACCGTGGAAGAAGATGCCTACTACTCATAATTTCTATGCATCATAATAGGTATTTTGTGTACTACTGGCAATACTAACTATTTCGGATACTGATTCTTAAGTGTTGAAAAATGGTGGTTTTCAATAATCAGTGATGCATAGACTTTGATTCTCAATTATTAAAATAATGCAGGCAGAAGGTCCTGACAAGGTCAGCTATCTAGTCGTTCAGATAAGAAGAAAACCGGGGTCTCGTGTACTTATTGCCCTGCAAGTAAAAGATCCATTGACAGTTGGAATTCGATATAAGAATAGGCCGTAGTGCCGCTGTCCAGGCAAAATTTCCACCATAGCACACTGTATGCCCGTTTTCATTAATCAGCCGAGTTCGGAGCGAAACAATACGACGCTAAATCCCGCTTCATTTCATTTCCTTTGAAACAGACGGCGAGTTTGCAATTCATGAGAATGAGAGTTAAATGTCCCTTTGCAGTTATAAATCCTAAGTAAGCAGGCTATTAGTTCTACTAGATGAAATTATTTTCAAACATTAAGCATAATATATGGTCTGTGCTTAATGATTCATTTATAAAATATCTCCCACTTCCGACCTTTATTACATCGTTTAAGTATAAAAAATGAGCAAAATAATGTCTTAAAAGGTTATTGCAGCCATTCTTCTTTAAGGACAATACTTTGATGTATCTACACAGTCCAACTGTATCTGATTTTCATTTTCTTTCTCAAACCATACTATTAAGGAAAGAAAGTATAAATAAACAGTATCTATTTGAATGCCGAACCTAAAACAGTAGAGACTGAATGAGTTAAAATAAATAGATTTTATGTGTCGGACTGTATGGTCGGGGAAGTGGTTTTGGGTCGAACAAAAAGGTTACTAAGCTCTTGACCAGAATGTTCGGGTTATCGGGTCCAGTCGTGTGGCCGAAGAATCTCTGGAAATATTCAAAGCCGCTGCGACTGTGGTATTGCCAGGTTGTCTGCGATATCACCTCGGTGGCCGTTAAATATAGCTGTTTCACACACGGCATTGCCACGAAACGCGTTGATAAACACCCAACCCACCGTGTACACATTGGCGTGTACGTAAAAGAACCTTTAGGTTTTGCTAGGTGGAACCCCCGTTGTCTGTCTCAAATGCTCGTTCATCCTCGCAATACGCACGTCGTCACTGAAATGAAAAGTACAAATGTCAGTCTCAAAATTACCTAAATATGTTGTTAGCGAGACGTTTAAACCCCATTCCATTCGGTCTATAAGAGCAGATTCTATAGCTAGTCCCAGCCGAAACAAATCAGAAAGATGAAAGGAACTATTCAATAAAAACAGAAATACATGATATTGTCGATATTAATAGACCTCTGAGAAGAAATTCATCAGTATTCAGAAGATGATTCCTCTAATCGTTTGACATCGTATTGTAGTGTCGACATCTCTGATATGAACAGTGCGAAGCGAACAAAGAAAGGGCACGTTAAATTATCACGCTCTAAATGGAATCACTTCATTAGACCGGCGACAATATTGACCTCGTCCATTCAACTTGGAGACGGGCAACAAATATTGAGACGGCATGTTTCATTAAAGCAAATTGGTCCAATTTTCGTGTATCAATCGCACACGAGTCATCCGCGTGCCATTATAAATTCGGCCCAGGAACTAAAAATGATTAAATGAAAACCTCCCGAGAATTGCCTGACTCTTAGATCTGTTGTATTCCTCGTTCAAAATCAGTTACTTCATCTGACGGCAAGAAATCGCCGTTATATTAGAGAAAATTGCAGAAGGCGCCATTACGTACATTGATATGCATATGTATATGCCATTTTTGATTCTTTACTTAATGCGCCCAAACAAGGTCACTGTGGTCAAGCGACGAGACTCCGGCCTTTCGACTATAGAGCACCCCCTCCCTGATTTATTGCAATGGTAACCATTAAAATGAACACCATATTTGTATCCAAATGATTCAAATGTTGTGTTGGCGGGAGACTAATAACCTATTCCTTTCCACTGCATAATTCACCCCAAACCAATCTGGTTATTATACAGATCGTTTTACCCTTCGTGTATTGTAGGACATCGAAAGTATAAAAAAAACGAAACGAAATGTAGATCTGTATTTTAATCAGATTGACCCAAAAATTTATTTTAATTTAATCTGTATATTACTTAAAGGGACAATAACATTCTTGCTGGCTTGGTAGCTCCAGAAAATAAATAATACCCTTATTCTAAGTACTAGATGTTTAAGTGTCCTACCTATTTTACTTATCCAGAGGGTTCGAAAACATTTTAAAATCCAAGTCACACTTGAAAAGGTTTACGTTAGACTTTTCAAATCAATTGGTTGAATTTTTCCAATTTTTCAAAATAGGTGAGTTAAGATGAAATTTATATCATCATTTAATTGGAATATTCTAACATAATACAATTTGTTGACCAGAATGGAGATTGGGACATATTATTCAGTTACAACAAGAGTGTTATTGGGGCTTTAAACTATGGTAAACACGTCTTTGTGATCTATTCTGCAATCAATGTAAATTGATAATGCTAGTCAATCGCGTTATGTCTTTAGAAGGTGTTATAATGCAGATGTACATTTCAGTGTGAGGAATGGTTTTCGAATGATTCAGATAGCAGTGATGCAGATTATAGGTTACATATCTATAAATGTGTAATCTCGAACCCAAGATTATGATTTTGTGTGGCAATGGCACTTGGCAAACCTCATGAGTATTTGCGCGAATATTTGTTACAGAGAGACCTTAGTAAAATAAAATTATCCATTTATGGCATATTAAACATTGGTTTTCTCGATTACTTTACTTTATGTATTCTATTTTTGCTTTTTGTGGGTGCGATGTATTTACAGTTTCAAATTGTCATTTTATTTGATCATATTTGAAACAATGAAAAACATCGAATACATATTTTCCATTGAAAGTTTTCTGAAAATATAATCAATTTAATTCTTAAAGTTTATTATTTCTTACAGAAATCAATAATTGTTTATTATGACCACCATTAAAAAAAACTAACCCTTTCTTACCGCCAGACAGAATACAATAAGACAACTGATTAAAATTCACAACCAGACGAGATACGGTATTAAAGATTTTACCTAACTAGAATAAAGGTGAAAAAAAAAAATCAAAATTCATTTGTTACAATAGAAAATGATTAACAATGGCCAGCGACTGTTTAACCTAGAATTAAAGATAATTGTGGAAAACTAATGCTAAGAAATTAATACTCATTAAACAAAAGGTTGGCGAGTCATAAATAATTTATAATCATAATAATTTGTTTCCATTTATCAGGGTATGGTGTATCCTCGCGGCTATAATAAATGAAACGAATGAGTACAGCTCAAACTGGTAAATGGCGATTGATTGAATTATTCATTGTCTAAGCTAGTTTATTAAATATTAGTCCAACAATATGCATGACTGGTAATCGTTGGAGATCAGTTTCCCCCGAAGCCTGAGCAACCTTTTAGAAATAAATGTCATACTGTATATTAAATTATCAATCATCACTAATATCCTATAACCTTCTAGATAGAATAGTCGTTCTAATCATTTTTCTTTTTTACCATTCCAGGCGTTGTTATTATACAAATATATTACATAATACACTAATAAGTATAATATACATAGTTAACATAGTAGTGGTATATACACTTTCATTGTTACTTTTTTTCTATTCAGTATTTAATATACATATCTTTAAAAAAATATACACTGAATATATATTTCAGTGGAGTTTTTTGGCATTACTTTTTATTTTTTTATTTTTTGGACTTAGAAAACCGGAAACTAGCCTCATTTATGACTATAAGTTTTAGCCAGCTAGAGAAAAACTACGCAGTATCATGTTCATATTTCATCAATGGTTATGGATATCAATATGAACTTTTATTTGTGGACACTTCCACCACAGATAATGGGGGTGCAAATGTCTCGGTCGGTGTTCATTCTTGTTTTTATACACAAAGGTACCGCGTACAAAACATACTGTGAGAGAAACGCTATTTGGATTAAAGCATCGACAAACTAACTCTAAATAAGGATAAGTGTCGTACACAAGACATGGTATGCGGTGCGGCGGTACAATTTGTATGGCACTGTTTTAAATTAACAGTGGGATCATATCCAGCCAGCTTCCAAACACAACAAATATGATTGGCTAGTCAAATGACGAAGAATAATTTTAGTCAGGTCAGTAGCTACGTACCCATGGGACTGTCACTGACTCTACATAATATCGTTAGCATATTGTTCTCAGTTGCAATTTGTGTGAATTAATCACGCCAACCGATTAGTGATGGCTCGTGATGTTTGTCGCCTGTCTATTCTCTAAAATTGTAATCTTTAACGGTTGTTCATACAGCAGATCTCAATGCGCGTGGAATAATTAAATATTTATACTTCTGTTGACAGCGTTCACGTAAAGCTCTATGGTCGAATCGGATTACTCGACTTCTCCATTTAGTAGATTAACATTGATTAAACGTTAATTATTGTATATTGTCTAGTGCAAGTTATGATCTCGTTGAATATAATATAGTATTGATAACGTTGATAAAGTAATGAGTACAAAATTTAAAAAAAGCATACGAACCCAATATTTCACATCCAAACCTCACGGCGAGCAGAAACAACAAGAAAGCAAATAAAAAACAAAGCAAAAAACAAACAAAACAAAACAACATAAAAAACCCAAACAAAGAAAAACAAAACAAAACCTATGCACGCACAAACACAAAACACACGAACAAAACCAACACACAACAAAAGAACGTAAGAAATTCAATGAAATAAAAAAAAAACAAACCAAAGAAAAAGAAAAAAACCCAAAACAAAACCAAACCCAAGCACGTACAAACACAAAACACACAAACAAAACCAACACACAACAAAACAACGTAAAAAATTCAATGAAATTTACATAAAAAAAACTCTTCATTTGGGTCCAAAACAACATTGTCGAGTATATAGTATTGCTTTATGTTATTTGTTTTGTGGGTCGTTGGCTTTTTCAGCCTCTATAGACAAATCCATGTTGAGATAAAACCGATCTTGTGTTTCAATGGTACATGTAACACAGTAATGCAAAAATGAAACTAAAATTTGATTTGACTTCAACTTAATATTTTGCTTTACCTCATCACTAATTGAACTAATATATGTATATGAGAGAGAGAGAGAGAGAGAGAGAGAGAGAGCGAGAGAGAGATATGGGTTTAACTTCCACTCGACACAAATTAAGTCATTTTGGGACCAGCATACGTTTTAATCATATTTCAATAATTCGCTTGCGCGTAGGGGTCTTCAGCAGTGGGGGCCGGACGACAAGGAGTGAAACCATAAGGTTCGGCAGGCTACACCTACTCCATGTCACGTACAAGCGCAGAGTCGAAACGACACCTTTCGTCTCAATGACAGACCATGTGATTTAACGTGTACGGTTGAAACCAATGGCCCACTACCCCCTTCCCCACCCCGATATCAAAATATCGCACGGGTTACACAAGTATACAACTCCAAAATGACCTTTATTGGGTGTAAATTTAGATTTGTACCTTCGGAAGAAGGAAAGGCAAACCTGAACTTGAATAGCTGTTTTATTTGACTTTTGAAAATTTTAATCAATTTTCCTTATTTTAACGCATGTGTATAAAAGATTAAAATATGAAAATAGCTATTTTATTACACTTTTGAAATTTTTAATCAATTTTCTTTATTTTAATGCATGTGTATAAAAGATTAGACTATGAAAATGACACAACAGGACTTGTCATCTGGTTTTGTTCTCTATCTCACTCCGAGTATTAGGATACAGGTAGAATGTAAATGACAGATTAACAAACTCTGGTTTTAGTTACAACGCCATATGCTGTTCTCATATTTTAACCAGATTCTATCAATATTAAGATAGAATTGGCCAGATTAACCAGGTTAAAGTTACCTAGCAGTAACATGATCTATCTAATCAATCATTTCACAAAATAAAAAGATTTTTTCTTTGATTAGTTTTTGTAACAACAATCCGAGTTTTACTTAATTCGCCCTTTCGTGTCCTTAAGTCTCACGTCGAATCAGATATCTTTGATATGCCTTTTACCCAAAACAATATTGATGAAAAGTAACAGTACAAGTTTTGCCTTGGGTTTGAATGGAAGTTATTCCAGATTTTGAAATCTAAGTAAAAGTTAGCCATAGATACAATGCCCGAATCAGGCCCTTTTCCCTCGTTAGACCAGTCGGTCATCAAACCTATATTTCTTTTGATGTCCCATGTTACTAAGCACCGGGTTTCCACACAGGTCTATGTTGTATCCCTTCGTATTATTGATGTACATTAACGACATGCAATATTCTTTAGCGATACCAATTGAACTAATTTAAAGCGAAATAATAGATGTTCATTCTTCAACTGAAATTCAACAAGGGACTGTTCTGCATCCGTTCCTTTTCATAGTGAACATTAACAACTACTGACACAGTAGGAAATACTTTTGAATTATTCGCATTTGGTTGATGTAAATCTCGCTAAAATTAACTACAGAATACACATTAATCAGAAACATTAAAAATGAATTACACATCTCATGTAAGCTTGTACTGTCAGAAAGTCGAAGATTATCTGACGTGACCTAGCTGTACCCAAAGACGCAACCTATTTTAATATGTTTAACCAATTTGTGATTTTGGAAAGAACATTTTGAATACAATGTACAACATACGTATGTGAGCTATATTAATTGGAAATATATCTACTATTATAGCCAATTGCATTCGACCGTGTTTTTGTTGAAACAAGCAGTCCAAAATAGATAGGACAATGACGGGATCTTTAAACAAATAATTTAGAATTGATGGTATGTTTCTTTTTGAAATTTGAGTGTTAAGAAAGTAAAGTGTAAAACACAATCGTAAAAACAACATGCATGTATATTAAATTCTAAGAAACTGAAATATAGTTTACATTATAATGTCTAGAATATTAAATCAATTTTACTTGACTGATTCTAATCAAAAAATTGATTAAATTTTCTTTCATTAATTCCCTTTAGCGCTGAATTTTCTTTCTAAAATTAATTTTCAAAGTCTTTTAGCGTCTCGGACACCGATGAGTGCTTCTGTCTGTTAAAAATGGAAACAAAATTAATTGAATTTTGATATTTTACTTGTTATTATGTTAAATATCATATTCTTGTTAGATAGATTAATCATAGCCAACCGTTCAGTTACTGTCAAGTAGTATAAGGAAGAAATCGAGAGTGTAGGTTGAGAATGTAATTTATCAACTTAATTTACATCTCTGCACGATAAACTTCAAATTTCACCCAGTACGAACTTCCAGTTCATTTCCGGTCCTGCTAATCATCGACAAGAACATGGTTTTGTTTTTAAATAGTGCTCATGGTATTGTAAAATTGCGGACAAGGAAATGTGTGTTATACATATGCATATACAACACATCATATCCAAATAATTAATGACATGTGCGATCAGTTTCAATCTGATTAATATACAGATCTAAATGAAGTACCACATAGCCTTAGCTCTGTAGCTATGGTACTTCGCTTTGCTAACTTATAGATATACGTATGAATAATTAGAAAACAGCGGTGGGTTAATGACATGTGCGATCAGTTTCAATCTGATTAATATACAGATCTATATTTCGTTTCGTTTTTTATACTTACGTTGGCCTCTACTACATATACGAGCGGTTTTTGATCCCATGACTTCTGCCATTAAATTACCCTATCAGCGTTGATTTTTCTAAAAACATGAAAACATTATGGATAATTGCAAAAAACGGTCCTACTCATCACTGACAAGACCAGGGTTTGTCAATGGCACCCAAAGTATTACAAAGGACGGGGAAAGATATGTTATAGATATTCATATTCAACACATCATATCCGTCTATTAAAGTTAACACATTGTGGTGTTTACGACGAAGTTAAACCAGGTTGATTTTTAATATGACATGCTGACAAGTTTTATGGTAGTATGTCATTTGAATGAGAAATGGAACTCTTTCCTTCCTTCCACCTGCTGATTATAAAATATTTCACTTCAGTTTTTTAATATTCAAATTCATTTAATTAATAAAATATTGGCTTTGTTGGAACTATGGTAAATGGAAGAAATTGTCTTTTGTCTCTAAATCCTATTATTTGTTCTTATTTAAACAAGTCAGGACTGTGCTCACCCACAACGTTATATCCCTCTTATACGGTCATTTTGATACTTGCTGTCACAATAACCCATTTTCGTTGGGTAGTGTATTTATCATTATAATCATTTAAAGTCGTCTAACAGTTGTTTGTCTTGGTTAATACTGATCCAATCTGATTAAAACACAGATCCTATTTCGTTTCATTTTTCATGTTTGACTTGTCTTTACTACACTAAGATCTGGAAGAGTTGTTATATAACTCTCTGGTTGATGTGATGGATTAGCCAATGAAACGCTCGGGTGTAGTGGGCTCTTGGTTTGAGGTGCATTGAACTGGGGGTAACCCACTAGAAAAATCAACGCTGATAGGGTAATTAAATGGCGGAAGTCATGGGATCAAAAACCGCTCGTATATGTAGTAGAGGCCATCGTAAGTATAAAAAACGAAACGAAATATAGATCTGTATATTCATCAGATTGAAACTGATCGCACATGCCATTAACTCACCGCTGTTTTCTAATTATTCATACGTATATCTATAAGTTAGCAAAGCGAAGTACCATAGCTACAGAGCTAAGGCTATGTGGTACTTCATTTAGATTGCTTGGACAATTTGTCAGCCATAATCTTATTAATGTAATATTATATTAACGATTCGGCCACGAGGCTCACATTAAGGTCCCTAATCACGTTTACTTTAAATCTAATTTACACCCGAAATCAACCATTAGAGCTTTACTCATTTAATTTCTACACCTTTAACTGGCGTTTTTCATTCGAGGGCTTTCAAATTACCATGTTTGAAACGGCTAAGAAGCATTTCATTTATTCTGCTCGTTTTGATTTCTTGTGTAAATTGATCACTAACTGAAAGTTATTAGGTGGACTAATGTTGTCAGAGAACATTGTAAAAATTCAATTTACATCATCAATCCCGGATTAACAGTGCTGGAATACTAATTGTTTGTCTGTCTCTGGTCTCCATCTGCTAGCATCTCTTGGGACAGCCGACATATTTAATTACAGTCACGGATTGAAGGCTTTTTCGCGCTACTCTTACAAAGAAAGCTAACTTTAAACGAGACGGTTTTAACAGTTATAACCATCGAACTATAAATTATAAAGCCCCCGTGCGTAAGTCTGATTTGGGTTCAGAGTGTGACAACTATGGCCAGTTCGCAAATTGTAGTATGCAAATGAGGCTTTTGTTCTGGTCACAAGTAACTTGCCCAATGCAAAGCCTAAGCTATGATAGTCTTAATAAATTTTGGATTGTCTAAAAGACAGCTAGTCAGTATTATTGTATTATTTTAACCACAAAAAGAATGTGGTATTGGCGTTCAAAAAGTTCAGCGTATTTACTTATTTTGGGTTTTGGGATTTATTGGTATTTTGTAAGTTTAAAGGGTCTCCAATTATTTGGAAAAAATATTTAAATGAGAATCTGTGATCAATTTCAATAGCAGTATTAAATTATTTCTATTTGTCAGTAGGTCTATATGTTTACGGTTTTGCTCATTTTGGTATTCGTGGGAGCTTTTAATTAATCGAAATGGGATTCATAAGGTTTTATTCAACGCGTCCAGTGCTCTGTACTATTGATGGTTTTGATCTACGCCAATTAGTACAATCGTATACAACCATGCAATCTGCGTGCCCTAATGAGTAATGCCGGTGTAGGATGGAGGTTGGGACAAGTACCAATGGTAGTCGTTCGGATGGAACGAAAAGCTGAGGTAGCGTGTTCACATTAGTGTGCACGTAAATTACCCTTAACAGTTCGGAATTTGAAATAAGAGTAGGCCACAGCTCCGGCTGTCAGGACCATATTTCGCTCACAGAACACTACATGGCGTATGCACGATTTCATAAGCCAAGTTGGTGGGAAAAAAAATCTTTGATGTTACCCCCACCCCCTACCACACACCGCCCAGGTACAAATGCACAACCGAGTTCGTATGTAACATGTACGTTTATTGTGGACTAAGATAACTAAGCATGTCCTCCTGTCTCGATCACCTCAGCTGTCACAACCTATAGCACACGAAAGCAATAGATTTCGTTTGCAATACGTGGTTTTTCGGACGTGGAAGCTAAAATTTGTATAGAATATGGTCAAGCTGCTTAACAAGGAGAATTAGGACAATTTGGGGATAGGGTTTATCTATGCAAGTGAAGCGTTCGATCACTGGTTTGTGCGTGGTGAAAACTGTCGGTATGTGTATCGGGTGGCGGGTGGGTAGTAGTTGTAACCTCGTTCGGTGCCCCCTCCAACTTCTAAAGATCAATTGGAATAGTGCATTATACCATTATTATCTTCAACCAGCAGCAACTCACAACCTGGTTGGCATTGGACAATTTTTGATAAATGTTAGGTAATATTTCATACATTTTAAAGGTAATTTTTATTTCAAATATTTAATAATCATCTGTAGAAATAACAATACAATACATAGTAGATTTATAATAATTCCTCTTTCATTTGTAATAATACAAAATTCTCTTATCCTTTATTGGGAGTCTTATTTGATACCTTTCATTGTCAAAATACATTTACTTCAATAATTTAAACAAACAATTATTATATTTTACAAAATGTACAATATTACAAATAACAATATCCTTCTTCACGTCAGAAGACACAATACAAAATGAATATATAGCACTAAATTCTCGTCAAATATACAGCAAAATGCCAAGAATAAACGATTTAGCTATTTGCTAAGATTACAAAAGTTTTAAAGCATTTGAAAAATTAATTATAATATTTTTCAATGAACATTAATGTGAAAACATACTTTCATCGTTATATTTCCCTAGTTGTAAAGTTATGAAATATCATATATACTTTGCTACAAATAAACTGTCACATATCGGGATTATAAAGTCAATTTTTTAAACATACATCGTTAATTATAATTTAATAACGAAACCATTATCACCAGTTTTTAGGGTTTCTTTACACGTCTCCCAAACACTGTTTAATCACAGATTGTTCTTTTTGTAAAAGTTTTAAATAATCTAGACTATGGTTACCACATATGATGCACATTTTTGCCTTTTAACTTTGTAGTAATTTTCTATAAATATTTCTGTTTCACTGATTCATTCCTGTCTCTTGACAAGGGCAGTCATCACAATGTCTGGAGGCTAACATTTTACACGAGAAATTATGAAGTGCATCATGAGCTTCTGAAATAAATAAAGTACATTATAAAATAATAATTTGAATAAAATAATAATTTGAATAAAATAATAATTTGAATAAAATAATAATTAGATTAAATAACACAACATTATTTACCGAGCAAATTAGTAATAATGTCGAAGAAATAAACCCTTTCAAAACTGGTTTAAACGAATGATTTGAAATGATTATTGAATGAGTTGTACATAAAAATAGATTGAACTGCGCAATAATGTGAACTATTGAATAGTATGAACCAATGAACTATTTTGAGGTAATAAGTATTCTAATATTTTTGATATAATATGCTGGTTGTTTATTTCTTGTCTATGGGGTTTTGTTTATGTACAGTGTGGTCCTCTTGCACTTACTAATTGTTTAAGTTAATGAATAGTTTCAATAAGTGTAAACAAAACAAACCTTTTAGTTTCTGTTGGAGTGTAAATCGTACTTTCCGTTCTTGATCTAACTCATTGGACAGTGTTTCTGAAATGCAAGAACATATCAATGTTGTTACTGTATTATACTGTAGACAACTAAAAGAATAAAATAAATACAACAGTAACAAAATGGAACAGGCGTGGTCAGTTAGAAACGACAAAGGTAAATACGTAAAATGAATCCTACCTCTAACAATTTGTAGTTGTTGTGCCATTTCATCTCTATATGACTTTTCCCTCTTCACTTGTTCTAAATACGTATCTATGATATAAGAAAAAACAATAACTTTTTTCTTAAAAAAAGGGCTAAATGTAAAATAAAAATGGAATGAACAGAAATATCGTTACTAGAAAAGGACCTAAAATCACTCATCCATGGATAATTGCGCATTGATTGACGTAATTCGAATTTTAACATTGCTGCGATGACGTCATACTCAGTTTCGGGTCCATAGTGCGGCGGCATTGGTTATAATATGTATTACTGAGCGTCAATCAAAATATTAGGTCGATAAATTGTAACAAAGAAGAAAAAAAATCTTATATTCACCTTTCATTATTAATACTTCACGCTCCATCCTCTTTTTACGTTCAATTTCTTTTTGTAATTCTCTATACAAAGATTCTGTTCAAGTAAATTCAATTAATTATAAACACATACTAGACTATTATCACTGCTGATTGTTCTTATAACAATCTACATGTTATTTAGTGTAAATATTCTCTTTTGTGTGATTTTATAATTTATAATTCAGTAGAAGTGGCTAATAAAAAGTATCCATTCGTTACGGATGGAGGCAAATGGTCTGATATTTTCAGATTTATACAAAGAATTCATGTAGAATGATATATTACTTTAGCTGGTTTCACATATTGAATTTCTGATCAATCATCGTGTAATATTATTTGTTGTGTAAAATACATTAATATACACTTGCAACTCTTGGAGTTGGGTTGAATAATATATGTATGTGCATATAAACCATTAGCTACAGTGTCAAGCGAGTCTTTGATAAAGTACATTATATTTGTACATTCTATATTAAGAAACTAATCATATAGTATTCGTCTAGTGCTCTTATTAAAAATAACATTCCCAGGTATATATTGAAATAAGTTTGAAATTTTACCTTTAGATAATTCACCGGATATCTTTGCATCACTTTCTTTATCTGATTGATCTACAAAAGAACAAAATATTTGGAAACTGTGATGGATATTTATTTATAGAATGAATTACATGGATGAATTACATTAACAAAGAGTCTAAGGTATAATCCTAGAGATAGCATCTAGCGTTTGAGCAAAACAAAAACACAACACAATTTATTTAAAATGTATTTGTGTGTTTTTTAATCTAGTGTAATTTAGGATAGTTTGATCTTTATGGAGTTTGAACGATCTTCCATAGCGTCACATTTATGTTTCGAAGGGCTCCCCATATCACACAATTAATCCCTTTGGCTTCAGAACTGCACCCCAAACCTTCCAGACATTCATGCTAGTAACTACTGCAATTATTTACCAGAGAATCCTGAATCAGCTAAGTGTTGATCCGTTACTTTTACTTTTTCTTCGTCAACTCTATCAACTTCAGATTCTGGAGAAAAGATTTATAGCATTATATTTAACCCCGTTTTATGAAGTGTGTTTATTGGTGTAATATGTTGAGATAATACAACATTTCTTGCAAGTTATTATCTACAATTAGATTCAACCAGTTTCAATTATCGTGAATTCTATCACAGTTTGAATACATTCCAATATAAAATACATCCTCAATAACCCCGAACTCACACTTGTCAGTGATATTTAGAAATGAATTCTTACTGATGAAACAAGACAACGCAATCGGCATGTCCATAGGTGTTATAATCATTGTATATTCAAATGATGGGGTCACTTCACGGGTTAATCCCTACAATAGGGTGAAAATGAGCATTTTGAGTTTACATATCGTGTCATACGAATTATGCTACATATTCAGGATTGGGGATACTATTCATAAAAACTTCAACTAAAGCATTTTAAGAATAATTATTATTCATTACACGAGAACTAAAACCATGAAACAAATTCTTATTCAGTGAGAAGGTTAATTTTTTAAAATTAGATACATGTAGATTTACAATCATATTTGCGAGTTGTGGCTTACAATGATAATGGAAGTTCGTAGAATGATTTTCCGGGACTATTATGGAAATCGACAGAGTAAGAATGTATTAAATCAATTGGTGTACGTGGCTTCTTTCTATAATATGCATGTAGATATATAGCAATATTCATTCTAACAAATTGAACGAAGCATCAATTATTCTGTTTTCGACCATGACTTTAATGGGGTAAGATAAAGATACATATTGTTCAATGATGTTAATTAAGGTAAAAGTTATGCAGGTGCGACGACCTTTTACTTAAACATATCATGATTCATTTATTTATTAATATTACTCAGAGTTCATTGCTGTATACCTTATTCAGCCTTGTGCAGTCAGTTTTTGTTAATTAGTTTCAGAATATCACTAAGTGGAACGTCTTTAATTAATAGCTTAAATGGTACATGACTTGGTATGTCTCGGGGGATGGGTAAAACAATGGGTAGGCATTTTCACGTGAATAACTAGTAATCATGTTAATAGAATATTCGCTTTACGTTAAGAAGAATTAAAGAAACAATTTTAACTCAACCTATAGTTCTCCTTCATTAAATAAATACTTAAGATTCATATCTCCGTCAACATCGCTAGTTTTAATTATGGCTTTCAAATTTCTTTAGGACCGGTTTCAGTACAATTAATGTTTAAAATAGACTAATTTACAGTCAAGCCTTTTGGTGTCGTATAATACGAAATACTCTTTTTTTTCGAAACTTGAGTGTAGATCTAATGTGCTTAATATCAATGGTGTAAATTGTTAGTTGATTTTTTAATTCATTATACAAAAGCTAAAAAGAAAAAAACAAATACCTATTTCTGTGCTGTCTGTTATAATTTCATTTTCTCTATCCTGAAATACATAACGATAAAATAAATACACAATCTAAAAACGGTAATAAAAACAACTTAAAAATATATTAACTGTTACAGAACATTTATTTGGTTGATTAATTCATTAATGAATTAATTAAGATAAAGAATTAATATGAAAGTTTGGAAAATGCAATTAAATAATCAGCCAAGATAAGCAATTTATTCGAAACGTTCATTAAGATATGTGTAAGGTAATAACTGAGTTGGACATCCATAAAATATATTTAAGTATATGTATATAGATTGATAATGTTAATAAATGGTAAAAAAAAGTATGGTATAAGCCATTTTAAGGTTCCCCTATAAATAAAATAGCAAAAATACAAAAAAGCAACTAATAATATTAATAAAAAAAAAATCGGACATTAATTTAGGTGCTAATGACCAAATCATTGTCGAAGCTATGGCACTTCCATTGCGCTGTAGAAAACATTTAATATTTTTTTTTATCGAAATGGCACGTCAGCACTAATCGGTCTATTGTGACAATCAATACGGAACACCAATGATAAATATATCTATATTACTGCCGTTGTATGTAATTACTATTGCATGGTATATATATAATTTTAATAAAAACAGCCTTAGTAAACTTTTCTAAAGAAAATATGAAATTAAAAAATAAAAAACCTCTTAACGGCCATTTCTATATTATGATTATCTTTTTTATTGATGCGAACAAAAGTAATGTTCTAGAGACATCCGCCGAGGTTTTCTTCACAAAGACCTAATCGTTACTTGAAAAGCTTTTATTAAACCCCGGGGCTGGTTAACTGCAACTAAAAGGAAGCTCTTTTGTCATTTCCCCATAATTGTTATATATAAAATTATTGCTCGAATAGACGGGAGTTAATTAATATCGTCTTTTCAATTGTTTTGGCATTCTTGTCCAACCTCTGTTAGCTGCTTGGTAAATAAACGGTATAAATTTTTCATTGAGCTTAATTCTCTCGTTAGAATAGTTAGCCTTTGTTTGAATGCGTGTTTTCTCCTCTGGGTATTTCTAACGGTTGTGATAAATGCTATATTATTATCCGTATTCATATCTGTACTGTTATAAACATTGATCATATTCGACAAGGGAATTGAGCGAAATATAATATAAAAAAGTCAGTCTTTAATCAACTGAAGTTGATTGGATTAGACAGACTCGGTACCTAATCATTAAACCTAGTTGCTAATGATACTATCGTCTATTTCAAATTTTATCTTACTTAATGAACTGCTAGATCAATGTGTATTATACATTTTTTTATTATGACGTTGGAATCTTTTTATGCTGTAGTTCTCTCCTTTTGAACCCAATGTTCATTAATTAAGTTTTTAAAATATATATTTAGATGCATACATCTACACACAAATGATGCCTACCGTTTCCTGTTATTAATAGAATGGTTTTCAGAATTAGTAAGGCTTTTGTTCGCTTTCGTTAGATTGCCACAAAATAATGAATCCTTAATTACGGTTATTTCTATTTTCACCCCCCCCCCAAAAAAAAACAACAAAAAAAACCAAAACAAAACAAAACAAAACAGAAACACACAAAAAAAAACAAACAACAAAACAACTTGACTGAGGAAATTCAAACTCCCTAATTGACAAGTAGAGGTACATATTATAAGTGAAGCCTACCTTTGAAATGTGGTGTTTTGATGATTCGTCTTGTTCATCGACTGGAGATTTCGGCTGTTCTAGGGTGATACTATCGTTCTTTGCCTTTAGGTCACCTTCTTCATCGGAGCTGTAATTATCTTTTTCTATTTCTGATTCATCGGTAACGTCAATTTCTTCATTTTCAAGGTCTCCTTCACATTTCAAATCATCAACATCTAATGATCCTGTATCTTCTTCCACTAGTGCTTGCGTATTTCTTCCTACTGGCTTAAACGCCGAGAATCTGTCATGACTACCGCTATCACTTCCCTCGTCTTCTTTTTTATTTGTAAGTTTATCAACAGAGTGTTTGAAAGGTTGAGCTTCTGTCACCATCGGGGGTTTGCCCACGACATTATTGTAAAACCCGTTTCGAAGTCCACCACCACGAGAGAACGCAAGGGTGTTAGCCCAAAATAAATCATATGCCTGGAAAGGGAGGTTACTCTGAGAACCCCACAGGTTAGAGCTAAGACTAGCTTTAGCTGTTTCAGGTAGATCTTTAGCATGGGGGTAATTAAGTCCAAAGTTATTTGTCGAAGGTAGAGGTGAGAATGGATAGGGTTTATTTGGTGGGGAGAACATATTATATGGTGGATACTGGTTAGCGTAGGGTGTCTTTGCTAAATAGGAACCATCATGCGAGGTCTTTAGTTTCTTGGGTTCATCAACGCTACTTTGGGATCTATGTGAGATAGATATACTGTTCAAAATTCTCTTTCGGCTTCCACCATTAAACATGGCTTTCACATCCTCCCAGGCATACGCGAATTCACCCTTTTCAGCTTCCCGGGTTAACTTTAGATGGCGTCTCCATGAATTGAAGTTTGCAGCATCTGGATGATGATATTTGGAGTTGGGCATACGGTGGTTGTGAAAGATAAATTTGTTTGGGGAACTGTACATATTGCAGAAGCTACATTTGATGCATTTTGCCCGGGAACTATTGTATCGCGACGGTTCAAACAATCCAGTACAACCCCACCCACACTCATGCAACACTTCAAACGCAAAATTATCGGGTAGTTTTGGTGGAGTACTGTCTTCCAGGAATGATTTTACCAGTCGCTCCGCTTCTCTTTTTGTGATCATTCCACATCTTCGGGAAGAAACGGGCATGGCACCCGCTCGTCTTAATATCTCGAGCTGAACTGGAGTGCATTGAACACACGTGATACCCAGTGCAACCCGTCTGTTATGAATTTCGTTATAGCTGTAGGCCTTTAGTAGAGTGTTAGAAATTTGAGCTAAGCACAGTCTCTCTTTATTGTCGATGCGGAGACAAACGATATTAACATTATGAAGATTGACCGTGGTGACTTGGTTCTGTCGAATAGCTGGATTGTTGGAGGTATTGTTACGGCTGAGACTAGGAACTGACAAGGGTGAAGAGGGAGCCAGCGAAGACGGAGATTTAGATAGATCATCCAAGATGGGTGTATTCATTCGATCAGATGAACCTTCGGTTTCCGGTGACATCCTGTCCAGTTTTTCTGAAACTAAAGATGCTATTTATGAATAAAAAAATCTTTGAAAAAAAAAAACAACTTGTGTTTTGTGCTCAAAAATAGAATGGTAGCTAGTGTGAGCCGTGTATACAATTAGCAGGTCCAAGATGACGATCACCATCTCCAGTGGGAATGATATACAAAAGACGACTGTTACCAAATCTTTGAAATTTGTGAAAACATGTTAGTTAGTCAACAACATAATATTATCAAAGTATTACGTACACAGCTGATTAAATGTATATATTATGGTAATATTCATATTTTGAAAATAGCATGCGTCATGCAAATGTCTATCTCCTATATATTTCATGTGTATACACAGGGTTTTCAGCTTACTCCTAAACGCGTGGATGGTTACATAATTGTGGTATACATAATATAATACATCGAAAGGTTATCGTAAGTTAATATTTAGAAACTTTATTTTCCGAGTCAAAATTCTTCCTGCTAACATCTGTGCTCTATTATTTGGAGATTTCGCAGCCATTGTTAGCATCACCGTAAACTAATTCAACACTGTATTTTACTTAACATAGTTTTTTTGAATAAAAGAAAATGATGACATGGCGGAGTAGTTTTTGAAGGCGGGGATTAATTGAATTGCGAGATGAGGCTCACGTTCTTCCATAGATACCCGCCACGCTTTTTACTTCTCATTTTTAATTACAGGCTTACTCGGGATATTCGAGACATTCACCATATGGTAGGTTATACTCGATTACCAAGACAGGCCAGGCGAGAGACACAAACAAAACAATAGTGGTTTGAAAGTTTGATGATAAAATGCACGTGATTCTAAAAGTTTTAAAAAAAGAGCTGTTACAGAATTTATCAACCTATAACTGTCCTTAGGTACATCATGTTGCTAAAATATTGATAAATATGTTACATAGTCAGTCAATTTAGGACAAGTATTTTTAAATTAATGTCTTACGAACGCAACGTTAAAGTATTCACGTTATTCATTCTATTCAACACGTCGAATGTAGTCATCAATATCGGCCCTGTAAATTGAGACTATATTAGACTTCATTGTTGTAAATGAAATTATCGCCAATAACAGTAAAAACTAATTCTTCTTAAACTGTATAACTCCATTTTATGGAGTAGAATGCGGACCATTCGTATTATTGATGTCGATTTATTCGCATGAATGCACATTAGTCACACTATCAATATTATAACGATGTTAGATATTGTTAAATCTGGTTAATTCAATGTTTGATTAATTTTGATTATTACGATAATGTGTTTCTATACAAGATAATCATAATTAAAAAGATACCAAATAATATCCAGCTTAAATAGATAAATCAATATATTTTTCGATTTGTTGGAATTTACGATCTGCTTTGTTACCATTTATAATCAAAATCATTTTTATGTATTTTTATAAAAATTTCTTCCCCTTAAACCAAATGGTGTTATAAAACTACCTGGATTATTGCGTTTGTATGATAATAAAATCAGAATAAACAATTAAGAATAAAAGAAACATTTATTTCAATAAATTTGTTCTATGCAAATCAGATGAGTATCTTGTGATATTTTTTATATGTATATCTATATATCACTCTTATATAAGTAACTATGAATAAAATATCCATATAGGGTGAAACCCGTTTACACATTCATAAAACTTATATTAAAAGATGACTTTGCCATGGAATTTAAAAATAGAATATTGCCGTATATGCAATGAACTCAAACCCCTTAAGACGACCAAGCGTATCCCAAACATCAATCCGTCTTTACCAATTAAAAAAAAAATGAAGATTGTTTATTTCTAACAATCGTTGCTAACTAATAGTTTTTGTGCTTTGGTGTATTAACATTGATGACGGATCACCATCACGTGACTATATCATATCTAATATTCAATAATTATGGTTACAACAATAGCAAGGAAAGGGGTATTCCTCAGTGACATATGAAGAAAGAAAAACACCAAGTTCAATTATTGATAACAACGATAAAAGGGAAGTTAGGAACCAAGTTAGTTATAAATATTATATACGATTCCTTTATGTTATTCCTTACGAAATAATTAAGATAAAGAAGTGACATTTAGTGTCGCTAGCGAAACGAACTAAGACACGCTCTGTAAAAGTTTATTTTATGTATGACAGCTATTCAAATGGCACGTGTAAAGATTACAAAAAATACTCCAGACAATAACGGTGCATAACAGTACAGTTACAATGGAATACGGACCTAATAATTAATATACTTGGAACGCGCATAATAGTACAAATACAATAAAAGCGGACGTTAAATAAAGCTATTTCACACACACAATTTAGATGGTAATAAACATTATTTTGATTATGCTTATTTTAAATGAGTGTGTAATAAATCAGTTGATATTAAAGTAAATGGAAGATAGCAGTGGCATATTATTAATTTAATTTTTTAGAATAATATTTTATGATGGTTATCTTTTTTTTTAAAAAAATGTGTGGACTGTGCTACATGCGTCTTATTGCAATATTTTTTTGTTTAAATATAATTTTAATGATCCCAAGGTACAATGTTTATGCGTTGAATTACTTATTTTTTAAAAAAAAAGTTTAAATCAAGTAATTAGCTTTATTCATATTGACTATGTCTATCCTTTTATTGAAAAAAAATCGCCTTTGAAAAGAAGTCCCGGGGCTTATAGAGAATGCAATAGACTGGTTAGGATCTTTACGAATATCAGAAAACCTTAATGGATGAGGCACCGAAATTTGAAATAAACAATTGCTATAAACATGTTTAATAGTGTCGAAAGAAAAATTATCTGATATAAGTTTTGGGGCATCAGTCCTCTTCAATTTTGTCTTTAAAAATTTGAGTCTAGCCTTTTTCATGGCAGGCTTATGCTATAATTATTAAGTATATATTTTCAATAGATAACACCCACAGCTATACAATGAGAATATGTCATATTGTATATAGTAGATCTTCAGAAACTTAAATATCTAAGATTATAAAAGTTTTGAAATAGATTAATGAATTTATTCCATTCGTTGTGATTGTTGTCTCTATTATTCTAAGCCATTTGACAAAACATTCTCAGGCTTACTCAAAATTGTTCACTTTATTTTAATTAAAATATAGCCCTTTATAAAAGCTTTATTGTTTTAATGTATCAAATACATCAATAAGAAACTATGTGCAGAGTTTTGTGTTTCTGGTTCAAAGATATTTCTAGTAAACAATGATTGAATGTCGAGTGAATTCTTAACTTTAGTCTGGGAATGATATGTGAACTCGCGGCCATGTCTCATAATTTAAATTACAAAATGTCAGACAGCTGATATATTTATAATAGTGTGAATAAGTAAAGAGTGTATATTCATTTAAATTACATTTGGCATAGTAAAAAAAATGAATGAATGAATGCATCGTCTAAATTTAAATGTTTAAAATAAAATATGGATACATAATTATAAACGATATTTTTTTAGTTAAGTCAAGCGATACCTGTTTCTGTAAATGGCACACGCATAACCTGCCTCTTGCATGGCACACGTCGCTACATAAAACTAACCGTAAGTAATTTCACAAAATCATTGTAAACTTTCAGTGCAATTATTTTTGTAAAATATCGCAATTATTGTCAAATAAAAAAGCAAATTAGTCTTTTTAGTTCTGCTCGAATGTTTATGTAAGTATATCATGTCTCGAGCACGACACTCGTCAGTATACTTAGTTAAACATGGATACGTAAATCAAGTAAATATAACTTTAAGCCATGATAGGTTCACAAGTCAACTATATTTACTTAAAAAAAAGAAATAAAATTTAAAATAAAATGATATTAAAATTTCTCTCCATCCCTCGGGTGCTTAATCATTTTAACAGAGAACCGTCATTCAATTTGTCGGCTTAGTCAGAATTATGTTCTAACTAATTCTGTCGATTACATCAGTTGGACTACTGGGTATAATTATATTTCGATAAAAGATAAAATAAAAAATATGATATAATTTCAAATTTAAAAAATAAAATAAAAGTACCTTGTAGATCTAATCCTATATGTTCTTCTTTCAACATTGTGATCATTGACAACTTGATCGCTAAAACTTGAAATCTTCAATTAAAATCTTAAAGTCCAGACTTGAGGTTATCACTAATACAATTACTAAGCTTTATGTAAACTTTTTCTGAGATTTACTCATAATGTATAGAGAAGGAATCAGCACTGAGTTATGATCCTCTAATACTCACAAACAGTCGTCCGAAATGTCATCCATCTCTCGCTCCGTTATCTTTATAAATTTCCATGTGCATAATTAATAACGCTCTGACGATTCCTAAAGCATATGGCAAACGTTTGTATTGTTTTGTTTGGGTCTTCTATGGTTAATTTTCATTGACAGATTCAATCAATCGTAGGAATATTATGATTACAATACACCAGACATTTTACTGGTAGTGGGCGTGTTTACCGCGGATCGATATCTACAGACGACTTTTCATTGGATGTTGTTAAATATTCCAGTAGTCAGTCAAAGGTCTGTGAGGCGGAACTAATAAAATGTTTTAAACAAGAAAAAAAGTCCTTACTACAGGAGGTCTTCGTGATTGTGTCGCCTAATTCAATGTTTTAATATGTGATTACATTATCGAAATTAATTGTTTTTTGTTCTTTAAAATATTATCCATGTTATCTTAATTCAGTACGGTAAAGAATATTTTGCCATTTTGGAAAGCTTTGACTTTCGCGGTACATCGCATACCATTTTTTGATCACTGAATGCGGTTGGTATAACATTTACAACTCCTGGCTCCGAGTTCACAAAGTATTCTCAGTTTTAAGTCAAGTATTTACTTAAAATTGTTCGCCTTATTTTAACTGTTTAATGTATCAAATACCTCGATAAAAACTATATGCAGTGTGTTGTATTTCTGAATAAAGGATATTTCTTATAAACAGTGACTCTAAGTTGAATAAATTCTTAACTAAGTCTGAGAATGGTTTGTGAACTCCGGGCCTGGTAAACAGCTACTCTATTGCCGGGAAAGAAAACAGGGGACATCGCGGATTAAAGATTGTCATTTGTCATGACTTTACTTCACAAACCCGTTTCTGACAAATATGTCATATTTCTAATAAAAAAAATATTAATTCAAAGAAGCTTATACATGTGAATGTCCACAAAGTGTTTTCTCGTGGAAGTTGAACGTTCTATTTTAATTGAAGCACATCTTATAGCCATTAAAAATGTTTCATAGTCTCGAATGATTTAATGAATTCTAAGTTTTTTTCAATATAAAACTACTTTTGTGTCAGGTATTTGGATTATCAAATATCTAGATCCACCCTTTTTCATCTACTCAAATTTTAAATATTCATCCATTTCCCATCTACTAACATTATATGCATCAGGTATATTGATCTAATTGACATTATATAAACATTTCGTTTCGTTATATTTTTCGTGTAACATACGAAATGACGATAGCGTCTATTTGCAATACAACTATCGGTCAGTACATACAAAGGATAATCACGAACAAAGAAAGAGAAAATCCATGTAGTAAAATGTGTATAAAACTGGAAAAAAAATCCTGGTTTCGTGAACTTTATGTGAAAAGACTGGGAATGCCAACACTACATTTTACGGAAGCAGACAGACCAGAATTCGCTATATACAACATGTAAATTATATAATACACAAGTAATGATCACCAGATAATCTAAAAAGAGTAAGCACGTTCTGTCCCGTCTTCAATACAAATAAATAAAACATTTTTTCTCCGTCATAGCCCACCTGATTTAATGGTCTGGGTAATTAGAAGATGAGGATGTTATGCTTAACTGAAGTTTAACAACATTATCTTGTTCTACTCGATGACAATAATCACACTACCGCCATAATAGGTAAAACCCCTGCAGCGACAAATGACTCCAAATCCCCGAAAAATACACAAAACACGCATTTCACCTATTTTACACCTGGATGCGTTACAGCGTGAGAGTCAACAGCAAAAAGCCGAATTTGTTTTTTATTTTGAATTTTAATTGACAGGCAAGGATCAGTTAGTTAACTCGATTTCCACAGACCATGTCATCAGTGATAAAATCTAGTCTATTATATTTATGTTAGAATCACTAAACAAAGTGTATCACTATTTAATTATATAGGATTTAACATCGTTTATCCCCCCATAAATGATATCACACACAATGGTGGGTAGTTTTCCCATACAATTATTTCGATAGGCTCATATATTTCGCTTCACACCAGTGATTTAATAGTAAATAATTTTAGCGATTTTCTTGACGAACGGATGTGGGATTCGTGGCTTTTCTTCACACAAACCTAATTACTTTAATATTCTGTACTTTATATAATATATGTGGGTTGACAATAATACTTATTTATATCTGTCGATTGGTAGACATAGATTTTAAATCTTCTATAGCCTAACAATCGATAATAACTGTTTTTACTTATCTAACTGTAACATTTAGTATAAATTCTACTCAGTTCAAAAGCCTCTATAAATCAAATTGTATATGCAGTTTATATTATTTGTAAATTACTTCCCTGTTCAGTGCTGTTTTAGTAATTCTCAATCAGTGAATTACATCCTATATATTTTTTTAGTCTATGTTTCTCTTCCACATTAAAGATACATTATGTAAGATTTGGAAAAAAAGCTTTAGTAATTCTCCATCAGTGAATTAAATCCTATATTCTTCTAGTCTATTTTTCTCTTCCACATTAAAGATACATTATGTAAGATTTGGAAAAGAACTGTCCGTTCTTGCTATTACAGTTCTAAATTAGATTATTCAACATCGATATGTTGAAAGTTTCATTAAAATTACTTTATTGTGGACAATGTTATCAATGTTAATAGTATGACAAGGGGTGTGTACTGATGGTGTATTTTCGTAAACATATTTAAATCAAATCATTAAATGGCCGTCCTGTTCTAATCTAGTTAAAATCGAGACTTGATTATGGTTTTGTTGTGTTAGTAAATGTCTAATTAATAATTAGTACATGTGTAACAATTAAAGCCTAAAAAAAGACATGCAATAGGCAAATTTAGCTCTCGAATAATGTCATAGACAGTTTACGCTAAGCTGATCCAAATTGCCCCTACACAACCTCGATGCATTAATCTGATTTTCCAGCTTCTAATGATTGAAATGTTCCGTCTTTTGTTCTATGTGTTTGTAAACAATTGTTCAGTGTGGTACGTTTTCTTCTCCTGCTTTTACTGTTAAATGAAATGAATGAAATAAGACTTAAAGGGTCTATCCCGATAATATTTACGAGAATAAATCTGCTGGATTTTGTGTCAAAATCCCTTAAAATCCTCTACCGTGGGGCCGAGCAACTAACACAATTATGTATGATACGTTTTCAAACATCTTAAACCTTGCAGTCTTCATCTGAAAATGGAGACCGGTCTCCGAAACTGTACAATGCGGTGTCTGAATAAAACCAGACTTTTATTTTATAAAAAAAATAATGTGAAGGTGAAGTTTACCTTTCGTTATCAAGTACAGCACATGAGCTATTCTGTATAGACCATTAAAAGAACGGGAATCGATAAAAATGTAACCTAACGAAAAAATTGACCCGAATTCTTAAAAGGGTTACGTGTCCGGATAAGCAGTTTTTGACGTTCACGTCCAAACAACTCAATATTCTGAGCTGAAATTTTGTGACAAGGAAAATACACCACTCCTCTTTATTTGGGCGCTTAAATTTCATACAAACTTAAACTTTTATTTTTGATATTCTGTTCAAATCTGGACGGTCGCTTTAACATCCTACAGTTCTGCTCTGACTAGGCTAATGACGAACATACACCATACATTGTGATGTGACCAGACAGCAGCGCCACGACCTACTCCTATATCAAATTCCAACTGCTAATTTTTCCTCCCATCATAAAGGCAATTCATTGTCCATTGTCACGCCATTTTCCATCACCACATGCCAGGCGCGGATCCAGAGGGGGGTCCAGGGGGGTCCAGGGGGTCCGGACCCCCCCCCCCCCCCCAGCTCAGACTCGAAATTTTTTTTATGCGATTTTATTGGCGATTTAGACCTGTTATTTTGGAATTTACCTTCCGGAAATACGTCAGAATGAACCAAATTGAATCTAATTTACCAAATTATCAGTTGAGCGCAATTAGTTAAGCAATTATCAAACCTAGACCCCCCCCCCCCCTGCATAAAATCCTGGATCCGCACCTGCATGCAAGGGGAACCACACAGGAAAATACCGACCACCTTTCTCGGCCAAAACCAAGATCTAACATTGGTAACGATTCAGCGTCTTACTAAGTGAACCACCGTTGCTTAGACCATTGATAAACCTACCATCATCCGTCTAATCGGATGTTGAGGCAGTTTTTATGCGCAGGTTTGAAATTAGGATCTATTGCCATTTTTTAGCTAATTTCATGATATGTGATTCATTTCCTGTAGTTTTTGCTAACACGGTTGAATATTAAAAATAGAAACCGATGATACAGCCATATAAATTATTATTTTTATACCAAAATTCTCTGCATTCTCTGTAAAAATGTTCGACCTGATACATGATTATCCCAAAAAAGCGCAGATAAATATAAAGGAGCTAGACATTTACAAACACGCAACCAGTTGAAATTTTTATAAAAGGAAATTATATGAGTATATGTTCTAGTTTCGTGCTAATTCCTGTTATATAACAACTATTTCATTGTAGAACGCCTGTTATATAAACACTCTTCCAGATCCTAGTGTTATGAGGACAAGTTAAACGAAATTTTGAACTACATAAAACGAAACGCAATATGATCTGTGTTTTAATCAGATTGATGGATTGATGAATTGCGAAGTTATAAAACAATGTCACTTTTTGAAGGACACAGTCCTGATTGCATTTGTTAACATAGCTAAAACTCGCATATTAGGACATATAAATCCGATTTTTTTATCGCATGAAAACGTTGATATAATATTTTGATCTCAAATTGAACTAAAAAATGGTCTCTTTAGGTTGCACAAATGAATCGTTTGTAACGGGATCTCTCATTTCGTTTCTTTTTTTCGTTGCCACTCAGACGTGACTTCTTGAAAGACACGTAATGGAAAATAGTTTTTGTTGTTGATCACACACAGGATTCCCACTTTCGAAATATAGACCAAATTTTGAACTCGTGTTCATGATGCCGAATCCATGGAAAATTAAAATCGTAATATTAAAATGCTACGTGTACTTTATTGTAGGCTGTTTAAAGGCCCACAACCATCATTAAGTGAACGGAGATCACACTTCATTCTTAATTGAAACGAAAAAGGAAGTCAATGAGTTGTGTTTGATGTCTCCACTTAAATAAAACGCGCAATAAAAGATTTATTTCTCTTTTATGATTTTTCTTCGTTTTATGTTCTCGTAGGTTTTGTCACTTCTATTAGCTGGTAATTATCTTGACAAAATTTTATTCATTTAATTTAGCTATTTGGTGTCCGGCTATTCAATCGGTTACAAGTAGAAGATTACGTCCCTATTCATGCTCACGTCGTACCGCTCCAATTTATGGATATTGCGATTTGCTTGGAATTTTCACCAGTCTAATAAACGGTCGGTTTTTATAGTTCTTCTTCGGTAATGAATCATGGAAAATGCAAAATGTATCTCTCTTCAATCACACGTCCGCACAGAGACCCCAAACAAATACGTTGAACGGTGAATTACAAGAAACGGTATCCCCCAAACACCGGGCAAGCGTGATCTATCATTCCATGCATTGAGCGAAATAAAAATGAAAAATTGTGATTTAGAAAGTTATAAGACTGGTTGTAATAGGCTGTATTTAGAGTCAAGTGCTCGAGGGAGTAGGATATTGTAAACACCTCTAATGAAACATGGTAAATTTCAATACACGCGTGTCTCCAGCTAAAATGAACACAATCAAAAAGAGTAGAAAGTTACAAAGCGTTGCCTTCATGTTAACATTTCTAGCTCGCTAGGGTACAGATTACATTGACTCGAATATCAATACAGCAATTAGAGTAATATTAAAGTTTGGAAATGGTGTGTGTAATTGTCATTATCGCGATTCCTGCAAATCAATTCACCAAGAGTAACAATACCGCGTAGGTTTCATTTCGCATAGGAACGCTTTACAAAATCACTGTCTGACGTTTTTTAATCTCGAACACGTAAAGGGACTCGCCTGGGTTTCTGGTGTCTCGTTCAACACGATTGGCGTGAATTAGATCAATAGTTAGGTAAAATTGCTTTTCACTAAAAGTTTATTTCGGAAACTTGGATGTTTACCTTTTCTATTACTCTTGTTAATGAGTCTGCTAGGCCACACCGCGAGTAGCAATGGGATGCTAATCTATTTAATAAATGAAACTAATTAGACGCTCATCAAGTCAACGTCTAACAATACTTTATGCAAAAAAGAGTATGATTTACTGATAACAAAAAGCTATCGGATACGGAATTCCTACCAAATGCTTACAATTTAGAGAACACTAGATTAAATTTAAAAGATTAATACTAGCACACCTGGTACCGCGATCTTTTTTACCAAATCATGACGAGATTCTTTCATACTGAAATTGACATTTGATTAAAGGGATTCGAATATCTTTGGAATATGATACATGTAATTGTCATGCTGGAACAATGAAATAACGGTTTCTTCAGGATGTAGGTACCAGGAACAATGTAGAAAACAGATGGGATACTTCAGTAGACAAAAGTAAAGTGTTATTCTTTGTATTGTGCATTTTTAAATGAAATATAATGTGACAATATTAATGACTATCTTCTCGGAGTTGCTTTCTTTTTTTAATTTGAAGAATTGTTTATATCTAGAATAATTTAATATAACGAAGGTCGGGGCAGAAACATATTTAATCAGATTTTCTGTACTTTGTTATCCTAAGAATGCTTTAATAAAAAAATATTTTTTACCGGTCTGACATTTGCCTTTAAAGAACCAACTGAAATGAATCAAAATACCAGGATGACGTGGCGAATAATGCATGACGTTTTCATTAAAGGGACAATAACATTCTTGCTGGCTTGGTAGCTCCAGAAAATAAATAATACCCTTATTCTAAGTACTAGATGTTTAAGTGTCCTACCTGTTGTGTAAATCCATTACAACCTATTTTACTTGTCCAGAGGGCTCCAAAATATTTTAAAATCCAAGTCACATTTGAAAAGGTTTACGTTA
Organism: Patella caerulea; assembly: GCA_036850965.1. NCBI lineage: Eukaryota > Metazoa > Mollusca > Gastropoda > Patellidae > Patella > Patella caerulea. Next base: position 32,006,794 of record JAZGQO010000008.1, read on the forward strand.
GACTTTTCAAATCAATTGGTTGAATTTTTCCAATTTTTCAAAATAGGTGTGTTTCATCATTTAATTGGAATATTCTAAAATAATACACTTGTTGACCAGAATGAAGATTGGGACATATTATTCATTTACAACAAGAGTGTTATTGGGGCTTTAAGTCCAAGTACAGGGGAGAATTTAGTATAGAACTTAGTACACATAATAAACAATAAAACTCGGTATTTATTTTGGTACGTAACTTAATAGTGCCTCGGGTAGCCACGGTTCTCAAGTTTTGGCGAAAATTACTGGATAATCTATCACATAAAAAACCAAACATTTGGTTACGCATTGGCAATGGAACCTTTTGGCTAAAGTTTCGGTAAGTGATAGATCTTATGAAGCCGGGCCGATTTTGCTAGATTCTATAAAGCGTGGTTGAAATATATCCCACAATTCACTGGGCACATCTATTATTAGAAACAAAATAGAGGCGAGGAATATATAGGATCGCGATGAAGAATTAAGAAGATTGTGAGAAGCCATACGTGTGATGCATGACGAGAGAAAATTACCATTTCAATTGAAACCTTTACAAACAAAATTTTTTTAAAGGGTGTCATCGTTGACAAGCGCGCCGTTTTGATCGATTCAGTACATGGTAACTTAAAAGACTGGATAATCCAGACAATGACATATTTTCCGTCAAATTGTGAGGACCCATCCAGACTAATATTCGTAGAATATTTGTATGGATGATAGAGACTACTTTCCGAGCACATTTTCCTACACGAGGCATGTCCGTCTTCATTAGTTCAGTTGGCGCGGGGTATGACGATAAACCCCATTTCATTAATAGAAAACACTATGTGTGAACAAACATTTCGATATCAACAAGGTCTATCTATTGGGGCGATATTTGAAATTTGGGTTTTAATTGTTGAAATTTGGGTTCTATGTAGCTTCATATTTCCTGTGCATATTTGTGTTTTGTCTTTAACGTATTTCCTGCATTATATACATTGTGTACTGTTTGTGTTACCTTTCTTTACCGGTTTTTGTTTTTAGCGATTTTCCTGAACTACATGCGGAGCCACGGTGGCTAAGTGGGTTAGATGTTGGCTCGCCAGCCAGCATGTCACAAGTTCACTTCCGGTGTTTGCCGCGAAATGTCATCGGGAATTTCTGCATGGTTTTCCATTGTTAGTGGCGCAGGACGAGTAGGGCGGAGGACCTGACAAGGACAGTTGTCTGGTAGTTCAAATGAGACGAAAAGCCGAGTCCATGTGTACATATTGACGTGCACGTAAAAGTTCACTTGAAGTTCGTGCAAAATTTCCTTCATAGCATGCCCACCTGCAATAGCAGAGTCGAAGCAGAACAGTAAGACTTTAAACCCCATTTCGTTTTCATTTTTTTTCCTGCATTGCACAAAGAGATTTGTATTTTCTCCAACACACCGTACGGTTTATGTTTTCATTAACAGTCTCCCTGCTTGCGCTATTAAGTACAACTACATCTTGATCAAAGAAAGATTCTCCCGTTGTAAATTACACTACAGTTTAGTTCGACTAATCGGGTTCACGACGGATAACCTTCTGGTCGCTATCAAACCGCTTTCAGTCATAGAAAAGACGGTTAAGACATAAATGATAGTATTTGTCAGTAATTTGATATCTTGAACAAAACAAATTAATACGATTTGGCGAAGCTTTCAATATGGTGTGTCCAAAACTTCTACCTGGATTCGCTACTTCAAACACGACAAGCCGATCACTGTCACCTTACCATTCAGTCAAGTTATAGTTTCAATATTCATTTGATTACAGTAAGACGATTTTACACATCACTCGGATAACTTCGTTTATTATCTTAACAATCTTCGTGGTCACCAAGGGCGTCTTTGACAAAAAATAGTTCATAAATTCAAATGAAAATAAAGACAATGTAAATAAACTTCATCAAAGAATCGTTAAAGATGCATTATGTAAGATTTAGCATCAGATCCAATTTTGTTACCACCTATAAAGTGATAATAATAGTGGAATGAATCGATCATTAAAGGGGTTAACCCCAACTCGTTTTTACCATTCGGTAAAATTATTACCTCCACTATGGGGACATAAAGACCAACATGGGTTTTTGTTATAGAGTCAACTTATAAGATTCTATCCTTAACTCTAGCGAAACATATGTCCACCACTCACACGGATGCTTTTAATCCAAGGAGAAAAGAAAAATGAAAAAAAATATTTCAAGATATCATGGATACCCGAGTCTTAAACATGCGCATCATACCTTAAGATACTCATATTCTGGAAAGTTGGCCTTCATGTCCATATGCCCGAAGTCATAAATTCAACGAACGGTAAAACTGAGTTGCTGTTTGCCTCTTTGTAGGTCGAATTTTTTCGTTATTATTATCCCCTTAATATTGGAACGGGTGGACTTAGATAGATAGATAGAGGGAGAGAAATGGGGTTTAACGTCCACTCGACACAAACCAGGTCATTTCGGGACCAACACATGGTTTAATTTGATTTCAATAATTTTCTTGCGCGTAGTGGTCTTTTGCCGTGGGAGGAAACAGGAGTGCCCGGAGGAAACCCACGAGATTGAGAAGGCGCCCCTATCTCCATGCCACCACATACGCTCACACCAGGGATCGAAACCACGTCTGCAAGCCAGAGGTCGAAGCGCGGCACTCTAGACCACTAGGCGTGAATAAATGTCTAAAAAATAGCTAGATGAAATTTGGAGCCAAACTAAAAACAAACGAATGGAAGTGGTAGATTAAAGCAAGATCAATCTTCATTAATCCAGTAGGTGCAGCCAGTAACACGTCTTGATTTGAATACACCGCTCATTGCATGGTGTTTTTCTTAAGTCCGCACACACATGAAAGCAAAACGAAGAATTTGTTAGCTAAGTGTTCTAGATTGAGTAACCATAATCAACCCGGTACACGACACCCACCACTAATATAACCCACTTGGGCTATGTTTTGATCCTAAATTAAAGAATCAAAATATAATTATGGAAATGGCTTAAAGTGCAACCGTTTGCTAGGCATGATATTCTAAGAACACTGCAATACTTAAAGGGACAATCCCGATAAGAACAGAGTCTCAAAAATTAAAGTCCGAGAGTTTATGAAATTTATGGACCAAAATATAGAGGCATGGTGTATTTATATTGTCTCAAAATTTCAGCTCAAAATATTGAGTCGTTTGGACGTGAACGCCAACACTGCTTATCCGGACAAGTAACCCTTTTAAGATTTCGGGTCAATTTTTTCATTGGGTGACCTGATAATCGATTCACATTTCTTGAGAGGTCTATACACTGAATGACCCATGTACTGTACTTGATAACAAAAGGTAAATTTCACCTACATATTATTTTTATAGAAAAAAGTTTGGTTTTATCCAGATACTGTATAATACAACTGTTTCCATTTTCCAGATGAAGACTGTCAGATTTAAGTTATTTACAAGTGTATCACAAATATCGTATTAGTTGGTCGGCCTTAGGTAATGGGTTTTAAGGGATTTTAACACAAAATTAAGCAGTTTTATTCCTCAGAAAGTTATCGGGATTGGCCCTTTAACGCAGTCTATCTATGATTTTGGTTTAATTGATCAAACTGTACTAGATCTATGATACATTTAGAACACTCTGAAATTTTCTCAACGAAAATCCGAGATGACTAACAGGTCTACACCGACTACAATGTTTTAATCATTACTTTAGTACACAGATCCTTTGAATGTTTATATTTGTATGGGGAAAAATAATTTCTACCTATTTATGGATTTTTACCAAGAAAAAAATCCGGTAATTGGAAAGGTTTGGGAGATATATACGTATGGCCGATCTTCAATTTTTATATGGCAGTTTAGTGGTGTGTATATGAACGTGTCGCTGATAAAGCACAGTGGTCAGTTACAGTGAACCATCAAAGACTATTTCTGCCTGAAATAGATGTTTTGTTATCGAGAGAGAATAATGAGGATTTAACTTTTATGAATTCTTAATATTATTGTTTTACTGTATTTAAAATGAATAAACCATCAATGCCTCTAACGATAGTTTTATAGCAGGTCGATTCTTCTCTTGTTGCCGATTGCCTGTCGATTTTCAGTTCTATAGATACGCCTTTGTTTTCATCCAAAGGTAATCGGTTTAACTTGAAGAAAGATAATAGAAAGTAATAGGATTAACTATATGACCGCGTGTGGTTAATCTTCCTGAATATTAAAACATGATTGATGAATCCGTTAAACATCAAAAGCTTAATCGACGACAAACGTCCAACTTAAGATATTTTTCTAATTAATTTTCACAAAAATAATTTGATCATTGCTTATTGTTTATCTGCAGGGGTTCAGTTAATACTATTCATGTTTTGTCGGGTAGTTTTCCTGTTAAATGTCCCAAAACTGCCAGAATAAAGGTTATATTTTTAATAACTTTTATTAAAAGACCATTTTGTTCCACAAATGATCAAAATCGATTAATTAATTTGAATCAATTATGTTACAGCCACCTAAAGTTTACATTGGTTTCAATTTGTTTTCTTCTCGTTTTCCTAACTGAGTAATATTATTAATAATTCTTCAATCCTGCACAAATCCCCCAATTCTTCAGGAAGCTTTTGGTAATACTCGTATGTACTAAATGTTATGATAACAAACAGTTTTTACATTAAAATGGTACAATATTTGACAGTCGAGATATATTTGGAACATCTGGCTAGTTGTGCCCTGAAGACGTTCTGAACAATTTTACAGTTTGGTGTGATTAAAGCGACTGCTAAAGATTCTGCTTGACATTACAGTTGATACCAATGCCATAAATACATCAAAAAGAATACAGAAGTTTTAATAATGAGATGGAGGGCAGTGACTACAGTCACAACGCTTGAAGGTATGAACATCGTGCTCGGGGGTGATACGCTCTCATGATCGAAATATAACAGATGAGACCGATCCTATTACTTTATTAAAACTTCATTATGGCTACTGTTGCTATAAAATGCCTGATTTTTGGTTAGAAATTTTGATTAAACAAAGAAAAACTATAGTTTATTAATCTTCTTAATCGGAATTAAAGATTCTAAAGAAGCAATTTTATTGGTTAAATGCTTTATTAATACTAAATGGCAGTCTTTAAGACCCTACCGACTTTCACCTACCACCTTCCTTTAAAACTACGCCACCTTCCTTTCGGAGTAAATGAATTGAGCTAATGCAAACAATATCTATTTAAAATACAAGTTAACATGAGATTTTGTGCCTGTATGAAATGTTAATATACTTTTGCTGAAGCTATTGAAGGGTGTAAGTAATTGCGATGACGACGTCGGCGAAAATGATTATGAGGATGATAGACTTCATCGTCGTCTTCGTCATCATCATTAAATTCATTTAAAGAAAAAAACATAGATGACAGTATCAAAATGTAATATTCAGGCGCGGATCCAGGGGGCGGGGGGGGGGGCAGGGGACCGTGCCCCACCCCCTCAGCCCCAGTGACATAGTTGCAACGTATTATCCTTTGCTACAATGTATGCCCCCCCACTCCCGGAAAAAAATCTTGGATCCGGGCCTGATACTATCTTACATTATTCCTATCGCCATTCCCTACGGGAATAGTGTTCAGGTGTAGCCGATATTTCTGTCAAATCAAAGGAAGCATTTAAAATCTAGCATCTTTATTAAATAGTTTGCTTGGTTACCTAAAAGAGTCTAATTCAATGAGTCCTTTATTTAGATTTAGATACACGTTAAGCTTTTTTAGTTACATACAAAGGAAGGGAAATGGCCGCTCTAAAGATCTTTCTGCATCGTTACGCAATTACGTTGGTTGTGTAAAGCGTGTTTAGTTTGTGTGATGGTGAAACCTCCTGCTTCGATGAATTGTTATGTTGTGATGATTAAAATCTTTTCACTTATTAATTTTTTTTCCTTTCATATGTCAGTAGTTTTGTGAATTTTCATTTAATTATAAATGTCGCCAATAGTTAAGCACACACGAACTGTTGTTTTTCACAGAAAAACTGTATGCCACACTCGTCACGGATTCTGCCAGATACGGTTATTACTTAAATATTCAAACATGGCGCTGGCAAGCAAATGTTAATTTTCTTTTGTGCGCCAAAAAGTGAATATATGTATGCAAATGACTGAATAGTACCTTTTTTTTGCATTCGAGATGTTTAGAAACTGAAACTGTATGTAGTGCTCATCGAATTCTTTGACGAAATTTAACCTTTACTATTGCGCCTCGTAAAAATAAATGATTTAAAACAAAATCCAGAAGTATAACAGAATATAGTTACTTATGATTTTGCATGAATTGATACAAAAGTTAAATTAAGGGAGAAATGCCATTTTTCACAGGGTCTCGTGGAGTTTAACATGTAAATTACACACAAATAGTGCACAATTTACGAATTCTCAGCTACTAGAATATTTGATACGTGTTCCAAGAACACGTTTATAATTTCTGAAAACAGCAAGGGGGTAATGTGACATGAAACGTTGTAATAAATAGCGACACAGTACAGTACCACGACCACCACCATTAATAGAAGGCTCGATCTTGCTTTAACTTCGTACCCCCTATAAAACCTTTCACGTAATACCTCACATATTCCGGCACTAATTTCGATTGTGCTGGAGAGCCAATCAGATTCCCCAATCATCGTGAATACCCAGTCTCGCTCTTCCATGCTAAAATATCGACCTGTGATAATCGACGTTCAAGGTTTCTGTGGGGGTCGCCATGTTTGATTTGTGTGTGTTTGTGTCACATCCTTTGTTTTGACGCTATTTTTGACGTGTCTGCGTTTAAAGGAGATAACGTAACTATATGTTCGGGATTTACAGTGGGTGAAAGTGGTATCATCAGGCATATATGTTTACCCGAGAGTAGATATAGAAATATGTCATGTAGAGGAATATCACAGAATGACTTGATATGTCTGCAAAATTACCCAAAATCTGAATTTCATATCTATTTGTCTAAAAGCAGTTTCTGAGAAATAAATGAAATGTAAAATAGAACAAACATTAAGATACGCCCTCGTGAAACGGCAATAATAACCCAAACACAAGCGACCGTGTTGCACTACACATAATACATAATTCTGGCATATAGTAACTGGGCAAGGTTAGATTATATGGCCTGTTGCTTCTCTAATCTATTGGAATAATATTGAACTTTTGAAACACATGTCGGTTCAAATTCCACCAGTGCTGAAGACACTAATACCCCCCCCTCTCTCTCTCCACCCCCCTCTCTCTTTCTATCCCTCTCCGTCCGTCTCAAGCGAATGATGCAATCATAAATGTAAGTAAAAAATATCAGTGATTGTAATCCCGCCCGCCTGTCTTGTGGTCTTGTGTATGCCCCGTTCAATTTCTACATGCTACTGAAACGATTTACAATATTTCACTACTATCTACACTGCTGTGAAACTATAAAAATAAGTATTTCATTTTGGCGTGTATTTGGAGTAAGGAAAGTATTTATTTAGATATAATAAAAAAAAAGATGAAAGGCAATCTAAATCACATAAATTCATATACTACCGCAAATCATTTACCGGAATCGTCCTGATAGTATAATAATAACAATAACTAAAGAATATAAAAACTTACATTTGTATCAGTTGAAAGGAATATTTCCTATGTGAAATAAATATATCCCTAAACACCGTTTAATTCTACAAATCACTAGTTATTTTATATACATCTGATTCATCTAATGTGTATTCTATATCTTTATTAGTTTCCCATGTGTTTCCTATATATAAATATTAGCCATAATTGAGAGCGAAAATAGGCTTTAATTTCAGATCACCTGTAATCAAAAATAGCTATAATTATACCGTGTGTGATTTTTATATCGTCGATATAATGTCGATATATTTTTTTTAAAAGATTCAATACATCTAAGCCGAATATTTATAATTCTAATTTCTTTAACAATGGAAGGGTAACGGTGAACTAAATAGGGTTCAAGGGAGAGCAGATTGTCTCCACGTGCATAACACCACAGGTGGCTCGCGTGGGAAATCCCTTTAATGGATTCGCTTCACTTCATTTGTTGACAAACTGTTCAGGACACGATTTTCGGCTTCACAAAATATCGTTTCAATTCTAGTGAATTAATAGAGTAAATTTACACACATATAAGATGATTGTTGTGTTTCTGGGGTTCACGAAGTAAATGATAAAAATGAACAATATGTATTGTAGTGAGGGATCATTATGCTAATTCAAATAAAGGACTGCAGGGTTAAATTGTAGGGGAAATGGGGGCCTTTTTACTAGTCAAGATATTTGAGTCACACAAAGTTATTTGGATGTATTAAATTGTAAAAATAGCCAGTCATCCTTGTTATTTTTGTAAGTTTTATAGGCAATGTTTGGTGCTTAAAGTAGCCAAGATTCCAACTCAATATCAACAAAGTCTTCGAAAATGAAATGAATTACATGTATTTGTCAATTTAAATCAACATTGATGTCATGATCTTACCGTGTTTCAGCGCCATTTGTAACAAGGGACTCGAAAAGCGAGGCTAGACATATTTTACAAGTCATGCAAAACGGCGACGTATATTCTTATACGCAGAGCATGCGCAATAAATACTATTGGTGTAGGTTGGAATAACGAGACGCTGGAGATTGTCATTCGATTAAAACTTCCGGTGCATTAGAACTGATTAGAAATTACAGTAAAACAGAACTTGATTGAATGTAAATCAGTTTATATACATTTATATTACATTATTATATACGTTGCAAACCATTTGTGTCAATTGTCCATGTTCCAAATACAGTATTAGTGATTTAGCTCCTATAAAGTTGACCATTGCCATATAACAGAACACAATTTTTATGGGAAACAATCACTGCCATAAGCAAAAAATATATTTTTTGATAAATTCTAGATCCCATGCAAGATTTAAGGGTTAGATAATTCAAATCAATCATGAAATATATAAATATTGGACCAAGTACCTATGAGTAGATTTCATTTCTTTGTCTGGTAATATAATAGTAATTATAATACATGTAGTTATCTCGTTCAGGTGAAAGACAATTAAAACACAAGTACTGGTTTACCGATCAATGACTTAGAGAGATTTACCTGTGAATTTGTTTGTAATTGATCGCCATGGGCAGTCTGTTATTAGACATACATCATTCTGACTCTAACCATCTGGGACCAATAGTAGAATCAAACAAGATAGTTAGCTAAAGACGTTTAAAAGACAATCAAGTATTCATCAAACACATCTCTATTGAATTCTATATCAGCATCAGGTGCGATTTACCAAACTTAAGAATTAAAAAAAATCTCATTCTTACTTTACTTTGATTCTTTACCTTATTACTAAATTTAACACTCATCGAAAACGTGCTTAATGTTGTCTTAAGTGTTCAACTAGAGTTTACTAAGGTAGCTGATTACAATAGCTCTATATAACTACTGCACGCCCAAGGCTGCGTCTTTATAACTAGAATTTTTTATTGATAAATTTACATTGATGGGTCATTAGTAAAAACAAAAATTAACAAAACTCGAATACCAATTTAGAGAACAATCTATAAGTAAATATGATCATTGATCGGAGAAAAATATTCATTAAAGTATTTAAATTAAATTTATTACTGAACATAATTTAAATTTGTATTGCATATTTTTGGTTGATAGGGTGAATTAATTTTGTAAACGTAGATTTTTCCCTTGCAAGTATATGTTGTTCGAATTTAACACAATAAAAATATTTTATCATTTCAAGATTTATTATGCATAAACGATTCTGGTATAATAAGAAAATCAACTACTCATACGGGATAAAAATGTTCAGTTGATTGAGTTAATGTCGATATGAATCCATGAATATTTGATAAAAATCAGTCTAACTCACACAAATTGTCGCTTTATTAAATTGAATTACACCGAAACGTATAAAACAAACCTTTCTAGATATCTGATAGTTTTGGCTTACTAATTAGATCTATCAGGCAAGCATGGAAATATTTCAATAGTCCCTATAGCTTTCAGCATATTTTATGAGTTAATGTCAATTTATCACAGAGCATCATAGCGAAATAATTAATTGAATTTAATGGATACATTGTCATGGTTTTGACTGTGCTTTTAGGTGGAGCAGTTATAAAAATGATTTGTGATGCATAGCTATATAATATTATCATTAATAACGTTTTTAGTATATAAATAAAATAAAAGTGCTACGGGTTAAGTTAAAGCTAATAATTGAATTTTGATAAATTAATTGTCAAAGCATGGCGATAGTAATAGACAATTATAACACAAGAATAATAAATGACGCGTAAGCTAATAGTCGAGATCAATCCAATCTATAATGATAGACCAAAAAAGTGGATATTATAAGCGTTTTGACAATCACGTCTACTTCTAAGCGACAGACGAGACTGTACAACTTACCTGAAATCGAACCAAAGCCTGTGATATTGATTTTAAATAATCTAATCGTGGAATTAATTTCGTATCAAAACAACCAAAACAAATAAGAAACCAAAACGCCTCAGGAACTTTCATTTCTAAACGCACCCTGCGCTTGCACTACCTCCTTTCAATATTGACAAGGATATGGGATTATCAATTTCAAATAATATATTATTCAAATTACCCCAGACACGCCTAATTATCCAAATTTCAGACACGGCCCAACTTTGAGTAACATTAATGACGATAATTTGTTAAAATAAAGAGAAAACATCAAAAAAAAAAAAAAAAAAAAAAAAAAAAAAAAAAGGGTAATTTTGGTAAACATAATATTCTAATACAGCCAGTGTTGCTATGGGTTATGCAATAAATCCAAGCGTGTCTGATTTAACAATTCCAACAAACCCATACATACGCATGCTTTTAAATTCAATAATCGCAAAACTCTAATCACTTTTGTGGAATTTGCATTTTTTTCCCCCGTTTCAGACACAAAAATAAACAAAGCAAAACAATGACATTTGTCTTGTTTTATCTTAAAGAAGACTCGGGGCTATCATTTACACTACATTGATTCTAATTTAGGTTGAGGCGAGGATATTAATCATTAGCAATGTGATCAGACAATTTAAAGGTCATCATTGCAAGTCGATAAGGTGATACAGGAGCTAGGATAACAAACAACTAATTAACGGATATACACAAATAATTAATAATACTCAATACCTTATATGCAAGTTTTCTTGTTCGGAACAATGGGCGGATCCACTTAGAGACTTTACCTCCTGTGCATGGATTTCATTAATCCATTTTATCAGTGGGAACAAAGCAGTGAACCAAGAGAAGACCCATTAGTTGGACAAGCCACAATACTCCGTGCCACATATAAACGGGGAATCGAAACCACGCCACTTGACTCAATGCTAGACCTTATGATCCAAATCGCGCACTTTAACCGTTAGAGCACCCCCCTCCATACAGAACGAAGGGTATTGTATGGTTACATAATTAATAGTTGATTTTGTTTTGTTTTGTTTTGAATCGACGTGGCAGTGAACAAATGATATTGTGATGCGTCAAAATTATTCCATATATTTATGCAAGTGTTGAGGCGTAATTGACATAATTTTGTATGGCAGGCTCGTACTATAAAATCTTGTAGTTGATATTTATTAAAATGTAAGCACCACGAAAAACGTAGAATTCACAGACAATGTTATTACCTGTAACAATCTGGTTAAAATACCAATTTATATTTCGATTCTTTTTTTTATACGTTCAATGGCCTACACTACATGAAAACCTGACAAGTTATAGTGGGTGTTCACGTCAGGGGTGAAACGAGAGGCTTTTGATCCTCTGACGTTGTTTACGACCGTCCCGTACATTAAAAGGTCAACAGTTCGGCGTAACAGACCATTTCGTTGGCTAATCCCTCACACCACCTAGAACACGTTAATGATGACAACTCTTCCAGATTCTAGTGTAGTAAACATAAGTAAAACAAAATTTTGCACAATAAAAAGAAAACGAAATAAGGTCTATTTTTAAATCAGATTGTATACTATAAGTAATAAATCCAGTTCGACGTTTTACAAAGTACATGCAGATAATTGAGACTAGCATTAATACCAAGTGTCATATAATACAATAAGACTCGTTTAAATATTGAATATGATGGTATGTTTTCGAGTAAGAAAACGTCTAAGTCTAATTCCCATCACTTTCTTTTTCATACCACGACAGTTAATAATTACTGAAAATATACATATGGCTCTTTATGACAAAGGTGATGGTGTGTCAAAATGAAACGGCACCATATACGATAAATTCTGGCGCGCTAGTCTGGAGGTCGCAGGTTCGCTACCGGTGTTGCCCGGGCAAGTTTATCCAGATTTTTTGGCGTGGTTCCACCTTATCAGTGGTACATGGCGGAGAGTTGACAAGATGGGAAATCAAAAAGACGTCCACGTAAATAATTCGTTGGCAGTTGGAATTTGATATAAGAGTAGGTCATAACCCTGTCGGAGAAGAATAGATGGACGTTAAACCACATTTCATTTCATTTGTGTTCTCGTTGCAATAGAATCTGAATGACTTGTACGATAAGCTTTAAACAAAATGTGTTTTTAAATCCGATTTACCCCACCCTTTTACCGATTTAACTAATTTTAAAGCATCCGCTTCAGGTAATTATTAATGCATCATCAGGCAATATATCTCTTAGTTCTTAATGACCTGTGACATTACAATATTCATTAAACCAACTCGTTCAATGATAAATAGACAGAACACCACCAACTACAAGACAAGTAAGACTGCAAACTTACAGATTGTCTCGCTCTTTTCCAATAGATAACCTTTTATTTCGATTAACAAGGAATACCGGTATTAAAATGAACGACAGCCTCTCACCACTACTCTGACATTTTCCTGTTATCTGATCATTTGTGTAAATACCAACCAACGACTTTAATTTTGTAATGGCCACTAAAATTAACTCCGACTTAAGAGTTTGAACGCGTCTGAGTCAATTTAAAGCCTACGTGCACGTGTTTATTTAAGTGTGTACGACGTTCAGGCATCTGTTCTGTTTTGTACATTTCGTTTAAATTGGTGATTTTGGCAAAGTTAACATTTAACAGATGGTCACCCATTTTAAATAAGACGAAGGAATAGACATGATTATTTAATATTTATAATAACACAACGGAAAATGTTACATGAATTAATTCTTCGAAAGAATACACGTTTTCTTGTGTGCGTTTCAACAGATAAGGTTGACTATATTTTAGTAATATTTAATAGGTACTATATCCAGAAACGCCCTACTATTCCGTTCCGAACTGGGCTAATGAAGGCGGACATACGTCATACAGTGTGCTGCAAAAGAAATTTTTCCCGACAGCGGCACTACGGCCTACATTTATATCGAATTCCAACCGTGAAGGGATTTTTTACGTGCACGCCAATGTGCCTCGGTTTTTCGTCTCATCCGAACGACTAGACAGCTGTCATCACTGGCAAGGAGGAACTGGCTAACGAGCCAGCGTCTTTTTTTCCCACTTAACCACTGTGATCCCCCAGAAACAAAGCAAACGACAACAGTGGAAAAGGGATACAATAAGGCAGCCTTATTACACTTCTCTGGGAACTTTAACTTTATCTAAAGAATTTAACAATACAAACGATTTCCATGTTAAACGGAAACTATTTGATTACTTTTTGCCAAAGAATACATTTTAGTTGTCCTGTTAAATCTATATCGCCCTTAAATTATTAACATAATATTTCTATTACAATAGTCTCCACATGCGAAGTATCATTTTTAATAAATATTCATTGTCTAAAAACAAAAGATAAAAGGCAATTCAGAAGTCATATTTATTCACCATTTGCATTAAGGAAAAGTAATTCAGACAAACAAAATTAATGTTGATGCCGTATTTTTATTAGCTCATTAGATTGAACTTTTATATCGGCAAACGAAATTTTTCTGTTTGAGATGTCGCATGTCGAATTTCAAAGTGTTATAATATTATGTTAAATATGACCATAGTTTGAATCCAATGGCGTGTTGTTATTTAATGTAATACATGTACATTATTTATCTTGCAAAACAAAAGAAACGTCGGATTTAAAACAAAACCGAGTTTCATACAAATCAAAGAAGTCGTGATATTTTTATTACTTATACTTTTGGGGCTTGAAAATAGTCCCCCAAAAAGATACGTGAAGAAACACAGAGAAATTTTTACCAAGACAGTAAATGCATTTTACCGTCACATATGGCACCAGCCGGCTATCACATGACCACACGTGCGTACAAGGATGCGCACGTGTGCGTCTGTCATAGTACGATTGTCGTTATTTGTTTTATCAAAACATACACTTTGGATAATGTGTCGGATGAGAGAAAAGATTTTGAATGTGTTAAATGGTACGGTAGATGGGGTTTTATAGTGTGATTACTATTAAAAAAAGAATAAAGCATTTTATGTTGTAACATGATTGTGGCGTGAGGATTAGGCTTAGACTTAAATGCTGAATACCAGAACTTGTTTTCCACTATAACGGTTAAGCCCCTCGATAATTTTGCCCACGCCAGAAATGTCAAAAAAGAGATATATGTTCAAAATTAAGTCTCAAATGTTAGTTTTCTCTCCAATGTTTCGTCATTGTTTTGGATACATGTATTATTGATGCATCTGGATATGAAATAGGTATCATAATTTTGGCTCTCTCTATAACTCGTCCTTCGACCTCTGTGACTAACCGGAAAGGCATAGTGTTTACTATAGAAGTCCTGGGGTTGGCGAAATTAAATTTAACAAATTATCACACTATCATACAAGAGTATTACACATTCTGGTATATAGTGGCTTCCTGTGTAAGAAAAGCTAAAATTGTCAACCCCTTTGCAATAAATAATGAATTCGCAGGTTTTCAATGACACTGGCAGTAGACTAATTTATAACCATAAATACTATTTTGATGGATTATATATTTCACAATTTTCCTAATTATTTTCTGCAGTTATAAGGCGTTAACGTCCATCCCCGACACAAATTAGCTCATTTTGGGAGTAACCTCGGACGGAAAACGGAGGACTTGGACAAAACTCATTACGATGAGAAGGTGAATCTTTGTAATAATGAATACATTATATATATATATATAGCTGTTAATTAAATCCACGTTATTTGACTTTGCGACCTGATGATCTAAAACACTCCATCTCCACCCACCCCTACCGAGATACCGAGAAAAGTAGGAAGATAATCCCTACGTCATTTCATTGTTGTTACATTTCACAACTTAATATGTTATCAAATATCCTGATTCGATTTATTTTTCCTTTTAAATATATCTTGCACAATGATACGACATAAAAACAAAATCTGTTTAGAAAAAAAATAATCTATTTTGAATTGAATATATCTTTTCTTTAAATGAAATAAAAATCCTGTCATAATCAAATCTACTAGCTCGCTATACGATCACATTATGATGTAGTATAGCCCGATCAAATTGGTATTCCGTTCTCGGCTTACTCAACGCGACAGCCGAAATCAAATTTCCGCCTTAAATCCTCATCGAAACCGTTAATAATCTCGAACCATACATAATCAATCGTTAGCATCGCCACCAGACGAGCGAATGAATTAAATGCATCTTGAACATTCAGCGTTCTCGGCGTTTGCCCTATAACTGTAATTTTGTCTGCTCGCGGTGGAAATTAAGTGAGTAAAAGTGGATTAGAGTAAATCTCGATGACGGGGCTAGTGTTAACAGGGTCGGCTGATTTGTTTCGCTTAATTCTCCAATTCTATTACATTGTTAAATTTGCTTAATTCCTTTTTGATTACCTCGTGATAACGTCGTGGTAAGAATGGAAATGACAGATCTCTTGAGCATGGACTGGTATGAGAGAAGTGACGCGCTTCTGATCCATGTTGTAAATATCACAAATAAGACATTTGATTACAAAAGTACAAAACAAAGAGTGAGCTATATGAACCTTCCCCAAGAATAAGAGATTGCATAGGGTATTCTAGTCGCCAGTAACCACAGCCAGCTTCTGACAGGATAATTGTTTAACGGGATGGAGCAATTTGGATGTTGGAAGACAGATTGCCTCCAAAATATTTACTATCACCTTCCACATCCCCATCATAACCAACACCCTCGTCCTCTTCCTAATCAGTATCTTCGTCCTCATCATATCAACATCCCCATAAATCAATGCCCTTTGATCATTGTCATCACACGAGAGAGAGATAGAGAGAGGGAGGGGTGTAACGTCCATTCGACACTGACTAGGTCATTTCGGGACTGATCTATATGGTTTAATTTTATGTCAATAATTCACTTGCGCATAGGCGTCTTTAGCAGTGGGGGACCCAGAGAAAACCCACGAGTTTGTGCAGGTGACCCTACTCCTTGGTAATCGAAATCACGCTTTTCACTCAATGGCAGCCCTTGTTTTGTATTTGATGGTTATTCCCGAAAAGTATCGTTATTCATTGCAATTATCGTCTTTTTAGTCATTCACCTTTTTACTTCTGTTAAGATATTGACTCTTAGCTAAATTTGCAAAGAAATTTGATTCTAGTACTTAAGAGTACCATGTCTAGACAGACACTTTACCACTAATACACGGTGTCATAATTTCTCTGGCGTTAATCGGTTTGTAATTGTACTTTAAAAGTGACGACCTTGTAAAATGCAGGATAAAATTACCTCGTCTATAACATCATTCACATTCATTTCAGTCATACGATGTTCATTTACGTCCCCGGGTATCGTTTTATTTTGGAAAATGCAAATGCATTTTGTAACGATGGCCAACATTAGAGGAAAATGTCTCAGATATCACTCTTGAGAACTTTCTGCCAAAAACATTCAGGATTTAATGCTTTATGTTAAAGCAAAAGACATGTTCGTCACCTATTCTTGTTAAAAATCTGTAAACGCCGAATGTTAAATAATGAAATAACCGATAACAGAATTTACGAAATACACGGAAAATCAGATTATTGACAAGTTACTAAAGCAAGTTTAAGATTGCTCTAATGGAAAGCTATGAATATTCATTAAGAAAATTGAACAGGTTGTTACGTTGTTGTTCTATCACAGAGATTGTGTTGTGTTTTTTTTATTTATTTATAATTAGAAGTATAATAATTTATGCCAAAGAATAAATGAATAGCTTTAATAATTAAACACAATTGCGTCGCAGTTGATGTTTTACTTTACCTAATTTTCGAGCTAATTTTATGAAATTAGGATGCCGATGTTTTATTACGATATCTGAAAACAATGTCAGCAGCCAGCACAGGAACGTTTTATCACTAAATTTTTCCAATTGATTGACAATTTAACGTAAAAATGTATAATCGAGACTTTGTTGATTATAAAACCAACATAGTAATGATGACCCAGGCTAGCAGAAAATTAATTCGTCAGTATCTTGGTTCAGATTAAAGTAATTTGGCTGAAATATTCAACATTTTCTGTTTACAGGACTATCTTATTTTAACTATTATATAGATAATCGTTAGTTCTTTATCTAATAGGGGTTGGGATGGCCTAGTGGTCTAGAGTACCGCGCTTCGACCTCTAGCTGGCCGGTCACCTCTGGCTTGCGGCTGTGCTTTCGAGTCCTGGTTTGAGCGTATGTGGCATGGAGATAGGGGCGCCTTCTCAACCGCGTGGGTTTCCTTCGGGCACTCCGGTTTCCTCCCACTGCTAAAGACCCCTACGCGCAAGCGAATTATTGAAATAAAATGAAACCATATGTTAGTCCCAAAATGACCTAGTTTGTGTCGAGTGGACGTCAAACCCCATTTCTCTCTCTCTCTCTCTCTCTCTCTCTCTATCTCTATCTCTCTCTCTCTCTCTCTCGCTTTATCTAATCTTACCTAATCAGCGAAAATTTTTTCTTGTTCCTGTTGAAATTTGTAAGTTGGATTATCCAATTGTTTTCGTTGTAGATGGATTGGGAACCCATGTTTCAGTGACGGCGTTTCAAATATCAATCATAATATACCACCCCATTCTTAAGCTTCGAGTTTCGAGGAGGAGAAGTCATTTCCTACCGCCCCAAAGCACCCCTGCTTATAGCTAACCGTAGCCATAGCTTTCAGAAACCAAACCTCTTTATAGCAGATAACATTGTTGTCTTTCATAGTAAACAGCTATATGGTTAGCTATTTCATCTTCTCAAATGCATAAGGTTGGAATCTTTTAACCCATTCGACATTTTGAATCCAATACGATTAGTTTAAATGATTAAATCCCAGGATCACTACAGGTGTCAATTAATTCAATCCCAAAATAAACTGATTTAAATTCCTAAATATATACATCAAGGATACAATAGAAGACGAATATTAACGAGCAACGTCTTTGAATCTCTGGCTATTTTCATTGCCTCACACTTTAACGAGAGCAACCTATTTGGGACGAAATCCCGTAATACTACAATCCTCAGTTTTTGATCCGAATGTTTTGCTGTTTGGATATGAAAATAACCCTACCCCCCATTCAAAATTTTGATATATCAATGTAATAAAATTATGTTTAACTTTCTACTTCTTGGGGGGGGGCGGTCTCTTAGTGGTTAAGACGCAGGCTGGAGGTTGAGGGTCGCTCCCGGTGTTAGGCGTGAAAATTCATCGGGCTTTTCCGGCGTGGTCCCCCCCCCTTGTCAGTAATGCAAGAAGAAGGGCCTGGCAAGGACAGTTGTCTAGTTGTTCGAATGGGACGAAAATCACGATCTCTGTACACATGGCGTGCTCGTAGAAGATCCCTGGCATTCGATATAAGAGTTCGGGCAAAATTTCTCTCATAGCACGCTATATGACAATGGCCGTCTTCATTAGCCCAGTCAGAGCAGAACAGTAGAACATTAAACCCAATTTCTATTCATTTTCCTAGTTCTGTGCACGAAACGGACTTAGTTGGTTGTAAAGGATATTTCTCGTCAGACAGATGTGTTTCTCACTACCTTACATCGAGTTCGGTTTTATGTCTCATCCGATTCCGAACGACTTGGCTGTAAAATGCAGAGCAACTTTCTTGGTCAACGCAGGACTTAGCCAATGAGCACTATACTCCCCGAGACACCGTGTGTGCGGGATAGCTTTATTTAACGTCCGCTTCCACTGAAAGACACCTTTCTTTTACTTAAGCTGGTGGTTTAACTTTCGGTTCCACATAAGTGATATCGCACCGTGCCGGCTCTTATTTTATACATAGATATGCGTGCACTTTACGGCCGTGCGGGGGCTGAATGGCTGTACGCGACAAGGAGTAGGGTTTTCTCCGGGTCCTCTGGTTTTCTCCCATAGCTAAAGAACCCTACGCGAAAGCGAATTTTTGAAATAATATTAAACCATTTGTAAGTCCCAAATAATATTAAACCATTTGTGGCAAGCGGATCATAAACCCCATTCCACCCACCCACCCTCTCTCTCTCTCTCCCTCTCTCTCTCTCCCTCTCTCTCTCTCTCTCTCTCTCTCTCTTTAAAACAGTGCGTTGTCAAGGATCCGACCGCATCTTACAAATTATTCACATGGTTCCATTAAAAGTTTCACTGTGTCTAATAATATAAGAAATCTCTATGATGATCAAGTGAATATATAATTAAATCAATCTAGAATGATTGTATACCGGTAATTGATACTATTTCTATAAGCAGCACCCGGATAATGGTAATCATATCATCAAATATTCAAATAGCCTCTTTGTTACAGATTTTTATCAATTTTATTTCAATTTTTATTCTGGATTTTATTGTGCTATTTACTGCTTCTCGTCTTAAATATTTAATCTTTTTATTATCTACCACTAATATCTCGATGAATGACAAAAATACCAACTCTTTTGGTGTTTGTCGTGAAATAATTAACATTCTAGATCTACTTTCATATAATAAAATTTCTGACATCTGACTTAATAATTGATATATTTACCATTTTCTGGTATTTTATACCATGCATAGAAATATTATTATATGGAGTCCCTCAGGGGGACGTTCCACTTCGCTTACTCTTCATGAAGTGTGCAAATTAATACACTTATTAAGTATTCATGACTTCTGTTCTTTTGTATTTTTCCCAACTAAAACTGTTTTATGTTTTTATAAATAAATATTGGTATATGATAGCCATCTGATGAAACAGAAAGCAAAATGAGTAGGTTTAAGGAAGTTGATACGATATAGTTAGCCATGTTGTTGATGTATGTATTTAATCCTTAAATAATATTAAACAATGGTCTGAAAAGAACTGAATGAGATTTTCATCATTTCACTTAGTAGGTCATAAAGTAGGTCAATAAAACATGGAAAAGGTCAGAAGTTGCTGTTTGACACAACACAGTCGTGCCCGAGGTGCACTATTCGTTAGTGCATGTATAAGAACCATGGCGGAAATATCTGACCCCGGACAAATTTTACACCATAAAACCCCGCATGCTTTGTACAGAAAAGTAAGAAGTTAGAGCCCATTTCATCTCTTATTTTATATAGTAGTTTTTGATAATCGTACAATGGAATTTTGACATTAAAGATGCTTTACCGCGCTCAAACTGTGTGATTTAATGATTTATTTGGACTAAAAACATATTGAAACTCATTAAACTATCAAAACTTTGCTTCATATACTTCTCAAAACTTGGTATTCGCGGGAAGATACACGAAGCAGGAGTGGGGGTATATATTTTTCAGAATGTGCTCGTCATTACTTACTGTTCATTCACCATGCATAATGTGGCCTAAGGAATAACTGCCGCTATACCTCAGTCAAGCGCCACGGTTTTTTTCGGGTAATCCAGTATATTTCTATCAAGATTAGACTTCTTTAATTTCCATATATATACCAAATTTTCCATACTTTTATTAGAAATAACCGTACCGTTTTCCGAATTTTCAACTGTGAAAGATTCGTTTACGAAACACCAATGTGTACCTCGAGTGGATCTAGCTCGTTACGGCAAAAAGAGATTAAGGCCATCTTCAGATTTCGTCAAGGTCACAAGATGTAAGCAGGGCTAGCTATAACCCTACCCTTAACCTAAGACCTAAGCCTAAATCTTACCTCATTCCTCGGCAACAATCACGTACCATGTTTACATCTCGTGACCATGACGAAATTTGCAGGTGGCCTTTAGATTTAGACCTGACCTAGGCTTGGAAAATAACCGGGGTTCTTCTATGCCCACACAATAAAGCAAAATACAAAAAAGTTATAATAAGACTTTGTGAAAGGGAAGTAGGAATTAAGCCCACCTTTGACCACGAAACTAGGCGTGTTCTCTTAATTTATGATCAGTAGGGATCGTCTGTAATAATGAGCAGTACTGTTGTCGATTGCGATGTCGCCAATGTCGAATTTGGTATCTGAGCGCCAATGCTGCCTTATAACGCCTTTCTCGACATAATACCTGTTAACGTGTTAAAGTTGGGAGCGAAGATAATGTCAACATCAAGAATTTCTTTTGCAAGCCAAAGACGGAATCAAAGATTTTCACGGTATGACGAAACGCCTCTTAGACATCCTTACAGTTCCGCTGTAGAACTGTAATAATCCGGTGAATTTCGTTCATATTTTTTAGTTTACTGATTCCTGTGGTATAAACTTTTTAATCGGACCCATGCAAATTGTTTCGCTTGAATGTGCTGTTGTGGGATCTTAGCTGATCTTATACTTACACCGATGACTTTTCTGCTGGACGTGTCCTTTACATTTACACTTTAACGTAATTGTGATCATTTCACTATGACAAGGGACAAAATATTGAATGTCACTTACATTCCAATTTAAGGTATTGTTTTGGGTACTTTATCAAACTGGACATTCAGCAGCCAATTTTTTTTTCTTCAGAAGCGCCACCAACACCAAGAAAACCCAATGAAATCACCTTTGTATATTTATCTAATGTATTATATATATATCTTTATACAACAAAGAAATATCACCAACTAAAATTTTCATCATTCTAGACAGTGCTTATGTGGAGACTTAAAATCTCCCTCAAATTCTTAAACCTAACTCAAGACCTTTACCCTAACCCACAACAATCACGTGTCAAAACCCTGTTTACATCTCGTATAAATTACAATGTTCCCTACTCAAGCCAAGCTGAAATATTCCGTGTCGAACGATATTTAACGGACGACATGACTGGTTTCCGAACAAATGAAGTCCAACATCTGCTTCTTCGAAGGATAATATCGAACAAAGCAACCGCACTACCATTTATCGTTTTTTTTAGAACGCTTTATTTTCAGAATAGGGGAGGTAACTCTACTTTGCAATCCCAATCTCGGTGACTTCTTTGTAAATTTCATCTTTACAAACACGTTGCAACCGGATTGACCGGCTCGATCTTTTTAAATACTAAGAGCGTGTGTGTGGGTGTGCTCGGTGTGTGTCTGGGGAGGGGGGTACCCAATAACATGCCTGTTCAGTTTATCTCCTGATTATTTTGACCCAGACTTATGGATGCTCACCAAAATTTGACAGAAAATGCTGTTATATTTCGTGACTTACTATGTTGAATCACCAAACACACAAGTAGACGAGCTGTTTAAGCGACGTGTTGATAGTTTGGTAGCTGTATAATAAAGTGAGGTGTTTTACATCAGTTACGTCACACTATTCACGTGACCAGTAGAAAACCCCTCATTTACAACAATGCTATTCCAATGCAAGCGATTGGGATGAGGTTGGTGGTCGGAGAATTTCTATAAGTAGAAGAACTATATTCATAAAATATGGGGTTTAAATACCAACTTACAAATCAAATCCTATAATTCCCCCCACTTTACCTTCAAATCTCCATTTTTTAATTAGTCTAGATTTTCAGATTATGTACGGTTTTGGCATACGAGATCTAAGTTTCAAATGATTTCACTAGAATGCTCCTGGATTAATGTGCTGTAAAATCTAGCTGATCATTTCATGCTGATAGAAGATATAATGTTGAAGAAAAGAGAATTATATACCAGTATGCATTATGACATTACCATTGAGTTTTACTTATGATCTTTAATTAGCGCACTTTGACAAACATTAATTGATTTGGATTATTTTTTTATATGAAATAATTCAGTATAGGATGCACTATTTGAAAATTTAACGTAACTTAATATAATATAACGTTTGGAAAATATTGCCCCTTTTTTCGTGGATTATTACCCTTATTGTTCGATTGCTTTCATTTTGAGCGAAGCTTGTGCCATTACAGGCCCAGGGGCCTGTTTCACGAAATTTTAACTAAGATGAAATCTAAATTTTAGTAATTTGATTGGATAATATTAGATTGATTTTATCTTTTAAGATTTTGTGAAACAGACCCCAGGACTATAAAGTGGTTGGGCGGACTCTGTTGAAATTTGTTTGTGCACATTGTGTTCTGTCCGTGGACTTGTTTAATTATTTATATGCGGCGTGGTCATCTCGTATTTACTATTACATGTGTGGCAAGGCAGATGCATGTAATAATACCATCAAAATGGAAACAAAATGTGGTTTAACGTTCTACCTTTTATGCCCCGACAGGGCTGATCATTGGGAAAATTTTGCCCGGACAGCGGCACTGCGGCCAACTGTCAATGGATCTTTTACATGCACTGGATGTTGGTTTTTCGTGCCACCCAACTTCCAGACAATAACCCTGCAAGGTCCACAGTTCGCAAATACCAACGGGAATTCTTACTATGTCTCAGTGTTATATTGTTGCGTCAAAGCTAGTAGCGACACCCTTAATAGTGATAACAATAAAACAGCCAAATAGTTTATTGATTCAAAAATAAAATAGTAACATTATTTATAATATTTCATTGTGTTTAATAAACGATATTAATACCACAATTATCCTTTTCAAGCTTGGCGTTTCCAAAGGGAGATAATCGAAATATTTCGAGATCATTGAATAATTATTTACAACAGTTTCAGTGACGTCTCGAAGCGAAGTTGGTTGGCAGTCCGATCATGATATTGAAGAATTGTTTTTAAACAAATTATTTTATAGCATATACTACAAATTCAGATCATATATTTACTGAGAGTTTCAAAAAATAGCTATTGCCTTATGTATATCACATAGTGTCACAACATCAAATAAGCGGAGTTAATTATTTATACGTTCAGCACCTTTTTAATCATGATTTCAACCAAAATAAACACCATCAAAATATAATCCTACAGTATTACCAATTCTACGGATCCGCATATAAACATGATAGGTTAAAGACATATTAAATGTATACATGTACTAGTATATTGTCATAATTCCATTTATCAGACAATGGATCGTTGAAACTTCGGATGTCTCTTTCTCATCATTTTATATACGAACCTACAGACCCCCACCCCCGCTCCTCATCCCCCAACCCCTTAAGACAAATCTTGAACCTTAAATAAATATCCCCAAGATATATAATCTCAAAGAGTCATCACCACCTTCATCATGTGAAAATACATAACACAGTTCTGTCAATACCAATACCTAAATAGGGTGAATGATTTATAATTTTCTTAAAGATGCAGTGTCAAAATATGAATGTACGAAATTAATATAGCGTATAAGGAAATGTTTCCCGACCACTGTCATACAATTTACCACTGTCAACTCTTAGGAACTAAATTTACCCCATCCCCTATTTTGTTCAGTAATATGGGTATGCCACATGGAAAAGCTATTGACAAAGGGGAAGATCTTAAATATAATATCACAAACATAACAATATCCGATTTTTTTTTCTCTTTTTTGGTGAAAATTTTCTATTTACAAATCCAGAATCAAAACAATTTCCCGCCTCACCCTCGTCCCTCCCCTCGAGATTAAATTTCTGAAATGCATCAAACTGAACAAGAAACGAATAAGACGATAACAGTAATCATGTACAAGTGGGGAAATAAACAAACAATAATCGTTATAATAACAATAATAATACACTTTTTCATATTTATGTAAAGATATATTCCTTTCATAATCTGTGCTGTAATCATATTAAAATTTGTTTAAAATTACGAATGTGTAAACCTAAATATTATTTTTTGAATAGTCAGCTGTTCTTAGTGGATATAGCAGTATCGAATATCAAGTCTTTTGCAGTAAAAGTCAAATAACTATTTTCAGTGTGTGATTTAATATTGCCCGTCCACCAGTAGAACCAATATTTTTTTTTAAAAAGGAACATATTTTAAAAGAAAATGATTCAAAAGACACATATCACAAATGATAACATAGGATATCACTATAAAAGTGACTTGAACAGTTTCCCATAACTTATGTTTTATTCATTAATAGTTGTCATACAGATCTTGGGATTCGCGGTTTGGTGTTAGACTTGCGAGGTAGCGAATATAACTCAGTAGGTCCTCAGTGTCCCTCTCATCCATAGATCGCTCTCCCCATTGTTCATCTGTGTTGTCACCAGTCCGTATCCATTTCTTACCTCCAGTGGGATCAGTGCTGGCAGTTTCAGGGATAGCTTCCAGATTCATGTCACCTCCGTTGAACTCATCCCACGAGTAGTATGGAGGTCCAGAATTGAAACAATATTTTCTTTCGGCTGTCTTGTCCCCATCAACATAGTACATTATATAAAAGTTACACATCTCATCGTCAGCTGTGGGTCTGGAAAAATACAAACGATCAACTAAACATGATTTGTACTAATACAGCCCATCATGCGCGTCGGATGGGTTAACCCGGAAAGTAGAAGAGATTATTTCCAAAGACTGATTAAAAGACAGATCCTATTTCGTTTCTTTTTTAAAGCTCCAATAGCATTTTTTTAAGTTATATTTTTAAAATGTATTAAAATAAAGCCCAAAAATAGATTGAACCTACAAACAGTCCTACCTTGTTAAAGAATAATCCTATTAATCCTATAATTCACTATTGCCAGTTGAGAAATTGGCAAAAATGTCATTTTCAACTTCAAATTCAAACGTTTGAAGATGGCCGTCCATGAAGAGGAATGGGAAAACAAGGGGGGTAATTGAGTAACTATTTCCTTAATCACCCTGTGTCACCCTTTCTAATGCCCCCAAAATTTTGCCCATGACCGTATAATAGTGAGTCGATAACCTTTTGAGCAAAAGACATAGAAATAATTATGTTTTGACTTTCTTAGAAAATGTGAAATTGGAACTTTAAAAGTTCAAAATTTCGTTTTACTTGTCTTTACTTCACTAGGATACGGAGTTTGGAATAGGTGTTATGTAACCCGCGTTCTGATTAGTGTGAGGGATAAGCCAATGAAATTGTCTATTACGGCAAATTCTTGACGTGAGTTGCACGGAACTGGGGGTATCCCAGTCGAAAAATCAACACTGATTATTTTTTCAAAAGCCCTGACTCGACCTGCCCCTACAACAGGCCAGATGTAGTAGAGGCCATCGATTGTATAAAAAAACGAAAAGAAATAAAGATCTGTACATGTATTTTGATTAGATTGTTATTGCCTATAAAGAATTAAGACTGTGGAAATAACTAATATGATGAGGCGTGTTTGTAATGTCCTTTATTTGTTTTTACTTCAGACTTTGGATATCGTCAATTTGAATTATATATACATATATACATGGAACGGTCACAACTTCCTTTCGCTTTATTTTGATTTGTATTTTCTACCCCATGAAACTGTCGAATTCGTTCATTGGATCGTTTACTTGACCTAAAATTCCTAATGGATTGTAAAGTTTATATAATGTCATTAACCGACATGAACGCATCTGAAGAAAATCATTTCTTTAACTGCATTCCAAGGAAACAGCACGTTCAGCCTCATCATTGATTGGTCAGTGACAATGCCTCCTGCACTAAATCAGTCAGTAGATTCAAACATGTGTTCAAACTGCTACCAATGTTCAGGCGCGGATCCAGAGGGGGGGGGGGGCACCGGGCGATCAATTTGTAACTCCATATATTCTCGCCGTAAAGGAGAACAAAATAAGTTTAGGTTGGAAATCGTAATTTATAGTAGTAGTAGTAGTATGGAAAAATCACGGTACGGGCTTCGCACTCCCAAGTGGTTACTGCACGCCTCCCCCTTCTGAAAATTTTGGATCCGCCCCTGATGTAACTAAGATTATTTTATAAGTGTTATACTCACCCTACATTTACAGGATGGTCTTTTGTATTTTCATAAGTACACCGGGCTGCCTGTAAATTTAAATTGATAAAATTGAGATTACGTTCATTTTGATATTAAATTGTTCTTTATTTATGGTTGATTAGACGGAGCTTGTAATTGTCGTTTAAAGTGGATAGATGACCGAATGGTTAGCACGTGTGCGTTGCATCATAAGGGCTGTCAGAGTCAATAGGTTTGGTTTTGATTACTCCGTCGTACGTGACAAAGTGTAGGGTCGTCTGTCCAACCTCGTGGGTTTTCTCATGGTCTTATGGTTTCCTCCCATGGCTAAAAGAAAACCCTACGCGCTAACGAGTCCTTGAATTAAAATTGAACCACATGTTAGTCCCGAAATGAACTGGTTTGTGTCGAGTGTACGTTACTCCCTATTTCTCTCTGTCAAAATTTGTCGTTAAAAGTAGATCATTTAGTATCGCTGAATATAAATATACCTACAAAATGACAGATTAACATAATTAAGACGTCCACCAACGTATCGATCTTCCATCGTATGGATTTTGATATTTGTAATTACCCTTGAACAAACATTCTTGTTTCTGATAATGATTTA
The DNA here is from genome assembly GCA_036850965.1 of Patella caerulea. Classification (NCBI taxonomy): domain Eukaryota; kingdom Metazoa; phylum Mollusca; class Gastropoda; family Patellidae; genus Patella; species Patella caerulea. The sequence goes on from JAZGQO010000008.1 coordinate 32,034,508, forward strand.
TTTATACCTACCAATATATCACCTTTCTTTACAGATATGTTCGGCGTTGTTACATTGTAAAACGTCTGCAAAATAATATAAAAAAAACACGACAAAATTAGTTATTCCCTTGCAGCCACGAAAAGACTAAAATACATCCAATTAGCAGATCAAAAAAGAAATTACTGGCGTTTAAATGCATTCGTGTATAATTATTCTGGAATGATAAGGTGTCATTTTTATGTCTACACACAAAGTCACTCCTTTGAGGCAAATTGCTACTTCTATCCATATACAATCCCTACGTATGATTCTCTGTAACTATGTTACAATCAATATACTTATAATTATGTCTATTGAATGCTATCACATGTACTTTGGGCTGGAGGCCTACTACTGTCATTTAAATAAGAAATATAAATAACTCTACCAATTGTGTCCAAAAGTGGCCAAAATGTGTTATTTTTTTGCCACAATTTTGCCACCTAGTAACGTGGTAAAAAAATGCCAGGTATGTCTGGAGTTTCAAAACATAGATTTTCTTTACATTGCCATGTTTTTGAAACCAGGTATTTCGTCCAGAACGAGGCTGGGTAAAAACGCCTCATTTGCAGTATTTGCCATCAACAATCACGAGACAAACCTTTTAAAGCCCCAATAACACTTTTGTTGTAACTGAAAAATATGTCCCAATCTTCATTCTGGTCAACAAATCGTATTATTTTAGAATATTCCAATTAAATGATGATATAAATTTCATCTTAACACACCTAATTTGAAAAATTAGAAAAATTCAACCAATTGATTTGAAAAGTCTAACGTAAACCTTTTCAAATGTGACTTGGATTTTAAAATATTTTCGAACCCTCTGGACAAATAAAATAGGTTGTAATGGATAATTTACACAACAGGTAGGACATTTAAACATCTAGTAGTTAGAATAAGGGTATTATTTATTTTCTGGAGCTACCAAGCCAGCAAGAATGTTATTGTCCCTTTAAAGATTTAAAGTTGGGGTTAAAGTTAAGTTAATTTAAGTTAATGTAGATCCAATAAAGTGTGTATTGGGTGTTTAAGATGAATGTTATTCCCCACTATGTCGCTCTAAGGTTCTTACTACATGTATATAATTTAACTGTGAAATAATAAGACAAGCAAATGGTGAAATGGAATTAATAGAATAAATACACGATAGAACTCCAGTATAGTGAACCATAATAATGAACCATAACATGTCCCATATAAATAATCTAATTTGTAGATCTCCAATCTGCGTGGCTCTGTTTGTTGATAGCAAAGACCGCTAATGAGGCATTTTACTCAGCCTCGTTCTCGACGAAACACCTGGGTCCAAAACATGGCAATTTAAAAAAAGCTACGTTTTGGAACTCCATACAAACGTGACATTTTTTCACCACGTTACAACGTGGAAAAATTGTGGCAAAACTTCAAACAACTTTTTGCCACGTTTGGACAGAACTGCGAACGAGGCATAAGGTTTATATATCGTGTTAGCACTGTAACCCTGCAATGGCATCACTTTGTTCTTCTCCGTTAACCTATTGTTCCATTCACTGGGAAGACACGTATTCAAATTATCCATCTTTGATGACAGACTTGCCACTGCCCATTTCAATTGACATGTTTTTTTGGAAATCTTTTAGTGTCAATCTGTCACTTCTTTTATATCTAATTTCTTTTACCAACTTTCTCGGAATCGAGTTTACAAGCCAACATATTGTTATGAACCTAAACAATGGCGATAAGATTGTTTCCAGAATCGTTGTGAATTAAAGCATCAAGGGCAGATAATTTGTGACTAACCTTTGAATGGAACCACGGGCTAGTGGGGTAGAGCAGAGGGATAATACTTGGGATGCCGAGGATGAGCAGGAGAGGCGCGGTCTATTCAGAACCGTGCACGTACAAAGACACATTTTCCCAATATAATATGATACAATTGTAAAACAGCAAGTATACCTGAGGTTGTTGTGGACTCTTGCGGCCAATCTCGGTCCATTTACCATCTCGTATCCTGAAGCCAGATACAACACGTCCTGATAACGAAAATAAACATGAAAAGATGTTACACAGGGATTGAATACATTTATAAAACACAATCCCAGGTCCCGTCCCTGATAGAAATCACGTTCTCTAGGCAGCTGTACATTACAGGTGTTCTATTTGTTTAAATTTAAAGGACAATATTGATGACCAATTATCACATATATGACAGAATTGGTTAAACATAATTTTGACATGTAGATCACTGCAACAATAGATGCGTAACGAAGATTTGAAGAAATGGAAGTGATGGAAAACAAGAGTTATCCTTCTATATAAATGGTTAAACACATTCCAAATATAATTTTAACACAGGGATCAAGTGACACAAAAATGAAATACAAGAGAAGCGCGGCGGAAGTTCTGTTTATTTATAAATTATATTCTGCACAACTGTCTGATATATTATGAATTATATAAGTTATAAATTATGCACAGCATATATGTATGCCATGTAATCACAATATAATTCAGATAAATAAACAACTTACCCAGTGTATGGGTGTGTGTTCTGAAGCTAATCGGATGAATTGTAACATCTTCATCAAATGCACATGCTGTCTCCATGTATTCTAAAATAAAGTACATGGATAAAGGTAAATATATGAACACTTTGCCACCAATTTTAAAGGCCCTTTTTCCGAACAATGTTATTATAAAGAAAGTACATGAACACACTTACACGATGAGAACTATAAAAACACAGATCCTATTTCGTTTCGTTTATTATAGTTCAAAATTACGTTGTTTACTACACTATGATCTAAAAGAGCTGTTACCATTGGCGTGTTCTGGATGAGAGATTAGCCAATTAAACGGTCTGTAACGGTGAGCTTTTGTCGTGAGTAATCCACTAAAACATCGATGCTGATTGGGCAATCACATGTCTGACGTCATAGGTCAAAAGTCGCTCGTATGACCTCTGACGCGACCTTCCAAAGCAACTGTTCAGATCTTCATGTAGTTTAGGCGATCGAAAGTATAAAAAAACGTAACGAAATATTGATCTGTTTGTCCAGAGTCTGAAATTGTGTTACTGTAAACAGCAATTCTTTTGTAAAATAAGTAAATTAAAAGTTAACATAGAATGATTCAAACATGGCGTATTATTCAACTCGAAGTTTATTATCAAAAAGGTGTGCTCTTTTCGCTACGTTAGTCAACCCGATATCAAATTATAAGTCAATTCGACCGTAATGTTAATTGAGTCGTGTGGCGAACATGGGAGAAACCGCTAACTGATGTACATAGTTCAATTAATAGAATCATTCTGTATATAACATAAAGCAAATACAATGAATAAATAAATGAATATGTGATGTAAAGGTGTTAATGATACAAAGAGTACAAAATAAGTGAGACGAGTATGTACAGTTCTAGGGAAGAATAGCTTCAAGAATAGACTGACGTTTAATAAATGATAAATGTATATATTTTGCTAACGAGTTTAAAATAACTGGTGATCTGGAAGACATGATATCAATAAATTTTTGAGTCACCATTTAAATCCCAATGAAAAGGCGGTAAAAGATTCATTGAAATTAAAATCGTTAACATAATACTCGTTTTAAAATATCGTTACTTACCTACAGATTTTTTGGGTAAAGTACCCGATGATCCAAGTAAATAGATACCTGCTGTTTTGGGTAATCTATAGAAATATACATAAATGTTATTGTTAGCAAAATGATACCATTAATCCATACTAAAAGCAAAATACAAACTTTTATTAGAGACAACGTCTTCAGCGGATTGGTTGCCTAAAAGGTTACCGTGCGCGCGATGAATCACAAGGTCTTTCATTGAGCCAAATGGCGTGGATGAAAACGGAAGTGCCTAGTTTTGATCGGTTACTAAAAATGGTTCCACTACTGGTGTCTTCCGCCGTGTTCCACCCGCAGTAGTGAATCGTTCCCAAAACTTCCTTTGAGCAAGTTTTGCAGTGACTTGGTGACAAAAAAGTTACTGACCTAATATAACACCCTTCATTTGCACTGTGCACTGCACATAGCTTAAGAAATTATAAATCAATTCCCATTGTAATAAAGGTGTAAACTTGAGCCCTAAATTTTTAATTTTAATAAAGTTCAACGGCTACGCAATACTTCTGCCTTTTGGTTTAAAAAAATGACCGCTAAACCAGAATAAGAACATGCGCGTGATTAAACGTCACCTCGAAAATGTCGAAAAACCGTTCGGTAATTATTTCAGTGTTCCACTTTTCACTATTGGTAACACAAGTACTTATTTCCATTCAAACTCTGATGATATCTGTTGGGAATTTTGCATTTGGAGCTATGTTTTCTTGCGCAAAGCCTCGGAAAGTTCATCAATTATAGTGGAACACAAGACACAACACAATATTGTAGCTAACTGGATTACAGATCTAACATGGGTAGCGTGAGTGTAATCAATCAGAGTGTAGATCGTTCTCTCACCTGATGAATATTGATAGTGATTATTAGTGATAAAACATGTACTATGATTGAAAAAATAAAGAAATGGAGTGAACTAGCACTCGACACGAACTAATAGGGACGTGCATATCGTTCAATCCTATTTCAGTAAATTGCTTACGGGTAGGAGATGTTAGCTGCGAGAATAAACTGTGGAGGACCAGAAAAACATTAAGAGGTTAGACAGGCGACTATACACTCCTTGTCATATATAAACTGGGAATCGAAACCACGCCCCTTGACTCAATGACCGACCTTATGACCTAAGCGCACGTGGTTGACCACTATCGAACTAAATGTTCAGTAAAGACAATATGAAAATCTGATTCTTATAAACTTACGGTGTCGCAGTTGTTGTCAGAGTTAGTCCAGAGTTATCGGTCTCTGTGCCTGTTATTTAAAAGAAAAAAAGTGAAAATTATGATATTCTCAATAGTGAACAGATTCGTAATAATATCATTCTTGTCAAATAGAAATTACACCCGTATAACGTAGACACACAACATATTTCGTTTGCACCTGTTTGTAATTTATAATTTAAAAAAAATGAAAATATGTGAACTTACTGGGTGGGAGGAATTTTGAAACATCTTTATAATGAATCTGTAATACCAGGTAATCTATATCACTGTCACCACCAACCTTAAAAGCTACATCTACAAAATATATAGTTAATATAAGTTTCGGCTTGTTATCAAATATACTCATAACATACACGAATAGTGTTTAAACCATAATATTCACATACTATTCCTATACACCCTTTTAATATTGTTTTATTTATATACACAACACAACAAGTAGCAAATGTGTGATAAAGGGATATAAAAGATTTGCGAAAATTATGATAATATATTTGCAAAATCAAAAGCATAGCGGATTTCTATTAAATACCCTATATTCGCGCACGTAACGATTATTAAACAGAAATAATAAAAGAGATTCGTGCATGCGTGGTGGTAATCTTACCGCGCACAACAGCTACAGTGGTAAGTGTCGGTTGACACATTATATCGGAAGTAGCAGAGATAATTCAGAAACCCAAATTAAGAAACTATTCTGATGATTAATTACTGTTCGGTTGTAGCTACGGTTAATTATTATATATTATATGGGTAGTATTAATTGTCGACTAGATCCGGATTATCAGCCAGTTGATGAATTTATTGTAGTGTTTAGCCACGTGATTGACACTCAATTAATATTGGTTAATCCACGATAAATACGATAACAATTTTCAAAAAAAAAATTTCGCTAGTTCTCAAAAAGAATCGCCAGTACCGCAAAACTTTATCGCCTAAATAATCGCCAAAATTAAATTTTAATCGCCACTTTCATATTTTAATCGCAAATTGCGACTTTGGCGACGGACAGTGTGAGCCCTGATTGCAGTGGTTAAATGGTGGTGTAATGTAGCTACGGTTAAGTACTGTATGGTTCATTACTGTATGGCCATGGCAGTGGTTAAATGGTGGTGTGATGTAGCTACGGTTAAGCACTGTATGGTTGTAGCTACGGTTAAATATTGTATAGCTTTAGCTACGTTTAGTAACTGCACAGCTGTAGCTACGAGTAAATGGAACATGCATTTAGCTACTACCCCTTTATAGAAGTAAGATCTTTGTACCACACTTTAGTCCCCACACCTTACCACTAGGCACCTTTATATTGTTAATTTAGTCATTATCTAAACTATTCTCTAAATATCCATTTGTATAAATATCTAAAAATATGCTATTATTATCATAGATTAAGTAAATATGTTTCTTCACGGAAAACGTGATATTTTCAAACAAACAAGCTGAACACCCACGCTAATGGAGTCGTTTCCCTGGTAACTATATTCTTCTGTTGGTGTAATAGTAAGTGTTGGCCATCAATAAGTGTGCTATATGACGGCCTACAGTTTAAAACAGACTATTCGTGGCATTAATCAATAAAGGACCTTAGCACCAGAAGATTACAATCGATCGCGCCTGTGTGCTTTAATTGAAATAACATTCCATCTACATAGAAATTTATGCTATAGAAATGTTCACTATAGAATAACATTTTTTTTTTAAATCGAAAAATAAAATAACTGGTCCATAGATATGGATACATGACTACAGACATATGCACATACTATATGGTGTGTGGTAAACTTGTTGGACAAGGTTTTATGGTAAACTTTATGGTAAACTATTTTGACAAGAAATAGGGTGTATGGTAAACTGGTTTGACATATATTGTAAACTATTTGACAGCACAAGGGAGGATCCGGGGCGGGGGATCTAGTGGTCTAGAGTGCCGCGCTTCGACCCCTAGCTGACCGGTCACCTCTGGCTTGCGGCTGTGGTTTTGATCCCTGGTGTGAGCGAATGTGGCATGGGGATAGGGACACCTTCTCAACCTCGGGGCTTTTCTCCGGGCACTCCGATTTCCTCCCACTGCTAAAGACCCCTACGCGCATGCGAATTATTGAAATAACATTAAACCATATGTTAGTCCCGAAATGACCTAGTTTGTTTCGAGTGGACGTTAAACCCCATTTCTCTCTCTCTCCCTCTATCACAAGGGATCCATGGTAAACTCAGTTTGACAAAACATGGGGTCTGTTTGGTGATATTTAGAGGTAAACGATAGTAAACTTCTTTGATAAGACATAGGGTCCATGGAAAACTATGATAAGTCATGTGGTATAATTAATTACGCTGTTATATGTTAATCGACTAATATTGTTTAATCTAAATGGAATTATATGGTGTGATACGTGGCTGTAGCAATTACAGATAATGAAGCCTAAGTTAAAGGGGGAACAAATCAATCATAGCCCAGGGGCTTTTATGTAAAATAATTCGTTATAAATAAATATACACAATGATTAAATATTACATGTAGGTGTCACACTGGCGTTTTCGAAAGACGAATACTGCTGTGAATCCAGCACAAGGGTCTCAGGTGGTCGTGATCTGATTATGACCCAAACGACTTACCATATTTACATTTGTAAAGAGAGACGAGAGAATCATTTAATATATGTAATTGTTATTGTAATAGGACCCATGGGAATATTTCCAGATACATTAAACTAGACCTGATGAATTGCATAGAGATTAGAATAGCTATTATCATTGAATACCGTTATCTTGAACTTTAATTCTTATATAATATACCATCTGCTGTATTTAAGTTAAAAGATTATAACTTGTAATGCAGATAAGATAATTAATATCTATAGATAGTGAAAACCGTCAATATCCATTGAAAAAGCTCATAGATATGAGTTTTAGTATCTGTTGCCATGGTTACAGTATTAATCGTTATCTTTTTTAATAAGTAAAACTGTTGTTTACCTTTTGGAAGTACTAAGCTAGGAGCATCCATTGCCCAACCAAAGATGATTTTAGCACCAGAAGCACACGTGGGGCCAGAACTATATGCACTGTTGGCTGTTGCCGCCATCTCTCCACAATTCCTGAAAATATGTAGATGAATATACAATGTAGTACCGACATCTTTATTCCATGATAATTTATGATCCGCACCAATGCTAGAAAATCTGTTTGATCCTTATTTCTTTTTTTAAGCAATCTGATTAAAATACAGATCTATATTTCGTTTCGTTTTCCAGACCCTAGTGTAGTAAAGACAAGTAAAACGAAATTTTGAACTATAAAAAACGAAACGACTCGTTTTCCAGATCCCAGTGTAGTGAAGACAAGTAAAGCGATATTTCAAACTATAAGAAACGAAACGAAATAGGATCTGTGTTAATCAAATTATCTTTAAAGCAATATTTCATTCAAAATATGCGATGGCCCGAGGAACTGACATAACCTATATGAAATCATTTGTAATAAATAATGAATAATATGTCAAACATAAATCAGTGGATTAACATCAAGATAATTAACTAAACATTTACACATTAACAGCGTTTTTATTATCATCGCAGCTGAGCCAATTAACTATCGATTTTTTAAAATTATTAATAATGTTAATTTTAAAGAAGTTTTGAGTTTGTGTGTGTTTCTATATAGTAAGTGAGACGTTGGCTCTCTAACATGGTGTCTGGTGTTCAACCCGTGTGTTGACTGAGAATGTTCATTGGAATTTTCAGGCGAGGTTTCCCTTCCAGTTGTGCAAGACGAAAAGCCAGAAGTGATAATGTATCGTCGTTCGGTTGGGACTATTTCAATTAAACTATTACGTACCACTCAAATAACAACAAAATCGCCAAAATGTGGAAAACAATTCAAAGTTAGCAGCCATTCTTCAGATGTGATTTATGCGCCGGAGGGTAGGCCTGATTAGTTTAATGCTAAATAAGGGCATGCTAAACAATCACACCTCTCAGTGTATATTACAAGATACAAATACTTACCACACTTTATCCTGTCTTCCAGGCGTCTTGCAACCATATAGTAACATATGATGGGCAGTCTGCATCTTTGCATGTGGTTCAAATCCAGCTTTAAAAAAACCCAAAAAAAACACCAGTTAAGCTTTTTGCTTGAATGAGATATTGTCCCAAATTAAAATAATACAGTTTCTATGGAGTACCATTGAATGCCATTATCAATGAAACTCAGACAAACAGTAACTAGTTTGAATGAGTTTTTTCATAAAGATTTTATTTAACAAGTAGTTCTCGGGATCGCTTCCGGTATTGGCCAACTCCGCGGGATTCCCCGGCATTGCCTCAATGTCAATGTCCGGTTGGGGCGAGAACCCAAGATCCCGTGTACATGTTGACGTACTCGTAAAAGATCTATTGGCAGTTGGAATTCGAAGTTAGAGTAGATCGTAGTCCTGCTGTCAGGGCAAAAACTTTGCCGGATTGCACACTAATATGGCGTGTGCAAAACCCATTTCATTTCAGCTTATTTCAGCGTTGTTGAATGATATAAAATTCCATAGCATGAACATGTTATTGCATATAAACATAGTTTTACTTACTTATGTATAAGGAATTGTTAAGTTGAGTTGTAAAGCACAAATAAGTGTCTTTCTGAAATAAAATTTGACACATATTCTTTAATTCAAGGTGTCAATGTCAGTTATGAGTGGTAAATAAAGTAATACTCTGTTTGGTATACACTCATCCGAAGACAACTCATCCCAATATAAGACAACTCGTTCCAAGATAAAAGACAACTCATCCCAGCTTTAGAATATGGGTCAAGATATGAGACCATTTTCTTTTAATACAATTGCTTTCTTTGACGACATCTCAGACAGTCCGCATTTTTTTATTTTTTTTTTATAAAAATGTGTTTTCTTAATAAAATTGATATTGTTGTTTTAATAAAATTGATATTGTCGTTTTAAGTTTTGGGCGCTCCATTATCATAACGTACAAGTTTCACTTCCGTCTTTGAACCATATTAGCACAGAAACTCACACATAAAGATATAATGCTAATTTCTCGTTTTGACTGACATTTTCAACAAATTACCTTTACTTTATCACACGTACAAGTTAGACTTAACATATTAATGTCAACTTACGTGTTGCGGCTTCACATTAGGCATACGTAGATCAAGTTGTCCACCATTGGCCAGACAGCCACTGATTAATGCCACGACCAACAAAATCACAGCACCCATCTTTAACCACTATCTGTAATTCAATAATAAATTATATTTAAAATACAAGAACGGTAATATATTTTATGGTCCGTTACCATATCACAACTAAAACAACGTTGAATATGAAATGGTGAGAGAGAGAGAAAAGTGGGGTTTAACGTCCACTCGACACAAACTGGGTCACCGCGGGAATAACACGTGGTTTAATTTTATTTCAATAATTCGCTTGCGCGTAGGGGTCTTTAGCAGTGGGAGGAAACCGGAGTATCCGGAGAAAACCCACATTGGACAGGCGACCCCAATCCTTGCCACGTACAACCGGGGATTCGACACCACGCCAATTGACTCAATGGCAGGCCGTATGATACAGCGCGTGCTTGCTACCCCCCCCCTCCCAATATGAAATGGACGGTGCACCTAATCCAGATGGCATTTAATATAAATGCAACATGAAAAAAAAAACAGTGACATAATTCAACAGTGACATAGTATACATACATATATAATTAGCATTCATTAAGGATGCTTTGTGTAAGATTTAGATAAAGAACTTACCGTTTTGGCTATAATATTTCAAAAATAGACAATGAAAAATCAATATATTGATCCATTTTAAATTAAACTAATAAATGGCGATCGTGTTTTGGTGCATTAAAATCACGGCAATCTGATGTTCTAGAGAGTTTATTATCGACTTGTTGTGTGATTACATACCTGAATTTATACGCCAAAAGAGTCCCGCTATAGGCAAAGTTTGATCTTAATTAATGAATCTATAAAATGAACAACTTAGCCAGAGGATATACACCATACCATTTAGCTGTTTAATAAAGATTATAGATACACTGTAGTGTAAGGATATTCCGAAGATTCCACACAGAAGTTATAATTATAGTTAACACAAGCAGCTGACTGAATGTGGTCAAAACCAATGAAGTCTCTTATGTAACATTGGGTAAAATCACTTTAGGTTGTTATAACAGGCATAAAACTAGTCACGTGTCATAAAGGCTATTAATTATTGTAACAGATATCAAACATCCATGCAATGGGGTTTAACATCCCACTTTTCCGTTCCAAACAGGCCAAACGACGGCGGTTAAACATCCATCTATATCCACTGTTCAAATGGCAATGGATGATTGAAATTTGATAAACTGGTGTTATACGGAAACAGTTTGTGACACGTACAGGCAAGAATAAACGTGTGATAAATAAATACGTCACACAATTCGTATTAAACAAATCAGTTCAAGTGAATGGAAATTAAGAGCTTAACGTCTACTCGATTCGACACAAACTGGTTCATTTCGATTTGGTTCAATTTTATTTAATTGTAGAAGACGGAAAACAGTTTCCTTTCGGTAGACAAAATGTCACTGTAGAAAGCAACCAATAGAATAAATCCAATGAAATAGATTTTATCTTTGACACAAATCACGCTAATTTGACAAAAATCACGCTAATCATTTTCATCAGCAAGTTCAGAACAAATGAGAAATGGTGTAAATGTCATTTTAATACACAAAAACACCTCCAAATGAGGCGTTTGTTTTGTCATTATCTCAATTTAAATATCTTTCAGTTCAGACCAATCAAATCATAAAAAAACGTCAAAAATAATTAACAAATTAACACACTTGCAATAGTGTTTTATATTAACTAAATTTTACCGTTTATTGCCTTACCAAATGTTCATATATCGTTCTTTTATATTGATTCAATTCAACTGCAATATGAGGATATTATTCTGTCTCCAGACGATGAGTGGCTTGATATTTTGGCTAATTGTGACGCTGTTATTCGATTTCGAACGTATACGCACATGTACACCCGTTCATCAAGCCATGAGGGGCCGGATAGCATTTGGTCTGTAAAACATCACCCGTCAATGGCTTCATATTGGTACCACCAACAACAACCATACTTATTGCTTATTGGGCTTATATGTATAACACATATAACGATATATATATTTAATTATATAGATATATGTTACAGATTCATTGAAGTGTAATCGATATCCGTAATTACTTTTATTTATTGAATTTCAATAAAAACAACCTAGGAAAACATACAATATGGTTGACTTCCTTAAGATATATAGAAATGAAATAAAATGAGACTCAACATGTATAAATTCTGAAATCCTGTACGATTCTGACAAAATTATTCTACATTAAATCAACATACTGTCATCGACGAGTAATCAGTAGTCATCATTGATATGGATCTCCTTAATTAAATCAGTACTGCCTATTGTCTAATAGAATATTATAATAATTATTTACATACCTACAAAGTGAGACTTCTATGGTCTCTATCACCTCTCTACCAACTACCAGAGTGGTACAAATCTCTACAGTCTTAGATAAGTAAAAATATGGCGGCAATATACGTGCCGTTCGACTCGTTATTATCTTTTTATTATTATTTTTATCAGCAACGTCACAGAAAATCGTGTAGTTTAATCCGCCATGACACGGAATCTAGAAATCCGCTAATAGATATTTGACGTATGGAATCGTCATGGAAACCGCGAATGATAGCACGAGGACTGATACATTAAAATCGATATCTTACGATCGCTATAATAGACAGGAACATCCTATCGATCGAGGTCGTGATTCAGTTGCCAAACAGTATTTTATTTGTTAGGTTTTTGTTGTTTATATGATTACATTAACATTGCCTTTTAAAACTAACAACCAGCTGTTTCGCCTTTCCGTTTATTTATTTATTTAATACGTGTGAGATTGGAGATATTGAAAATAATATAGTGTAGTTATTTTGTATGTTATTATTACGCGTTGGCCTCTGAGATGCTGTCCTCTAATGCTGATATTGAATATTACAAGTTATTCTGTCTTTTATTATAAAGAATCTCTTTTGACAATATTGAATAAAAAGGAACTCGTCGTTATTGTCTGTTTGTATTATCTGTGAGATATGGATCCATGGACTATACTGAATATACATAGTTACTGTATACTATTATCTGTCAGATACAGATCTTAAGTGACTTAGTTACAGATTTTAATGAACATAATTGTATGACAGATACTTAATTATAGGTAATACAAAATTTTTATACGCCCCTGTCCGCCCGGACATCCGTCCACAATTGTTTGTGGACTCTCTACAGGTCAAAATTCTTATCCGATTTTGACGAAATTTATAGGTTTATCCCCATAAGATCTCGGCTGCTATCGATATTGGCATGTATCGGACCGAAACTTCATGGATTATGGCCCCTGATTGTCCGAAAAAATCCCGTTTTTAGCTTGTGGACCCTATAGAGGTCATAATTTTGTTGAACTAATTTTGATGACACTTGACATGCATGTAACCCACAGATCTTGTTTCCTGTCGATATTTTCGCCCATCGGATCGTAACTTCCTGAATTATGACCCTTGATTGGCCGAAAAATCACCTTTGTTAGCTTGTGGTCCCTCTGGAGGTTACAGTTATTATCCGATTTAAACAAAAACGTTTGATTATATCATAGTTACACCGCAATGAAGGTAAAGTTCGATTTTCGTGATAATCTGGCCAAAATTGCCGCCATTTGTGCGCGAATAGTGTAAAAATATGGCATATCATATAATATCGAAAGATCTTTAAGTTATAAACATGCATTTTAAGTTTCATCAAAATCGAATTAAAATCGTGACCTCTACAGGGTCCACAACCTTCATATACCGTACTGGACTGTAACTTCCTGAATTATGGCCCCTGATTGTACGAAAGGAGGTCACAATTTTATTCCGATTTAAAAAAAACAAAAAAAAAAAACGTTTGAATAGATCCCCGTTGCCATTAATGACAGTTGAGTTCAAATTTCGTTAAAATGGCCGCCCTCAGATTGACTTTAGATGTATACACTATAATATTATTCACCGAAAAACGGGAACCCCAAATAAATATTAATATATTGAACAAAGCCCTACTGTTGTCAAGGAATGTCATCAATGTGTCATTGAATGATGGACTTTGAGATGGGGAAGGGTGTGTTAGTATGGCCATAGATCACTAAATATTTCTCCGTTGACTTTAATGTTAATGCTCGTCTCTTTCCCAAATTTTCGTTGGGTAGAACCTTTTCTGCCACAGATGGAACAACATGTTGCAAACTCTTGCCCAAACGCATGTATGAGGTTCAGCATGCAATTCCCGGCTCTAAATTTCAACGTAACCAAACTCACAACTCTTGTATCCTTCCGCCTCAAAATCATGAATATTCACCAAAACCATTTTTACGATTCTACACCAAAAAGTCAACAAAAATCGTTATGCAAAAGGAGGGAGAGAAAGACTAAAAATAACTTTGGCCCTACATTCGTGGGTGACGGCGCGGGAATATTTGGTGGTCTGTGTCCTATATACGGGTAAAACTTCAGATATCACCAAAAGGCCCTTTATATTTGCTTCCCATATGTTCTGGCAACATGCTGATAAAAGGAAATCAAAATCAAAGAATAACTGCAAAAAAATATTGGTCATTTAAGTATACATGCTAGACGGCCGGGGCTGCCGTTCCTCGAGATAGCCGATGCATGACTTCGCGGTCGAGCCGTGCTCTTGGGCGAGAATTCCACTGGCCGGTGTAACAGTATTGAGTCTTGGAGTCGGGTTCTGGATTACAACTCTAGTTTAAACTTCTTAGAGTGGTTTTTATGCTCTGCTTTTTACACATCAAGTCCAGACATCGTAATGTTACAGACCCCATAACCAACTTGTATTGAGGGAGCCATGTTCTACCTTGGCACACCGTGCCAACTCTCAGACACACTCTCTCGTTCCATCTCGGTTCGTGTCAAGGCGCGCATGGCCTCGGCTCTGTCCTGACCGGACCTGTCTGCCTATGCCGTTTCCATTCTGTGTTTTTTACCTTCCAAACAAAGGAATCTGGCTAATGCATCATGTTTCATATCATTTTTAACATTCAATACAGTTTAACAAACAAAGAAAGTTAGATAAGACATACCAATAACAAGTTAAAGTTACATAATGACATAAGGAATGCCCCCCCCCCCCCTAATCAAAGGTGTTAAACTTTAATTGTATTTGATTTTTATCTTTGTTGCATATTCTGTATATATTTGCCTACACTATTCACAAATTTGTATCATTGCTTGATAAAGACGAGAGCATCCTCGTCGAAACGTCGCTTAGTATCAAACTCAGTAATTGTGTATCCATAAAATTGTACCTTGTGTTAATATGTTCAATTACTAAATGCAAATCAAAGAAGAATGCTACCAAGATCTCCAGCAGGGTGTCATAGCGACAGGTTGATATTATACAGGTCACATTTCTACGGAATACAATTACTGCTTGGTTGATATTACAGTCACTTTCACGTCTTAAGACGACAGGCGCTTCTACAACATCTGTCATTATGTAACACCGGCCGAGTGCCGGTCTCGGAGTTTGAGAGAGACGCCGGGCGAGAGACGGCCGGGGCTGCCGTTCCTCGAGACGGCCGATGCGTGACTTAGCGGCCGAGTCGCGCTCTCGAGGAATTTCAGTGTCTGCCCGTCTCGGGCTGGAATTCCCCGGGCCAGCCGAGTTCCCGTCTCGGAGTTGGAGAGAAGCGGCCGATGCGTGAATTTCAGTGCCTGCCCGTCTCGAGCGAGAATTCCTCGGACCGGCCGAGTGCCCGTCTCGGAGTTGGAGAGAGAAGCAGGGTAAGAGAAAGTGGGGGCCGCCGTTCCCCGAGACGACCGAGGAAATTCAGGAAATTCAGTGTCCGTCTCGGAGTTCGAGAGAGATGCGGGGAAATAGACGGCCGGGGCTGCCGTTCCTCGATATAAACAAAGCATTGATATAATCTGTTGTATTTGGTCTCGATAAACACAGTCTAGTTTTATCCGCTGAAATATAAATAATGCATATATATTATAACCTTTAGAGTATATAAGTTTAATATAGAGAGAGGGATGGAGAAATGGGTATTTAACGTCCATGCGATACAATCTAGGTCATTTCGAGACTAACACATGGTTCTCTTTCATTTCAATAATTCGTTTGCGCGTAGACGTCTTTAGCAGTGGAAGAAAACCGGAGAACCACAAGAAAACCCACGAGGCTGGACAGGTGACCCTACTCCCTGTCACGTTCAATCGAGGAATCGAAACCATGACAGACCTTATGATACAGTGCGCACATGCTAACCATTCGGCCATCCAACCCCATTCAATATAATATTGTATAAATAATTTGAATAGATTTGTCCTTTATGTGAATTATATAAAAATGAAATGAAATAAGGTTTAACATCCTACTGTTTGCAAAATGTCTGTATGGCGCATGTCCGTCTTCTTTAGTCAAGTAGGAGAAGAACAGTAGGTCGTTAAACTTTCTGGCGGACACACATCACCAAACATCTGAAAAACAGATTCATTTGATAATTAAAGTTCCCCAGCATTTTCAGGGTTATAGTTTCCCCTTGACAGTCGTTTGTGCTAGGAATAAAAATGCGGGACCTAATCCAAAATTCCGTGTATCTATACTCAAAAGTTAATCCTCTCTTGAAATGTTGGCCTAATCATTATATTTTCGACGGAATGCATTTATGTTCTTTTTAAAATTGAAATTGATACAAGTTTGGCTGAATTAAAGGGGGTGGGGGATGGGCGAGTGTTTAATGTAAAAATACGTGTCTAAATACAAAATTCTAGTTGTGTCATGTCATACACCATCGAACAGTAGGTTTCTATCTTTCTTTATATCTACTTGTTATTTTCTGGCACACTTATGATTAGATACTTTAGAAGAAATAAAAGTATTTTTATTTTGAGCAAATGTTACTAAAAATTAAACTAATTCCCAATGAAGTTTCTCAGCCAATGCAGGGAACCACCTTGACTCGCCTTTTTAGCTTGTGGTCCCTCTGGAGACAACTATTATTATCCGATTTAAAAACAAACGTTTGATTATCTAACCATTACACCGTAATGATGGTTGAGATGAGTTTCCTGAAAATCATTTCAACGATCAAAATCAACGTCATCCTTCCTAAGCTGGGTTCACGCTGCATGCACATTCAATGCGAATTCCTGATTGAATTCAGAATGCTTTGGTATAATGGTTGGAACCCTGGCGTACACGACTTGTACCTTCTACATGAAATATATGGAATATGATTTAAAGACCAGGGGCCAGTTTCACAAAGCAACTTACGATGAAAATTTGCGTAAGTTTATCGTAACGTAAACTTACGTAAAAATCGCGTTTCACTAAACTTCTTAACTTACGAAATTCGTAACTTTTATCGTACAGTTTACGCCAACTCTAAACTTGTCGTAAGTTGGAAATTTTTCGTATCTTTGACGAAATGGTCGCCTTTATAATTTATGCGTATCAGGGGGTAGTTTCACAAAGCAACTTACGATGAAAAATTTATCGTAACGTAAACTTACGAAAAAATTGCGTTTCACTAAAATTCTTAACTTACAAAATTCGTAAATTTGATCGTAAAGTCTACGGCAACTCTCACCCTGTCGTAAGTTGGATTTTTTACGTATCTTAGACAAAATGGCCGACTTGTTACATTATGCCAGTGGTTCCCAATCTGTGGTACGCGTACCACGAGAGGTACAAGTGGACCTTTCAGGTGGTACGCGAGCACTTTCGGGGTCATGAACGTTTTTAGTTATTTTTTACTTCACAAAAATGTTTACTGCCTAACACAAGATAATACCCATTATTTCCTCAGTTTGTATATGTTACTGTTCTTATTTATTATTTTGTATAGGCCTACTTACTTATATTTTATCTCTATACTTCTTTATCTATTTCTTGATTGATTAATCTTTTTTTGGGAAAGAAGCAGATAGCCCACAACCCTCGCATTGAGTTGAGGTTTTTTTTTTTAGTTCTCCTGTGTGTTCTACTTGTAAAATTATTCAAATAAAGTGCAGGTATGGCGGGTGTGGCGCTAGACAGGGCAAGTTTACTCTTCCGGACACCTGTAACCACTGTTTGTCGTGTATTTTGTACACGGGGAGCAGTCAATTTTCTGAATACACTATTTTGCCTATTACGTACGTTTTTTTAGGACTTCGAATTCTGTCTTATGGTTTGGATTGTTCGTACTTGGTTTTATTTTATTTGATCGAATTGAGTTTCTCTGGAATCAGGTGGTAGCCTACGTGGCGACTGTACGGGACCTCCGGACAAGTGGTACTCTATCACAAAAAAGTTGGCAACCATTGCTTTATGCGGATCGGCAACTTCGGCGAGAGAGAATATTTAGGGACACCCATAAGGACGAGCAGTTAGTTTCACGTAACAAACTTGATTGGACCAGTAGGCCCCCTATATTACACGTTGTTCACTGTATTAAAGCGGGAATTTCATATTTTCCAAGAAAGTCAAAACATATTTATTTCTATGTATTTTGCTCAATAGGTTGTCAACACACTTTTATACGATCATAGGCATTATTTTCCACACTGAAACATCTTTCACATCGGAAATAATAACACAATTACCTCCTTGTTTTCCCATTCCCCCAATGCAATAGCTATCTTCAAACGTTTGAATTTAATGCTGAAATTGATATTTTTGCCAATTTCTCAACTGGCAATAGTGAATTATAGCATTATTCTTTAACAACGTTGGACTGTTTATAGATACCATATATTTTAAGGCTTTATTTTAATATATTTTAAAAATATAATTTAAAAATATGAAATTGCCGCTTTAATGATGATATCAAAACCGCAACTTGCCGATCGAAATCCTACTGTACAACTTACAAGTCCTGATTGCATTACGGTAGGCCTACTATGCCACACCTAGCTTCCAAAAACTCATCACTGATGCACATGATCATGGGGTTAGTGTACCATCAGTGTCTAGAGTAATTTATCGTGTTTCAAGAGAAATAACAACCCGTGTTGACGATTAATTATCAATAAATTTCCCCAAAAGAGTTGGTTACGCCTATCGCGGCAAAGATCGACACGTGGGCCTACTTCGCACAAATATTCTCCCAAGCTCAGTCTTTCGATTACCTAGTCAGACTGCTGCTCAATTTTCCTTTCAGAATTCCATAATTCTGCTCTACGCCCTCAATCGAAACACCGAAAGCTGTCCCAATTTTGTTTTCGATTTTTAATGTTCACGCTTTCTATTAATTTCCGCTTTTGACAGACTGACAGACGACGTATGCTACTATGTCACGCGCTATGGCGTAGCAAAGAAAAACATGTAAACAAAAGGCATGAAAATAGCTTTTTATTCATAAGTACACAGCTACATCTTAGCGTATATATAAGGAATATATCATTTCGTCCTTTATGTTTCAAAAGGTTAGGATAAAACCAAACATAACGGTTATAATGCCGAATTTGTCAACATTATGACCGTGGGAATGTTTACAGGAGTTTGAATGAAGTGACGTAACATGACGTCACGACCATTCGTGGCGTATCTACGTAAAAAGATACGAGAAAAAGTTAAGAAAAAATTTACACCGGGCATTGTGAAACCGGCGTAAATAATTCGTATCTTTTTCGTAAGTTTTTTTAACGTAACTTTTTTTTAACTGCCCTCAGGAACTTCCTTGGGAGAGAATATTCGGAGATAGATTAAACCCTCCCGACATCCATACAGACGAGTTAGTTTCGCGGTACAAACTTGATCGGACCAATAAATATATTACATGTTATTAGCTGTATTAATTATGATGTGGAAACCGCAACTCACCGATCGAAATCCTTGTCATCTGTAGTGTACAAACTACAGTACAAGTCCAGATTGCATTACGATAGGGGGGATCACGTGGCTCGCTAGCCTGGAGGTCGGGTTTGATCCCTGCATTGGTCGAGAAAGTTCATCTCGATTTTCCGACGTGGTTTCCCCTTGTCAGTGATGCAGAACGGATGGGCTGACAAGGACTGTTGTCTAGTCGTTCGGATGGGACGTAAAACCGAGGTCTTGTGTACACATTGGCGTGCACGTAAAAGATCGCTTGGCAGTTGGAATTCGATATAAAAGAGAAGTCCGTAGTGCCGCTGCCCGGGCAAAATTCCCCTCATAGCACACTGTATGGAGTATGCCCGTCTTCCATTAGCCCAGGTTACGTTAAACCCAATTTCATTTCATGCATTACGATAGGCTACTATGCCACAGTTAGCTTCCAAAATTTCATTATGGCACATGGTTGACGTACCATCAGTGTCTAGACTAATCGCCTTTTAAGTTTTGTGGTCAGGATCGGGTTTACCTACTATAGTACCGGAAAAGTGCCTATATATATATAGACTCAGGCTTAAAACTAGGGTATCGTGAGCCTTCAGTTGTAGGCAAACATTTACACTACAAGTAGGCCTACAACATAGTATTTAATTTGATTTATCACAAACAGGAACCCAGGAAAAATAATCTCGGTAGGTTAGTTTTCATTAAACAAGATTATGGCTAACGCTCGGTATTACTATTATTATGCCTAGTAGTACTACTAGACCCTGTAGGCCTATAAGTAACTAGGGCCTTAAGAGTAAGCCTATCGCGGCAAAGACTGACACTTACAAATATACTGAGCGCCATAGAAAACGCATCACTTAGTTTTTCGTATAACAAAATGATCATGTAAACATATTTTTTTTTATTTTGCTACTTATTGTGAACGATATTCAAATGGGAACACATCAATAACAACATATTTGTACACTTATGGATGTTTAATCTGTAATCAACGGTACAAAGTCAGAGGGGTCAAAACCAAAAGTACGACAAAGATGGTTGATTATGCTGCACAGCGTTTGTAAGAGCCAGTGGAGGACACACACGCTACTGACAATTAACCATCTTTGTCGTACTTTTGATTTTGACCCCTCTGACTTTGTAACGTAGATTACAGGTTAAACATCCATAAGTGTACAAATGTGTTGTTATTGATGTGTCCCCATTTGAATATTGTTCACAATAAGAAGCAAAATAAATAAGATATGTTTACAGGATCATTTTGTTACACGAAAAACTAAGTGATGCGTTTTCTATGGCGCTCAGTATATTCTCCCAAACTCTGAATTTCGATGACTTGGTCATCAGGCTGCTGCTCAATTTTCCTTTTAGAATTCCACAGGTCTGCTCGACTGCCCCAATTTAAAAGCGGAGGGCTGCAGGGGTCCAATTTTAGACCCCATTTCGGCTTTTGGCTGACTGACAGACGACGCGCATGCTACTGTGACACGCGCTATGACGTAGCAAACAAAAACAAGTAAACAAAATGCTTGAAAATATTATTTTATTAATAAATACACAACTACATCTTATAAAGAATATATCATTTCGTCGTTTATGTTTCAAAAGGTAATGATCAAAACAACATAGCGGCTATAATGCCGACATTGTCAACATGTAGGCCGTGGGAATGTTTACAGAAGTTTGAATGAAGTGACGCAGCATGACGTCATGAATTGTCACGACGTATTTGCGAGAAAGGATACGTGAAAAAGTTAAGAAAAAACTTACGCCGGCCTTTGTGAAACCGACGTAAATAATTCGTATCTTTTTCGTAAGTTTTTCTTTACGCAGTTTTTTTTCTTAAAGTTACGAACTTTTGTGAAACTGCCCCCTGGGGCCAGTTTCACAAAGCAACTTACGAAGAAAAATTTGCGTAAGTTTATCGTAACGTAAACTTACGTAAAAATCGCGTTTCACTAAACTTCTTAACTTACGAAATTCGTAACTTTTATCGTAAAGTCTACGGCAACTCTAACCTTGTCGTAAGTTGGAAATTTTTCGTATCTTTGACAACATGAACGCCTTTATACTTTAGGCGTATGAGGGGGTAGTTTCACCAAGCATCTTACGATGAAAAATTTATCGTAACGTAAACTTACGAAAAAATTGCGTTTCACTAAAATTCTTAAAGTTACATTATGGGAGATAAGATAAAGAGATGGCAGTTCTCACTATAATAGTAGGGTGCCCCACGTGCCAACTGAAAAGTTGTTCTTGACACGTTGATCCTGCACGTTTTAGTTCAATGACTTACTACTGATTTCTAACAGTCTCGCACACTCGTTGAGGCTATAAATAGCAACAGCATGCGGAAATGTTCAAAACACCAAACACTACTACAGCCGTAAAAAATCTATTGTTGACGATTCTGAATAGCAATAATATTTAACTTTTTGGTTATTACGGCATCTGTAGAAATTACGCTCGTTTTATTTTTTAAATTGCCTTATAATTAGCTGTACCATTAGAAGATGCATATTTTGGTTAAGTACAAATAATATCTCTGACTCAACGTCCGTATGGAAGAATAATGATCAAAGCAGTAGTTTCATTTTACTTTTACAAGGTTCTTAAAAATATTGTTGAGATGCCTGATGTTGGTGCTTCTAAATTCAATTTCTTGTTCCATGTTTCGTAAATAAAGTAGTCTTGATTATCCCGACCCGTCAATTAGACGTAGAATGATTGGTAGACTAGTTAAGCGAGACTAATTTCAAAACAAGGGCACGTAACCTATCTTTTACTCAAAAGTGTCTGGATGTTATGGACGCCACTCCAAACCATTTTTCAGTATTATTTATGTATGGTTTAAATGATCATAGCTTATGAAGTACAGCATGGTCGTTTATTTAGTGACTATAAATGTGTGAAGCAGATTTAAGGCTTTCTAAATATATTAGTATTGTGGTGTAATTGTCGAGATATTTGGAGATATTCATTTAGGGTGGGGCACCCTAATAATAGTTAAAAACTAGATAGTGTAAAGATAATTTGCTGAAAATTTCAGTCAAATTGATTCACTATTAGCCGAGAAATAGGCGTTAGAATTTTCACATAGTCTCGGTCATCATTACTCAAATCATTAATATAAACAGCATAGTCTCGATTATCCACTTGATTGATTTAATTATCAACCGCCATTAAGCGGCATATACGATTTTAATCTGCCAACATCGAAGGCTAGCCTTGACATAAAGAGTTTATTATGGTCTGGATATGTTAATTAATGTCTAATTGATTATTTAGATAACATCTCAGGCTTAAAGAAAGACTTGTAAAAAGCAGATTTTGCTCTTGCATAATGCTATTTTAACTTACAAAATTCGTAAATTTGATCGTAAAGTCTACGGCAACTCTCACCCTGTCGTAAGTTGGATTTTTTTACTATCTTGGACAAAATGTCCGCATTGTTACTTTATGCCAGTGGTTCCCAACCTGTGGTACGCGAGCACTTTCGGGGTTATGAACGTTTTTTTTTAGTTATTTTTTACTTCACAAAAATGTTTACTGCCTAACACAAGATAATACCCATTATTTCCTCAGTTTGTATATGTTACTATTCTTATTATTATTTTGAATAGGCCTACTTACTTATATTTTATCTCTATACTTCTCTATCTATTTCTTGATTGATTAATTTTTTTTTTTTTTGGGGGGGGGGGGAGAAGCATTGAGTTGTTTTTTTTTAAAGTTCTTTTGTGTGTTCTACTTGTAAAAGTATTCCGATAAAGTGCAGCTATGGCGGATGTGGCGCCAGACAGGGTAAGCTTACTTTTCCGGACACTTGTTACCACTGTTTGTCGTGTATTTTGTACACGGGGAGCAGTCCATTTTCTGATTACACTATTTTGCCTTTTACGTTTTTCTAGGACTTCGAATTCTGTCTTATGGTTTGGATTGTTCGTACTTGGTTTTATTTTATTTGATCGAATTGAGTTTTTCTGGAACCATGTGGTAGCCTACGTGGCGACTGTACGGGACCTCCAAATGGTACTCTATCACAAAAAGGTTGGCAACCATTGCTTTATGCGGATCGGCAACTTCGACGAGAGAGAATATTTAGTGACACCCGTACGGACGAGAAGTTAGTTTCACGTAATGAAATGAAATGGGGTTTTAGCGTCCTAGTCTTCTGTGCCTGACTTGGGCTAATGGAAGACGGGCATATGCCATACAGTGTGCTATGAGGGAAATTTTGCCTGGACAGTGGCGCTACAGCCTACTCTTATATCGAATTCCAACTGCCAAGGGATATTTACGTGTACACGGGGCCTCGGTTTTTCGTCCCATCCGAACGACTAGGCAGCTGTCCATGTCAGACCCTCCTTCTGCATCACTGACAAGGTGAAACCACTCCGGAAAATCGAAATGAACTTCCTCGGCCAATGAAGAGATCGAACACCCGACCTCCAGGCTAGCGAGCCAGCATCTTGCCCACTTAGCCACCGTGATTCCCTAGTTTCACGTAACAAACTTGATTGGACCAGTAGGCCCCGTAGTTGTTCACTGTAGCCGTAGGCTATAAATGATGATATCAAAACCGCAATTTGCCGATCGAAATCCTATTGTACAACTTACAAGTTCTGATTGCATTACAGTAGGCCTACTATGCCACACCTAGCTTCCAAAATCTCATCACTGATGCACATGGTCACGGGGTTAGTGTACCATCAGTGTCTAGAGTAATTTATCGTGTTTCACGAGCAATAACAACCCGTGTTAACGATTAATTATCAATAAATTTCCCCTAAAGAGTAGGCCTACGCCTACGCCTATCGCGGCAAAGACCGACACAAATATTCTCCCAAGCTCAGATTTTCGATTACCTAGTCAGACTGCTGCTCAAATTTCCTTTCAGAATTCCGTAATTCTGCTCTACGCCCCTCAATCGAAACACCGAGAGCCGTTCCAATTTTGTTTTCGATTTTAATTTTCATTCTTTCTATTTCGACTTTTGGCAGACGACGTATGCTACTGTGTCTCACGCGCTATGAAGTAGCAAAGAAAAACAAAAGGCATGAAAATAGCTTTTTATTCATAAATACACAGCTACATCTTAGCGTATATATAAGGAATATACCATTTCGTCGTTTTTGTTTCAAATGATAAGGGTGAAACCCAACACAACGGTTGTAATGCCGAATTTGTCAACATTATGACTGGGGGAATGTTTACAGAACTTTGAATGAAATGACGTAAAATGTCGTCACTACCATTCGTGGCGTATCTACGTAAAAAGTTACGAGAAAAAGTTAAGAAAAGATTTACGCCGACCTTTGTGAAACCGGCGTAAATAATTCGTATCTTTTTCGTAATTTTTTTTTAACGTAACGTTTTTTCTTAAATTTACGAACTTTTTTAAAACTGCCCTCAGGAACTTCGTTGGGAGAGAATATTCAGTGATAGATTAAACCCTCCCGACATCCATACAGACGAGGAGTTAGTTTCGCGGTACAGACTTGATCGGACCAATATATTACATGTTATTAACTGTATTAATTAAGATATCGAAACCACAACTCAACGATCGAAATCCTTGTCATCTGTAGAGTACAAACTACAGTACAAGTCCAGATTGCATTACGATAGGGGGGATCACGTGGCTAAGGCGCTGGCTCGCTAGCCTGGAAGTCGGGTTCGATCCCTGCATTGGTTGAGAAAGTGATGCAGAACGGAGGGGCTGACAAGGACAGCTGTCTAGTCGTTCGGATGGGACGTAAAACCGAATTCCCGTGTACACATTGGCGTGCACGTAAAAGATCCCTTGGCAGTTGGAATTCGTTGTAAAAGAGTAGTCCGTAGTGCCGCTGCCCGAGCAAAATTTCCCTTATAGCACACTGTATGGCGTATGCCCGTCTTCCATTAGCTCAGGTTAGGTGCAGAAAAGTGGCACGTTAAACCCCATTTCATTTGCATAACGATATGCTACTATGCCACAGGTAGCTTCCAAAAACTCATGGCACAAGGGGTTAGCGTACCATCAGTGACTAGACTAATAACCTTTTAAGTTTTGTGGTCAGGATCGGGTTTACCTGCTATAGTACCGGAAAGGTATGCCTATATATATAATTATTATATAGCTTATAGGCTTGGCATATTCAGGCTTAAAACTAGGGTCTCGTGGGCCTCAATCATAAAGCGGAGAGCTGCAGGGGTCCAATTTTAGACCCCATTTCGGCTTTTGGCAGACTGACAGACGAAGCGCACGCTACTGTGACACAAAGCCGTATATAGATAAAGTTGCGACAACTGTGAAGCCAGAAAATTCACGTGACGTCATGAAAATATGACGTTATGTGTAAAAAGACGCCATCTTGGGTCCCAAGTACCTACGTGTTGTGTCGCAATTGGCTGCCCAGACATACAGGATGTGGGTAGATATGTCATAGATTTCTGCGAAAAATATTCTATTGGAGATAAAACATATATTTTTAAAACGAAATTTATAGCTGAACATACTATCATTATTATTATACAACACAAAGAGTATATTATTGTTATATAATAACTTATTCATAAGAAAATAAAATAGAAGATCACCAGATAAGACTGATAAGAGCGCTATGTATTAAATAAATTTAAAAATCAGATACATCTGAACAATTCTGAATAGGCTAAATGGAGCAATAGAGCAAGTTCACCTGGATGTTGACAAATACGTAAGACTAGGCCTACATGAAATAAGATATTTTTATGATATGATTCAACTATATAAATGGTATGCAACAAGACGGCATTGTACGTCTTATATGTTGAGCTGAATAAATTATGATTTTTCCCACTATGATTTGTTTATTTTTTGCAATGTCTATTTTCTGTCTTGTCCGCAGATTTATCTTTAAGATTTTCTTGGGTTTGCGTGAAGTGCGATCCTGCATCCAGATAATTAAAGCGCGATAACAATATATTCATATCATTTCTGGGTTAACATATCGCAGGCTACAATTCATATTTACAAAACTATGGTTTATCCCAACTACAGGGTACATCATGTTTTGGAGACGACCTGGTAGATCATGGTTTAGAGACTGACCGAACTACAGGATACATCATGGTTTAGACTCTCAGTGTCATGGTTTGGAGACTCTATACCCGAACTACAGTTTAGATGCCCACGACCCCCGATCCGTCCTGGTAGCTGTGTTTGAGGAATTTAAAAAGAAATTATTTATCCTCCCACCACTGAAAGACACTGATTACGAGATATCGCTCTCCAATAATCTCCGGAGAGAGCGACGCCGTATTGAATTATGTTAATCACGTCATTTTTTCCTTGGCCGAATTCGGCCGATTTTGAGTATGAATTTGTCTGACATTTTTATCATTGAACCAAACAGCATTGGTTTCTTTCCAATTTGTTTATTATAAATTGTAGCCCGTAAAACGTAACCAGAAGAAAAAGATAAAGCGTTTTGTTTAGTAAAGCTATATCAAAGCCGTATATACAGGGCTTTGAGCTATATGACGCAATGACGTCATAGTTTTTATGGCGTCATAGTTGGGACCCACAATGGCGCCTGTAAATGAGTTGTCGTAACTTTCCCTATACAGGGCTTTGCTGTGACACGCCTTATGACGTAGCAAACAGAAACAAGTAAACAAAAGGCTTGAAAATATCAGTTTATTAATAATAATAGATACACTCCTAAATCTTAGCGTATATATATATATCATTTCGTCGTTTATGTTTCAAAAGGTAATGATCAAATCAAACATAGCGGCTATAATGCCGACATTGTCAACATTTAGACCGTGGGAATGTTTACAGAAGTTTGAATAAAGTGACGCAACATGACGTCATGCATGGTCACGACGTATTTACGAAAGAAGATACGTGAAAAAGTTAAGAAAAACTTACGCCGGCCTTTGTGAAACCGACGTAAATAATTCGTATCTTTTTCGTAAGTTTTTCTTTACGCAGTTTTTTTTCTTAAAGTTACGAACTTTTGTGAAACTGCCCCCTGGTATCAACCTAGATTGGAATTTCCGGCTATTACAATCTGCAACCTGCACCCGCTAGACGTGAATGGCTTTAATAAATCGAATTCTATTGATCGTGAAAACCCCAATGAAGCGCATCCTCTGTTGCGTAACGGACAAATTGAATTCGCTATTGTTAGAATATGTCGAATCCGCCCACGCTTAATGCATCTGTATCTAAACAGAACGTGTTCAGACCAGAAGTGAGTGATTTGGCTAAGTTGGGATTTGGGTTCGATAATATGATTTTGAAGGTATATCGAAATGAACAGTTACTGCCAAACCCGGAATGGTAATTCTCAGTCAATTTCAGGGGACCCGCTGAAAAATGTTTCAGTTTTAACGGCAGATATTTTAATGAGACACATTACCACGAACCGCTGATGTTTCAAGCCAACGACATGGTGGTATTTATTCTAGATACAAAACAAGACAAGTATGCTTTTAGCTCTTTAACAGCTGGCGTTCGCCTTATACTGCATCGCCCTAAAGAACCATCCCATGCTCTCTCCCCATCCATTAGACTTTCTCCAGGATATTGCCAGAATCAGGATTGTCTGCATGTGCACAAGCGTCACCAAGGATTCGGTGAATATCGTCCTCCGTACTCCGCATTCTAGTTGTGTTACTGGGTGTTTGACTAATCATACCCAATCGTTGTGTGGATGTATTATAGAATCACTCCACCATGACAACTCGAGTGTATTTTGTACTGTTGCGAAAAGACATGCTTGTGCCGTGGACATTTTGGCGCTCATACATTGAGAATGCTTCTGTTGATTTTAGTGCCGTGTTTGGAAATCAAATACGACTATGAACTTTCTTCGTACTGTTTAGACCTCGTAAATTGTCAACTTCCATCTCTGATTTCAACAGCGTAATCCATGTTACAATTTCTTTTAAAGACACGGCGTTGACTACAACGAGTCATGAACCTGAGTTCGATTTTGGGGATATTATCAGTCAACTTGGAGGTAACATGGGTTTCTGTGTTGGAGCAAGTGTATTAACAATGGTAGAACTAATTCAAGCTGCTTTGGAGAGTTTGAAGGCGGCCAGGCTGCACCGATATGTTTTAGTGAACATGCCAAATGAAACAAAGCCAAATCCTGTGTAAAACCATTAAAATGATAGTATTTGAATATGACAATCCTGCTAAACACCAACAAGAACCGACACAAGCGTATCGTTTGTCAATAGCGCGAAACATATTGCAAAAAAATGACCGACAAGGAAAGGTGTGTTACGGACAAGCGTATTCTGCATAAACACTCTAGTTCATGATTAGAAGAGTCGGAAAATGGTGCACGTTATAACGATTAGTGCTAAATGATAAGGCCAGCTCATAGGCCACGAGATGTAAACAGGGCTAGCGCTAATCCTAACCCTCACCCTTGATCTATTCCCTTGCTTACGCCAACCCTAACCTACAATATCGCCAACACAATCACGTGTCCTAATTTTATTGACCCCTCCGCGACCTTGAGAAAATTTGAGCTGGTCTTAAGAAATAGATTAAACCCGCTTTAACCTGGTGTTGGAGCGTCGAAAATATGCGTTTCATTATTTTAGCTTACAGAGGCTTTACACCACCCACTCAAAGAAAATATCTGTAATATCAGTCAAAATAATCTTTGTATGCGACGTTCTAGCTAGTTAATTGTTAGATACTGTACGTGGTCCTATTAATAAAATAAATATGCAATATGTCAGTCTCGAAAAGAACTAATTTGTGTTGAGTGGGCGTTACCCCACCGAACTAATTTCTTTTCCGTGAGCATTACTCCCCCCCCCCGCAAAAAAAAAACACACACGCACACACGCTATTGATGTAACACAGTATCCTAACGGTAGATTAAGTTAAACCAAGGGAGCGGTCTGAATACCATCCTTCTTTATCATTCTCACTGTACAAGGATTATATTAGACATATTTTATTGTTATTTCACAGATCATTAACACTGATAAGGGTGTATACTAGTATTTACATTAGGATTGACTTTAGTATAATATACAAAAATAAATATAGTGTATACTGTCTAATATAAACCATACAGTCCACTATAATTATACTAAGTAAATTCTACTTTCAGTTTACAATACATATCTACTTTCAATTTACAATACATCTTTACATTCAGTTTAGAATAAATCTGTGCTTTCAATTTACAATACATCTCTACTTTCAATTTACAATATATCTCTACTTTCAACTTACACTACATATTTAACTTCATTTTAGAATATATCTCAACTTTCAATTTACAATAATCTCTACTTTCATTTTACAATACATATCTACGCTCAGTTTAGAAAAATATCTCTACTTTCAATTTACAATACATCTCTGGTGTAAGTTCAGATTGGTTGCCAAATATGCCAAAAACGAAAGAAAAATATAAAGTCTGTTAAACGAATTATTCAAATGGTAAATGTAAAATAATAACTATTTGAAGCTAATTGTAGTTTATTTTAATTTCATCCTACCATTAGGAGTTTAAAACTATGGCTTCCATACGCAAAACTTGGGAATAGCACTCTGATAACATTACCAAACTAACTGCAACAGAATCGAAATTTTGGTTGACTTATCACGTGAAGCTTCGTGTCTAATCAGCGTTTTGAAAAAAATATTTTGTAAATGTCACGAGTGCCTCCAGGTAAGAATTACTTTTTTACATGATGTTTACCATTCCGAGAGTTTCCTTGATTCCAGATTACTTGCAGACAGCGATATAATTAATTCTAACAACCGACAGATTCACAATTTGTAATTTATCGGTCTTCACCCATGCTTAAAATTAGAGTTCTTTCCCTTTAATCAGTAGTCAATCGTTCACAAATCTTCTGTTTTCACATTACGATAAATACACAATATTTAACCGATACACACTTTCAAATGATGTTCAAAAATACTTTGATTTATAAAATAAAATAGAGGTTTATACACAGTTTATATCCTGTAAGAATATTGTGTTTATTTATATGAAATGGCACTATGTACATCACTGTTAAAATAGAGGTATTCTTCAATCAAATAGAATCTTTTATTCCTTCACGAATTTCTCTTCATATAGTCCTGGCATGTTCCACAACAGTTATACCGGAAGTTGGAATAGCGACACATTTTTAACATGCCGACTAGATTACAGTATCGTGACTTATCTTCACATTCTGAAATAAGAATTGAAAGGAAATTCAATGAGACTTGACGTCCTACTTTTCTGCAAGGTGTAGGTCAGCAAATTGAAGTGTCCTCCGGTTTTCTCCCACAGCTAAAGACCCCCTACGCGCAACCGAATTATTTAAATAAAATTTAACCATATTTTAGTCCCGAAATGACCTAGTTTGTGTCGAGTGGACGTTAAGACCCCCCTCTCTCTCTCTCTCTCTCTCCCTCTCTCTCTCTCTCTCTTGCATAATGTATGTTTAAACCTAATAAACATACATAATTTTTTTAACATTTCAATTATGCATAATTTTAGGCACCGTAGTAGTTTTATTGATGAAACTGCGAATTGATGGATGATATTAATATTAGTAAATTAGGGTCATATTGCCCACATATCACTTACATAATTTAGGAAACACTTCCTGTCTTAAAGGTTGAATATAAAGTTTCTAATCACAAGGATTGCTCAAACATATAGACACCATTTGACTTTGTTACACACAAGCAGATATTGCAGAATCAGAATGAATCACTGCTCTATCATTATCTGCATTGCGCAATGATAATAGGCGCAATTTATAAATTGCTCAAATTGATCGTTTTGTACTTTATATTACATTTTCCACAAATATTAATTAAACTGAGTTGATTTAGGTTTTAAACAATAAATGTTTGGTTACATGAATTTTATATGTTGATATGTTTTGTGATGTGACAATCGTCTAATAGTTAGTGTAGGAAAACTGCACTACACGCAAAACAAAAATGTACAAGATAAACCTGCGGACAAGACAGAAAACTGACATTGCAAATAATAAACAAATATCAAATCAAGTGAATGTATCCTGGAGTCGGCCGTAAGCGGCCACAGCGCTATGCAGTCCTGGGCCAACAGCGCCACTGTCAGGGTATTCAACACGGTATGGTGGATGCATGTCTTCATTTTTAAAACCATTTTTTAAAAACTACATTTCATTAAAATAAAAAAAAATAAAAACTATCATTAGATTACCTGCAAGACAAGGTTTTGGTCTGCAGGTTTTCTTTGTTATTGGTCGCGGCTTTGCCTTACAAGATGACCATGCTGGTTTCTTTGATCTCTTCCATAGACACGTTAATGTTCTGCTTTTATATCCTTTCTTGGCACATCGAGGAAAACACTAAAACAAGTAAAATGTACATTAAAAACACACTATTGATAAATACAATACCATATTCCACCTTGGATTAGGCCTGCTATCATAAAATCAAAAGAGTCGTGGTAGTCGAGAAGAACCTTCGCTTGTTCAGTTAGGAAATGAGTTAGGACATGAAATTGAGTTTTACGTCCTACTGTTCTCCCTCGACTAGGCTAATTAAGACGGGGATACGCCATGCAGTGTGTTGTGACATCAATGTGTATATGGGATTTCGGATTGTCCTCCCATCCTAACGACTAGACAGTTGTACCACCCTGCAACACTTACAAGAGGAAACCACCCCGGAAGATCCCGAGGAACGTTACGGGCCAAAACCGGGATCGAAGACCGCGACCACAAGGCTAGCGAGCCGGCGTCTTACTCACTTAGCCATCGTGGCTCCCATGGACTATTTAGTCAAGGAATGACAGTTGAAAATAGTAAGACTGTAGGAGAAAGCGCCGCAATTCTCACACCTGCCATTGCCCACGTAACTATAGAAATAGAAACTACCACGACATGTTTGTCACACAATAACCAATAGCAAGACTGTAGGAGAAAGACTGTGTTTAAGAGACACTACCCTTATGAACGTTCTACAAACCCCATTAGCCTTATGCACATTCTAGAAAAGGCAAATGGAATGTATCATACATTTTCGCTATGAAATCATACATTTCGTAATGTTACCACTGAACGTTTGGTACAAGACAACATCCCGCAATTTGTGGCCAAGTTGATGAAGAATATGTTCAAACCCCAATGCACAGTAAATATTGTGTTGTTTAAACCCCACTCCATTTGAAAATGTTTTGGAAAAAAGGAAAAAGATGCACGTGATCTAAAATGAGCGATATAAATTTACACACTTCGAAATGTTACCTATTAAAGTTTCGTAGAAAAAAAGAAATCTAGAAATTTAATGGCCATGTTGTTGACAAGTATTTTCGGACGTCTAATAACAATAAGTAAATACAAACTAAATACAATAGTAACCTCTGTCCATTTGCTGGTTTTCCAAACACTATAACAATCAAAACTACGGCATTCCTTCTTGTGTTCAGGCCTTTCAAGAGCATGACAGACATCCAGGGATGCTCTAGTACCATTGGAATAATTACAATGTATCGCACGTTTCCTCTGGGCGTAACCATCTCTTACACACTGGTCTTTCTTACACTGAAACAACAAACACTTCAAATGTATACAGCCCTTGTTTTAATGTCAGTAAATAATTGAACTTGAAATACCTTGGAAATAACTTCATGGAATACAATTACCGTCCATTACTGAATTAGGCTACGTCTAAAAAATGTTCCACTACTGGTGTCTTCCGGTTGGCCTATAACCTCCTTAATGTCCCACCCAAACTGCACTGCACATAGCTTAACATATAATAAACCCGTTGCAATAATGGTGAAACATTGCCGCATAATTATATGATTTGAAAAAACCCAATAGCTAAGCGAATTTTTTTGTGCATTTTAAAATCGCCGCCGAACCGCGAAAATACTGTTCCACACAATTACGTATTTCCATGCAAAGCCTCGAATAGTGTCAATTGTAGCCGTGAATAAGACAATTATCACGGCTGCAAATATTACAGCTAACGTACTTCTGGTGTTTATCAAGTCAAGATAAAAGAGCAGTGTGCAAGTGTTTAATATACATATCTCCAATATGTGAAGAGAAGTTGTAATATAGCAGACGTTTGTTGTCTGGGGACAGAAAGAGAAAATGTGGTTAAAGGTCCACTCGACGCAAACAAGGTCATTTTGGGACTAATATATGGTTCAAATTTTGGATCCCACACACACGCCTTAACCGTTCAGCAACCCAACCCAACGGCTGTAGCAGGAGATATTATGTAATATCAAAAGCCCTACCTACCCTGGACCATTTCCCAATTTCCCAATTCGGACAATCTTCCTGAATGAGGCATTTCTGTATTTCAACTGGTTTAACCAGACCCCTCTTTAAGCATTCTCGATCATCAAGCATCTTCATATATTTAAATGTGATACGGGTACATTTTGCTTTGCGTGTTTGATGTCCCGAACCACAAGTTTTAGAACATGCGGACCATCGTCCGGGAGTAAACACAAGCTGTTTAGTAGCATTATAATGCGGGTCTCGAATCACTCCAGGTCCGCTAGCTTCGTCTTTTAATGGAAGGTTTAAGTTGGCGTTTGAGTTAGCTTCGGTCAGAAGTTGCTGCATTTCTCTAGCCTGTTTTATGGCATCTCGTTTACTCTGAAACTTTATCTCGATGTCAGCACTCTGCATTCCTGCAATACACGTGTAACTTCCAGTATCTATTGCCGGTTCAGTTTTTCGTATTCTCAGATTTCCGCTGAAAGTTGTCTGAACCCGCCCCGCCATTGGTATCAGCTTGTATCCTTTACTCCAGAAGATTAACTTTCTCTGGTAATTTTTTACCGGACATTTGATGATCACGGATTGTCCTGGTAGCAAAACAACTTCTCCACCAATGATCAACTTTAAACGCTTTGAACGTCGGAACTGAACATAGGTATAATTTTCGGATTTGATGACCGGCGGAGGAGTTTCCACATCAAAGCAGTTTCCGGTATGACACTCTCTGGAAGTCATTGGTTTCGGTCCCATACATTCGGTATCTGACACTGTGACTTGACGACCCTGTATGGGGGATTTAATACAATAAGCCCGTCTAGTTTGTAGACCAACACCACAAGATGATGAACACTGAAAACATATAATCATCCATTGAAAATATACAATACATATAAACAGAATAAAAAACCTAACTTAACAAGAACGAGTGTGGCATAGGACTAGGAACTCACCATGACTTAATCGCATCCATCTTGGAAATGTGACGTCATATCAAAATAAGTTCAGTGGCTTGGGGCTTTTCTTTGAAAGACGTAACCCAAAAAGAACAAGGAACGCACAATTATTACGAGTATTGCGTCTTTGCTAATAAAGACAGTTCAAGTGTGAATGAGGACATTCTATTAAAGCATCTAACTCTCCCTGAAGGAAACAATGTGTGTAATGTAAACGTTATAATAGGCACAGGCAGTGATTAGAATAAAAGAGTTTGATTCGCACCTCAGACCAATCTCTAGTCATCCATCTGGAAGGACAGAACTGTGTATTACAACTTCTTTCTGACATTGGTATAGGATCGGGACACCTGAAGGTTTCTACTGGACGTCTAGAAACTTTGGATAGTTCTTCTATACACTGTACTGGTCTTTGTTGTATCCCTCCACCACATTCAGCTGTACACATTCCATACTCTCCTATCTCCCATCTATATTATACAAAGGAAACATCATAATATATGGTTTGATACCAATACACCATTAATGGTGATATACAACGGTAACTTATATAAACAATGGCAACGTATATGGTATGATACAAAAAATGAAATGAAATAGGTTTTAACGTCCTACTCTGTTGCACCTAACATGGGTTAATGGAAGACGGGCATACGCCATACAGTGTGCTATGAGGGAAATTTTGCCCGGGGAGCGGCGCTACGGCCTACTCTTATATCGAATTCAAACTGCCAAGGGATCTTTTACGTGCACTCCAATGTGTACACTGGACCTCGG
Source organism: Patella caerulea (assembly GCA_036850965.1). Classification (NCBI taxonomy): domain Eukaryota; kingdom Metazoa; phylum Mollusca; class Gastropoda; family Patellidae; genus Patella; species Patella caerulea. The sequence goes on from JAZGQO010000008.1 coordinate 32,070,278, forward strand.
TTTTTCGTCCCATCCGAACGACTAGGCAGCTGTCCTTGTCAGGCCCTCCTTCTGCATCACTGACAAGGGGAAATCAAGTCCGAAAATCGAGATGAACTTTCTCAGCCATTGCAGGGATCGAATACCCGACCTCCAGGCTAGCGAACCAGCGCCTTATGCACTTAGCCACCGCGACGAAAGGCAACATATATGATATGATACCAATACACCATATATGGTATATATATGGTAATACAAAGGCAACAAATATGGTATGATCGAGATTAATAGTATTTTTCAAAACCAAGAAATCAACTAAATAAAGGTAAAGTAGCTTTTACCTGGGTGGGCAGGGTATGTCATTGCAGACACGTGGTTTAATGACCGGTTTCTTTATATCAGAACAGTATGATGAACTAACACTAGATCCATCTCCATTAACACACATCAGATTGGGATATTCTTCTCCTACAGAGAATAAACGTATACAAAAGTTTACGTTAAACATGAGATCAAGTACAGAACTACCATAAATGTAGACACGTGATTAGCAGTACTTGTTGTCCACTGTTGCGAATGATGAATTGTTATTAGGTATTGTTGCACACGATAAACTGTTCTTGGTACTTACTACAGATGAAAAATTGTTATTGGTACTTACTACATATAATAATGCTGCTATTAGTAATTGTTGCATGGGATAAACTGTTATTAGTAATTGTTGCAAGTGATAAATTGTTATTAGTACCTTTGCCAGATAATGAATTGTAGTTGTTTTCATATACTAAAATGTTATTGGTAAATGTTGACATATGATAGATTTTTCATAACCTTTATTGGGTTATGATGAATTGTTATTGGTGCATGTGTGTATCATAAATTGTTATAAGTATTTGTTAAACTTGATGGTTCTAATGCGTTTGGAATAATGTACTGGTTTTTCTTATATGTCATCCAAAATGCATCGCTGAAAAAAACATGCAACGCCTTATTTCCGCAACATTAATTCTTAATCCCGAAATCGGGCCCACTATAGAGAGGTAAGGGACCGTCGCAAAACATCAACATATGCGTCCAAAAAAGTAACCCGTGGATATCCCCAGACGATACACCATCCTATCCATATCGACGGTGTTACAAAATGATGACACAGATTGTGCGTGTTTTAAGCCTAGGTCTCACTTGATGAGTCTCGGGAGGCGCCAATATCAGACCCCCCCCCCCCCCGTGTCCCAATAAGGATTTGGGAGGCGTTGGGTGAGATATTTTTATTTCCACATCGCCAATGACTTTACCCCAGTGAAAACTAGGCATTACAAAATAAATGACTTTTAATTAATCATTTTATATCTCGATGTCGCCCATTGCACCCAGCGACGCAGTTGACATTTTGTCACTTCCTGGGATAATCAGATCACATAACATCTAAAACTATATTTTGAACATTCTGAATATACCAGACTATATCGTTCAAGTGTCGACTGTGCTAAAGATGAGATTGGCTAAATTACCTGCAAGACAACTACTGCTACAGGCGGAATAATTGCCGATTTTCCATTCATATGTTGTACTATTGGTTTGATTTGACATTGGGTTTATATCGGGAATTTCCGTTTTGTCACATTCAGCCATCGTACTACATTCTTCAATCTCGGCTGGACGGGTTTGGTCTGAAAACAAATCCTCAGATGTATATTTAATAAAACAGCAATTGAGTTATTGTCTCAAAATGATTGATTTTTTTCTATAACAAGCAATAAATATTGAGAGGAACGTCTGGACTGATTTGATATTAAAGAATTTTCAGATATAAATGGAATGGAGTTTAACGTCCTACTTTTCTACTCAAACTGGGCTAATGAAGACGGATTTCCAGACAGTTGAGACGTCTGACCCTATCCATTCGATCTATTGTCGAATTTACATATATTAAATCGGATAGAGATGTCGATAGTATTTTGCGTGAGACTGGGTATTCATATATTTTGCTACTTTTTGGGCAAAATCTATTTCTTAAGGTCACCTCCAGATTTCGTCAATGTCGCTGAGATGCAAAGCAAAGTTTACGAGATTGTGGGTTAGGGTTTGGGTAAGGGTTATGGCTAGGTCCAAGGTTAGGTTCACGGTTGGGGTTATTTCTAGCCCTGTTTACATCTGGGGGTGGCCTTACGAAATAGATCCAACCTTACTTGTTATGCGGAACAGAGAGAGAGAGAGAGAGAGAGAGAGAGAGAGAGAGAGAGAAATGGTGTTTAACGTCCACTCAACACAAACTAGGTCATTTCGGGACTAGTTATGCGGAACAAAACGCCTGACAACGCAAAGCGTATAGTCGTCTGGACGAGACGTGAAAAGGGTCCAGCGTACACATTGGCGTGTACGTAAAAGTTCACGTTAAGCAATACACGGAAATCAAGTTCTGCGCGTCTTCCCATAATGTCTGATCTAAAGTAAATGACACATTGTAGTTTGTTTAAACAGGATAAAATTGTACGGAATACAAAAATTTATTGATACCGAAAAAAGACAATGGCATTCCCATGTTCTTGAAACAACGACTGCGAGATTTACAACTTCTGGAAGTTGCTGGATTACTTCACAATTCCCCTAACTTTTGGCTACGTTATCTGCATACATGTAAATAGTAGCGTCCAATCGTAGGTTGTGACATAGCGATCTCCACGGAAAGTCTCAAGCGTTATTTTAGAGTGTATCTGGGGTAACTGGGGGTAATTTTGCTAAACAGAGAAACTGAATGATGTAATAATAATGAAATAAACTCGATATTGACAGGTTATTTTATGCAAGCAAATAAATGGAAGAGCAAAAACCGTGTCCGCCAAGCGCCAAAATACCCAAAAGAAAATGTTTTCTTACATAAACTATCCGTTTACTTTATTCAATACCCAAACTCATGTTGAGCTTACTTTTTTTAGAATAAACAATACCACTTCTGATTGGATAGGTTCCCATAGCTAATAACTTATTGCTGCATTGTGAATAATATCAACCATATATCTCACAAATGTTCTCACGAAAAAAGAAAATAAAAGAGGTCAAACGGTGACACCAAATGTTTATCACAAACGTGTAACTCCTGTGATGTTATTTCTTTGTTTCGACGCGAATTAAAAAAACAACGACTCCAGGATTGCAATTCTGCTTCCGATTCCATTCATGTTAAATAACTGTGTAGGCGAAAACATCACACTTCCGACATGTGAGCTCGTAGGTTAGCAAATAAAATCTGACAATCGTTTCAAGAAATATGCTAGGAATATTTTGAGAGCAAGGTAAATACAAAGAAATATATGTTTCTATAATATTTCAGCACGATGAGAATTGTTGAGCATGCCGAGAGATTGTATTACATAAAGATGTAGGATTTATTTCCTGTTATTACATTATACAATATTTCTATTACATAGATGATAAATAACATACATATACCACATTCAATATGGCGTCGGATAATCACGGGGATGTAGAAACAAATAATATTCTGCACGTCAAAATTTTGTAAACTGTTTCAGTGGTATAATTTACTAATTCTGTGGGATTACAATTTATTACTCGTTCGAGTTCGGGTGGGATCAAAGACTGGGAAACTGCGTAAACATCGGCGTTCACGTAAAAGATCCCTTGGCTGTTGGCATACGATATATGAGTAGGCTACAGTGCTGCTGCCCGGGCAAAATGTCCCTCATAGCCCACTGTATAGGATATACCCTAGTAGGAGCAGAGCAATATGACGTTAAATCCCGTTTCATGTCAATCCATTCCAAATAGGCGGCTCTAGTAACAAAATATTTTACAATTCATATCTTGTATTTTTTCTCAAAGGTTATGTTGAAATGTTCATTCTTAACTAAAAACATTAAAGGATAGAGGACTTGTCAAGGAACATTGTTTAGTCATTCGCATGGGACAAACAGCCGAAGTCCCGTGCACGTGAGGTGAAAATTGAATTAAGATTAAACCGTAGTTTTCTCTGGCTTACAAAGTATAATATCGACGACTCATCTGGGATTGAGCAAGGGATCTCCTCGTTAGTGGGCCAGCTCCAAACCCTACAGATTCCGTAGCTCCCACACACGCCATTCGTTTAAACAAACAATCGCTTTCAGTGAAAACGACAAAATGTTTGTGTAAAGTGTACTAGTCCAGGAAGCAACGCATGACCAAAAAAGTTTCAATTTAAATTGTGTGCCGCCGTGGCTCAGAGAGTTAGACCTTGCCGCACTAACATGGAGGACCACTTGTTCGATCCCGGTGTTGGTCGAGAAAATAGTTCCTCTTGTCAGGACAGGGAATGTGGCAAGGGACTGTATATGCATAGTCGTTCGGGTGGGACAAAAATCCGAGATCCTGTTTACACTATGGCGTGCACAAAAAAGAACCCTTGGCAGTTGGAATTCAATATAAGAGTATGTCGTAACGTCTCTGTCCGGGCAAAACCTATAGCACAATGTTTGGCGTATGCCCGTCTTTATTAGCACTGTCGGAGCAAAACATTAGGACGTTAAACCATATTTACTTGGCGAAACTATTGCACGATTGACTTTATAAAAGAAATATTCACTTTAAATGTCCAATCAAATTATTGAATAAATAGGAATTCTTACCACCACATTCTTGATCAGATAGAATTTCAACCTGCTCTGTTTGATTGTTAAATATCTGACAATAAATCATTCTGGTCTTCACACCATCTCCACATGTCGTATTACATACACTCCAATTACCACTTACATATCTAGTAATAAAATATACACACATGTAGTATATTTATTTATTTATTTATTTTCATATCAAACCATCTGCATCGTCAATATGGTCAAGGTCCATAACTCTGACAGCAATATAGGAAATCGTTCAAAATTAAAACTTGATGGATGTATACTACATTCGGCGTATAAATAGAAAACACTCTTAATGGAACCAAACTGATCAACAAATGGTAGAACATACAGTAGAAACACTCCACATAGTCAAGGGAGCTCTATTGCTTGTTAAAGACAATAACCCACGAACCCACATTTCGTCTGATTGACGCTCTATGCCGCTGAGCAAAAACATATAACTCTAAATATATATTAATTTTGTAGGGGCATTTAGTAAGTAACTGAATGGGAAAATAAACTATAACACATACGTCTGGATAAAATAGTGTCAGTTGGTGGGAAAATTTTGGGGTTTCTTTTTGTTATTGTTTTCGTGGGTATTCGGGGTTAAAATTTGATAGCCTTTTCGATGTTGTTATTGTTTATCATTTATGTCCTAAGATTTCGAGCTCAATTACTGAGTTAGATTCAGTAAAATAATGCCGATTCGGTCTGGACAATTCTGATATTTCAATGTCTGTAGATAGTCTTATAAAGGCCGATTGATGGGACCTGGAAAATGAGGAAAGGAAAAAGGGTTACTGGTCTGTGATTTTGGCTAAAAAAAACTCACGAGGATGGACAGGTGACCTTACTCCTTGTCACGTATAACAGGGAAATCAAAACCATGGCAGTTGACTCATTGACAGATCTAATTATACAACACGCACGTGCTAACCCCTCCCCCTACCCAAAAATAGATTTTTGAATTGTCTAATGGTCATTTCAAGATTAACAAGACAAACCTTGGTATGGTGAAACTTTCCCCGTCTGCGACCTCATCATCTTCGTAACCATCTGCAGTTGTAGTTACCAGGGCGATCGGTTCTAAATATAAACAAAACAAACCAAAATATAATTTAATACTAAATATAAACAAGTAAATTAAATATACAAAAGGTTTTTATAGCTTTATTATTTTGTTTATAAAGCGATTTCTTGATACAATGTCTCAAACGTAATACACAGGAACGCTTGTGATATTCTAAAAATAGTTTAAGAGACCAGTTGTTCTGCACCGACTGGGCGAATGCACACGGGCATACTCCATACATTACTAAGAAGAGAGAAAGTTTGCTCAGACACAGGCGCGGATCCAAAGGGGGGGGGGGGGTCCAGGGGGTCCGGACCCCCCCCCCCCCCTGCTCAGGCTTGAAAATTTTTTATGCGATTTTATCGGCGATTTAGACCTGTAATTTTGTAATTTACCTTCCGGAAATACGTCAGAATGACCAATTTTTTCGGTTGAGCGCAATTAGTTAAGTAATTATCAAACCTAGACCCCCCCTCCCCCTGTAAAAAATCCTGGATCCGCACCTGAGACAGCGACACTACGGTCGACTCTTATAGAGAATCCAACTTTCACTGTAAAGGATTCGTTTGCGTGCACGCGAATGTATACACGGACGCTCCGTCCTTCACAACCGGCGAGGGGAAACCATCGCTTACTCACTGAGAGACCGCTACACCTCTTAAATTGAATAAACTAAACAATCCTGGTAGGTTCTATATCATAATGTGCAATGGAATTTTCTGGCGTTACAAGACGTGAGGGGCAGGACCAGGACAGCTGCCTAGTCGTTCGGGTGGTACGAAAAACCAAGACCCCTTTTAAAACATTAACCGAGATCCCGTGTATAGATTGAAATGCACATAAAAGATCCCTTGGCAGATGCAATTCGATATAAGAGTAGACCAAAATACTACTTTCCAGACAGAATTTCCCTCATAGCACACTGTATGAGTAATGCCCAGTTTGAGTAGAATAATAGGACGTTAAACCCCATTTCATTTTGTTATTACATGGCCATCTACAGAAACATATCTCCGGGTACTCGGGAGTATTTACACTTTATACCACATTTAAAGCCACAGATTCTCGGCTTTGTTATAAAAAATAACATTGAACCAAGCAAATAAAGGGAATGGGAATACAATCTGTTCTATGTAATGAACTTGGTATTTTCTTTTCTGCCATAAACTGTTGCAAATTGCCACGTTGAAATCGCGTAGAGACAATTTAACGATTCATTTGAACATAAATGTCTTAAGGTCTATAATCAAATGTCTCGCTGAACACCAGTAATGATCATAATCCGTTCCAGTAGTTATTCTACAAGCTAATACCGAGCTCTTCATCAACATTGCAGGTCATCATTAGACCCATCGTGACGCTTAATTGATACGTCACAAAACAACTCTATTACTATAACCCGTTTCTTTATTTGCGGTAAAAGGTGGATAATTTAATTAATTTTATAAGACGCTTAATTGATACGTCACAAAACAACCCTATTACTATACACCGTTTGTTAAAGATACATTCCCTCAATGTTCTCAAAACCGCCTTACCATCTGATCAAGAAATAACAACGACCCCATCGCTTAAGCTGGCACGCAATAAGCTGACAGATAACAGTTGGTTACCATTTAGCGATACCCTGACAATTTTGCCCAGTGCTTGCCCCATGGGTGTTTTTCGGGTAAGCCAGTAGTTTGCTAGCATGATTGAGTGTCTATACTTTCCATATATACCAAATTTGAATACTTTTATTGGAAATAACTACCCGATAGTTATATAAATACTTTTCTGGGAAAGTATCTTTAAAGAAACTAGAGATTGTTTTATTTACGGTTAAAGGGAGGTAATTTAAATGTCAAGTTTTTTTTAATCTTATCGTTTTAAGAGAAGCCGCATGAAAGGAAAGGTTATCAGTAAATGGATAACTTTCCACTCTCTATTACATGTAGATTTAAATAAGCTCAGTTTTCACGTGCTCAGATAAAAGAGGTTGGCATGTGTTAAAGCACACCAGACATACGATTTTCTATCTTCTATTTCAAAATGCAGTGTTTATATTCATGCAAATCACAAATAAACTTGATGCCAAGATCCCGGAGCTAGCTTGGGCAGGAATTTGATAATTCCATTACAGTAGCATTTTTGTTTGTAATAATAAAAGAAAAGCGGTAAAGGGACGTAAATTCAGGTGTACATATCGAGTAGCGCCACAGTGGGCAGTGAGAATGACGATGACTCACTAACTATAGTACGTCCTGGTTTCGAACACGATGTTGGCCAAGAAAGTTCCTCGGAATTGGCTGAGGGACGACCTGGAACAAAAAGGCTTGTCGCTTGGATAGCACAAAAAACGAAGGAGCTATATATATATATCATGGACAGCTCGTTAAAGTTCATTTTATATTGCAAGAGGAGTAAGTCTAAGCACAGCTGTCAAGGCACTAGTTGTGCCTAATAGTACATGGTCCGCCATTAGCCCATGTTGGTTCAGAACCAGTTTAATTGAATTTCATTCTATTCTATCGGCGAAGAAAAGTAAAAAGTTAAATCCCATTTAATCTAATCAAATTTCATTTCATTCCATTTAAAAAAGGCGAGTAAAAATTCCAATAATACACCATTGATCAAGCGATACTAACGCAAATGAATTTTTTTATTTCAGTACTTTGCTTGCGCGTTGTAATAGATGGGGTTTAGATACAATCAAGGTCATTTTGGGACTAACATATACTTCGATTTTGCTAGCGCAGGGATAAAACTAGCGATTGATACAAACAGGACGATTTTTCGGACAATCAGGAACCATAATTCAGGAAGTTACGATTCGATATGCGCAATTATCGAAAAGAACCAAGATCTGTGGGTTATAAACATGTATTTCAAGTTTCATAGACAGAGAGAGAGAGAGAGAGAGAGAGAGAGAGAGAAATGGGGTTTAACGTCCACTCAACACAAACTAGGTCATTTCGGGACTAACATATGGTTTAATTTTATTTCAATAATTCGCTTGCGCGTAGGGGTCTTTAGCAGTGTGAGGAAACCGGAGTGCCCGGAGGAAACCCACGAGGTTGAGAAGGCGCCCCTATCTCCATGCCACATACGCTCACACCAGGGCTCGAAACCACAGCCGCAAGCCAGAGGTGACCGGCCAGCTAGAGGTCGAAGCGCGGCACTCTAGACCACTAGGCCATCCCATCCCCCCTTCAAATTTCATCAAAGTCGGATTACAATTGAGACCTCTACAGGGTCCACTGCCTTGATATAGCATAGTTTTATACTATTTGCTTACAAGCGGCGGCCATTTTGTCCGGCAGTTTTGAACTGATTTTCACGAAATTCAAACTCACCCTTCATTACGGTGTAACGGTAATATAATCAAACGGTTTTTAAATCGGATAAAAATTGTGACCTGTGGAGAGACCACCAGCCTATAACGCGCTTTTTGTACAATCAGGGGCCATAATTCAGGAAGTTGCGACCCGATATGTGCAATATCGAAAGGAACCAAGATCTTTGGGTTATACACATGCATTTCAAGTTTCATCAAAATCGGACCAAAATTGTGACCTCTAGAGTGTTCACAAGCTAAAAACGCGATTTTCGGACAATCAATGGCCATAATCCATGAAGTTTCGTTTCGATACATGCCAATTTAGAAAGGGATCGAGATCTTAGGGAGATAAACCTGTATTTCAAGTTTCGTTGAAATCGGATAAAAATTGTGACCTGTAGAGCGTCCACAAACAAATTTTGGACGGACGTCCAGTCGATCGAACGGACGGACAAACATGGACGACGACAAAAAACGTCCATATAAAATATAGAAATATAGATCTGTATTTTAATTAGATTGAAAAAATAATTGTCTGTAGAAATGATCAATGTCTGAAGACAATGATAGAACAATAGAGAAAGAGAGAAATTGGGTTTAACATACACTCGACACAAAAGAGATCATTTCGGGACTAACATGGTTCAATTGTATTTCAACAATTCGCTTGCTCGTAGGGGTGTTTAGCAGTGGGCGGAAACGGAGAACTCGGAGAAACCCCCACTCAGCCGGGGGCTCGACAACACGCAACTGGAATTAATTACAGACCTTATAATATTAAGTGAACACCGCAGACATTCGGCCCATCCCGCTAATAGACCAAAAACTAGATAACTAGTATTTTGATAAAAATCTATCATTATAAGTCGATATGGGACTGATTGTATCTACACCACCGCCTAAATTAATCCAGAAATGACCTTGTTATCGTGGACATGTGATTTATCCAACATTTATAATGCGTCGCTAGTTTGATTATATCGTTGGTGGGAGTTAGATTCATCTTCTATGTGCACGGACTACTCTAAGCATGCGACATTCTATCAACATTGCTAAAATCATTTCTGTGGCCAAATGGCTTGTGATGAGTAAAGTTACCAAATAGGGAGCTTACCTTCACATGGTGTACTTGTAATACACACCCTTTTACTCATAGGTTTAGTTTTTTCTGAACATCCTCCATTTTTACAGTCAACTTGTCGGAACTGATACCCCTGACCACAGGTTACCGGACACTAAATGCAGAAATAAAAAAAGAGAAATATAAAATACAGTAGGTTTCGTACATTGCTTGGATCAGTTACTAAAATCATTGAAACAAATCACGAAACCATTGTGATTTCATTGGTTTGTGATTTCTGCTTATTGTGTTTTAATTTTATTTCAATAATTCGCTTGCGCGTAGGGGTCTTTAGCAGTGGGAGGAAACTGGAGTACACAGAGAAAACCCACGAGGCTGGACAGGCGACCCTACCCCTTGCCACGTACAACCGGGGATTCGAAACCACGCCAGTTGACTCAATGGCAGGCCGTATGAAAGAGTGCGCGCACACTAACCACTCGCCCATCCGAACCCCTGTCATATCTGTAGATTCGCTTTTGTGTATATTATGTGTACCATTCGCCCCCCCCACCTCCGTAGATTCGCTTCTGTGTACATTATGTATGGTACAGCCCCACTTGCACTTACTATTTGAAGAGTCATGTTTTAAAAGTATATATGGCGTCCCATCTTCATTAGCCAGTTTAGGAGCAGAACAGTAGGACGTTAAACCCCATTTCATTTATATATGGCGTTCGTTTAGTATATACCATGTCTGTGATACAGGACGGGGTCCTTACAAAGGCAGTGTCTAGTCGTTGGGACGGGACGAAAGACCGACGTCCCGTGTACATATTGGCGTGCACGTTAAATATCCCTTTGCAGTTGGAATTCGATATAAGAGTAGGCCGTAGTACCGCTGCCCGGGCAAAATTTCGCTCATTAGCCCAGTTCAGGAGCAGAACAGTAGGGCATTAAACCCTATTCTATTTAATTTCATTTTGTATATAACATGTCGACAAAATACATCATTAGGGCATTTTGAATATGTAACAGTTGATTAATGTAGATTGGTTCCGGGGTGGGGGGTAGCAATTATACTTTTTAATTGCCAGATTAAACTGGAAATATACTAAGAATTGGAAGGATTACCAGGAGACGTGTATGACTTCTGAAGCTCATTCACAATTGCTAAACAAGAACCATACGTACCAAAGACCATTCTTGAGTGATCCATTCAGGGCAAGCCCCACCTTCACAAGGCGGTAAGATATCTTTATAAATCTCCGTACAGTTTTCACTAAAACACTCCCTTGTCATCTCATGTGGTATCCTGTCGACATCACATAGCGTGTTCACAACATGTTTACCTGTGTTCACCTCTATGCATGTACTATTCGTTTTCTGATATCCTGTCTAAAGGAAACAATATTATAGTACAGTTTACTACATGTCCACCATTTTGTTTTATTATTCAATTATTCCATCATTCACAGCCTTTCAAACAACAGAGAGGGGGAGAGAGAGAAAGTGAGAGAGAGAGAGGGAGAGAGAGAGAGAGATCATTTCGGTATTAACAGATGGTTCAATTTTATTTCCATAATTCATTTTATGTCAACTGGCTTGATTTCGATTCCCCGGTTGTACGTGACAACATCGTGAGGTTTCTCCGCAACCTTTGGCCCTTCCCCCACTACCGTTAAAACCCCCAACACGCAAGCAAATTATTGAAATAAACTATAAAATTGAACCATGTGGTAGTCCCGAAATAACTTAGTTTGTGTTGAGTGAATGTTAAACTTGTTAAAAAGCGACCAATCATTACAACGGTTGAATACGGATCCTCTCTCTCTCTCTCTCTCTCTCTCTCTCTCTCTCTCTCAATGAAAACGATACATATAATAATACCCGGATGATGTGGAGGTATGTGTAAAACGATATATCATTATAATCACAGATGATTACCGAGTAATAATCTAAGCCCCATGCTTGTAATAGTTCCCGACATGTATTCAACAATTCATTGATGATTTATGAGATATAGAGTCATTTACAAACGGAAATCAAACTGTTGTTAGATTCGAGTCGCTGCATGATACAAGTAACATGAGCCGAGTCAACGAAACACTGCATATGTACAACTTATATATACATGTACTAATCATTTAAAGGGGTCCTGCTACAGAATAAACAGTCTTGTCTGTCTGCGACATCATTTCATTGTGGAAATTGACGTTGATTTCCCCATTACTTTAATCATTTAGTTAAAGGGCCACTAGGTAAGATGACAATTTCAGTCAAATGGCTTCACTCTGAATAGAGAGAGTGAGAGAGAGAGAGAGAGAGAGAGAGAGAGAGGGGGGGGAGGGGAGAGAGAGAGATAAATGGGGTTTAACGTCCACTTGACACAAACTAATTCATTTCGGGACTAACATATGATCTAATTTTATTTCAATAATTCGCTTGCGCGTAGGGTCTTTAGCAGTGGGAGGAAACCCGAGTACAGGCAGGAAACCCGGGAGGCTGGACAGGCGATCCTACTCCTTGCCACGTACAACCGGGGATTCGAAACCTTGCCAGTTGACTCAATGGAGATATTAGCCATTCAATTTAGGCATTACTACTGTTTATACGATAATAAACAAAGTCTCGATTATCCATTTCACATTATAATAAGTTTAAAGGGGCTAAACGACAGAATAAAACGTCTTGTCGGCGATATTACTTTATTGTGGAAGTGGACATTGAATACGGTTATTTCGCACATAGAAATTAAAAGTACTATTCCTCTAATTTCTCTCCATCGATTCCCAAGCCTTAGTTGACTTTAACTTTAACAGATTCTAGCTTTTCTCCATATTTTAATTGTGTTGACGGCATTTTGCACCAGATTGAGAAACATTTTGACAAGGGCATCTTCAGATCTGTAAACTGGAAGTAGCATACTAGTAAACATGTAACTCGTCGCCCTACATTTCAACGCAACCGACCGTATGGCGTATCATTAGCCCAGTTCGGAGCAGAACAGTAGGATGTTAAACCTCATTTCATTTCTATTCAGCTTGCAAAGTTGTTTTCTACATTTTGGTTCCATACCATTCATAGTGTTGCATGAACAGCATGGTTTTCAAATGTGATTAATCCGCCGTTTCAGAAAGATATTTCTAAGTAGTACATGTATTTCTTTATTCTACACTAATAGTAATCTCATTACCAAATATCTAGAATTGTTGGAAGCCGAGTTTCATAGACTGTTCCTATGTATATGTATAACTACTACTGACAGCAGTAATATATTAACTGACAGATATCTAGCTAATTTGTCAATACCTGTATTACAGATAATTTGTATTATTTATTTATATACCTATTAAAGCTATTTATAGGTAGGTATTGTGTATAGTTTTAAGCACACCTGTAAACATATCTTCCATATCTTACTTACATAGATTCTAAAGTATGTCTAACAGATTTATATATATATAAACGTAGGTCATTTAGTTTAAAACAATTGAACAAATTCTTATATCTTGAATCCCCCATCTGCAATACATCCTCATTTCGGCTACCTCCCGGGTACATTCCATTTCGAATTCAAATTGTCAATAGCACCAAAGCCTAACCCCTACTAATCAGCACTGAACTGTTCCACTGTATTCAATACAATCATAGTCTGTTGTTATTAGCTGTAGTCATTGATCAAGAGATTTATATTCAATATAATCATATATAATCATAATCTGTTTTTATCATTAGCTTTGGATGCTGTCATAATGTAAACGTGTGTGAGTGGGGGGCGGAAAGTACGGGGGTACCCCTATCGCAAAGCCATCGATGCATGTTCAAACAGAGCAACAACATTTTTTAGTCACATGAACTCTTCATATAAGAAGTGGTATCAAGTGTCTAAACATATCTATGCCCTCCCCTAAAAACTGCAAACATTTCTTGACGAAATACATGATTTGGCATTTGTGCCGATTACAGAACTCAATCAATTGCACCACCACTACAATAACTGCGCAGCCACTGTTAACTACTGGATAGACGATTAGCTTAAAGGACAATCTTGGTGCCAGTAATTATTACATATCCTCTCATCGTCTTATGAAACAACTTTCCATCTTCAGCGGAATTATCAGTGAAATGAAATTCGCCTGCTCATTACTTCAGTCAGTTATATAGAAAGACAACTCGTGTTTGTCATGTTTGACGTCACTTCCCGTATATGTTAGAGTTTGTTACACATCTCCCGTAGCAATGATCTCCGTGTTAAAATTATATTTGGAATGTATTTTACCAGTTCTATCACATATGTAATAATGACTGGCACCAATATTGTCCTTTAATTTATCAACACAGTCAACAGTCACGTAACTGATTCAAATATTATCACGAACAACAAGAAGACCGATTCGCAACAGTTATCTGCCTTACTTATAAGTCCAACAATTCTACAACTTATCGTCCAACAATGTTATGATTGTATTATCTGAATTGAGAGGAATATACATTTGTCTGGGTTCTGGTGTCAAAGATAAGGAGGCAGAATCATCCGTGGAAGTTTTCCCCGATTGGCATGTATACTACTAAATCTTCTGACAGGCGCGATCAAGTATATATGCAATGGTGGACGGTAGGGGAACAAAAACTTATATGGTACCCTGACTATAGACCTCTCTTGTCCCCAGGATCTACTATACATGCCCTGGTATGGTACCTTAGATATAGACATGCGTTTTTACTGCCCTACGGGATTACTTACATTCACCCTTGTTTATCAATGTCTAACAAAACCCAAAATCTTGGTACGTAGTAAAAGAAGTAGTTAGTAGAGGTTAATGTGATCCGCAAGGGAAGACAACACTGTTTAGGAGAATCGATAAACTATATTCCGACAGTTACGTTGTAAACAATATATACCAATAGTTCCTAATCTGTGCCGCTGGGCACATGCCACCTGTGGGAACGTCGGATAACTAAGTCAAGGTATTATATACATGTATATACATATTAGTATACTTACACCACAAGATGTAGAACATGGCGACCATGCCGTTAGCCACCCGTAATTAATTCTGGATCGACAATTATCATTAACAGCATCGTATCCAACAATATCATCACATCCTATTGGCTGAAATAAAGAACACGTAATCTTAGTTAATTCTGCGTGCGTAGGATTTTCAAAAAAATGAAATAGGGGTTTAAGGTCCTAATGTTCTGCACCAATGAAGCTTAATGAAGACGGGCATAAATACTATGCGAGACATTTTGCTCGGCAGAGAGGAAGAGAGAAATCGGGTTTAACGTCCACTCGACACAAACTAGGTCATTTCGAAACTAACATATGGTTCAATTTTATTTCAATAATTTGCTTGCACGTAGTGGGAGGAAACCGGAGGTTGGGCAGGCGACTCTACTCCTTGTCACGTGCAACCGATTTTGCTTGGGAAAGGACGTTTCCGCGAAATCCTATTGTCACAGAGGAGTTCTTTAACATGCACGCTATCGTGTATATGAGACCTCGGTTTTTAGTTACATCTAAAGGAAAACCATACCGATCCAGCGTATTACTATCTGAGCCACGGCGACTTCGTCGAATTTCAAGGCAGCCACATAAAATCTAGTCAACACTTAGATATCAGTTCTACACACTATGCATGTAACCGTGTCAAGTGGCGGGTTTCGACCCCACAATCATACTTTAGTAGGGTATCATGTCCAATCTCTTTTATTTTCTCAGACACCTACGCGCAACCAAATCATTGGAATAAAAGTGTACCATATTTCAAGAGATCTTAAACGTGCTGTCAATAGTACACACGGGACCTCGAACTTTTTATTCTCTTCCGAGCGACTAGAGGATTTTTCTTGCCAGGTCGCCGGTCCTGAGCCACTGACATGGTAAGACCGGAATGGAAAAACCTGCGGAACGTTCTCAGGCATCTTAAATCCAAATGGGAAGAGTTCTGCACATGTCAGAGTATTGTTTCTGTCGTTAATACTTCAGTAGCAGTTTAATACATCGTAAAAGCGAATAATCGAATATCATATGAGAATCTTACCAAGCACTGTCCATTAATACAAACATCATTAGCGCCATCTTTACATTTTGTACCATCCG
Source organism: Patella caerulea (assembly GCA_036850965.1). Lineage (NCBI taxonomy): Eukaryota > Metazoa > Mollusca > Gastropoda > Patellidae > Patella > Patella caerulea. The sequence goes on from JAZGQO010000008.1 coordinate 32,086,442, forward strand.
CGACCTTGTCAGAAAATGTATTATGTAACCAATCTTGTGTTTCTTTAGTTTTACACAGTAAAGCACATGGTTGTAATGGGTCGAGTACTGGTATCCACTGATGTATTACTCCGCGGAATGGTTTTACATTATATACTGCACACTGTTCAGATCTTAAATCTACACTTGTTTCTAAACATGGCTGAAATACAAATAATATAAAAATGAAATGAAATGAAATGGGGTTTAACGTCCTACCCTACTGTTCTGCTCCTATACTGGGCTAATGAAGAACGGCATATGCCATTCAGTGTGCTATGAGGATATTTTGCCTGGGCAGCGGCTCTATAGCCTACTCTTATATTGAATTCCAACTGCCAAGGGATCTTTTACGTGCACACTCTTATGTACACATGACCTCGGTTTTTCGTTCCACACCTCTGACAATTCCCGATGAATTTCGCGGTTCAGAGGCGGATCCAGGATTTTCAGAAAGAGGGGGCGTGTTGCACCAACTTGGGAGTGCGAAGCCCGGAACTATGATTTTTGAGTGTAAAAAATGCCCACAAGGACTAATTTTATACTAGTACTGGAAATTATGATTTCCAACCTAAACTATTTTTGTTCTCCTTTCTCGCGAGAATATAACTTATGGAGCTAAAAATTGTTCGCCACCTCTAAAAATAGAGGGGGCGTGCGCCGGGTGCGCCCTCCACTGTATCCGCGCCTGCGGTTAATGCTGTGATTGAACACGCAACCTCCAGGCTAATGAGCCAGCGTCTCACCAACTTAGCCACCATGGACCCCGAAATAATACAAAGGATATTTAACTAGAATGATGTTTTATGTTAGTAGAGATGATGACGCGTATTGAAACTCCTTCTCAATTCTTCATATTATCTAGTTGTCATTTAAATATTCCTCCATCACCACCCCACCACCACACTCATCCCCGTACACCATACACCCAAAATATATTCAAACTAATTTATCTTTCAAAAATTTACTTTCAAACCATTTTAATGGTAAGAAACTAGCCCGGGCCGTAAAAATATATCTTAATCAGCTTTGATTGACGGAGTTTACGTTAGTTCTGCCATTGCATGTTTGCAAATGATTATGTACAAATGATTGGTGGCGATCACGAGTAAACCTCATTTTTTACCTTACAGCATCGTTAATATGGAATGCAGTCTCAATACTTGGAAATAATGTCGCTTACCATCGACATGGTCACGTGGAACCGTTTTTGTACTAGCGAAGTCTGGTGGAAGCCCAATGTTTTAGTTACGTCAATGTTTAAGTTAAAGGGATACGTAATAAATACTGACCTCTTTATTACATAATTTATATTCATATTTTATACCACTATTACATGATTGGTCGCTTTGTAAACAAGACACTGTACGATTAGCTAATCCTGTATCACATGATCTAGAACACTCACTCCACGTGGTCTGTGTATCACTAGATATGCTGGTCACGTGTATCCATAACAACACCTGAAATCATAGAAATAAAGTTAATATATATTTTTATATATGTTGTTACAGCGTTAAGATGTGGCGTATAAATACAACATGTTGAACTATATCTAGATACATTTTTACTTTCTTTAAAAGAAGCATATAAACAGTACGGAATGAACTTTGTCTAGTTGTTCGGGTAAGGTCTATCTTCCCAGCACACATTTCCCATTCAAAACGTATGCAGGTCCCAAAATGACGTAGTTTGATAGTTTGTGTCGAGTGGATGTTAAACGCACCTCTCTCTCTCTCTCTCTCTCTCTCTCTCTCTCTCAAAATGGATAATCGACAATGTGTTAATCATCGTACCAGAGTCAGTGATTACGATCGAATCTAGCATAAAACTGAATCGTAGCTAATTATCCAATCTAACCTAATTCCGCTTTAATATATTGTTTAATCTGTTTAGTTTTGTGGAGCTGGACGGGGATTCTGACGAGGACAACTGTCTTTAGAAAGCCCCGTGTACACCTTGGCCTGCGCATAAAAGATCCTTTAGCAGTTGCAATTCGATATAAGAGTAGTCCATAGCCGCTGTCCTGGCAAACATTCCCCCGTACGTTATATCTTAGGCGCTACAATAGCATTGGAGATCGAGAAAAAGACAAACTGCCAATGTCAGCCCCCTAAGAATTTCGAGTATATACTGGCCCCCGAAACTGTTATCTTCTTTCCACGAAACAGTAAGCATCGATTTCTTTTTTTTTTTTTTGCTGTACGTATGTTTTTGTTCCTGAAAAATGGGCCATAAAATCTTTTTTCTTTATAAACTGTTAAATTTCAAGTTTGTGTGAACTGGGTAATTATTCTAAATTGACATAAAATCATCCATTGTTTAGTTTTTATGTGCATGTATGTTTGTTGTTTTTTTTATTTTAAATATAAATAGTACTCCCTGACGCTGTAGAACTACCAAAGACCTTTAGAGGGTTATTTTTTTGTATAAAATAAATCTAATTGGAAGAATCGGCTTACAGAGCCATGTGTAAATGATGCACACATACATGTCGAACACGTGTGCATTAATGTTTTCTTTATTGGATTGAATATACAATGGCGATTCAGATTAAAATGTCTACCTTCTTCAAGGCCACTATTGGCCGAGAAAATTCATCGGGATTTTCAAATGTGGTTCACTCTAGTCGTTCGGATGCGACGGAAATACGAGCTCCCGTGTATACACTAGCCCGTGCGTAAACGCTCCTTTAGCAGTTGAAATTCGATGTAAGAGTAGACCATAGTGCCGCTGCCCGGGTAAAAATTCCCACGTAGCATACTGTATGGCGCCTGTCCGTCTCCATTAGTAGAACAGTAGACCGTTACATCCCATTTCATTTCATTTTCAAGGCCACTACAAACGTAAGTATTACATTTGAAAATCTGTTTGTCTCGACAAAAAGAAATCGCCATGGATCAATATTTACCAATTGATCTACGCTTCCCGGATGCCGAAATAAAAACTTTCATCACGGCCACAAGAAACGTAATAAAGCATTGTAATATTAATTCATCTCAGTGGAAAGTCTTACGCGGGGATATTAATCAGAATCTACCAATTCACCTATAGGCTTCCTGGACATCCAAAGACATTCCGTCAATTCATCTCAGTGAAAAGCAAAGCTGTAAGGAAAGAGAGGGGGGGGGGGAGAGAGAGAGACACACACACACACAATGTCATTTCGGGACTAACTTGGTTGAGTTTTATTTCAATAATTCGCTTGTGTGTAAGGGTCTTTAGCAGTGGGAGTAAACCGGAAGATACAGAGAAAACTCACGAGGTTGGGCATGCGACCCCCTCCTTGTTACGTACAGCCGGTGATTCGAAACCACGCAGGTTGACTCAATGACAGGCTTTATGGTACAGCCCATACGTGCTAACCATTCGGCTATAAGGGGAAAATTTTGCCAAGAAACCAGGTTACCGGTACCCGAAAGGTTAAATCGTCGCATCGCATGGTTCAATAGACAGTGTATGATTTTCCCGGAACATCTGATACCACTCTGTTGGAATGTTTCCACAGCCAACACTCTTTATTGTACTTTTGTATTTATCATGTTTCAGAAATTCATGTGTGTTAATCGTAATTCGTGACATATGAAATGAAATGAAATGGGGTTTAACGTCCTACTTCGTGACATATGGATGTTGGTTGAGAACTTAAGATAAATACAGTGGAACGTCCTTATATATATCCAATTAGTTTTTTTACCTGTATGAAGAACGTGAGTCTCGGGTATACAGACAGGTGGCGTTTACAATAAATACGACTGGTTATGCTAGGTTCTCACTATCACGATTCGTGCTACGGTTGAACTCGTGGTTCTTAATCGTGGACTAATCGTGGTGATTCTATCAGGTCTTATCATACATTGAGGTCAGTTGTAGCAATCGTGTTGGTAGTATCAAAACGGAGTACCTGGTTGAGAAGGCGCCCCTATCTCCATGCCACATACACTCACACCAGAGATCGAAACCACAGCATTAAAAACAGAAACGCTATACTTGAATTGGGGTTTTACTGCAGACAGTTAGGCATCGACTCGGATGGGGACACGCTAGAAGACAGCATGGCTGTACTCCCATTGATGAGAAAACTGAGAGGGCGAGGGTTCGATCACGGTGTTGGCCAAGAAATTATCCACTTGTTGGTGGTGGTGCAGGGCGTTGAGAAAGAAAAGGTTCTAGCTGTTTCACTCCGGTTCCCCTGTTGTCATACAAACAATACGAATCGATTTCGAGACTAACATATAGTTTAATTTTATTGCGCGCAGGGGTCTTTAGCAGTGGGAGGTTGGACCCACGAGGTTGGACTGGCGACCCTACTCCTTGCCACGTACAACCGGGGATTCGAAACCATGCCAGTTGACTCGATGGCAGGTCGTATGTTACAGCGTGCACACGCTAACCATTCGGCCATGCAACCCTCAAACACAATATAACAAACAAGAAGCATGATATGGTGCGTAGAGTGTCGGTATATTAACTGTTACTATTCCGTTTAGTATCAGGGTGAAAAACTGAGTTCACGTGTTTAATTTCGGGTGTACCCCTACTGCCCATGCAAAATATCCTGGCGTATCCCCGTCATTATCAGCCCGGTGACGTAATGAAGCCTTTGAATATTAAATCTGGTGTACACGTTAAGTTTGTGTTATATACATTTAAAAGTTAAATGATCGATTTCCAATTTGGCTAATGATCACTAATTGAGATAACCATCACCATCTACCGTGTGATATCGGTACAAATTGATATTGATGGCCGTTTGTCTGAGTAGCCCTCTAGTTAATTTGTGTAAATTTAAATGTGGATATGTAAAAACTTAAGTAGGAATAAATAAATCAAACTAATTTAAATCAGTCGGTTTAATCTAAATTGATTTTATCTATTTTTTACAACAAATCCCAGTCGTTAATTTGACGGATCGATTAAATTATCTGATTTACACGACCTCGTGTTCATACATTGCAAATATATTTTCCAAACCAGAATCGATCGGCTGTCATAGACAAAACCAAAGCGAATAACTACCGATACATTTCCCTAAATACGAAGATTCGCGATGGCCTTATATTGGAATACCAGCTGTGACGCAAAAAAGTGTCCCGTTGATTTCCTTTCTATTCCTTCAGATGGGATGAAAAACATGGTGAGTTTCAAAATAAGTTTTAAAAATTCAACAAAGATCTAAAAATGCTTTTCTCTAAAGAAAAATAACCTGCTCATAACCTGGGCTAATGGAAAACGGGCATACTCCATAAAGTGTGCTATGATGGAAATTTTACCCGTGCAGCGGCGATATGACCTACTCTTATATCGAATTCCAACTTCCAAGGGACCTATGGGACCTCGATTTTATGTCTCATCCGAACGACTAGACAGTTGTCCTTGTCCTCCGTTCTGCATCACTGACAATGGAGAAAACCACGCCGGAAAATCAGGATGAACTTTCTCGGTCAATGCAGGGATCGAACACCTGACTTCCATGCTAGCGAGACAACGTCTTACCCACTTAGCCACGTGTTCCCCACGACCAGCAAAATACCGAATGTTCGTTGCAGTAGATATACTAATGTGCTGTTATTTGACAATATTAGGTTATTATTTGATTATATTGGATAGTATTTTGTAGTATTTTATGAATATTTTGTAGCATTGGGTTATTATATGCTTGTTTTAGGTGGCATAGGAAGGCACATGGAACAGCCAGACATCGGTATCTCATTTGAAGTACATATAACTCCCTATTACTGAAAAGAATAAAGTAATATGTCCATTTTGCTTCATTATGTTGTTGTATAGAGTGGTATGTGGTGATATTGAGGTGGTAGTGGGCCAGTATTTGGTAGTATTGAGTAAATCGTCCAACCCAAAAGAAATGTTGGCGTTTCGAATAAGCGGATATATCACTTTCCGAGTCAAATCCCAAAATGCACAAGTAAAGTAAGTAGAAAAAACCAACATATCAGTCTCGTATGAAAGAAAGGCATGGCATATGTGTCGGACCCGATTCGAATTCAGGAAATTCACATTTTGCCTTTGATCTAAACGAAGGAAATGACCTGACGTTTCACGTCTTCCGCGCTTACTTTGGTTAATGAAGGGGGCTGAGGGGGATACAACTACCCAATGCGCTATAAGAGATGTTTGCGCAGACAGCATTACTTTCGTGTACTTTTTATTCGTATACTGACTATCGAAAGTTCCCTAACATGCTCGTAGTCTGTCAATGCGGACCTCCTGGTTATCGTGGCTTCCTTTTTAGCCACAAAGGGTATATTGTATGCTCTGAATGTATTACTATGTGGTAACCAGATGCTATCATACCATCAACATTTCATCAACTACATGTATCTTTATGTCGAAGCTCGTATAGACTAGCCTCAAGAGGATTACATGAATAACAACATTACAAGGTCGTAGATGTGATCGTTGATAATGAAGATTTTATAAATCAAACAATTGTCTGGTATCCCACTGACAGAACAGTTGTCTATATTATCACTCGAAAACTTTAAACTCAATTCTATGTTACCTGAGGGGTAGACATGTCACTCGTAAATGGTGAGATTCCATTATGAAAGGACCATTTATCATGGTTTTTTTGGGTTTTTTTTTTTTAAAAAAAAAAACCATCTGTAAAGGACAATTATTTGAAAAGGAGCACGCATACCTACGAATGATTTGAAATTATATGGTTAAACATGAATAATGCAAGAACTAAATCTGCCTATTGCAAATCTCTTTTTAGGCCTGAAATATTATCTAAATTATTAATTAGACAAGAGTTAAGTTCGGATTGGAATTCATTTGTTGAAAAATAATTAAACGTAAAACTGGATAATTTATCGTATCGACCGTAGTAGTGATGGTCGAAGCTAGCCTAAAATTTAAAAGCTAATATCTAAGTTTAAAATAACTATTGCCTATCTGTCATGTTGACTAACCCTAGTGGTGTAAATGCTTTAGTAACATCTCCCTACTAACAAACATCAAGGTGCAATCCATTCTTCTAATTATATATTTATAAAATGCTAAATACCAGATTTCTCTCACATAGAAACATCTTCCGTGACACGAACTTAATTAAAAGACATAATATACCCATTAACAGCATCCCAGGCAAAGCTCATTAACGTTCTTTTGATCAAAGCTGCTCACTGGTAGAGATCGCGTGCGTACACGCGTACTCATGCGTACTTACACTTACTTCCGGTTTAAACAAAGAAGACATTTACAAGAGAGAATGCATCAAATTAAATCTAATTTACCAAATTTTTCAGCAAACCCCGCGTTAGTTGATTGAGCGCCTTCAAACCTAGACCCCACCCCCTGCAAAATCCTGGATCCGCGCCTGGACTGATTTGTACTATAGAACTAAACGCCGATATAAAATAAAAACTAAGAGCATTTTTTAATGTAAACAGTAAAACATCTCCATCAGCAAGTTTAAAGTAAACAATATCTGGTTTAATGTACGTAACTTAAACAATGACCAGGACGATTGAACAGCTTAGCGAATTGTTTAGTCTCAACAGCTGAATAACAGAACAACTTACAACATCTCTCTGGTAAACAATTGCACGAAAGTAAACACAGGGGAACAATACACTTACATGTTTAATTTTTTCTTGTACATGTATTATGAATAGGATCATTAAGTTCTTTGTGTTGTCAATTTAAGTTTCGGACTTTCAATTATTGCCCTCTGATCGTTTATAGCTCAATAAAGTTTTTTTTAAATATTTAAATGAAAGCCGGATAGACAACCACTCACTCGGCCATTAGATCAAAGTACTTCATAAACCTTTGATTCGCATCAGTACTAACAAATGTATTTTAATAGCGTTTTGCTTTAAACATTAGATACTTTATTTTGAGAAATAGTTAGTGATTATCAATGGTTCCCGTCCATTATGTATAAAGATGAGTTGTCAGGCAACCGTTTAATTATATAAACTTGTCGCAAACACATATATTAAAGTATCACTGTGTCATTTTTGCGCAATAGGAAATCCTTGCAAACAATAATATTGTTAAACATAAATCTCTAATAAGAATATCGGTATAAACATGGGTCAATTACATCGATATGTTAAATTGAAAATGTGTTTTGTGCAAACAGAAATGATCTACACATTTTAAATCCGACTGAATCCAAGCCGGAAACTCATTTAGTTTACCGATGGGGAAGCCGCGGTGGCTCGATAAGTAAGATGTTGGTTCGCTAACCAAGCTGTCCCGTGTTTGATCCTGGTGTTGGCCGAGCATGGTTCCCCTTGTCAGGGGTGCAGGAGCAAGGACTAAAAGAACACTTCGCAGTTGGCATTCGATATAGCACCGCTGTCCAGGCCAATTTCCCTCATAGTACACTGTATGGCGTATGCCCTCGTTCATTAGCGAGAGAGGGAGAAATGGGGTTTAACGTCCACTCGACACAAACTAGGTCATTTTGGGACTAACATATGGTTTCATTTTATTACAATAATTCGCTTGCGCGTAGGAACCTTTAGCAGTGGGACGAAACCGGAGTGCCCGGAGGAAACCCACGAGGTTGAGAAGGCGCCCCTATCTTCATGCCACATACGCTCACACCAGGGATAGAAACCACAACCGCAAGCCCGAGGTGACCGGCCAGCTAGAGGTCGAAGCGCGGCACTCTAGACCACTAGGCCAACCCAACCCCCGCCTTCATAAGCCCAGTCAGTGCAGTTCAGTAGGACGTTAAACCCCAGTGTTGGTATTTTGTTTATTTCTTAATTAAATATTAAATAATCAATCAAGCGTTGGTAAAACAGTAGGCCTACAACTTTTATAAGTTAGCAAAACATACAATGGACGCATTGTTACTTGAAGAAATATGTAAGACAATACCGTTCTATAAGTACAACGGTAACAAGACCCGACTAATCCCCTGCGTTTATTTTAAGTGGTCAGCACGGTACGGATATGTTGACAAACGCTCAGACCATCCCCGATGTCCATTACAAGTCTCCTTTGTTGAAAGGTTGGGGTTATAACCTATACTGGACGTGGTCAATTGCATTAGTTTTAACGAAAGTGAATCCCGTGTGACCTAGAATAGCAGAGGGCGGTTGTGTAAATATTTGCTAACCCTATATTTCACAACTTATTATATTTTCATTATCCTTTTAAGTTTTCCGAATTCCAACAATGAGCCGCTTCAACCCCATTGATAGTTGACTGTGGTCTCAAATTATAGGCTACTTAACCAAAAAAGTGTCAACAGTAAACATCCTCATGTTATAAAAAGTGTAATTTATTTGTATATTATTGGAAAATTATGGTTCATTTTGGATATCTTTATGAGGTGATAATTTCTTTTAAACCAGTGCTACAAAAGTACTTTCTATCCCATTTGCGTTTTCTCAAATGAAATTCAAAGCTTTAAAGTCAGATATACAAGCTTTAATATCAAATATACATGCGCACAATATGACTGAATATTATTATAGATAAAGAGTAATTGAAAATGAAAGAAAATGAGATATGTGGAAAATTTTGCCAAGACCGCGGTGCCCACCCTTATTTCGAATTCCTACTGCCTATCAAACAGTTCTTTTACAAGCACGTAAATATGGCCACGGGACCTCAATTTCTAGTCCCATTGGAACGACTGCAAACTGCCTTGTAAGGTGCCCTGTCCTGCACCACCAACAAGCGGGAACCGCGCCGGACAATCCCGAGAACCCTTCTCGGTCAACTCAGGAGCATATAGCACTGGTCGAATAACAATAAAGAAAAAGATTAATTGATATCAGGCGATTAGTTCGAATATCGAACAACTGACACTCATCAGATACTGCCATTGAGTCAACTGGCGTGGTTTCGAATCCCCGGTTTTACGTGTCAAGGAATAGGTTCGCCTGTCCAACCTCGTGGGTTTTTCTCCGGGTACTCCGATTTTCTCCCACGACTAAAGACATCTACGCGCAAGCGAATTATTGAAATAAAATTAAACCACATAATGATCACCAGGTCCTAACAATGAAAAACAAACTTATAAGCACACATCGGGCTTTTGTCACAGTTGTCTAACATAGAAATAATCAAATTATGTTTTTAAAATGATATTAAATGGTTAAAAGCCGTATTGACGTGGGTGGTTTGCCAGCCTTTTCACACTGTTTCACGTCAGATCATTTAACCTTTGAACTCTTGCATCCTTGGCGTCATTATTTAGATCACACAGGCAACTCTTCTAGTACTAGTAAACATTTGCCGTAATCGGCCATAAAAGCGCACCTACTTTAACCAACAGTTTCACTACCGCTTGTTCTTGTTCGAATTTCAATATTTACGTCCACGCCAATCAACGCTCGGGGAAAGGTGGCGGGCGCTAATTTGGTTGAAAAGAACACGTTGTCTAGCAACAGGCGCTGTGTCAATTTGAATGGTTTATGTTACACTATTAGGAAATGGTATCCTATATTAAACCTTTACCATACCCACATCCATTAATACACAGGAAAATGATTACGAGGTCTTAAAGGTCAAACGCAAAAGACTTGTTTTCGCGGTCCATACACTGCGAAAATAAAATTACTTTTGTAAATATTTAGAGGTGCTTAAACAAGCAACACAACAGTAATTTCCAACGAAACAGTAAGGAGTGCCAATTGCCAAAGGAAATGTTTGCAAGGGGCCTTAGTTCACGGGATCCCGCCTCGGGCAACATTCCCGTCGCTACACGTACAGTCAAATAAAATATGATGATCCGACTAGGCTAATGCAGACGGACAGTGAGCACTAAGGGCTACTCTTATACCAAATTCCAACTGCCAAGGGATCTTTTACCCGTACACCAATGTATACACGGGATTTCGCTATTACGCCCCATACGAACGATTAGACAGCTGTCCTCGTCAGGCCCTCCGTCCTGCACCACTGACAAGGGGAAACCATATTGGAAAATACTCCTTCTAAAATAAATGATGACAAAATAAAAGTTCAAACGGTGACCAATACCTCATTTGCGCCACTTTATAGCCTATCATTTAGACCGGAAACGAAATACCTCATTTGTGATATTTCAAAGTCTGTCATTTACACAGGAAACGGGGTTGGGATGGCCTACTGGTCTAGAGTGCCGCGCTTCAACCTCTAGCTGGCCGGTCACCTCTGGCTTGCACCTGTGGTTTCGAGCCCTGGTGAGCGTATGTGGCATGGAGATAGGGGCGCCTTCTCAACCTCGTGGGTTTCCTCCGGGCACTCAGATTTCCTCCAAATGCTAAAGACCCCTACGCGCAAGCGAATTATTGAAATAAAAATTGAAAACCATATGTTAGTCCCGAAATGACCAAGTTTGTGTTGAGTGGACGTCGTAAAACCAGATTTCTCTCTCTCTCTCTCTCTCTCTCTCTCTCTCGTCTTACCCGAACAACCAGACAGAATTTTAGCCGTCAGGTCCACATGTTGTTTGACGTTAGCTATACGTTAAATTCACGTTTTATTTATTACAGTGTGCATGCTAACAAAGATCCTAGTGAACATATTTCACGGTATACTACAGATATAAACCTTCCTGCTATATTTTGATTAGCACAATAAAGTATGTCTAATATGAGAGTTATTGATACCACCCACCCACAAATATAGAAGTTAAACCTTGAACAAAACAAAAACAATCTGGCATTATATTACACCTATATATAATATTAACACCAGATGATAACAATATGGTGTTTATGGTTCATCATATTTATTTTATACCTTAATACGTTAATGTTTGCTTAATAAACCACAGCGATAGTTCATGAAGCGTTAAAAAAATGGGTATGTTCAAATGAATCGTCATGACAAGAAAAATTATGTTCAACAAAAAAAATATGTTCAACTGACGCGTCATGAAAACATACATGTAGTTAATGTTCAAATGACGCGTCATGACAGAATAGTTTTATGAATAGTTTATGTTTAAATGACGCGTCATGACAATAAACAAAATGCTCAAATGACGCGTCATGAAAAGAAAAAATATGTTCAAACGACGCGTCATGACAATTACTTTATGTTCAAATGACGCGCCATGACAAACTAATTTTAAGCCACATGGAGCCTCATACCAACGATAGTTTATATTCAATTAAGAATCCCAGTGATCAATAGTGAAATGAAGCGCCTTGAAGCGTCAGTACACGTGTACATAATAAAATGTGCGGACTTCCTAATGTGAAACTAGAACACATACACCCCGTTGCAACAATCTTACAATCCCCATGCTATATTTAATTACCCTTTTTGTTGTTATAGGAGTCACTTCGTACCCAAAGCCAAGCTCCAAACCCGAAGTGTGTGCAGTCTATGGGGAAAATTTTAATAAACCCGTGCGTGAAATTTCCGGATCACTTGCGTGTACTCCGCACAGTATCCGTAATGAACTTTGGTCCTGCACATACAAAGTTTTCACCCGTTTTCTTGCGGATGGTCTGCTAGCTACCAAACCATACGACCCGTGTTTGTCAAAACTACGGCAGATTGTCAGCTAAGCTTAACATATAGTATCTAAAAGTGGAACTAAATAAATAAAGAAGTTTGAAGTTTTGATTATATATAATAAAATGTCTCGGCAGATTTGTTTATAACATATCTATTCATTTTGACTTGGATAATGACTTTGAGTTGGATTTTATTATGTTGTAAAATGAGATGCGGTTTAATCCCCCAGTTTTCACCATCGATCCGTCAACGAGTACACGGGATTTGTTTTTTTCCGTCTCATCTGAGCGAATAGACCCTGCCCCGTCAACTCCCTCCCACCACCCCCTCCCACCATCGTGCCTGCGCCTATTGACAAGAAGAAACCACACTAGAAAATTCCCGGGAACGTCCTCGGTCAATATCGGGAGAGACCGCTACATTAAGGCACCACCTTACTCACTGAACCACCACGGCCGATTAATGACGACAAACGTTTGTGAATTAAACTTACCCCTTCCCTTTAAACACTCATCATTCATTCATCAATAAATCCTAGCTATTTATACCACCCCCTATAAATATGTCATTAATTTCATAGAGGAGATTTCTTTATCTGATAAAACCCGTCTTTACACAAACTAATTCTACTTCATGTCAATGGCTAATTCTTCATATTATCGCAATAAATGTTGATACAACTAAATCTATTAACGGTATGAGAGTTATTGGTTTTGTACATGGTTTTATTATTATTATAAATAACTTCCCATTATGATTAACTCTTTTATAATATCTATTTGAAATTCAGTTTATATGTGTTATTAAATATAACTAGTCGTCTCTGATTTGGTTCAAAAATCAAATTGTCGATGATGTGTATGTATACTATACACCCTACCTACAAGGAAACAAACGAATATAAGTCTCGTTCTTTCTTTGTTTGTCTTATTCTTAACGCCTTTAAATCGTAGGAGTGGATGGCCAAATGGTTAGCTCGTGTGTATAGTATCATAAGGTCTGGGATATAAGTCAAAGGCGTACGGTCACCTGTCCAACCCCTGGATTTTCTCTGGGTTCTCCGGTTTCCTCCCACTGCTAAAGACCCCTGAGCACAAGCGAATTATTGAAATAAAATTGAATCATGTCTTAGTACCGAAATGGCCTGGTTTGCGTCGAGTGGACGTTAACCCCATTTCTCCCTCTTTCTCTCTCCTTTAAAGCGTATAATATTTTCACTTTAAATACTTTTCAAATTAAATTGAAATGTGACTACTTCGCTTGTTTTTGTACTCTTCTGGTTTAATGTCTTTAAATTGTAAAATACCGTCCAAATAAAAACTGATTAAATCAAATCAATAATACATTTATCTGTAAATTATACATTATCTTCTAACTAAATATGTTTTAAATTAAATTACTGATATATTTTTTTTAAATTGTAAAATGGCTTCAAATGAAATAGATATTAAATTTTGAATTTTAAAAGAAAGAAGTTTAATATGATTGACTATACCGAACTCCTCCAAAACACAATTACAGCTGAATGTTAGCCATTAATTTCATATTGGCTATATGACAATAAGCAGATTACTAGATCTACGCAATAATTAGATTAAACTAAAGTACTGAAGTGGTAAGTAAACAATATACAGTATAGACAATAAAGCAATTTAATAGAAGTGCAGGCTACGATATAAACGCAATAATTAAGTAGTTAGACTATGAAAGTGAAACGCACAATATGAACTATACGTAATAATTAAATTACTATGAAGTGGGACACTGAAGAAGAATGAATTGAAATAGGGTTGAACGTTCTACTGTTCATGACGAAAAATGAAATAAAATGAAGTGGGGTTTAACGTCCTACTGTTCGGCTCTGACTGGGCAAATAAACATAGGCATACAGTGTGCTATGGGGGGACATTTTGCCCGGATACCGGACATCAGATTTTCGTCCCTTCCGAATGACTACGTTGTCGCTTGTCAGCTTCTCTGTCCTGCACAGGGAGAACCACGCCGGAAAATCCCGAAGAACGCAGGGATCAAACACGAGACCTCACTGTGGAACAATATTTATAACGCCCAACACCGCGACAATAACAATAAAACAGAATGATTGTGGATTAGTCCTGTTAATATTTACATGTATCATAATATACGTCATTAGAGATTTTAAGCTCGGGCAGTGGTGCTACGGAGAACTCAGTGGATCAGTAACGTGCGCTGTCAATAGTATTTATTACTTCCGTTTAATCAGCTTGATTAAAGGGATTCCCTTCTCGATTCCGCTGTTTTGCGCCTCTGAAACCAGGCTAAAAGTCACTGGGAACTTTCTCGACCCCCTATATCAGCGCATTACTCAAAGCCTAATGGATTGGCGATGGTAAAGTTAAGAAATATGAGAACAGAAAGTTTCAATTATTTAAAGTGGATAAAAACAAGTAGCACCAATGTACGAACTTGTGATGAATCCATTAATAGGTATCAATTACTATTGTTATCTTCAACACGTGTTGGTTGTCTATAAAAAACAGGTACAAGTTAATAGGTTGATTTCTCTAACATTTGTAACACCATTATATAGCTGTTATTTAAAATAACAAATCACACAGGCTGGTTTTATCACCGATCTAATACCTACCACGTAGATTCAATACATTCTGTTAAAGGGGAATACCCCCAACACATAGATTAAATGCGTTCTTTAGGGAATACCTAGGTTCAATACATTCTGTTAAAAGGAATACTCTGATTTAACACCCACCACATTGATTCAATGCATTCTCTTGAAAGGGATACTCTGATTTAATACCTACCACGTAGATGCGATATATTCTGTTAAAGGGGAATACCCTACCACGTAGATTCAATACATTCTGTTAAAGGGGAATAAAGAGAAAGAGAGAAGGGGGGGGGGGTAACGTCCACTCAACACAAACTAGGTCATTTCGGGACTAACATATGGTTTTTAATATTTTTATTTCAATAATTCGCTTGCGCGTAAGGGTCTTTAGCAGTGGGAGGAAACCTGAGTGCCCGGGGGAAACCCACGAGGTTGAGAAACACCCCTATCTCCATGCCACATACGGTCACACAAGGGCTCGAAACCACAGCCGCAAGCCAGAGGTGACCGGCCAGCAAGAGGTCGAAGGGCGGCAATCTAGACCTCCAAGCCCTCCCAACCCCCCCTTAAAGGGGAATACCACACCACGTAGATTCAATACATTCTTTTAAAGGGAATATGATTTAACACCGACAACATTGATTCAATGCAATCTTTTAAAAGGGAAAGAGTACTCCGTTTTAATACCTACCGCGTAGATGCAAGACATTATTTTAAAGGGGGATACCATACCACATAGATTCAATACATTATTTTAAGGGGGGATACCATACCACATAGATTCAATACATTATTTTAAGGGGGAATACCATACCACATAGCTTAAATACATTATTTTAAAGGGAAATACTCTGATTTAACACTTACCAGAAGATTCAATAGCTTCTTTTTAAGGGGGATACTCCGATTTAAATACTTACCATGTAGATGCAATACATTCTTATAAAGAGGAATACCCTGATCTAATACACATAGATTTAATACATTTTTAATGAAAGGGGATTCCCGGAAAATCTACCCACAATAATTCTTGTAAAGGAGAGATACCACACATAAGCAATACATTATTTTACAGCGGAAATCATATATTAAATATATTCTTTTAAATAACAATCATTCTTTCAGATAGATTCAACACATTTTTTCAAAAGGGAGTCGCCCGATAGATTCAATACATTATTTTAAAAGGGAATCCCCCGATAGATTCAATGCATTCATTTTAAAAGGGGACCCCCAGATAGATTCAATACATTACTATAAAAGGTATCATAATCGGGGACACTTATAAAAATGCAAATTTGGAAATTATACGCATTCACATGAACTAGAAGATAATTTGTAAGAACTCTCAATTGCATAGAACTACCTCCTGGGACAAATTGCACTGAAATGATAGATAGATTCAATACATTATTATAAAAGGTATCATAATCGGGGACACTTATAAAAATGCAAATTTGGAAATTATACGCATTCACATGAACTAGAAGATAATTTGTAAGAACTCTCAATTGCATAGAACTACCTCCTGGGACAAATTGCACTGAAATGAAATATGTTTTAACGTCCTACTTCCTGAACGACTACACCCTGTTCCCTGTCAATCCCCCCATCTTGCACCACTGACAAGAGGAAGCCACGCCAGAAAACTGGAGGTAACCAACGAGATAGCGTATCGTTGTCTAAATTTACAAATTGGTGCCCTTTATCAAAACCTTAATCAATTTTCTCATACCACTGCCGCAATATAAAAGTCATAGCTCATTTCATGATTAACAACCCTGTAAAAAAACATTTTTGGTTTCCACTCAGTTATGAAATGGTATTATTCATCTTGATTTGAAGCCAGAAAATATATTGATCCTGTCCGTATTTTGCTTGGGAAATTAAATGGGGTTTACTTTTCAGCACCAGGTGGGCTAAAGGAGATGGAAGTGGGGTAAACGTCATACTTTTCTGCATCAAGTGGGCTAAAGAAAATGGAGTTTAACGTCATACTATGCAGTGTGTCATGACGGGCAAAGGCTATGCAGTGTGTCATGACGGGCAAAGGCTATGCAGTTTCTCATGACTGAAAAATGTTATGCAGTGTACCATGCAGGGAAAACGCTATGCAGTGTGTCATGGCGGGCAAACTCTGTGTAGTGTGTCATGTGCAAACATTGCAACTGAGAGAGAGAAATGGGTTTAACGTCCACTCAACCCAAACTAGGTCATTTCGGGACTAACATATGGTTTAATTTTATTTCAATAATTCGCTTGCGCTTAGGGGTCTTTAGCAGTGGGAGGAAACCGGAGTGCCCGGAGGAAACCCGCGAGGTTGAGAAGGCGCCCCTATCTCCATGCCACCACATACGCTCACACCAGGGCTCGAAACCACAGCCGCAAGCCAGAGGTGACCGGCCAGCTAGAGGCTGAAGCGCGGCACTCTAGACCACTAGGCCATTCCAACCCCCCTCACAGCATCAAGTGGGTTAAAGAAAATGGAAATGGTGTTTCATGTCACACTTCTCAGCTTCAAATGGGCTAAAGAAAATGGAAATGGGGTTTAACGTCATACTTTACAGCGCAAAGTGAGCTAGCTAATAAAGATGGGCATGGGGGTTAAAGTCTTACTAACCAGCACCATGGGCTACTGAAGATGGATTTTGCTCTTGTACAACTTCTACGAATCGTTCATGTTCATGTTCATGTTATCTGTTTTGGGCTGACAAGGTTTAGGGGAGTAGCCCCACCCCACCCCTCCCCTTCCCTTCCCTTACTCTACTATTCCTCATTGGGGACATTCCGTTGTGAATTTAATTTGTGGATCAGTTCAAATTTCTGCTTTTGAATGTCTAGTCAAAGAAGCATGGGTCTGCTTTGTTAAGATGCAGGTTGCTAATCACCACCAAGTCACTACAAGTCCATGTATCTCTCCCAGGTATACTTTACTACTAACATCTTCCACAACTAGCTGTGGGTTAACACTCGCTTCCAAAAAGGGATATATCGCAAACACAGTAGGCCTACCAGTTTTAATACCTTCTTAAGTTCGGGGTCAAGTCGTGTGTTAATTGGCTTAGTTTGTTATTTGCGTAGTTTTTGTACCACGTGTAGTTGGTAATCTTTATAAATCTCTGGTACCGTCTCTTCGAGCACGATCCGCGAAGATCGGGTCAAAACCTTATTTTATTCTCTGTTAATGAATTGGCTACTAATCAGTTACTAAAATAAACAGGTCAGATTAGACTTTGTTTGAGGATTTAACGAACATTGAACTGTATGTTTGTTTCTTATAAAGGAGTAATTTGGATCAGTTTCACTGGCGCTGCGTAGCCTATAGAGTTACGACCCAACAATTCCACCTCCCATTTTCCTTACGTGCCGTGAATCCTCGAGGATGTTATCATTCTTATTGGTTTAATCACAGCCCGTGCTACTCCCAACCCCCATTCAATACGTTCATATTTACGGGTATCAAGATATTACAACGGGCATAATTCTATGGAATACAATTACTGGTTACTATAATTGATCATGATAAAAACTAGTCGAAATATTACTTAATAACTAACAGCAATGGTATTCCATAGAGTTGGAGGAGGGGGATGGTTTGAGCATGCGCGTTGCATCATTTAGTAGTGTCGATTCCAGGGTTACCTCTGGATTGCGATCGTGAAAGGGTCGCCTGTCCAACCTCGTGAGTTTTCTTCGGGTTCTCCGGCTTCCTCTTACTACTAAAGAGAGAGAGAGAGAGAGGGTGTTTAACGTCCACTCGACACAAACTGTCATTTCCGGACTAACATGGTTTAATTCTATTTCAATAATTCGCTTGTGCGTAAGGGTCTTTAGCAGCGTGAAGAAACCGGAGGACCCAGTGAAAACCCACGAGATCGGATAAGCGACCCCACTCCTTGTCACGCACAACCGATAATTCGAAACCACGCCAGTTGATTTACTGCTAAAGACCCCTATGCACAAGCGAATTATTGAAATAAAATTGAATCACGTGTTAGTCCCAAAATTATCTAGTTTGTGTCGAGTGGACGTTACCTCCCCCCTCTCTCTCTCTCTCTCTCTCTCTTTCGATTAAGTAGGACTCTCTCTCTCTCTCTCTCTCTCTCAACAATATTGTCTATCTAGCAGCTTTCGGCGTCAAATGCTAATAAATTATGCATTGTAAGCTGATGTTAAATATAACTGATGTGAAATCTTTTATTTATGCTCTGTTTAAACACGAGGTCTGGTTGGTATTTTACAAATAACTAATTTAAAATGTTTATCTTATTTTGTACAGTATTTAAACAAGCAGTCTCGTGGGTGTCCATGTATCCTCGAACAGAAATCCAAATTAAGGCTATCGACTTCTCAACTTAATGGATGGTGTTGTACATTAGGTAGGTTATGCTTACAATTAGATAGTTAATTTTGTCTTGGAACAGTTGCTTACGTATGATTCCCTGGCATTATTTAAACCAATTATATACAGCTGTTGGCATACCCTCATCGGTTGATCTTTATATAATGGTCCGCTGAAGGTGTTGGGTTGGGTGGGGAGAGGTCTGATGTACCCCGCCCTTTATAACGCCATTGAATGGTAACAAAAAGCATTTTCGTTCCAATTGAGATGTTTTAAAAAAAATAAATAACTGATGCGCCGTTCCCAGACTATTGTTCTATGAATCTAGAATCTTTTGTAGTTGACTGATAAATGATAAGACTTGACTGTATTCATGTTTTCCATTTGTTTTCGCAGCCTGTGATGTTAAACGTTTTAAAAGCTTTTAACTTGAGAAATAAAAGGCTTCCGTATCTTTAAACGTTATCTAGATCATTCCTACAGTTGTCTTTCATCTATAGCCCTACGTTTAAATAGTTACACTAATATGCGGGAAGATTACGGCACGTGCAATGGATCTTGTTTTCTTAATCTGTTTTTAATCACTAAATGAAAAGGGGTTTAATGTTGGACTTTTCTCCACTTATCGGTTTAATGCAGACGTTCGTTTAAAATCAACCCGATATCTCATACGTCTCACTCGTTTTGGTTTTGTTAGGATGAATCACAAGAATTGTTCGACAACAGATAGAGGTTTGTTTTGTTTTGGTTTCCGACCCTACCCCAAATATGGCAAAGTTGGACTAAGAACCTTCCCGTATTATTTAAGTATGTGAGTGTAAAGTCTTTAAATATGCAAGAACAAAACTTATATCAATGGCTTAAAATTGTTCTACCCCCAAGCCAAAAACAAAATAGAAAAACACAACAACGCCGACCCAAATTCCAAATCGTTGGAATTCTATGTGCACCCTTTTAAAATTCACGTATAATGAACGTCGTATTTGTCAACCTTATAAATCATACGAACGACGATATCCTGGGAAAAATAATTCCCGAGACTGCGCAACAAGTAAATAATACGGTTGATTGGTCAAAAGACATTCACCACCATATATCATATTGACACGTTACTTTCACTTTAACTTGTTAGATCAACTTTATCTGTATAAATAGATAACAATAAGATCAAACGATTTGACTATATACCGACACAGGTGTGCGAGACTTTACAGCATTCTCCTATTACTGAACATTAACTAACGACATTATCAAAAAAAAAACCTACAAGACACCATACCTTGAATCTGTCATATCTCCTGACAATATCATACACAATTCCCTTACTGTTAACCCCCCGATATTCATTGAATACCTCTATGAATGACAAATTGTTTCGGAAGTCGCGGACGTGAGATTTGATAGCGTGAAGGGCCAATATCATTGACGGTACATTCAAACCACGACTCAAAATTTGAATAGTTATCATTACATACAAGCCGTGTCAGGCGTATCGTATAGGTATATCTATGTATTCTGCTCTCCAAATGTTTCTGATTATGTAAAGTACTGGGTTTGTTTAGAGGTCATTGAGGTTAAGAACTATTTATTCGACCAATGACCTCACGAGTAAATAATATACATAGAAATATTCTATAAATGTTTCTCAAACCCCAGCAGCTGAAGTATATTATATGAATTGAATTATATATTAATACTTTATTTAAGAATCGTTTTTGTAAACTCTTCAGCAACAATGAAACAAAATGAAAGAGAAGATGAAATGAGAAAAAATATGGTTTAACGTCGTACTCCACCAACCGAGCTAACGAAGATGGGAAAACGTTATGCAGTGTGTCATGCTGGGCAAACATCACACAGTGTACCATGGTGAGCAAACGCTGTGCAGTGTGTCATGACGTACAAACGCTAGGCAGTTTGTGATGACGGACAATCGCTAGACAGTGTGTGATGACGGACAAACGCCCGGCAGTGTGTCATGACGGACATACGCCATGCAATGTGTCATGACGGAAAAACGCTATGCAGTGTGTCATGACGGTCATACCCTATGCAGTGTGCTAAAATGGGCAAACGCTATACAGTGTGTCATGCTTTGAAAACTATGCAGTGTGTCATGACGGGCAAAGGCTATGCAGTTTGTCATGACGGGAAAATGTTATGCAGTGTGTCATGCAGGGAAAACGCTATGCAGTGTGTCATGGCGGGCAAACTCTGTGTAGTGTGTCATGTGCAAAAAATGCAAGTGAGAGAGAAATAGGTTTAACGTCCACTCGACACAAACTAGGTTATATGGGGGACTAACACATTGTTTTATTGTATTTCATTAATTCACTCGCGTGTGTGGGGCTTTAGTAGTGGGAGGAAACCGGAGGACCTGGAGAAAAACCTGGAGGATGAACAGGCGACGCTACTCCTTATCATGTTCAACCTCGGAATCGAAACCACGCCAGTTGACTAAATGACAGACCTTATGATAGAGCGTGAACGTGCTAACAATTCGGCCATCGTATTAAAGACAAAGGCTGTACGAGTCGTACCCGTGAACTAAAAACATCGGCATATTATTAATGTAAAGTTTGTCCGAACTAGAAACGTCGACATCTTATTAATTTAAAATTTGTCCGAGCCGTACACGTAAACATCTTGTGAAAGACCAATGTAATATCTGTACCAGTGGTACGTGTGTACTAAAAACTTCGACATATCATTTCATTAAAGATCATTGTAAAAGTTTGTAGGATTCGTGCAAGTTTACTAGAGACGTCAGTATCTTAGTAACAAATCAGTGAATTGGCCATAAATTTTACACACACCCGTATTTAAACGTGCATATTGTCATATCATGCAATGTCTAAAACTATTTATCTCTAACAAATTGTATTTTATCACCGAACGTGTTATAAAGTGAAGGACGGGGAGGGGTTGTTTAAAGCGTGTGCGTTGCATCATTAGGTCTGTATGTGAATCCGCTTGTACGCAGGGTCGCTTGTCCAAACCCGTGGGTTTTTCGTCCGGTTTCACTCCGCTGCTATAGAACCCATACGCGCAACCGATCAATATGTTAGTCCCTAAATGACCTAGTTTGTGCCTAGTCGACGTTAAACTCCATTTCTATCTATGCAGTGGAGGGAGCTGCAGTGCCCTTGAGAGTGAGGCGCTGACCAGCTAACCATGATGGATGTCCTCGGTTCGGTGTTGGTCGTCATGGACGTTCCTCAGGATTTTCCGACGTAGTTTTCCCTTACAAGGCGCGCAGGGAACGATCAACCCAGGTCCCGTATCCACGTTGTTGTGCAACTTTAAACAGTTATTGACAGTATGAAATCAAGTATGACAGTAGAACATAGAGCCACTGCCCAGGACAAACCCCCCTCATAGCACATTATACTTTCAGTTCAGTTCATTTCATTTCTAATTATCAAAGCACATTATACTTTCAGTTCATTTCACTTCATTTCTAATTATCAAATATCGGCGATGTAACCCATTTATTATCGTATGACATTCAATGTATACATTTATTGCTGACCTAATATTCTATATAAAAAGACCTTGACAAAGAAGAAAGAGATTTATAGATGAACGAAGCACGCAACTAGTAATTACGTTTTTCACGAATCTGGACGATAAAAAGATGTTATAGGCATACATTTTAACTTCACCTGGTCTGTAATTATCAGGTGCCATAGTTTTTTTATTAATCACATATTCTATGATTAAAATATGTTTCAGGTTTTCATTAAGCAGATAAGCTATGTTTAAAATATGTTTCAGATTTGTTCAATAACCTTCGTGCCGTGTAATTAAAGAATCTAATAATTGTTTGAATGAAAAGGAAGTGGTTGTATTTATTTAAAATGAAATCTGGTTTAATGACTGCGTTCATCCGGCTAATGTTAACAGACATCAAGCACACAGTGTCCTTCTGTTGAACGCCCGTTTCTGTCGATGGTGATATCGCAAAGCAGTTGTCTGATTTCATTATGCTTTTGGGTACACACAGGGATCTTTCCTGGGCGATGAAACTATAGTACCCGGAGTACACCCATGCGGTTGAGAAGTCGCCTTTATCTCCAAGCCACATACAGTCACACCAGGGGATCGAAACCACGAACGCAATCCAGAGGTGACCGACAAGCTGTGTGATATGCAGAGTGTTCAATTTCAATATGTAGAAAACTGCATCAGAACAGTTGTGTTTCAGACTATTCTTCTCCAAGGCCGTGCTCGATTCACAGTCCAGAACGTCCCGAATCGACAGAATTACAATCGAGTGACGCGGAATTCAGTCCTGTCACAGTTCTGCCAGTCCCGACAGCTGAGGTGGAGTGAGTAGAATCGTGACGTATTCCTAGGTAAAAAATATGTTTCAGCAGTCATGATTGGTTGGGATACTTTTTATACAGTCGACGCATGCGCTGTAATCCGAAATTCTCCTTTTCACTCGATTGACACCAGTTTTGGAATTCAATTCCGGAACTGTGAATCGAGTATCGCCATTATGTCGTCGGATTCGTGTATGTGCACACCGACGGAGGTGTACCTCGGTTTAGATCTCACCGGACGTCGTAAAAGAATGGCATATTAAATTAATATAAAAAATACTCCCGTTGTTCGTAACAATATAACAAAAGTTGTTTTTAATGCTCTCGTCTCATAGAACGACGATTTAGGACGAACTTCTATATTTTACGGAACAATTTTCATTTGGCTAATATAAATTATTATTCGTTCTTTAGAAATAAAAGACAATGGGGTTTAACGTCCACTCGGCACAACCTGGGTCATTTCGGGAAAAACACATGGTTCGATTTTATTTCATAAGATATTTTTAAAGCGCGTACGAGAGAGTTATTTCATGACTAATATAAGCTTGAATTTTATTTAAAAAATTCGCTTTCGCGTAGGGGTCTTTCGCAGTGGAAGGAACCCGGAGGACCAAGAGAAAACCCACGAGTTTGGATAGGCGACCCTTCCCCTTGTCACGTAAAGCCGGAGAATCAAACCCACGGCAGTTGACTCAATGACAGATCTTATGATACACGGTACAGGTGCTAACCATTCGGCGACTCGAACCTCCACATTATTAAGCACAAACCATGTGTCGTTCACACGAACACACGACTTGCATATATAACCATATAAAATACAGCACACCTGTTAACTCCCCAAGAAAACAACAACATAAGTGCTGAGATCGAAAAGGAAGCCAAACAAACAGATCAAAACGAGCTTCTTATAAAAGTTCAATTAGCTCACTAGAAATAACGTGTGTCTTACACGAGGCAGCGTATGATCATTCTTGGACAGACTTAAGCGCATACATTTAACAGATTTCGTTGTAATCCAAAAAGTAAACGGGGTTTTTAATGTCCCACGTATCTGATCCAACCTGAATAATAAAAACGGCCATATACTGTTCTATGAAGGAAATTGTAATTTAGTATTTAATAAAATAAGGAACTTACCAGTATTTGGTTGCATGTTTGAATTGATAATGTCTTCATATTGTCTGTATAAATCCACCTGGACTATATCCAAACAGTCTATTAAATTATTCACTTGCTTCACAAATGTTTCTCACAGTTTCACGACTTTCTTCTTAATTATCCTATATTCGGAACCATCCGGAGTTTATCAGATCCAGATAGCCACAATCTCACAAAATCTAATTAAATTATCACCACGGCTTTCTGGAAACTCGATTGTGAATGGCGCGCGTACGATTCCTGCTATCTCAGCCTTGTACTCGCAGACACTGGTTTTAATTGAAGCACAAAGATCACGATAACACTGGCACAACACATTCAAACTTCTGTGTGAACGAACCAAATGAAATCTACCATTTTTATATTCAGTGAAAGGCGTTTTAATTTTCCGACACGGACATTAGGCAACCAATCAACTCGACATAGGTTATAGGACTTCCGTGGAGGTATTCCATTTAAGTCTGAAAGTAAAAATAAATTTATTTAATGTACTCAATAGGTTGTGACGCAGATGACATTTCACACCGCGGTAGATTACAGTTAAAAATATATCCTAAATTCATTTAGAAATATCAAAAAATACATTATTATATTAAATTTCAAAAACATATCACCCAACACACCCATCAAGATGCAATTTACTGAATATAAAAATTACACCAGAAGTCGACCCTCAATGACATAAACGCCTTAGAAATTTCTACGGAAATTCTGGTATTAGACAGGAACCATCAAGATAAAAATTAATGCACGTAAAAAGTAAACCCGCGATGGAATAAACTACGGAAATGTCGGTATGAGAATAGACGCAATCATTAAACGGCGAGAAACATCCAATAATGTACACACAGTATGAATTGTTAGCCGTTAGCGATTGTCAATATCCTAAACAGTGCGTGCACGCTTAAACCCTTTAGCCAATAACATGCCCCATTCTTCACTCTTTACGGCTGCTATTCACTGCAGAAACATGTCGTTTAGCCTAAAGCCCGTACCACGAACGAAGCTTAACTGATCTGAGCAAATCTATATTACCCAGTCAATGGACCAGGTAGTCAGTGGACAGCGAGGCGATGAATTTGCATGTGTATTTTAAATCCTTCTTATCAAACGTTTGTATCAATATCTTGTATACATAATGATAAAAAAAAACACTTACAAAACCTTCATTGTCTGACGCTGTCTCCCGTTTAATGATAATGCCCACTTTTTCTCGACTCAAATCCCCGCAAGCCGACTGCAAACTATACCTAACGGCGACCACATGGCTGAGGGTCAGACTACAGTGTCAACAAGTGAATTGCCCAGTTATCTTTGAGGAACGCTTACACCATAAGCTTACATCAATCGACCATTTGTCTATCATTATCACCCAATAGTGAATATAGACTCAATTCATATAGTAATATTCAACAAGAAGATTAACACATTGAAAGTAACACGGTATGTTTATCCTTTATAGCGGACAGCGACTTAAACCGGACCCGGTAACCCGCATCTACTAGGTCGGCACATTTAGCCTTCACTGTTTTTCGGCTGTTTGTTTTTTCAGCCCAGTGGTATATTTGCTACCCAGCGGTTCATAAATCCATCGGGCTATTCCGCTCCTGCTTTTTGTAACACTTAACTGTAGGGCCTATAATTTTCCCGCGATTCTCTACTAGATCGACACATTATACATTTATTGGGGTTTTTTT
Source organism: Patella caerulea (assembly GCA_036850965.1). Classification (NCBI taxonomy): domain Eukaryota; kingdom Metazoa; phylum Mollusca; class Gastropoda; family Patellidae; genus Patella; species Patella caerulea. Next base: position 32,113,046 of record JAZGQO010000008.1, read on the forward strand.
CCTACAGCTGCGGGCGGAAGATTGAGAGGTCCTTACTGGTGCAAGAGTTGTTTTGAAAGACTAACGGTAAATAGTGCTTTATAGAGTATAATAAGCCCGTTGGTTTGGGACCTCTCATGCCCGATTATACATAACTTATGTCTCTAGCTTATGCACAAATTTAGCGTGTCACAATTCCACGAGCCCCAGTTAAATTCAAGACAAAAAGGGGCCACCAGCGGCCAAACCATAGAGAAACTTAACTTCTGTAGAGTATCTCGGGGCTAAAATAATCGTTGGTTCCTCCTCAGTCTCATCTTCATTTTCCCAATAGGCGCAGAAAGTTAGGAGGTTAAGCCTTATTTCATTTGTGTACCCCACCGCCCTTGAGCACATCGAATCAGTTAGATAATGTCCTGTTTAATATTCTGTATAAATTACCATTATTGGATTTTTAGCGAGATTGTCTATTGAACTTTGTATTTTGATTTCTGCGTAATTGATCTAATTTTGGATTGCGACCGTATGATTCTAATTTAGGATTTTTGTAGGATGCGGGAAGATAACTATTACAACCCGGTTCGACGACAGGAGAAATTGCTTTTCTGCAACTGTGCGTGGTAGGTTCTGCTCAGGGTGTTTCCGGAAATGCGAAATGGCCGTTTTGTTATATATTGTAAGACGTTACCACGTCGAACGGAAATTAAAACAGATTTGTTCCAATGAAAGAGTCAAGGCATTTATATGACTTAACTTTGCACTTTAAATCCGGATTTCAGGTTAAGTTATAACACTGCTTATTGTTCTTATTTAAAAAGTTTACATTTAAAGTTTAGGCTTTGTGTCACGTTTTATTTTAGAAATTGAGAGAAACACCTCGTGCTTTCCGATCCAGGTGCTTGTTTTAGATTGTCAGTTAATTTACATCCTCAGTTCCCCTTGTAAGAAGTTATGTAATGACCTTTACTGCCTGATCTGCTAGACGATTTTGTCCTGACGCAAGCCGAGAAGAATCTGTCTCTTTTTATTAATCCTCGGACAAGGATCTTTTATTGTTGGAAGTGAGAATCAAGAACGCCACCTTCTCTGGAAGAGTTATCCTCGTTCGCAATGCACATCCACAATTCTTAATTTTGAGTTTTAAAACGTTTAAAAGTGAAAATGAACGACTCCCCGACGAAAAACGATTAGTGGGTCCGCGGCATACTCACTGAGCCGCCATGGCTGGTTACATGTATGCCACGTAATAAAGATTTGAGTACTCTTAAATTACGACCTACTAATATTAAATAAACATTTACCTTCGACGTAGATAAACACTAAATATGTTCAACTATTTGACTCGGTAAACCTTTTGACGCAATTATTGAAGTGTCTACAAACCGTATATTTTATATATTTTCAAGCCATTTGTTTTTACGAACATACAGACTAAAATGCAATGGGGGTTAACGCCTTGCTTTCCTGATCAAAGCGAGCTAATGATGACGGACATAAACCATGCAGTATTCGTCGAATTCCAACTGCCAATGTCTCTTTCAAGTGCACGCCAGCCTGTACACAGGGGCAGGACCTCAATCTAATCTCAACTACGAGGCGCTGTGCCTCTCCGTGGTCTCCATCATGCACTATGGAAAAGGAGACGCCCATATCTCCTAGTTAGTGAGCCAACACCTCACCCACTGCGCCACCGTGACCCCGAACATACAGAACACGTTTTAGGCCCGATGAGAGTATTTTCGGATTCTCTAGAACAAATAACCCTACCCTGCCTGAATTACGATACTATCCGTTACTTACAACTTAGCGGAGATATATTTCAAATTATTGGATCACGATTTAGTATAAAAAGTTATATTCTGGGCCTCAACCTAAGTTCCAATACATTATTAATTATTAACTTTCATGCTTGATTTGTGCCTTGGGTTTTATCTGGATGACAGCTCTCCTATTTTCATTAAATTATTATTTATAAATTTTCTGATTCAACGGAGATTTTACGTTTAATTTAAGATGAAAGACGCCGCCAGACACGTTTATTAATTAATTGTCTACATGAAATATGTTCGTGTTTTTAATCTTTAGCTATGTTTATCTGGTGGAATAATGTGGCTTAAAGACACAAAAATCCACATCTATCGTATATGTGCTATATTTATAATAAGACCCTTGTTATTGCACATCAGTTGTTATTGTCATTGTGTAATTCAGTACATCAGTTGTTCATTGTTATTGTATAATTATTGAGAGAGAGAGGAGGGGGGTTAGCCACCCCCTCTCTCTCTCTTTCTAATTCTCTCTCTCAATAACTTTAAGACGTATGTTTAGATGAAGGAAACTAGAGATTGAGAGAGAGAGATAGGCAGAGAGGGGGAGACTAGATCCACTCGACATAAGTAGGAATAGCGTCACCCAATGGACCCCCTTCTCTCTCTCTCTCTCTCTCTCTCTCTCGTTTCCTTTATCTAAACATACTTCTTAAAGCGGGAATTTCATATTTTCTAAGAAAGTCAAAACATAATAATTTCGATGTCTCTTGCTCGAAGGGTTGTCAACTCACTATTATACAATCATGGGCAACATTTCACAGGCATTAAAATCACTGACACAGAAAATAATAACACGATTACTTGAATTACCTCCCTTGTTTTCCCCCATGCGATGGCAATCTTCGAACGTTGGAATTTGAAGTTGAAGTGATAGTTTTGCTAATTTCTCAATTGGCAATAGTAAATTATAGGATTAATAGCATTATTCTTTAACACGGTAGTACTGTTTAAAGATACAATCTATTTTAGGGCTTTATTTTATTATATTTTAAAAATATAACTTAAAAATATGAAATTGGAACTTTAAATAAAGTATCACCATCTATAAACGTTACATCCCTAGACGGTCTTTATTAAATAATGATAATAGCATCTTTTATGAAAAAGGCTAGACGCAAATTCTGTTTTTCGACAAAGCATCCACGTGTTTTACAGTCGTAGAATTTCTCAGATTAATGTCGACCTCCATTGTGTAATTTTATTCTTGAGTGGTGTCCATTGAACAACTTCCGGTGTCACTTTAGTTTATCTAACCTGGTTTCCATGTTTGAGTAGCGGTCTCAATGAAAAGCTCCAGATGATACTAAAATAAACAAACATGGTTACGATGAATAGCCCCCGGTGTAGTAGTTGTATTACTATTATTTGCTTTTGCCCCTCCCCGTCTTTCCATTGCCGGTAGAGCTATAAAGAATGGACATACCGCCGATATCATTATTTGTTATTTGATCGAAATACACGAATTTCATCATGCTTTGTGTATAGTCGGTAGACAGTCCCCCTTCTTATATATTTGAGAACTAAGTGCGTCAAAGGATCGTCTTGTGAAACAATTAACTTTTTAAGTCTAAGTTTGCTGGTTTCTTATTCTCTTTCTGGACCCTAATTCAAAGGAAGTTCAAAGAGAAAACCCTTAGGTTCAAAATCGCGATGATAAAAGGGAACGTTTTGTCCATATAAGTAATGCCTTATTTCATCTAGAGTACTGAGTCCAGATCATTAATACTTGAAAGGAGACACATTTGATAGGTTCGGTTTCGGTAACAGGCAGGTGTGCAATGTAAAGAGATCGATGTGTTTGTTATCTTTTGATTCCAATTCCAATTATTTCGTCTATATTGAAACTGCGTATACGACATATAGTTGTTTCAATGTAGGTAAAACAAGTTGGATGAAATAAACGACATGCGAAGCATTTAGTCTCCATAGTGAAGTTTGATTAAGATAAAAAGGCATATAGTATCGATATAACATAAAAGGAGTCGGCCAGACCAATCTTTGTAAGAGATACAGTCAGAAAATAACATTTTTACAAAGTTGTCCAGCGGTTTTTCACATGTCTGTTATTGCGAGGGAAACATAGGAATGAAACAACAGGACAATGTACAAAACAACAATATTTAGCTATTATACGCGGCATTTCCCATGCATGTTATTGTAGAAAAAACACAAAAATAGGGTCACTTAACATGTACAGAACAATCAGCTTTTATAACAAATACATTCCCCACTCTTGTTCACTCTGCAACAAAACGTACAAACTGATACAGAGAGTCATCGATAGAGATTTAACGGCGTCTAAATACATTCATGAGAACGTGACAGGTTACTAATGCCAACGTGTTAGCTTATAATTATTGACGGATGTCAACAGGACCGTTTATTCAAACCGTGAATAGAATAGACCACAGTACTGCACCCTGTATAATGCCACACGCGATAAAGCTGTACAAAGGTTTCAAATACATGGGCACAGGTTAAAACGATACAACAAAGACAAATCTGTGTGACGCTTGCAACTTAGAATAAACTATTAAGTTCCCACCACACATGACGATTTTAATATCCAAATAAATACATTGTTAGGAGTGACTAATCGACTGTATAATCCCCCGATGAACGATAAAGTCAAGTTTGTAGTTCAATAATAAATATGCAATTAAATAGTCGAGAAGTTTGTTGTTTTTATAAATATACCAGTTGGGTGATGGGTCGATATTCTCAGTTGTTGTTAGTGGTTTCAATTTAAATTGAAGTGGACTTAAATTAGTACCATTCATGGAATCCATATGATTCATGGACAGGTTAAGTTAGATTAAGCGTAGCCGTTAGCTGTTAATAAAACTAAGGACATGTACATATGGGCGTGGATGATGTTGATTATTGTACAAACCCACAGTTAACTGCCTACACAACACCGTCTTCATGACAGGGGGGTGTAGAACAGTGGGGCGTTATCTTTCGATTCCAATTCAAATCTATGTCAATTATTTGCTTGCGCGAAGAACTCTTTAACAGTGGGAGGCAGTCGAAGTACCCTGAAAAAACTCACGCAGCTGGAATCCGACTCTGCTCTAAAACAACGCCAGTTGAAACAATGAAAAACCTTATGATACAGCTCGCACGTGCTAAACACCCACCATCAAACCCCCTAAACCAAATGCCCGTCACGTTAACGTATTTATGGCATGGTTAGTTCTGCCTACTGCTTTGATACATTGTTTCACGGTGTCGCGTGCAGCACCACGCATCGCCTACAGGAACATAGCCAGATGGAACTGATATTTATAATTTATTAAACTACTGGAATGTGTACATATTACAAGTTTAATGGCATAGTTAGTTCTCCATACTACTCACTAGCCTGGAGGTCGGGTGTTCGATCCCTGCATTGGCCGAGAAAGTTCATCTCGATTTTCCGGCCTGATTTCCCCTTGTCAGTGATGCAGAAGGACGGGCTGACAAGGACAGCTGCCTTGTCGTTCGGATGGGACGAAAAACCGAGGTCCCGTGTACACATTTGAGTGCACGTAAAAGATCCCTTGGCAGTTGGAATTCGATATAAGAGTAGGCCGTAGCGCCGCTGCCCGAGCAAAATTTCCCTCATAGCACACTGTATGGCGTATGCCCGTCTTCCATTAGCCCAGGTTAGGTGCAAACGAGTAGGACGTTAAAACTCATTTCATTTCATTTCTCCGTACTACACTGGCAAATGCGTCTCCAACTTTAAAAATCTATTTTACAAAAGAAAAAACCACGAAAAGTTCAATCGATAAAAATCTCCTTAATTCTGCAGGATAAATATCTACATTAAGTATCATGTGTTAATCTTACAAAGACTGCTTTAGATGGCATCAGATTACAGCACTAGGGAATACATGTTCTATAGGAAATCAATACTTTAGTTTCTTTATTTACCTAAATTAAACATACATTATGCAAGAGCTAAATCTTCTTATTGAAAGTCTTTCTTAGGAAATCAATAGTTTAGTTTCTTTATTTACCTAAATTAAACATACATTATGCAAGTGCTAAATCTTCCTATTGAAAGTCTTTCTTTGGGCTTGAAATGTTATCTAAAATTTTAATTAGACATTAATTAACTTATCCAGACCATTTTCAGCTCTCGATGTCAACGCTAGCTTGCGACATTTACTGGGTTAGGATCCGGTTAGCTACGCAAACTTTCTTCGTGATTCGATTATGAAATGAATGAAATCGAGACTATGATTTTTTATCGAACCCACCTTAGTAATGGCGATCGATCCTCAACCGAAATTAATCGATAACATCTCAGTTCAGAATGGATCAATTACCTTTACATTATCTAGATTCCTTCATTATTATGGAACATGTTTCGCCTTGTAGTTCATAAAGTGCAACATCAGATAGTGGGTATAAAACATGCGGATTAGTTTTTATATTGAAATAAACACGGCGTGATACAAGACTGTCAGATTTATCAATCATTTACTGAAACTGCAGAATAAAAACAAGGCGGGATGGACAACAAGGATCATCATTAATAATAATTAATATTTTTGTTAACGAATGTCGCCAATTATCTATCCTTTAGCTGGTTCTAAAATCATACTCTTACTTCATTATATTAAAAAATTAGTCCTTAGCGGAAAATTATTCGTAGCGAGTTCCATTTTTTTTTTTGCCGTTACGGAAGTCAGATCAATAGCCGAGGTTTTATGCTGGGTTCAGTTTGATGGTATGATGGTACTTCTGCAGATTTAAGATATCAATCATGCAACTGTAGCACTTTAGGATAGAAAATGTCAGTTACAAGGAGAAGTAATTGGGAATGTATGCCATTCCAACAGGTACTTGAAGTTCTTCATGTGAATGATATTTCCGTTATGACGATCTAAAATATCATTTCTATGTCAAACGAAATAATCTTTATCGTTAAATATCCACTTAAATACCAACGTTCCTGGGAGTCCTCTCACGATGTGTCCTGTATATTATTTCATCTTAAGTCGTAAAACAGATATTTGTTAAAGCGTATTTGTATTAAGAAGTTTAAAGGGTCTTATCACTCCTGGAAATACAAATATTATATTTAATTAATTTGACCCACTTAATTATGAATAAGAGCGAATGACAGGGGGAGAGGGCTAGAGGGGAGGGGGCAGAGAGAGACTAGGTCATTACGGGACTTACACATGGTTCAATTTTTTTTTTCAATAATTTGATTGCGCGTAGTGGGAGAAAACCGTACAACTTGTGACTCGAACCCACACCAATCGACTCAATGACAGAAATTATGATACAGCGCGCACGTGCTAACCATTCGACCACCTAATACCCAAGAGAGCGAATAAACTGGAGTTTAACGACCAACTTTTTTGCACCGACAGGAATGAATAAGCCGAGATCGAAAAGCGTTAATTAATTATTATGGATAACTGGATTTGAAAAATCAAATGCTATTACTAAGGGCAGATGACTCCAATCATATTAGTTTTACTGAAACATATTATGAACTAAAGACAGAATAAATTGCCCAAAAACACTGTATTGCTATAAAAAAAAAACCAACATATTATTAATGAGCTAAATCTAGCCCTTCGTAAGGTCCAAAATGTTATACAAACTAAGTTAGATATTTATTTATATATAAAGTCCATAATCAACTCTTGATGCCACCTATTTGCCCGATAGCATTGGATTTGAATCAGATCTACTGTTCAACACACATTAATGATTAACCCCAAAAGTGGATAATCGAGACTTTTGTGCATTATCGTATCTGCGGTAACAATGGCAATCGAGGCTACAGTGATTTTAAAATGAGTTTTCTCGACCCAGAGTGAATTAAATTATTAAATTGTCAGTATATTCCCCTTACAGTATCTATTTTTTTTTCATATTAATACAACGAGAACTCCCAGCACTTTATCCAAGCTTTCATAATGTATATAAAGACTAAAGAAAGAAAACAGTCGAAGTAACCAAGAAGCTTTTTTGAATAAAGACGCAACAAAGAGTCCAGAAACATAGAATTCTAGAGAGAGATTAGGTCATTTCAGGACTAACACATTTCATTTCAATAATTCGATTGCATGTAAAGGTCTTCAGCAGTGGAAAGACCAGGAGAAAACCCAGGAGATTCTTCAGAAGAGAGAGAGAGTGAGAAATGGGTTCATTTCGGGACTAACATGGTTTAATTTTATTCAATAATTCGTTTGCGCGAAGGGTTCTTTAACAGTGAGTGGAAACCGGAGTACCTGGAGAAAACCCACAAGGTTGCCACGTACAACCGGGGATTTCTTTAGAAGGAACATAATAATGTGTGTAACTAAAAAAAAATGAACATATAGTATGTTTATACTAAAACATTAAAGTTAGTTAGATGTTTGCTGTTCTATTTATATACACCAGAATTTGTGTTTTTTGGTGTGTTCATAACATCAAAGCAGATTATACCAGAAGCCTAGTACATTTTCATTTTGATTACAAACTACAGTAACGAACTCGTTTGACCTACTTTATATAAAATGCAGAATGCAAGGTCGACATGAAATCGGTCATGCTTGTTGTTTGGACAATTGGGAATGGATTCCAAGATGGCTGCGATAGTGCCATGCACGGTTCGTATAGTACACCCGTACTTGTTTGAGGATCTCTGCGTAATAAGATTGCCAATCGGTTGAATACGGCGTAATTTCTCAAAAGAACACGGCGGTGGTTTAGGCTATAGCTCTGCCTTGTCAAACAAGAAGTTTGACACACACTAGAGATCTTGCTCCCTAATCCCTAGACTCCTATATTTTTTTTCGGGGGGGGGGGGGGTCACGTGGCTAAGTAGGTAAGACACTGGCTCGCTAGCCTGGAGGTTGGAAAGTTCATCCAGATTTTTCGGTGTGGTTACCCCTTGTCAGTTATGCAGGACGGAGGAACTGCCAAGGACAGCTGTCTAGTCGTTCGGAGGGACGAAAAACCGAGGTCCCGTGTACTCATTGGCTTGCACGTAAAATATCCCTTAGCAGTTGGAATTCGATATAAGAGTAGGCCATAGCGGAACTGCGCAGGTAAAAATTTCTCGCATAGCATACTGTATGGCGTTTTCTGTCTACATTAGCCCAGGTTAGGAGCAGAACAGTAGGACCTTAAACCCCATTTCATTTCATTTCCTATGTTTTGGTCTACGTGTATAATAATGTAAATTTAACAACTGGAGATCCATGTGGGTCCCGCACCAGATAAACTCTCTATATTGGGTAAGTTGTCTATTCGCTTTATGAAGCCACTGATTAGCACCAATCTGTTTAAAATTACTATCAGGATGAATAAATATGCTCTTAATAACCCCGACCATTTCATACAAACACACAACGCTCTTATTAATCAAACATCAAAATCTTGACACCTTTGTGAAATACAAAAAAAAAAAAAAAAATACAAAACACTCGAATCTTCCGTTTTCATACAATCGAGGTAATTCACAGTTTTTGATACAACAAAAAAATAAAATGTATATGTAGAATGTGTTATTGAACATGCATATAATGTTCTTATTCATTAATATATCATTTATTTAAAACAAATTAATGTACTGTTTATATTATACAAATAGAATGGTGCATGTTATAATTTATAACCAGCACGCCATAGGTGAGGTGGGATCAGGTATCTGTCAAAATACAGTTAAACAAATTATTATTATTACAGCATATTTATAGTGCACCCGTTCATGTCACGTGTCCAGGGACACTTTACAAAGCGACATTGTAGTAATCATAAAGAAAAACAACAAGATCATGGACAAAATGTCTACGATATCAACCTAGGTGGAAGTGGAAAGAACGAACGAAAACTAATACGAGAGTAGTTGAACAGTTGTATCATAAGGTCTTTCATTGAGTCAACTTACGTGGTTTCGGTTACCCGGTTGTGTGTGACAAGGAGTGGGGTCGCATGTCCGACCTCGTGGATTTTCTCAGGGTCCTCCGGTTTCCTCCCCTGCTTAAAAAGCTCTACGCGCAAGCGAATTTTTGTAATGCATTTGAACCATATGTTCGTCCCGAAATGACCTAGTTTGTTTCGAGTGGACGATAAACCCCATTTTCTTTCTCTCAAAATCAATATTCAACAGGTAACCAGTGTAAATTATATAAAACAAGAGTCATTTTTTCACAGTTCCGATTCTTTAAACATACATTATGCAAGAGCTAAATCTGCTCATTGTGGGTTTTTCTTTAGGCCTGAAATTATTAATTAGACAATAATTAACTTACCCAGACCATAATCAACTCTGGATGTCATCGTTAGTCTGCAATATTTAGTGGATTTGAATACATTTTGTGATGGATAATTTAAAGTATAAATTGATAATCGAGACTGTGTTTATTATCGTACCTACGTTAGTAATGACGATCGGGGCTAGCTTAAAATTGAATAGCTAATACCTCGGTTCAGGTCAGGGAATTTGACTGCGATTTGCATCATATTCTGTTTCTATTATCAAGTTTTTGACTATTATAGCAAGAACTGCCAGCTCTTTATCTAATCTTACCCAATGGCTCTTTAATATGTGTATTTTTTAAGATATGGTTAAAATGCAATTAGTTACAATCTACAGGACTGTGGAGGGTGGTGTTACATTCCTTAGGCGCGGAGCTGGTTAAGGTGGCAGATATCTAATCCCGAGGCTAAACAACTTGGACCACTTGTAGACCTGATCCATACCACGTGGGGCAGCTTAATGATCACTTTAATAAAAGACACGCAGTGACGAGTCTTGTGCATTATGCGGTATATAGTGAGGTGGTTAAATTATGCACACGTGAAAATTCCTCAGGTGAGCAGATGATACAGATGGAACACATAACTCCCAAGGCTACAACTAACTGGCACACCTTGGAGCACGTGTGGGCCTGTCTTACTCCACGTGTTGTTATACGTATCCGTGTTATGTATGTACAGTAAATATAAACTGTGTAATATTGATTGTACTAGTAACGCCACCTGGTGATTATATGTTATGTTGATACTAATTTCGCCCCACTACACGTGTTACCCTTTAAAACACGTAAATTATGACGAAAATATGTTCTGCACATATAACACCAAATCAATCTCCAGCAAGTCGACTCCAATACATTTGCACACGATACAAATAGTTTCACACTTTAAGAAACAGCTTACGGACAGACTTGGAAATTAATTCTTCTTCTTCTTCGTCTTCTTTCCCATTAACGAGTCGGCCTCTATTAGAGTGTAATTGACTTCAAGAAAATTGTTTCCGTAAATTTGAGCAGATCCAAAATTCGTCACAAATTGAAAATATTTCAGCAAAAGATATCAATTCTTGGTTCCGCAACTATTTACAATGATACAAAGTTATCAAAGTGAAAGCATTGGGCGATATGGATTTGCTCAACTGCATTTCATAGAAGAAATGAAATGAAATGAAATAAGTTTTAACGTCCTACTCTTCTGCACCTAACCTGGGCTAATGGAAGACGGGCATACATCATACCGTGTGCTGTCCGGGCAGTGGCACTATGGCCTACTCTTATATTGAATTCCTACTGCCAAGGGATCTTTTACGTGCACGCCAATGTGTACACCGGAACGCGGGTTTTCGTCCCGCGAACGACTAGACAGCTGTCCTTTCAGGCCCTCCGTTCTGCATCACTGATAAGAGGAAACCACGCCGGAAAATCGAGATAAACTTTCTCGGCCAATGCAGGGATCGGACAGCGACCCCAAGGCTAGCCAGCGTCTTACCCACTTAGCCACGTGATCCCCATTCCATAGAAGCCGCGGTGGCTGGATGAGCATGGTGCTTGTGTATACGTACCAGTTGGTAGTGGGTTCAATCACGGTGTCCCCAGAGATTTTACAATGGTTCAAGCCTATTCACTCGGATGGTATGACAAACACTTGTGTGCCCGTAAATTGACGGTAAGAACAAGCACAACATAATGCCGGGTCGATTCCTGTCTTCATCGGTGATTAAAAAGATCGACTGTCCAGACTATACCAAAAACTCAGAATACTGGGAAATATCGGAAGATAGTTCCGGGTTTAGGTTTTGTCCCAATGTTTTATCGGGAAAAAAACAAAAAGTTCCGGATAAAGCTCTTTGTTTATGCTGTCTTTTCATAATGCGATGTTTTCAGGATCCGGTTCCATGAAACGCTTGTCAACTGGCGATCAAAGTTTACCAAATCATTTCGAATATTATTTTTCTTACAAATTGTATCTTTAGAATATTTGTTTATCTTAGATATAGTTTAATACTATGTAAATTCAATTGTGACGTTATTTTGCCATTTTAATCGGGGTGAACACAAAAATGGACTGTATGGCGTGTGTTCGTCTTCATTAGCCAAGTCTGTGCAGAAAATGTTTACTTTAAAACCCGTTTTATTTCATTTTGTTCTTAGCCCCGTTTGCTATGCAAGACAGTCAAGATATGGGGGATGACGTGGCTAATTGGATAGGACGCTGGCTCGCTAGCCTAGAGGTCGGGTGTTCGATTCCTGCATTGGCCGAGAAAGTTCATACAGAATTTCCGGCGTGGTTTCCCCTTGTCAGTGATGTAGGATGGAGGGTCTGGCAAGGAAAGGTATCTAGTCGTTCGGATAGGACGAAAAACCGAGGTCCCGTGTACACATTGGCGTGCACGTAAATGATCCCTTGGCAGCTGGAATTCGATATAAGAGTAGGCAGTAGCGCCGCTGCCCGGGCAAAATGTCCCTCGGTGCACACTGTAAGGCGTAGGCCTGTCTTCATTAGCTCAGGTTAGGTGCAGAAAGTAAGGCGTTAAAACCCATTTCATTTCAGATGTGTTCACTGATGTAAACAGATATAGATGTTGGTATTTAGGGTGTAGAGGGGTTTTAAAGTTTATATTTAAAACACCACCCAAGATATTATCAGCTGTTAATGGACGTGTTTACATGTGTATACTGTAATTTTTATTATGGTTTTATCTATTAACACCATACAATAACTTAAAATAATGCTATAACCATACATAAATAAATATTTATAACCTACATGTCATATTTAATCAAATTCAAAATATAGAAGTTTTAAAGTTTAAACACGCCCATGTTGTAATATAACAATTTGTTTTTATCACAAGATAGGGGCGGGGTCTTACGTTTCTAAAACACATCAATCATTATGAGACTGTCATGCGTTGATTCTGATATTAAAATCCGCAAACCTTATATTTTGTGTACCCTTTTTTCTTATTCGGGGGGTTGGACGGCCGAATAGTTTACGGGTTGAATCAAGGGTTTTTTTCCTTGGGTCAAGTGGGTTGGTTTTGATTCCTCGCTTATGAGCAACATGGAGTAGGATCCCCTATCCAAGCTCGAGAATTTTATCCGACTGTCTGTGGACAAAATGTCCTTCATAGCACAGTCGGAGCAGAACATTTTTTATTTCATAACATACAATTTATAGAATATAACAGCGTTAATGACACTGTATTAAATAGATTACTCAGGTTATTTACTAATGGCATATATCACAAGCGACCGAATGACGTATATCACCAGACGACCTAATGACGTATATCACCAGACCATCTAATAAGCCACCAGTGCTTAGTTAATGATGCTATAAATAGTTCAGTTTGTAAAATCTTATTTCAAACTAGCACACCAATTAAGGTATATATATAGCAAGGGGTGTAGCGCTGGATGACGAGCAGTGGGAGGAAACCGGAGTACCCGGAGAAAACCCACGAGGTTGGACAGGCGACCCTACTCCTTGCCACGTGCAATCGGGGAATCGAAATCACGCCAGTTGAAAGAGTAGAGTAGACTTTCTATCGAGCTTGGAAGAGCATCACTTCTCTAAACTGTCTGGAGTCACAGTGGGTGAGACACTAAAGGTTGCCGGTTCACTGCCGGTGTTGTTCCAGAAACGTTTCCTTTTGTTGTTCAAGTGGAACTAAACATTGAGGTTCCATGTACACGTTTTCGTGCATCTAAAGATCCCATGGCAGTTGGAATTCGATATAAGAGTTTGTCGTAGCGCCGTTGTTCGGGCACAATTTTTCTCACCCCAAACTCTACGGAGTATGTCCGTCTTCATTAGCCCAGGTTAGGAGCAGAGCAGCAGTACGCTAAACCCCATTTCATTTCATTTTCATGTCTTTATCCGAATTGGTTAGCTTGATTTCATGTCTTGTCGACCTGCGATGGAATTAAGACTAAATGTTCCCGATGAAAGAGTATAATACAAGGTTATCCAGTTTACGTCTAGACAACATAATCTGTAACATTACAGTCACCAATGATTACTGACTAATGCCTACTGATTCAGTGGAATCTTTAATACCGCCTTCGATGCTTAACCCGGTTTATCTTTGAGGCACCCAGCACATCGATGTTTTTGGTTGTCGGCGATATTGGTACCGAGGAAGCGGACGTTAAACATCAACTAGTCAGTAATCTGTTTGACGTTTTTGCGATAAATGGTCGAATACTTAAGACACAGGGAAAACTGTTGTTAGGGACAGGATGCAAGAGAAAGAGAAAAAGAGAGAATGGGGAGAGGAGAGGAAAGGGGGAGCGGGGTAGGGGTGGGGTAACGTTCACTCGACCCAAACTCAGTCATTTGGGGACAAGCGTATGCTTGCGGTAAGGGTCTTTATCCGTGTGGTGGGAACTACGGAAATCGAAACCACCCGTAACACTATTCGCCCCCTCCCGCTGTGACAGGGAGCACTGCAAGACGAGACAAAGAGAATCCCCGCGACTAAGCAGGAAATATTTCAAGCCTATCGAGAGGCAATACAACATTTTTTATAAATATACATTTGAAGGCCCACAGAGGAGCTTGGCATAGGGTCCGCGAGAAGGTATTATATTTCAATTAGTTATCATGCAAGATATTCGTCACTTCTCTCACAGATATTTGCACACTGGTCAGTCTTTATTGCAGACGACAATTACCCTAAAGTAACAAATATTTGTTGTAGTTTTCAGCTGTCCGTTAATCCAACCCCATTCTGTCTAGTAAACATATACATGGCCTAAGTACCATTTACTTACATTACAATGTCTACATTAAGAGTATGTACTCATATTACCTACAGCCTACCTTTTAAAAAGTCAGAATATTGACCTCTATCTCATCTGGTTAACGGGATGGTAAATACCAGCCATGCCGATCTACAGGTTTTTTATTTAACAGAAATAATTACACACGACAGATAAATACTAGTCAATGATGAGGACGTGACTTTTCCCGCCAATTGTCTCCGCCATGTTTTAGTCACTATTGTATATTTAATAAGGGAATTTGACCGTACCCTCACCACTAATTGGACTATCGTGTTGACTTTTTATGTGTATTCCACACATGTACAGCTTTATTCTATTTAGTTAGTCACTTTGTTGAGGTTTTCGCGAACGCTTGAAAAATACCTAGGATTCGCGAGATAAAATACGAGACAATGTCCGTTAATGATAAGACTTTCAAATTACGTGTACTGCGAATAGAAATAATATGACAATGAACGCCGAAGGAAACTGCAAAAGAAACGTACAAGTAGCCTAACAACCCATAAAGAGCCAACATTAAATCGAAATGTCGACGCGAATGCGACACAGTTAGTTATAAAGCAAGCTTGACAGAGGACAACATGTCGTTCTGTACATTAAACGGACAATAACTCGCCATAACAGACCGTTTCATTGGCTAATACCTCACATCATTCAGAACATGTCAATGATAACAACTCTTCCAGATCCTAGTGTAGTAAAGACAAATAAAAAGAAAGTTCGAACTATAAAAACGAAACGAAATAGAATCTGTGTTTTAGTCAGATTGGTGGCTTTAACACTTGATTTAGAAAGAAAACAGACTCGACGATATACCTTTATAGCTTTTAAGCTATAACATTTGACAACCATGTGGATTATTTGCAGGAAATATAAAATCTGTTCTCCCTGCAGCGTCTACTTGAACTTGGGCGAACTAAGAAGAATGTATGATTGAAATTCTGACGTCACATAGGTGCACATATAGACAGATTAGTTTCTTTGTTCAAGACTACTGTTCTATTATACCAGGCGGAACTATATTAGGTTTCTATATCGATATTTATTCATAGTGGCTCTTGCTTTAATAAAGCTCGAAAGTTATAGCAATTACACTTTGAAATATAAAATATTGGAACCGGTACCTCGCTCTCTCTCTCTCTCTCTCTCTCTCTCTCTCTCTCTCATATAATCCCTACCTCAACCGTGAAATATAAAATATCTGAATCGGTGGTAATACCGTGAGACTAGTTGGAGTTTAAAGAATGTAGAAGTAGTAATATAATATAGTGAGTTTATATCATCAACAGCTTCTATCAAACTGGTTTATATAATCTATACTGGCATTACTATCAAAATATCAATTCTTCCGCCTACCTCCTAACCTTTAACACGCTTGTACGACGCCCTCAGTTTGGAATGTACTGATACGACACGTTTCAGTAACTATCAGAGAATAATGCCCCCAATCTGTAGACTAAGAACCGTAGAAATGGGTGGATATATTTTTGTTGTTGAGTTTCATGGGGTATTTGACTATGCGATTCATGCTAGAAATTTGAAATGTAAAGTCTGTGTTATATGATAGCATTGATAAGATGTATTAGATATTGTTTTAAATAGCGGTGGGAAGACTGATTGATAATCCCTGTTAAGGGATCGTTTACGTGGACGTCAATGAATTTCTAGACAGATGTGTACTTGGTAGATCCTTCGTCCTGCAACACGGATCTTGAATTATTGAATTATAACGTACATCTATATTTTTTAAACATACATTATGCAAGAGCTAAATCTGCTAGCCCCAATATTCAATCGCTAAAATCTCGATTCACAGTGGATCAATTTGACTGAAATTTTCAGTATATTTCCTTAACATTATCTAGTTTTTAATTATTATAGTGATAATTGCCAGCTCCAAATCTAATCTCCCACAATGTATTTTTAAATGTTTTAAAATAATGTCCCAGTCGCATAATCTTGTAGATATGCGATCAAACTGAATATCAAAAACAACATTAATAACATTTCTTGTAATGGGCGGATAAATCTAATATAGTCTTATATTACAAAACCACAAACCACAAAACCACAAAAAACAAACGATAAAATAAGAAACAACGAGAATTAAACATTAAATTACTTCAAATTAATGTAGTCGCGCTATTATTTAAAGCTACAATTTCATATTTTTAAGTTATATTTTTAGAATTTATTGAAATAAAAGCTTAAAATAGATTGTATCTATAAACAGCCCTACCTTGTTAAAGATTAATCCTATTAATTCTTTAATTCACTATTGCCAGTTGTGAAATGGGCAAAAATTTTAATATCATTTTCAAGTTCAAATAGAAAAAAGTTTGAAGATAGGCTTTGCATGGGGGGAATCATATTCCTGAAGCAATGGCCCGAGAAATCCCTCTATGGCCATTGCTGGATTAGCTTTTGATTCTTGAACTTTTGCGGGGGTATGTCTGTCGCTTAAGTACAGCAACATGACAGTCCTTCGTTTAATCTGGGTCTTCCCTAACACTTTTGGACAGTGATTTACGGTATTAAAATCGGTGAAAGTATGTTCGTTTCCAAACAGTATTGTTTACATTGATAGCCCCATTTGTCACGCAATTACTTTTACTGCAGTATTCTGCTATGCATGGGTTAATTGGGCATAATAAAATCGTGAGCAACGACCTAACGTTATGTAAACATATTTGATCCAATATTGGGACGCGTTTTAAATGTAAAGCTTTTGTAGAGCAGCTAGTCATTGGTTGGTAGTCGGACTACTGACCAATCAAAATTTAAAACAACAATATCCACTCATTACAGCAGTGGGTAGTGGGATTACCTGCAATCTAACGAAACACTGCGCGGAGTATGGGGGAATAGAAAAACAAGGAAGGTAATTGTGTTATTTTTTACGGTGTGCAAGATTTTTAAGTGTGGAAAATAACACCCATGATCCTATAGTAGTGAGTTGACAACCTATTAAGCAAAAGACATAGAAATAATTATGTTTTGACTTTCTTAGAAAATATGAAATTCTCGCTTTAAATACCCCACCCTAATCGGAGTAACATCAAGTCATCAGAATAGCAGAAATATAGAAAAGCATTCGGCGTGTTACAACCAGCCCCCACCCATCGTGTTTTCCATCTATACCAATACAAATTACATTATACATGATGTAACAACAGAAAGATATCAATATGTCCCAAGTCGACGGATCACCCGAGTAAATTCAACAAAAAATAAAATATTTGAGTTATAATAAGTTATTTATATAGTTAGTAGGTGTGGTTAACAGAATAAGTGGCGTCGGTTCAATTGGAATCATTTATTAATATTGTGACACTTATAATGTTAATATACAGAACTTATTATAGTCTAGACAAACACCATTTCAATTAAAATATTAAATACACTGAAATTGACATAAGTTGACATAAATGTCAAAACACTTGAAATACGTTAAAGGTTTGATAAGATGAAACGGTTAATTGTTGATCCTAATTTGAATATAAAATTTGCCATATAGCATCGACATTGATGTGGTGATCATACCTGGAAAAGATGGTCCTCTGATATCCAATATTTAAGACAAAATAAACATTTTACAATTGGTACACGAACCGTGTACCATAATGCGTTTCAGCCATAGTTTTAACAAGCGACTCGAGGGACAAGGCTAAACACGTTGCACCAAATGAAACGGCGTATGTAGACTGGAATAACCAGACGCTAGAAATTTGCGCTCGATTTAAACTGCTTGCTTATTTCGCCGAACATAACTGATTTGAAATTAGAGTAAAAACGGAAACCATTGAATGTAAATCAGTTCATATACATTCATATTACAGTATTATACCGCGTAGCGACCCACTTGTGTCAATTTCTAGGTCCCAAATGATAGCGATTTAGCTCCTAGGTTCTTTTATAGGGACCTTGGGTTTTCGTCCCATCTGCATGTTATATATATATACGACAGGTACATCTTCACTCTACTCAGTGTTTAAATATCTATAAATATTTAGAAGTGGTATCAGGCGTTCTTGACAGACAGGCAGGCGGGCAGATTGGAGTCCACTTGACACAAACCGTCATTTCGAGTCGAACATGTAGGGATCTTTAGCATTGAGTGGAAACTGGGGGACCCGGAGAAAACCTACGGGGCTGGACAGGTGGCCCTACTCCTTGTCATTTACAAGTTGGGATAGAAACCTGGGGCCTATTTCACGAAATTTTAACTAAGATAAGATCCCAATTTTAGTAATTTGATTGGATAATATTAGATTGATTTTAGTGCTTAGCCAATCAAAATTGAAGTATCTACTAAAATTGGATTTTATCTTAAGTTAAAATTTCGTGAAACAGGGCCCAGACCACTTGAATCAATGGCAAACCTTTTAATCTATACCGTACGCATGAAATCATTCGAGCATTCGGATCTCGGCTACTGAAAAGAAATTATTGATAAAAAGAACACAATATTAAGAATTCTGACGCAACGTTAAGTCACGTTTTCACCTTCATTCTTTAGACTGGTAAACCGTATGTTCCAGACAGTAAGAGATTTAATCCGATAGGATACGTCGGAAAAAATGCTAATAGGCAGTCCATCTCCAGACAATCCATATATTATCACACACTTAAAATAATTAATCTTCTTATTTGTACGGTCTACAATCCTTCAAAACACAATCCTAAGAAATTCTAGAATGTTTGCTCTAGTCAGTTAGCAAAGCAGAGAGAGAGAGAAATGGGGTTTAACGTCCACTCGACACAAAGTAAATCATTTATTTTTATTTGAATGATTCGCTTGTGTCTGGAGGTCTTTAGCAGCGGGAATAATCAGGAGGACCCGGAGATAACCCACGAGGTTGGACAGGCTACCCTACTCCTTGTCACGTGCAACCGTGGATTCGAAACCACGCTAGTTGACTCAATGACAGGCTTTATTCGCAAAGCAGACACTCGTCATTGATATTTAGAGAAAAATAGAATGTTAAAGTAGAAAATCAGATGTGTTATCGTGTCTTCTGGTAAAAGTAAGCATACCCTACTTCGTGCATGATATCCGTCACTTAAGTAGTGGGGGATATTTAAACTTCTTCTTAAAGAAAAAGATTCATAGTGCATAAGCTAAATCTGCCTATGCAGGTTTTTTTCGGGCTTCTAATCCTATATAGATTATTATTCAGTCATTGGTTCACATAACAAGCCAATATTCAAATCTCTGGACAGTCAGATGACTGGGATATTAATTGAATTATCCCATGTTTGGCATATCTTTGCCAAACGATTAACTGGAAAATAAAGACTTTATTTATTATATATAGTAGTAATAATACCTGAGAAGCGACTGTTGACGCTATTTCTGCGCAAAAATTCAAACATTCATAACTTTGCTCAGAACAAATTAATTTGGCTGAAATGTTCAAGGTACCTTTAAGTTAAAAGATCTATAAGCTTCGAATATTTTTTGTCCAATATGTTATAACACAGAAATTCCTGATTCAACAAGATAGACAAGACGAACTAAAGAAAAGTTGCTAACAAGATAGTTTCTGTATTTTCTAGTTGTCAGGTTACTGGTGTTGTTATCCCCCTATCTACAGTATATCGTTTATATATTTGACAGGACGGGGTATCAGATTTGATGCGATTCTCTGATGTTTGCTCTTCCATCACCTGTATTGGTGTTCAAGTATAAAAGATACATTTAAAGTGTAATCACTGGTTTAGGTGATTTACATTTCTTCACCGATATTACAGTCTTACTTCAGCACCAATCTAAAAAATACCGAGGTTAACTCTATTAAATATAAACTGTAACTCCAATAAATACAAATTTTAACTCTAATTAATGCAAATCTTAAGTCTATTAATTCAAATCTTAACAGTAATCAATGCAACTCATAAACATACATTATGCAAGAGCTAAATTGGTCTCTTTAGGCCTGAAATTTTTTCTGAATTATTAAATAGACATTGATTAACTGATCAAGGCCATAATCAACTCTCGATGGCATCGGATTTCTCCAATATTAAATAGATTAGAACGATTAAGACATAGCTTCGAACAACCAGCACGGTGTTTGAAATTATTGCACACGTCTTATCAAATCTGCAAGCGCTAATTTCTTCGTTCGCAATAAAGTAATCTTAATGAAATTTTCAAATTATTCATTTTACATTACCCACTTTCGAACTATTATAGCAAGAATGGCTATCTATTTATCTAAATCTTACATTATGTATCTTTAACTCTATTAATACAAATCGTAATTCTAATCAATGCAAATCTTAAACTATAGTCAATGCAAATCTTAACTCTAATCAATGCAAATCTTGACTCTAATCAGTGCAAATCCACGGAGACTCATCCAGAATAAGGCGTTGACTCACTGACCAGACGGCCCCGATGTTGATCGAGAAAGTTACCTGGGATTTTCCAGCGTGTTTCGTCTTGTTGGTGATGCAGGACGGTGGGTCTCGCAATGACAAAACAACGAGGTCCCATGTACACGTTGACGTGCACGTAAATAAAGCCTTGACAGTTGTAATTGGATACATAGGTGCCGCTGTCCGAGCAAACTGTCCCTCATAGCGCATATCCATGACGTACGAGAGACTTCATTAGCCCAGTCAGTGCACAAAAGTAGAACGTTAAGTCCCATTCTATTTGACTTCATTTGCCCAAAGCTGATGAATTTGGCACTGTACCCTATAATTACAGATCTGTCGAATCCTAGAAATGGTTAGAACAATTGTCAAAGGACAAAATGGAGACCGTTTTCTATAATTCTATTATGGTTCTCTTATCTTCAGAATTAGTGTAAATTATATTCCACCCTGCTCACATTTTTTTGGCGCCTTTCAAATTCAATTTTCTTAAACTGGCAATTTTTCACGTACACCAACTTAAATTACCGTTATCTTCTAGTAGATGTCAGGTCGTCGCAATCTTCAAACAGATTTCTTTATCTTTCTGAGAATGCACATGGAACATCGGATGGAATATTAATGTTAGGGTTTTAACCATTAAAATCCGTTTCATCACTAACAGCTTACATTTATTAGTTTGTCGTAGGTGTAGTAATGCACGTACATGTATTAGGTATATTTGATATCACATATCATCACGGAAAAATTACTTATATGTGTGAATTACTTCAGAAACAGACTGTCATGATTGAATAAAGGAGAACTGAAGTTAGTCGAGAAAGAGGGAGATAAATGCGGTTTATCGTCCACTCGATATAAACGAGGTCATTGCGGGACTATTTTTATTTATTTATTTATTTATTCTTTAAGTAACGGTTACAACATGACAACAATAAATTAAAATACATGTACTAAAAACCATGAGTTGCATTGCATGATCGGGAAAGTGGCAACAATATATTAAGTTGTGTATATGAAATAAAGACGTTCTGGTGCAGTGTATGATTAGAATGAGAAATGAGAAGTATGATAGGTATGATGTCATGAAGAGATCTTTACTTAGGATAGCCCATAAAGCTTGACGTAAATAACATGTATTACTTATTTCCATTGGGGTTCAAGGTTGTCAAGGTCGCGTCAGGTTATCATTAGGTAACGTTAGAAAGAAAACGAGACAGAGACGGGGGGAGGGGGGAGAGAGAGATGGGGGGGGGTCATTTCACGACTAGCTTTATCTTTATATAAGGCCCTAGCACACTGTACGTCGTAGTATGCCCGTCTTCATTAGCCCAGTCGGTGCAAACTAGGCCTTGTCGGGATTAACGTATGGACTTGCTTAAGAAAAACCACAGTATTGTGGTAAAGGAAATAACGTAAATATATTTAATGAAACATGGTTGACCGGAGGAAGTGTGTCAAATAAATGGTATCAGGTGTTCTAGAAGGATAAATCACACCCTACATCGCACTACTTCATGACTATGGACGAATAACGTTGCCAATAATATTTCAATGTTCACGGTGCAAACTGCATGTCGGTAGTTTAAAATAGTTATTTAATTTTACAATTTGCAATTTCCATTGCTTATAATACAAATGTCACAGTGTTAATATACAGAATAAACTTTTCAATAATACAAATACAGTACACTAGTTATTTTGCGCATTACACTTCTCCATTTTTGTTACAAAATACTGATGGGTATTTTGATAATGGTTTATTTTACATATTCAATGTAAGTACTTGCACTATTTGTTGTACAAATGTTAGATTTAATTTGTATGTGTGGGGATTGATGACATAGCATTATGTAAGATGTGATGGGTTGTTCAAACAATATTTAGCCGACAAGTATATTATGATATAAGATTTGGGTAACAAGCATTAACACATATTGTCTAGAGATAGGATGTGTGAACCTTAATAATTTTAAGTCTCATTGTTCTGATTACTAATGGTATTAACTATGGCATACCATAGCCGATATAAATAAGCCTAGTTTGGAAAACAAGGATACAGACGAGGGCAGAGAGAGAGGTAGAGAACTTGCCCTCAGACCATGAGGCAAGGGGTCTGCCCTTGGACCCTGGAAATAAGGTCTTCGCAGACCTAGGGACAAGAGCCAGATAGATTTCACCATATGTACCTGTAAATATGTTATCCAGCATTATCTGTACCTGTAAATATGTAATCCAGCATTAAAGTATATTTCTAATAAAATGAGTTCATGTATTATGTTACATACTCATAAGTGGTGTTCGTGAAGGGTCGAACTTTAGATGGGTCAAAGATCAACGCAAAGTCCTGCAACTAGACGATGAACGGAAGAAGATACTGAAAAAGTAAACTAGAAACTAGACGATGAACGGAAGAAGAAACTTAAAAAGTAAACTAGAAACTAGACGATTATATTTTACAGTCCTCGACGATCAAGCTCTGAAGAAGAAAAGACGAGATCGCCAACAGTAATAATGGATCTGGGTATGTCTTTGATTGCTATATTTTTATTTTACAAAACTGGCAATTTAAAATTACAAAGAGAAAAGATTTGTCTTTATCTTCTGATAAATATAGTAATGACTATATTTTGGCGATTTAGTCATGATGTAACATAAAATTATATTCTCAAAATGTGCACAATTTTTTTTTCTCTTATAAAGGAAATCTTCGATCTGATCGGTTAATTGTTTTTAGTTATATTTCCTGAACAATTTAGCTTCGAAATATTTGTCTAGATATTATAACGGCGTAAAACCGCCTTGTGTGTTTTTCCCGATTAGTGGGTTTAGATTAGCGGAATTAGCTAATAAAATAGTATTTTCTCGACATACAGAGATTAAGGCAGATTTAGCCAAAATACGGATATATAGACGAATTTTTTATTTAATATTTAGACACATATGATTCAGGAAATATTGATTTAATAACGTTAAACGATAAGATACGTTTTGGCTTATATTACGTATTACGTAAAGCACATTATAGAATCTTCACTTATTTTGAGTTTGGCAATAATCATTTAATTAAAATTCGCGTCGAAAATTGTCAGTTAAGAGTAAAAAAAAAATGTTTAAAATCAAGGAACATAATGCAGAAGATAGCATGTTTAACCCCACAACGACGAAAATAGAGAACAACAAAATACAATGTTTGAAGAGTATCCAAGTGGTGGACACTGATATTAATTATTTTTATCGACGTATGAAGAAAGTCCAATATGGTGGACAACAATTTAGATTAAAAAAAATAATTTTCATCGATGATTGCTGTTAGCCAAATGGTGGACGACAGTATATATTTTTACATCGATGTTTAGTTTTATCCAAATGGTGGATGACGAATGTATTTTATTGGTAAAATTGAATATTTGCAAACTGACGTATGTTTGTCTTGGGGTATTTACCCATGTACCATAAGAAGAAATATAATGGTAATTTGAAGAAGTTATCGGCAATAAAATATATTTTCATGGCGGATAATGGTACATTTCGTGAAGTATTTGGCCAGTTTTCATGGTGGATAATATTACGAACAGATGTATTAATTTCCAGTCGTGTGTTCCAGAATATAATTGTATTATTAATGTGTTTGATTAATGCCGATCATGTGTTTTTACGCGATCGAAGTTTAGGATATTTTAATTGTGTTTCTATTTACGCGTGTGAAGTTTATAGAATATTTTGTGTGCGAATATTGTTCCTGTGGTGTTATATGCGTGTCATTTAGGTTTAATTTTTAACAATTTTGCGAACTATCTGTGGCTGTTATTTTGATGTCTCCCGTGGAAGTTTTCTGAATGAACTAAAAATGAACTGACAATAATTATTAGGTTATATATGTTTTTTTAAGTCTTATTACTTCATTATGTAATATGGTTATTTTAATATTTTGTTTCAAATCGTTTCATAAATGTTTCATATATTTCACTATTTGAAACTTGTGGTTGAAGGAGGAAATGTTACAAAATACTGATGGGTATTTTGATAATGGTTTATTTTACATATTCAATGTAAGTACTTGCACTATTTGTTGTACAAATGTTAGATTTAATTTGTATGTGTGGGGATTGATGACATAGCATTATGTAAGATGTGATGGGTTGTTCAAACAATATTTAGCCGACAAGTATATTATGATATAAGATTTGGGTAACAAGCATTAACACATATTGTCTAGAGATAGGATGTGTGAACCTTAATAATTTTAAGTCTCATTGTTCTGATTACTAATGGTATTAACTATGGCATACCATAGCCGATATAAATAAGCCTAGTTTGGAAAACAAGGATACAGACGAGGGCAGAGAGAGAGGTAGAGAACTTGCCCTCAGACCATGAGGCAAGGGGTCTGCCCTTGGACCCTGGAAATAAGGTCTTCGCAGACCTAGGGACAAGAGCCAGATAGATTTCACCATATGTACCTGTAAATATGTTATCCAGCATTATCTGTACCTGTAAATATGTTATCCAGCATTAAAGTATATTTCTAATAAAATGAGTTCATGTATTATGTTACATTTTGCATTATAGACAAATGCATAATATAACTTGGCATACCTTACTAGGGAGGAAATTAATGCATTTGTTACCGTCAACATTGACATAATATATTGACAAAGGTTATTCTTTCATATATGACAGACAGACGAAACGACATTTGTTTGGTCTAATGAAGATGAGGCGCAACCGTTAAATTGATAAATTGAGATAACTTTTAATAAAGATGCACCAAATTTCACAAGTTAACAGATGTGTCAAAATAAACTCAATGTGTTCAGTAGTAATGAACTATTTATCAGGCAATCAATTTACAAAATAAATTCCCATAATGATATAATTTGATATATTTACAAGCTGTAGGCGATTCCTATAACTCCATTAAACTTGTTCACCAATAGAAAATTTAATTCAAACCCCTAATATAAAAAAGTTAAAACTTGAACATAGATATATTCGCGCTTAAACACCCAATTAAAACACAATTATTAGAATTCAGTGAAGACCATGAAAAAAATTGAACACATGCAGTGCAAACGTTAATCACTGTTTTTAGTCGTATTACATAATGTGATAACACTAACACCTGTGCTATTAAATGATTTTATTTTGTTTGTAAATATGTTTTAATATAAATTTGTTGGGTCACAACAGTAATTTGGAGCCAATTACATCTACACCAAAATCTTTCAATTGCATATATTTTCATTGATAGTGTCTGTAATTCTATTAAAAACCAAATGGTTTGTGTAATTAAACATAGATTACAAATCTCGCCATGTTGGTTTTGTAGCACAGTAAATGACACAATCTTCACACGAGGTTTAACGACCTACTGATCAGCACCCACTAGGTTTACGGATACGGGCATATGCGATATATTGTATACTGTGGCCGTAATTTTGCCCGTACAGCGGCACCACATCGTACTAAAGGTTCTTTTGCACGCGAATATATACACTTCATCTTATGTATACACGAGACCTCGGTTTTCGTCCCATTCGAAGAGCTTGACAGCTGTTCAGGTCAGACCCCCCATCCTGCACCACTGATAAGAGGAAACCACGCCGGAATATCGCGTTGAACCTTCTCGACTATTTAACCTTTTCATGCTAGCGAGCCACCGTGTTGGCCACTTAGCCACAGTTGCTCCCACATAATAAAGATAAAATAATAAGGGGGTGGGGCGTTTCTGGCGCTTTAGCGTCTACTTCCACCACGGGTGGCATCGTAGAAAGTAAAATAATATCTAATCTATGTCCATATAATATATGTACATAAGCTATTCAAAGCGCCATATTATAAATGCTTCATTGTAAGTGACGGGTATCAAACACGAGGTAGTAAACAAAAAATGTATCAAACCAAATATAGGCTGTACAAAGTGCCCCATTTACATTTTTAAAATACTAAGACATGTACATTATATTACAGAATGGGTAGTGCAGCTTCTGTTCTGTCATTCCGGTAATTCAATATAAGGTTAGACCATGTAAGGCTGGTTCCTTGGGAATACCACTGTACGCAATAATTATAGAATTAATCATAGAATGTCGAGATTTAAAGAAATATCATTAATTATCTCAGATTATATAAATCTATGAGAGAAAAATGAGAGAGAGAGAAATGGGGTTTAATGTCCACCCGACACAAACTAGGTCATTTGGAGAGTAACATATGTTTAATTTTATTTCAATAATTCGCTTGCGCGCAGGGGTCTTTAGCAGTGGGAGGAAGCCGGAGTACCCGAAGGAAACCCACGATGTTGGACAAGCAACCGCACTCCCTGTAACGTACAACCGGGAATTCCTTCTTGTTAAAATATTTTTATGCATCTGTTACTTGTGATTAAAATACAGATTTATATTTCGTTTCGTTTTCTTTTTTTACTTTCGATGGCCTAAGACAAGTAAAACGAAATTTTGAACAATAAAAACGAAACGAAATAGGATCTGTGTTTTAATCAGATTGATATAATAAGTTTGAAATGGCATTTAGTAAAAACAAAAATACATGTACATACTTATGGAAAACAGCTACTGTAATATTTGTTTAAGTCGTCGTTTAAAAGGGTATTCTCTCAGCGTTTTAAAGTGAATAAAAACAAAAACGCATTCACATGGCAACGTTTATAAGCGTTCCCCAGTCCTTATCTTGACGTGAGCTACGAATACCAAGAATCGCAAAGGTATCCAAACATTTCCGATTCGTAGATAAATCGTTAACGGTTCTCGAAGTTCGTAAGTTATTTTTGAAACACATCCGTTTTTCGTACGGTTTCATATAGGATACAATGCCACGAATTCAAATTTGTCCTGATTCGTAGATAATTCGTAGACGGTTCTTGAAATGCGTGAGTTATTCTTATTTGGTTCTTACAAATTCGTGTTGTTCGGAACATTTCGTAGTTCGGCCATGAAAGTTTTTGTTTATCCAAAACGATCGTGGGTGGTCAAAGAATTTCTGAGTTCGTAGATGTATCGTAAACCCACCGTAGCCCTTTCTTATCGTCCGTAACAGCTTTCTATTCGATTTTTTGACTAATCGTGGCTTTATCGGCATCATCCATGGAGAGCGTAATGTATTCGTGACCAAATTCGGAATATTGTGAAGCAATTCGGCATATTGGTGAGCAATTCGGCATATTGTTGAGCAATTCGTAACTGCATCACTCCAGTTCGTATAGGCATGTTTGCATCCAATTACCTACGAATTATCGAATTCTTTCGTTAAATTATCGTAACTACTTTGTATCTTCGCCTCTACGATCTTTTATCGTAATATTTCCCGATGGTTTACGTTGGTTTGTTAGCTGTTTTTTTATTTTATATCATGGTGCCAAATAGCACACCACTATATCAAATGCGAATTAACAAGAGAAAAGATGTAACGGATTTACTAAAATAAACGGCTATATCAGATCGAACCGTGCACTGCGATTGACATATAGATGCAGTACCGGGTAATTTAATTTGGGCCAAAAAGTAGTCCCGGGATAGCTGCTGTATAAAATAACAATAACCTGTGCCGTTATCAAACAAAATCAGAAAATGAGACGCTCTATTTTGAGTAGTGAATATACTATATAAAGTAGATATGGTATGATCCAGAGACTAGTGATAGATGATACCCCCATTGACAGTAATTCATTCAATATTGAGTGTTGAGAACACAAGACGGTCTAGGCAAAATGTCAAAATGGCGACAGATTTGTGAAAGCTGGGAAATTATTAACCTCGCCTGCTCCGAGTTAAGTCTGCAGTAACATGAAACATTTATGAAAGTAAAACTACTTCTCCAGATATTACTACATCACACTTAGAATGTCAAGGTCAAAGGCCAGCCATATTGTTTTGATGTAAGACCAACCACAAAACATATATAACAGATTAGCCCATGATGAAATATCAATTACAACATGAACTCATGCTTAAATTATACAACAAAACAATAAATCCAACATGGTGGCTAAAGATATGATGCCCGCATTATACACACAAATAACTTTCACAACCTTAGTAAAATAACTGATAACACGTTTCATGGTGGGGGTCACGGTGGATTAGTGAGTAAAACGCTGGCTCGCTAGCCTGGAGGTCGGGTGTTCGATCCCTTCATTGGCCGAGAAAGTTCATCCAGATTTTCCTGCGTGGTGTCCACTTGTCTGTGATGTGGGACAGAGGGCCTGACAAGGACAGCTGGTAGTCGTTCGGATGAGACGAAAAACCGAGGTCCCGTGTTCACATTAGTGTACACGTAAAAGACGCCTTGACAATTGGAATTCTATATAAGAGCAGGTTGACTTTCCCTCATAACACACTGTTTGGCATATGCCCATCTTCATTAGCCCTGTTTGGAGCAGAACAGTAGGACGTTAAAATAACTGGTACCACCGTACATGGTAAATGCTTTATTAGGCTAGTTTGAGACGTCGTAAACTCCCATACGCGGAATCAGGCATCACAACGAATAGGCTTAGGTGAAGGTGATGATTGTTCGGAGTGAAACATGTTGCAATATTATTTCTATTTCGCGGCGGAACCCATAACTAGAAACCAGTATGTAATTGGGTTTAACGTCCTACTGTTCGACCTACGCTTATATAGAATTCCAACTGTCAAGGGATCTTTTATGTGCACGCCAATGTGGTCCACTGACAGGGGGGGGGGGATCACGCCGGCCGGAAAATCCCTGATGAACTTTATCGGCAAACACCTGCAGCCACCTTATTTGTACATGTATATACAATTGCTTAACGCCTCTCGGTACTAATCATTTCATGATTATATAAGCGTGTATTAACTTAATAACCATAATTTGCGTGCGCATCGGGGTCTTTAGCAGCTGGGGGACTCCTAGAAAACCTACTGGGTTAGGCAGATGACGCTACTCCTCGTCACGTACAAGCGAGGAATCGAAACCACAGACCTTATGATCTAGCCAGCTAGAGGTCGAAGCGCGGCACTCTAGACCACTAGGCTATCCCCCCCCGCCACGTGTTAGACTATTCGGCCACCCAAACCTCCGGCGTGTTAAAGAGTAAACTAAAAAAATACAAATGCATTATCCCAGATCTCTCAAATATCAAATTAAACAGTTTAGTTCAAATTTATATAATCGTGCTAAACATAAATATATAATCAAAAATAATGAAAAAGCTGCTATACATAATCTCTGAGAGGACGCTCAGTCTACCATTTTTCCAATATTGTCACGTTTTCACATTGTTTCTAAGTAACATCTTGGTGCATTGGCTCTAATGAATTATGTAGATCTGGAAACATATCTCCTTTTATCGTGAAAGAAAAATAGCGAATTAACAACTGGGCGTTTACAGACCGTTATCAATAAATCGTCATGCCTGTTAGAATCCAACCCAACAACGTATTCAGATGAAAGCATACTATATCCTTTGTTTATACAATTCAATCTTTATGGCTAAAACTTTGAATTCTTTAATGTTTTTGTGAGTCGATCGTGTCAAAGACTTAAATAAATGTTGCTTTTAAATCCTCCCACGGGCTCAAACCATTTTTTTTTTTACTTTCATAACTTTTTTGGTGTTTTCTAGGTTTATGTCGCCCTGCCCTTCTTTGTTTATAAGCCACTGGCGATTTTCTTTCGTCGTTGTTATAAATGAAAGGATTGAATCTTTAATCGCCGTAACGATAAGGAGTTTCTTTAGCCCGAAAATAAACTAAAGACGCCGATGAATTGTCGATAAACTGGAACTGCTAACAGATTATTTTAACAGTTGCTTTTAGAAGGTTAGTTTGTTCCTGAAGTTTATGTCCACTTCCAACAACGGTAGAAGAATAAAAGTCAGATTAGTAGGAAACGAATGACACGCCCATAGTATTAGTATTTATAAGGTCCTACCCTACTTTTCTGCACCCACCGGGAGCATGAAGACGGTAATACGTCATGCATTGAGCCATGAGAGACATTTTGACTCGCCAGTGGTGTTTGCAATTTTTTTTCAGAGTCACGTTGGCTCCCATGTTCAGTAATGTGTGTTACCGAATTCTGCTACTTTCTGTGCAGGACGTATGCACAACAAGTCTTCGGGATTTAATTTTTTTATCTTTGGAAAATTACCACATTAAACGACAAAACACAAATTGTGAGACAATAAAAAAAAAATCTTACCATTTTTTTTTTAATATGATAATGATCTCTCACTTATAGTTTCGTATCCACTTTCATTAACAAACCACAACCGCTGTTTCGTAAAACTGAATGTAAAAACACACTTTAATTGGATAACACGTATTTTTGAGTTGTTGAATCTCTGAAAATTATTCACTGAATGGCCAGAATATTTTTTTTTATACTGGTAGGAAGAATAACATGTTTATATAGTGCAACACATGTAGACGAAAACAAATCTCTTCCCGTCTACCGGAGCTGACACAATGGCATTACTACTTTACACTCAATATTCTTTGAACCTGGTTTCTCGGTCAGAAAGGAGAAAAATGGCGCGAAATGTCAAATGAATTGCGAGTATAAAGTGAGCAGGTTATACATTATATTGAACGAATATCAAACCGAGGGGAATTTCCCAACAACAAAAAAGGTTTTCTAGAAGTTTTTGATGTAAACAGCGTGTACTGAGGTGATTGAAGACGTCTGCTATGCACGTGGGACTATTTTCCCGCTTAATCACCGAATACTTACTACTGGCAGACGTCTCGATTTCTTTAGTTTGTGATTTGAAGCAAGAGATGTCGATTTCTTTATGTTACCCGTCTGTCTCAATTAAAGACTGGTGCAGACCTGTGTTGAAAGGTATTGGTTTTCTACCACCTGCAGTTTAGCTCCTGCATATCTAGCCATTTCAGAATTCGTAAGTTCCCACAAGGCGTTTTATGTAAAATCCTAACAAAGACCAAAGAGGGAACTAAAGTCTTTGAAACAGTTGAACCATCCCGTAACAAAGAATTTTTGAACTACCGACTGGACGTGTTCAATATTTGAATCTTTCAATTAATTTCATAATTTTCCTTTGTTCATAAAACACGTCTTTGAAGTAGATTAATTATAACATCGAGACAGGGATGTTTTCTATTGAAGTCGCACAACATCATAATTTGAAATGTACATATGTACATAACAACTTCAGTCTGTCAACTGTATGCATTATAAACAACGTGATGTAAATATAAACTATAAGCAAATTACTGTGAGTTAAAATACATCGAATAATGGTTTTAAATCTTCAATAACATTCTGTTCCAAGGAAAGTGGCCACCCAAAGAATGTGGTGGCATAGGGAACCTGCCAGGATGTAGTCATTATTGATTTTGAGAAAGCTTTAAAAAGATGAATTCTACGGAGAGAGAGAGAGAGCGACTCTCATATGGGGTTCAATTTTATTTCAACAATTCGCTTGCACGTAGGGGATTTTAGCAGTGAGACTAAACTGAAGACCCCAGAGTAAACCTACGAGGTTGGATAGGTGAGCTTATTTTTTGCCACGTACAACCGGGGAATCGAAGCCAAGCCAGTTACCCCAAAGAGAGACCTAATGATAAAGTGCGCACAGTAATCATTCGGTCACCCCACTCAGAGGTGGAAAACTATGACAGAATATACACAGGTCACACATCTATGGAATACAATTACTGCCACTGGTTGACGTTTCGACAACATTTCTCTAGCCTTTTCAAATAAACAGCATTACATAAAATTTTGATCTATGTATTTAAAATTATATTACTAAATGTCATTAACACAATTATTAATGCCAGAACATGACCAATTAAATCGAGCGGGCCAAGCAACAAAACGTTTTCATTGAAAAGTAAAAGTTGTTAGTAATTACAAGACCTTAAAGAAAACGAATCAATGTCTTCTATTCACAGTTCACTGCCTTTCGGAAGCTGAAGTCGACAGGAAGTACTTTCTAGTCATGTTAAATTGCATTCTATTTCCGGTCTACATGACGTCACTTCCTGAAGTAAATTAGTTTTGAAACGAGTGAGTCATTATATTCCGGCTTTCTATTTGACAAATGTTCCCTTTTCGTTTATCTGAAGTGAGAACTCCGTTTACTCGACAAAGCCATTTAATTCTAGTTCTGTTAGCAAATAACCAAATGACAAGAGCCAGCATATTGGTCACGAGGCTTCCCAGACAGTGGAGCCTTTAGAGACGTTATACTGTTAATACCAAGCACCACCTTGAATTATTGCTACATCGGTTAACCAGCTCAAATATTCCATTCATTCATTCAATTAATCCTAAAATATTCTCTTTTTTATCTCAATTACGGCAATTCTGACCACCAGGAAAAATAAAAATGTTTGATATCTGAAATGAGTGAAGAAATGCACGTCTCGCTTTCGACCAATCAATGGCAGTAATTTGAATAAATACGCATACATCACGTTGTACATCGCTCACGAGCTCATTTGTGTGTCCCAGTCCTAGGTAAACAAGGGGGTGGGGGGGCTGAACTATAGCTATCAAATTATGATACCGAGGTGCAGAAGAAAGAAAACCAAGGCCTGGGACAAAATCCGATGTCGGGAAACCCTAACACCTTTGAGAGACTATTGCATGAAAAATAAACCCAAAATGACAACGATTATTTGGGAAATTCAAAAGAAACGTTGAATACATTGTACGATTCAGACGACACACCATTTCAATGTAGATCCACGTATTCGGAAGTTTGGACTGTCAGTATATAGATGCCAGATTCGTGGATGTCTATTCGTACTGTTATGTGAATATTTTTCTTTAAAGTTGCTGGTGTTCATTTGGGGAATTTGGAATCCGTTGTTAACTACACTATTGCTACAGTTGAAATGATGGTTCAATTCCATCCCGTACAAAGCTACGAGGAATTCCACAACATTCGGTATGTTTTTAGACCTGAAATAGTCAGATTTAGCTCTTGTATCACGTATGTTTAAGACACAATGAACGTTTTATAAATTGAATTTAAATCACTTTAAATGTATTCATATTACATTAATATATATTCTTTCAGGACCATTTTCGTCTCCAAATAATAGAGCCATACGTCCTTGAAGCACCGAAATTACTTCACGTTTGTAGATGTCGACTTGTTTGTAAGGCATGGTGTTTTTAAAATTAATAGGGCTAAAGCTGTAAGATGGATAGCCTTTTAAACATCTTAGCGATATATAATTGTCTGAAGAGAATGGTAGTAACTCTTTTGGTATCGTAACCAGATCCGTCAGAGCTGTGGGCTATCTTATCACTCTTTCCTTTGTAGAACTAACGTGTATCCGTAACCTTTAATCGTCAAGGTATCAATATCTTCATAGATCGGTGTAATATCTTCCAGAAAGTAAAGCTATAAACGAAAGGTACTTGCTTTAAAGGAGAATTGTGGCATTTTTAGTTTATTTATTATTCATAATATCGTTTAAAATTGAGATAGGTGTGCCTGTAAACTGGTTAAATCAATCTCAGCATAAATCATATCACACGGTCATTAAACTAGTCATCGAGATATCAATATCTATTTCTAGAATGGGAGATTAGATAAAGAGCTGACAGTTCTCACTGTAGTAGTTAAAAGTGAGATAAAGTAAAGGGGATTTTCTGAAAATTCCAGTCAAATTGATCCACTCTGCAACGAGAATTTGGCGATTGAATTATCAGCATAGCGCCGATCATCATTACTAAAGTCGATACGATAAGAAACATTGTCTCGATTATCCATTTCATGATTAAATCGTGAATCAAAGTTCGTTCGTTTCTGGAGTTAAACGTCCATTTAGACAGGGGTTGTTATCGTAGAGAAGACTATGCTGTTGGGAATAGATTTGCATTTATTCATTGATATGTATTTGATAACACAAATGCAAATGAAATTAAAAGTCGTTTAACGTTCAATTGTTCTCCACTGACTGGAATAATGAAGGCTGGTATACACTATACGGTGTTCTCTGGGCGACTTTTCGCCCGGATAGCGGTACTACTTTCTACCTTTCGAATTGCAACCGCCAAGGGCTCTGTTAGGTGCAAACCAGTGTGTTCACGGGACCTTGGTTTTCCATACCATCTGAATTACTAGGCCTCCGTGACTTCTATCTGATAGCAGAAGACAGACGATCGAAGAACGCAGCGCAGAACGATGGTCATATTAAAATACATGAAAACCACAAGTTTTAGTCTTAGATCTTTTGTTACAATTCAGTTATTAGCAGAGCAAAATGACCATTGTGGCGTGTTATTTTTATATGCGTAACGCTCGTTCCTGGGGAAATTTAAACTGCCGGACTTGTATGATTCGCCGAATCATCTGCCGGAACACCAGTTCAACTGAACTC
The DNA here is from genome assembly GCA_036850965.1 of Patella caerulea. Taxonomy (NCBI): domain Eukaryota; kingdom Metazoa; phylum Mollusca; class Gastropoda; family Patellidae; genus Patella; species Patella caerulea. The sequence goes on from JAZGQO010000008.1 coordinate 32,148,638, forward strand.
AAATTCTCCTTTTAAATACAGTTAAATTAAAAGTTAATAGCCACAAATAAAGACGAACTAAAAGAACCAACAGTCTTTGAATTAAAATGAAATAATCTCTTTGAAATGTTTTTAATAGTTTCCACATAAATCTGTTATGGGTTAATTATTTAGATGAAAGCTGTTCAAGTCATGTTCTACATTTGATGTCAAAACCTGTTTCCTAAAAAACATCCACAGGACCTTCAAATGAAATGCCATAATAACCTATTACCGTATATTAATTGATAATAGAGATTTCTTTGAAGGTATATTATTACTATTAATACTTAATAGATTCATATTGCAGGTGCGCGTTGCCATTGCTCTTTCCCCATTTAGCCGTAGGTTGCAATGACTGTAGTGCTCGATTTTTGTACAGCGTCAGAATTCTTACGTGAACAATTGGTGTTATTCAGTATAATAGAATTCGTAATGAGACAAACTATTTCGGGAATAACACATTGGTTCAATTTCATTTCAATAATTCGCTTGTCTGTAGAGGTCTTTAGCAGTTTGCGGAAAGCGGAGGACCCGCAGAAATTCCATGAGATTGGACAGGCGACCCTATCCGTGTCACGTACAACCTAGGAATCGAAACCATACCAGTTGACTCAATGACAGACATTGTGATACAGCGCGCCCGTGCAACTATTCGGCCATCCAGACCCCTCGTATGTCATACTAAATTGTGACTTTAGGATAAATGTATGTTACAAATATATTTATTAATATAGGTTATTACAAATACATTTATTAGATTTGGTTATTACAAATACATTTATTGGAATGTAATTTTATCTATGCATTTATTGCATTGGACTGTTCCAAATACATTTAATAGAATGGGTTAGTACAGAAAATTTCAAATGAAAGGGTTGTTACAATTTATTAGAATAGATTGTAATATATAGATTTATTAGAATAGATTGTAACAAATCGATTTATTAAAACAGATTGTCACAAATAGATTTATTAGAACAGATTGTAACAAATAGATTTATTAGAACAGATTCTAACAAAAAAATGTTAGAAAAAGTTGTTACAAATATAACAGAGATTTTGATATTAAAGACAAATCAGGATAGACATATGGTTGATATCTTCTTGGAGAAACAATTTTACCTGACATTGGAACCCAACCATTTCAGATTAACGATCAACAACAGGTGGTTCTCACACCTTGCATGCAAAATGCAAGAGTGGCTCCGATACCAGATGCATTGTATAAATGTTTTGATACTTGTAAATGAAGCATGTGTGTTCTATGCTCTAAAATATGCAATGCAGCTTAAGACGTGTCTGCATTTTAATGTGGATTTTAGATTTACAACCATAGCCTGAGAAGAATTTTTGGGAAAAATTGATTTTTTGTGGAACTCTTGTGGTGAAATACTCCACAGACCCAAGACACTCTATGAATATTTTTCCAAGCTGAAAATTTTATGGAATGTATTTATTTTCAGAAACCCAATATATTGTGGGGAAAAGTTCCATACAAATCCCCCCCCCCCCCAAACCTTACCATTGATGGAACTATAGCAAACGATTTAAATACCTACGTTATAAAAGTGACTTTCGTATAAATTGGTTGAGGTTTATCCACAGGAATATTTTCTATGAAGCGTTGAGGTGTGATTTCTTCTCTTTGGTTCGTGTAAACCAAACTATGCCTTGAAACATACCAAAATTCCCCTAGTCTTCTAAAGAGATTTTTTCTGCTTTGTCTGTAGTTGAAGGTCGGGTGTCGAGATATGTAAAAACAGCGTGTCATAGAAATCTGTTAGGAATACATGTGAGGAAAACATTTCAACATTTTCACAGGAACTTAAAGGATATATGCCTAATTACACAGCTTATAAGTAGATATAAATTGGTTCCAATATGCAAAGCAAATTCCCAAATATACCAAAAATGCCTCTTTCAAACAAAATATAGCCACGATTGCTGAATGTGGTTTCGCAACTATTCAGGTTTCATTGACCAAATCGTCTTGTATTTATGTTTATCTGTTAAACGTGATAATTAGGTTTCGATGGATTGGGTGGCCGAATGGTTAAAGCGTACGTGTTGTTTCATAAAGTCTGTCATTGGGTCAACTGGCGTGGTTTCGATTCCTCGGTTGTACATGACAAACAGTAGGGTCGCATTTTCAACCACGTTGGTTTTGTACTGGTTCTCCGGTTTTCCCCCACTGCTAAAGACCCCTACGCCCAAGTGTCGACATGGTCTATTCGAGTTAACTAAAGTCGGAACAAAGTTCGGCAAACACGCAAAGAAAGGGGTTTAATAGGCTATACAAATCTGAATAAAAATAATTAGTATTTCATCGTAAGCGTACCTCAGAGCAATAGATAATGCGTTCTATCTAGCCAGTTATATGCATTAAAATATGTGTGGGTTGAGCCTTTACAATGGGACCAATGTTAGGCAAAATATTACGAAATTAAATTGAACGTATCTCAGACCAACGGATAGTTGTATATTACTTCAATAAAGCGGTCTTTGACCAGTTCTGTACATTTGGACGAGTACGTTAACCGTTACCCCACGTTATGTAAACAGTTGCAATATAATTAAATAAAAAGGCACATTCCCACCTTGAAGTCTAGCAACGCCATTCATTGTGTCGTGTTTCGTCCATTGGGGAATTCTCGCGTATCAGCACATTTAATTCTTGGCCAAGCAATCGTAACAAGTTCAGAATAGAGCAGACAGAATAGATTGTGATATGTTTGACCTGTAAACTGATTGAATTATGAATACAACCAAGACTCAACCAACAGGCATAATCACATTAACTATTGAGAGAAATCAAGTTCAGGAACATATTGTACAGTTGTCAGATATTGTATATGACAGTAGGTCAACTCTCTTCTGGTCCCATTAGCCCAGTAGATACAGACAAATTAGAGTTTTGAAGCCGAAACCAAGTTGCATATCACGAAACTACACGTATATTGGATTTCTATATGACTATACCCTAACACATTGCGATACTGGCTTATAAAAATACATTATGCAATAGCTAAGTCTGTCTATTGCAGGCCTTTCTTTAGGCCTCAAATGTTATCTAAATTATTATTTACTTTTTATTTAACTTATCCAGAACATAATCAACTCTGGGCATATTTTGCTTTCATTATCTTTTTTCAACTAATATAGCCAGAACTTTCAGAGTCCTATCTCATCTTACCTAATGACCCTTTCAACGCGTCCGTGAAATCAGTGACCAATTCGTATGAAATAGTGTTCTCTGGTCATGAATTCTGTGTCAAGAAAAAGCTTTGAAGTTGTAAACCATATTTTATTTGGGGGGGGGGGGGGGGCTAGTGGTCTAGATTGTCGCGCTTCGACCTCTAACTGGTCGGTCACCCCTGGCTTGCGGCTGTGGTTTCGATCCCTAGTGTGAGCGTATGTGACATGGAGATAGGGGCGCCTTCTCAACCTCGCAGGTTTCCTCCGGGCACTCTGCTTTCCTCCCTCTGCTAAAGACCCCTACGCGCAAGCGAATTATTGAAATAAAATTAAACCATATGTTTGTGTCGAGTGGATGTTAAACCCCATTTCTCTCTCCCTCTGTAAACCATATTGCGATATGGCAATGATCATATTTTCTGTTTGTTACCATGTATGGAAATTTTATATTCGTAAACACCAAATCCACCAACGGCCTAGCCTATTTCGTCTGCCAGAGTAATGGGATAATTTTGGATCCAAACCAAACAAGTTGAACGCACAAAAAGATACTAACACCACATTCATTAAATTATGTTGCCTGCCTACCGACGCGGGTTTCTCCTAGTCCCCGGTTTCCTCCCATTAAGACCCATACCCGATGCGGATTATTGAATTCAAATTGTACCATACTCTGATAATCTCAAAATGGCCTAGTTTGTGTTAAGCCCATCTCTCTTTTATTGCCCGGTTGGAGCTGAGGTGCCATTAAACAACATTTCATTCATTTCATCTCTCTCTTTTTCTCCCCCTATCGCCTATTGAATTATGTAGCGATCCACGTGTCAACCATATTTAGCATATCTAGTCATATTCCTTTCTTTCAAACAAAACAATGAAAAAAAAACATGTGCTTTCGTTTGAATAAACTGGCAGATTGTCAAAACATCTCGCCAATGTGACAACCATGAAGACTAAATATTGACGCCATTTGTGGTACGCTAATTAAGACACAAAGAAACAATGAATGCATTTGTTCTTTTTGTGAATAAGCACGTTATTTACTTGATGATCGCCCTGACCAACCAAGATCCATGAATATGAAAGCAGACGATACAATAACTCTTGCCCGCTGAAAATGCTAATGGAGCATATTTTAAGCAAATTCTCCTTCTGCTAAAGACTCAAGCGAATGATTGAAATAAAAATAAGTCATATTTTAGTGACACCCCCGCCTCCCATCCACCCCACAATCCAGCAAATAAATTAAAATAGGTGGCGTCAGGCAGGATACGTTTTCGGACACCTGTTACCACTGTTTGTCGTGTATTTTCAATGTCCTCTACTATATGAAGATATGGCTGGTTGTAGTGGAAGGTCTCGTGAGAGATCATACGACCCTATGACGTCATACATTTGATTAACAAATCAGAGTTGATGTTTCTAGTGGGATACCCACAGTTCCGTGCATCGCACGCCAAAAAAATCGAAATAACAGACCGCTAATCCCTCACGTCATCCACAAGGCAGGTTATTTAACAACCCTCGTGTAGTAAAGACAAGTAAAACGAAATTTTGAACAATAAAATATGAAACGAAATAGGATCTGCGTTTTTATCACATCGTATACACAGCGATATGCTTTTGAATTAGTTTCCGCATGCTGCGATTCAGGACTTACAAAACAATTGGTTAACTTGGACATCTGACAAACAAACGATGTGTTCTACAACGAGTAAAACTTGAAAAGATGTTGTTCGACACCATCAGTGATGTTCTATATATTTATACATATTTCCTTTTGGAAATCCTCCTTCATGCTGCGATTCCTGGAATGACTTGAAACGGTGTACGTAGCTAGATCCTGTCAACCCTCAGTCTAAAAGAAACCAACCCTAAAACTAAAAGCACGTCTGCGTTTCCACCGATAAGTGTTTTGACATTTGGTAAAAAATACCATCTGAAGGGATGGTTCTAATTTTCATGTTTTGACCTCCACATGTCAAAACGGAACCAATTTCTCCCCCTTCCTCCCCGGTATAACATATCTCGCCTCCATAGATTACCAGATTCTAAATAAACTGGACGATTAAAGAGACTCAGTGGTATTCACCAAGAAAATAAATGTACATACATGTACATTAATTAACAAAGTAGCTGCGGTGACCCAGCAAGTAATGCGCTGGTTAAGTTAACTTTAATTTCCGGGATGGATGCCGACGTTTTTATTATACAAAGACAGTGACTCGGATTTTATTTTCAGTATGAAGGAGGGCTAAGCAAAAAAGAGAGCTAGTCGAAAAAAAACCTCGACGACGGGTATTCAAGTATGCCAAAGCTCCACTTTTTGGGCAACGCTCTGCATGGCGAATGCCCATTTCCAGGATAATGGCCGTTTGATGCATTGTATTTTATTTCAATTCAAATCCGAACACTGGCCCCGAATTCACAAAACATTCTCAAACTTAAGGTCAGAATTTACCCAACTTTCAATCACTGTTTATGAGAAACATTTTTGATCCAGAAACTCAAAATCTTGCGCCTAGTTTGTTACTGACTGGTGTATTTCATACATTAAAACAACAAAAGTTTGATATAGGGTTATATTTTAGTTAAAATAAGAGGAACAGTTTTGAGTAAATTCGAAAGTCTGGGAAGGCTTTGTGAATTCGGGGTCTTGTCTATTTAGAGTAGCGTATTTGAATGAGCATTCACAGAATGCTCAGGATGCTTTGGTCTGTAGCAAACAATGTGAACCACTTACAAATTGTAACTTTAAACACATATGTCAAAAAAGGTTACCAAATTCATATTAATTTGTTCATTCAAACATTCTCGGTATATTTTCTCTGAATTCTTTAAGCAAGTGGTTTCTGTATAATATTTATGAATCACAATTTTCCTTAAGTATTTTTTTTATCCAACTCTATAAGCTGTGTTTATAGTTTATATATATGACTAAAGAACAATGTCATGCCATACGTTGGAACAATTGTTTCTATGGAAAATAGTGCTTACACGAAAAATGATTTTTAGACTATGTTTTCTCCTTCTGACATTTGATTGGCATAATTAAACCCACATATGCTTATTATGTGAAATCTAATGAACATCATGTGAAACCCCGTGTATATCATGTGAAACTCAACGCATATCATGTTAAATCTAATGGATATCATGTGAAATCTAATGTATGTCATGTAAAATCCAATGGATATCACGTGAAATCAAATATATTATGTGAAATCCAATGGATATCATGGGAAACCCAATGTATATCATGTGAAATCTAATGGACATTATGTGAAATCAAATATATTATGTGAAATCCATTGGATATCATGTGAAATCCAATGGATATCATGTGAAATCCTATGGATATCATATGAAATCCAATGGATATCATGTAAAATCTAGACGTGTGTGATGGGATCCAAGTCAAAAGGTGGACATGTATTAATGATGCCACTTGGCCCATGCCTCTAGCCGTCTTCATTAGTCAGTTCTGGGCAGAACATTATGACGTTAAACACCATTTCATTTCATTTCGTTTACATACATCTAAATTTCAATTATTCATAATTTGTCCATTTTCTTTTAAATAATAAATTTTGCACTCTGATTAGTAAGAGTGAAATAAACTAGATGCCACTTAGCCAGAACTTTAAATTTCAATTATCCATAATTGTGTCTCATTGTTTATGAAATAATTAAATTGTGTACTACTTGGACCTTTCTGTTTAAAAAGAACGAAATAACGAGTAAGCATAGGCCAGTGACATTTACACTTCTTCGGTTTTATTATATAGAGAGTGTACATTCCCTGATGGCGAAGGCAGCCAAGCGGAAAACAGACAGTCCAGATTTTGCCAATAACATTATTCTCGCTTAGACAATTTACGAGCTCGTTTCCAATATAGTTATTGTTTTGTTCGTTGGGTCTTTGTAAAACCCCATCCACTTCCAGAGTGGTATGGTCGATATGTATCACCCGGTTACAAGCAAATTGTGAAGCCAACTTCATTGATTTAAATTTTTGAAACATTCACGCATCTTATTGTAAACAGAATTCTATTAATGTCAATGCACCGAAAACACAAAGTGATTAAAATCATGGTGTAGTTTCTAGAATGGAAACATGCGCTACCGCCATCCAAAGAGTTTTCATTTGAAATTGTTTCAATATTTGTACCTCATGAAATAAATCTTACATACTTTCGTACATGTCGCTGCTGTAATGTATGTAATGCCGAAGTATCCTCCTTGGTCTATAGTTTAAACCTTACATACCGCACATGTCGCTGCTGTAAAATTTGTTATATCTCAGTATCTGACATGATGACGTCACACGCAAAATTGATAAGGATATGCTACGTGCTCCAGCCTTCCTCGGTATATGATAAGTTCTGATAGGATCACCACGATCACTCCACGATTAAAATCGTAGCGCGAATCGTGATAATGGAAACCTAGCATTAGGTAACACTCCTCTTCACTGACTGTGTTAATGAAGACGGAATATAATTTCTTGAAAAAAAAAAACAGAGAAAAAAATTCAGCACATACATATATATATTGTATCCATTATATAAAACCTATCAAGCCAATTTCCTTTGTTTACTTTGATCTAACCGAACACAAAGTTTAGCCTGTTTTTAATGTCTGAGTAAGGTAATAGATATTGTTGTTTGTCTTCCATCCCAAATATTGTGATTGATCCATGTGTGGTCTGACTAAAAACAGAACGACGATGTAATCTTATGTTGACTAAAAAATTCGACCTCCATGATTATCTTGGAAACAGACCATCCAGAATAAACCAGACCGAGAAACCACGACAGAATACTGTGCAGGTCGTACATTTAGACATACGTACATAATTCTCACAGAGAGTGAGAGGGGGGAGAAAACGATTTTAACGTACACTCAACACAAACTAGGTCATTTCGAGACTAATATATGGTTTTAATTTTATTTCAATAATTCGCTTGCGTGCAGGGTCTTTAGCAGTGAGAGGAAACCGGAGGACCCGAACAAAACCCACGAGGTCGGACTGGCGATCCTACTCCTTGTCACGTACAACCGGGGATTCGAGACCAATCCAGTTGACTCAATGACGGGCTTTATGATACAGTGCGCTCGTGCTTACCATTCGGCCATCCACCCCAAAGAGAGAGAGAGTAGGGGGGTTTAACGTACATTCGACCCATAATATAGTTTAATTTTATTTTTTTAATACATTGCTCCCGCGTAGGGGTCTGTAGCAGAAGCAGGAAACCGGGGGAGAGAGTGGCGGGGGGGGGATACCTTAGATTGAGGATAGACTCAACACCGCAACAGCAAAAACGCTAGTTCTGTAAACGCCAATTTGCGCAAACAAACGTGTCAGCACTAAAAAGTTTATTCACGCATTTTATCCGCTGTAAACCTTGTTTAAGACCTCGTTCATCGAAAAATGAAAGATTTCACACAAAAATGTCACTATTGACATTTTCAGCCACTGGCTCAATGCAAGTCCTATCCGACCCTGATTTTAAATACGATTGATACTGATGAACGTATCTAGAAACCCGAAAAAACGTTTCTCATTTAAATAGTCATCTCCAATATCAAATTAAATTTCAGAATTTTTGGGCTCTCAAAAAGAAGAACAGGAATTTGTCAGAATTCTGCTGTTTCACATTGTCAGCATTTACATAACTTGCAGAGAGACATTTCACAGTAATGTTAGCAATAATAGGCGTGTAAACTTGTTGTTATGTCTTGGTATTGTGTAATGTTTTGGTTGATTTGTTATGACATTGGCTGCAGGCTTCTGTTATAAATTGAAATAAATATTCATTTGATCGCGGAACTAGAAAACGCCTAGATTAATGTCCTACGAGGAATGCGAAGGTTAAAGCGAGGCCTTACAAACATTTATCAATTTATTTATAATTTGGGCAAATGAACATTTCGCCATCATCCCTCCTCCTACATTTTAAATCATTTTGTTTCAATATCCATATTTTCATTTTCGAATGAGTTCGAAATACTCGGATCAAATACATAAAAAAAGCAGAGAACATGGCCTGTAGGTAACCGATATTTGGCCTACTTCTATTTGGTATTTTTCGTACTCTTTTCTAAAACCTTGCTCCTGCTCCACTTATCAGTAGACGCTAGGCTAAAAAATCAGGAAGAACTGGATTTTTTTTTTATCAAACATCAGAATCAAATTCGTCGCCCTTCGCCTAATGAGTCAGTGCCATACTCGCTAATTTCTCATAAAGCTGGAAATATGCCTAGACCAATTCGGAGTAGTAAGGACCATTTTAAAACTGTCCATGTCTAATTTCAAATCAGTTTATGTTCCGCGAAAAAAGCCAGCAGTCTCAATCAAATGCGAATTTCTAGCGTCTGGTTATTTCAGTCTAAATACGTCGCTCCATTTGGTGCAATGATTCTAGCCTCGTTCCCCGAGTCTCTTGTTAGAACTGGGGCTGAAACGCAACATGGTACACGATTACCAATGGTAAAATGTTTATTTTTTCTTAAATATTGGAGAAGCCCATCTCTTCCCGGAAAGATCACAGCATCAATTTTGATTTGAATTGACAAATAATTCGTGTTTTCATTGTTGAAGATTTTGGATGATATTGAGTTAGAGACTTAGCTACTTTAATATTTTCTATATATAGTATATATCTTGGATTTATTATTTAATATTGTCTGATTATGTGTTATTCTTGTTTCAAACTGTGTACCTGTATACCTTTTCTATTTGCATTTTAGTCTTAGTACACTGTATGCTGTCATCTTGGGACGTTTCGCACCAATCCACTTCACTTCTGTCAGATCAGATCCGATATATCTGGTTCCAACGTAATAATCATTCAATACCAATGAAGAAATTTTGGACTAGATTGAACCAACTATCTTCAAGAAAGTCTGTTAGGGTATCCATGTGTGCAAAACGAATAGTTAGTGCAGTAATATCCTGTCCCAGCCCATCCAAGCCCATTCGATATAGGTGGGGTGAATGTAATGACCATTCATTAGTAATGACGAAAGTTTGGACTACTAATATTAACCAATCGTCTTCAAGAAGAACATCTGTTTGTGAAACTGTGAGTGGAGTGGTACATAAGGTACAGAAATAAATTACGGTGCATCAATGGTAATTAAAATTTAAACGCACAAAATGTATAACTTTCACGCATTATTTCTAATTTCATATCATCCTTTATATAATAAATGCATATTTAATAATAGAGATCACCTGCTTTAAATTTTGCAACCAGATGTTCGATCGTATTCCATTTAAATGCTCTACAATTAACTTTTAACATGTGGCCATAATAGTGTACACACCTAGAAAAATTGCTCTCTATCACATGCAGTTGGATCAAACTCGTTTGTGAGAAATGTATAGTTTTCAATCAGTTACTTCCCCCTGGGCAATGGACTAGTTTTGTTTTAAATAATGTATGTGTGTGGTAAGATAAGAAAGATATTTGTAATTGTTGATTGTCCTGGGATTAAACGAGATATTAAAGCTTCACCATGACCAATTTTCTGTACCAATTTGGCCATGAGGGAATCTTTAACCGGATAGCATGCTCTTTGTTGAATTCCTTGCCAGTGTAACCTCGTGGGTTTTCTCCAGGTCCTTCGATCTCCACGAAATGACCTATTTTATGTCCAATGGACTTTAAACCTTATTTCGCTCTCTATTGCTCTCTCTCTCTCTCTCGCGCGCGCGCGCTCTCTTCGAATCCCAATTGCCCAACTTTAATTGATGGAAATGAAATGAAACGGGTTTAACGTCCTACTGTTCTGCTCCGACTGGGCTTATAAAAACGGGCTATAAGGGAAATTTTCCCCGGACAGCGGCAATACGGCCTACTCTTATGTCGAATTCCAGCTGTCAAGGAATTTTTACGTGGACGCCGACCCGAACGACTAGACGTTGTTCTTTACCGGAGCGGCTCTCCTGCGTCACTGACAATGGGTAAGCACACCGGAGAAAGCAGATAAATTTTCTCGGTCAACATAGGGATCTAACACGGTGTCTAGTCTTTCGAATAAAATGAACAAACCAATATCCCGTGGACACGTTCGCGTACACGTAAAAGAACCCTCAACACTACAGTTAGAATTCGATTGCTATTCGGAAAAATTGCGCTCACGGCGTATACCCGTCTTCATTAGACAAGATGGCGCCGAAAAGTAGGACGTTAAACCCATTTCATTTTTTTAAGTATATGTAATATAGAAATATTTTATAACTGTGTAAAAATTGTTTGAATAAGACTGCTTTGAGAACATCAACAGGTTAATTTACCTCAACATTAAAACGAATGAAAGAATTTCAAACAATTTGCTCTACGTATAGATATTATATTGGACTGGGTTTATGACTATAAAATCATGTCTATAAATTGTCTGATATCTCGGGGGAGACAAATTGGCGCAATCTGATTTAGCTCTAGATAATGAAAAGTTACTTTTGAAGCTTCAGTGAACATGAAGTAAGATGAGAACTACACATTGGGTAAATTAATACCGTCTCCACTGGATAAATTTTATTAAAAATATCCAGCATGGTTGGCTTGGATATAATTGAATCGCCTACACACCGGAATTACATTTTAGCAGTCTTGACAAAACGACGTCATAATGGCAGCAACATTTCTTTTATTTTAATCGATCGAGTAAAGTCAGCGATATTTTCCTTTTTTGAAAGATGTTTTTGTCTTCTTATATTATTAACAAGTAAAATATTGCCTGTGCCACTCCTATTAAAGAAGGTTTACAACTCTCAATAGGAATATAAATGTAACTAATCCCAAACTAAAACAAAATGCCAGAACAGATGAGTTTAAAGTCTATACAACATCAAAAGTATTTTTATTATTTAAATACATTTGGTATGAAATTGTTCAAAACGAACGGGTATTGGGGAGAGAGAGAGAGAGAGAGAGAGAGAGAGAGACGGGGACAGAGACACCAGTCTTTACATTTAACTTTTTAGAAACATATGAACAATCTTACTTACTATGATTTAACAGGAATCGGAGTAACCTTATTTTGTGAAAAGCAGAACCACCATCCTTAGAGCAAACCAGATTCAAAATTCATAGACTAATATTTTCAACGCGTTGATCATGCTATATACTTTAAACTAAAAACATGCAAACAAAGTCAGGAGCTCAAGTGTGATTTCCTTTGAACTTTAAAACATTTAACTGAATACATTGTAGCCTACTTCACATTCATGTAATTTGATGATATTCTAAAATAAAAAAATTAATTTGTAATTGATCATTATCGGACATTTTCACAATTTGAATATTATGTGAAAGATCGATTATAACTTCTAGAATCTATAAACGTAAACAGTGTTAAAATAATGAAACGTACAGATGAGAAATCGGCTACTAGACCCGTGTGATATGCACGACATAAAATGGTCGATGAGAATCTTCAACCTTGCACCACTGTCAAGGACGCACGAGGAATCGCCAGGAACTTTGTCAGCGACCACAAATACCCCCGGGTCAGTGTGCTCTATGCACAATGAGTAGGACGTTAAACCCAATCTCATTTTATTTCTATTCGCAATGAGTTTGGCCTACTGTTGCTTCACCAGATGGCTTATATAAATTAGTGGGTAAGACGCTGGAGCCCTGGCATGGAGGTTGCGTGTTCAATCCTTGCACTAGCCGAGAACGTTCAACGGGATTTTCAGACGTGGTTTCCCCTTGTCAGCTATCTCGTCGTTGGAATGAGAAGAAAAAACAGAGGTCCCGTGTTTACATTGACGTGCACGTTAAAGATTTCGTGACAGTTGGAATTCGACCGTAGTGCCGCCGCTCGAGAAAATTTTCCCCCATGGCATACTGTATGGCGTTTGTCCGTCTTCATTAGCCCAGTCGGAGTCGCACGTGTCGGCTCCACTGTGACAACAACTGACTCAGTCTGTTTCACAGAGAATGACTGTAGCGGCTTAGCGAATATTCACTGCTGAACAGTCTGCAGCTGACTCTGCATTACAATTTTGTTATTCAGACAATTGGGCACCTTAGAGAGCTTACTTAATATGTCTTTACCCTATTGATTATACGCAAACGTATGTCATCACATTTCTTGCAATCTCTGCGGGGTTTTTGTTTGTTTTTTTGTTTTTTTCATGTCCACAGATTTGTCTCATCGGATTGGCAATTACTGCTATTAACGTAGGCCTTGCGCCATTTCCCAATTGTACAATGAATGTTTAAAGGGCAATATTGGCGTCAGTCATATTAACATATGTAATAGAACTCGTTGAACGCGTTCAAAATATTATTGTAAGTCATAGCTCATTGCTACTAAACCCGTAATGAATTTTCAGGTATCCCCACAGTCTCACAAAACAACTTTTTGTCTTAAAAGGAATTATTATTGTGCAGAAAAAGATCCGTGTGATCTTTTATCACCCCTCACTTCAGTCAGTTATGTAGAAGGATAAGTCGTGTTTTCCTTTTGTGGTAGTGACAGACACCAATATTGTCCTTTAATACAGAAGTTGCGATCTTTATTATTAACAAATGGGGATTTCTCCACCAAAACTTTGTTCTGTTAAACAAACATTGAGTTTAAAAATCATCCTATTGTTTATTATTAAACCGTTTTAAAACATATTTTGGGTGTTTTATCGAAAAGACCAGATGCCATTGTTTGGGAGAATTTATTTCCACATGTAGCGCTACCTACAAGACGAACATGTGTTTATCATTAAACAGTGTCCACAATAAGTGATAGTGTCGAACACGCGGTGCTTCGAGATAAATTGGCTGATTTTTCATTCATAGAACTGGAATTTCCGTCCTGAGGCACTTACGACCACCTCTAAATAGGTTTGGTTTATACCATACACAGGGACCATTTTAGTATAAATATTACAGGTGGCCATGTAAGGATCTTATTTATTTCTCTCTTAAAGAGACAATATAATGAAATAAAATTTACACAAATGCTAGTCCCAAAATAACAAATTCGCTAGACAATTCGTCCCTGACTCTAAGCGTAAATAACTAAAAAGCTATAATGTTTTACAATCCTCATAATTCGAACTATTTATTTTAAAATTGTTCATGCAAAATCTACAACCAAGTACATGTATACTGACAATTTCTCAGGTCAAAACCAGAATAGCATGCCCTTCCGCTTTCCCTTTAAGCATGCTTCATAACGATTACAATCGATCGGCCCCAACTTCCGTTTTAATCATTAGATGTTTAGATTAGTTTTCTATTTACTTCATTCCGCCATCTTAACGTACTCGCTACCCCGCACCAGATCTATGAAACGACGAAACGATACGACCAGATTGGAGCCATCGAAATATTTTCGGGGTCGATGGGAGACGATTATGGAATACTCTGTGCTTTGATATATTAAAATGAGTTTCGAGTGGAGGTTAAATGGCATCTCATGGTAAAATGATGCAAAAAAGGTTATTCTTTATAAAGTAATATGTATTGTAATTGGTTATACTAATATGCAATGATATTGATTTACCTTTAAATGAAATGGGGTTTAACGTCCTACTGTTCTGCTCCTAACCTGTGCTAATGATGACCGGGATATTAACCTTTAATGTAATGATATAAAGTAATTGTATAAAACTTGTCACTAGTTCTCGTTTCAGCAATTCACTAGTTAAGTAAAAGTTGTTGTACATTTGTATTTGTAACTTAATTGTACAAACACACTGGTAATGAATTACGATGTACATTACCAAAGTAATAATATGTGTAAAATAATGGCCCCGGGGCAGCGTTCCTTTAGTACCTCAAGTCGTAAGAAAAAACTACTAAATTACCGGACGAGACAGTACAAGAATTCAAATATTGGGTAAATTAGAAAGTGTTACTATTTCTGGTTTCAGAAATAAAAGTTGCTGTACATCTGGGCCCTGTTTCACGAAATTTTAACTTAAGATAAAATCCAATTTTAGTAGATACTTCAATTTTGATTGGCTAAGCAATAAAATCAATCTAATATTATCCAATCAAATTACTAAAATTGGGATCTTATCTTAGTTAAACTTTCGTGAAATAGGCCCCTGTATTGTAATCTGACTGTACGAACCAACTGGTTAATAACTACGGCATTCATTACAATAATACAGTAATACAATTATATTTGCAATGACCCCGGGTCTATATTTCGTTAGAAGCAACATTAACAGTCACTTTTTTCAAACAATTTATCGGACACCCCCTCCCTCTCCGCCCTTCTTAGAGTGTGAATCCCACAGAGTGTCAGATTCCGCCCCCACCCCCGTCGTACCTTTGGCCGTTCTTATAAGCGTGCAGTCGTATTTTATCTGCTTCAGAATAATATATATTTAACGTGCGTATGTATTATAACATGATTCATTCTTGCAGCATACTTTTAGATAAATATCAAGACAGTAAATTTCCTCTTTTAGCAGTAGACATGAAATAAAAACAAATAATCAATTCGGAATGAAATAAAGAAAAATACTACATGTTGAACTTACCACTATACAGTATATATCGCCAACAGCAGAATTGGATATATTCCAGCCAAATTGCTCAGAAAGCTGTCATCAGCACACCACGACAGAGCCCCGTCAGTTGAGACACGTGAAAGTTGAAAATGGACAAATATCAAATATTAGTGTCCCTATACATTTCGTTATAATGCTGAATCAGTGAAATCATAAATTATTAACTCCAGAACATCAACTCGTTAAAATCTTACGTGGTGATGCAATATACTAAATGCAAGTTAGTAGCAGCAAAAAGTCGACTTTCTAACCTCGCACTTCGTATATCGCTAATTCCACAACGCCCATGAATGTTGGAAATGCACAGATATCAAATATTGATGTCAATACATCCCGTAATAATGATAAACCAGTTAAAACATAAACTATGATGTACCGAAGATGAAATTTCCTTAAACTCATACGTGATTAAAAACAGTAACGGCAAGATGTCGGTTTGCTGTTCTCGCACATCATATATCGCGAGTTCAATAATACACGTGGGAACAGTGGATATATAAAACAGCGTAACACACAGGTCACGATACAGTTATAATACTAGCTTTCCTAGTTTTTCATAAAACACGAATGTCCCATTGTTCTGGTCGATTTCTAAACATACTCACTATATAGCTGACATCGTGAAAAGAAAGTTGAAGACAACGTGTAATTGGTTCTTGGGGTGGGGTGGGTGGGGTTAGGTGGGGTGCATGTCCATGTAAAAATAGTAGCAATTTGTATATCGGAACTCTGTCTTTTAATTAACCCACAGCTATTAGGTAAGCCTTCCTTCTCGTATTGACCATGCGTGATGTTCGTCCAGGTCTGTTTGGGTGGAGAAGGGGGCGGGGTGTGGAGGTGAAATGAAGTTTAATATCCTACTGCTCGTCACCGACTAATGCAGATGGGATGGGGGTACACCGGATATTGAGGTGTCTGGAATTGAAGGCTTTTGACAGCACTTAATTCGGCACGTAGGAGTGTACAAATAGTCTATTCCTGCGGTGACAGAGAAAGTTCATATGGAATTTTGTGCGTTATTCCCCGTTGTCTTGTCAGTACCGTATTAATAGCAATAGACATCGTATAGTCGTTCGGATGAGACGAAAAGTCGAGGTCCCGTGTGCATATTGGGGGAAACCGGGGGACCGGAAGAAAGCCCCCAATGGCTCGCACAGTTGCAACCCTCGACAGTTGCAATTCGATATAAAAGTAGACCTTAGCGTCGCTGCCCGGGCAACATTTCCCTCATATCACACTGCATTGCGTATACCCAAGAGAGAGGCAGATTGGGTTTAACGTCCAGTCGACACAAACTAGGTCATTTCGGGACTAACATATGGTTTTTATTTTATTTCTATGATTCGCTTGCGCGCAGGGGTCTTTAGCAGTGGGAGGAAACCGGAGGATCGAAAGACCCTATTCCGTACCACGTACAACCGAGAATTCGAAACCACGACAGTTGACTTAATGACATGCTTTATGATACAGCGCGCGCACGTGCTAACCATTAACCCACCCAACCCTCCTTATCCTAAACGGAATAGAGCAGTAAGTAGCACGTTAAACCCCCATTTCATATCATTTTATTTCGCAACCAGTAAGTAAACAATGTTGCCTATTGCATTAAACAGTCGTAATTGTAAATGTAATAATATATGAACATGGCACGGGGCATTTCGGGACTGACGTATAGTTTAATTGTCGTTCTAAAATTCGTTAGCTCATAGGGGTCTTAGGCTATAGTGGGGGCGAAGGAACCAGATACAACCCTACTACTTGTTACGTTCAAAGGGGGTCTCGAAACCACACTATTTGGTCCAATGGGAGACCCGATGATCTACGCGCATGTGTTTACCTAGTCAAAATAAAACTTAAGATTAGACTAGATGAAGTCAAATAAAGGAATGCCAAGTGGTGTTATAATTAATTGTGCTAATATGCGCTCTATTAAAGGGATATCGTTAACAAAGTAAAGTGTTTGGTTTCCGTATATTCATCTCCGATTTCTTTCTGACAAAAGATCTTTTAATTCATTAATTAGGTTTTATCCTTTGACTTTACGTCCGCTTCCATCGTGGGTGATATCACAGACATGGTCTTAGATATTTCTGTCCTCCGCTTTTAGACATTTTGCATGTTAATGTTTGGTAATGGCGAGGAAGGTTATCTAGATGTATCTTGTCACTTTCAATAAAATATCGACGGCTGACTATAAATTTAGCTATTGACGAGTTGCCTCCCTTCAAATCGAAAAACGATTTACCACAAGGCCCGTTACTAGGGGTGCGTCGGGAGGGAAGGGTGGGGCTGTAAAAAGTTTCACCCTCACCCCCTCCCTGTGAAAACCATAAAACACTAGATATACATATACATTGTCCGTCAATTTCACAGTACCCCTGAGAACACTTCCCGCCCCCTCATTGCTCTAAGCTAGTTACAGCTCTGTTTACCACAGGCAAGCGCATACAATAGATTAGTGATTAGTTTTTCCGACCATAGTTAGGTTTTAGTTTCCATTAATCGTAAACATTCATCATTCCAATTTTATGTCTTCATCAGGGTGGGGCTGTAAAAAGTTTCACCCTCACCCCCTCCCTGTGAAAACCATAAAAACACTAGATATACATATACATTGTCCGTCAATTTCACAGTACCCCTGAGAACACTTCCCGCCCCCTCATTGCTCTAAGCTAGTTACAGCTCTGTTTACCACAGGCAAGCGCATACAATAGATTAGTGATTAGTTTTTCCGACCATAGTTAGGTTTTAGTTTCCATTAATCGTAAACATTCATCATTCCAATTTTATGTCTTCATCATTCCACTTTTCTGTCGGTCACCAGACTAAAGTACAGAAGAATATTCGAACATCTATGTAAGCTTAGGATTAAATAACTAATTATATAATAATTTTTGATAAGAATAAAATGTTAAATTGTGCATAAGAAAATATATGTTTAAATACAGAAGATGATATAAACAAAGAAAGAGAGGGAGAGAAATATTGAGGTTTAATGTCCACTCGACATAAACTAAGTCATTTCGGGAATAACATTATGTTTTGATTTCATTTCAATAATTCGCTTGCGCGTAGGGGTCTTTAGCAGTGGTAGGAAACCAGAGAACCCGGAGAAAATCCTTGTCACGTACAACCGAGGATTCGAAACCACGCCAGCCGACTCAATGACAGGCTTTATGATACAGCGCGCACGTGCTAACCATTCGGCCACTCAACCGCCGATAAAGTAAGAAGGCGTGCTAACTATTATTACAAACAGTTAATAGAATTGAAAGATTAGTGAGATTAATGTCAAAATTTTATTTGTAGGCGTACGGAATACTTGATACCATTTTATATACCACTGGAATATTCATGTCCTTTTTCAAATATGTAAATTGTTGGATGACACATTTATATTTACATACACGACTGCAACAAAATCAAAGGTGCGTGCACGATTATAAAATCTTGGGTAGGTATCAAACTGCGGGTCTTATTCGAAATATCTTGTTATATCATTATTTGACGGCACATTCATATTTGCGTATCTTGCAAAATGATCAAATCTATATTATAAAAGCCTAGCAACAAACTGTGTGAGTGAGAGGGTGGGGAGTACCGGTATTTAAAAGTCAATTAGCCTATTTATGGGCCATATATAACGGAATTCTAGTTATCGTGTAAATGCATCGCCGGAAAGTATTTTTCTGTTGTCCTTTGAATCTACGAGTGATTTCCTGGTACATTCATGATTATATATTTTAGAAGAGATAAACCCCTTTCTTTTGAGAGAAAATAGGCCTAAATCGTGTGTTGCTATCGCACAGTAAGCTAGTTACTAAAAATAGACTACTTTCAATTTATTTTATTTATCAAAGGCTCGGAAGTGGTCACGGTCATCCAGCGAAATTTCTTGCAAGATTCAACCTCATCAGCCGTGAATATTCGCAAGACCGCTAAATCACCTGAGTGGATGACATGTGCAGGTTAACTTTAAGCTCGCAATATCGACCTTTTTCTTGAAGCAAATTAAATTCTTTTTATGTAAATGAGTTCTATGCTTGCACGGAGTTGTGAGAAGAGGACTTATTGAATGGTGACTTATCGTATGCCAGGTTGATTTCGACTACCACACATGCGCACTTTACAGTGAATTTTGTTATTTGGAAACATGGCTGCTCTTGGAAGCAGACTTGTAGGTCAAATAAGAAACTCTGTTCGTGTCGGGATTGCAAGGTAATAATCCATATACTTTTATGAAACATGGACGCCTGTCAATGCTGAATATTTTGCTGTACACGAATCTAACGTATTCATTATAGCATCTACATCATACAGAAACAGAACTCATGTTGTCATGATTTATCCTTCATCTTCATTTTCATTACTTCATCAATACTTAGAGTTTGGAGTAAATTGGAGTCGGGGGGGGGGGGGGGGACTAGTGGTCTAGGGTGGCGCGCTTCAACCTCTAGCTGGCCGGTCACCTCTGGCATGCGCCTGTGGCCTGTGGTTTCGATCGCTTGTGTGAGCATATGTGGCATGGATATATAATTATATAGAGACGCCTTCTCAACCTCGCGAGTTTCCTCTGGGTAGCCTACTACGGTTTCCTCCCACTGCAAGTGCTAAAGCTAAAGACTGCTGTGGATGTTTAATCTGTAATCAACGGTCCAAAGTCAGAGTGGTCAAAGCCAAATGTACGACACAGATGGTTAATTCCATAAGACAACGCTTCACAGAGTGGGTAAAAGCCCGTTGAGGACACACGCGCTACTGACATCTATGTCATGCTTTTGGTTTTGACCCCTCTGACTTTGTACCGTTTGATTTCCCTCATAGCACACTGCATGGCGTATGCCCGCCTTCCATTAGCCCAGGTTAGGTGCAAAAGAGTAGGACGTTAAACCCATTTCATTTCATTACATTACATTAACTGGCCACGACATCCAAAACTATAATTGTTTAGTTATGCAGTTCTACTCTCAGTTTATACTTTACTTAGTGTTTTCAACTTAGTGTTAGTCATCTAGCCTACATTTAAGTGTCTATTCTCAATCTGAGCTATTCTGTAGAGACAGGCTTAGTGGATTTTGTTAAAACTAAAAGCTTAAGGAACCCTTTGCAGTTTGAAATCAGAAGAGGGCTAACCAGACGCATTGTTGTTAGGGCAAGTTACACCGCATGGTATATTCCTGCCTCCTTTATGAGCCCAGTCGACAAAAAAAAATCTGTTATCTAAAAATATCGATTTAAATCCCTGTATTAATTTACTATCTTTCTGTTTCAAGGAGTTTTGCAGGATCTTCTGAAAGTAGTGGTAGTGGTTTGAGAACGGTGCCTGGTGCATCACAGACAAGCAATGATAAAGATGTACAAACAATCACCGTTGAAGACAAAGTGGTAGGTTAAAGTTGCACTGAAAGTTACTGTTTATTACAAATTTATTGTTAGATACATTAAAATATGATATTATGGACAGGTTCATGAGTTATTTGCTTTTAATTTAACGGCATAATATATATATATATATACAAGGGTAAAAACACAAGATCAACAAGGCACATTAAAACACAGTTTTTGCTATCATCAGCTATATAATCACATGAATTTTACTAATGAATGAACTTAGAGGTTCCGTGTTCAATCCCTGGATTTTCCAGCATTGTTCCCCTTGTCAGTTATGCAGGACGGGGAGCCATGAAAAGCACAAAGAATAGTTGTCCAATACAATTTATAGCTCCAGTTTACATATTGGCATGCACATAAAGGATCCCTTGACGATTGGAATTCGACATAAGAGCAGGCCGTAGTGCCACTGTTCAGACAAAATTTTCCTTGTACATCAAACTGTATGGCGTATGCAGAACAATAGTATGTTAAACCCGATTTCATCGCTTCTCTACAAGCTAATTTTGCATTTTGCACTGTTATCTTTTCATTTGTCAGAAACACTGTTAAAAATTTTAGCGTTGTTTTCTTTTGGGAATAAAAACAACATACACAGGAACAGTTCAAAAACAACATACACAGGAACAATTACTGGTATAAATTGTATTGAATTGTGAATTTCAACACTGATTCTGTTGTAGTAAACTAGCGATCTAAAATACACATCTTTATTTCATTTCATTTCATTTATACTTTCAATGGCTTACACTACATGAAGGTCTGACTGGTTGTTGTGATAGGTCATACGAGCAGCTTTTGACCCTATGAGTATGATGTCAGACATTTGATTAACCAATCAGCGTTGATGTCACTAGTGGATTTCCCGCAGTTCTGTGCAAAACATGCCTAGACCTCGCCATAACAGACCATTTCATTGGCTTATACCTCATGCCAATCAGAACACGTCAATGATAACAACCCTCAATAAAGACAATATAAACAAAATTGGATCTGTGTTTTAATCAGATTACTGTTAAAGGGAACTATGCATGCTTTTTAAAAATTTGATTTGATTTTTATGCTCTATTGACGATTGTGAAATGATTGATGTTTTCCTTATATTATATTTATTTTAAATGTTTGTTGTTGTGTTTGCAGCTAGATTTATCGTCAATTAGTGGCGTGCCAGAAGAACATGTAAAGACACGATTGGTTCGTATATTTGTGCCCACACGGAATGCCATGCAATCAGGATCCTATGGAACTAGAAACTGGAGAATTGAATTTGATCAGCGTGAAAGATGGGAAAATCCTTTGATGGGCTGGACATCCAGGTAAGAGTTTTTTTAAAAATTTTGTTCAATTCATGTTTCTTCAATTTTGAAGGCAGTCCATGGACAAAACCTAGAATGTCGCCCTCATTTTACCCCTTTCTGCATTCAAATTTTTTCTATCTAGAATCAAAAACTGAATTTGTATTTACATTTTCTAACCGTTTTTGGTGAATATTCGATAGACTTGGCTTATATATGTATGCTGCATACAACAAGCCTGGACATAGGAGATCTGTACATGTGCAGTACAAATTATCACACCGGTACCGGTATATATTATAATAAAATCGTTATTTAATAATTTGTGTATGTGGCAAAGTCTCTGATAGATTCCTTCTGCCCAGACTTGGGTGCATAGCTAATTCTGTATATTTCAAATTGCATGGGCTACTGCCATCAGTGATACAGTAGAAAGATGTTAGATGATTTAGGCACATGTATCACAAAACAGACAAAGGATGGTGGTCTGCATCCTTGAAAATTAAATGTAGTTGTCTCTCTTGAATATAAACCCACTGTGTTTTACTTATTTATTGTGGTGGCTGAGTGGTTTAAAGTTTGTTACCCTTGCAAGTCTTGTTCGTGACAGTAGGATCGCCTGCCTAACTGTTTGTTTTTTGTCAGAATATCCTACCTTGTCTGCCATAAATGGAGTTAAATTTTAGTATGTAAAAGACAAAATTTGTTTGCAGTAACTAAGACTAGTCAATTTATGTTAGCCATGTTTTTATATATATATATATTTCAGTGCTGATCCTCTATCAACAGTTAATGTAGATTTTATAAATTTAGAAGATGCTGAAGCATTTTGTATGAAGAATGGTAAATATATTTTATTAGTTTTGTTTTCAGTGTTGGAGGTAGCAGTGGCTAAGTGGGTAAGACACTAGGAGGTTGGGTGTTCGGTCCCTGCATTTGCTGATAAAGTTTGTTCAGATTTTCCGACATGGTTTCCCCTGGTCAGTGATGCAGGACGGAGGGTCTGACAAGGACAGCTGTCTATTCGTTAAAATGGTACAAAAAACCTAAGGCCCTGTGTACACATTTTAGTGCACATAAAAGATCCCTTGACAGTTAGAATTTGATATAAGAGTAGGCCATAGTGTTGGTGTCCAGGCAAAATTTCCCTCACAGCACACTTTATGGTGTATGCCCATAGTCATTATCCCAGCTCTAAGCAGAACAGTAGGATGTTAAACCCCATTTTGTTTCATTTAGTCAGTGTTATATGGGCTTGTCTATCTCAAAGGGGGGTTGGGTGGCATAATGGTTTAAAGCTTATGCATTAGATCACAAGGTCTGTTATTGAGTCAAGTGGGATGGTTTTGATTCCCCAAATGTGAGTGACATGAAGGAGGGTCGCCTGTCCAACCTGGTTTGTCTACTCCACTACTAAAGACCCCTATGACCAAGCAAATTATTGAAAGAAAATTAAACTGTGATTTAGTCCCAAAATGACCTATTTTGTGTTGAATAGAGTATATGTTATGTTTCGTTTCTCACTCACGCTCTCTGTGTTAACCTGAAAAGGATGCTTACAGCCCTATATTGATTAATTTTCTTAAATTTTTGTTGATTTGTTTTTCAGGCTGGCAATATTTTGTAGAGAAACAAAAAGTACCAACATTTAAAAAGAAAAATTATGGTGATAATTATTCGTGGAATAAACGAACACGAAAATCAACCAAGTAATCAAGACACCTGTTATAGTTAATTATTATATTATTTTGAGTGAACTGAACTTGTACGGAGTGCCACAGGAATATTGTACTATACATGCATACTGTTATTCATTTAAAGTTTTTGAAATTTATTAATCACAGGAATAAAAACAAATTTATCGAAGATGAAGATATTATATATATATGACGGATATATTCTATCAGAAAAAAAGAATCTTTCCAGAATTGGTTAATGACAATATGTTTGATATTGTTCAATTACATTATTCTGAAAGAAGATCTGTGGAGATTTCACTTTTAATCACAAATCAAGGTACTGTTTGTTCCATTGAGAATTTAAAACTATCTGCAAATACGCATATATTTGCAGGTGGTCAATAACATAATTATTTTGTTAAAGATAATAAACCTTTCAAAAAGTTGTTAAATTTAACTGGTCTATGAAAGATGGGTCAAAGTTGTTTTGCATGTCTACAAGGTTTCGAAAAAATTATTGATAGTTACATATAACATGTATATATAGTTCAAATGACAAAAATAAATTAGAATTGTTTCTTTGTATTATCTATGAAATCACTATCAGTCTCTCCATTTTAAGATTCAGTAGGTTGTGTAGTTGTGTGCCGAATGTGTGTACTCTGTAGGCAAGTCATGGATTTGATCAGGTTTCTTAATGACACGGTCTATTTGAATTTTTGACAAGTTTAGAATTGTCATAAGGCCAGTCATTGAGTCCCATGGCCACATTTTTTTTGCAAGTTTGTATGTGACAAAGGGTCTGGTCGATTGTTTATCTACCTGGTTCCCCTCCGAGTCTTCTACTTTCCCAGTACTTCAAATGCACCCTGACATAGATGTTGTTAGTCATCTTTATAATCCTGATTAATAAGCCAGCACCCTAATCACAGAGCAAGTTCTAAAACTTTAAGATGTTCCATATTCCCCAGCCTTTTTATGGCAGGCAAGTCAGAGATAAGTATCATACAGCCTACCAATGAGTCAACTGGCCTGGTTTCGAATTCCAGGTTGTACGTGACAAGGTGTAGGGCCGTAGGGTCGCCTGTCCAGCTTCGTGGGTTTTCTCTTGGTACTCCGATTTCCTCCCATTGGTAAAGACCCCTACGCGCAAGCAAGTTATTGAAATAAAATTAAACCATATGTTAGTCCTGAAATGACCTAGTTTGTGTCAAGTGGACATTAAACCCCATTTCACTCTCTCAGAAGATAAGAATGCACTGTCAATGTCCAAAGAAGGGTTTTGAGAATTTTCGCAGGGTTTCACTCCATGAAATATCATACAGAGATGTAGCTGTTAATCCCCATTTCTATTCATTTGTTCATTTTGATATGCATATTGGCAAAACATTTAGATCTATTAAGAGTAATAAAAAATAGGCCTATTCAAATGTTCGAATGCATATTTCAGTTTAAGAAATTTTTGGAGAACCAAGTCTGAAAATTTTCGAAATTCGTGGAAGATATGGGGAAACTATTGCTATAAATATTGGAACCATTGGGAAAGAGATAACAATTCGGATTTTCGTTTGTTTCATAATATTGATATAGATCCAAAGAAAACCACAAAATATAACCTGCGTCAGTCGTGACATGATCTAGCTGTGATGGTTAAACATCATTCTCAGATAGACATAGCTCAATTAATGTTGTGTTTTTGTTTTCAGAAGGGGTTTAACGTCCTACTTTTCTGCAGGGATTGGGCTACTGTACGTTATATAGTATGTTATAAGGGAAATTATGTCTGGACAGTAGAGCTACAGCCTACTCTTATTTAACGTGCACATCAATATGTTCACGTGACCTCAATTTTTGTCCCCATTCTAACGACCAGATATTGTCTTTGAAACAGGCAAAGTTGTATGGAAACACTTAGTCAGGCGCGGATCCAGAATTTTTTGCAGGGGGGTCTAGGTTTGATAATTGCTTAACTAATTGTGTTCAAGCGATTAACGGTAAATTAAATTAAATTTGGTTCATTCTAACGTATTTCCAAAAGGTAAATTCCAAAATTACAGGTCTAAATCGCCAATAAAATCGCATAAAAAATTTTCAAATCTGAGCAGTTGGGGGTCCGGACCCCCTGGATCCGCGCCTGCTTAGCTATCATTATGATCATCAACCACTTTCGATATCGGTTTCAAAAGTGTTGTATTGTTGAAATATTTCCACCACCACCGAAATTACATAGAACATCCTTAGGTGTGGCATCCCAAACTTAGGCTGCCTATCTACAGCTAGCTCCGGCTGAGTGTGGGTGAGAGTGAAGGTTCGTTGGCATTTGACTCGAGATGTTTCTTTAGACTGTCACTAAGACACACGGTTATAAATATAAATTCTATTTTATTTTGGTCATTAAAGTGTAAGCGTGGTAACATGTTATCGGAAGTCAAATTCTGGAAATTTTTACGGAACCCCAAAACACCGGAAACCATGCATCGCCAATAAAACCTTAAAAATAGTCCCTGCATTGCAAACATTGATGGAGGTCATATCTCTTTAAGCAAAAGATTAGCAGATGCTATTAAAATAAACAATCAATTTCCGTCATAGTATGTAAATAAACGATCGAGGAAATATGGAAAGTTGAATATACTATTTTTGTTTCCGTCACCGGATACTTTTTCAGTCCGATGCGGTCATTTTTTTCCGTAGAATTTACAAAATGATTAACAGTGTTCTTATAAAAGATGATATGAACGTCATAGCCAGATTAAGTTTCCTTTAATTTTATCAAATTGATAGTATTTTAAAAAAAATTCATATTCTTAATTTTGAAATAAAATATAAACAACATAATCAGATTATATTTTCTTTGAGTGGATGTATTGAAATCAATCTATTTACGAAAGTCTTATCTTTTAACAGCTGGTTATCTGTATATCTAACAAGAAATCTTTACACGAAAAACAACCTTAAATAACATATATTATTATTTACAAGGTGTTTGTTATTCAAGTCACACTATAATCACTTCTAAGTTTAACATCATGAAAGTCGCTGTATTCGCCGTCCTCGTCTGTGCTATGGTTGCTGTTAATGGTAAGTTTCTGTGTATATTATTGTCGATTCTACTAAATCACAAACAACCGCGATTTTTTGTTGACACCCAAAGTATGCCCAAAAGAGACAGCTTTCATACATAAGAATAATCTATACGCCATATTATCCAAAATTTGAATTATTTCATGAAAAAAATGATAAAATATGGAAAAACTGCGGCGCCCCTCAATCAATAGGTTCACTATTTACCACCTGATGGTAAAAATCAACAGAGTTCACAATTTACCACCTGGTGGAAAAAATCAACTGAGTTCACTATTTACTATGCCTGGTGACGACACAAGGATAAGTTACTGGTGCTGATGTCTTTCTGCTGTTGGTAATTGAATGTAGCTGACTGTCGACTTTACAGCCACCAAAACGACAACAGAAAGATTCAGACAGTAACAGTTGGCTAACACTGTTAATATTGATACCTGACGTATGGCCAGAACCCGTTATTAATTGAGGGCTGGGTGCGGTACACAATTTCCGACCAAATAAATCCATGAAATTACCCGGGTAACACGTACCCGAAAAGTGGCTTTAACAGGCAAGAATAAGCAAATTTATATTTAAACATTGCTATATAGGCGGCGTTTCCTGATATTTGAGCAGCAAGGGGGTCCATTGTCCAATGTGGAGACAACGTTACGGTTTGGCATTAAGTCCGAGATAGTAACCGCGAATTTAATGATTGGCAAAATGTCGAGTCATCAGTTGTCGATCAGCCATTACCATGTCATATGATCGCGAATTAATGGTTGCTGTTGATAGCCTTCCGGTATGCGGGTCATAGTAAAGACTTTCTATACCATGCTTCCGTAGCAGACCTATCTGCCGTGGACAAGGAAGGGGCATCATTAAAGTGGAGACCATACCGGCATATCTGTGTCGGGGTTAGTTCTTTCAGTTGCATATACTTGATGACTGTTCACAAGATGGTCTTGCATGAAGACAGTAATAACTGCAGTTCTTATATCCATGATTCATTCAATGGTTGTACTTGTTGGTGGCGAAAGTTTGTTTCAACCCAATTGATCTATCCTTTTAAGACTTATAACTTTTCGGGGATCACGTGGCTAAGTGGGTAAGACGCTGGCTCGCTAGCCTGGAGAGGGAGAGAGAGAGAGAGATGAAATTTAACATCCACTCGACACAAACCAGGTCATTTCGGGACAAACATATAGTTTAATTTTATTTCAATGATTAGGGGTCTTTAGCAGTGGGAGGAAACCGGAGGACCAGGGATTAGAACCACGCCATAGCACACTGTATGGTGTATGTCCGTCTCCATTAGCCCAGTTTAGAAGCAGAATACTAGAACAGTAGGACGTAAAACCCCATTTCACTCCACTTCATTTAAAAACCGACATAAATACAATCACGGATTACGACTTGTACAACCCAAGCGTTCTATTCCACGCTTTTTGAGTTATACCATAGAACTTTTGTATTCTAGTTCTATGGTTATACCCACTGTCCACTTTCTCGTTCTGAAAATAATCATATCTTGATCCATAAGAATGATAAGCGCAATGGTCATTCTAATTACAGGAGCACCAAGCAAACGATTTCTCGAGAATTTCGGATTCGGTAAGTATTACTTATTTTCTGCCACATTCATAAAGCCGATGTTCCACAGACATATTTTATACAATCTGAATAAAATTTATATTTTGTTTCGTTTTTTTTATATTTTCGATGGTCTACACTACATGAAAAACTGACGAGTTGTAGCGATAGGTCCCGTCAGAGGTCACACGAGCGGCCATTGACCATATGACATCAGTTATGTTATTATCCAATCATCATTTAATTACTCACAGTAATAGACCGACCCATTAGCTAATTAATCACGCCATCCAAGACACGTCAATTATAACAACTCTTACAGATCCTAGTGTTGCAAAACGATATTTTAAACTATAAAAAACGAAACGATACTTGTCTTGATTTCAGTTCATCGCCATTATTATTTACATACATATTTCTTTTGTCAATTATTATAATTCTAGATGGCTTTAAATTATGTACATCACAAATCATGTGTTATGTCAGCCCGTGTATGACAGCAAGCTGTCCCGGTCATCCTGGTGCTATTTGCAGGTAATTGACATAATAATAAATTTTAACTTTACAGGTGGCTTACAGAAATGCCCATTTCCCGCAATGTGTTTCATTGATCCATGTTCGCTAGCTACATGTGCCGGTAATCCAGATGCTACCTGCAGGTAGGACGTTAATCTGTATATCAATGGTATGGCTATCAACAAGAAAGAGTTTGCCTAAGTAGAATTGAGTAGTACGCTATCCATTCTAATGGATATGTCGACATTATTTCTCATATATTTCCTAGTTATGTTTACATTACACACCTGCAGACTGTACCACCCATAGTATCTTTTGGTGTTTTAGGGTGGCTATTCTCCATATAAATCTTCCGTGAAGTCATTAGGGGTTTGATATTTGGATTAATATTAACGGCCAATAACCACAAGTTCGCCAGTATACAGGTTAAGCGCATAGTGTGCTCCGATGTCTAAGTCACATAGCAATTTATTTCCACGATTACTTGTTATTCGAAATCAAATCTGCGGGCTCCGCCTCAAGGATCTTTTTTTTTTCGAATATCAACCCGGAAAGCAGTTGCTACCTCCAACTTTAAACAATACATAGTTATACGTGTGTTGTCTAATTATACTTGTATAAAATGTTTACACTATTTGTTTTCTTTGACTAAATGATATTGTTGTTATTACAGACAAGGCTGTGCTTGTTCTGCTGTATGGACTGATATTTCTGGTAAAACCATCACCTGTTGAAACGTCTGTCATGTGTATTGCATCGCGAACTTATAACATTTTTAATAATTATATATATTTATCTGAAATAAAACTAAATGAAACATTAATCATAAGGTATAATGTGCGTTAGCTACATTCAACCACTGTAGTTACAGAATCTTCGTTGTTTTTAGAAATACCCAAACTCCCATATGCAAAAAGTCTGGGTTAATGCATCACCAGTAGAAAGCTTGATTTCGATTTAACTCCGTGCATATTATCAATATCCTATACATTTCGGCACTAATTTCGATTGGCTATTGACCCAGCTGGGGACCTCCGAGATTCCTCGACAGAAAACATGGGGTCAATGAGACTTACTATTCAAAAGTGTCCCATTTGCTCATCAGGAGAATGTGTTGGTTGATGACAATCCCCAGACGCCAGGAATCTTCCAGTAGGATCGGGTAGTCATACAGCATATAGATATTCCATTCACTCACTTTCATTAAGAAAAAAAAAACGCCGGGCCCCTCGCGGTAACATCATGAACAGTTTTATAATTATATATGATTCACAGGGATATTTCGCCCCGTCCATGTGCGGGTATCTAAAGTTCTGTGGTACCTTTGATAAGATATTCAGACTTTCAGTTTCCCCAGATGTAATTGGCCATATATCACGACATTCTGATCTGCGAAAGTTTTCGTTTGGACAATGGCCATACATTTGTCAATGATACGGATGTATTTGATTGCTGTCATTACCAAGCATTCGAAGTCATTATGCTAAATATGGCGTCCTTTGCGTACATTTGATTCTATCAGAGATTGTGAATCAGCGCACCTGTTTTATATTTGGGGTCAACTGGATTCAAATAAGAATGTCCCGGTTTTCGTCAGTAATCTCACTACTCTACCATAGTAGTGCAGCAAATACTGGGTCATTGATACTACGTCACACGACGCCTTCATCAACTACATGTAATCAGAAGAATGTGTGTGTGTCTAGCACCAAATCGGTGTCCTTGAAACCACGCCAGCTGACTCAATATGGCAGGCCTTATGATAGATACAGTGCGCGCACGCTAACCATTCGACCATCCACCCCCATGAAAGAGTTCGAAGATGAGCATTTTCTGCTTCGGGTAAGCAGAGATAAAAAAAAAATGACTGGTTGATGCTTTGGGACACGAAAACCTCAGTTCTAATTAAGTGAGAGTGATCAAACTTGGTGTATAGTTTAATTACATCAAAACCTTGACTAAGTTCGATACTGAACATTTTTTGCGCAGGGTATGCAGAGCGATAAGCAATTTGATTGGTCGAGACTTTAGAGCACAATAGTTCTCCTTCTAATTGAGTTAGAAATTTCAAACTTGGTGTACGTGTTTATTAAGTCGATGCCTTGGTGTAATATCGGGGATGGGCATTTTTTTGTTAAGGGTAAGCAGAGAAAAGCAATTTGATTGGTTGATGCTTTTGGACACAATAACTCTCCTTCTGATTGAGACAGAATTTCCAAACTTTGCATGTGTCCTCTATTTATTTCGGGATTTCGGCGGGGGACATTAGCCTCACTGTTGGCTTGTTGCTATAAAGTCTCAACGCCAAGTCGATCTACTCAATTGCCATGGCGTCATTCTCGATTCCTGGTTCATAAAGTACACTCTATATGTAATAATAAGTGCAGGGAGGGCGCACTACACCGAAAACGTAACGTATTTATATGATGAACCTACGGACAAGACAGAATACATATGGTAAACCTACGGAGAAGACAGAATACACAGACATTGAAGAAACAAACAACAAATATTAAATCAAATGAAAGAATCCGGGGACCAGCCGCTGTGCAGTCCAGCCCTGTAATGATACAGGCTTCATTCAAAATGGAAAAACGTAACTGACTTAATGCGACCTATCTTGACAGTAGTGGTCTTACTCCAGTAAGGTGTGACATTACTTTATTGGATACGTTCAAATTAATAAGTTATGAAATTAACAATAGTTTAAAAGTCAATTTGCGACATTATTTTTCTACAATACAACGATATAAAGAAATTATACACTTAAAATTATTGGTTTTTAGTGGAAATCTTGAATCAATCTATTCACACGAAATACGTCTTATCTTCACTTCTGTGTATCACAACAGGTGGTTATCTAATTGCTCTAGCAGAAGATTTTTTTTATGAAGAAAATCCCTTAAATAACAGATATTTACAACCTGAACTGATTCTGTTCACGTAAGAAGCAGTCTCATCTAAGTCGGACATCATGAAATTCGCTGTATTGGCCGTCGTGATATGTGCCATGGTAGCTGTTGATGGTGAGTTTTGGAAGGCGTTTTTAGTTTATTAAAACTACAATCATTGCTTTGTAAAACAATAAGTTTCGTCATCTTGGACCTTGAAATAGTAGGTAATCGTAATATGTCTAATATGTACGATGAACTTTTGAATACTTTGGCAAGTGAAGTACTGAAATCTGCAATAACCAGCTTTGTCCGAAAGAAAACGTCTCGCAAAAATAAGCCATTTGTATAAAATCATTGAAAAATTCAACATTATTATTTCAAAGAAACCCAGCACTATAATAGTTAAAAAACTAAAGAATGTAAATGGAATTTGCTGAAAACTTCTTTCAAATTGATCCACTATGAACCGATAATTAACCGATTGGAATTTCTGCCTAGCCTCGATCATCATTACTAAGGCATAGTCTCGATTATCCAATTCTAGATTAAATCGTGAAGAAAAGTTATGCAGCAAATCGGATCATAATCCACTAAAGATCACAGCGATGCGATGCGATCGTGCGTTGATTATGGTGTTGATAAGTTAATGAGTGTCTAATTCATAATTTAGATATCTTTTCAGACCTAAAGTAAGACCTGAAATAGACAGATTGTACTTTTGCGTTATGTATTTTTAAATTATATTACAGGAGCACCTAGTAAGAGGCTTCTCGATTTCGGTAAGTATATATTTTTTCTATAAGTCGATTGTCGTAGATTCGATCCAAGGCTTGTACGTGGCTGAGTGTAGCGTCTCATATCCAATATTGTTGATTTTCGCCGTGCTGTCTGGTTTCCTTCCACTTCTCAAGAATCCTGCGTGCGTTTGAATAATTAAAAATAAACCATTTGGAATTAGACAATATTAAATATTCATGGCATATAGGCGGCAGGGTGACAGATTTAATACGTTGGTTACGGTGAGTAAGTGGCGGAAGGAGAACATAGTTAACAGGTTGCTTACTGTGATATATACAGCGTAAAGTTTCTAGCATACTACTTGGGTGCAAAGACATGGCAAATCATAGGCGTACGAGCTGGGGTTGGTGGGGGGGACCTGGGGGCGGTCCCCCTCCCATTTTGGGCACCAAATGCTGGGAAAATTTGGGCACACAATTGTACTTTCTAAAAGTTGCATAAAAAATATTGTTTTCTTGAATGTGTCCAATTTAACAGCGAAATTAAATTCAGAGTGTCTATAATTAGGTAATTAAATAGAAATCTTAAGACTCGAACCCTCTATTGTTTGGAGTACAGTAAGCCACGCGTTACAGTTACATAAACATTTGTTTTTAGTTGTGTAAATAAAATTTAGTTCTCTTTTATTGAGGATTTAGAAATTGAGAACTTATTCATCGCAAAAGAAATATTGTCATGGACCTTCAAATAATAATTGAACTTTGATAAAAAAAAAACACCCCAGAATTACTTAAAATGCATATTTATTCATACACGATTTTGTACGTTTTTTGGGGCACTATACACCCCCCCCCCCCCCAGTCAAAAAATTCCCCGTACGCCTATGTGGGCAATGTTTTTCTGTATGTAGTGAAAAGCATTCAGTCGGGGAAAAGATGGAGGCGGACAACGAGACAGAAATGCCATTGAAGACCCCCCCCCCCCCCACCATATTACACCTCTTACACCTCTTTGAACAGTATAAAGTTATTTTCATCTGTGGTTGAATCTCATTATGTATTGTTATGGTCGAGAGCGAAACAATTTTACAATATATTACGCAATATCTTAAGATCGAGACCGTTAAACAACTTAAAATACAGACTATATCCAGCGCGTGCTTTTCAATGAAATACGTCGCGCGAGTCCAATATTTCAACTGGTATGAATAATGTACGCTTGGCACATTGCTCGTACCATTATTTGAAATAACGGTACGCCAATATCAAAGGATGGCGTCACATTTGTATTTTAAATTCTAAAAATAAATGTGTTACCCCTGTTTCCAAACATTCGCAGACAAACTTGTTTCTTTATTATAATCTTTTAAAATTCTGTATTGATTAAACTGATTGAAATTAACACAAAGAAGATTTTATCTTCGTATGACTGGCAGATAGATGGCTAATTGTAATTGGGATAACTTTGATCTAGCTTTGCTTTTCTCGAACAAGCAGTCCTTGGTGTCAACTGTATTATTGGATCGATATCGACTGGAGGTCGCCTGCCCAACCTCGTTCAATTTTACCGGTTCCTCCGTTGTCCTCCTGAAATGGCCTAGTTTGTATCGAGTGGACGTTACCTCCTCTCTCTCTCTCTCTCTCTCTCTCTCTCTCTCTCTCATAAAGTTTCCATTGTATTTCTTGTTTTCCAGGTGGTTTAACTAACTGTCCAGTTACTGTGATGTGTTTCATCAATCCATGTATGTTATCTATATGTCCTGGTAATCCTGGAGCTACCTGCAAGTAGGTGTTTAATACCATATATTTATATCAATACCGTGGCTAAATCGATATCTCTTGCCTTCCATCTAACTATTCAACTCGAATATTTTTGAGAAATGAAATGAAATGTGGTTTAACTAACGCCTTTCTGTTGTGCACTGACTGGGCTAATGAAGGCGAGTATATGTCATACATATGAGGGACATTTTAAAACACTACGGCAACCACTTTCTGTTACGTGGGACGCTCTTGTGCAGAATCCATTTCCTTTCGTTTCTCGATTAGATTGTCCCAGGCGCATAGATGTTTCAATTGACACGTATACATTACTATCTCCCTGATTATGTCTACTACATCGTTAGCACTGTTCATTACGTGCATTTTGCATACCGATAGTCCATTGGCCAATCACGCTATTTTACCGATATTTCGTCAAATAGTTTGGATGCAGCTATGGCGTGTGTGGCGCAAGGCTGGGTAAGCTTACTCTTCCGGACACCTGTTACCACTGTTTGTCGTGTATTTTGTACACGGTGAACAGTCCATTTGCTGATTACACTATTTTGCCTTTAACGTTTTTTTAGGACATCGATTTTTGTCTTATTGTTTGGATTGTTCGTACTTTGTTTTATTTTTTTTTTTCAAAATATATCTTCCCTTCTCAGACTGGGAAAGTGTATACAAGAGACGTAATTCCAGGGTCCATTCATGGACACCTCGGCAGTTGGGCCAAATTTTGTACACGGTGAACAGTACATTTGCTGATTACACTATTTTGCCTATAACGTTTTTTTAGGACTTCGATTTTTGCCTAATGGTTTGGATTGTTCGTACTTGGTTTGGTTTTATTTCAAAATATACCTTCCCTTCTCAGACTGGGAAAGTGTATATAAGGGACGTAATTCCAGGGTCCATTCATGGACATCTCGGCAGTTTGACATCTAAGAATAGCAGGGCCAAATTCTCGTGCTTAATTTGTAACAAGCGATACATACTAGCATGTTCAACACAAACAAGTAGTTTGTTAAACCCATACCATTTCAAACGATGTTTCCGAATACATATAGATCCATTTTTCTAAGGTAAAAGGCATGTATTCTGGAAATGGACGAATAGATTATGAACATTACATTCCATCCGATGTTTCAAATACACCCATTTTTCAAAGTAATAAGCATGTATGAGGTGGAGATAGAGTTGGTGTATATTCAATACACGATTCCCTCCAATAACTTACTCCGTTCTGATACATATATCATAGTTACGTCCCTTTATTTAGATTTATTTTGACGTGATGGATAAACATAGGGAAAGAAATCCGATGTATATGAAACGTCGGAACTACCCACTATTGTCTTGTTTGGGGGTTGTTTTTTCATGGTGTTTTACCCATTACAGCACAAACCTTCATAATAAAGCAGCAGCGTCAGTAACAAATATTAACTTCGTGCCCGAATACCACGAATAAAGCACCCAGTACGCCGGAATAACCAGCATAGGATGGGTGTCTGTGTGGGGGGGGGGAGTGGGGGGTCTAGTGGTTTAATGCTCGCACGTGAAATCACAAGGTTTGTCATTGACTTAAGTGACGTGGTTAAGATTCCCCGCTATTATAAGGTAACAAAATAAAATTGAACCATATGTTAGTCCCCAAATTACCTATTTTGTGTCGACTGGACGCTACTCTCTCTCTCTCTCTCTCCCTCTCTCTCTCTCTATGTGTTTTATTATTAGTGTGATCACTACTATTATTATTATTATTACAGACAAGGCTGCGCTTGTTCTGCTGTATGGACTGATGTCTTAGGCAATACTGTCACCTGTTGAAACCCCAGTTATATGTCTGAAATACTTACCATAATTATATATCAGTGTGTGAAATAAAATAAAACATTAAACATGGAATTTATAATTAGTTATATGTGATCAGTCCAATCCCATGTAATGGCCCCTGTTCCAGTCCAAGTTTACCATTTTCCAATTTTTCTACAATGTACTCGTCATCTCATCCTACTCCTAAGATACATAATGACATCATTTATACCAACTAGTTCACATATATTATCAGATTGTCTATAATTACCAAAGGAATTTCTTATTCTCTTTAAACCAATCCCGATTGGACAATTAATAGTCAGCAAAGTATTTATTCAGTTGGCATATATCCGGTTTCTGTGGAATCAATTCACCTGGAGGTGCCGACTTGAGTAACGTGTTTGAAAATCCAAGATGGCGGTCGATGGGTAATTAACCTATATTCCCCACTCTGCTGTTTCTTCAATTTAGTGCATAAGATAAATGTAAACTACAAAAAAATGACGAAAAGGAGTATCTGGTGTTTACGACAGCTGCCATCACTGATGTATTCATTTTATTTACATCATTCTGGAAAATTTAAATATATGGCCAGTTAACAATATGGACAAAAATGTTCGTATCAAAATGACTTCACTTGATTTGATATTTCCGCAGGTTAATCTTATAGTTTTTTGTAGTGCGGTCCCCCTGCACTTACTATTAGATTGTGTCGAGTGGATGCTAAACTCCCCCACCCCTTTCTCTCTCTCTTGTCGCTGGGTGTAGCTGCATGGCCGAATGGTTAACGTGTGCGTGTTGGATCATAAGGTCTGTCATTGAGTCAAGTGGCGTGTTTTCGATTCCCCGGGTTAAGAGCTAAATATATTTATTGAAAGTCTTTGTATAGGCTTCAGATATTATAGAAATTATTGATTACTGTCTAAAACCGCCGTAAATTTTAAGAGCTAGTCCACGAGAAAACCATGCAGATGGTTCGAAGGTGGGGGTCGGCCGATTTAGTTCATATTTACAGGGTTTGGTAGACCCATCGAGCCTACTCCCCAGCCAAAATCACTGATTTCAGAAATCAACCGTTTTCGAGATACAGGCCTTTTACGTTTTTCGGAAGTTTTTTGACATTTTCAAGCCAAATTTTAGGTATTTTCGTCGCACTATTACCACTGTTACGTGACCCTGGAGAACTAGGTTTGGGTTGTTCATGATAGCAGGGGTCTTGCACTACCACATTATCATGGTCATCCGGTTCAAGTTCATTTTCCAAAGGTGTCCGGATACTTCACACGATACGTGTCTAGAGATACCTGAATTATACCCTTTCTTCAAATTTCGATAACTCCACTGGAGCAGGGTTTGCGATAAAAATGGAAATCGTTTTATTTGCAGCTTGACCTGTTCTAACAAAGTAAAAAATAAAATCTTTGTCAACTCACCTACAACAGTATGAAAATTTGTGTCGAAAGTTACGAAATTCGTCATTTTGGTTTCTTTAGTGTTTGGATTTCAGCCATACTTTCCGGACATGTCCTGCGATATTTTCCAAATGTCAGGCCAGGAATATGACCGACTGGACATCAATATTGACCAATTGGACATCAAGATATGGTGAATAATATTCAGAATTTCAAAATTAGTATGTGCATTGAGTATATAACTACCACTCGACCTGTATTTATCTTGTTATACCGTCGATACGTACACCTACCTTGTTTACCTGCTTAATCTATTGTAGAAATGATTTATCTATGAATAAAATAAAACCAAGTGTGAACAATCCAAACCATTAGTAAAAATTCGAATTCCGGAAAAATAGTGTAATCAGCAAATGGACTGTTCACCGTGTACAAAATACACGACAAACAGTGGTTAAAATACCATTTCGGAAGCTTTTTTTTCATTTGCTACCATATAAACGAATACATTTTTGAAAAATATCACTGGCCTGAATTTGATTAAAGCAGACACGGATAGTTTTGAAGATTCATCAAAATCTGATAAAATTTATGTTCTTTAAGCGGCCCCCACACGCTCAATATAATTGTCAATATTACTGATGTCAATGTTATTGAAGCAAATATTAGTCTCAATATTCATTCTGAGGAAAGCAGCCATCATTGACGGAACAATTTGTTTAGCATTAGCTATGGCGGTTCCTAGTCCCAAGAAAAAGAAACTACATCGAAAATGGTCATAACAAGAGTGTACTCAGATGGAAAGTTTGGGCACAAACACCTACTTCGAGAGCTTCGTGAAAACGAAATATTGCGTCAATATTATTGATGACGCCCACACACGATCAATTGTTGCACAAAAATTGACGGTTCGTCAATAAAAAATCTACGGACATTTGATTTCTTCAATCATATTGACATCAATTATTTCGAGCTTCAATATCACATACACACACTCAATATGATTGTCAATATCAAGTATTGACAATAACTGACAATTATGTTGAGCGTATGTGGGCCGCTTAAGAGTGTCAACATTCTTGGAATTACATACTTTTACACTATTTGCGAACGAAAAGCGGCCATTTTGTCTGGCAGTTTTATTTCGATTTTCATAAAATTCGAACTCCGCAATCATTAGCGTGTAACTGGGATATATCAAAACGTTTTTAAAAATCGAATGAAAGTTGTGACCTCTAGACGGGCTACAAGCTAAAACAGCATTTTTTTTTTGTAGAATCATGGGCCATAAACCATGTTTACATTACAAATTTTAAGCGTGCCGGGTACGGTTCCTGGTACGGCACCGTTAATGTTTTTGTAGTGTAAACGGGTCAAACACAAGCGTGTCGTACTGAGTACCGTGTCAATCTGGCCCATTGAAGTGGGGTGGTCTCGAAACTGTGCCAAGAACGGCTCGTTTTAAATTTTCGTACTGTAAGCGCTAACCGATCGGAGCACGGATTACTGCGCATGCGCCAAATGAACCTTGACTTTTTTCCGCGAACTTTGACAGCTCTGTCATCAGTTCTGTCAAAATGACTATACGTACCAAAATCAACCGCCATAATTGTTTTCATCCGGGTAACTTGCTTAGGGACTGAAATTAACTTTTCTGTGAAGAGTCCCGCTTTTGGCGTGCTTGGCACGGTTCCAAGACCGGTAATGTAAACGGGTCAATTTCTTGAAATTTATCGAGACCTAGTACCGTGCCCAGTACGACACGCTTATTGCGGCCAAGTGTAAATGGGGCTATAATCCAGGAAGTTAATATCCGATATCCGGGAATATCGGAAGGCGCTGAGCTATTAGATTAGGGTTATAAACGATCCCTTTAAAGTTACAATTTCATATTTTCAAGTTATATCTGTAAATTATATTTTTAAAAAAAACGATTAAAATAGTTGGTATCTATAAACAGTCCTGCCTTGTTAGAGAGAGAGAGAGAGAGAGAGAGAGAGAGAGAGAGATGGGGTTTAACGTCCACTCAACACAAACTAGGTCATTTCGGGACTAACATATGGTTTAATTTTATTTCAATAATTCGCTTGCGCGTAGGGGTCTTTAGCAGTGGGAGGAAACTGAAGTGCCCGGAGGAAACCCACGAGGTTGTGAAGGCGCCCTTATCTCCATGCCACATACGCTCACACCAGGGCTCGAAACCACAGCCGCAAGCCAGAGGTGACCGGCCAGCTAGAGGTCGAAGCGCGGCACTCTAGACCACTAGGCCATCCCAACCCCCCGCCTTGTTAAAGAATAAACCTATTAATCCTATAATTCACTATTGTCAGTTGAGAAATTGGCAAAAATATCATTATCAACTTCAAATTCAAACGTTTGAAGATAGCTATTGCATGGGGGGGGGGGCAAGGGAGATAATTATGTTATTATTTCCGATTTAGTCCACAAACTAAAAACATGATTTTTCGTAAAATCAGGTGCCATGAAGTTACGATCAGATACATGCCAATATTGAAAGGAACCGAGATGTTAGGGAGATAAACCTATAATTATTTCAAGTATTGCAGAAAGTGGATAAAAATGTGACACATAGAGTGTCCGTAAACAAAATGTGGACCGACGGACATGGGCGACGACAATACACGTCCACGCGAAAATGTGGACAGATAGACTGACAGGGGGGTCCACATGAGAATGTAGGTGTACAAAAATAGCGAGATTTTCCTATTTTTATTACGGGCGGATTTTGAATATTTTGTAGACATTTTATAACGAAAACGATGATTTGACATCGCAAAACTATTCTTATTTGGGCAATTCTGCATTCATTTGCTGTCGAATAAACGAAGAGACGTTATTTTGTACCATACGGGGATTAAATATGAAAAATATTTTTATCTGCTCTAACTCAACCGTTTTTCAAAATTTTGACGCTTTAGATCGAGAATTTGCGAAAATCCGTATTCTCTGGGAGACGCCATCTTAGATTTTCAGACTGGATACCCAAACCAAACCGGGACTGAATATTTTGGCAAAGTCGGTTGAAGGGGAGGCGGAGTCGATATACTGACCCTCTGAATAACAATATAGGCGATAGGGTACCTTAATAATCCGCCCATGTATCCCAATGAAAACTGAAGTTTTTGCTAACTTTCGACATGAATTTTCATACTGTTGCAAGTTAGCTGACAACGAATTTATTTCTTATGTTGTTAGAACTGGTCAAGCTGCAAAAAAATTGATTTTAATTTTTATCGCAAACCCTGCTCCAGTGGAGTTATAGCGATCTAAAGATGGGGTACATTTCAGGCATCTCTAGACACGTACCTTGTGAAGTATCCGGACACCTTTGGAAAATGAACTTGATCCGGATGACCAGGATTATGTGGTAGTGCAAGACCCCGGCTATCATGAACAACCCAAACCTAGTTCTCCAGGATCATGTAACAGCGTTAGTAGTGCGACGAAAATACCTAAAATTTGGCCTAAAAATGGCAAAAAAACACCGAAAAACGTAAAAGGCCTGTATCTCGAAAACGGTTGATTTCTGAAATCAGTGATTTTGGCCAGGGAGTAGGCTCGACGGATCGACCAAACCCTGTGAATATGAACTAAAACGGCCGACCCCCACCTTCGAACATCTGCATGATATTGCATGGTTTTCTCGTGGAATGACTCTTAAACGGTTTCGTCGATT
This sequence comes from Patella caerulea, assembly GCA_036850965.1. Classification (NCBI taxonomy): domain Eukaryota; kingdom Metazoa; phylum Mollusca; class Gastropoda; family Patellidae; genus Patella; species Patella caerulea. The sequence continues at coordinate 32,190,251 of JAZGQO010000008.1, forward strand.
ATGAACAAACTACTTAACTTTGGTTATTACCATCTTACCTTTATTCGTTGGATTATTTAATTGTCCAATTATTCTATTGATTTCAAACACGCAGGTACGTTTATAATAACCAAAGTTAAGCAGTTTGTTCGTATTCGAAGAAATCCATTTAGAACTTACGACGTTTCAGACAGTGGACCCTTTTTACATAACAAGCCTAAATCAACCCTGTAGACCCTCGGACTGCTTGAATACAGTGGACCCTTTTTACATAACAAACCTAAATCAACCCTGTAGACCCTCGGATTGCTTGAATACAGATGGATTTAAACAGTCGTCCATTTAATAATTCAATCATTAAATGACTGACAAAGCTAACATTTACCGGTAATCATTTACGTCACTACGGGGGACTGCCGATGAAATAATTGACAATCGAAGCTACCGTAGGCATTGAGAAGGTTACTTGATAATCGAGAATATATGGACGGGGTTATCGATTGTCAATCAAACGATCGGCAACTTTCGGAGACGACGCGGATACAGTTGATGCCTATTTCTACCACGTCACTTAACGCAATGACACACCCTGTGATTTCAAGACCCCCCCCCCCTCTACCCGACCTTTTCGTATAAAGCCCGGGTTAGTGAATAGAGCGAACATTGTAATTTCGGGGGGGGGGATGGCCTCGTGGTCTAGAGTGCCGCGCCTCGACCTCTAGCTGGCCGGTCACCTCTGGCTTGTGGCTGTGCTTTCGAGCCCTGGGATGAGCGTACGTGGCATGGAGATAGGGGCGCCTTCTCAACCTCGTGGGTTTCCTCCAGCCACTCCGGTTTCTTCCCACTGCTAAAGACCCCTACGCGCAAGCGAATTATTGAAATAAAATGAAACCATATGTTAGTATCAAAATGAACTAGTTTATGTTGAGTGGACGTTAAACCCCATTTCTCTCTCTCTCTCTTGTAATGTCTTTCTTGTACACATCATAATCTTTAAAAATAAAGACTATAGTTGAACATTCTGTACATCATTTGTCATTCAAATCAACCGTCACATAAATATTTTTTTTTTTTTGTTTTGTTGTCCTTGAAAGATAATTATAACGACGAAGACATGAACTGAAATAGATTTAACATCCTACTTTTATGCACCGGCTAATGAAGACGGACCGAATGGAACGACGAAGGAATATTTTATTTCAAAATAATTGGTTTTAATGGCGACTCTCAAATACAACTTCTCTTATCTTCATTGCTGTTCGTCACGACAGCTGGTTATCTGTATCATGACCAAGGAAACTTTACACGAAAAACAAACTATAATAGTATAGTTATAACCTGGACTGATCCACGTCATTTTAAACGACTACCATCCACGTAAGACATAATGAAAGTCGTTGTACTCACCCTCCTCGTATGTGCTGTGTTGGCTGTCAGTGGTAAGAATGGGCATTTTTTATGAAGTCATAATGATGGTGCTCAACATGACCCACATCATCTACATCGAAGAAGCCAGACCTTACTATTTAAATGGCTGAATGGTTAGCCCCCTGCGCGCTGTATCATAAGGTCTGTCATTGAGTCAACTAGCGTTGTTTCGATTTCCCGGTTCTCCGTGTCCTTCGGTTTCCTCCCCTACCCACAAATATTTAAATGAAATTAAACCATATGTTCGAAATGACCTAGTTTGTGTCGAGTGGACTTTAAACCAACTATTCACACAGAAACAGGGAAAACAACTGACACACGTAAGCATGTATAGTCAGTGAAATATTATATCGGAACATGCGGTTTACGGCAACCTGTACAATATCTACTAGATTGTAATGTAAGATCTATATTGCCGGATCCAGCAGCTGCCGAGCGGAGAGAACTCAAACAACATTTCTAGAAGTATTGTATACAGTAACAATGCGTTAGTTAGCAAGGTTTTTAAATTTATTGAAAAAAAAACAGTATCGTTAAAATAATAACGCTAGAGCTAGAAATTAATTTAGACGTACTTCAATATGACACCCCATTGTTCTGCATGGCATCTTGTTAAATCATACTACAATGTTATGAAGATTCATTTCGAAATATCAGCATCTCGTACATGCATAGGGATCACGGTAGCTAAGTGGGTAAGACGCTGGCTCGCTAATCTGGAGGTCGGGTGTTCGATATCTGCATTGGCAGAGAAAGTACATCGAGATTTATCGGCGCCCCCCCCACCCCGTCTGTTGGAATTCGGATTTAAGAGTAGGCCATACCACACTATGTGGCGTATGCCCGTCTTCATTACCCTGCAGTTTAGGAGTAGAACAGTAGGACGTTAAACCCCATTTCATTTGATTTCTGACTCGTATAAGGGACGAATGGTGAGTGTCGGTTCCATCAAAAATGAGCAAGGTGCAGACTGTATTTTCTTTTGGTACAAAGTATTCGTCACCCTTCCCATCCTTTCGTCCATGTGTATTTTATTCATCAACCTGACTATGTATATTCACTAACCTGCCGCCCCCACCTTTTCTTCATCATGTCAACCTATTCGCCCATGTCTATTTTTTGGAAATATATATTCACCAACCTTTCCACCTATTCACAATCCTGCCCACCTATTCACCACCCTGTCAAACTATTTGTCTATAGTCTATGTGTATTGTTTGGAAATATATATTCACCAACCTGCCAATGTATAATCACCAACCTGCCCACGTATATTAACCATCCTGCCCACCCATTCACCATCCTGCCCACCTATTCGTCCATATGTATTGGTGGTAAGAAAAAAATATATTCACCATCCCCTACTCGTCCTTTTTGGGAAGGATGTTTGATAATATAAGATAGCACATTTAATAGTTACAGGAGCACCACACAAAAGATTTTTAGAATTCCTCTCCCACCTGGGAAACGGTAAGTTTACAATTTCCTCTTTTTGAAAGTTAATATTGCATTGACATATTAAACTCTTCGTCTTCGAGATTATCCGGCATTGTGTTAGTAGCTTGAATGAGACGAAAGCCCGTAGTTCCGCAGACACATCAGTATGCCAATATCCGGGCAAATATTCCACCATGCACTTTGTATGGCACATCATGACCGGATTCATTAAACTGATACAAAACCATAGGATATTAAATTCCCTTTTTTTAAATTTCATTTCGGCTTATGCTATACTGTATAAGAGCTACCTGTCAAAAGTCAACTGGCGTGGCTCCACCCCCCCCCCCCCCCGTTGTACGTGACATGGAGTAGGGTCGCCTGTCTCGTAGCTGTTCTCCGGTTTCCCCGCCACTGCTAAAGACCTCTACGTGCAAGCGCATTAATGAAATGATATTGAACCATGTGTTTGTCCCGAAATGACCTAATTTGTGTCGAATGGACGCGTTAACCCCCCCCCCCCCTTCTCTCTCTCTCTCTTTCTCTCCGACTCTCACACATAAGAACTCCAACGAAGAGTAAACGAAATGAGACATATCATTCAATATATAGAAACCTTTCTTATTTGCATTAGGAGACCGTGGATGTCCATCAAAGTGTATTGGTGACCCCTGTAAAAGATGTACCTACCCCCAGGGACATGGTGCTACTTGCAAGTAAGTATATATACATTTTATTTACCTAATTGCGCACCTGCAACGACTCCGATGCGGTTACTTGTATAGCTGAAATTTACTACAGTATGCTTACTTTCGTATTTCTTGTGGCATATAGCAGATCACGACTCATGCTGGCATTACACAATGATTTCTTTGGGTTGTATTCCTGATTTCTTTTCAAATTTTAGGGAAGTCTATGTCACTACAGGCCCGTGATTATACAACGCAGTGGACGCTTACGACTAGCCCACGACCCATTCACGCTTTTTAAATTGTTTGTTATTTGTCTTGTATGATGTCTTGGGCCGAGTGGTCTTTGGTCCGAGTGATCTGGATACCCGAGTAGTCTTTTTGTTTGGGCCGAGTGGTCTATCAGTTGGTCCGACTGGTCTTGGTCCGACTGGTCTTGGTCCGAGTGATCTTTGGTCCGAGTGGTCATGGATTTATTTTAAGACTTTTTCCGTCTTGTGTGGTTTAATGGTCGAGACGCGCTGACCAGTCGGCTATCCCCCTCCCCTCCTTATGTTTTGATTATTCTATACGACCATTATTATCGTTACAGAAAAGGAAAGTGCTGTACGGCTGTATGGACGGATGTTGCTGGACATACAATATCTTGTTGAACTGTAGAAAACTATAACTAATTGAAATAAATATTAACTCCAGTCTTTGTGTGTTGTACTCTTATTTTCCTTAACGCCACTCATGGTCGTCATTTATGTTCTGACAATATGTACATGTAAATTGTTCACCACTTAATCTTCGATATACATTGTGCACATTAGAACAAATCCCTTAGAAAAAAATTGCAGTCTCTTATATTGTAGTCTCTTGGTGACCCAATGACTTAATGAGTGCGTTTTAATTCGCACGTCTTTCATTCTACTGCTAAAAACACCTACGCCTAAACGAATTATGGAAATAAACTGAATCGTTTGTTAATCTCTAAATGAACTAGTCTGTGCTGAGTAGACGTTACCCCCTCCTCTCTCTCTTTCTCTCTCGCTCTCTCTCTCTCTCTCTGGTCCCATCCTTGACCCGATGGGGGGTTGGGATGGCCTAGTGGTCTAGAGTGCCGCGCTTCGACCTATAGCTGGCCGGTCACCTCTGGCTTGCGGCTGTGGTTTCGAGCCCTGGTGTGAGCGTATATGGCATGGAGATAGGGGCGCCTTCTCAACCTCGTGGGTTTCCTCCAGGAACTCCGGTTTCTTCCCACTGCTAAAGACCCCTACGCGCAAGCGAATTATTGAAATAAAAAATTAAAAAAACATATGTTAGTCCCGAAATGACCTAGTTTGTGTTGAGTGGACGTTAAACCCCATTTCTCTCTCTCTCTCTCTCCTTGACCCGATGATAAATATCACATTTGAAAACAAAATCTAGCCGTTAACGAGCAAATTGTTGATGCGGGCGCAACAAGTGACGAATAGGTGGACAGAGAGAAAACCTACAGTTTCATCGCTTAATAAAAAAAATGAACTTAAAGTTGATGAAGAAAGATGTAGGAAATGACCTAAATAACCTTTCATAAACCAACTCATTCTTACACCAACCCACACATTTTCTCAATATCCTACACATTATTTTTTTCATTTGGAAACTGTTTTTGATTGACGTCTTTTTTCCGTTAATAGATTTTTATTTCTAGAAATCATAATAAAAACAATGGACATGAAAAGACTATAGTGTTTCACTGGAAGGGCGTAATTGAGTCATATTGATTCTCGGGTCGTGTTTGGTTACTGCCCATTGATACGGATCTGATCTCTGATGTTCTTGGGTCAGTTAGAGTAGCAGGGTTCAACGTGATTGATTCCATATAAACAGGATTTTGAGCAAAGGGACGTTTTTGATGTATTTTATATATCTATGTTCCACACAACTCATCGAAACCCACAGTCTTCTGCTTAAGATATATTCTGTTTGTGATATTTTTTCTGATAATATCGTTCTTTCTATAAAACATTGGAACATTGGACCAACGAAACATGGATATTCTAATTCGATGCCTAGCACTGTCAGAAGTTATCAGACACGTTGGAGTCACTCGGCAAACCTCGGAAGATTTCGGGAATCTAAACTCGGCTGTACGATGAATTCCGCCATATTGGAACTACTTTAAAGGTCCCGGATGAAACATGGCTGCGCCCATTCCAAACACAAGTTGGCAACCTATTTGGCTAGCGACCTATTCGACCGATCCAGCTGTAAGATAATGACGAAATTACACTTCTATTCTGAGCTGAAGGAATGGATAAAAAATAATATATTCTACTTTCATTTGATAGACATAACGTTGGATTTTATTGGTTGATAAATAGAGACTGTTGTCTTTACTCTAAATAGGTTTCCAACGAACAGGTTGCAGCTCGATCGGTCGAATAGGTCGCTAGCAGAATAGGTTCCCAATTTGTGTAATAGCGTCAAGTTTTCCTGTTAAAGTAAACCGGTAGCCGCATCGCAAATGTATGGGCGTAGGTACATATCACTTACTGTCATACATCCGAGACTAGATGTAGTTTACGTAGTTTACGGAATCTGTCGAGATTAGCCGAGTGACGTTGGAGTGATCAAATACATCGCGCATCCATCTACTGTGACGCCACTAGAAATAACAAATGCTGCAACAGGAAATACAATTATTTATTTTATTGACCAATTCAACATACTTTCTTCTTACTGTATATTCTTGAGTAGATTGTAGTAATATTACAGGGCCGCTTGTCACAAACAGATATATTTTCATTTAAAATATCGAGAGTGAGTCATTGGTTGAGATAGAAAATTGTTACTGCCTTGTCTTTCTAGCAGCCATATTTATTTGAAGTAAAGATAAATAGCATCATATTTTTGTCAACATATATGTCATCTTACTTCCTACTTTCCTGCACCAACTCGGCAATTGAAGACGCATCTGCACAAACTCGGCAATTGAAGACGCATCTGCACCAACCCGACAATTGGAGACGTTGTGTACTATGATGGCAAATATATTTCGCACAACCTGCAAGTTCTTTGTTATACATGTTCGTGCAAATCAACGGAGATGTAGACTGACGCTCCCCTTTTGTTTTAGCAGCTAAAATAAGGAACGGTACCTCCTTTATATTTACGATGATGATATTTATATTTAAATGGTAGAAAAGGAAAAGACCTCTAGACCATGGTAAAGCACCGCATCACAATAAACATTAAGCATCGGTTAATAACAAAATGATTTAGATGTAGACTGTTGTCATATTTATAAAAAGAAACATGTTTTCATGACCATTGGGTCAAGAGTAGGCAGCAGCGCCACTGCCCGGGCAAAATTTCAATCATACTAAACTGTATGGCATATGTCCATCTTCATTATCCCACTTTATGATCATTTCTCCACCATCTTGAAACAGTCTCCTGGACATACCCAGTAGCAGTATACGCTCTTTCTGTGACTTACGTTGAAATAAACCATACATTTTTGAAAATCTTAAACGTTGATTCTTTCTGCTAAATATAAGGGATATCATAAATAAAACGCAGTAAAATATTATATTTTATATCGATTCTTTTATTGGTCGGCAAGTGAACGTAATCGACCAATGGAATCAGGCACCCATAATTATTATCTTCTGTGACGATTAATGAACTGATATATTGTATCGTTGCTTTTTGTGGGTATCGAGCGGACGAGGAACCCGACACCCGCGTTTCAAATCAATAAACCCTTTTACTTCCTTATTATTACACGATCACCTTCAAGGACACGTCTCATCAATACGCATATAAGTACGTTTTTCACACATTAACTGTCAATAACATCAATCATGGATCAGGCTAATCTTACATTTACAGTTAACGTGGCTCTGAGGGATTTAGACGAATTAGTGTAGAGCTAATTTTAGAAAGAACACGACGGGGTAAATCCATCCTTTGTGAATTGCAGGGATAATGGATGATATAAATAGTGAGTGATTTAATCTTTAAAGTTCATCATACTACTTCACTGACTCTTAGCACAATGTTAAAAGACACGTTCGCTTAAAATAGTTGTCTATCAAAATGCATCATTTATATAAAATAATATTCTGAGTACAAAAATGTAAAAACCTTAAAGCCATATTTATCTTAACTTGATTCGTCTCAATAGTTTTCTTCCATATATAAATTGATAGAAATGAATTGAAATGGTGTTCAGCTTCCCACCTTACTGCACCCGACTAGGATAATAAGGACGAGAATATAAATTTATCGACCGGAATCTTTTCAGTAGCTTGGCAAGATGGCGGTTGATAAATTTATGTTAGTTATAAAAAAAATATATTTGGTTTTTAAAGCGAGAGAGGGGAGAGGGTAACGTCCTTTCGACATATTGTGGGAGTCAGATATGGTCCAATTTTATTTCAATAATTCTTTTACGAAAGGAGTCTTTAGCGGAGGACTCGGAGAAAACCTTACTCCTTGTCACGTACAACCTGTGAATCCAAACCACACTAATGACCCAATGACAGACCTTAAGACGCGCTAACCATTCGGCTCCCAACCCCACCCCACCCCTGTGAGTTACAGCTGCTGAGGCTCCAACTTAAATCTCATCTATAATATTCGAAATTAAAAACACGAATTGATATAATGACGTCTCTTCCACAAAACCTCACGACATGTCTGAAAAGCGCTATCTCCATATGTGTTTCTTAATTTGTAATGGCACTGTGTGGTTGGAGGCAAAGGGGTGTTGAAAGTGAATCCTGTAGGGGATTTTACGTTAGTACGCGTTTTATATTTCGCATGATGTTGGGTGTCATTAATGTTGATCTAGAGTGTCAATTACCTCTTTTGTATAATCACATGAATTCTTCTCTGAAAAGTAGCTGAGAACTAGATGTGTCTTCTATTTTCTGCATTTTTTATTCCAGGAATGTATTGATTGTTTTTAGATTTCTAAACAAAAAAGGGGGGATTTGGCTTTTTTGGTGTTAAGATTTAAATTTGTCAGTATCATCCTTAATCCATGCCTTTCAGGTAACCCATCCATTAAAGATGTCTAATCAATACGAAAGCTCTAGAGTTCATAAAACCTTGATAAAAATAGTTTTCAAGAACATTGTTATTAACACCGGAGCATGTCGCAAAGATGAGCTTTGAACTTAATTCGCCATTAAACATCTAGGACATTTTTAGACAATTTGACCCCCCCCCACACACACACACACTCACACACAAACCTCACCACCCCACCCTAGCTCCGTTGTTTTTGCAACAAAGGCGATTGGCAGAAAAGTACTGTATTGCTTTTGGCGAATATTATGGTTAACTCAACGTGCGATTATAATTCTGCCTATTGCAAATCTTTTTCTAGGCCTGAAATGTTATCTAATTATTAATTAGACATTAATTAACTTATCCAGGCAACAATCAACTCATATTTACTAGAATTGGATCCGATTTGCTGCTTTACTTTAATAATGATGATCGTTGCCAGGCAATCGCTAAATTCTCGGATCAGAGTGAATCGCTAAATTCTCGTATCAGAGTGAATCAATTTGAATCAATTTTCAGCAAATTCCATTTACATTATCTAGTTTTTAACTATTATAGTGAAAAGTGGCAGCTTTTTATCTAATCTCCCATAATGTATCTTTAATGAATAAAACACTGACCCACCAACCTGGAAGTCGATGGTTCCCTCCTGGTGTTTGACGAATTCCTTAATGAGTTTGTTAACATTTATAAAAACCTTCAATAGCAATAAAATAATTATCCCTTCCTTACTCCAAAATGTGAAACGGTAAAATGGCATTTCACATTACAAACAAACAAAAGAATTTTTAAATATAAAAACATGAACATCTGGGGCCCCGCTTACAAAGGTAGGAGTCAAATTTATTGCAGTAAATATTCGCTTGACCGCTAACTATCACTGATAGGGATGAGTGAGAGGGAGAGTTATGGGGTTTAATGTCCATACGACAGGAACTAGGTCACGTCGGGACTAACACGTAGGGGTCTTTAGCAGTTGGCGAAACCGGAGGACCTGGGTAAAACCCACGAGATTGGGCAGACGACCCTACTCCTTGCCACGTTTAACCGGGAAATCGAAACCACGCCATTTGACCCCAATGACAGACTTTACGATACAGTGCGCACGTGCTACAATTTGGCCAAAGATATAACTTATTTTCAAAAATTACATTTACATCAGATACATCAATGAAAAACAAATTTCGAACAACAAATTTCCAAATACAAGTACAAATCTTGCAAAACATTTGACAAAAAATATTTCTTCAAATTCATGGCAATTGAACACTAGTGGTGACACGAAATTTGTCTGATTATGGATAGGGAATTAAAAATTGAGACCACTGAAGAAAGGCTGTTTGGTCTTCCATACACGTGACGCTCAATATAATGGTTTCTAACAGTTTATTCGGCTTTGTTACACTTTACTCTCCGTGTATTTTTTACCATCTAATCTAAATGCGTTGTTCACGAGTATTTGCTTTAAAACAACAAAAACAGGCAATATAAGGATTATTTTTGGTGTTTGTTGCATCAATTCATACTGCTTTGTTAGTAGTTGCACGCGACCTTAAAGATCAATTAGGGACTAAAATATGGCACAATAATTGTTTCACTTGCTGGTAGGTGACCATACTCCTTGACTCAATGATAGTCATTGTGATCTAAAGCGCATACAGAGGTAAATGAAAGCTTCCGCGCATGGCATAAGGCCGTAAATGGAAATATTGCAAACGGGGTTTCATTTCATTTCAATAATTCGCTTGCAAGTAGGGGCCTTTAACAGTTGGAGGAAACCGTAGGGTGGGAGCCAGAGTAAACCCACGGGGCTGAACAGGCGCCCCTACTCCTTGTCGCCTACAACCGGGGAATCGAAACCACGACAGTTGACCCCAATGTCACACCATATGATACAGCGCACATGTGCTAACCATTCGCCCATCCAAATCCTCCAGTTGTATTTCCAACGCTTTATCCATCGGGGTGTTTTTTTTTGTGTGTTTTTCACCCACAAAAGATGTAAACTTTGCTGTTAACAGTTTCACGATGATTTATATTAAAAGCTATTCCATATTAATTTTTTCTGTATAATCTTTATGAATAATTGTAAATATAACTTAATATGCTCCCAGATACATCACTCCATCTCCCACGACAATTCCATTAACAATCTAGCAGAAATAACTCCAATGCCCTGGGACAGAAATAAACTACATTGCTGCCAATTAAGAGTGGTTGATTATGAATAAGTATGTGGTGCAGATGTTCTAATCCCATCTTTATGACCAGGATGATGACAGCATAAACTAAACCGGGACGAGTGAAAAAGCGGTAATGATTTTACTGTAAGTGCTGACAAGACATAATAATGTAGCAGAAATGTTCGACTTCACTGAATTATCGTTTCAGTGCTACTTGCAGTGGATCATGTCCTCTTGAATTAATCCAGTGGCGCGTTTCATGAAGCAAAATAAAACTCAATCAATTGATAAATAAAATCGGGTTTAACGTCCAACTGTTCTGCTACGACTGGGTTAATGAAGACTAAAGACGACATACAGTGTGCTATGAGAGAAATTTTACCCGGACAGCGATACTAAGGCCTACTCTTATATCAAACTCCAGCAGTAGGACGTTAAACCCCATTTCATTTTGCGCTTTCATCTTAATTGGGAATAAGTCTTTAATATTCGGCCCGCCGTATCATTTAAAATAGGTACCAAATTCCTGTTCACATAACTACATCACGTGTATAATAATGATATATCTGTGTATCTTTGAATGAATAAAAGTTATCAATGGGTTTAAATGATCGAGAGCTGATTGCACGACTTATAGCAGCTTATATTGAAGATGAATCAGTGACAGAACACGTGTTAAGCTTCCTCCAGATTGTGCTCTATATTCCAATTGATTTATTTTATATGATTGATCTATCCTATTATCACACACATCTACCCACTAATGCAATGATATGTATCTTTATCCGGTTTATGTCATTGGCCGAGATAATATGGTATTACCAATACACGCTAATTATTACACCCTTATAATTCTTGTTGGTTTACGCGGGGGGGGGGGATAACTCTTCCATCACCAGCTCTGGTCCCTTTTTGCTGTTGTTTCCAATTCACAGTGCAGTATTGGTTTGTATTTTCATTAAAGTAGCCTCGTTTTGTTTGTCATGTTTATGAGGTGGTTGTAACGTCCACTCGTCACAAACTATGTCATTCTGGAACTAACATAAGGTATATTTTATTTCAATAATTTGCTTGCAAGTCGGATTCTTTAGCAGTAGTTGGATCCTGCTTTCAAACTTTTTAATGATTTTCCACCCGTGCACATAGAAAATATGTTATTTATTTTTAAAAATCTAAAACACGGTATGTTTACTTCTGTATCGTGGAACAAACTATGAAACATGTTTTCATGAAGAAAATCAATAAAAGTTCCTGCTTGAAATAATGACAGCTTGTTTATTTGTGAATTCTCTTTTTTACATTATAAATCTATTATATCCACTACTCGCTTCATTTCATTTAACTAACAAGAAAAATAACTAGAAACTATAAATTACAAAATCAACTGTTTAAATAACTGAGAACAAGTTAATAACAATAACAGTTATATCAATGTTAGAACTGTCCTCGCAATCCATATAGTATAATAACACCATATTGAAAAAATGGAATAACTGCGAACATGTTATATCAAAACAAAATCTATCGTTACAATCCATAATGCATAACCACAACATGTTGTACTGTGATAAAAAATAGAATTGTATTGTTTTAATATTTTTAATGACACGTTCCCTGATCTGTCCATCCATTAAATAATAATCTTATCCCAACGCAATATTCCGGAATTTAATGGCTACTCTTTCGTTTTTATTAAAGCCCTTAAGACACCCAAAGATAGACGTAGAGGATATCCCTATTACATTATGTCGTATGTGATATGAGGACCGCGTTTTTATGTACCCAAGCCTTCAGATATTCTGAGTTAAATAGTAAATAACAGTCACAACAGGAACTTATCAACATACATCCTTTGTAACAAGTATACAGCGTATGGACCAAAGCTTCAGAAAGCTCCCACAAATGTGTACAAAACCATATCAGTAATTAAAAGAATTATAAAAATATGTTAGAGATAATATTACAACTCAATGATTTAATAGAGAGGGAAATCGGGTTTAACGTTCATGCGACACAAACTAGGTCATTTCGGGACTAACATATGGTTCAATTTCATTTCAATAATTCGCGTGTGCGTAGTGGTCTTTGACCGTGGGGGGGGGGGCGGGGTACCCAGAAGGAAAACAAACACGAAGTTATTACGTTCATCCAGGGAATCAAAACCACGCTAGTTGACTCAGACCTCATGATACCGCGCGCATGTACGAACCAGTCGGCCATCCAATCCCGATTATGTGATAGAATTATGAGTAATTATAAACTTTCAACAGCTAAAAATTTTGATCTGTGTTGAAACATTGGCGCCTAATAAAGACAGTCATTGTGTTCATACTATTCTGGGCCAACGAAAGATAAAATCAAAATTTTAGTAGATACTTCAATTTTGATTGGCTAAGAACTAAAATCAATCTAATATTGTCCAATCAAATAACTAAAATTCAGATCTTATCTTAGTTAAAATTTTGTGAAATAGGCCCCAGAAGTCAATTACTATAATTACCTCTAACGGATGATGATACATTCCATGGACATCCTGGATTAATAAATAGGTCAAGCGAGCCGCTTTAATTTGATCGTTTGAGAAGATTATATAACAAAGAGAACTGTTTAGATTTTGACAGCGATCTAATAATATTTTCAAGCACGTCATTTAATTGTTGAAAATTTATGACTATTTATGCCGGGATCCCCATATTAGATTTCTACAGACTTTTTGTTTATCTCCTTTGGGGGTGTACATCGGTGGAGATGAATTTTAAATTATTTGTGTACGCTACCACTGATTACCAGGCCTATTCTTTACATACTTTTCATATATTCCCCAAGAAATTCCAATCCTAAATCACTGTCTGTGATTAAAGAGATTGCATGTTTGAAAACAATGAAGATCATATATGTCAGATCGTCCCTTTTTTTCTAGCAGGTTGCGTGATCAAATATATCAAATAGCTACATCTAACTAGGATCTCGTAGATGTACAGTGACCCACGAGAATTGATTGGAATGTCAACAGAATTTTATTCCAGGAAGTTCTCCTCGGTTAGACTCCTGTCATGGTTTGAGAAAACCATGCGTTGTTTTTTGTCGGATCATGTTTCCATCGGTTAGGCATGTTATCGTTTACATTCCCGATGTAGTTAAGTTCCTGTAGTCTTTATATTCTGTTCCGATGTAAATAAACTCTATATGTACAAAACTGATCTCTGTTATGACTAAGATAGTGTTACAAACCTGATGAAAGGCTTGCTTAATTAATATCAATCCATATTTTTATATATAAAAAAATATCAAAACTTGTCTCCAAATCAGTGCGAAATAATGTAATATCCGTTAGATAACATAATTACGGGCGTCTTAAGAGTACTCAACCGTGAAATGTAAAAGTATGGCGGTAGTACGACAGTTTGACATCCGGTGTTAAGTAAGAATTAAAAAAAATGAATTGAGATGAAATGGGGTGTAACGTCCTACACCGATTAAGGATTCTTTTACGTGCATGTTAGAAAATTCGATATGCCAGTATCAAAAATTATATACACCATCGCCCCCAGATCTTGAGCCTCTCGGTTTCAGCCTGCCAAGTCTATTGGTATCTGGCAGTGCCAGTATCCTTATGAGTTGACCATCGCGACCTCCCCTGTGGGTATCTGGCACTGTCGGTACCCTCACCGGTTGACCACCAAGACCTCCTCTATGATATGTGAAACATATAGAGAGAGATGGGTTTAATGTATACTCAGCACTCATTAGCTCATTTAGTTAAAACAAACGATTCCGTTTAGTTCCATAATTCGTTTAGGCGTAGACGTGTCTTTAACAGTAGGGGGCAACGGGAGGACCCGGAACAAGTCCACGAGGATGAACAGACACAGGAAATCGAAACCCGGCCACCTGACCCAAATGAAAGACTACGCTTTAAAACGCACTCATTAAGTCATAAGGTCATCAAGTCACTATAAGAGACTAGAATTCCTAAGGGACTTGTTCAAATGTGCAGATTGTATAGCGAGGATTAAGCGGTGAACAATTTACATATTGGCCGAACCATATAAATGACGACCGTGAGCCTTGTCACTTGTCACGTACATCCGGGGAATCTGACCCAACGCGCACACGTTAACCATCCCCCCACTAACAATTATTTTCTTCGCCTATCTTTTGACGGATCTGACAAATTTAGATTAAAGAACTGTATATAAACCACTGAACTGTAGCTGACGTCATACCCATGGATATCTTGCACTCTTCTGTAATTCCAGTCTAGACAATCTCTAAGTAGTGACATGTGTCTTCGTTTAAGGAGTTGAAATAGGTGACAATACTTTTTGTTATTATTGTATTGTATCTCTGTATCTTTCTTGCCTAATCGATGGAAACATGGTCCGACAAAAAACAGCACATGGTTTTCTCAAGCGATGACAGGAGTCAAACCGAGAGCTTCCTGGAATAAAATTCTGCTGACAATAAAATCAATTTATTTTGTTCACTGTAAATCTACCAGATCCTAGTCAGATGTAGTTATTTCATATATTTGATCATGCAACCTGCCACCTTCCATTCATGTCACTGTTGTAAAAAAAGACGAGAGAGAGAGAGGGAGAGAGAGTGGGGGGGTAACGTCTATTCCACACAAACTAGGAACCAATACAGGTCTCAAATTTATTTCAATAATTCGCTTGCGCGTGGGAGTCTTTAGCTGTGGGAGGAAATCAGAGAGCCCGGAGAATACCCAAGAGGTTGGACAGGCGGCCCTACTCCCTGTCACGCACAACCACGGAGTATCGGACCACGCTAGTTGACCCAATGGCAGACTATATGCCACAGCGGGGATCGATAGTCAGGGAAGTATATGCCATGGTAATGATTTCAAAACAATAATCACACTATTATTTACTCAGTTCTATATACAGCTTCCTATAGATTTTTTTTATGAAGGGGTTAATTGTGTAGAACGACTGTGGCATTAAATAGAGTTTAACGTCCACTCGACAAAACGAGGTCACTTCGGGACTAACAAAGTGTTCAATTATTATTTCAATAATCCGCTTGCGTAGGTGTCTTACGCTGTGGGAACCCGGAGAGAAACGTCGCTTAATTTTAAACCCAGTAACTGTGTTTCCATAAAATTTACCTTGTGTTAGCTAATATGTTCAATTACTAAATGTCAAACAAAGGAGGAACAACAAGAAAATTAAAATATATCTAAAAATGTATAATATTCAATGTTGATTGTTTCCCAAGATAATATCTT
This sequence comes from Patella caerulea, assembly GCA_036850965.1. Lineage (NCBI taxonomy): Eukaryota > Metazoa > Mollusca > Gastropoda > Patellidae > Patella > Patella caerulea. Next base: position 32,206,267 of record JAZGQO010000008.1, read on the forward strand.
GTACATTAGTGAATTGATCCCATGTTGATCAGTAAATTGTCTGAAATATGATTTTAACGACAAAAAATAGACCAATTACTTTTTTCATGGTGTTCAATCGAGGTTTGAGAAGTGATCACATTTATGTATTTTTTTATATAATCTGTACTCCATCTTGTCAAACACTCACGAACAGATTATAATTGAAAATATTCACACGAACAGTTTTTCACTTGTATATAATCTACAGGTCCAGTTTAGTGTGAGAACTTCGCTTGTCAGCATAAAGCAGGTGGATTCTTTTTCATAGCGGTGTGTTTTCCTGTGCGCATTAATCCAAACATAAATCAGTTAGACCTTCACTCGGCAAACGTCGGCAGATTCCGTAACCTACGGAACCTACATCTAACCTCGGCTGTATGACGAATTCCGCCATATTTGAACTACTTTAAAGGTCCCGGATGAAACATGGCTGCGCCCATACCCAACACAAATTGGCGACCTATTTGGCTAGCGACCTACTCGACCGACCCAGCTGTAAGATAATGACGAAATTACACTTCTATATTCTACTTTCATTTGATAGACATAACGCTGGATTTTATTGGTTGATAAATAGATGAGTTAATTCGACCGTTGTCTTTATTCTAAATAGGTTTCCAACGAACAGGTTGCAGCTCGATCGGTCGAATAGGTTGCTAGCCGAATAGGTTCCCAATTTGTGTAATAGCGCCAAGTTTTCCTGTTAAAGTAAACCGGTAGCCGTATCGCAAATGTATGGGCGTAGGTACATATCACTTACTGTCATACATCCGAGACTAAATGTAGTTTACGGAATCTGTCGAGATTTTCCGAGTGCTAGACCTTTTGTTTCCACTTGACGTTATTATGAATACCAACACCGTGTTACGTGTTTAAAAGTGACATTTTTATATAAAAGCGATTGTTTTATGTTTTAACTACTATGTATTATTACTCCTATCATATGTAAATAATGTTAATTATAACAACCTGTCTATAATATCACATAAAATGTATTGGACGGCCATTTTGTAATTAACAGGGTCTAGACTCCATTCAAATAAAACTAGACAAGCCAAACGTCAGATCGTCGTTGATGGCTTCTGCATATAAATAATAAAACAATCGAATTTAGAATTTGTATAAACAGTCGATATATGCTAATTATATCCTACCAGCTATGCGAAGGTGGTTTTTGAAGGTCACTGTCCGTTTGTTTGTTTGTTCAGGAGAAAGGTGAATTTATTATACATATAGCCAAATAGGGCAGTATATAATAATAGTAGGATACCCGGCTTCGGGGCCCCCATTTGTCAGGGACCCCAAAATAACAGACGTCTTTGTGTATGTATGTATACATGTATCTATGTTCGCTCTGGGCCTAGATTCGCCCTGGGCAATTCGTCGTATATATTAACGTTCTCTCACCAGGCTTCGCCTAAACTATTCAAGGGAGCACGCTGGTTCGTGATGGACCAACGAACCCACATACCCACAGAGATCTTTGATTTTATTTATATGGATGGATAAAATTATCCCATGCCACAAATGGACGCCCAAACCAACTCTATCGACGATCAGTGGGTATTGAATGACACTTTTAGCTATTACGGCAGACAAAACTCAGTTTAAAGATCGACTTCAAACACAATCCTTTATTAAAGTTTTTTTACAAGTAAATCAGAAAATCTCCTAATATTTAATCTAAAGATGTAAAGAATATACTGAACGGTAGCCAAAGCCGAAACCACGGGATAGAAAAAAATCCTTGAAGGTCAACAGCGGAATCTAGATCAAAGAAACAGGTTTTTACATCTTAATTCTAACTTCTGTCGGGTTATCTGTACTTACTTTGAAATCATTTTTTTTACAAATCAATCTAAATAGAACCCAACTGTAACATGTAAGGCGGAAGTACAGAAGCTTGACATCCGGAGTTGAGTAAGAATCTAGAATCATATGACGCAGTGTCCTATATTTAACAGAAACATGCCAGTAAAATTATATGGTATGTGATATTGAAAGGTGAGACATAAACAGCTACTTGATTGTTAGAAGTACATGTATATAATTATCTCCAACTAACGACAGATTTGACATTTATTTTACTTGAACACTTAGTTTTTCCCCCAATCCAACTGATAAATCAATAGCGATACATCAGGGAACTGTGTAGACTCATCCAATAATATGCTTGTAATTTTTGTTTTGTGTTTACAGCTAGTCATATGAGAAAGAGAGAGAGAGAGAGAGAGAGAGAGAGGGGAAGGGAGGGGGGGGAGTAAGGTCCACTAGATGAGAAGAAGAGAGCGGGGGGGGGGGTACGTCCACTCGACACAAATTGACGGAGGGAGGAGGTCATTTCACAAATAACATGGGACAATTTTAGTTCAAAAATTAGCTTGCGCATAGGGATCTTTACGAGTGATGGGCGATTAGGAAGGAGAAGAAATATTCCATTTTGGGCAAGCGAGTCTACGCCTTCTCACATATAAGTGTGAGATATAAACCATGCCACTTTACGCAAAGGCAGACCATATGATGTAAACACATGCGTTGGACAACTGAAACACCCCCTCCCCCACCCCTTATCAGATTGGTGTCATACTATTGCAAAGTGTATGCTACCACCAATTGATATGCCTAAATTTCCTAATCATATACAAATAAAGTGATCTTGTAAGCGAGGTGGCCCACAGTACCTTAGGGTTTAGATGTTTGATAGCCACGTTTTTTCGACAAATTGAACAGTGTTTGAGGGCGCCTTAGACATCAATGTTCATCATATATCAGATAATTTTACCCAGATTGTTGGTGTGATTCTAACTTCAAGGGATCCGCAATTATCATTTGTTTATACAATGTGGTCTATGACGTGTACGATGTTCTCCGAGTGACCCGAGTAAATGGATTCAGATCACTTAATGACTATCACGAATAATGGCATAAGGATGAGATTTGGCGAATTTATGGATCAATTCAGATAAAAACACATACATGATATATGCATGAATTTGGACACTGCCAAGCAAAATAATTCAACAATTTCACAAAGCATTCTCGGACTTAAGACTGTACTCAAAATCATCTTAAAGAGACATTATGGGATATTAGATAAAGAGCTGGCAGTTCTCAATATAATTGTTAAAACTAGATAATGTGCTGAAAAATGAATCCACTTTGAACCGAGATTGTAAAGATTGAATTTGGATCTAGCCTCGATCATCATGCCGGTACGATAAAAAACATAGTCTAGATTATACATTTCATGATCTAATCATGAATGGAAGTTGAACACCAAATGGGATCCGAATCCAGTAAATATCGCAGGCTAGCGAAGCCATCGAGGGTTGATTACGGTCTGGGTAAGTTACTTAATGTCGAATTGATAATTTATACAGTATTTCGGGCCTAGAGAAACACCTGCTACTTATGTCTGAGAATGCTTTGTGAACTCGGGGTCAGGTCTGGATATGCATCAGTTAGTGCAGCTAGTTAGGTTGAGATTATTATTGAAGTGTTCATATTTTATTTCGTTTTTTGTGTTGGTGGGTGGAGCATATGGACGAATTATTAGCGCGTGTGCGCTGTATTATAAGGTCTGTCATTGAGTCAACTGGCGTGGAATTTAACCCTCCTCTCTCCCTTCTTCTGTGTGTGTCTATCTCATTTTTGTGCCGAATTTGTTTAACAGAATAAAAATGAACGGGATTGTTTATAGTGTCGATCATTGTAAAATAAATATATTTTCAAACCAAATATTTTGGACGTTTCGATCAATCAATTTTAAGAGTATGACATATTAAAAATAGAATAATAATATTGATTGAGTTAAAAAAAAAACGAGCTAAAATGTTCTTGCATCTATTGGGTATAAGGGATCTTTTGTTTATGGAATTCAACTGCCGCAATAAATACAATCTTCAAACTGACGTGGATGTTGGTTTTTGTATTTTTAATTGCCAGCTTATGTCAAAGAATTAATATTTGTCTTATTTCGTTGTCTTGGAAATCCTAATTATTACATTTCGAAATGAGTGTACTAACATTATATGATATAAGAGAGAAATATGGAAGCGTATGTGGGTCAATAGCGCGATGGATACAGCGATTTTAATAAGGTAATATTTATATGGAAGCGTATAGGGGTCAATAGAGCGATAGATATTGCAATATATTAAAGTGGTAATATGTCAACGTACTGTGATTATTCGGATGATTTTACCTCTGAAACGTCAATTTTGGCTGAGTCAACACGCTATGTTGAATGTCCCCATTTCGTTTTAAAAGTGACTTAAATATTCCTTTCAGTGTTAAAATCATACAAAAGATCACAATATATTGACAAATTACTATATTAATATCGCGGTATGTATCGTGCTATTGACGCCTATACGCTTCCATAGAAAACGACCCGTGTACGCCAAATTGAATGAAAAAAATAAGGTCTCTAACGACGTTTTTATGACCAATTTCACAAAGACGTCAAAGCGTCTTGTCACTAGGAAATGTTACAGAATTAGAAGTCAGACTGGTATGTAATAAGTCGATCGATTAGAATATATTATATTAACTCTTGGTCCATCACATTAATCCCATATTGATAAAATAAGATGGCCGACCTGAAAATAGGTTTTAAAGAACAATAGAGTGATAATGATGGCATGAACTTTTTATATGTCACTCTCTTAAAAACAATTTTATTATAGCCACCATTACATGTACTATCAATTAGTAACATTTCTTTTTAGTATTTTGGAGCCGTGGTGGCTCAGTGGGTAAAACGTTGTCTTGTTTGGATATGACGAAAAGAGTATATCCCTAGTACCCATTGGCGTACAAGTAAAAGAACCCTTGAAAGTTGGAATTCGAAATAATTGCAGATTTGCAGGTCGTAGTGCTACTAGCCGACCTCATATCATTTTATTCCATTCTGGGGTCGGGTGTTCCATCTCTGCATTGGCCGAGAAAGTTCACCTCGATTTTCCGGCGTGGTTTCTCCTTGTCAGTGATGCAGAACGAAGGGTCTGACAAGCACAGCTGTCTAGTCGTTCTAATGGCACGAAAAACCGAGGTACTGTGTACACATTGGCGTGCACGTACAAGATCCCTTGGCAGATCGAAATCGATATAAGAGTAGTCCGTAGCGCCGCTGCTCGGGCACATTTTCCCACATAGCACACTGTATGGCGTATGCCTGTCTTCCATTAGCCCAGGTTAGGTGCAGAAGAGTAGGACGTTAAACCCCATTTCATTTCATTTTATTTCATTCTTTATCACATTCTAACATAGCAGCGTTTGGATTTAAAACATGTAAGTACATGAGACTAACAAAACCAATTGGAAATACCTGTAGTATTAAAACGCCGAAGACGAACAGTAACCGAATTTAAGATTTTAGTCAATTTAACTTTGTAACATAACAGCCTTTCTATTAAAACGTCTAAGTACAAGAGACTAATTAATAAACCCCATCGGAAAAATATTTAAAACAAGCCGAAGAAGGAATTTGAAGTTTTGTTGTCAAATTAAAATTTGCCAACTGAAGGAATTTGAAATTTTAGTCAAACTAACACTTGTTATAAAAAGGAATTTGACGTTTGACGTTTCCGTCAAATTAACAACATCTCACGGAATTTGACGTTTCCGTCAAATTAACACCTGTTATTTAATAAATCCGCTATAAATCGTTTGGGATGACTCCTTTATTACATATTTAAGGAAAGAACATTGTTCAATTTTTCGAAAACACAAAACTTTCAAGAACCAAAACGATACCCCCTCCATTCAATCCAGGCATTTATGAACATAACGCTAACGCTACAATATACGTCCACATTCCTGCTTTGATTGATATGGTACTTTGTCAAGAAGGCTAGGCGTTTGGTTTGTTTAGCGTTGAGGGTCGTGCACCAACATTAATAGTTGCCGTCCTTAGAGTATAAGGTATAACTATACCAAGATAATCCATTCAGAATTGTGCCTTCCTAACACTAAAGGCAAAAGGTGGGCGTGGCTCCGCCCCTGGGGGTCGGGACATTCATCAAAATCAATAGTGGACGCCCTCAGGCTATAAGGAATACATAAACCAAGTACCAAGCTGATTCATTCAGAATTGCGGCCTGTAAACGACAAACACAATAATTGGTCGTGTCTTGCCTGTGTGAGTCGGGACATGCAGTTGACGTCCTTAGGCTATATGGAATACATATCCCAAGTTTAAAGACGATCCATTAAGAATCGTGGCCTGTAGACAACACACATAGACACGAAGTAAAAATGGGCATGGCTCTGCCCCTGGGGGTTAGGAAATCACAAAAAACAATAGGGGTCATCTTTAGGGTATAAGGAATAGGTTTGTAAAGTTTTAAAAGGATCTGTTAAGAATTGCATCCTGTAGGCGAACACAAGACACAAAAGCATTGGGCGTGGCTCTGTCCCAGGGGGTCCGTCATGCACCAAAAATAATAGTGCTCAGCCTTAGGGTATAAGGAATAAGTATAAAAAAAGTTTTCAAGACGATCGATTAAGAATTGTGGGCTGTAGGTGACACACAGACAGACAAAAAAAAAATGGGCGTGGCACTGTCCCTTGGGGTTGGGCATGCACCAAAAACAATAGGGATCTTCCTTAAGGTAAAAAGAATAAGTATTCAAAGTTTCAAGATGATACATTAAGAAATGCAGCCTGTAGACGACAGAAATGGGTGTTGCTGTCCCATGGGGGTCGGGCATGCCCCCAAAACAAAAGGGGTCATCCTTAGGGTATAAGGAATAAGTATTTTAAGTTTCAAGATGACCGATTAAGAATTATGGCCTGTAGGCGACACACAAAAAGAAAATGGGCGTGACTCTGCCCCTTGGGGTTGGGCATGCACCCCAAATGATAGAAATGTTCCTTAGGGTACAAAGAATAATCATTCAAGGTTTCAAGATGATACGTTAAGAAATGTGGCTTGTAGACGACAAACAAATAAATACAAGGAATGGGCGTGGCTCCGCAATTGGGGGTCGGACATGCACCAAAAAACAATACGGATCATCCTTAGGGTAAGTATACAAAGTTTTAAGAAAATACAGTTAGAATTGCGGCTTCTAGGCGACACAGAGACACACAAAAAGAAAATGGGCGTGGCTCTGCCCCTGGGGGTTGGGCATGCACCCCAAACGATAGGGATCATCCTTAGAGTATAAAGAGTAAGTATACAAAGTTTTAAAGAAAATCCAATAAGAATTGTGGCCTGTAGGCGACACAAAGACACACGATAAGAAAATGGGTGTGGCTCTGCCCCAGGGGGTTGGGCATGCACCCCAAATGATAGGGGTGTTCCTTAGGGTACAAAGAATGTGTATGCTAAGTTTCAAAATTATAAGTTAAGAAATGTGGCCTGTAGACGACAAAAAATACATACTAGAAATGGGCGTGGCTCTGTCCCTGGGGGTCGGGCATGCACCAAAAACAATAGAGATCTTCCTTAGGGTATAAGGAATACGTATACCAAGTTTGAAGAAAATCCAGTAAGAATTGCGCCCTGTAGGCGACACAAAGACACACGAAAAGAAAATGGGCGTGGCTCTGCCCCTGGGGGTGGGGCATACACCCCAAACGATAGGGATGTTCCTTAGGGTACAAAGAATGTGCATGCAAAGTTTCAAGATTATAAGTTAAGAAATGTGGCCTGTGGACGACAAACAAACAAATACTAGAAATGGGCGTGGCTAGGCCCCTGGGGGTCGGGCATGCCCCAAAAACAATAGGGATCTTCCTTGGGGTATAAGGAATAAGTATACCAAGTTTGAAGAAAATCCATGAAGAATTGCGCCCTGTAGGCGAACCACAGACACACACACACACACACACACACATACATACACACACACACACACACAGACAGGGGCGATGGCATAATACGTTCACATTATGAATGTGGACGTATAAAAATGACCGGAAAATTCGGATATTTGATCAAATGACGCAGATCCTGGGGCATTTGCTTAAATGCCTAGTGTTAAACCAATCTGATTAAAATTATTCGATATATGACATGCTCTATTTTCAGTTTTTCGATTAAGGCATATAAAAACACAAAACTTTCAAGCAAAATGCCACTTCAATCTGTGTCGTTAATGTGGTGTTTGAGTTTCCAAACTATCTGGGAGACGATCAGCGAACATTGTCCGGTCGAAGATCAGCGAACATTTTCTATTTATATCTATATTGATTATCAATAGATATAAAAATAATCTGGAGGAATCTAGCAAAAGGCAAGTAAAATAAATGTCAAATCTGTCGTTAGTTCGAGATAATTATATACATGTACTTCTAACATTAAAATAGTTGTTTGTGTCTCACCTTTCAATAGCACATAGCATATAATTTTACTGGCATGTTTCTGTTAAATTTAGGACACTGCGTCATATGATTCTAGATTCTTACTCAACTCCGGATGTCAAGCTTCCGTACTTCCCCCTTACATTTTACATTACACAGTTGGGTTCTCTTAAGATACCCACGTGTTCTAACGGAAATAACATTATTCTTGATTGATTTCAAAACAAGTTGAATTTCAAATTAAGTGCGGATAACCCAACAAGTTGAAATAAAGATATAAAAATATATTTGATCAATTTTCTGCTTTTGACTCTAACCTAACGGGTTATTTATACTGGATATCACCGGATTCTTTTTATTTCTGAAATGAAATAAATATAAACATGTTTTCGCTTAGAGCGAATGTAACATTGGATTGTGAATGATCTGGATTTTTCATTAATACTCGGTGCCCACAGCCGTGCGGCTGCTACGACTGACCTTTATATATAATAAGACCAGATAGGATCATCACGATTATTCCACGATTAAAACCACGGTTTCATTCGTAGCACGAGTCGTGATATTGGGAACATAGCATAATCCATTGAACATATTTTGAACATTAGGAATGAAATTCTTTCAAGATTCTTTAAGAAGGATAACCCCGAATGTCTCTCTTTATTCAGACTGCAAGTCATTCCGGGCATATAATACTCCCCAAAGATCAAAGAGATTTACAGATATAGGTTTATAAAGGCAGTAATTATATTCCAATACCTGATACGTGCAGATACATTGGAATACGTTTCGATAGTATCAACACGATTGCTGCGACTGACCTCAGTATATGATAATACCTAAAAGGATCACCACGATTATTCCACGATTAAAACCACGATTTCAGTTGTAGCACGAATCGTGATAGTTGAAACCCAGCAAAGTGGGAACCCACGATTTCAATCGTAATGCGAATGGTGAAAGTGGGAACCCATGTGACACTATGGGGTGTCTGATGTGACTGTCGTCAAGGCCTTTCTTGGGCTCCACGTTGTGATAAATAAGACTTCAAACACGTTTCTGTACTCTGGATATATCGTTATAGGTTACAATAATATATTCTACAACATCGACACAACAACTGTTCTTTAGGTATTTAAACGTTAACCACGATTCTGTCCTACTGTGTGACGTAAGCTTCGAGTCATGCGAGATTGCGTGCGCATCACCTAATCGCCATTAGTACGCTTCACCTTCACCGTGAAAGCACGGTGAAACAAGCTGTCTGCAAGTTTTTAGAATTTAACTTCAATAAGTTATTTCTATTAACCAAAATTGGTCGAAAAACTTGTCTTTGCAATACTATTCTTATTAAGCTACAATTAGCTCTTAACCTCATTTCTTTAGCCCGGAAAAAATAATTTTGTTCGGTCTACTCGGTCAGAACACGTTTTTTCATGAAAAGAAAATGGCGGAACAACAGAAGAAATCTTCAAGTTCCAAATCTGATTTTGCTAGTATTCTATTCGATAAAGATAAAGAACCTAAGAGAAAAAAAAATACTAAATCTGAAATACTAACCGGTAAAACTACCGAAATGGACTTTGCCCCAACTAGGAGTGAAAATTCACCCAGGTCAAAATCTACTCCATCGTCAGCGACGAAAGATAAGTCTGTAGCCAGTATAAACAAAACGAAAGTAGCAGAAAGCGACTTTACGACAACTGAGAGAGATAGTTCCTCCACAGTTACTCAGGCTAATTTGGATGGCTTAAAGCAGGATATGCTTAAAATCCATAATGATTCTCGTGCAGAATTTTTCAAAATCTTGGAAAATTCTTTGAAGAATTTGCGACAACCTGAAGTCGTCATCAATTCTAACAGGAAACGGGATTCAAGGCGAGAAATGGAAGTTTCCGATTCTGATGAAGACATTCCCTTAACTCAACGAACGTTCAAAAAACGTAAACTTGATACTCCTGATAAGGATGTAAGCGAACAAATTGACGACTTACTAGCCGATGATCGAAATAAAGAAACATTAATTGGTGACAATTCGCCTAAAACTGCCACTACTGGTGATAATGACGTACGTTCAAAAAACGTAAACTTGATACTCCTGATAAGGATGTAAGCGAACAAATTGACGACTTACTAGCCGATGATCGAAATAAAGAAACATTAATTGGTGACAATTCGCCTAAAACTGCCACTACTGGTGATAATGACGTGAATGTTGTTGATTTCGGCATCGGAGAGGTCCTGGATTCACTCGAACAAGAGTATTCTATAGTCGATAAAGTGGGAAATAACATTAACCCAAAGGTTGCCTCCATTGTGAAACAAATTTTTTCAAGCAAATTACCAGATGAAAAATTACTGGAATTACTTAACAAAACCACAAGGCCTGGAAATGTTGACATTTACCTACAGTCGGTGAATGCTGAAATTTGGGGTAGCAGTATTAAAGGTTACACCCGTTCTAAAGATATTAAATATCAAAAACTTGGAGAACTAATTCTAAAAAGTTCCTATACTATGATGTCACTTGTGGATAAATTATTGGAAACTAAAAAGGAGTTACCAGTCAATAAGGATTTGTTAACTGTGGAACTTAAGTTGGCAATGGATTGTATGTCCTTATTAGGACACACTGTACAAACTCTGAACCAGAGCCGTAGAGACTCAATAAAATTTGATATTAATCCAACTTACAAACCAATTTGTAATCAGTCACAGAACTTGGATACCGGAACAAGTAAATTTCTGTTTGGGGATGATATCTGTAAAAAAAACTTAAGGAGTTAAAAGAGGCTGCACAAGTTGGCTCAAATGTGACATCATCAAAGAATTACTCGCAGGGTTATGGTGTGAAAGGCAATTCAAGATATTCCAATAATAATTATAAAGGGAAATCTTTTTTGTATCAAGGCAATTATCGTTACAAGAAGCCTCCGGCCCACCAGTACCAATACAACAAAAAGATGTATCAAAATCAAAAGACCAGTTGGAAGAAGACTTCTCAGTCAGACAAGAAATAGATTATGATCTGGTGAGTTTTCTTAATAATTCTCTATCTTGGGAGAGTTACAAGGATAAATTACTCAAATATTTACATGCTCGTGTTAAAACGTTTAGAGCAGGAGAATTGAAAGAGCATTTACCTTTTTGGAAAACTTTGACATCAGATAGTCAGGTCTTAAAAACTGTTTGTGGTATTGAAATCGAACTTCATGATTTACCTAATCAGATTAATTTACCAATGCCGTACAAATTTAACGAGTCCAAATGCTCTCAAGTGTCATTTGAAATTAGAAACCTTTTAGACAAAGGGATTATTGAAAAAGTTGAATATGCTGATGGACAATTTGTTTCTAATATATTTACTAGAGATAAAAAAGATGGTAACTTAAGAATCATTTTAGACCTTAAAGAATTCAATGATCAAGTTGTCTACAAACATTTCAAAATGGATTCTTTCCATCATGCTCTTAATTTAATTACTCCTAATTGCTTCATGGCATCTATTGACTGGTCGAATGCTTATCATGCGGTGCCAATTAAGAATGCTCATAGAAAGTTTTTAAGATTCCAGTGGTGTGATGCTCTCTATCAATTCACTTGTTTGCCCAATGGGTTAGGCTCAGGTCCTAGAATTTTTACGAAAATTACAAATGTCCTCTTCTCAGAGCTGAGAAAGCTTGGGCACATGAATACATCATTTATTGATGATTGTTTATTAGTAGGAGATGATTTTGAGGATTGTCAAAACAACATAAAAGATACTATAGCATTCTCTCTTAAAGCTGGATTCATTGTGCACCCAGACAAATCTGTTATTGAGCCTACTCAAGAAATAGTTTATTTAGGTTTTATTGTGAATTCAGTTGCTATGACTGTTCGACTAACTCCTGAAAGGCTTAATAAACTTAAAGTAGCTTGCACTCAATTATACCATTCTAACAAGTCTATAACTATAAGACAGTTTGCTAAAGTTATTGGGCAAATGGTAGCAGCATTCCCTGGAGTACAGTATGGGGAGCTATTTTATAGACGCTGTGATAATTTTAAATCATTGTCTTTGAGTAAGGCTTATGGTAATTTTGAGAAGAAAATCTTCTTAAATGACGAATGTAAATCCGATTTACTTTGGTGGATCAGTAATTTATCAAATTCTAAGAAATCTATAGTTTTAGATAGTCCCTCCATTACTTTAAAATCTGATGCTTCTAAAAAAGGATGGGGAGGGGTATCTGGTGATGACCAGTTGACAGGGGGTAACTGGTCCGCAGAGGAGTCTATTAAACACATTAATTTATTAGAATTAGTTGCTGCAAAATTTACCCTGTTTGCTTTTTGTAAACATGTAAGAAACTTGCATGTTCATTTACTTATAGACAATACGACTGCTGTATCATATATAAACTCACAAGGGGGTAAAATATCTGATTATAATGATGTAACTAGAAAAAATTTTTTATGGTGCATTGAGAGAAATATTTCTTTGTCTTCAAGCCATATCGCAGGTGTTTTAAACATAGAAGCAGATAAGGAAAGTCGTTCTTCACATGATAATGGTGAATGGGAATTAAGTGATGAAATATTTAGTGATTTATGCAATAAATGGGGTGTTCCGAATGTCGATTTATTTGCTTCAAGATTAAATGCTAAAGTAGAGGTTTATTTTGCCTATAAGCCTGACCCTAATGCTTTAGCCATAAATGCTTTTAGTAGATATTGGGATCAACCTTTTTATGCTTTCCCTCCTTTTTGTTTAATTGGAAAGGTCTTATCTAAAATTCGTCAAGATAAGGCCACAGGTATTTTGATAGTCCCTTGGTGGACAACTCAATATTGGTTTACCAAATTGATAAGAATGCTAATTGATTTTCCTTTTGTTTTGCCTAGTATAGATACGATTTTAACTCATCCATCGAGAAGAGTTCAAGAATTGCCGAAAAAGATGAGATTGTTAGCAGTGCTGGTATCCGGCCAAGTTGTTCGACAGGAGGTTTTTCTGAACGAGCTAAAGAAATCTTGTTGTCTTCCTGGACAGAGTCAACCAAGTCCCAATACGCGACGTATATTAAACGATGGTTTAGGTATTCAGATGAAGAACATTTGGATCCCTTTTGTCCTCCTGTAGAGGCTGTTATTAATTTTTTAACTTCGTTATTTCAAGATGTACTGAAGTACAGCGCCATTAACTCGGCACGAAGTGCGTTGTCAACTTTTATTTTTGTGGACAAAAAACCTGTTGGATCTTTGCCCATTGTGTGTAGGTTCCTCAGAGGTGTATTTAAGCTGCGACCAGCTTTACCTAGAAATAATGTCACGTGGGATCCTAATTTAGTGTTAAGTTATCTACGCAAGCTTTCACCTGTGAGAAAACTTTCTTTAAAGTTGTTAACTTTTAAGCTTTTAGCTTTATTCGCTCTGCTTTCGGGTCAACGTATTCAATCGTTTCATCAACTGGATGTGCGGAACATTACCGTAAGTCAGAATTCACTTAAGTTTAGATTCGGAGATCTTCTTAAACAAAGTCGACCAGCTTTTCATCAGAGTGAAATTACTATTCAAAGTTACGCACCTGATCGGCGATTGTGTATCACTACAGTTTATACAGAATATATCAAGAGAACTGGGAATATACGTGGTAGTGAGAACAAACTTTTCTTAAGTTTTGTGAGACCATTTAAGCCGGTTACCAAAGATACGATTTCTAGGTGGCTGAAAACTGTGTTAATTTCTTCAGGAGTGGATACATCAATATTTACTCCTTACTCATTCAGAGCAGCTTCTACCTCTTCAGCTAGCAGAAATAGCGTTTCGATTAGCAGTATTTTGCAAACTGCTGGATGGACCCAGGAATCTACTTTCAGAAAATATTACAATAAGCCTGTTAATGATAGTGGTGTTTTTGGTAGAACAATTATTGATAATTTATCAGGAGATTCCTAATTGGCAGTCTTTTATTATTTCATTGAGTTTGTGTTGAGATCTTGTATTGATTTTAACATAGTATATGTTTAAATTAAAGTTTGATTTTGTAAAATTGTTTTTCGATTTATTGTTTGTTCATGGTGACAACTTTAAAAATCTCGCATGACTCGAAGCTTACGTCACACAGTAGGACAGAATTTATAAATTAAACGAGGCTTACCTGTAAGGTGAAGTTTGATTGTAATTCTGTCCTACTGTTGACGGCTGAGAGATCATGTGCCCACCCTTTGGTTTTTTGGTATATCCCCACCCTTTACTTGACTTTAACTGTGGTTCTTGTCACCATTCTCTCTTTGAAATATGGCGATTAGGTGATGCGCACGCAATCTCACATGATCTCTCAGCCGTCAACAGTAGGACAGAATTACAATCAAACTTCACCTTACAGGTAAGCCTCGTTTAATTTATAAATTAAGACCTATGTTGTCTACCCTGGCTATTTCGTCCAACGATCTACAACCGTCTCCCTCGGGCCCTCAATATTGTCTTGTCTACGGTCTCATCATGACGGCTGCGTTCGGTCTGTAAGCCAGGACCAGCTCACGGAGTGTTCTTCCCCTTTGATCTCTCGAATGATGTCTGAGTGTAAATCCAACGAACCCTCTCCTTTAAAGAAAGCATAATGCATCATCTATTAGGGCGGGACAATTACCATTTTCGGGCAAGTGTTTCATAAAGGCACCGGTTTTCGTCAACATTGTTCTAGTTAATTGTACTAGTCTGTGCACGTGATGGCTGGATGATAGTACCATACTTTCCAGAAATGGATACTGACATATCTGTCTGTGAGTTAGCCTAAGATAGTAGTAGAATAATGCAAGCTACTTCATTATCCTAGTTTTTTCGTCATACATCATGTAGGTAAGGAATTTCTATATTAAACAAGACACCTCTCTTAGTAGACCTACTAAGATACCCTTACACCGAGAATAATATTTAAACAATGCCATAGGTTATGATTCTCTCGTGTAGCTTCGCGATTTTAAATAGGACTAGAAGTGCTACATCAGATATTTTGATATCTCTAATGGTTTATTTGCAATAAATATTAATACTTTGATAAATGTCATCCTTTTTACAGTTCATATTTGAATAGCGAATAACAACGATAGTTTTTCATTATTTTAGATTTGACGACAAATAAGATTTGCTTTTTGTTAGGAAGGGGAATATCATCTTTTATGACTGTCTAAGCCATACTAAGAAGTGTAAAGTTATTTAACCAATCTATTTATCCCCCAAGTTGTATAGCTCGCGAAACCTGTGTTTTCTTTTCTTAATTCAAGAGATGTTACCTGACAGAACCTTTCCTGGTGAATATATGTGTCTATATATATAAATATATTTGAATGATCTAATATATTCTACATGTATTCGAATATATTGTAGTCATGTTTATTTTCTTTTGTTTTGGAAGCGTACTTTCAAAAGTACATCGTAAGATTGAATTAGGTATTATGTTCGATTTAGGCATCTTTACATATCGCCCTTGAATCAATAGTGAACAATTCAGTTTTTATCTATATATGTTTATATATATTTATTCTATTGCGATTTTTCCACCATTTTGTGATTGTATGCTACTCCCCATGCGCGTTTGTATGCAATAAACTTACTTACTAATTGTGGTATGGTTTAAAGGTCGAGGGTGAGACATTAAGTACTATATTGATACATCACGAGGCGTTAGCGGAGTGTTGTTTCCGGAAATTACGTAATGTGTTTAGCTCGGGATCATTAAACAACTTAAAATACAGACACTATTCCGTGAGTGCTTTTCAATGAAATACGTCAGGCAGATCCAATATTTCATCTAGTACAGATAATGTAGGATTGGCAAATTGCCCGTGTATTATTGGAAATAACGGTACGCAAACACTAAAGGATGACGTCACATTTGTATTTTAAAGATTACTATGTTACTCACACACTGACCCTTTATGTACAGGTCATTGGGATTTCCCCGCGTCGCTTCTCCTTGTCGGTGGTTCAGGATGTAAAACTCAGTTGCAATTCTATGGTGCCATACCGGGGCCAAGGTTTCGTTATAGCACATTGTCTTTATTAGCCAGAACAGTAGGACGTTAAACTCCATTCCATTTCTAAACAAATGGTTTGGTCAAATCTATCTGAGGTCGAAATTAAAGTGCATTTTTTAAAATAGTTTGCTTCTTCATTTGCGTTATGATCCATAAATAATAGTCACGTTTAGTGCTAAATAAAGTTCTCTCGCAAGCGCAATTTTAGAATGTTACAAATATAATTCATTTTTAAAATATATTACCCGTGTAACAGTCTTCAGATGGTGTTTTTCTTTGTCCAGTCTCCAACGTGACTTTAGGCTGCGTTTCCACCAAATTTCACGTGTCATGTATCACTTCCTGATGAGGAAATTCTTGCTCTATGTCTGTTGTACCGACGAGCTAGGAAGAGAAACTGCAGCAGGCGCTCAATATGGTGCAGGGACCATTACTTATTGCGTCCAGAAAGGGGTCTTCTGCACAAGGCATATCAGGTTGTGCTTATAGTCATTCATGCTTAGGACAAGCGTAAATAACTAATTTTAGACGATCAAAACACAGGCTCTTTTCATTGGATACGAACACGTGGAGTTACCAAAAGGGAAAGTAAAGCTGTGGAAAACCCAGGGGAAAACCCAGATCGGACAGACATGAAACATGACACGGGTAAAAAGAATGAACATGTTCATTCTTCAAAAAGGTGTTATTTCACGCGTGAACGTGAAAAGTGACATTGATGGAACCGGTTCCTACCAAAATCATATGTTTCTATTTCTTGTCACGTGACACGTGACATGTATGTGTCACGTGAAACTTGGTGGAAACGCAGCCTAAGTGCACAGTGTTATTGTCACATATTTGTCACACTTGCCCCCAGCCCCAACACGCACCGCTCAATTTCCCTCTAGTCTGCAGAAGAGACGTTCAACTCTATTATTACTCCATTGTAAACTCGACCATCTAATTTTATTGACACGCGCCCATTAAATACAATAGACTACGCCATATGGAGAAAGATTTCTCCCAACTTCGGATGTCATACTTCCTTAATTCGTCTATATATTTTTTTACCTTATACAGTTCAATTCTCGTCAGACATCCATAGGCTCTGTCAGAAAAAGCATTATTCTTGATTGATTTTGAAACAATTTTTTTTTTAAGGGATAGATAAAAATCCAACAACACTGTGAGTAGATTATCTGTTGATGATGATGTCCCATGGTTACCGTTATTATTCCTATTTAGAACACCAGCAATAAAACTGTCTGGTCATTTGTTGTATTTAAGGACTATGCTGTAAACTACAATATCTCTTAACAGGAATAACACTCCACAATAGTACAATTCCCTTCAGTATTTACGCAAAGATGTGAAGAATTGAAATTTCATCGATTTATGCTACTCTGTCTGTAAATACAACCTCGTGGATTTTCTCCGGGTCCTCCGGTTTCCTCCCACTGCTAAAGACCCCTACGACGTGGAAGCGTATTATTGAAATAAAATTAAACCATATGTTAGTTCCGAAATGACCTAGTTTGTGTCGAGTGGACGTTAAACCCATTTGTCTGTCTCTCTCGCTCTCTTGTTTGTAAACCGATTTCTCTGTCTCTCTCGCTCTCTGTTTGTAAATGGTACATCGCTATTACAGGGTATTATGTTTCGAAAAATCTAATGGGGGGGGGGGCTTGTTTGTAATCCGACTGAATCGAAGTCTGGAAATCATATACAGTGAACTCTGTCACATCCGATCTCTGATCACTCCGGATCTCTGTGACATCCGACATGATTTTCATGTCCCGATTTATTTCCTTATTACTTCAGCCAAAAAATCTCTCGTTAATCCGACTTGTTTGTAATCCGACTGAATCGAAGTCTCGAAATCATATACATGTAGTTAGTTTCTTAAATGATGTGTAATCAATATGTATACGTATTAAGGTGGCTTGAACTATGACAAATTAGATATCTTCCGAAAAACAAAAATCGAGCACAGTTTCTTTAACATCGCTAGACCGTTTTAATTTGTGTTAGAAATAATATTGTCGGTTTTATTGGAAATTATGTGTTAATTGGTTCTGTTGACGAACCAAGAGATATAGCCAGTGTGGTGATATATATATACGTCTACAGGCGACCGGGGATCCTATACAAATACTTATTATTTGAGAATATCACTAGTCTCGTCTATATTTGAATGGGCAGAAAGACCAAATTACGTCACCGTGTTTTTATTGGTGGAAAGTCACGACTACCCACGGAGAACGGCGGAAATCGCTTACGTTCAAATTTACATGTGGAGGTAACATTGACATTCGGAACTGTTTTATACTTATGAAAAGGAAATATTGACACAATTTTTTGCATTATTTAAACCAGTTATGAAGCTTTGCGGTGATCTTTAACCCTGAACTTCCCGTAATGAAACCCTGTTGACATTCAAATCAATTCCCCAGGGTCACAGTGTATCTATAACAGATTCTATTTAGATATCTGAAGTTATTTGATGTATTAGGTAATATCAAGATCAACACGTCAAAATATATATTTTATTGAACGTGATCACGCAACCAGTCCTGTCATTCGGTTTGGAAAAAGCAAAGACAATGCTGGCATATATTATACGTAATCTGCGCTGTTTTCAAACATGCCAGATACTTTTATGCTCTTGGTGAAAAGCGGGATAGGTCAAAATTGGCTTGAGTCCGCCAGGAAGCGGAATCTTGGTAATCGAGGATAGGGTGTTTCTTGGGATCCTACTCTGATGAAGGAGTAATCATTTCTTTGAGAATGTAGAAAGTACAGACCAAAGTATCAATAGAGGGTTTAACGTCCACTCGACACAAACTAGGTCATATGGTTTAATGTAACTTCAATAATTCGCATGTGCATTGGGGTCTTTAACAGTGGGGGGAAACTCGCGGATCCGGGGAAAACTCACGAGACTGGGCAGGCGACCAAGCTCGGTTTAATAATAATAATAATAATAATCGTTTTCTATAGCGCGGAACATTCAGTCAGTCTGGTTTAAGTAAATATGCAGGAGGTTTCTGTAATTTGAGATACTTTATGTTACATTTTGTTTGCCATTTTTTAAAAATAATATTTTCCAGTACGTTGAACTTTATTTTTCCTTTTTTGTTTCTTTATTTTGTGTTAATTCTGTAAAGTCCGTTTATAGGTACATATGACTGGTTGTAAACAATAAATTATTAATTAATCATTAATTAATCAATAAGACTTTACACAGTAGACATATTTTTTACTTTCTCAAGAAAAAAACAAAACATCATTTGATTGCATCTTCTTTCATGTTGTTTTGTTAGAAATACAAGAGAGTCGTATTTGCCGAATTATTCCCAGACAGTATAACAAAAACCACGCGCAATATAACCCCTTGTTAAAAATAATGAGGCAAGGTTAGTCCGTTTTTATTTTTTACTTTGGGGAAAGTTTGTATTTAGTTACAATAAATTGATATAATAAGTCTGTTACATACTACGTATAGTGATAAGCTACTGTTGTCTATTGATAAGGTAATACTGTGATGTATATTGATAAGTTCATGATGGGATGTTTATTGGTAAATTTCGGTTGTAGTGTTTATTTATCATTTCCGATGGTGATGTTTATAGTGAAGTTACGGTGGTGATGTTTATAGATAAGTTACGGCTGTGATGTTTATAGATAAGTTACGGTTGTGATGGTTATAGATAAGTTGGTGGTGTTTATAGATAAGTTACGGTTGTGACGTTTATAGATAAGTTACGGTTGTGATGGTTATATATAAGGTCCGATGGTGATGTATATTGGTAAGTTCACGTTGTGATGGTTATTGGTAAGTTCCCGCTGTGATAGTTATTGGTAAGTTACGGTTGTGATGGTTATTGGTAATTAAGTGCCCGTTATACACTGAAAAAAAACTTGTGTTGGATCGCAACACAAGTACTTGTGTTAAAACTAATCTACACAAGTTTGTGTTGTTTTGCATTGCATTTACACAAACTTGTGTAGATTTGTAAAAATCTTGTGTGTTTTCATATCAGTAACACAAGTATTGTGTAGGCCTACCGTCAATCAAAGATTTTTTCTTTTGGTTTTTGTTTTTTTTTTGTTTGTTTACAAAGTCAGAATTCGGGAGTTCACAAGTTTAAGAAAAATAATAAAATAAAAGGTTTAATTCTAATCCCGAAAATTACATGGGGTTATTCACTGGAAGAGTGTGCGCACTAATTAATCAGACAATTGCCGGGCAGACTTGAATGTTAATTGGTGTTAAGTTGTCTATAAAGATGAAATGTCTGGTTGTCTTTTTTTATTGATCCAATAAACTGATATATCAAAGGAATATATAGTGTACATGTGATTTTCAGCACCCTTGTGTTTGTCAAAATTGATTCAATGTGCATTGGAAAACAATGAGTAAAACTCTTAGTAATGTAATTGGTTGGTGTAATCGAATTATACAGTATATTGGTTAACTAAACAGTAACCAATCAAATTTAATTAATCTTCCAGATTTGTCTCATAATTGATTTATTGATACAATGGTTCTCCAAGTTATCTATACTCTATTTGATATTTTGTCAGCGACATACAGTTAGACATTTAACTGTAGGACGCCATGTTTCGTAGTAGTGTCAACCGAGAGTGATATTTTTAAAAATATAATTGTCACACAGTATACAAGACCGCAGGTTTGTAAAATTTAAAAAAAAAAAATAAAACCGTGTATTTAATTTAGCATCGATTTATTGTTTATATGTATATTACTAATAATTAAAAACAAACAAGTCAGACCAAGACTTGTTCTAGAACCTCGTAATCTTCAACGTACGTTATTTGTAGAATATTTTTCTGGATGTTAGAGACTAACTCAGAACAATTAAACCGGAAGTGTGTATTTGATAATGGCGGACAAGAAAATTTTTTTGATTGTTTCTAAAGCGTCCCGGACCCGGTAATTCAGCAGTCTAACGAATTTGTCTTAATTTTTCTGAAAACGTGCTTTATTAATATTATTCGGCGCTACATCGTTGTTCAAATACTTGTACTTGCAAAAAACAACACCAACTGGGACCAGCAGGTAAGAATTTCTCTTCATTTTATAACTCGCCAGGCAGCCATCTTTGTTTCGGGAAAAATGAGAAATACGTGTATATCAGGCATGGACTATAGCTAGATACTAACTTTTGTACTAGTTTAATTGGAATTTAATCTTAATTTAAACATATTTTATTGTTCTAAGTAACAAGTGGATAAGGCACAAGTTTTACAACTTAGAACGCCATCTCCAAAATGTAATCTTATCTGTGTAAAAGAAAAAACAACCAAACAAACCTTTTATTTTTATATTAATCAATGCAACGTACTGATTCAGAAACTATCACCTGCCGTCTGAACTTTCTCTATAATTTCTTCTTTTTATTTCAGTCATTGATGCATATAGGCATACTCCACAAAGAAAAACTGGTAAGTATTTCATTTTCTATTAATATATTTTTTTTAATAATATCACTATCAGTAGTAATATCCAGTAAAGAGAGAGGGGAAATCGGGTTTTAATTTCACTTAACAGAACTGTGCGATAAACATGTCCTTGTATTAAATTGGTGGAATCAAGTAGGCCCATGCATGATATAGCCTATATCCTAGAATCAAGTAGGACTGTTGTTACATTTCCGCTATTTTCCTGAGCACTGACCATTGTGTATGTTGTGTTTATATTAATTCGACATAAACTTTGGAGTTGTTGTTAGTGTTTGTTGCATAACAGAATGGTCTATTTCAAATATGATATTTGCATAAGTATAAACGTAAATCGGCAGTGCTGGACACACTAACAGAAGGATTCTGCTGAATCAATCAGCACTAAATTCATGTAGTGTGTAGGTTTGATATATTTGGCTGAACTATATTTGATTGGTGTGCTCGCTTTGTTGAAGCATTCGTCTGGTTTTAGAATTCATTAGCCAATAAGCACACATTCATATCAAGAAGTCACATGAATTTTTTGAAGACAAATGTTAAATCATGTGACCCAAAAAGGTAATGTAACTGTCAATTGAGTGGTGAATCTGAGGAGGGAAAAAAAGAGAGAAATGGGGTTTAACGTCCACTCAACACAAACTAGGTCTTTTTGGGACTAACATATGGTTTAATTTTATTTCAATAATTCGCTTGCACGTAGGGGCCTTTAGCAGTGGGAGGAAACCAGAGTGCCCGGAGGAAACCCAAAAGGTTGAGAAGGCGCCCCTATCTCCATGCCACATGTGCTCACACCAGGGCTCGAAACTACACACCCGCAAGCCAGAGGTGAGCGGCCAGCTAGAGGTCGAAGCGCGACACTCTAGACAACTAGGCCTGGAGTATCCACTCATTCGGCTGCAATTTTGTGCCAATTGAATTGGGCAAATAATTTGAGCACATCATTCTGGTGTGTCCACGGCTTTACTAGAAAAGTCTGTATTTTCTAAAAACTAACAATGGGGCATACCCAGAACAAAAATATAAGGCCATACCATGCTATCGGGTTACATGCACGCCAATGGGACTGCAGGTTTTTGGTTCCTTGGAACAATACAAATGCACTTTCTCAGGAAAAACTGAGAGCAAACCCGCCACCTCCAGAATAGCAACCCGCACCTTACTCACTCAGCCACATGGCTATCGTCTAATTACTGTGACAGTCCAGTCAAATGACAAACAAGGGTTATTAAAATAGATTTTCACGGCTTATGTAAAATCTTCAGGATTCAAATGGTTTTGGATACCGTAGATATTTTAGTTTCAATTTCATATCACACAGTTTGTATATGGTAAGATATCTTAAACAGTTAATTACATGTCACATATTCATATTTTTCAGTTTCCATATTAGATGCCATAGCAAATAAAACATCATATAATAAAATAAGAAAAAAAAACAAATATGGGAGAAGCTGAAAGAATGGGGTTTTTGGAGGGTGAGTGTTCAATTCTAATAGAAAAGATTGTTGATATGGTAATTTGAAATCTCACCATTAAATGTGTTTGGCACAATGTAGCCCGGTTGGAGCGGAGGTGACATTAGCCTCCATTTCAGTTTATTATTTTGAAATATAAAATTCAATTTAGTATAGTAAAAGTATACACACACATGTATGTGCACACATGACTGTCTCATTTGTGGAGAGTCGAGGTGGGTAAGACGCTGCAGGTTTGCTCCCAATGTTGACATAGAAAATTCAGGATGGAGGGCCTGACAAGGACATTCGTCTAGTTGTTCAGATTGAACAACAAAACATGGTCCTGTTGGATGGCCGGATGGTTAGGACATGCGCGCTGTATCATAAAGCTGCGGGTCCTCCAGTTGCTCTCACTCCTAATGACCCCTCAGCGCAGGCAAATTATTGAAATAAAATTAAACTGTATGTTGGTCCCAAAATGACCTAGTTTGTGTCAAGTGGATGTTAAACCAAATTTCTATCTTTCTCTGACTCTAACCCATTTCATTTGAGCATTATATTCTGTCTGGGCCTGTAACTTGACAAGACAAAAGAAGTGTTACACAAAGTTGAAACAAAATAGAAACTAAGTCTCAATGTGGCAAAATAAATTGTTTATTTAAACATTATGAACCATATAGAAAGTATTCTTATTTCCCACTTTTTATTTTTTAGGCTAGAGCACCCTCGGAGGAGAATTTAATGAATGATAAAAAGAAGAGAAACCAAGCATCAATTTATTTTATAATTCTGGAAATGAATGCATTTGACCCAATTTTAAATATTTATTTTTTGTTTTTAATGTTAAGTATTCTTCGAAAACACAATTAGATTTTAATCCTCTTATTAATTTCTGTATAATATAGAAAGTAAAGTGACATATAAATCACGTAAAATTTGGTCGAAAATCATAAAAGTATTTAATAGGCATTATCTAGAAACCAAATGTAGATCAGATATACCCAGAATTACAAAAAACCTTGACCTACATTACGGTGACTTTTCCTTGCTTATGAAACGAAATAAGGTTTAATATCCTAATATCCCACTTTTTTCTGTGTTATTAGGGTGATTCTGCCTTACAGTCTACTCTTATATCTAATATTTCAACTGTCAAGGCTTCATTAAAGGGAACTCAGGGGGTCGAATGGTTAACAGGCACACATTGGATCAGGAGGTCTGGCAATGAGTCAAATATGTCAATTGTCAAGGTACTTTAAAGTGAACACAGTCAAAGTGGCTTTGATTCAGGCTTGTACCCAGTTTGTGTCAAGTGGACGCGGCAATGTCTACATTAGATCGAGGTTTTTTGTCCTATCCAAACAACTATATATTGTCCCTTCCCACGTCCTGCACTACTGACATGGAGGAACTATGCTTGGAACTCCAGTTGAAATTTCTCGGCCAACACCTTTAACTCACCGTGGCTTCCCATTGCTTATGATTTGTAATTGTATATAAATATTTTGTACATATTATTCAATATTTGCCATTGTCTCTCATATTTTTATATTTTAATCCTGCAGTCTTGATGCTTTGCTCCTTCTATGTACAAAATATTCATTTTGTTCGGGTTTTTTTTCCTAATGAGGAAAGAGTTCTACACCATTTTATTACTACTGTAAAATAGGTCATTTTTCTTTTGTTAATTTTCTGTGTATGCTACTTATTTCTAGATTACTCAATAATCACATGTAATTCGACTTATAACACTTTTCACTGTTTGAAAGTAATTCAAATAAGTGGATAATTTATCTTATTAGTGCTTGGTATATATCTTATTAATTTAAATATATTTGAATTATATATTTTGGGGGTATGGGGTAGGGATACTGTCTTTATATGCTAGTTCTTGTTGATGCTTTGCTCCGTATATGTACAAAATATTCATTTTGTTTGGGTTTTTTTTCCTAATGAGGAAAGAGTTCTACACCATTTTATTACTACTGTAAAATAGGCCATTTTTCTTTTGTTAATTTTCTGTGTATGCAAGTTATTTCTAGATTACTCAATAATCACACGTAATTCGACTTATAACACTTTTCACTGTTTGAAAGTAATTCAAATTAGTGGATAATTTATCATATTAGTGCTTGGTATACATCTTATTAAATTTAAATATATTTGAATAATATATTTTGGGGGTATGGGGTAGGGATACTGTCTTTATATGCTTAGTATTTGTTGATGAGTAAAGAAAAATTTAAATAGCTATTTTATAGTTTGTGATTTGAGGGTGGGGGGGAGGGGCGTTATTTAACACAATTTTATTAATATTATTTTTCTGTTAACATTCCAAATATCATTTTATGAATAAATAATAATTTAACCCAAAAGAATTATTGTTACTTCATTTATCAAACTTTGCAGGTTAAACACAGCAAAAGGGGGGATGCTGCATGGGAAAAGTTGCTATATTGGATATAAAGTGAGGGAAATACAACACAAGTTTTTGTTGATGGTTATACACAAGTTTGTATATGAAACCACACAAGTTTCAGATATTTCAACACAAGTTTCAGATATTTCAACACAAGTTTCAGAAATTTCAACACAAGTTTCAACACAAGTTTCAAAAATTTCAACACAAGTTTCAAAAATTTCAACACAAGTTTCAGAAATTTCAACACAAGTTTCAGAACTTTCAACACAAGTCTTGTGTAGATTTTCACACAAGTTTCAACACAAGTTTGTGTTGTTTGACAAATTTTAACACAAGTCTTGTTTTTTTTAGCATTTAACACAAGTTTGTGTTGTTTCAACACAAGTTTGTGTTGTTAAATAGTAACACCCAACTTGTGTTGAAAACAACACAAGTTTGTGTTGTTTCAACACAATTTTTTTTCAGTGTAGATAAGTTCCGATGGAGATTAAGTTACGGTGGTAATGTTTATAGATAAGTTATCTATAAGTTACGGTTGTGATGGTTATAGATAAGGTCCAATGATGATGTTTATAGATACGTTCCAGTGGTGGTGTTTATTTATAATTTCCTATGGTGGTGTTTATAGATAATTTACGGTGGGGATGTTATAGATAAGTTCCGATGGTGATGTTTATAGTGAAGTTACGGTGGTGATGTTTATAGATAAGTTACGGTTGTGGTGTTTATAGATAAGTAATGGTTGTGATGGTTATAGATAAGGTCCGATGGTGATGTATATTGGTAAGTTCCCGATGTGATGGTTATTGGTAAGTTCCCGCTTTGGTGGTTATTGGTAAGTTACGACTGTGATGGTTATTGGTAATTAAGTGCCCGTTTTTGTGTATATTGATTCATTCCGGTGGTTGTGTTTATTGATAAGTTCCGGTAATGATGTATATAGTTAAGTTCCGGTTCTGATGTTTATTGATACGTTTCGGTGATGATTTTTATAGATACAAAATATCTGTAGGCTGTGTTACTTAAAACAAGTTCCTCATATCACATACGTCATCATGTAATAGGGATATCCTCCACTCGGCAAACCTCGGCAGATTCTGTAACCTACGGAACCTACATCTAACCTCGGCTGTATGACCATATTTGAACTACTTTAAAGGTCCCGGATGAAACATGGCTGCGCACATACCGAACACAAATTGGCGACCTGTTTGGCTAACGACCTACTCGACCGATCCAGCTGTAAGATAATGACGAAATTACACTTCTATATTCTACTTTCATTTGATAGACATAACGTTGGATTTTATTGGTTGATAAATAAATGAGTTAATTCGACTGTTGTCTTTATTCTTAATAGGTTTCCAACGAACAGGTTGCAGCTCGATCGGTCGAATAGGTTGCTATCCGAATAGGTTCCCAATTTGTGTAATAGCGCCAAGTTTTCCTATTAAAGTAAACCGGTAGCCGCATCGCAAATGTATGCGCGTAGGTACATATCACTTACTGTCATACATCCGAGACCAGATGTAGTTTACGGAATCTGTTGAGATTTGCCGAGTGGGATATCCTCTACGTCTATCTTTGGATGTCTTAAGGGCTTTAATAAAAACAAAAAAAGTAGCCATTAAAATGCGGAATATTGCGTAGGAATAAGATTATTATTTAATGGATGGACAGATCAGGGGATTTAATGTGATGTGTCATTTAAAATATCAAAACAATACAATTCTATTTTTTGATCACAGTACAACATGTTGTGGTTATGCATTATGGATTGTAACGATAGGTTTTGTTTTGATATAACATGTTCTCAGTTATTCCGTTTTTTCATTATGGTGTTATTATTCTATATGGATTGTGAGGACAGTTCTAACATTGATATAGCTCTTATTAACTTGTTCTCGGTTATTTAAACAGTTGATTTTGTAATTTATAGTTTATAGTTATTTTTTGATTTTTCTTGTTAGTTAAATGAAATGAAGCGAGTAGTGGATATAATAGATTTATAATGTAAAATAGAGAATTCACAAATACACAAGCTGTCATTATTTCAAGCAGGAACTTTTATTGATTTTCTTCACATGAAAACATGTTTTATAGTTTGTTCCCCGATACAGAAGTAAACATGCCGTGTTTTAGGTTTTTTTTAATTTTTTGAAATCCTTTCTATCGGTAAATAGACACTGAAAATATTTACTTGAAGAGAAAATGGTTGTTTATTTCGTCACAATAATGAATAAACAGACCAGAAATTGTTAATTAAAACCTAACTATTTACATTTGTCATTAAGAAATGACAGGGGGTTGAACGTTCTAATTCGCAGAACAAACCCAGGCGGAAAGGTTTTACGTACATACCAAAATGTTTCCAGCCCCTTGCGAACGACTAGACTAGACTCTCAATCCTGTACCACTGAGAAACATACTAGAAAATAAGGCGTAAAGTTTTCGGCCAACACCAGGATCGAACCCGGAACGTCCTAGTTAGCGAGCTAGCGCCTTACACACGGGTTCCATTGCCATGACGATTGTAGTGCGCTTATAAAAAAAAGTGTTAAATTCGTATACGTGACAGTGTCGGAATATGGCGTTTTGTGTACTCACGTTACATAAACAATAAACAATTCAGGCACGTCTGATTAAAATTCTTTCATACATCACACGCTCTAAGATAATTAATGGTCCATTTTTCCATTACGGTATGTAAAACACACAAAACATTAAAAATCTCCGAAATCCTAAACATTTTTACATATAGCTGAAGAGTTCAGTCTCTATTGTTAGAGTGTTGGGGTTGGGGCGTAAAGAGTTCGAAGGCCGGGATTTGTCTAGCCGTGTTTCCGTTCATCAGGATAGCGTATGTGGGACTGACAAAGAAATTGCGGCCTAGCTATTAGACTGGGGCTCAAATCCGACCTTGAGTTAACATACACGTAAAAGAACACTGGGCAGTTGCAATTCGATCAGGAGTAGGCCTAAACGCAGCTGTCCGAGCAGAATTCTCCTTGCATTGCACACTTGGTAATAGAAAGCCAATTTCCGTATGTTAGTAACAATATGTCTTAGTGATACGTTTAACTCTACTTCTATGCGTGAACATTTGTTTGTCGATGGAATAGTATGATGGTGAAGCCTATTAATTTTATGGGATTGCTGGGGTTTGTGCAGCAAGGCTTTGTATTTAATATCGAATATAATTTCATGTATTATTTGGTCAGCTAAACTATTATTTTTATCCATACTTGAGGTTGTTAAACATCGAATAATGTGCAGTTTCCCGTAAACCACAGCAGAAAGCCTTAAGGACCAGAAGAAGTCAAGTCTTCTTACAACTCTCTCCCTGGTACTCCTGGTCCTTTCGTTGCAGAATCATTGACGGTAATGGAATGAACCTGAATGAGCATGCCTAGTTTGTTCAAACACAGAGTTTGTCTAGACCGCTAGGCCCATAATTGTAGTGTAGAGCAACAACAATAAACAACAGGACAACAGCAAAGACCTTATTTCTATATGTTGGTGTCCAAAAACAAAATAATTGAAATTTATGAAACTGGCGACTCCCAGTCTCATAATTATTAGACTGTCGGCAAAGTAGTAACTAGCAGGTGTTTCTCTCTAAATTGATGGCCAGGACTTAAATACTGTTCAATTATTAAAGAACATTATTGATTGATTTCAGTAACCAGATAAAGCCACTTTATCAAGAATGTTTTTTACATCAAATGTAGACGGTGAAATAAGATATACTCCAAATTTATTGACCTATGGGGAATTTTGTATTTGATTTATAACTATACCTAATGCTTACATGTGTATCAGAACCTCTTTAGAGAGTGCCGATGTTTGCGGGGTGTTTAATTCATCAATCACCACAATGGGAATCAATCATTTAAGGGGTGATGTTGGAGGAGGGGCGAATATTTAAAACGTGAGCGCTGTATCACAAGGCCTGTTATTATGTCAGCCCCGGTTGCACGTGACAAGGCGAAGGGTCGCCTGCTCAGTGTCGTTGGTTTTCTCCGCGTCCTCCAGTTTTCTCAAACTGCTAAACACCCCTACACGCAAGCGAATTGTCAAAATAAAATTGAACCATGCATTAGTCCCTAAATGACCTAGTTTTGAATAGATATTGCGAATGCAACGTATAATGCTTACAAATAGATAGAGGGCATTCTGTGGGACATTTTTTAATATATAAACAATATTTTATACAGTATGTCTGAACTGGGTTGGGGAACAGGCTTAGCCTATGTAAAGCCCTCTCCCTGTGGGTCAGTTATCATGGGTACTTTACATCACATTGTGTTATCATATCTATAATCTCTTACAACCTTACGGTTCTACTGGTAATTGGTTTCTTCGAAATAATCATAACATTAAGGAAATCAAATGTAGATCTGTTTTTTTGTTTTTTTTCTTAGTATTTTATATCTTCAAGCAAACGAGGGCGAAACGATAGAGCTGCTGGCGATGTGTTAAAAATAAATTTAGATCCCCACTTTGGAAAAAATAAATCAACACATAAAACATCGTAGAATACTACAAGGCTATATAATATGACCCTCTGGTAAGTGCTTTATAACACTTCCATGATGAGTTCGTTCTGCCAAAATGCCAACAAAAGAGCCCTTTTGATCGAGATCGACTGCTTTTATAAAATCAGAAATACACGTCATGATTTACTGGAACGAAATAAAATAACTGTCGTATGTATTCATGTATACATGTACATGTACAAGATATTTGTTGCTTAGTCAATGATATCAACTTTACTGTGATTTCATTTTTTAGAAACCAACCACCCCAGTCTCTTCACGGAATTAAAACATGCTATATAATGGCCATCTGCAAACCTCCACAATTCTCAAGTAACAACTAACAACTCTTATTCTTAAATTAACAGACTACCAAAATACGATTTGTACTCTTTGGTACTATGGGACAGTGTTGCGGCTATTTAATAATCCAGACCTCTCACAGCACGGGGACAAACAATCGAGGGACGGGATGTCAAGAAGGCAGAGCTTTTCACACGTAAGTTGATGATGAAGGATCAAGACGTTGAAATTTCGAAAAGGCCGCAGCAGTTTGCCATAGTTAGCTGTAAGCTATCAATCTCCCGAGCAGAGTTGTCTTCCATTACAGTCCACTACTAACGGCTGATTTGACTACGCACTAAGATTCTTGATGTTGATGGACAATACGAGGAATACCAAATAAATGATGAAATGTTTATGTCTGTTACCATAATAAAATGGAAATGGGATCATACTTATCGTGAAATAATAAAGTATTTACATATATACAGGGAACTCTTTCGCGAACGATTACGGGGTTAAAGGATGGAAACTGTAAACTGCGCATGTCATCTGCTTTGGTGAAAAAGAGAGAAAAAATTGAGGGTAATGATCTAGGCAGTTTTAAAGCGTTTAGTTAGTTTGTACCGGAGATTTAAAGATTCCGACTTGCATTGTCTGTATTGTCCCTTTAAGATTCACGATTCAATTCTTGATTTTATAACGTTACGCAATCAATTATTTAAATTAGTTTTCTGTCATTATTCCCAGCCCACCTATCGTATTATTGTATATGTCCCTGGAGTGATCACCCATTGCTGTATATAAATTATACACAAGACTATATTCTAATTAATAATATTAATGAGTAAAAATTAGAAACCGGATCCACGGGTAAAATGCTGTCCCTGACATTAGACGCGTGGGCGATAATATATTTCTTTTTAGAATCAATAGTTTTATTCAGTAAACACCTCAACATGGATTGGGAACCGCGGGTTGCGTGGTATAATTGTTTAACGCGTACGCGTAAAATCACAAGGTCTGTTATTGCGTCAAGTGGCGTGGTTTCGATTTTCGGCATTCACGTGACATGCTCGTGGAGCCGTCCGCCCAACCACTGCTAAAGGGTCTTACGCGCAAGCCAATTGTTGAAGGAAATCGGGCGATATGTTAGTCCCGAAATGAAATTCTCTCTCTCTCTCTCTCTCTCTCTCTCTCTCTCTCTCTCTCTCTCTCTCTCCTAATTGGAAACATTGTATGTCCATGTGCAGATACGTGCACGGAATTGTGCACAATATAATAGTAAGTGCAAGAGGACTGCACCACACACTAACAAATATACAAAACAAATCTACCGTTAAGACACAATACGCAAAAATCACAAAAAACGCACACCAAATCAGTGGAATGGATCCGGGGTGGGGGTGGGTGTCTAGCCGTAAACGTCCACTACGCTGTATTGTTCCCGACCTTTAGTGATAAAGATATCAAACTAACATTAAGGGGGAATATTTCCAAAACGTTGTATAATTATAGTACCAGTACGAGTTATGGTCTGCTATGCTACATGAAATATACATTGAAGGAAAAATACATATACAAGTAGTCTGACGTCAGAGGGTCAAAATCCACTCGTATGATCACTGACTTCCACTACAACTGATCAAGATCTTCATCAAAGGTATTAAAAAACGAAACGAAGTATATATAGATCTGCATTTCAGTCAGATTGGCTTTAATCCTAAGTTTGGATATATGCCCTGTATTCTACTGTATCTTTGGTTTCGTGAGAGATCATGTGGCTAAGTGGGTAAGACGTTGACTCGCCAGCCTGAAGGTCGGGTGTTCGATCCCTGCATCGGCGTCTTCATTAGCCCAGGTAAGGAGCAGAACAGCGGAAGGTTAAACCCCATTTCATTTCATTTCATGTGACTAATTTGTTATTGTGAAGGTTTTCCGGTTTTGGAACCTCTTTTATTAAAAGCACAATTTTAAGTATTTCTCTTACTTGCCGCCATTAGTGTTGAAATAAGCCACGACACACAGAATACAGCACTTTGGCATAACATTTATTAAAATGTAACAGACGTAAATTATATTGAGCAAGAGCATCTGTGGCCAATGAAATACCAAAACCCCAAACGGCTAATCTTTGATATATCTTATTTCACCGTCGACATTTGATGTAAAAACCATTCTTGATAAAGTGGCTTTATGAAGAAAATCTGGTTACTGAAATCAATCAATAATGTTCTTTAATAATTGAACAGTATTTAAGTCCTGGCCATTAATTTAGAGAGAAACATCTGCTAGTTACTACTTTGCCGACAGTTTGACGTGTCTAATAATTATGGGACAGGGGACCACCGATGCTTTACATTTCAATTATTTTGTTGTGGTGCAGACTTGTATAATTAATTTTTTATGATGATGACATTCAGAAAAAGAAGAATGGATGAGACGCTGGTGGATGGATGAGACGGTCGGGTGTTCGATCCCTGCATTGGCCGAGAAAGTTCATCTCGATTTTCTGGCGTGATTTCCCCTTGTCAGTGATGCAGAAGGAGGGCCTGACACGGACAGCTGCCTAGTCGTTCGGATGGGACGAAAAACCGAGGACCCGTGTACACATTGGAGTAAAAGATCCCTTGGCAGTTGGAATTCGATATAAGAGCAGGGCGTAGCGCCGCTGCCCGTCTTCCATTAGCCCAGGTTAGGAGCAAAAGAGTAGGATGCGTTAAACCCCATTTCATTTCATTTCATTTCGTCCCACAGTCACGATTACTTAAACTCTTGAAAGCCTCGAAAGTATCAAGGTTGGAGTTGGAAGGAGACCTGACATCGTTTGATCCATGGATGCTCTACGACTACGACTTGAAATACCTATGATAACCTTAAGTTGGCGTCTCGATGAGGTAGCCAACAAAGTGGATTGAGGCTATTTTAAAGAAGGTTATAACGTCGTAGTCCGTTGTGTCTCTGAGGGCGACATGAGCACGCTTACGACTATGATCAACTGGTTGCTGGTTGTTGCGTCCAGTCATGGATAAATTCAGTCGTAGCAACATTAGGTTCTCGGTTGCCATTAGTCGTCGCCAGTTTTATCGTCTGGTAGGGCGACATATGGTAGGTTTTAGGTACTCTTACTGTTCTTGTTCATCCCTATTAAGCTGCAATATGAAAATACCACTCTTTCGCCACCTCCGTTCTGAAGATATCTTAGAATCCTTACTTTCTATTTTTTACCGTGACACTTTTTTGTTTTAGCCAAATAGAATCTTTCCTCTCGACATCTGACAAATATTCTTTAAAAAATTCCACAAAATCCGTTTTCCGCCGGACCAATTCAAACGTATTTTGTTTATGTTTTTATATCTCAAAATTCTACTTGGGAAATCCCATCCTGTTCGGCTTTTTACACCTGTTACAAAGAGTATTTTATGAAAATTATAGCCTTTCTGGCAAAACTTTTATTATTTCTTAAATACTCGTATGTCAATTACACATTTAGATAAACAAACCCCAGCAACCCATAAAACATGCGAATAATCAGCTTTTCTGTACACGTGGGTTTTTTTTTTTTTAAAGAAAAAAATAGCAGTAACCATAAATACTTCCAAATAGTGCTAAAACCAAGTCTTTTTCAGTCTAAGGCTTAGAATCTGCCTTCGTATGTACACAAATTAACACCGAATTTAGCTTAGATTAAAATAACCTTGCAGAGCTTTTTTCGACTTAAACTCTCTCTTAGGATGCTATTGCTTTTTTTCCTTCTTTTTGATAAACAAATGAAAATAGCATCAAAAAACATTAAATACCATTCGCTATCAGTTTAATACACTAAACTTCTTTTTCTTATTTCATAAAATCAGATGTTGATAACTCAATGTATATTCCTAGCATTAGATCAGTCTATCGTTAATATGATATATAAACTTTATTTACCTTGTACTCGACCTAGTCTAATTGTGGCGCTACTGTATATTGCTGGCAAATGAATGTTAACAATTACAAAATATATCGATTCATAAATGAAACAAGATATAATCAGAGAGAGAGAGAGGGAGGGAGGAGAGGGGTGTTAATGTTTACTTTGCTCTAACTAGGCCATTTCGAGACTAACGTATAATTCAATTTTATTTCAATAATACGTTTACGTGTAGGAGTCTTTAGCAGTTGGGAGTTGGGGGTTTTTCGGCTTAAACTCTCTCTTAAGAGACGGGGGGGGGGGTGAGAGCCCGGACAGAGAAAACCCACGAGGTTGCACAGGCAACCCTACTACTTGTCACGCACAAGAGAGGATTCGTAACCATAAAACGTGAGTCAATGTTCCTACGTCCACGTGTTGAAGATTCGACCCCGTCTTCGTTAGCCCAGTTAAGGAGCAGAACAGTAGGACGTTAAGCCCCATTTCATTAAAGCCCCGACTCGGATTTGATGGAAAACCAAGGTTTGCCCGAATACCCACCTGTCATTGTAGTACACGTAAAGGATAGTGGATGACCGGGAAGAAGCGATATATACTGTAAAAATCCTATCTGTATTAATAATATTATATTAGTTTTAATTGTTTCATTGGTTAATTAGATTCTATCATTTTAATTCTTGGTTAATTTTAGTTGGAAATAAAGATTAGTGTCTTAGCTTGAAAAGATGTCCTAATTAAACCAGAGGGAAATTGGGTTTAACGCTGTGCTTCCCCTGCACCATATGGCTAATAAAGACGGGCAAAAACCGTGCAGAGAAATGTCTGTCTATTTTTAATGAAATTCAAACCGCCTAAGGCTTCTTTTATGGGCACCCAATGCTTACTCGAGATTATGGGGCGTGGTTTTTTGTACCTTCCTAACGACTAGAGCCATTACTTGCCATGCCTCCGTCCAGCAATGCTTGAAGAAACACATATCTATAACGTCCCCAGACCCGAACCAACCTATACAGATTGTTTTCGATTCCAAATAGATCCCAGTTAGATCCTGGTTAATACCAGACGGCGACATCAGCTGTGTACGCCATTAGAAGGTGGGGAATAACAAGAATATTTACTAGGTTGAAATACACGGCCGTACTTTCATCCCTTTTAAAGCATCTATAGTACGTCTTCAGATGAATGAATGAATACACAACGACGCAATAACACCCACAAATGATAATCTTATGAAATAAAAAAGGGCCCTTTATTACGAATCTGTCAATATAGGCATCACGTTGATTCATAATTCCTTATGTTTTCATATTTTATCATTTACAATAATTAACTCGCTATCGGAATGTATATAATTCCTTACTAATCACTCCTTGTTCATTCCTGAAACTCACAGAATCAATAAATGTTAGTCGCAGAGTGCTGGTGCCATTAATGTGTGTGTACATGAACTATCAGCTGTGATCCAACAGCATTTATAAAATTGACGTTGTCGCGCTCACAGAAACTAAAATATAGACCTTATAAGTGTTTTTAATATTAACACGTGCCTTCGAGATATAGCTGGTGCTTATTGCCAATATTTAGGCAGATATCATTGCATTTTAGAATTAAATGGACTATATATTTTGAAGTAAAGATCAGTAGCGATATAGTAAGTTAGTTTACAACAGGTGTGAATTCTGAAATATACATGGACGTGCCCGAGGTTATCTCTAAAAGTGACTGGAATATATGATGATGGACATTGTCCAGATCTTTGTAATGTACTCGAAGTAAGTATATATTTATTGTTAAAGAGCATTTAACTATATCAATAGAAACTGTTTACTTTTGTTTTTGAATAAAACAACTACGTAAAGAGAGAGACGGGGTAGAAAGGGGGGTCTTTCTCAGCAGAATATAACCAGCACATCTGTAGAATATCTATGAGTTAGACATACGACCATTCTTCTTCTCACGTACAAGCTTGGGATACAATTAACCATATAATGCTTTCTCTCTAACTATAACGACGATAATACGTGACAGTGATGTTTTTTTTACGATCGAGTAAACGCAGCACTGGATCAAGACATAAAAAAATATTAATGAATACAGTTCTATCGGTACATCTCCTACATTCTGTGTAAGATGCAACTACATGTCAGTGGGGCGTTTGCGTCTTAATATATTTAAACTTTACTGCTCTAAAATGTATCCCATATAACTCAGTGAGAATCGTGCCCATAGCTGATCTAAATCAACAATTTTATTGGCTAACAATCGTGCATTATGGGGTAGTTGTCCTGGACGCCAAATTGCTTGATGAATAAAGCTTTAATAACTAAAATTCTAATAACTTAAATTTAACAAATAAAACTTAGATATAAGTAAAACTTTAATAACTAAAACTTTAACAAATAACACATTGATAAATAACACTTTAATAAATAAAACTTGAACAAATAAAACTTGAACAAATAAAACTTTGATAACTAAAGCTTTAATAACTTAAACTTTAATAAATAAAACTTGAACAAATAAAACTTTGATAACTAAAGCTTTAATAACTTAAACTTTAATAAATAAAACTTGAACAAATAAAACTTTAATAACTAAAGCTTTAATAACTTAAACTTTAATAACTAAAACTTTAAAAAAAACTTTAACAAATAAAACATTAATAACTAAAGCTTTAATAACTAAAGCTTTAA
This sequence comes from Patella caerulea, assembly GCA_036850965.1. Lineage (NCBI taxonomy): Eukaryota > Metazoa > Mollusca > Gastropoda > Patellidae > Patella > Patella caerulea. The sequence continues at coordinate 32,243,390 of JAZGQO010000008.1, forward strand.
TAATTTAAACTTTTTATAACTAAAACTTTAATAAATAAAACGTATATTATTAGTTCGATATAGAGTTTAAACCTTACACAATCAAATTATTTGTATTAAAAAAAAACACATTTTGATCCAAATATTATTCAGATTTTGTAAAATTAGCAATGTTTATTTTGGTTTGGATTGATTTCACACCACCGTTATATTGTAAAATAATGACTTCATATACTAGGTTACTTTCATCTGTAACAGTGTGGGGATCTGGAAGATGATGGCGAATTCAACACCGAGCGAGTCTGATTATTTTCATGTGCAGACATTCGTGTATCTACCGCTATTAAAAATTGATGTGCCCATTTACAGGTTTGCCAACATAATTTAGAAACATTTAAAGTTGTTTTAATCATGTATTGCTTGTGGTTGTTACTGCAGAGAGAGGAGGGAGAGCTTGTGTCTTGGCCTCAGTGGTGGTGTCAGGGGGGGGGGGTACTCCTAGGTGAAACTGATGCCTTTGCCCCCTTAACTTTGGACTTTGTCCCAGCTTTGCCCTCCATCCACCGTCGACTGGCGCCACCACTGCTTGGTCTATCTACTGCTAAACAAATAACTCGATTTCTTCACCACGTAACGGTGGCCTGCATTCTGCACAAAGCGATCCGTCTACTTCATTCATCGAGAAGAGATCTCTGCCCTAAGTGGTCGCCATTTTCAAAAATTAGTATATTGTTTGTTATTTGTTTCGTCATCTGTGTGAATAGCCCACAGTGCAAGCCCCGATTTACTAGCCAGGAAATCGGGATTTTCAGTGTGATGCTTCCCTTGTCAGTGGGACAGGGAGGAGGACAAAGAGGGCTAACAGTTCCCTCTGCAGTCCACTGCATGGCGTATGCCCGTCAACACAAAACCTCGCTTATTGTGGGCATACGACAGGGGTTCACTAGTCCGTAGGTTCACTAGTCCGCCGTGCACTGGTTTGTCGCTATAAGAATAATATAGACATGGGTATGAATTATAACTAACCCTACAACCATAAGCCAACCTCAATCCTAATATTAAATATCGGTGCCTTCGGTGAACTAATGAACCCGCGGACTAGTGAACCTGTGCATCCGCGGTCTAGTGAGCATTCTCGGGAATAATTCAGAAATACAAATAATTTGTAGGAATGATTTGCGACAGGCCCCTGTTAGCGCCCCATCCTACCCCTCCCACACCAACTAATACGCAATTTCCCCGCCTTCAAACTGAGACGGTACTCTCACGTATGGAGGTCTCAGAGACAAAGAAGCAAACGTTAGTCATGACTGTTACACAATAGTCAACATCTAGATTAAAGGCCCATCATGATTTGTAAGGATCATTTATGTATACTTCCAACTGAATAAACAGGTATTCACCATATATTTGTCATGCAAAACAAGTAAGTAATTATCTATATGCTTTTTTCTCTCAGAATATATCAATAACAAACCTTGAAATACATTTATGGTTTCGTGCACAATCATTAAAATACAAAAACGCCCGTTGTTCTATACATCCCTTTGAGAACTGTAACAGCAATGGCGACAAAGTTAAACAATATGTTAATATATCATGTTTGTTTAAACTTGTCACGACAAATCGATATCCCTGACAATAAAATAGAAGTACACAAGTTAAAAATAAATAACATGTACGCCACGCCCTTTCAACGACGCCACTCGCGTGACGGTGAGATGTTCTGTTTAATGGTCTTTTGCCATGATTTAACTGATATTATTCCAGGAATGGCAGGAATCATAATGATAATAATATATGAACATTTGTATAGAAAGCGCCAAGTCCACACTTAAAGTATGCTCTATGTGCTTTTATACACAATTATAAATTAAATATAACATTGAAATAGGTATGTTTTAAGTCTGGATTTGAAACACTCACTAGAAGGAGCACTTTTGATGAACACCGGATGATCGTTCCATTTTGATAGAGCAAGAAAACTAGAAGTTTTTTCCCAAAATGTTTTCATTCTCCACCTTGGGTTTAAGTTTAAACAATATTATACCAACAGGCCATCCTGTTTTATCTTTTGAGTGTCATGTAGTCCAGTATGGGAGTGTTCAGAAATACGCGTATTTGATTGGTCGCCTCTAGATCAACCTACCAATCGAAATTCTTGGCATAGAACATTCTCCACGATCTCTGTTGAAAGGCGTTGATTATATGTTTCGCCTAGGGATCTTTACGCTTTACAACTAACGAAAGTCAAAATATTTTTTGTCTGCGATATCAGCTAATATGACAAATAATTGCCGATAAAGAGAGGGTGAAAGAGATGGAGATAGAGGAGGGGGGGGGGGGGTAACGTTCACTCGACACAAACTAGGTCATTTCGAGACACACGCATGGTTGAATTTTGTATTTCAATAATTTGCTTGTGTGTTGTGGCCGATAGCAGTGGGGGGGGGGGGCAGGGGACCCGGAGAAAACTCACGAGGTTGAACATTCAACCCTAGAATTACCGATGAAATGTTACTTATATGATTGATCATGTATGGCAATGGGCGTGCTGCAATTTTACAGCTGTTTGGTGTTTAATTCTGAACGTGATATTGCTATTATGTTTGGTTATCGACGGCCGTTCTAGGTAAAATATTACATAATATTAAACAAATATATTACACCGGGTGTTTTTCTTCTTATTTACTCCCCTGAACTTCTTTTCATTTTCATCGACATTAGTCATTAAATGCTTTCATAGCAGCGAAACGTCCATCAATTACGATCCCAAGATACATCTGTTGTTTCTTCCGACGAATTACCAATGGTTTCTTATTAAGTCTCAAAAGTGGTACGTGACTGCCCCCTCCCTCTTCTCTCCTCTAAACGTATTTATTCATACATTCTCTGTATTAATTACAGCCAATTTCAGTGTTGATAAACATATAACCTATTTTAGGGCATAATGCTTTTTGGAGTTTTTATATTTATTGTTTTGCTTTCATAAATTAAATGAAATGAAATAAAATTGAGTTTAACGTCTTACTGTCCTGTTCCGAAGGGCTAGTGGAGACATACGACATACAGTTACGGCCTATAATATTATATCGAATTCCAACTGCTAAGGGATATTTTATGTGTACGCCAATGTATACATGGGACCCCGGGGTTGTGTCCCATCCGAACGACTAGACATATATCCTTGTCAATAGGAAACAACGCCGAAAAATGCCGATGAACTTACTTATTCAACACGAACCCGCAACTTCCAGACCAGCGAATCGCCATCCTACCCACTTAGCCACCGTAGCTCCCTCCATAGAGTAAAGGTAAAACATATTATAAACATGGTTACCCTTTTGTATACAAATATATACAATAAATATTTCTCTCAAAATTTTTTAATAGTTTGCTTCTCTCCAGAATACCATGGTCGAATATTTGGTTTCTTATATAGTGATGTAAGCTTAATTCGAGTCTAGTTTTGACTGTCAGTAAAGTTTCTCCTTTAGTTACTTTATCTCTTTTTTGCAGTATACAATTGTTGGTGTATTGGATATGCTTTAAAAATCACATTATTACGCACGTCACTCAGTTCTTTCAGCTAGACACCGATTTCCGATTAGAAATCGATTGGGGCTAAAAGATCGAATATTGAATACGTTAGAAACAATTGTAAGCGATAAAGGAGTGCACTCCTATGTAATACTTGACCATAAGCTTGTGAGGTCGATATAACTATAATCGTGTTTGTTTTTATGTCGACTGTCAGATTATGATTAGAGATTGATTGGAGATTGATCTGTACATCAATACGTTTAAATAGCAGCCTTATCACTGACATTATCACAGGATAAAGCATGTGCCAGATATTCGATCTTTTTTTATTGGTAACTGAATTTAGAGCTCTAGCAATATCTACGGAGAAAGACACATTTCGAACTGCACAATGTGGCTAAGTGCTGGTAATTATTATTGGTAACTGAAGCGATATTGCGACTTCGATTTCGGAAGCAGAACCTACTTGATGAACGGGCACTAAGTTATAAAGTTCAGCCGAAATTCTAGTATAAGGTAACCAACCACGCCAACGTCCTGTAGTATTGTAAACGTCTAAGTCCAATTCAACAGAGATATGTCGTAATTCCTGTGGCACGATAAACAAATTTTGCATGCTCAATCACTACGATTTAACGACATAAAGTTAATCTAAAAATGGTACAATATATTATTTTCAATCGTAATGGCCATACATCATAAAAGAAACGATGTCCCAAGACAATGAACAAAATTTAACACTGTTGGCTAAGCTTAATGATGATATATGAGGAGAACCAGAATATAAAATTGTTTTATGGAATATCAATGTAAATATAAAGTAGAGACTTCGGAGAGTGATTAATCGTCTTCGCCGTCCACTCGACACCATAGTTTCCCGACCGTCTCGGGACTATGATATATATTTTTATTTCGATAATACGTTTGTGAGCAAGGATCTCTAATAGTGGGATGATACTGCGGTACCAGAGACAGATGATCCTGCTCGTTGTTACCCAATGGGATGATACTGAAGTACTATAGACAGGCCATACTGTTCCTTGTTACACAGAGGGACGATACTGCAGTAACTTGCAGGTGGTCATACTCCTTGTTACACAGTGGGGTGATACTGCAGTAACATAAACCGTTGATCCTGCTCCTTGTTACACAGTGGGGTGATACTGCAGTACCATAGACAGGTAATCCTGCTCCACGCTGGCGTATGACCGACCTCTAAATATTCGCATCGATAGCACGCTTTTCGACCAGAAGATTACAAACCGAGTTGGTCCAAACATTTTGTCCAAAACATATAACTAAAACGGTTATTGGATAACAAAGCAAAGAACATTAGGGTCCAGGTTTATCACATGTGTTCTGGCAAGAGTAACCGTACATTTGTGTATTTTGATGTCAAGGTTAGAAACAAGATATACTCTTTAAAAGGTGTGTTAAATTTTCAGATTGAAACTAGTGCTCAATTATTTAATTGTTTACCACGAGACATAAATATAACTCCTTATTTGACTTCAACCAACTTTAATACATTCTCTTGACGTTAAATCAAAGCGAGAGACGGAGAGACAGAAATGGGGTTTAACATCCACTCACCAAAAAACTAGATCATTTCGGGACTCACACATGGTTCAATTTTATTTCAATAATTCTCTTACGCATAATGGGAAGAAACTGGAAGACCCGACATAAAAAAACATGAGGTTGGATAGGCGTACGGACTCAATGACAGTTAGGGGGGCAGAAGCCGAATTGCCCGAAAAATTTTCGGGTTTACAGACGCCCCCTCCCCTTTCGCTTAAGAAAATTTTGGAATATTTGACGGCTGCAAAGACGTTTTCCTGCTATTTCAACCCGTGAACAAAAGTGGTCTTATATAGCTTAAAGGTGGCTGACTCGAATTTCAATTAATCTTTTACAGTCCACGAAGACGGGAAAAATTTTGAAAATTTAAATGCCGCAAACGTGTCTGATAATACAGCCTAACTGCTGACCCAGATTCCAAACAATCAATCAATCGTCGCGGGGTATGAGGGCCTCACCCTCCCAGAGACAATTTTCAAAATTTAACCACCGCAAAATTTAACCAATGCGTTTTCTGCTATTCCAACCCGTATAAGTAACTCCCAAAGTATCCATTGGTGTTGTAACCGAAATTCCAACCATCCAATCAGATTGTTGCAGCAGCATTCACTAATACTAATCGATGCCCGAAAAATGTCGCACAAAGTAGAGTGGCTCCAGGCAAAATGTTTTAATTCATAATCAACTCAATACAAATTCGTGGTATTCCATTAAAAGAAAAGTAAAATTAGTGTTTTATTAGGGCTCAAGGATAATAAGGGAAGCTAAACCAGAAATGCCCGACAGCGGCGCCGATTTCCTTCGAGAGGCGAAGAAGCCGAGCTGACCTTGAATTGTATAATTTTGGAATATTTGACGGCCGCAAACGCGTTTAACTGTTATTCCAGTCCGTAAAATTATTGTTTTATTAGATTTCGGGCAATTTATTTTGTCAAGAAGATGAAAATTTCTTTTCTCACTTTACCTGTCTGCCCGAAAAGTCGGCAGCTGCCCACCTCCCCCTGCTCCTCTGGCTCGTACGCCTATGGGTTGGACAAACGACCCTACTCCTTGCCACGTACAACCGGGAAGTCGAAACCACGTCAGTTGACTCAATGACAGGCTTTATGATACAGCGTGCAAGTTAACTACTCGGACATCCAACCTCCTATCAAACAAACGATGTTAATCCCAAACTAGTGAAACGCTAATGTTTCCATAATCTCAGATCATTGCAATGTTCCCATTTAGCAACATTAGAGCAGTCACATCAATCCCTGTTGGTTATATTTCTCAAGAATAGATGTAATGTATTCGCCAGTTTGTTTGCCTAGTATGATTATTCAGGAATAAAAGATTAACAGTGTTTTATACAACACAAACACAATCTGAAACTTAAAGCCACAACTTCTCTTGAAATAAATCATCATCATATTAAGGAAGCGGGATAAGTGGAAGCCATGATGGAAAGTTTCCAGTAAAACTAGTGTTTTCAGAGACCATTATCTTGTAATGCTATCAACAGTTGGAAACAAATTGAAACTTTAATTGTCACATTTTGATACGGCCACATTTTCAAGCGGGGTAATATTGTTATCGCCACTGTCTGTGCAGTGCTGTCTAGCAAGGAAAATCGTAGGCTATGTATTCGAACGATTACAGCTTGACTATTCTAGAAACGGTAACCGTATACTTACTAACAATACACTGCATTATGCACGACTATCACCATCAAATGTTAATTATTAATTAATAAAATCTATGTCACTTATATTATATATACCATTAACACTAAAAGCATCCAGTTTTCTTCTTATCTAAACAGCGAACTGAATAAATAAGATTAATCTTCTAGTTAATAACACATTTTCTTCTGATGTAGAGAGCGAAATGAATTAATATGGTCAATCTCCTAACTAATAACACTTTTAGCTAGAAAATATCATTGATGGTTTTTGTATATATATATTAATCATTATTGTATAGAATCAGACAGAACATTGTCTACAAATAGGAAATAGGTTGTTCTTTCTCACAATATGCGTTAATCATCTTGAAATCAACATAGGAAATAAAATGAACTTTTAAAATCTTATTTCAAGACCCAGCGGGGACAATGAAGACCGCCATAACCTAACAGTTTGTCTTGAGTGCAGTTTTGTCCGGACATCAGCGCTGCGGCATACTGGTATTTTCTTTGCTCACTGTCAGAGGCGCTTTAACAATCTGCTCACGAATTACGTGGTATCTTTGGTTTTCGTACCATTCCGAATATCCCAAGAAACTTTTGAAGCTGTGTCAGCGATATACTCACACAGTCAACGTCCTGGGCCCTCCAAATACAAGACTTGGCTTAATGTTTTACAAGAACAGATATAATAAGATCCTACTATTTTCTATCTACAATTCCAAATTCCAAAATATTTTTTGAGGTATTAGAAAAATAAATAAAGGTGTTTGATGTATATCTAGATAAAACAAAACATATTTAGTGTAAATGGCTATATAAAACGATGCACCATTCTGTCCAAATCAGTGCAACAACGTCTTATGTAATCAATGCACATGCGATAGAGCAAATGATGGCACTCCACAATCCTCGACAGATTCCGGAACCTACATCTGGTCTCGGCTGTATGACAGTAAGTGATATGTACCTACGCGATGCGGCTACCGATTTACTCTAACAGGAAAACTGGACGCTATTACAAACAAACAAGACACCATGGGCATAGCCATGTTTCATCCGGGACGTTTAAAGTAGTTCCAAGACATCATGGGCGCAGCCATGTTTCATCCGTGACCTTTAAAGTAGTTCCAGTATGGCGGAATTCGTCATACAGCCGAGACGAGATGTAGGTTCCAGAAACTGTCGAGATTTGCCGAGTGCAAATGATGGACGCCCCGTGATGTGACTTGACATACTTGAATACAAAGGTGTATGAATGCGCTTACAATAACTCTGTGAATCAAATTGGTTCTTTATGTGTGGAGCCTTCCCCCTATAGAATTCGGTGTCAACTTTTAATCCAGATATAAATTCAATTCTAATCTACATATAATATCAATTCTAATCCTCACGATAATGGCAATGATTCAAATGAAAACCTGTACGCTTGTCTTGATAAGTTTTCTAAGATCGTCCACAATCGAGAGTCTTAAAATGACATTAGCACAGATTTACAAAGACTTTTATGGCTAGACATTGGGGAATACTGTCGTTTGTCTTCAGAATAAGGACACAGTTATGATCTTATTTATGTCATCTGGGACGTTCGAATAGCTGTAATTATTTTCATACTTGTAATCCAGAAGATTTTCAGTGATAAATAACATCAGCTTGGTTGTCCCTTTATCAACGCTGGCACAGAGACGCGTCAAATAATTAGGATTGGACCCCGTGTAAACCGTCAGATGCTTCCAAAAACAATCAGCCGAAAGTTTAAAGGAGTAAAAAAGATTTCCGTTATAGCGTAAATCATGGTATTTTGTCGTCTGCAGAAATATAAGACGAGACGGTAAATCCCATTTCATTTCTGTTCCGGTAACACGTATTTCATTTTAGACATTGAACGATATCAGAACTTGTCCACAAAGTTGGCCTGACTGCTATTGTAATATTTGTGACTGCCATTTGTTTGTCTATCTGTCTGTCTGTTCAGTTCTGGCGGCTACATTAGAGCTTCTCGGGGCCGAATCTGGTGTTTAGAGGGGTAACATAGGCCCGGTGGCGATAGCGCACCACTTCAGGTTTCGTAGTTATGCTACTTCCGGTTCATGGATATACCCGTGCTATGCTGGGCCTGAAACGTCCATTTGACACAAACTAAGTCATTTCGGAACCAACACATGGTTCAATTTTATTTCAATATTTTGCCTGCGCCTAGGGGTCTTTAGAGGTTGGGGGATATCGGAAGACACGTACAACCGGGCTATCGAAACCACGCTAGTTGACTCAATGACGCACGTGCTCACCACTCGGCCATCCAACCCCTCATACGCCGGTTCAGCCCCAAATGTAGAATAAAACGAGGCCTCGAGTATGTCATACCGAGGTAAGGACTACAAGGGGAGGATAGGAGTTTGAACTGCCACATAGTCGTCCAATTCCATAAAAATAGAAATGACCCAGTCCAAAATTATGTACCATTGTGTAATAGTGAGCAGTATTGACGAAACATGATTATTGTTGTAAATTCCAGTTTTTGGTTTAGTGTTCTAGTCTTATTTCATTATTTGAGCGACGCCATTGTGTTCTCATTTCGTTTTCTTTCCAACAAGTGACTTGGGAAATCACGACGAACTAATAATGTGCAATGGTGAAGATGACCAGGACATGATCGCACAAATTACCAGCATGTGTCATGGTATTGATACTGTACCGGAAACTTGTAATAACAAGTAGATACACCTAGGGGAATCACCTTTGCAATATAAACATTAGAAGCTAATGATATAGTCGATAAAATAGTCATACAACTCTCCAATATACCACGTTCTAATGACTGTTCATTGATACTCACTGATTAACCAGTTTAATCCCCCATCGTCGCGCCATTGTCGCGGTCAACTTGGCTGTCATGGGAGATTTAATCGTTGAAAACATTTATATAACGTATAATATACTCTCAACACCAATAAACGATAATGGCTTGGAAAATATTTTTAACGAGAAGTGTTCGGTTAGCAAATTTTGAGAAATGGAATGAAATGAAATGGGGTTTAACGTCCTACTCTTTTGCACCTAACCTGGGCTAATGGAAGACGGGCATACGTCATACAGTGTGCTATGAGGGGAATTTTGCACGAGCAGCGGCGATACGGCCTACTCTTATATCGAATTCCAACTGCCAAGGGATCTTTGCCGCGCACTCCAATGTGTACACGGGGCCTCGGTTTTCGTCCCATCCGAATGACTAGGCAGCTGTTCTTGTCAGGCCCTCCTTCTGCATCACTGACAAGGAGAAATCGTAATTTTGTTAACGATATGATGATTTTCGTATAAGCTTTAGATCAATTTTTCCTTAAAATTGCCTTTCCAGGTACAAACTGGATGAATTGATTATTTATTTGGCCTAAAACATATTCAAACTACACGTAATTAATCAATCAAAAGATTGCTTCTAATCCTTCTCAAAACATTGTATTCGTGTGGAAACATCCCAAAGATACCAGAAATCTATTTTTAGCAGTCATGATTTTCACCTAACTTTATTGAGGGAGGACGCATTTTGAGAATGTATTTGTCGTTACTTACTGTCTAGCTGTCATATTGCATATTCCTGAAGTAATGGCCCGAGAAATCTCTCTCTGGACATTGCTGGATTGGCTTCTGATACTTGAACTTTTGAGGTAGTGTGTCTATTCTTCCCGTTAAATCAAATCTATCGCAATTACAGCAACATAACAGTCCTACGTTTAATCTGGATCTTCCCTAAAACTTTGGACAGTGATTTAATTTACTAAAAACGGTGAAAGTATGCTCGTTTCCAAACAGTATGGTTTACATTTTATTCGATTCGATATCCTCGTTTCTCACATAATAAGTTTTACCGAAATATTCTGCTATGCACTGGTTAATTGGGTATGGTAAAATCGTGAGCCACGACGTAACGTTATGTAAACATATTTGTCCAATTTGGCACACTTAAGCGTAATGCTTTTGTAACGCAGTTAGCCATTGGTTGTTAATCGGACTTTTGACCAAACATAATGTAGAACAAGCATTGTCTCACTTTACAGCAGTGAGTAGTGGAATTAGCTAATCAAACGGGACACTGCGAGGAGGAGTATGTATATATTGAGGTCATATAAATTCTTGGATACTCGTCTGTCAACTTGTTTCCACCGTGTAATTACATTGTCTGTTGTACGTTTAAATCCCTCAATTAAGCTGGCAGAAAATAAGCCTCCGGGCTGCCAGTTATCGATGCACTGCCTGGGTATTTTTCTGGTAATATTTAGCTTCTCAACTTTCCATTTAGGTCATACAAAATTTGTCATACTTTTATTGGAAATAACCAGCCGATAAATACGTTTGTTTCTTTAAGTCCCTACTTGTCATTTATACCAAATTTATTTACTTATAATTGCAAATAACTAACCTATATATACTTTTGTGATACTGTACCTAAAGACCCCTACGCGCAAGCAAATTATTGAAATAAGATTAAACCATACGTTAATCCCGAGAAATGACCTAGTTTGTGTCGAGAGGACGTTAATCCACCACCCCCCATCCCCCGCCCCTGTCTCTCGATCATGATATATTCCCACCCCACCATCACCCAGACTATTGGCCTAGCTAACCTTATATTTAATGTATTTTATTATTAGGTTACCACTTACGATCTATTTTGTAAAATAATTTGTGTCATTTATAATATGAATTATTCTTATTTCTGCAAATTGATCACTTACAGTTTCGTGGAATTTCTGATATTGAAAAAATTGGAGAAGCCCAATACACAACCGACTATATACTTCGTTCATCTCCCTTCGGTAGAAACAAAATTTGTGATAACAAAAACGCTATTTAAAGATACATTATTGGAGATTATACAATGAGCTGACAGTACACACTACCGTGGTTAAAAACTAGATAATATCAAGGGAATATGCTTTAAATTAGCGACATGTCACCGATATTTTTGTCATCTACGTGCATGAGCTTTTGATATAATTTTAAAGCCCCTTCATCACCATATCTTTGCAAACTGCATAAAAGATACATTAGCAGTTCTCACTACGATAGTTATAAATAGATGATGTAAATGGATTAATGCTTAAATTTCAGTCAAATATCTTCGTTCTAAGCCGAGAAAATCTTATTTTTTAAAATCACTGTTGCTTCGATTGTCATTATTACCGCTGTCACCATAATGAAGAAAATCTCTTTCGTCCAGTTTTGCGGTTAACCATTAACGGGCGTGGAACAGCAGACCAGATTCAAATCCAATAAAATTAAGATGGCACCGAGAGTTGATTATGGTCTTTCCATGTTAATAATTATCTAATTAATAGATTATATAACATCTGGAGCCTAATGAAACACCTGTAATAGGCAGATCTAGTTCTTGCATAATGTATGTTTAAGTTTTGGTTAGGGCGTTAACCCAATTTCATTTCCTGTTTAAGACACAATTAGTTTATTCTGTTGAGTCAGTCGGTGAGTAAGGCAATGTCTCGCTAGGCTGGCGGTCTCGGGTTCGCGTCCGGTGCTGGCCGGGATTTCCCGGTGTGGTTTCGCATTGTCAGATGTACAAGACGCTGGGCCTGATAAGGGCAGCTGCCTAGATGTTCGAATGAGAAGGAAAAAAACGTGATGGTCTGATATCATTGACGTGAAGGTTGGATTTCGATATGAGAAGGACGTAGCGCCGTTGTTCCAGCAAATTGTCCGTCATAGCACACTGAATGATGTATGCCCTCCTTCATTAGCAAAGTCGGTACAGAAAAGTAGGACGTTAAACCCATTTCATTTATGCTTCCGATATTTCAGTTACAAGTTTTTCAATATCTATTATTACTTAATAATAATAATGATAAAAGTTTATTGTTTAAAGCAGACTACATACAAATTTATCTCAGCCCGCTGTACAGTATAACAATAAAAAAATAATAACAATATCGACATAGAATAAAATAGATAATCTTTTTTTAAAAAAAGGCACAAACTAGTAGTATAAAATAATTTAAAAATAGTATAAAATAATTAAATAGTATAAAATGATTTAGAAAATAGTATAAAATAATTTAGAAAATAGTATAAAATAATTTTCCAAGAGAAAGTCTTTGTTGTATGAAACGTTTAGTTCTTAACCGTTTGTTAACTTTAGTTATTCGACCTGGGTGATAGTCTTCGTTATAGGAATATCCTCAGTCTTAACTTTGGCTTCCTATTAGATGAATTGGTGATTTGTTGTTGCGATATGCAAATAACTATCTTCTATTTTTTTTATGCAAAATACTACCATGTCTTCTAAATTTAGTTTGTCCATTGCTACATAAACTCTTCGTTAACAACATGTTTGTCAGTTAAATATCAGCGATTAAAATATCTACATTCAAAAATATCCACACTAATTTGATACTTTATGCGATTTCTGTTCAGATTCGTGTTTATGTTGTACATTTATTTTTAAATAACCATTCATCCACGGCCCATAACTAACTTCAATCTATTTCTAATCTCTCTATCTGTGAAGAACGTTATTGCTGGCTTTAGAAGAGATTAGAATAGAGTACAGTGACTTCACGATTGGATTTTCTTAAAGAAAAACTCGATTCGTTCGTTGCCCGGGGTGTTAAGCGTAGCCTCTGTAATTAGCAATTATAAGCTGGGCGTGATAATATAATATAAGAAGAACTGATACTTACTGTAAATAAACAAATGAAATGGGTGTTTAACGTTCGCGTTTTACTGTTCCGATTAAGATATTATAGATGGGTTGTAAATAAACCCACGTTAAGGACCATACCAGTCTAAATACTAAGACATGCTGCACACAGAGATCTGACTACTTCATACTTCGAGAATAGATCTCGGGCCTGAATGGCCACCATATCTTAAAATTGGTAAACTGATTTGTAATGCAGTTCTTCTGCGTTTCACTCCTGACATACATACAAAGACTAAATAAAACTATTCAATTTCATTAAATGGAAGTACAATAAATACTTCCCCAAATTCTCCAAGTATCTTTTGTGTTTTCGACTAAAATCGTCGATTTAGGAAACAAATGTCGGTTAACTAGTTTGCTGTCTGTTATCAAGCGTAGCTACCTGTAGACGGGCAGTCGATGTTAGCATGAGACTAGTTATACAACACTATGCGTGAATGTACAACCCAAACAGATACAGAGAGAGAGAAATGGGGTTTAACGTCCACTCAACACAAGCTAGGTCATTTCGGGACTAACATATGGTTTAATTTTATTTCAATTATTCGCTTGCTAGTAGGGGTCTTTAGCAGTGGGAGGAAACCGGAGTGCCCGGAGGAAACCCACGAGGTTTAACAGATACAGGACATGTTGCTAAATGCTGACCATGTATTTAGTGCTTAAGAATTTTTTAAAAAATGTTTTAAGTTTTCTGGTAACATTGAGTTTATGACGACATTGAGACGAATAATTTAAAAAATATCGCAAAATCAAGCATAATAATATAGCCATTTTATGCCTTGTATCATAGACCTTGCGATGATTTGACAATCAGCTATCCGGGTGGCTGTAATGATGTTTATATTGGATGTAGATCCAAAGCCTGACAGCATGACAATCTATTATTAGTATTTATGACACACGGTTAACTTTCCTTTTACTAGGACAAAAGATAGGCTGGCACTGCCAGGCAGGATACGCCCACATTTTCGAGAGATGGACAGAGAACAAGCAATACCGAAAGTGATTTTTCCTACATCTTTAAGTCCTGTATTTCATACTGTATTGGGACCAGCCATTTAGTTGGTCAGTTCCAGTCTGATATTAATGAAACTCGAAACCGACAATGATTATGGTGTGACGGTACACAACCTAGAAATGTGACTTTTCATCAAAATCGGATAAGAATTGTGACCTGTAGCGAGTCCACAACCATGTTATACCATATTTTTACACTATTCGCGTACAAACGGCGACCATTTCGTCCAGCAATTTTGGTACGATTTTCACGAAATAAGAACTCAACCTTCCTCATCAAAATTGAATTAAAATTGTGACCTATACAGGGTCCACAACCATGATATATCATTTTTTTAACAGTATTCGCGTACAAACGGCGGCCATTTTGTCTGTCAATTTTGGTCCGATTTTCCCGAAATTCAAACTCAACCTTCCTTACAGTGTAACGGTGATATAATCAAACGTTTTTTTAAATTGGATAATAATTGTGACCTCCAGAGGGACCACAAGCTAAAGAAAGGGGGATTTTGCGTATAACCAGGGGCCATAATTCAGGAAGTTATGATCCGATATGCGCAAATATTGAAAAGAACCAAGATCTTTGGGTTATAACGATGAATTTCAAGTTTCATCAAAATCGAATTAAAATTGTGACCTTTACAGGGTCCACAACCTTGATATACCATTTTTTAACAGTATTCGCATACAAACGGCGGCCATTTTGTATGGCAATTTTGGTCTGATTTTTCCGAAATTCGAACTCAACCTTCCTTACGGTGTAACGGTAATATAATCAAACGTTTTTTTAAATCGGATAATAATTGTGACCTCCAAGCTAAAAAAAAGGCGATTTTCCGTATAATCAGGGGCCATAATTCAGGAAGTTACGATCCGATATGCGCAAATATCGAAAGGAAGCAAGATCTTTGGGTTATAACCATGAATGTCAAGTTTCATCAAAATCGAATCAAAATTGTGACCTCCACAGGGTCCACAACCTTGATATACCATTTTTTAACAGTATTCGCGTACAAACGGCGGCCATTTTGTATGGCAATTTTCGTCCGATTTTCCCGAAATTCGAACTCAACCTTCCTTAGGGTGTAACGGTGATATAATCAAACGGTTTTTTAAATCGAATAATAATTGTGACCTCCAGAGGGACCACAAGCTAAAAAGGGTGATTTTTCGGACAATCAGGGGCCATAATTCAGGAAATTACATTCCGATAGCCGCAAATATCGAAAGGAACCAAGATCTTTGGGTTACAAACATGCATGTCAAGTTTCATCAAAATCGGTTCAAAATTGTGACCTCTATAGGGTCCACAAGCTAAAAACGTGATTTTTCGTACAATCAGGGGCCATAATCCATGAAGTTTTGATCCGATACATGCCAATATCGAAAGCAGCCGAGATCTTTTGGGGATAAACCTATATTTCAAGTTTCGTCAAAATCGGATAAGAATTGTGACCTGTAGAGAGTCCACAAACAAATTGTGGACGGACGGACGGACGTCCGGACGGACAGGGGCGACGACATAATACGTCCACATGAAAATGTGGGCGTATAAAAACAATTAGTTATAGTTATATGATGTATCGATCCAGGTCCACAGATTTCACGGTACTGGACGTAATTAAAACAACCTTGCTGCTCAAGATGTACCTGATCACGGCTCACGGAATTCTCAAATTCATCAATGACACCACCACTCTCATATGTTTCACAGCCACGTATAATTTCGTTTAAAATGGTTGTGTAGCAAAGTTCGAGCATGTGAGCTCAAATATTTGTTCCATTTTCAGGAAAAACGTAAAATTTATAATACCTGTTGTCCAATTTATCTGTTACGTCTGATATTGTTTTGGTATGCCTGGTATCAATTGTTTTAGTACATCTCACACTTTCTGATACTGATACTTATTGTTCTGGTGCATGTGATACTAATTGTTCTGGTGCATGTGATGCCTATTGATCTGGTGCATGTGATACTAATTGATCTGGTGCATGTGATACTAATTGTTCTGGTGCAAGCGATCTTATTGATCTGATGCATGTCATACTACTTGTCCTGGTGCATGTAATACTAATGTCTGTCTGGTACGCCTGGTTCTTGATACTAATTAGTTTTGATACTAATTCTTATTGTACGTCTGATACTTTTAAATGTTTAATTTTGCCTCGCATCTCATACTATTGTTTCTGATACATATGATACTTATGCTTCTGGTGCATGTGATACTGTTTCTGATTCTTGTGATGCTAAATGTTCTGGTAAATATGATACTACTGGTACATGTGATACTAATGGTACATCTGGTATTTATGGTACATCTGATATTTATGGTACATCTGACATTTATGGTACATCCTATATTAATGTTCCTGTTGCGTTTGATACAAATTTACCTGGTACAATAACGGGTGTCTTATAACTGCTTTAAATAAAGATTAGTATTGTTTGCGTAAATTCTTATTTATAAAGATAATTGTCAGGATGAACTTGATAACCAGTCCAAAACAACGAAGATTAAGAAAGATGCAGATAATTATAGTCTGCACACCAGTTTAGAGAGACAAGAAAATGAATTCAACATATGCTATTTTATGAAATGAATTTTGAACGTAATAAGATAAATACATCTAGTCTAGATATCCGAAACCAATTGGTCTCAAAGTTTGCTTGCACTCTAATTTAAATAAATTTATCTGGATCTAACCGTGATTATGAATGACTGCAAATCGAAAATTATTCTGTTTTCTAACATGCGAAGTTGTTGAAAGTGCTAATGTAATTTCTTAAAATGAATTATTAGTAATATAAATATCCCGGATATTGTTGTGACTATTATTATAAATACCAATGAACAATAATACTCAACGATTGTGAGAAAGGAAGAGAGGGGGTAACGTCCACTTGACACAAACTGTGTCATTTCGGGACTAACACATAGTTCAATTTTATTTCAATTATTCGCTTGTGCGTAGGGGTCTTTAGCAGTGGGGGAAAACCGGATGACACGGAGAAACCACACGAGGTCGGACAAGCGACCCTATTTGTTGTCAGTACAATCGGAGATTCAAAACAACGACATGGGTGTTTTCGGGTAATCCAATATTTTTCTAGTAAGATTGGGTGTCAATATTTTCCATATATACCAAATTTGCCATACTATTGGAAATAACCACCTGATAAATATTTTCGGGACAATGCACCGTTAATATTGAAAATAAAGTGGTCTCTATCATAATAACTTGCCTTTTTTTATTTATAACATTTTTTGGGTGTTTTTGAATGACTGAACCGGTAATGGATGTCGGTCATTACAATGACGTGCCTAATCGGACCATAACATTTAATAATCTTTTCTCTTTCAGTGCTTCGTATCGATCTGAAAAATAAACTGATTCTTAAAAGATTACAACAAGTGGTTGATGATGTAGATGATGGACAAATACAACAGCTACATTGTGGTGGCGGATTCTAAAGAGACGTTTAATTAAATACTGTTGATGACAATACTAAATATTTCGCAATTAACAGTCAATATGTGCAATCTGCCCATTTATGACCAAGAGGTGATCGAATTGATAATACTACACACCGTGTACAGTGAAACGATGTAAAGTACTTTTAGTGTTTCTACAAAGGTGTTGTGTTAATATAGCAACTTCTGTAAACCAATGATGTAGACCCAGAGTCAGAGTTCTGGAATAAAAAATAAACATTAACATCACTTCAAGGGATTTGATAATAGGTATTCATACAGGTATATGAAATAGTGATCCATGTAATTAATTAAACCGCGAGTGATAGAAGAAAGAGTGATAAAATAGGGCATTGAAATTAATTTTTTGGATCATTTAACAAATACCAATGTCTTTGCGCATCATATCGACCCCATCGTATTAAATCATTGAATATCGTGCTTTAAAATATCTGATGGCTTATGCTCTTTACGATTCGGTATAAATAATGTCAACAGACACTTATTATTCATGTATTACTGTTTTATTTGTTTTGTTTTTTTTTAATATTGAACATGCCATCATTGTCTCGAGCACCAAATCCTAAGTGAATACATGTCTGCGTCTTTGTGAATAATACATGTTAAATAAAATTAGATTGAATCGATATCTGAAAATATTAAGCGTTTAATCTATTTACTTATCTTTGTGTTCATGAAGCTTTAAAATATAAAAGACTACAATAAAAAGCGGATACAATCAATAGTGGGAAAATGTTGATAAAATATATAGTTAGCGGTCTCATAAATGAAATATAACTCTGTGATCTAAGTCCACAGACAACCAACTACTGAGATTTTTAATTATGGTGAATTCTGGTAATCCGTGATGATTAAAGGTAAAATTAACTTATTGGAGATTGATATATACCAGGAACTTGAGTTCAACTAAGGTCAGTTGATATGTTATAACTGGCTTTCTGTAAAGGTCGACCGGGGAACCAAATGGTTGACCAGACATCAACACTTTCGACCTTCTGTTATTCGGGATCATATACCTCAAGACACTGACAATTTCAGGTACCAAGCAACACAAAAGTTATCGGTATCCAGAATGCGTTGAAGATCGTGCAGGATTATACCCTAGCTGTAAAAAATATTAAAGCACGCATTGTATTAATGAGGAGAGAATTGGAAATGTTTTAATACATTTTTGTTTTTTACTGTTGTAATTTGGACGTGTTTTCTTCAATTGCGAATGTCTATGAGATACGCATGTAACCAAATTATTGATGTCATATGAAACCATTTTTTGTGTAGAATGAATTCTCGGTTATTATAGCTAATCTTGTTTCTTCATTAAACTGTGATATCTTGTATTGGTTGATCGATGGTTTGGCTCGTTATGTCGTTATTCCGCTTTTTTGATCGACAAAAACTGTTTTTAAAATATATGGATGCATTATTGGAATTTAATACGTTGCTAAATACATTAAGTAGTATGTCATAAACTACGTTATCGATTGATCTTTTTTTAAAATTTTCTAACTTGTTCAATTATTTATTTCACTTTTGTTTTTACATTCCCAGATCGTAAAATTGTACGCTTTGTACCGAATGGTTACCGTTAAATGGATGTCTTCATAATCTCTAAATGCTTACATATACAAAATCACTGTGCGGTAAACGTTGGTACGTGAAGCTTAAAGCCCATACTGTTTAGCAGGAAAATGTCTGTGAACTAATGTACAATTTTAATTTACCACCTGTGGAGCGATTGTTTAGTGCACATATTGTGATTCCGTGTTATATATTACACAATGTAATCTTAGTGAGTAATATCTTGTGTTTCCGGACCAGTAAAGTGGATTAAAATATTTTTTTTAATTTAAATAAATACCATAATCATTTATGCGTTGTCTGAGCACCAGAAAGTTGACCAAGTTAAATGATAAATCGTCTTGCTGTGTTTCGGGTATTAATCTATAGAACCAGATAGAATATAAGTTTGTTTTAGTGTTATGCAAAAATGATGACAATACCAATAATAATACAGATTCAGAGCGTGTTTGGATTCTGTGGTTTAACATCGCATTACAGTAAAAGTGCAAAGAGGGTAATTGGTCGCGTTTCTGAAATGTGATTTGGATACAAAGCGTGAAAATACTACTGATGTGTGTTTTAAAATTGAAACGATTTCTGAATCTAAATTACGGTTAAAATGTTATACGGAGAGTTTTATTGTGGAAATATTTAATTTAAAGTGTCGATTCTGCTTACAAAACATTTAGGTGGCTAACGAATACCTTAATAAGAAAATGGATAAAATATACGCCCAAGGAAATATCTACAACATATGTGTTAAAGATTAGCCCGGTGATTAAAAATGACTACGAGACAGAGGCCAAGTTTTACCATGGCCAACCCACAGCAAGTTAGAAAGGCCCAGTTTGATACGAGATATCGACGTCTTCTATTTGCTAGAACACGTCATCCCTCGCGTCAGGAAGATGAAACGGTATATGCACCCAATCACAGACAGCGTAACAAACAGGTAAGACAAATTATATTACTCACACTGCATCCAAAGAAACAGCTCAATAATTTAAGCTTGAACTCACACATAAGCCCAAAATGAGCCTGGTCCTAGTATATATATACATCATCCCGAAAACCGGAAAGGCATTACATATAATTAATGATTTAAACAACTTCTATCAAGACTCACAAAATGCAAATACATATAGTTCAAATCCCGTGGAAGCCTTAATATAGCTTAAAGATAAGACGAAAATTCCTTCGAACTCATGCATATATATAAACTCTTCATAAAAAAAGAAACGCACGACCCATTTTTCATCATTTTTTTTATTTGAACGAGGTCGTTGTTTCGATAAATATTACTTGCTTTTAATGCCATTATATAAGGATAAAAGAAATTCATTATTGGTTTTAAAGATGGGGTCACTTATTGTGACTGGTCATACTTTTTTCTGAAATTTGTTTTCGCTTTTTTAACCAAGACAAAAGAGTTTAAGAGTCTATTCGCATGGAACCTAAATCTTAGGTCTTTAAATTGGGGGGTTCTCGGTTTCCAAATCAGTTGCAAATGTAAACACTCAACGAAGCAAGTGATGCCACTTGTGAACGAACACAAATGCAACAAAGCTATTGGTTGGTTACAAGCAGGTGAATCCCAGACAAATGTAGCCAGACTGCCGAATGTTTCCCGAGTACCATTTCTCGCCTTCGGGATAGGTACCGACAGCGAAGTTCAACACGTAACCGCTCATCCTCAGGCCAAATAAGAGTGACCAAACCTTCCCTTTGATCGTCACTTCCGGTTACGCCATTTGCGGGAACTGTTCTCAACAACGACCTCTATTGCAGCAGCAATTCCTCGACGACGTAAAATCTCACACCACACAGTCTGTAAACGTATACGTGAAACCAGATAACAAGCCAGACATTCCGTTAGAGCTGCTGTTTTGAAATACGCTGATACCTTCGAATCAGACTTCATTGGGTTGAGACCTGAGAGTAAGGCCACAGCAACATAGGACAACAGTTTGGTCCTATACGCTTCCATGTTTATGTCATACATGTCTGTCGTATTGTGATTACAGAAAATAAAAAGAGTTCATGCGTCATCTTTATATGTCCTTAATAGTAATGTCGTGACACGCGGACAGTTCTTGGTTCTTAAAGAATGTCAACATACGTCGCCGTAACTTAGTGAGGTCTTGCCAAATAAATGACGAAAACATGCTGAAACACTTCAATCCAGGTTTCCAGACTATCTTCTAGAGTGTTTTCACATGTTTGTAAGTTTTAATCAGGAAATCATTAAATCATAATATTTTTTTGAGTTGTCATCCTGTATCCAATATGGCGTATCATTTCATACATGTGGTGATTAAACAAGATATCTATATTATGTAATATCCATAAACCACTGAGGGTGTTAATTACTTACAATAAACAATTTATCATCCTCAAGTTTCTATAATGATTCATATCATCTATTCTAATTTGTGGCTATTGGTTTACATTGGTTTCGTCATCTTTATTTGTCTTATATCATAGGCGTTAAACAATATCTCTTATTCTAATTACATTTCAACAAGGTAAATTAGACATCATCGCTGTCAGATGTCATGGATTAAAATTTCCAAAACAGTGGTATGATTCTGTATGTGTTGTCTCGAGCCGGGCGAGGCTCACGGTAGCAAAGAGAGTAAGACGCTGTTCCGCTAGCCTGGAGGTCAGGTGTTCGATCGCTGCATTGGCCGAGAAGAGTCATCCTAATTTTACGGTGTGGTTCCCCCTTGCCAGTGATGCAGGACGGAGGACCTGACAAGGACAGCTGCCTAGTCGTTCGAATGGGTCGAAAAACATGCACGTAAAAGATCCCTTTGCAGTTGAAATTATATATAAGAGTAGGCCGTAGCGCCGTTGCCCGGGCAAAATTTCCCTAATAGCACACTGTATGGCGTATGCCTGTCTTCATTAGCCCAGTTCTGAGTAGAACAGTAGGACGTTAAATCCCGTTTCATATCTCTCTCGTCCGGCCTTCGGTCCTACACCACTGACAAGGAGGGACCACGCAGGAAAACTCCGATGAACTTTCTCCGGTAATGAAGGGATCAAACATGTCATCCATAGTTTAGTGATTCACTGTGCTCCGCAAAGTAGATAAACGCCAAGTGGTGTGTGTGCAATTATGCCTGGACAGCGGCATTCCTCCTACTTCGTATCGAAGTCCAACCACCAAAGGTTCGTGTATATGCATGCCAACGTGTACATGGGGCCCCGGTTTATCGTCCCATGCCTCCGGGCACTCCGGTTTCCTCCCACTGCTAAAGACCCCTACGCGCAAGCGAATTATTGATTAAACCATATGTTAGTCTCGAAATGACCTAGTTTGTGTTGAGTGGACGTTAAACCCCATTTCTCTCTCTCTCTCTCTATTTATCGTCCCACCTGAACGACTAAACGATGTTTCTTGCGAGGTACTTCGGCTGCAATGGGTGGGATGTATCATGGTTTCAGAATGAACTACGCATTTATAAAGAACTGACTGAATTTGAAAGTGACATTTAATAAATGAAAGAACCAACTTTACTTTCTGTTAGTTTATCGGATTACTACGTCTTGATTAATCGATTAATTATAGCTCGCGTCATTTTATTATTTATCTCGTTAGTTGTATTAACACGAGACGAATCTCTTTGGCCTTAAATTATAGCTGCTACCTCAAATGTTAATTCTTGTTTAATCTTTTAATTAGCGGTGTCTTCTTTGTCTCGGAAATTACAGATTGATAAATCAATTAATCCAAAGTATTAATCGGAAAAACGACCGCACTCTTTTTTATGCTTTAAATTGACTTTTAAGGAGACTTTTGATATACACCGACGTTTGTATTGTATGTTTTTTCCAATTTTAAACCAATTTAGTGCAAATAATTTAATCAACCTCAATATCTAATGTATTGTATGTTTTGCCAATTTTAAACCCATTAAGTGTAATTAATTTAATTTAATCAACCTGTCCATAATATCATATCTAACGTATTGGACGTTAAATCTTTAATAAACAACAGAGGAGGTCTAAAGGTTTCTGCCTGTTCTCCAATCCAGTTTCCGTGAATGAATATTGTTTTAAAAAAATAGCAACAAGCAATAACTTACTCTTTTTATTCGTATCGCAAGAAAAATTCATTGAAGTACATGGAAAATAGAGTGGTTTGAATTGGATATCTGCAATTCAAATATTGATCTGATGTCTGGAAAAACCCTAAACATGTATTAGGCGCAAACACAACTATGTAACTACAATCTCGGTGGCCAGGTCGATTGCCTAAATCGAATAACAAGAATTAAAACGAAATTCCCTGGCGCAATCAGTTTAAACTGGGTGCTTGTAGGGGTCAGGCCCCGAGTTCACAAAGCATTCTCAGACTAAAGTTAAGCATTTACTCAAAATTGTTGCCTTATTTTAACTAAAATATAGCCCTTTATAAAACTTGTTGTTGTAATGTATCAAATACATCAATAAGAAACTATGTGCAAATTTTTGTGTTTTTGGATCAAAGATATTTCTAGTAAACAGTGATTGAAAGTTGTGTAAATTCTTAACTTTAGTCTGAGAATGCTTTGTGAACTTCGGACCAGATAGTTATGACAGAAAATCACTAAAGATCAACCTGTCGCTCGATCGCCACAAAAAAAACGTAAATGTTCGCACATACACTGAACATTCAACACTTACATTAATACAACTATTTACAACCAAGTCCCAGGAAGAAAACACTTTTAACGATACAAAGGAACTATTGTTGCACATATACTGGCAAACATATTTGCTCAGTGCTAGCCCCAAGGGTACTTTTCGGGTAATCTAGTATATTTCTAGTAAGAATGGGCATCTGTACTTTTCATATTTCCATTTATACCAAATTTGTCACATTTTTATTGGAAATAACCACCGATAAATACTTTCTGGACAATGTATCTATAACTTAGATGGAGTTTATCTGAAACTAATATGATCAAATATTTCATTGATGATAACCCCAAGTACATTACTAACAGCATCTTTTATTAACGTTCAGGTTGAGTGTATAAGTAGAGCTGGAAGAGCACAACTTTTAGTGGTGATTGATGTAATATTAATTTATATCCAATGCGATGATTAGAGATTAATATTGGTAAATACCTTATGTCGACACTGACAAGAGAATCTGTTTAATGTCAATGAATGGCTAAAGGCCAGTCGAGAATCGATCTGTATAGAGTACCGATAAGTAGAATAAGAAATGTATGAATCTGTCTCAAGTTCTTCTACAAGACAATCTAAGACAATATTCCGCTTAAGTAGGCTTTCAACATTTTAGTATAACGTAGTTCTGTTAAGTTCTATAGTAGGTCAAACGATGGCATAATAAAAGACAAAGTGTTTATGCGCCATGAGCACGTTTTGTGGATATAAAGCTTTTTGAATTATTATTACTTATTTATTTTGATATTTTTTAAATTTTATTTATGGATTATTTTCCACGAGGATTTTGTTTATTATGTACATATAAATCGTTTATGATTTGTTTATATTCACCTTCTATTATAATTTCATTTGTCAAAAATCAAAGAAGGGTGGAAACAATAGAAGTGAAAGTTACCATAATATGTTTGTCGTAAGAACGCGACATTACATCACAATCATTTAAGATACATTATGTAAGGTTTAGATAAAAACAAACTGGATGCTCTTCCTATAATAGCTCCCAAAAACAACTGCCAAATTAATATAGTGAAAGTTTCATTTTAATTACTTTATTCTGAACGATATAAACACTGATTGTAGTTGTGTGCATTGGTTGTTTATTATTCGGTGCTGGTTATTCGAGTCTTAGCCTCACTTCTCCATTTTAAAATTAAACCGTTAAATTACGGAACTGTTCTTATCTAGTTAAAATGGGAGTATGTTTAACATGGTATGGCAATCAACATGCAGTGTGCAAGAAAGGTTGAATATGTAGATGTTTTATTCTGTTTTGAACGCAGTATAATGGAGATGCTATCTGGGAAGCAAAAGGTCACTTCGATTCATTTTCCTACAATCTTGGTTGATGTAATGTTAATGGGTCATTGTAATAGTTTAGTCATTCAGTTTTTAGAGATCGAAAAACCCAGTTTCAATCTACATATGGTAATACAAGAAAGCTGTTACGGAAGCCCATAAGGGTCAATCAAATGAAAAAAAAAATTCTGACTATCTTGTAATTACAAGATAGGCTATCTTGTTATTACATGGTAGCTATCTTGTTATTACAAGATAGTCTAAGATAACCTATCTTGTAATTACAAGATACCGGGATGCCCATGAGTGACAATTTAAAGGTCACCATACACCGATTTCATGCTCCTATAAATACCATTGACTTCATACACCCACCAACTACATATTTATATCATGACTCATCAATTTTAATGCGCTCTTTGAAGCCAAAGGACGCTATTTCTATTTTTCGGAAAACTTCTTTAAATTTTGATTTTTGGAAAGTAAGTAAGGAAAGGGATATTCTGAAAAATGGACCCTCCCTCAATGAAATGAGCTGACTGACATAGCGTCTAAAAGCAGTTTGGATATATTTTTAGCCCAAATATATCATCAAATCACACAGTTTATAGGCGGGGAAGGTATCTTTAAGGAGAACATGAAATCAATGTATCATAAATGATATTAATGAGGGAATGAAGTTAATGAGAGTAAGAATTATAGTATTTAATGAGGGCACAACATGGGGATGCCGATCCCGTGACAGACAAAAGATCTTCGTTGGGCTGGAGGGTTAGATGGTCGGTTTGTTAGCACGTGCGTGCTTTATCTTAAAAGCCTGTCATTGAGTCAAATGGCGTGGTTTCGAATCTCCGTTTGTACGTGACAAGGAGTCGGATCGCCTTTCCAACCTCGCCTGTCCTTCGGTTTCCTCCATCTGCTTAAGAGAGAGAGTGTGTGTGTGTGTGTGGGGGGGGGGGGTAATGTCCAATCGACACAAACTAGGTCATTTCGGGACTAACATAGCAGTGAGAGGAAAGCGGAGGACCCGGAGAAAACCCATGATGTTGGACAGGCGACACTACTCCTTGTCGCGTACAACGGGGAATTCGAAATCACGCCAGCTGACTCAATGACAGGCTTTACGATACAGTGCGCACGTGCTAACAAATCGACCTGCCAACCCTCCAGCTCAACGAAGTATTATTGTATGTTAAGGGATCGGCATCATCAGGTTGTCTGTCCTCCGGTTTCCTCTAACTGCTAAACAGAGAGGGGGATGTAGTTTAACGTCCACTCGACACAAACTAGGTCATTTCTCTCTCTCTCTCTCTCTCTCTCTCTCTCTCTCACACACACACACACACACACACACTTCCTTGGCCTATAAATATCCGATAAATCAGTGTGGGACGACCTTGAAATAATTTAGGGTTTTTTTTTCATCTGATTGACCCTAACGGGCTTCTCCAGATAGCTATCTTGTAATTACAAGATAGTCAGAATATTGTTTTTTCATTTGATTGACCCTTATGGGCTTTGACTATCTTGTAATTACAAGATGGGCTATCTTGTAATTAAAAGATAGTCAGAATATTTTTTATTCATTTGATTGACCCTTATGGGCTTCCGTAAGCTGTCATATCAAGGAAAGCTATCACACTCCGTGGTCATAAAATACTCCAGTCACCGCACTGCGGTGAATTCCGTGACCTCGTGACTTCCACCCTTTGATTACCAATTAGACTTAGATGATCGCCATCACCACAGACAATAGCTTAGCAGAGTGGCGACGAAGGTTTTAATTTAACACGATTGTGGTGGTATTTGCCTAGTCCAAAACCGGGGATGCTTCAAAACGTTTTCGAAATAAAATATATCAGTAACTATCTTCCATAGCGTAGTGCTATTAGGGTGCTAGCACAATGTGTTGGTCAACGCGAACAGACAGACAGGCAGGCAAAGAATATTCATTATTAGAATAGATATCAAGACATTGTTCAGAATGTGGATATAATACGGCCCTGTTTAGCTTCTGGCGGGGAAATCGGTGACGGGCTAGTTAACAACGGTGTACCTCAAATGTCAAGACTATAACATCAATGATGTCATAGTGCAGTTATAGAAACATATATCAGAAGGTTACACAGATTGATTGTCGGTTTATTAAAGCACAATGTGAAGTTGGACACAACGTGAAGCCCTAAACTAGACGCCGGTCCCAGTCTAATATTCAATTAAAACCATCATCAATCTTCTGTAAGGAGTCAAAGATTTGTGGGTTTCACAAGTCTAGACTTATCGTATTATATCACCATATGCAAATCGATCACAGGATTATATATTAAACTAATGTCGTATACAAATTTTGACTATTAATAAAATTCTGCCATTAACGCCCCTTATTAAACTGACCATAAGACATTAAAAGAAGCAGTCCCAATAAAGTTTGAGAAATAAAATTGTTGACAACGAAGAAACAGCAATCTGATTAATGTGTCGTTTCGTTTTTGAATACTTTCGATAGCCACCACTACATGACGATCTGACCGACTGTAGTGAAAGGTCGCGTCAGAGGTCATATTGAGTGACTTTTGTCGCTATGATGTCAGACATTTGGTCAATCAGTGTCGATATTTCTAGTGTTTCATGCACCTCAAGCCAAACATTCGTCGTAACAGACTGTCTCGTTGGCTAATCCCTCTCATCACCCACAACCTAGGTTATATAGCAACTCTTCTAGATCCTATATATTGAAATACCTTCAATGAATTACGTAAGCCTGTTGTTAAGCGAGTCAAGCGAGCGATCATTTAGGCCCCAGCTCAATAGTCAGAATTCGAATTTTCAGAGTACATCAGGTATAATTTCATAGTTTGGCCTTTCGTCAATATATTTTTTACTTTTAACCACTGCGAAATCCAGGCGCGGATCCCACGGGGGGGGGGGGGGGCTCAATCCCAGTCACTTTCGTTTGCTTTGTTGCTGTTCTAATTCACATATCTGCTCTTTAAAAGATGATATAAACATGATTTTCGCATTGTCTCCACCCAAGCAACGTGTGCACCACCCCCCCCCCCCCCCAGCCCCCTCGACAAAATCCTGGATCCTGGCCTCAAATCTATAGCATTGCCTGTTTAATGTTTAAACTTACAGAAGCAGTTTCATTAGCAAAATCGCTTGGATGCTTTTACAATATTCAATTTTTCATCAATGAGTATACGATTTTTTATGAATAATACCATTTAAATGTTGTTGGGTTTTTGGGAAATTATGGAAAGAATTGAATCACCGAGCACAACTTTGATAATTTTTTAAAATTTTGTATTGAGAACAACTTTGTGATTTCAAAGATAATATTTTCTTTTCACTGCTTTCTGTTGCCGTGGGACATTTTGGTAATGATCGCTTGATGTTATTGATAATATTTCCATAAAATTAGTAAAATTGGTCAAATCTCTGTGGGATATGACTTCTTTCTATAATATTTGTAAAATAATTTTTGTCTGGATGTTTTATCGGTAAATTAATTTAAGCTGTTGAAGCACCCAAGGGTAATACATTCCAAACAATATGAAAGGACAGGGAGTAATAAAATAGATAATGTTTTGTTCTGGGTCTTGTAATAATTACCGCAAAACCAAATCTAATAAAATTATAATTTCCAGTTTGTAAGATTTTGTAGATTTTAATAAAAATTTGGCTTTAGATATTAAAAACAGATCCAGATTTTCCAGTGTGGTTCCGTCTTGTCAGTAATGCAGTACGGGGGGCCATGGTAAGGACAGCTGTCTAGTCGTTCGGGTGGGACGAAAAACCGAGGTTCTTTGTATACATAAAAGATTCCTTGGCAGTTGGAATTTGATATAAGAATAGGCCGTAGTGCAAACATTAACCTCATGGCACACTGTATGACGCATTTCCGCTTTCATAACCCAGTTGGGAGAAGAACATAGGGACGTTAAACCCAATTTCGTTTCTTCTAAAACTGCATTCTGTTTGACTTTGTAAGATCTTGTGTAACCATGAACATAGAATCATCGCTCAGAAGTCTTCACATGATCAATCAAATCTAATTTTTAATCATTTATTGATTTGTTGTAATCGAAGTCGCGCATATGACAAAGTCAGATTAATATCATTTGTATTTATACGTAGACTGTTTGAATAATGATATCGTCGCCATGCTTTAGAAATCAAATGAAACGAGGTTTAACGTCCCACTGTTCAATCCTATTGGACTAATTGTTCGTCATAGTTGTTCGGTTGAAACGGAAAACCAAGATCCACACTGGCATGCACGTAAAAGATCCCTTGGTAGTTGTATTTCGATATACGAGTCGGCCATAACACCAATGTCGGCGTAAAATCTCCCCCCCCCCGCCATGGGACACTATATGGTTATAACCCAGTCGGAATAGAACAGTAGGACGTTAAACCCCATTTCATTTTAACGTTGATTAGGTTATTTTAAACTCCGCCCCATTTCATTAGTTTAAAGGACACAAGTCTTTAACTCAATATTATGAACAGCCTTAGGCATTACAATCATGACTTATTGGCCAATTTAAATCAACATCCAATATTTAAAGGGACAATAACATTCTTTCTGGCTTGGTAGCTCCAGAAAATAAATAATACCCTTATCCTAAGTACTAGATGTTTAAGTGTGCTACCTGTTCTGTAAATTATTCATTACAGCCTATTTTACTTGTCCAGAGGGTTCGAAAATATTTCAAAATCCAAGTCACATTTGAAAAGGTTTACGTTAGACTTTTCAAATCAATTGGTTGAATTTTTCCAATTTTTTAAATTAGGTGTGTTAAGATGAAATTTATATCATCAATTAATTGGAATATTCTAAAATAATACGATTTGTTGACCAGAATGAGGATTGGGACATATTATTCAGTTACAACAAGAGTGTTATTGTGGCTTTAAGACGAAATTAAAAAATATAAAATTGATACACGAATCGCGTGTCAGAATGCTTTCGCGCGCCATATGTAATCTACACACTCGAGGAACGAGGCTAAACATATCCCAGATGAGAATATTACCGGTGTAGACTGGAATCACCAGAAGCAAAAAATTGTCGTTCAATTTGGACTCTTCACATATTACAGTGAAATGCTTTCGATCGCCATTTGTTATCAAACGACTCGAAGAACGAGTGCGGCATATACCAGAGGAGAATACTACCAGTGTAGACTGGAATAACTAGACGCCAAAGACTATCATGTAATTTGGACTCTTCACGTATTACAGTAAAAAAAAAGAGAAACGAATGTAAATCGTTTATATACATTCATATCACATTATTATGATATGCGTTGTGAATCTTTTTTGTCCGTTTCTAGGTACCAAAGAATAGAGCATTAGCTCCTTTAAACACATGACCATACACGAATTGAATTCTCGCATTCTAAAATGAATATCAATTTTAAAGTTTTTACACTAACAATTTAGTTAGAATTTGATAAATAAAAATCACGAAAATGTATGCCATACATATTAAAGAATATTATGTAGATTGGAAGAGATTTAATCAGATAATATTGCCGTATTGTAATACAAGACATCCGGGGCCTATTTCACAAAATTTTAACTGAGATAAGACCTGAATTTTAGTTATTTGATTGGACAATATTAGATTGATTTTAGTTCTTAGCCAATCAAAATTGAAGTATCTGCCAAAATTTGGATTGTATCTTTAGTTAAAATTTCGTGAAACAGGGCCCAGGCCTCAAGAGATTGTCTAAAATATTTAAATCAAATTAAATAAGCAGAATTTCAAAACCATTACCCGATGTATCATATATTACTAATTCTTCAATTACTGCTTTTAAAGCTATAATTTCATATTTTTAACTCATGTTTTTAAAATGTATTTTAAAAAAGCCTTAAAATAGATGGTATGTCGAATTTAGAAGTTTATACCACGCTTTACATCTTACCTAATACTACGTCTAAAATCTCACACCTGCGACGGATTAAAGCTTGCAATTAATCTGTCACTTAAAATTGTCCAAAGGCGGCGTAGAGTTGTAAAAAATAAAACTAGAATATCAATTATTAATTCTATGAACAGTCCGCCCTTGTTAAAGAATAATCACTTAATTCACTATTGCCAGTTGAGAAAGTGGCAAAAACATCATTTTCAACGTCAAATTCAAACGTTTGAAGATAGCTATTCCATGGGAGGGGGGCGGATAGAAAAACAAGGGAGGTAATAGTGTTATTACTTCCGATGTAAGTACGAGAATGATACCTATGATTATACAATAGTGAGTTGACAATCTATTCAGCAAAAGACATACAAAAAAAAAATCTGTTTTGACTTTCTTAGAAAATATGAAATTCTCGCTTTAAGTGATGCACATATACAATATGAACTGTCCTTGGTTAATATTTCAAGATGTTTGTCGCCAAGCGCTATTGAATAATCATTGTTTATATCGTAATTAGAAAGTAAGTAATGTCTAATACTTGAAATGGAAATCGATTTAACGACTCGTAAATATACGCAATGCTCATTTCATTTGTATGTGCACAGGAAGCAGTTACATAAAAAAAATTGCTGTTAAAGTCTAGATAGACGCCTAGTCAAAACATGGTAATAAACAGTAAATAAATTCCATGATAGAATTGTTCCCTCTGTATTTTCAGTTCATTTACAATATATTATAGCCACACGGATACTGGTTAGATAAGACCAACTTCAAGTTCGGTCAATATAAACCCTAACCCCAATCCGACCCATATAAAACTAACCCATATATCACGAACCAAAATTTCACCATTCGAGGTCAGCGCTTAATGTGGAAACTTAACCTCTCCTCCAAATTCTTTAACCTAACCTATAATCTCGCCAACAATGACGTGCCCTAACCTTATTTACATCTCAGCAACCTTGACGATCATTGAGCTGGCCTTGACAATTAGATTTAGCCCTTTATACACCCTTATCCCGGTACTGTCGATGTATACAATAATTCAGCTATACAATCAAGAAGATTGGCAATCGTTGCTGAGAATCGAACCCTGCAGATATTTGAGTTTCGAAACGCGAATGTCCTTTCACTTCCAATCTGAAAACAGTATTACTACCTGCTGTAAGAACCAATTAGTATATGGGGTTTTAAGTTTTAATATTAGAGCCTTGGAATTTCAAGCACGTATATCGAATCGCCCTTATGCCAGTAGAAGGGGGTGGGGATCGATTGGTGAAATAAGGCACTGGCATTACCCCTTCCCGGAAGGTTGCCTGGTCAACCCCACGGGTTTCTTCGGGTCCCCAGATTCCCCCCACTGCTAAAATGCTTAAGATACCTACGATCAAACGAGATCATAGTGTAAACAAGTGAACATTATGATAGTCCCTCCTTCTCAACCTCGTTGGTTTCCTCCGGGCACTCCGGTTTCCTCCCACTGCTAAAGACCCCTACGCGCAAGCGAATTATTGAAATAAAATTAAACCACATGTTAGTCCCGAAATGACCTAGTTTGTGTTGAGTGGACGTTAAACCCCATTTCTCTCTCTCTCTCTCTCTCTCTCTCTCTCTCTCTCTCTCTCTCTCTCTCTCTCTCTATGTTAGTCCCGAGATTACCTGGTTTGATTCGAGTGTACTTTAAACCCCAAACACACTCTCTCTCTCTCTCTCCGTGATTAAGTGTGTTTGGCAGTTCATCTGTCGTAAGATAACTATTAATTTTACTTGTATTATGTATATTGTATTTCAACGTATTTAGGTAATTACATTAGAAAGTAGACTAGACAAGTGGACAACTGATAATTCCTTACACACTACAATTATATCGTAATTGATCCGGAAGACCATTAATTGATACAAACCATGATGCTTTGTTAGTTTGATGAACCAATTGGGAAAACTGTTCGATCATCTGTATTACAAAATTGTATCTCCCAGGTGAGACACAATATCGTTATATAGTCGGTAGAGTCCATTGTCAGATTATTGGCAGACCAAAAATTCATCTATGAGGAACCTCGTCCCTTCAAACCTAGCGAAACTGGAAGCAAAAGACGCGACCAGAAAGTTGATATATAAGGCATTCGTATTACCACCACGATAACCAGAGAGGGAGAGAGAGAAATAGGTTTTAACGTCCACTCGACATAAACAAGGTCATTTGAGGACTAACATATGGTTTAATTTTATTTCAATAATTTTCTTGCGCGTAGGGGTCTTTTGCAGTGGGAGGAAACCGGAGAACTCGGAGAAAACCCACGAGATTGTCCACGATGACCACTACTCATCAGTAAACGTTAAATGAAATAAGGTTCAATGTCCTACTTTTTTGCACAGACTCGGCTAATGAAGACGGGCTTGGGCCATACAGTATGCTATGATGGAAATTTGTCCCAGGCAGCAGCGCTTCGGACTTCTCTTATGTCGAATTCAAACTGTCCGTGTAGCTTTTACTTTCAAATGTTTTACGTGTAGGCTTTTGAGAGAACAAACTTCCCGAACCCTCACCACCTTGCCTACTTCCGTTCCGACGTTCCGGTCCCCCGATACTTGATGGTTCGGATCTTTGTAGAATAAAGCGAGAGAGAGAGAGATTGGGTTTAACGTCCACAGTGCCCGGAGGAAACCCACGAGGTTGAGAAGGCGCCCCTATCTCCATGCCACATACGCTCACACCAGGGATCGAAACCACAGCCGCAAGTCAGAGGTGACCGACCAGCTAGATGTCGAAGCGCGGCACTCTAGACCACTAGGCCATCCCAACCCCCCTGTAGAATAAAGTGAATGTATCAGATTAAGGTGAAGTGATTTTTATTAGCAGATACCTTGGGCAATAACACAAGCTTATAGTGTCTTCTCATCGGTAAGGAATTTGGCGGGGGGGGGGGGCTTGGTGGCTACGGGAGTAATAAGCTGGCTGGCTAGCCCGGAGGTCGCGGGTTCGATACCGGTGTTGAAGGAGAAAATTCATCGGGATTGTCAGTGGTGGAGGGCAAAGGGCTAAATAAGGACATTTATGTAGTTGTTCGGATGGTACGAAAAACCAAGTTCGCGTATACACATTGGCGTGCACGTAGAAGATCCCTTGGCTGTTGGAATTTGATCTGAGATTAGACCGTAGCGCCGCTGTGTGGGACAATTTCCGTCATAGCACACTAAATGGCCTAAGGCCGTCTTCATTAGTCCAGTGGGAGAAGAACAGGAGAACGTTAAACCCAATTTCATTTCATTTCTATTGATTGGACAAGGAAGTTATTTAGAGATAACCCACTGAATACAATTACTTCTATTTCGTCTTGACCTTTCTTCCCAGATGCATATCTTTTATGTATCTTTTGATGTAAGGCTTCAATTATAAAGCGAAAACATTCCATTTTGTTCTTTCCTTTTATCCAAAGAAAACACAGTGGAAAGGCATATATATATAGTTTCTGGAACTCAATTTCTTATCACGACCCGCAACAGAATCGCATTGAGAAAAATATCGAATTTAGCAAAATGAAGACGAAATTGGCATCAATCTATACCAACAACTTTTGTTTTAAAAAAATACATTACTGTACATACACCCTCTTGGCCCAGGGCCCCTAGACAAGTGTGCCAGCTGCCCAACCCCTCTCACGGACCATTAAAGTAGACCATCGATTACTTTCCTTAACCTAATACCATATGGAATCTAGTTCATCAGAGATGTCATTAAAAATTTAAAAAAAAACTTCTGCTTGCATCATTCATCTTATATCAAATTATCGGCAACAGCAAGCAAAATGAAATGAAATGGGGTTTAACGCCCTATTGTTCTGCTCCCGATAAGCTAAGGAAGCGGAACCCCAATGTATACAAAGGATCTCGGTTTTTCTTCCCATCCCAATGACCACACAGCTGTTCCTCCGCCCTGCACCACTGACAAGAGCTAACCGCATCGGAAAATCCCGATGATCTTTCTTGGCTAATGCAGGGATCGAACTCTCGACTTCCAGTC
Organism: Patella caerulea; assembly: GCA_036850965.1. Taxonomy (NCBI): domain Eukaryota; kingdom Metazoa; phylum Mollusca; class Gastropoda; family Patellidae; genus Patella; species Patella caerulea. The sequence continues at coordinate 32,278,878 of JAZGQO010000008.1, forward strand.
AGCGTCTTGCCCACTTAGCCACTGTGGCTCCCCAGCAGCAATCTTCAATTTTTCCGTAGCCTAATATCCGATACCTATACTCTTGAATCATACTAAATATATCATTGATATTATTACGTTGGGAGTCTTTCAACCTGATCATATTGATTCTAGCGATGGCTTCCATTTTCTGAAACCGAATCTTAATAACACGTTCGGCAGTCTTTAAGGAAGGCAACTCTCCGTTCCCACTCGAAGTACATGTATGAGAAATATCATGCTTTGGAAAGATCGGAAGATTCTTCTGACAGCAGTCGATAAAATATCGACCATCAGAAAACTTTGTTAAAAATCCACAATAATAGGAAGTTTCGGTGATTGGCAGTGTGAATGTATTAACTTAAAAATACATTTGTCAACAGCCTTTAGTTTAAAGATGCATCATGTAAGATTTAGTTAAAGAGCTGGTCGTTTTTCTCTATAGAAGTTCAAAAAAATAGAAAGAAAATACATTGAAATTCTTTATTCTGAGCAACGTTATGAATGTTTAGAATTTTGACTAAAAAGGATGAATAGTCTCGATTTTCAAGTATCATTGCTACGATATTAAACGAAGTCCCGATTTTCCCTTTTAACGTTTAACGACGATATAGTTGACATTGTCTAACCCAATTATTATATCAGTCGATTTGGACATACCATGTGCATAATTGTCTAATAATTAATAAAACATTTGAAGCCAGAAAAAAATACATGCAATAGCTAGACAATGCATCTTTAAGAAAGGGATTTCCCTTATCGGTAATGTGTTAATGCATACTGAAAGTTCAATTTTGTTATTAGATCAAAACATCAATATAGAAATTAGCATGATCGTGTTTAAACTACTGGTAAAAGACAGAAATAACACAATCGTAGCAGTGTAGTCACACGCTAGGTGGCGTGGACAAGCTTAGAAGAAAGCGAGATAACTATGAATGATTTTGTTGATTGATCTGACATTTTATAGCACACTTTTATCTCATCAAGTTACCGTGGATCATAAATAATTGGCTGGACGAAAACATGCAATACACTAACATGTAGACTGTCGAACATAAATGTCAATAGAAGTTTTAAAGTGGTGGTTGAACCTCGCCAATAACAATTCTATTGATTTCGCTTTATTAAATCTGTTTGTACAGTTGGCATGCATATAAAAGAATCCTTGACAGTGTGAATTCGATATAAGGCCACCTCCAGATTTCATTATTGTCGCTGAGATGTAAATAAGGTTAGATTGTGGGTTAGAGTTTGGGTACAGCTAGGGCTAGGTCCAGGGTAAGGGTTAGGTTTGCGGTTAACGTTAGTCCTGTTTACATCTCGTGGCTATTAACCAGATCAGAAGATGGCCTGAAGAAATTGATCTAATCCTGTCATCCTGTCCGTACCGCTGTCCTGGAAAACGCACCATCGTGACACATCGCATGGTGTATGCTCGTCTTCCTGGAGCGGTGACGTAATGCATTACACCGTATTTAATTTCATTCCAGTGCCAAGTACTTTAAACACATCGATCGCCAATATCGAACATCAAGTTTATCACGTTTTATTCCATACCAAAATGTATTCGAATTGATTATTTAACATTTAAATAAATAACAAAACCAAATATCGATGGTGGAATTTATTTTTTAAATGATTCTTTGATCCCTTGTTCTAGTTTGAGATATTTTGTCTGTACCATAGTGGAATAGGTCTACAATAAATCGTAAAAATGTGGGGAAAAGTTTTCAGGGTTTTGTCAAAACGTTGCTTATTTGATTGAGATGTTCTATGGCAGGATTTCTAGGATGCAGTTATTTAGAAGCGTCATATTTCAGAAATTTGAACTAAAACATATTACGTATGGGTTTGTGTTTGTTTTTTTGTTTATTCTGGGGTTTTGTTTCCTTAAGAGATCATCCTAATATCCACGAATACTAAATTAAAGGAGGATGATTTATATGAAACCTGTTCAATGGAGTATCCCTTTAATACCAGAATGTTACGTTTTTATGTTTGATATGCTCTAAGGCTCAAACGCAATAAATAATAGAATAAATTGACAGTGTTGTATTTGATTATAGGGTGTATATACCCTTCCTATCAATTATTAATAATACAACCAGTAAGGCCCACAGCATTTTATTAGTCAATAGGTCACAACTCGTACTAGCTAGAGGCATATCCGAAACATTCGCTTGCAGAGATGGCGTTGGAATGGGTGGCGCCCCAGGATTTCCATTTAATGGGACCATCAAATCAAGTAAAATTACTTTCTTTGAAATTTTCGCTGTAAGCTTTATGGTACAAGCCGTCGGAGCAGAACAGTGGGACGTTAAACCCCATTTCATTTCTAATGTAAATAAAACGTTTAATTTTATAAGTTTGCACATATTTAAAATGCCTTGGAGCCATGGTGACTCAGCGAGTAAGACGTTGACTTGCTAACCTGAAGGTCCTATGTTCGAACTCTGCTTCGGCAGAAAAAGTTCATCGGAATTGTCCGGCGTGGATCTATCAGAATCAGCTAAATCCATCTCTTAGGCCAACTCAAGATTGTGCCATGGTCGCTGAGATGTAAATGAGGTTCCTAATTGTTTGCGCGATTGTAAGTAATGAGTAGGATAAGTGCTAAGACTATGCCCAGGTTTATGGTTAGGGTTTTGATTGGCATTAGCCCTGCTTACATATCGTGACCTTTGACCAAACTTGAGAGAGGCTGAGAGAAAAAGATCTAACTGCCAGAGTCGCCATTACTTTATATTCTTGAATCAGGAACAGATTTCACCATAAATTATCAATTTCTAAGAGTCGAACACGACTCGTCGGGTATTTTAGTTCTACAATTTGATATACATTAATATGGACAGAAAGGAATACAATATAAAGAGTACACGAAATCGATACAACCCACAACATTTGTTATTTTTTCATCGGTATCTCTAAACAGGTTCTGAAAGTATTGTAGCAGTGTGAATCTTCGGTAATAAATACACACTGGAATTATCCTTTAAACTGTTTTATACTGGAAACCATTAAATATCTTATACACAGAACAGCATGTCCGATTGTCCTAGTAACGGGATAAAATCTAGAATGAATGTATATGAACTGATAAGTTACGCACCTTAATGATGTAGGTGTTTGGAAACATGGACGCAGTTGACACCAGGGCCGGATTAAGACGTATAGACACGCTAAGCACCTAGAAGATGTTGGTGCCCCCATATAGTATATGATTTTAAAATTTAAACAATACTTAAAGATACATTATGGGAGATAAGATAAAGAGGTGGCAGTTCTAACTATAATAGTTAAAAACTAGATAGTGTAATGGTAATTTGCTGAAAATTTCAGTATTATTGATCCCCACTATGAACCGAGAACGAAGCCTTTGTCATCATTACTAAAATCATAATATAAACAGCATAGTCTCGATTATTTCTAAATTAATTATCAATGGCCATAAAGCGGCATATATGAATCTAATCCAGCCAACACCGAAGGCTAGCCTTGACATCGATGGTTTATTATGGTCTGGATACGATAATTAATGTCTAAGTGGTAATTTAAATAACATTTCAGGCCTAAAGAAAGACTTGTAATAAGCAGATTTTGCTCTTGCATAATGCATGTTTAACCATACACAATCCTACAAGCGCGTGGTTAGATACACCTCGGTGGGATTGGATGGCCGAATTGTTAGTGCGTGTACGCTAGGGTAGGGGTCTTTAGCAGTGGGAGGAAATCGGGCTACCCCGGTAAACGACATTAGGTTGGACAGGTGACCCTACGCCTTGTAATGTACAACCGCGGAATCGAAACAACGCCAGTTCATTCACAGACAGACCTTATAATACAGTGCGCACGTGCTTACCATTCGCCCCCCCCCCCTATAAAGTACATGCGTCATGATCATTCTTTTGTGATGTTGGTTATTTCAGATAACTTTTTTTAAAAATACATGTATATTGACGACACACACACGCGACACGAAACGAAGTCGTTATTTCACTTGGCTTAAAAAATAATTCCCTGCGTTATTTACCGTTGTTAGGTATCCTTATTATATGTACATGTCTTAAAGACACGAAACAAAGTAGTAATTTCGTTACGTTTTAAGGCTTCGTTCCTTAATGAAATTGGTTATTTATTTCACTGCCAATTCTATATTTCTGTGGTTTAAAGGCATGTTTTAAATTTCCTACAAATCCAAAATGACTGCGTTTCATTTAGCTAATAATTCAAATAGAATGTTTAATGATCACATCAATATTTAACAATTTGTGTGTTTTTCTTGTGATTATGATGGGGTTTTTTATCACCTGATCAAAGAGTTCCATGTTCCGTGGTGTAAAGAAAAATAAAATTGTCTGGTTACAGAATAAAGGCAATATAAAGGTCGGTAGCTCTGTTGGGCCGATAATTGTTACACATAAGAGAAAAATTCTCTACAAAGAGTAATTCTGTCTTTGGTCGATGTCAAATTGTTTTGATGACCAACGCATACATTGATAGAACAAAGAAATGTGTTGTCTATGGACATCACGATTACGTTTGAAAATAATACGACAAATAATATCTTTAATAATATTACTGACAAAATCCAACTAAACAAGAAAAGGGATTGTTTTTCTATGGGGACGAAATATTTATGATTGCGTTAATTTAAAAGATATTGCTGTCTTATTTGTTTGTTTTCCGGCTCAATATTGTGTTATGACCTCACTTTCTATTTAATTTGTTCGTTTTCTGAAATGATATTGCGTTATGACGTCACTATGACGTCATTGCAACCTTTGATCCCATCATCTGATTCAGGGATATCACTTTTATATTGACTCATAGGCTATGTATATGGTCTAAAATGCTTCCTTTCGGTGATATTTGACATTTTAGGCCATTTCACGCCGTCGACCGGAATTTAAAATTGATTATCGATTTTCGCGTTGACCCGCAAATCTGATTTTCGAAGACTTTTGATCTTTTGATAAGCAAGTACCCTAAATACAAAAACAGTTGAATTCAGCTTTATGCAAATTTATTCCAGTTCACAGTGGGTCTGTTCCATAGATTTACTGGACTATTAATTCAATCGGGGACTTTGGGAAATTCTCGTAAGTTTCATTTGTTGTTGTATTCTGTAGAGGTTAAGTACTACAAGGAAAACAATCCCAACCTGACAGAGGAGAAGTTAAAAGAACTGCAATAGGAATAGCCTCGTCTTTACCGAGGAGAAGCCACCATGTGTTTTTGTCCAAGGTATCTGCTGATAAGAATCACCTCATCTTAATCTGATTCATTCGCTTTATTCTACTAAGACCCGAACCATCAAGTGCCAAGGCACCGGAACGTTTAAGTGGCAGGGGACAAGGTGGTGGGGGAAGGGGATGATTTTCTCTCGCCCAAGGGATATCACTGGAGAAGATGGAAGCCATGAAACTTGGTGTCTTCTGACCCCATCAGATCAGATGGTAACTCAGAATACTTCGGATATAGATTGACGTCAGTTTCATAAGCAGGTTTAGACCTCGACTTTTAAAATTAAATTTAATGATGGCTATGGTATACGGGGCTGATAATTTATACTGCTCTAAGAGACACGAGATACTATTTGTCATTTGTAGAATTCATTCTTGTTCTAGTTTGTACAGGATGGAGGGCCTTGCAAGGACAGCTGTCTAGTCGTTCGGTGGGAAAAAAAATCGAGGTCCCGTCTACACATTGGCGTGCACGTAAAAGATTCCTCGGCAGTTGGAATTCGATATAAGTGTATGTCCTAGAGTCACTGTCCGAACACAATTTCCCTCATAGCATACTATATGACGTATGCCTGTCTTCATTAACCCAGTTCATTTCATTTCTATTTTGTACTAAGACCTGTAACAACAAGAAATCATTGAATATTATTTATTATTATGGCGAAGTATTGACCATACTAAACTTAAGCTGTCTGTCCACAGTTACCTCCACTTAAGAACAGACACTAAGCTAGTTAACTGACATTTTAAGTGCTAAATCGACGATTTTAGTCGAAAACACTATGTATACTCAGATAATTATGTTACATATTATTCTGCTTCAATTTAATAAATTTAAAAAGGTTTATTTATTCTTTGTGTGTTTCACAGATATGAAACAGAGTAGACCAGCATTTAATATTTGAAAAGGTTTAGTTTAGACTTTGTGTGTTCGACGGATGTGAAACAGAGTCGAACCGCATTACAAAGCCGAATATTATAGTGTTTGGGCTATGGCGGTTATTTAGAGCAAAGATCCATAGGCGTACGGGCTCGATGACAGTTAGGGGGGCAGAACAGTTGCATTCAATTCGATGCCCGAAAAATGTCGCAAAAAGTAAAGTGGCTCCAGACAAAATGTTTTAATCCATTGTCAACTCAGTACAAATTCGTGGTATTTAATTAAGAGAAAAGTAAAATTAGTGTTTTATCAGGGCTCGGTGACAATTAGGGAAGCAAAACTAGAAATGCCAGGTTTACAGAGAGCGGCGCCGGTTTTCTTCGAGAGGCGAAGAAGCGGAGCTGACCTTGTATAGACCTCCCAAAAAAATTTTGGAATATTTTACGACCGCAAACGCGTTTTACTGCTATTCCAGCTCGTAAAATTGGTGTTTTACTAGATATCGGGCACTTTATTTTGCCAGATAGATTAAATAATTTTGGTTTCTCACTTTACCCCTCTGCCAGAAAAGTCAGTTTGCCCGAAAGTTACGGGGCAGCTGCCCCCAACCCCTGGCTCATACGCCTATGCAAAGATCTTTTCTCGAAGTATGGAGTAAACGGGGCTATGTGTGCAGCATGAATAATGACCTGATATTTCACTAACTAAATTAATTAATGCTGGTAAGACATATGACTAATTAAGGGATGAATTATTAATACATTTATTTAATGAACAAGCACACACCTGTTGTTCTTGTGTGCTCGTTACCGATTATTCTGAATGATAAATTATGAATGAATGAGGTTTAAAATCGTACTTGTCTGCACCAACCGGGCTAAGGAAGACGAGCATACAGTTTGGAACATTTTGCCAGGACAGCAACCGAATTCCAGTTATCAGGAGTTCCTTTATGTGCGTACCAACGTGTATCTCGGTTTGTCGTACCATCTGGGCGACTGAACGTTGTTTCTGATATCAGTATCTCTTACAGAGTCTTGCACAGTCATTATCTCTTATAAACAGGCAAGCAGAGTGGTGTGGAGAGTCAGTAAACCACCTTGTCTACGACTTATATTCAGACAAATGTTTATGGGTCAATTCGTCTTGCTAACTCGCCACCTTATATTTAAGTACATGTTTTTGATCAATGATGTTAACTGAGGACGGTGTCGGGGAGACGTTTTTAATCGATGACTGCGTCAATACGCAAGTCGTGTCTAATGAAGTAGTAGGGCTTTAAATATAGTCATTATGATATTTTCTCTCACGAAATCCTTGTATGATTATTATTTTCTATATAACCTAGACACGCTAACGAGGGGATAAAAATATGGTATCCCTATTATTGTCATTTACCGGTCCGCAGACTCCCCCCCCCCCGCCCACAAAAAAAGAAAAACAGAAATGACAGTATAAATAATTCATCCTGTTTCAACAAAATGTGTACATTTGTGCTTTTAGTTATTCAGATAAGAACATAAACGGTTAAAGTTATATATGACACGTTGATCACCAATTTCAACAGAGTGGGGGCGCTTTAGATAATAAGGTCTATCATTGAGGCAAGTGGTGTGGTTTCGGTTCCCTGCTTGTAGTGTCGCCTGTTTAACCTACTAGATTCTCTCCGGGTACCCCGATTTGTTCCTGCCTACTAAAGTAACTTACGCGCAAGAGAATTACTGAAAAAAAATTAAAACAAATAATATATGTTACTCCCGAAAAGACTTAGTTCGTCCAAATAAACATTAAACATCATTTTTTGACACCCCGTCCCGTTTACAAAAGTCAATTTTGTTACTCTTTAGTTCATTAGTCAATTTTGTTACTCTTTAGTTCACCGTTCCGATAAACGACTAATCTCTTATTATAGCATGACCTTTAAAAAACTATTTTTACTCTTTACTTTTCGACCAATCCTCTTTTAATAGAAATATAAAATCAATTTGAATTATTCCCCATTAATACGGTAGTGTTATCCACAGGCGCCTGTAACGTGGGAAATATTTCAAAAATATCGACTAAGCATATGTTTAAAGTATGTTACGTTCGTAAGCATCAAGCTTTGGCGTGGTTTCCCCTTGTCATTGATGCAGAAGGAGGGCCTGACAAGGACAGCTGCCTAGTCCTTCGGATGGGACGAAAAACCGAGGTCCCGTGTACACATTGGCGTGCACGTAAAAGATCCATTGGCAGTTGAAATTCGATATAAGAGTAAGCCGGGCAAAATTTCCCTCATAGCACACTGTATGGCGTATGCCCGTCTTCATTAGCCCAGTTCTGAGCAGAAGAGTAGGACGTTAAATCCCATTTCATTTTACAGTATTTCATTTCATGCTTCAACAAGTAAACAACACCTTTCTTGTGCGCCAGTTCTAACGAATGCTCCTAAAAGTGAATTACTTTGGTTTTTCCGTAATTATGCCTTTAAAAACTAATTACGTTTATATTCTTGGTAGGTGTGATAAATGTTTCTTTCAGGCCACATTGTTAACATTCCGCTAATGTGCTTACTTGTTTAATTATATCCTGACATGATTGATTTAACCATGTCGTGACCGCTCACCTCCTCATTGACCCCTTATTTCTTAGATAATGGACATTAATTTGCGATTAACTGGCAGCGTTCATAAGGCCAAGTGCACACTGGCGAGTTTTTCTCCTGCAAAATTCATGTGGGTGGGAGGGAGGCGGAGTACTCTTTCCATTTACTTGTGTTACTTCGACATGGAATGTCATCCAAGTTTTTCAGCGTGGTACCCCTTGTCAGTGATGTAAGGCGGGAGTTGGGGCTGACAAGGACACCTGTATAGTCGTTCGGTTTGGACGAACAACCGAGGTACCGCGTACACATTGTCGTGCACGTAAAAGATCCCTTGATAGTTGAAATTCTATAAAAGAGTAGGCCGTAGTGCCGTTGTCCGGCACACGGTATGGCGTATGCCCGTCATCATTTACCCAGTTCGGAGCAGAACAGTAGGACGTTAAACCCTAATTCATTTCATTCCAATTGTTTATTCGGTAGGGTATTAATCCTTCGTAAGAAGCAGTCGGTTTACACCTATTTGAAGAATTCTGTGTTTTAAGGGCGTTAAAGATAATTTACAACCCGTAAACTGTGTCCAACCTGAATTATATTTACTCAGATTTATTGCTATTTTTGTGAAAAGATCAAGATATTTGTGCAATCAAGATGATCCAGTCCACCGGTGGCCATAAACCTTCCACCAAACGACACAAGTATGTCAGTTTATTTGACTTTCAGTTCATCAGACCATTGATGTATTATAATCCCCGAAAAAACGAATTCGGTAAACGGGGTCAAAATCGAACTCCGTTTATCTGAGGGGCTTGAGTGGTGAAATAGTTGACTCAATGACAGACCTTGTGATACACCGCCCTGGTCATTCGAGGTTAAACATTTGCTACCGGTAGGGCAGGAATTTAAAGTAGCTACGTCTCTAACTCAATATCATCCAAAATCTTCAACATTGAAAACACGAATTACTTGTCAAATTAAAGGGACAATAACATTCTTGCTGGCTTGGTTGCTCCAGAAAATAAATAATACCCTTATTCTAAGTACTAGATGTTTAAATGTCTTACCTGTTGTGTAAATTATCCATTACAACCTATTTTATTTGTCCAGAGGGTTCGAAAATATTTTAAAATCCAAGTCACATTTGAAAAGGTTTACGTTAGACTTTTCAAATCAATTGGTTGAATTTTTCCAATTTTTTAAATTAGGTGTGTTAAGATGAAATTTATATCATCATTTAATTGGAATATTCTAAAATAATATAATTTGTTGACCAGAATGAAGATTGGGACATTTTTTTCAGTTACAACAAGAGTGTTATTGGGGCTTTAAATAAAAATTGAGGATGTGATCTTACCGGGAAAAGATGGAGTTCAGATATCCAATATTTAAGACAAAATAAATATTTTACCATTGGTACACGAATCGTGTATCATAATGTGTTTCAACCCCAGTTCTACCAAGAGACTCAAGGAACTAGGCTAGAAACATTGCACCAAATCAAACGGCGCATGTAGACTGGAATAACAAGACGCTACAAATTTGCATTCGATTTACACTGTTGTCTTATTTCGCCGAACATAACTGATTTGAAATTAGAATAAAAACGGAAACCACTGCATGTAAATCAGTTTATATACATTCATATTATAGTATTATATGTTTTCGACCCAATTTCTAGGTCCCAAATGTTAGCGATTTAGCTCCTTCAAGCCCAACCCTTGCATTATAAGCCAAAAAAGGTTCGGTATCTCGATTATTTCTTGAGCTTTCTGTTGCGATAAAATACCTTTCCATTTATAGGAACGTTAACTAAGTTATAGTCGAGTCTCTACACGGAAGTTACAATGAAGCCGTCTCTCAGGATATAATTTTAAGTCATCGAAAACCTATTAACAATCGCTGATCACTTGTTTTTGTTTTCTTTTAGTTGTTCGGCAAAGAGTGTCAATTCTATAAGAAGACTAACTCCATTAAAGCCATTACTTCTAAACAAAAATAGCCAAGCAACTGAAAACGTTGATTTTGTTGGGTGTTTTCTGATTTATAAGTGAAAATTTGAAAAGATTATGCACACAAGGCGATTACTGAAAAGTATGGACACATTGTTTTTTTCCCTTTTATGATTTCCGAAACGAATTCGGTATATACATGATGTGATATTGTGTAACAAACATAGGCGTACGAGCCAGGGGGGGGGGGGGGGCAGAGGAGGAAGTTGCCCGCCTCTCAAATTTTCGGGCAATCTGGTTTATCAAGCAGATGTGTAAAGTGAAAACAAAAATTATTATTTTATCTTGGCAAAATAAAGTGCCCGACATCTAATAAAAAAACAATTTTACTTTTCTTTTATTTGAATATCACGAATTTGTACTGAATTGACTATGGGTTAAAACATTTTGTCTGGAGCCACTCTAATTTGTGTGACATATTTCGGGCATAGATTATTCGTAAATTCAGCTGTAACAGTCCTAGTAGTCACAGAGTGGGATTTCGGTTACAGATTAGAATATTTGAAGTTGCTTAACTCACGGGCTAGAATAGCAGAAAAAATGCATTTTCGGCGATTAAATTTTTAGGTTCTGCCCCCTAAAATTTACACCGATGTCCTAACTCATGGTGCTCTTAAACATAATAATAAAGAGTTTGTAAGTTGAACGACGCTTTTGTAACCATTTCGATCGGTATTTTACTCCCAAAAATTGAAAAACTTTCGGGAGCTTGGGCTTTTCACTAGAATGTTACAGTAGGAGGCAGAGAAATAGTTTTGTCATGGATCAGACTTTAATTGATATTACTGTAAAAGTAATATCGTTCGCTTACGACTACTTAGTCATTGGAATAAGAGTAAACATTATCAGTTTTACAATGAGTACAACAATATAATAGACCTGAATTATACGATGTGTTTGCTCGTCTAGAAAACAACACACACAAATCCAAGCCCACGGAGATCATTAATTTCCGTGACGCGGCAAACAAATTTATTAATTACATTTACATGTACAATTATTCAATTTACATTTATTCGTCCATGTTGTGATCTCTCCCTGTCACTACAATGATTGTAAACCGATGGTTTAGCCAATGGCTGATGCTGATTGATTAGCATTGCCTATAGGCTTAAAGGACTAATCCAGATAATTGCTTAATTTTGTGTTAAAATTGCTTAACTGCAGAGAAACTAACCCAGCATGTGTGATACGTTTTCAAACAACTTAAACCCGTCAATCTTAAATTCGTCTTGAAAGGTAACCAGTGCCCAAAGCTGTATTCTGCGGTGTTCACACAAAACCAGGCTTCTTTAATAAAAAAATAATACTATACTATTCAAAAAAGTAGGGGATATCTGATTTTGGGGGCATAATACTAAAATATGCAAATGACTACGAAAAAAGTCACTATAGAACCTAACAGAAGAAACATTTCCAGTTACATGTGACGCCCAAACACACCAATAGCTACCGCATGGAATGCAGGTGATGCTTGGGATCATCATGGGGGTCCAACCCAAGATTTGCACGACTCTGACTTTGAATGTTACAGTCATTGTAGCATTGAATTCCAGGGTGGAAACATCAGTTTAATTGTTTTAGTGACCTGAAAACAAATTTTGATATGCGTCGGCTTACCCAAAATGAAAGGTTACGTGCCCTTGGCATGCTACAGATCGGTACAACACAGGCGGTTGTGGCGCGGACGATGAATGTTTCTCAGTCTGTCATAAGCAGGCTATGGTCCAGATACCGTGATCCAAAATCTGTACAGGACAGACCACGCTCAGGTCGACCAAGGGCGACAACTGAAGCCCAGGATCGATTTATCCGTACCTTGGCCTTGAGAAATCGTGTCATCACAGCAAATCAGGTCAGCGCTCGTCTTCAAACAGACACTGGTGTGAAAGTGAGTGACCAGACGATTCGGAATCGACTGCATAGGGGTCACCTTCGCGCCCGACGTCCTCGCGTGATCCCTTGTTTGAGAGATCATCACATTCAGGCAAGACGTCGTTGGTGTAGGGATCGTCAACACTGGGATAATCGACGCTGGAGCAATGTGATGTTTTCAGATGAGTCAAGGTTCACTGTTGATTTTTTGGACAGACGTAGGAAGGTGTTGCGTCGTCGAAACGAGCGCTTCCAAGACGTTAACGTCATCAGACATGATCGATTTGGGGGTTATGGCGTGGGGAGGCATCACTGTTGCTGGAAGAATGGCTTTACATGTTGTTGCAGGGCGTGTTACAGGCCAGTACTACCGGGACAACATCTTGGCAGTCCATGTTGTGCCGTTCGCACGACGTCATGGCCGCCGTTTCATCTTCCAGGATGACAACGTAAGATGTCACAGGACCAGGATCCTTACAGGTTACCTCCAACAACAGAGCATCACCACATTACCTTGGCCAGCACTGAGTCCCGACCTCTCCCCCATCGAGCATGTCTGGGACATGCTTGGACAGAGGTTACGTCAACGTCAACAACGTCCTGTCAATGTCCAAGAACTTGGTGCTGCGTTGCAACAGGAATGGGACAATCTGGACCAAAATGACCTTAGACGTCTCATTAGGAGTATGCCACGTCGGATCAATGCTTGTTTGGCAAACAGAGGAGGATTTACCCGTTACTGACTTTGATGTGATGCTGTGGTAACTTTGCTGTTTGACCCCGGGTATCATTTTACCCTTATAATGGACAGTCTGTGCCTTACTTAGTCTAACGATCATTTGGAATAAATCGATGAATGTGAACTTCATTTCATTTTGTCATTTGTTTCTTCGTCAGTTTCATTAGGTGAATTTAATAACACTTAAAAATCAAATATCCCCTACTTTTTTTGAATAGTATATATAGACCTTTCAATAAACGGGGCTCGATTATCAGGTCATCAAATTTCATACGTACTTGGACTTTTATTTTTGAGACTCTGTTTAAAACGGGATAGTCCCTTTAATGTATATGAAAATTCGTAATTAACGATATGTTTTCGAGGCCGTTGCTGGTGTAATGTAATGAAATGAAATGAAATGGGGTTTAATGATCTATTGTTCAGCTCCGAGCTGGGCTAATAAAGGAGGCCAGATGCCATACAGTGTGCTATGAGGGCAATGTTGCCCGGACAGCACCACTACGGCCTACTCTTATATCGTATTCCAACTGTCAAGGAATCTTTTACGGGCACGTCAATGTGTACACGGGACGTCGGTTTTTCATACCATCCGAAGGACTAGACAGCTGTCCTTGTCATACCCTCCGTTCTGCATCACTGACAGGGGAACCACACTGGAAAATCTGGATGAACCTTCTTGGCCAATGCAGGGATCGATCACCCGACCCCCAGGCTAGCGAGCTAGCGTCTTACCCGCTTAGCCACCGTTGCTGAGAGCGGTGGATGACAGAGACTACAAGGTAATCTAAAAAATACTCAAAAATTAATATTTTCAATGCTTAAAGTCATACATTATTAAAAAAACAAAAGAAGTCCCAAGACAATGAACAAAATTTAACACTTTTTATTAACAGAATCTGTATGAAAACAAAACGACAAAAAGCTTAATAAAATTATGAGGCGAATCTAGAAAATATATTGCTCAATGACACAGCAACGCAAAACAAATAATCGACCTTACCCGCCACTTGACACTGGAAGCGAATAGGGGTCAATAGAACGAAAGATGTCGCGATATCAGTAAAATAATATGTTAACATGGTGTATCTTTGAGGTGATTTTAACCCCAAAAAGACAAGTTTGACTGAGTTAATTGAATCAGTGCGTCATATTTTGTCGTCATGTCGATTTAAAAACGCACGATTGCGTTAATATATTGCTATTCTGAAGCATTGTCAATCATATTACATTATCTGATACCACTTTTTAATCGGGACTGATTTTAAGAAATCAACAGTTTCATGATAACCGCGTTTCTCAGCTTCAATAATACACTCCTCTTTGTCTCTGCTCTCAAAATTACAATTCTTGGATAACAACAGTTTCATTTTATCTACACGTTGTGTGTCTGAAATACAGCAACTGAAGAATATCGTTGTTTTATTTATAGCTTCACAATTAACACTGCAGTTTTTATCAATAAAGTATTTGACTACATCTAAAGAACTGCACTGACACGATATATGCAAAAGGGTGAAGTTATCGGTATCCTTGACATCCAGTCCGGCGCCACTCGCTACCAAAAGCTGTATTTTGTCCATAGCTTGTAGAACATCCACATCACAACAAAAGAAGAGGGGGGTTCTATTGTATCTATCAACACAGTTAACAGTGTGCTTTTTATCAATGAGATATTTGACGACTTGTACGGTACTACACTGACATGCTTTGTGCAGTACTGTTTGGTTTGATAAATCTCTTACGTCTAATTTTGCACCACTATCCATTAACAGCTGTATTTTAGCAACCGCCTGTGGCGAGTCCCTCACACAACAGTAGAATAAGGGTGTTCTGTTATATTTTCCACCTACGTTGTTAACATTACAACCATTATCAATAAGAAATTTGACCGCCTCATAACTGCTAAAAGCGCATGAATAATGTAGTAATCTGGCACTGTCTTTATCGGTAACATCTAACCTGGCACCACTGCTAACCAATAACGCAATCTTTTCAACACTATTTGCAGTTGTGTAACAGCACGAGAACAACGGCGTTCTATTCCAGCTATCCTCAATATTAAGGTTACAGCCATTGTCTATTAAATACCGGACTGTAGCTAAGGTACTGTATTCACAGGCATAATGTAGCAGTGTTTTGTTGTTTTTTGTCGCGGAATCTAATGAGCAGCCTTGTAATAAAAGTTGTCTAATTTCGATAATACCATTTTGATCCGATTCGTCCATTTTATCGTACACCATTTTATCAAAGATCAATCTTATCAAATCGTTTGGTGCTGACTGACAGATTTTAACAAGGGCATTAAGTTTGGAATATCCTTTAGACACAATTGATTTGAATTTATCTATTCCATTAGATTCTGAAATACAGGCCTTTTCTATGGGCGTGTCACCATCCAGATCTGTTAAATAAATGTTATCACAACTTTGGCTTAGAATGACCTTGACACCGTCTATATTATCACCGTATGCAGAATGATCTAGTGGGGTTTCATTCATGGAAATATCTATTTTGTTTTCGGATGGAGTGGTATTCTGTGACGTGGTATCATCTGGAATATACGACAAACATTGAATAAAAATTGAATTCCATGATAATGATGGGGATGATGACGACGACCACAATGATGATGATGGTGGTGATGATGATGATGATGACCACGACACAGATGATGATGATGATGACTTGACGACGACGACGATGATGAAATTTCGAAAAGGCGCAAACATTCGACCTCGACCTTCCTTATAGTTTGGCCCTTGAAAGAATAATAACAACAGTAAAACTATTACAATGAAATATTTGAACTTTGAACTTGCAAGGTAACAAATTATGAATATTGTTTACAATAACAATTAGAATGTGGGTATTTATTTATACATTGGTTGACTGACTTACGTTTTGTTAGTTCTTCTTCAGGGTTATCTTTCGTACTCATCACTTCACTCCCTCTTTTAATCCTCTGCTGGCTTTTTATAATCTCTGAAATCATATAAAAGAATTGTCAGGCTATGTTAAACTGTCTCTCCGAGTTTTAAATATAAATCATATACTTTAGTCGGAGTTGCTATTTTTAAGAAATTTCTTTCAATATTATTCATCAGACATGTTGGTATGGTCTGAACTACTCTGAACCATATATATTCCAAATTTCTAGTTAATTTTTGATTTAACAAAATATCAAATGTACACACATTTCGTAACTGATCGGGTGGGGGTCGGGCTGACAAGGACAGCTGTGTAGTCGTTCGGGTGGGACGAAAAACCGAGGTCCCGTGCATACATTGGTATGTATGTAAATTATCCCTTGGCAGTCGGAATTTTATATAAGTAGGCAATAGTGTCGCTGTCGAGGGAAAATGTTTCCTCATAGCACACTGTTTGGCGTATGCCCCGTTTCATTAGCAGAACAGTAGAACAGTAAAACTCCATTACATTTCCTATAACTGATCTTACCTAATTCATCGGCAATTACAGTAAACCCTTTCTCCCTCAAAGCATCTATAAATATCATGTAGCAATCACCCGACTCGTTCATAATAATATCCAGGAGTTTTCGTACTCTTGGCGTATACAGTGGTTCATTAAAAACAGCCGTCTTCGTGTCTAAAGTAAGGACCATTTTAGAAAACAGGTAGTCCACCAATGTCTCGGGGTTCCCGATATTTACAACCAAGTAATCGTAACAAGATTGCATCACTTGGAAATCTTCAGACGGCATCCGATTTGTAAAGGAAGATGCCATGATTTTATTTTCTGAAAAAAAATAAAAGATCATTTTAGTTGCTATCATTTTCAGTTCACAACTGACAATAATTCTCTTCAGATTGATTTTATTTTTGGGATCACGCGGCTAAGTGGGTAAGACGCTGGTTCGCTATCCTGGGGGTCGGGTGTTCAATCCCTGCATTGGCCGAGAAGGTTCATCTCGATTTTCCGGCGTGTTTCCCCTTGTCAGTGATGCAGAACGAATGCTCTGACAAGGACAGCTGTCTAGTCTTTCGGATGGGACGAAAAACCGAGCTCCCGTGTACACATTGGCGTGCACGTAAAAGTTGGAATTCGAGATAAGAGTAGGCCGTAGCGCCGGTGCCCGGGCAAAATTTCCCTCATAACACCAATATAAGAATGTGACCATTTGGTATAGCATATGGGGATTACGTGACTAAGTGGGTAAGACGCTAGCCTAGAGGTCGAGTGTTCGATACCTGCATTGGACGATAAGTTTCATCCAGAGTTTCCGCCGTGTTTTCCACTTATCAGTGATGTAGGACGGAGGGCCTGACGAGGACAGCTGAAGTTCCGTGTACACATTGGCGTGTACGTAAAAGATCCCTTTGCAGTTGGAATTCGAAAAAGAGTAGGCCGTAGTGCCGCTGTCCGGGCAAAGTTAACCTCATAGCACACTGTATGGCGTACGCCCGTCTTTATTAGCCCAGTTTAGGAGTAGAACAGTAGGATGTTAAACCCTTTTTCATTTCATTTTGGTATAGCATATAATAAAATACAAGTTTACCAAACGGACGCAGACCACCAAAGATAAATCATTAAAGTAATGGTTAATTCTTTCATTTTTTTCCGTCGTGGTTACACCTTGTCAGTGGAGCAGAACGGGGGCCTGTCTGACAAGGAAGATTTTAGTCTAGTCGTTCGGATGGGTAGAAAAAACAATGTCATGTGTATTTGGCGTGCACGTAAAAGACCCCTTGGTAGTTTGAATTCGATATAAGTGTAGCACACTGTATAATGACGTAGGCCCGACTTCAATATCCTAGTCGGAGCAGAACAGTGGGACGTAAAACCCATCTCTCTCTCTCTCTCTCTCTCTCTCTCTCTCTCTCTCTCAGGCGGATTAAGATCTGACAATACGCCAAAGCTTAATTGTTTGGAGTTTGACCATGGACATTTTAAGAAACACAAATTGGAAGTAGCATACTAGTAAGATAGTTAATCAACTATCCACATAATTATACCCGTGTGCAACCACTTGACTCTGTTATCATTCCGCCTTAATTTATCAGCAGAATCTGACAGACAATATCTGATTCACCTCTCTTCTTCTAGACCACACAGTCAATAACAATGTCGACAATTAAACAGGGAAAGTTATTGGTGGTCTGAATCCAAACCGTGTCTTGGGTTGGACTTGGCGTGTAATATGTTATAACGCGTTGGGTGAACTAAATACATCATACAAAAGGCATCGAACAACATATTATGGGGAACTAACAATCTTCTTCAACTTTACTTGTGATTACATAAGCTAGGGTGAACTAGTTGATTTTAGACTAGCCTACTGTGTGTTAACGTCGACTGTGTGTACGCCCCATTTTAATTTAAATAATTCGTCGATCCTATTTATTTTATATTTACAATTTAAACCAGCCTGGTGTATTTCTGTCGGGAAGAATTTTCATTTTATCAAATCATATAATGGAGATGATATACCCTACACTGTGTCCTATATAAATCATACAATTTAACATGGGCCTACCTATAATATCCCACTAAAACTGTCCTTGTTACAGTTACACGTCTGTGTTGGCTAACTTGATTCTCTATGACACAAAAAGATGATGAACAGTTATAAATAACTCGGGTCACGTGATTCTATAAATATCTTCTGAATCAGTTGAACCAGTAATGAATTAAATAGTCTTAATTCTTTTATTTTCACTTGAGGAATTTAAATCACGTGTGAACTACTATAATGTGAAAGTTGAATCTGTAAAGGAAATGTCAGTCCAAAAGTGATTCAATTCTGTGCAGTATTTACAAAGTTTGTAAACACTGGCATGAAAACGGCCTCGAGATGGTCACATGGTCACAGATCACCAATGATTTCTTCGCGGATTTTAAATGATGTTAATTCTTGTCTCTTAAACCGGTTCTAACTTTTTCCCAGATTTTCGTTTGGTAGAACGCTTTCTACCATGGATGGAGCAACATGCGACAACCTCTTACTCAAAAGCGAGTGTAAAGTTTACTATAGAAAACTTGAGATAGACAAACTAAAAGTAGAGACTATTAAACATGCAATTTTCCACCTATATCTCAACCAAAACAACCCCTTAAATCTGCTTCTGCCTGAAAATTATGACTGTTCACCAAAACCTGGCAGAAAATGTATATCCAAACCTTTTCTTCGATTATACACCAAATAGTTAACAAAGGTCGCCATGCAAAGGGGGGAAAGTGAAAGGCGGAGAAAGAGTAAAATTAACTTTCTCCCTTGTTTGGGGTGACGGCCGGCGTAGGAATAATAAGTTAGTTGTGTCCAAATGTGAGAGAAGGCCGGAAAGTATCCACAGTTAATATTTTGATTTTATTCGAAGAAATAAAGATTCCGATTCTTGACATTGGTGCTCCTTTTCATAAGATGTTACGGGTGTCGAGTATAAAACAGTGAGCTAAGTGGAATGGGAGACAACAATTTTGCATGGGTGGAGACTAGTAATAATTATTATTGTGATTGAAATGTGTTGTGGGTGGGGAGGGTGACTAAAATCAAAGACGGGCGTTTATATTAGTGGCTTTTACCGTCAATATTAAACATTAAGTGAAATGGGAGACAACCCGGCATGTACAATTTTTTCTTATCCCTTTGTAAAGAATATTTTTGCAATAAAATATGTTTTAGAAGGAAGCCCTGATGTGGAGACCATGTCGGCGTGTATCTTTGTTAGCGTTAAACCTTTCAATTGCGTGTACTTGGTGGCTGCCCTGTAGCCAGTTTTGTCCATTTCTGGTGATTTTAATGCGTAGGTTCACCGGATGATCTGGTATGAAGACAATAACACCACTGGTGCAGTTATTAAGTCTACGATTCATTCAATGATTGTACTTGTTTGGGGCAAGAGTTTGGATCAACCCAATTGATTTATCCTAGGCGCGGATCCAGGATTTTTGCGGGGGGGGGGTAGGTTTGATAAAAGGCACTCAACCAATTAACGGGGGGGTTGGGGGCCCTCCCCCAGGACAATTTGGTAAATTAGATTCAATTTGGTGCATTCTGACGAAATTTCCGGAAGGTAAATTCCAAAATTACAGGTCTAAAAGTCGCCAATAAAATCGCATAAAAATTGTTCAAGTCTGAGCAGGGGGGAGGGGTCCGGACCCCCTGGACCCCCCCCCCCCCAACCCCCTCTGGATCCGCGCCTATTATCCTTTTCAGGTTTTATACCAGCCGTTGTATAATACTCGATATTCATCATTATCTCACCCATACAATGTAAGACATTATCTCAGTAATTGATGATGTACGGCAATTATGTGGATAATTGTCATTTCACACAATCTGCCAAAAATGGTATTTTGGCATATTTTTAGAATCGAACAGAGAGAGAGAGAGAGAGAGAGGAAACCGGAGTACCCGGAGAAAACCCACGAGGTAGGACAGGCGACCCAACCCCTTGCTACGTACAACCGAGGATTCGAAACCACGCCAGTTGACTCAATGGCAGGCCTTATGATATAGCGCGCACGCTAACCATTCCGCCACCCAACCCCCAGAATAGAACAGTAAAATTGACAAATGCTGTGATAAAATTAACAACATGATAAAAAATGAACAAAACCTTCTAAAATGGATTTATTTGAAAAAAATGAACTAATCTTATTTAAAAACAATGGCACTTGTCCAACTTATGGCACAGGCGTCCTCAATTACTCTCTCAACAATAAAGAGATTCTGTTGGGAAATTAAAATGATTTATCTTGTAAATCAAAATCAGGATTTTCTATACAAACCTAGAAACGATAATTCATGAGGTGTGCTTTGAAATATGTAGTTGTAACTTAACTGGAAATAAAAGCTTACAGGTGACAAAAGGATTTCTATTTTATCTTCAAATCCGCCATGTCTTAATTAGATTTTATACAAATTCCAAAGCGAATCTTATTTCTGGGATATAGAATTCTCTCGTACAAAAAGAATTTAACGTCTATAAAACAAAATGAACAAAAGCTGCTACAGAATCTACAACGTGCGACCTAAGTGTAGGTCCAGGTCGAGGTTGCTCTAAAAACAGATCGGTATGTAAACCTTATAAAATAAAACAAAATATGAAACAACGTGATTAATCGATTCCCGTCATGACTTGCAAAAGAATAATTAGTGCGGCCAAAGAAGTATAATGGGTTGTTTTAGGGTCGTCTGTCTAAACTCGTGGGTTTTCTCCGAATCCCCCGATTCCAACCCACCACCACCCCATCCCCGATTGCTAAAGATCGCTACTCACAAGCGACTTATTGAAATAAAGTTGAACCATGTGTTAGTCCCGAAATGAAATAGTTTCTGTCAAGTGGATGTTAAACCCCATTTCTAAGGGGTTTAAACTGACGTATTGCGTAGGTAAAATGACACCAAATTAGACTTGGAGACAAAATGTTATTCAAATTAGACTTGGAGGAATGTTTACGATCCTATACTTGTAAGTGACAAGGAGCATCGTGTGTTTTGTTTGGGGGCGTCTCTTTCTCCCAGTGATGCTAAAGACCCGTACGTCGAAGCTATTTATTGAAAGAAAATTATAAAATATGTTAGTCTCGAAATGACCAAGGTTTGTTGAGCGGCCATTAAACCCTTTTTATACCAGGAATAACTTTCTTGTACATTCTATAGACCAGATTGTGTAATAAATACACATAAAACTGTTGGAAGATTTTTTTTTAAATCGATAATTTCCGGAATCCACAATGGCCGCTTTGAGAAATACTATCCCTTATCCTTTCAAGACCGATAAAAGGTACACTGGACCCAAGTTCAATCTTCTAAAAAGGAATAGGGTTAGCATTTTTCAAATTACGCATTTAAAGTGGCCATTGTGACCTCCAAAAATATCAGTATTTCCCCAACCGGCCTAGAATTAGAATTTCCCAAAATAATTATATGATAAGTTGTATGTCATCATCGATTGCCTTTTGTATATTTTTTAATGGACATTTCGAAGCTCGGGTTTATATAGCCTACTCGTTTGTAATCTTTCAAATAAAATGTCTTATTTAAACTGTGAATGTGAAACATGGCTACTCGTTTCTAATCTTTCAAATAAAATGTCTTATTTAACTTGTGAATCTAAAACATGTTGCATCACAAGCAGATTGATACTTGCACGTTAAAACGATAGAATTACAATCAATCATTATGTTTCTAATGGCTTGTCATGACACTTTTTAGTTAATACTCCGTATAAGGAATAATGTATTACTTCGAAGAAACGACAGATAAAGAAAATAATCCTTTTTGAAACAACATAAATATCTTTTAACGAGTGAATGTATTTTGCTTTAATGGTGTTTGCCAATAGATGATAAAAATGTTCTGTCGTTTGAACCGCTGGCGAACAAAACAAACGCGTTCAACTTGTCGTAGCTCATTAATCAACGGATGTCCATAAAGAGCGCATGTCTGAATTCGTTGGAATCATAACATAGACGAAAAACGGGTCTAAAAGCACATATTAAGATATTAGGAATGTATGTAAAGTGATCAATATTTTACATTGTAATTTCTATTCAATTATGTTTGATGAAATAATGCGAATAGTCGTAATTTAATAACAGTCGTTTACCCCGGCTTAATCCATATTATTCTACCCTTTTTTATTATTGTTTTATCGTTTTTGAAACAGATATTACAAATAACTTTCACATTTTCTTGTGGGATATGTTTTCCTTACAAATGGCTCTCGACACCATAGAATACGAGACTTAATAACATGGTGTGCTTTATCCGTTATCATCAGATGGTGGGACTGGGATGTGCGCTCAAAGAGCGAGATAATGATACAGACAATGTGATATCACAATTAATGCATTGCAAATGACATAGAATCACAGTGTGATCTTATTACTTCATAATAAAAATTGACGTCAAACAGGATGTTGGATATCTCTCCTTAAAACGCTCAGTGAGTATCTGTGCCTATACGTATGTTGGAGACGATGATGACATCATGCATTGTCAAGTATCAAATTTCCTTCATTGGAGCAGAACAGTAGTGTGCGAAACTCATTTCATTTCATTTATTAACAGGAATCTCACAACCCTCTCCTGTAAAGGTGGGAGGGGGCTGAATGGTTCGCATGTGCGTGCTGTATCATAAAGCCTGTCATTGAGTCAACTGGCGTAGTTTCGAATCCCCGGTTGTACGTGACAAGGAGTAGGGTCACCTGTCCAACATCGTGGGATTTCTCCGGGAACTCCGGTTTCCTCCCACTGGTAAAGACCCCTACGCGCAAGCAAATTATTAAAATAAAATTAAACTATATGTTAGTCCTGAAATGACATAGTTTGTGTCGAATGGACGTTAAACCCCATTTCTCTCCCCCCCCGCCCCCTTGTAAAAAATCTTGGATCCAGCCCTGCTTGATTTATTCTAGTGGCTGTAGCGTTAATGGATTTCGGAAAGAAGTCGCGATATAGAGCGGATCTGGACATCATAGCTCTAATGTCTCCTTCATTAATGAAAGTCATCACTCAATTTTACAAAAAACAATTTTCTATAAATATACAATTAATTAATGTGTACATTGTGTTATAAAAAAATAATGCCCATCCCTCCATCCATCTCTCTTGCCATCCATCTCAGAATATGCAATGAATTAGTATTTATATTTGGCAAGATAGTTTTAACATGCGCCAGGGGGTTAGCGCTTCCCGGCTATGTTGTTTTGATCTTATTTGATTTGTGTCGGATGGTTGGAGCTTCCCTCATTTTTGCTCCAAGCCGCCTGCCTTGATTTGATTAACTATATTTATTTGTTTACTTGAGGGTGTCATGTGGTTAGCGCTTCCGTCTGTGGGGGGGGGGGGGTCTATGCGCACCACGTGGCATTGCTCTCTTAAATATGTTATCTTGTAATTACGGATAGGCTATCTTGTAATTACAAATAGTTATAAAAAAGATACCAAGAATATGTTGGGTTTTTTCATTTGATTGACCTTTATGGTCTTCCGTAGATTTCTTCTGAGCCGGGGTTTGCAAATTGGCAGAGACACGTAGGTGGCTGAAAGTCTAATACCTAATCGACCCATTGAGATGGCGTATTGTCTTTGTTGTATCATAAAAGTGGGTGTATTTGTCTAAGAATAATTAATAAATGAATAATTCATATATCCAAATAAGATTTGAATTGATGCTGGGCAGACATCAGAAGTTTTCTTAGTACAGAATGAACTAAACTAAATCCTAGAATTTAATGTTTTGTTTAATTTGCCCCGAGCTTCTAGACATCATCACATTTTATATTCACTATTTACCAGAATACGTTGAATACATTAGCATAATACAAAAACGACAAAAAATGTTTCTGTCCTCGTAGACAATCTATTGAAAATAAAGTGTATACAAAAGCAAAAACACACTAATAATTTACATTAAAAATTAAATCCAAATATATAAATAAAACCAAGTACGAACAATCCAAACCATGAGTCAAAACTCGAAGCCCTATAAATAGTGTAATCAGCAAATGGACTGTTCACCGTGTTCAAAATACACGACAAACACTTGCAACGGGTGTCCGGAAGAGTAAGCGTACACTGCCGGGTGCCACACCCGCCATAGCTGCATCCAAGCTATTGGACGAAATCTCAGTAAGATAGCATGATTGGCCAATGGACTATCGGTATGGAAAATGTACACGATGAACAGTGTTAAGGATGTAGTGGACAGACATAGCCAGGGAGATAATATACGAATCAATTAAATATATCTTGAATAATAGCCGCGAGAGCCATGTTATATTTACCAATCAAGTCAATATGACGGTCATAAAACCTTTTAAAGTTTTTAATGAGTTTAGTGCGCAAGTATCCTTGTAGTTGAAGCCTATGACAAATGCATCGATCTACTTACAAAATCAGAATAGGAACAAGCTCTCGCATAATGAATTCTCCTGAGACGTACACAATCCATAGGCTGGTGATATTGGAAATATCAGACAGATTTGAACACGGGGAGTTACCAGGCAACAAAATATATACAACTAATGTTTTGAAGTAAGTCATGGAATGTATACTCAGCCAAATTAAAAACATGACACTGATGAATTTCACTTTTGAGCATATAAAAATGAAAAACCTGAAAAACACGTGCAAACATAAACTCGTGAGGTCAATCGATGCAAGTTTGCTTAAACTGTACACGCACACGTAACTTAAACTGGAAATGCCGCGCCTTTCAAATGTGCTATAGGTAGGCTGTATGCTGGTCAGTCTGTGGTCACTGTTGCAAGAGCCTTGAATTGTTCACGCCAGACAATAATTAATCTTAGAATGAGAGTGCTACAAACTGGAACTATTGCCGACAGCCCAAGGGCGGAAGCGCCACGTGTGACGTCACTCCAGGAAGATCAAGCAATACGATTACGTCACCTTAGAAACAGATTTGTCACTGCAACCTCCACAAGTAGAGAGATGTTTGGTGGAAGGGTAACTGCACAAACTGTTTGAAATCGCTTGCAGGCTGCTGGTCTTCGAGCTCGGAGGCCCTATAATGGACCAACATTCATCGCCGTAACCGACTTGTGTGGGCCACAAGAATCATAACATTTACTCAAAGACAGTGGAATTCGGTTCTCTTTAGTGACGAATCTCGGTTCACTTTCAGATTTGCCGACGGCAGGGTCCGAGTGTACCTAGACGAGATGAACATTACGCTGAAGTATGGATTGCGTCAGAGAAGTTGACCAATTTGGTGGCAGCAGCGTCATGGTTTGGAGTTCTTTTGTGCACATGGACGTTCTCCTCTTGTTGTTCTCCAAGGGAACTTAAATGGTGTCCAGTACAGGGGTCAGATTTTGTAACCCGTTCTTCTTCCGTTTATGCAGAGACATGGGCCTGGACTAATGATTCAACAAGACAATGCTCGACCACATACGGCAATTGCTACCCAGGATTTTATAAGAAATGCCGATGTCCAAGTCCTGGATTGGCCGTCGCTTAGCCCCGACCTTAATCCTATTGAACACATCTGGGACGAACTGGGTCGACGTGTTCGTCAGCAAGTGAATCCACCACTGACGTTGCAGGACCTTCAACATGCTCTTGCTGAGCAGTCGCGACGTCTTCCTCGGGTAGTGTTTACTAATGCTCTGAGATCCGTGAGAAAGACGTTGTAAGGCAGTACGAGACGCTAGATGAGGCCACAACCGTTACTAAACACTTTATTCTGATTGTTCTCCAAGTCTGTGAATTTCATTTTGGGGGGTACTGTGACATCACGAACGTTATCAATGTCAAGGCGAGAAGTATTCTTGATTTCTGTTGATGTCAAGGTCGTCTGTGCACAAAATAACACTAAAATATTTGCCACTATATTTTGGTCCATAAATTTCATAAATACTCTGACTTTAATTTTTGAGACTCTGTTCTTATCGGGATTGTCCCTTTAAACAAAATATTAAAAATCTAGTCCCAAAAATGCCGAGTGTCAAGTTTTTAATTTGGCTGAGTATATTAGCCACGTGCGAAATATCTGAGCTGTAGGGTATACGCCATACATTGTGTTATTAGGGGAATTTTGCCCGGACAGCGGCACTATGGCCTACTGTTATACCGAATTGCAATTGTCAAGGGATATTTAACGTGCACGCAAATGCGTACACGGGACCTCGGTTTTTCGCCCCATTCGCATGACTGCACAACTGTCCCTGTCAGGTCCTCCATCTTGGAACACTGTCAATGGGAACTACGGGATTTATAAGGTTTCATTGACATTGGCAATAATTCATGGGGGGACATTACCGGTAATAACGTTTGTTTTAATTATTAGTTATTCGGTATTGGTTGTCTTTCGCCTAGACAATGGTATCAATAAATCAATCACCTTGTGTTCATATTACACTATCTCGACTATGACATTGTATCAATAACAATAAGCACCATCTCATACTAATAGAAGAATATTTGATTCTACGGTACTGAATGACTTATACACACCATGTCATTGAGTAACAATTTCCGTCAAGTATACGTTGTTGTTGTGTTTAACGTCCGCTTCCACCGAAAGTGATATCACAGACAAGTCTTATTTTTCAATTTTTATTATCTTTTTTCCTGTGATTTAGTGACAATTTTTACCAAGCTAAACACAACGAGTGTTGATATTTTTTGATATCATAAAACACGAGTTGGAGATTTTATTTATCACCCAATCCTTTCTTACATGCAGAAATAAATAAATATAATTCTTTGGTATAAATTTCACCTTTACTGGACCTAATTTCATTACTGCGTAGTGATACATCAGTTTTTTGACTGCAGTTTAGCTATTGCAAAGTCCTATATATTGACCAAGTATTTCCTTCAAAGTCAATTAAATAAAAACAGTTTCTTTTTAACAAAAAAAGGTCACTTTTTATTTAAAATAAGTGGTTTCTTTAAAATAAAAGAAAGTAGTTCCTTTTGATTGACCAATCAAATTCATGTAAAGCGATATATACAAGCGATATCTACTGTCAAATAAGATATTGGGTGATAAATCGAGGTTACAGAGTTTTCCTGTGACGCTACGGTGTCGTTAAATAGTTGATTTATAAATTACTTCCACGTAGTGTATACGGCCCGTGAAATTAGGGTACACTATGATCAAATAGGAACTAACTTTGACTTCACGTCGTGCATATGATCATTTAACACTGGAACCCAGTTTACGTTAACTACGTTCATATATCGAAAACAACCACATTCCCAATACAAAGGTTATATACAGGAAACTACAAAAATGTTTAAAGGCATAGATTACCATTAACATCATTCACTTTACCGTTACCCACCATTTCGCAAGATAAGTTTTCTGACGGCACCCCACAACACCACGTGGCTCTCCTGTGACATAACGAGGCGTTCTAATATTAGTGGTGTCTAAATTATGTCCGGGTGATGTCCATTTGCCAGCCTCTCAGCCGATGAGGCCTAGATGCCGTCTAAATAAAACTGATTCGTGTTCTTTCTTATAAAGGGGTGCGTGCATGAGTCAGGTAGTGACCCCCGGGAAGTAGCAAGATTCACCTTTATCTGATTGGTCAACTACAAGACGCTATCCTGGATCTAGATTTAAAGCCACTGTACTAATATGGACACGGGCGTTTCGGTGGCATGGGATTACCATATTTAGATTAGAAGACTATGATGTCATCGGCCGATTTTAATCTTCCAAACATATTATTGTTAGCCCAGTTCTTGTTGTCACTGGTACTAGCTAACAACTGATTATGGACACGCAAAAAAGGAAGCAAAAATGAATAATATCTCGCGCGCTTGAGAGATACTAAATCTAGTGCTCTTGGACCAGCCACCATATATTTGAATGATACAGGATACCGCGTTCAGAATTAGAGATATCTTTTATGATATGATTTATGATATAATTGATTTACTCGCTGTTTAATTAGAAATGAAAATTCTTTTGAAAGGTTTCTATGACGGAATGGTTGCCATAGATCAGTCATTCGTATATGAGTCTATTGCGGTCTTGCCATAGATAAATTTGTATGAAGCCACTGGAATGAATTTTATATCGTTCTAAACTTCATTACGGAAGGGGTTGGAGAACGGACATGACAGTATATTATACGTTAAACATAATGTTACATAATCTATTAAAAACACATAATGGCCGTTTTGTTTTAATTAGTCTGACTCTGCAACAAAGTAAGGCTTCCTGCACGGTCCAGTGCCAGAAACAAAGATGTTGTGACCACGAGCAGGAGGTTGTGGAGGGGCTGGAAGGTTAGGGACCACGGTGTCGATTGTAAAATGTTTGTGTGAATGACAAAATATGTTAGAGTGGATGTGGATAATCTGGTTATTTTTTTATAACGCCGATTTGTCATCTATTACTGATAAATAGATAGGTCATGTCATGCATGCTTCGCTATACGATGGTGGGGACCCATAAAGAATCCATTTTGTCCGAGTGCCAAAAGAAACCCATTCGGTCTATGTTTGTGCCCACATTACTAATCCTCAAATACATGTATATCCGGACAGCTTCTGGAACATTCGAATAACCTTAATATCTGTATACCTTTAATTCGACTTGATTATCCGGACCTTTAAAATGAATTGGCATAAAGATGTGACTTTGCATATAGCCTTTGTTTTTTTTTTTCAGTAGACAGTCAATGTTATAACTTTTTTCAAGTAAACCCTAAAGTAATAAAACAAACCAACTACGTTTTATTGAACTTTTACCCTCGTAAAATGTTTAGTAGCCTGCAAAGGAGTGGGCCTTATCAAACTATACGTTGGTATTCCCCTTTAACCGGATTTTTAAAATGAATTAGAAAATAAACCCTAAAGTAATAAAACAAACCAACGACGATTTATCAAACTTTTTACACTCATAGAATGTTTAGTAGCCTCCAAATGCGTGGGTCTTATCAAACTATACGATTATCCAGTCCTAAATCTTCATGGCGAAATAAACTCCTATGTTTAAAGCAAGACCGAATACCTCATCCGTCAAGTTGGGTGGGCAGAATAAATATAACATGATGACATATGTTGAACATTGCATAATAACGTATAGAGCAAATTGAGGTAAATCTATTTCTTTAATTAATATCAGGTAACAAATTAATAACAGTCATTTTGTAAATAAAATGATTTATTTCTAGAATCACTCGGCAAACCTCGGCAGATTCCGGAACCTACATCTAGGCTGTATGACAGTAAGTGATATGTACCTACGCCTATGCAATTGCGATGCGGCGCCGGTTCACTTATTAGGAAAACTTGTCGCTTATAGAAAGAAGTTCTCAAAATTGCGTCGTTCGAAGGGTGTGTAGAATTTTCAGTGCAAACTTGTCCTTGTAATGAAAATCAAATAAATTTGAAAGAAACATAGCTTCAAACTTTGAAAACTTTGTAAGATAAAACATTCTTCAAAGGCGTCGTCATGTGCCACGCCGTTGGTTATCTAGGAACTTGAAAGTAGTTCTAATGGCGGACTTCATCATACAGCCGAGGCTGTGTAGGGTACTGAGATTTGTTGAGGTTTGCCGATTGTTTCTAGAACATTAAGCCTTAAATTACAGGTTTCTTCACATTATTATAGGTGGAAATTAATTTAAGAGAATACATTTATACTACCCGATGGGTGTTCTCTGTGGTTGTGTTTCCTTACATTAACTTTTGGGGTAATAATCAACTTTAAATTTAGTAAATTTAAGAATAGTTTTTATAAGCAGCAAATACAGTGAGAAACAAGACCGACGATACGTTTGTCACTATGGTCGTTGCACCTGACGATGGGTTGTTTTTAGTTCCACTGGGTTTGGTTTGATGATCACTGGGATTATTTCCGGATTTGGGATTATAATTACCTGGAATAAATATTTGTAGGTTTTAATCGTTCATCAAGATTTATTCGATTCGATGAACCCCCCCTCTCTCTCTCCCTCTCTCTCTCTCTCTCTCTCTCTTGCTCTCTCGTTAAAGATAATATATTGTTTCCTATTCCACGTGTTTCATATCATTTATACCTTAATAGTAATGGCAGGAGACCCACACTAAAACAACTAAATAGAATTCTAGAAGACAAAAGTGATTCCAATTTTTAACATTTTACAGTTCTCCTTAAGCCTTTATTATTATATAATCATATATTTCTATATTTATAGATAGTTGTTTCTCTAGAACAGAAATCGTGATTTCCACCCACAACATTACGTTTTATCTAATCAGTATATCTGGCACAAACTTACCGCATAACACTGTAACACTATCATACACGCCCTTCTTGTCTCCAGTGAAACAATCTAATCTTTTTAGACAATCACCAAGTCCCTGCCAGGCTCTTTAAATTGTAAATGAAATGTAAAGGTATTTTTTAAACATTATCACACTGGTAATCGAAATATGTACAAGCGTATATCAAGATTGTTTCTAAAGGCCCATTCAAACGGTGCGACTTGGAGTAACTACTTGCAGTATCGACCCGAGTTGCAGCGTGAGAACACCCTAGTCGTACCAACTTTTACAAGCTCCCAACCAATTGAAAGCGAGTTGCGTGAAATAGAAACTTCCCACTCGGCTAATCTCGACAGATTCCGTAAACTACATCTAGTCTCGGATGTATGACAGTAAGTGATATGTACCATACATTTGCGATGCGGCTACCGGTTTACTTTAACAGGAAATGAAAGTAGAATATATTATTTTTTATCCATTTTATCCATTTATCAGAATAGAAGTGTAATTTCGTCATTATCTTACAGCTGGATCGGTCGAATAGGTCGCTAGCCAAATAGGTCGCCAACTTGTGTTTGGAATGGGCGCCCGGGACCTTTAAAGTAGTTCCAATATGGCGGAATTCACCATACAGCCGAGTTTAGATTGTCCGAAATCTTACGAGGTTTGCCGCGTGAGAAACTTCCCTATTTCAGTCAACAGATCGTATGAAATTGACCAATCAGAGACGCCGAGTATTAGTACAAACACGCTTTCTCTCCCCTTGTTGTTTGTAAACATGGACGCGAAGCGCACCCATCAAGAGCCGCTCAGCAAAACTGGGACAGAGAATTTTGTCAATTTTTACCTCGCACAACCTAACTCAGACGGATTTGGGTTTTTCTTTTTTTCTTTTTGTTCTTATTTATCAAATGTAGGGCAATAATAGCCAGTGTCTCTTCGTCGCTTGATGACGCCATTATGCTAAGACAAGACGAGATTATCGCGAGATTCCAAGTCGTATCAACTCATTTATATACGATTTTGTAGTCTGCATGTAGATACTACACGTAGATACTACACGTAGTTACTACAAGTCGCACCGTGAGAGCGGGCCTTAAATTTACAGTGAATAAGTGCTTAGTAACAGTCATATGAAGTCCTTAGTAACAGTCAGATAAAGTCCTTAGTAACAGTCAGGTGAAGTGCAGGGGGGGAGGGGCACTGCGGCAAAACCCATTACACGCTGGATGCAAACCCTATTAGACATGCGGGACACCAACCCATTATACATTACAAATAATAAACCATCCTTGGTGAACAGTATTGTGTTGTAAGATTGCTATCCTGACATGGTAAATGGAGTTTAAAGTTCTATTGTTCTGCTGTGACTGGGCTAACGAAGATGGACTTATGTCATACAGTGTGCTATGGGGTGGGGAAGTGGGAGAAGTTGTTCCGGGCAGCGGCACCATGACCTATGACCTGACTAAAGAAGCTGACTTACTTGCATCTACCATCTAAAGTTGCTTTACTACCCATAGCATCAGCGAATGGCGTGCACTCGGTTAGTTGTTTATCCACGTCACAGGTGGCGGTGGTAAAGTTGATACATTCATTTACTGTTCAAGTATGAAAAATAAAATACAAAAACGATAACACCTCTAGTTACAGTCGGTGGTGTGAAGTTAGTCCAGAATACCGAACCTCGATCTTGCTACATATATCGAAAACGACAAGCGCTACCCATGCGAACTTGAAAATCCCTAACGATATTCTTTTCCCTTCAGCCTGATTTCACTTTCACATACACCTATCATATATGATAATATGTTATTCAGGATATCCAATTAAAAATAATATTAATTTGAAAATTTATTTGTTAGTTTATATACGATACTCACCAATAACCGCAACTATTATTAATACAATCTTCATTTTGTCCAGTGGTCTGAATCCGTCGCAAGAATCCTTCGTATATATATGATGTCAAACTGATCCCGCAGTGAATATTCGCTTGGCCGCTACAATAAGTAATTCTCTATGAAACAGATTGATATGATGTGCTATTATTAGCCAATTTGTTGTTGCATATAGTCAATTTTTGTGCGATATTGCACAACATTATCTAAGATAACAGCCGATAACAAAGCAATGTCTTCATGGTAAACTTTGTTCTATGTCGACACTCTTTTGTTATCAATACCATATTTTACTACTTGGAGTTACTTACCTACCTATCAACCTAAAACAAATAAGCCTAGGTTTACGGTTACACGACCGAGCCCATCTGGGTTTGTTTGTACCTTTTCCCATTTCGCAAGTCCTATAAATCGGTCTTGGCGCGGTCTTCTATAAAAAAAAAACTGTTACTCGATCATAAGGTGCGTAAAACGTCGTCATTACTGTAGAATCAAAAAGTGGGATCAGATATGTCGTAGAAGACGTTTAAACTTTAAAGTAGCTAAGTCTCTAACTCAATATCAATCCAACGTCTTTCACGTTGAAAACACGAATTATTTGTCAATTCAAATCAATTTAAAACAAAAAAAAAAACATATTACCATAGTGCCTCTCAGAATCATTTGTAACAAGTGATCAGAAAGAACAAGGCTACACATATTCCACTACTCATCTTAAACGGCAGCGCCATAATTTATCTGGAGAGCATGAGTAATAGACTGGAATAACCAGATACTACAAATTTCTATTCATTCAAGATGCATGTCGTATTTCGCTGGACATACCTGACTTAAAATTAGAGTCAAAACGGAAACAACTGAATGTAAATCAGGGTCCGTATTCAAAGGTTTTCTAAAAGTTAAGTAAAAATGCTTAATTTTTCCACTTAACTGACTGTACTTGCATTACCTTAAATCGGTATTCAAAGGCCCTATTGGCTATGTGAAAACTTAACAGCTCACTTAAATTATGGAATACTCACATTCGCCAAGAAGCATGAATTTTCAATTTATGGAATACCTTTCACTGCCAAAAATCACGACTTTCTAACATCAATATAGTCTATTAAGGAGCATCAATATAGTCTATTAAATTCTTAGTGTACATCACCAGGAAAATGTTTGTCGAAACATTATATCGTAACCCTTGAAAATAGTATGATTATAATTTATGATAATTTATGATAATGTCCATCCTTTGCCGGAACAGCTGTTTTCATAGATTTTTGTTTTTATTAAAAAAAACTAGATTACAATAAATCCAATAGATTACAATAAATAGTGGTAGTATAATGATGGATAATAAAAACTTTAATTTTTTAACAATATGTCGCGAATAGAAAATAATATTATTAGCAATACACAATGACCCTTGTCTTTTAAGTTAGACTGGACAAATCCTACAGTGTTGTTTACAAATCCTTCATTATATAATTGAGAAACTCCTAGATATTGTGTAACTACCTCCATGTTAGATTTTTACAGTCCTGGTGGCAATGACGGTAGATTGTGTGTACGAAATATTCATGTTGCATTATATCTTACCTAAATAAATACTACCTATTATGTATACATGGGCAAGAGTTGTGAAAAATAAATCATGCCTTGCTTCTAGCGGTAGTATAAATAATTTATAAAGCCATGTCATCACAAATGAATTTAACTTTATTATATGACAGTCACGAAAACATACAAACATAACATAATAAATGATCGGGAAAAGATATCCCTAACTATCTCCTTGGCAACCTTATACTCTATTATGGCACAACATCAAAGTTGACGACAAAAAAATAAATTTGAGGTCAGCTACGCTCGGCGACATTGTATTTGTTTTAATTTGAATCCCGTATCTTTTAAAATCGCCATTACGGGACTGCTTCTACAGCATTAAGATAAGTCATTATAATCTCACTAAACTTTAATGTACCTCCCATAGGTCACCTAAAGTTAAGTGGGATCTTTCTCACTGATCTGGAAAAGGTATCCCTAACGTGATAACAACCTTATACTCTATTATTGTTCAACATCAAAGTTGACGACGAAAAAATAAATTTGAGATCAGCTAGGCTCGGCGACATTGTCTTTGTTTTAATCTGAATTCCCTATCATTTAAAATCGCCATTGCGGGACTGCTTCTACAGCCTTAAAAAGGTCATTATAATCTCACTTAACTTTAAGGTACCTCCCATAGGTCACCTAAAGTCAAGTGGAAATTTCCCACTTAAACTGGCCTTTGAATACCACTTAAAGACTTAACACTTAAAAGGCAGGGAAAATTTGATACTTAACAGTGCCCTTGAATACCACTTGCCCTTAACTTACAGGAATTTACGTGTATTTAAGTGGAAGCTAGTAGTTAAGTGACTATCTTCAGGCGCGGATTCAGAGGGGGGCGCACCCGGCGCACGCCCCCTCTATTTTTTGAGGTGGCGAACAATTTTTACTTGTATGAAATTAGTAATTGTGGGCATTTTTTACACTCAAAAATCACGGTTCCGGACTTCGCACTCCCAAGTTGGTGCAGCACGCCCCCGCTTTCTGAAAATCCTGGATCCGCCCCTGATCTTAGACTTAAGATATCCCTGGAATACGGACCCAGTTCATATACAATCAGATTACATTATTATATGCGTTGCAACCCATTAGGGCAAATTTCTGGGTCCCAAATATTAGCGATTTATGAATGAAATCGGGTTTAACGTCCCACTGTTCTGCTCCTAAAACGGGATAATGAAGACGGGAATACGCCATACAGTGTGCTCTGAAGGAAATTTTGCCCGGGCAGCGACGCTACGGCCTACTCTTTCGTCGAATTCCAACTGCCGAGGGATCTTTTACGTGCACGTGAATGTGTACACGGGACCTCGGTTTTTCGTCCCATCCGAACAACTAGACAGCTGTTCTCGTCAGGCCCTTCGCCCTGCATCACTGACAAGAGGAAACCACGCCAGACTTGACATCAACATTCTATTAGCGAATGAAAACAGTGACGACGCTCATCATTACAATAAAGAGCTCCAGATTCGTTATGCTTGACAGGGGTTTGGGGTGGCGCAGAGGTCTAGATGTCCGGTTATCCCTAGCTTGCAGTTGTGGTTTCGATCCCTGGTGTACTGTGAGCGTATGTTTCACAGAGATTATGCGACGGGTGTCTTTTATCTCTGACCAAGATGGCTGATGACCTTTATAAGTAAGTGCAGTTCAGACCGCTATATTTCTACGGGTGACGTCACACCGTAATTGATGGATTTACTCCGGGTACTATGGTTTCCTCCCACGGGATAAATCCTTGCGCGTGCGCTAAGATAATAAAAATTGAAAAATAAGACTTGTCTGAGATATCACTTTCGGTGGAAGCGGACGTTAAACACAGAACAACATATACTTGACGGAAATTGTTACTCAATGACATGGTGTGTATAAGTCATTCAGTACCGTAGAATCAAATATTCTTCTATTAGTATGAGATGGTGCTAATTGTTATTCATACAATGTCATAGTCGAGATAGTGTAATATGAACGGGGTGATTGATTTATTGATACCAGTCTAGACGAAAGAATAAACAATGATTAAATCATCTCTAGCTACCATCATTCTACCGAATAACTAATAATTAAAACAAACGTTATTACCGGTAATGTCCGACCAAATTATCAACCTGTATTTCTTGCGTGGTATTGTGGATTTACTTAAAGATACATTCTCAAGAAGATATTTATCGGGTGGTATATTATGGAAAGTACAGACGCCATCAATTATTAGAAAAATCCTGGATTATTCGAAAAGCGCCCACGGGGCAAATGTCAGGGCCACACTTATCAGCAGTGAATATTCGCTGGGCTGCTACATTCACTGATGCGACTTTATGAGTCGCAAGTATTAGCTATTTTACTCCGAAAAATTAAATTCTAAAATATTTTTTAATGTATTAGAAACATGAAAAAAAGATGTTTAACGTATTTGTAGTTAAAAATAGTATTAATATTTAGAAACATGAAAAAAAGATGTTTAACGTATTTGTAGTTAAAAATAGTATTAATATGGGTAAAAGACAGCATTCTACCCGATTCAGTAACGTCTTATGTAAACAATGCAGGCGCCATTGAGCCAATGATTGGCGACGTTGCGTGATCTGACGTCCCGTGTTGAGGGCAGTCATCTTTTACAGGGATATTAGAAGACTTTCGTAATCCTCTGTGAGACAGGTATAGTGTCAGGGCATCACTAACCGCCAAACCGTTGGCTTATTGTCTATCAGCTTGACTTAAGGAGGGGCTGTTATTTCTTTATCGAATAGATAGGCGGTTTTGGAAAATTTGAGTGGTGTGAACAAATAACAGAATTTGCAATTAAATGGCGGAAAAGGAGGTTGGCAGAAAATAATTCGAGAATTCACACAGGTCTCAATATGTATGACAAATGGACAGTAAGTAATGACAAATACAGTCTGAAGAATGGACCTTCCTTCAATCAAGTTAGATGACAATGACTTCTAAAAATAGTCCTCGCGAATATAAATTTAAAACAAATGCGTGATAGATTAACTATTTTGAATGTGTCTTAGTGCAAATGTATGTCATCACATCACGCAGTTTGTACACGGGAAGGTATCTTTAAGTAAATCCATAATATATCTCGCTTTGGTGTAGCGAAGGTGACCGAATGAGTAAAGAGGCGTTCGCCGAGACAGTACCTATGAATTTTCAATCAAGGTTTCTCTTTGTGAAATGAAATAAAATGGGGTTTAACGTCCCACGGTTCTGCTCCTAAACCAGGCTATTGAATTTTGCCCAATCTGTTTAATTCGCCTATACACATCATCGAATTCTTAATTCAGGGAATCTTTTATGTGCACGACAGCGTGTACACGGGGTGGTAAGCCGCCGATGGAAAGTATGAACACGAGATTACCCCAGGCCTACCTTGGGATTCGAACATTGCAGTCGAGGGTCAAGTTCCATTTAGTTCTAATACCGGGGACTTCGTGACGAATCGACTAACATATGGCCCATATCTGTCTGAGGAGCCACGATGGCTAAGTGGGCAAGACTCTGGCTCGCTAAGCTGGAGTTCGGTTGTTTGATCCCAGCATTGGTCGAGAAATGTACATAGGGCATTTCCAAATTTCATGACAAGGTGACTGCAGATTTTCCATGGAGATACAAAACTAAAATGTGCCCAATTGGTTTAATGGGACATTTTTCCATTTGAGAGGGGAGCAAAAACTCCACCAAAGCTTTTTTTATGAACGATTTGTGTTGATGTCTGGGTATTAATGTGAATGTACAATGTTGAACAGATTCGGAAAAAAGTATGGAACTGGAAGGGGGGGAGTACAGAAGTGATACAAAAAAGAGCGAATAATAGGGAATAGTTCAATCAATTCTTGTCTGTATCCTTATACAGAGTTTATTTTTTAAAATGGAGTTGCCTCCCCTAACTCATTGGAGCTTGGCATCCTGCATTTTATTAACTGGGTAGAGAACCGTGCTTAAAATAATATAACGAAGAAGGGGTATAATTAGGACATGTTCTGTGCTACTATCACTGGATAAATTCTAATAATTACAAACATACCCTATAAATACAAACACTTGAAGTGGAAGTACAAAGGTGCATGAAGAATATATATTTCGCTGAACCATCCATGACCAGTGGCCTGTATAGCCTCGCATCCGTCCCCTCCCCCAACAAATAATTACACACCAAACTGATTTATGTATTCAGTCGATCGGCCTTTCCACCAAGCCCCAAGATCCCCACCCACCCTACAAACCTAATGACTCTACAAACCTAAATTCCTCTCATAGCACTTAAATGGCGTATGCCCACCCGTCTTCATTAGGACGTAAAACCCTATTCATTTTATTCACATCTTCCTCGTAAACAACAGCTGTCATCACCGATATTTAATATGAGCGACAGTGTTAGTTTATGTTCATATGTACGGACCAACATTCGGAATAAACATAATGAAACTGTCTAAACAATTCCGTAAATCCATCTAGCCGACACATTTTATAGTGTCTTTAACAGAGAAACCGTGCCTTGTTTTTTAAGCTGTCAAAAGAATTTCTGTTGACGGAGCATATTGCAACAAATCTTGAAGCATCAAAATACATGACATTCGAAATAAGAATATTTCTTTCTATATATGGTAGTACTGCCGCTTACGGCAGGTGTATAGCATATTCCTGAAGCAATGGCCCAAGAACTCCCTCCCTCAGATTAATTCTAATCAAAAGAAACACCGCGAAGAGTATGGGTGTTTAGTTGCAAATGACAATGTTTAATACACTATTGCTAAGCTTTGAGTTATCTTCTACCACCACACCCACCCCTGTGTAACATTTTAAGATCCGCTCCTGTACCGAGGTAACTTGTTATACTGCTATAACTTCTGATAAGAGGATTATGGATGTTGGGCGTTTTGAAATGAAATGAAATGGGGTTTAACGCCCTACCGTTCTGTTCCTGACTGGGCTAATGAAGACGGGATACGCCATACAGTGTACTATGAGGGAATTTTTTTTCCCGGACAGCGGCACTATGGCCTAGTCTTATATCGATTCTACCTGCCAAGGGTTCATTTGTGTGCGCGCCGATGTATGCACGGAACCTCGGTTATTTTTATCCCATCCGAACGACAAGACAGCTGTCCTTGCCAGGCTCTCCATTCTGCACCTATGCAGGGATCGAACATGCGACCTCCAGGCCAGTGAGTCAGGAGAATGCTAGATTGGAGACGGTCCTACGCATTTTATGACATCACATGTTGATTGTAGGTTAGGGTAAGGGTTAGACTTGACCCAGGGTTAGGGTTAGGGCTAGCCTTGTTTACATCTCGAGACTTTGACGAAATCTACAGGTCCTAGCCCTTACCCTAACCCTAACCCACAATCTATATATGACGTCATATGAGCTAAAATGCGTAGGGCCGTCTTCCATCTAGCGTTCTCCAGTGAGTCAGCTTCCTACCCGCTTAGCCACCATGGCACACGGTGGACGTTTTATTCAAATTATTTAAGTGCTGTCATCGCGTTGTCATCATATTAACCCAGAAAATGCACATGATTTATCTTAAAACGTGACAGCTATAACTAAACAAAGTGCAACTACAGTAGCATTAACAAGATTTTAATGGGAAAAAAAGCTTATGTTTTGTCAACAAAAGACTCGCTCAAGTCCAGGAATCCTAAGCGTGAGGTTCAAGGGTATACATTGAACCTTGTGTTTCTGTCCCATCTGGGTGACTGACAAGACGTTATTTTCTTATCATAACCTCCACCCTTCACCCCCGCTCCACCACCCTCCGCCCTGTGCGATTCAAATGGGTGATGATGCTAGGAAAGTCAGATAACCTCCTCAACCAACAGAGCTGTCGAGAACCTCGGACCTTATGTTATACTCTGGTATACTCTTAAAGATTATCCTTCTTCATTATCCCAGGGGGGGGGGGGGGCTAGTGGTCTAGAGTGCCGCGTTTCGACCGCTAGCTGACCAGTCACCTCTGGCTTGCGGCTATGGTTTTGAGCCCTGGCGTGAGCGTATGTGGCATGGAGATAGGGGCGCCTTCTCAACCTCGTGGGTTTCCTCCGGGCACTCCGGTTTCCTCCCACCCCTACGTGCAAGCGTATTATTGAAATAAAATTAAACCATATGTTAGTCCCGAAATGACCTAGTTTGTGTTGAGTGGACGTTGTACCCCATCTCTCTCTTCTCTCTCTCTCTCTCTCTCTCTCTCTCTCTCTCTCTCTCTCTCTCTCATTATCCCAGTCGGAGCCGAACAGTAGGACATTAAACCCCATTCCATTTCGTAAAGGTTGGTCTAATTTAACAAATGACCTGTCCTCAATGACCCACTTTATGAGCCTCAAGAGTAGTTAAGCTTGTTATAGTGAGTGTTCAAACAACCACTTGTATCATTCTAAAAAAAAATAATACATCAAACTAAAAAATATTTATAAAGTAAAAAGACACACGTACACGTACTTGGGAGTTTAAACATTTAAAGTAACGGTACGTGGTTTGCATTTTCCGAAAAATATCAAATTTCCTACGGCTTATCCCACTCTAATTTGTAGTCAGATTGTTTAAGTTATTCAAACATACATTATGCAAGGGCTAAAACTGCTTATTGCAGGCCTTTCTTTCGGTCGGAAATGTTAAGTTATTAATTAAACATTAATTAACGTTTCCAGACCATTATCAACTCTTGATGACATCTGAGTTCTCCGGTATTAAATAGATTAGAACGGTTCAGCCATAGTTTCATTTAATTTGGAGGAGCCCACGTCTTATCTTACCTTTAAAGGCTAATATCTTCGCTTGCAATAGAGTAATTTGAATTTATCTACTTTCGAATTATTACAGCAAGAATGGCTATTTCTTTGTCTAAATCGTAAATAATGTATCAAAATGTTAAGGCTATATTATCTTCGCTTTGGATTCAACCTAATTAAAAACAGGCACCCGAGACGTGGCCAGCATAGGTCTACATTTTCACAAAACCATTCTCAAACGAAAACGAAAATGGAATGACCGTGACTTTAAAATATTACACCTTTTTTTTTATTTGGGTTTCATTAAAGTTGTCACAGATAATCACGTGACAGAATAGAGAGAGAGAGAGAAATGGGGTTTAAAGTCCACTCAACACAACTAGGTCATTTCGGGACTAACATATGGTTAATTTTATTTCAATAATTCGCTTGCGCGTAGGGGTCTTTAGCAGTGGGAGGAAACCGGAGTGCCCGGAGGAAACCCACGAGGTTGAGAAGGCGCCCCTATCTCCATGTCACATACGCTCACACCAGGGCTCGAAACCACAGCCGCAAGCCAGAGGTGACTGGCCAGCTAGAGGCCGAAGCGCAGCGCTCTAGACGACTAGGCCATCCCCCCCCCCACGTGACAGAATAAAACAACACATAAAGTTCACACTACTTCAAGAATAGCCCCCCCTCCCTATTGTTGATTGCGGTCATAAACCCTTCATCCAGATCATGAATTTTTGATTCAAGTCACGCACGTTGATTCTGGTCATGAACGGTTGATTCCGGTCATAAACCGATAATGTGGTCCATGCACGATGAAAACTGATCAGTCTACAAAAAGGAAAAAGATAACCTCATATTGGGCTAGCATCACGGCTGTAAAAATCGACAGTCACACTTCTTGCCCCGAATTGGCAATCATACGTTTTTTCTCCGAATGTTTTATAATAATGATAACATCCTACTGTTTGGCTCCTAAACTTTATCAATATTGGCGATTGATCTTTATAGAATATGGGTGGTCACGGTGACTAAGTGGGTAGCTCGGAGGTTGTGTGTTCGATCCCTACATTGGTCTAGCCTTTTCTCACCGCTCACCCCTAAATGAATTCTCAACCAACCCATTTACCCCCAGAGTTTTGAGGAGGTTACTGAGCCGTGGCCGGCGAAGCTGGTCACCGCAAGCGCCGTATGGGCGAAGCCCGTCGAGGAGGGCCAAGGGGCTTCCCCCCTATGAAATTTTTAAGAAATTGGAGGCTGGAAATGTGATTTCCAGCCATTTGATTTCCAGCCATTTCATGCACTTTTCAGGCTTTTCATAGGAACTTGAAAATGGCCTTTTTCTATAGAAGCCATCCGACATGAACCGCGGATCCTTGCACGGGCCTGCACCCCATGACCACATTGACATTGAATATGGAATGAATACGGATCGAGATTTGATAGTCACCAAATTTATATTTTTATGAAAATACGTTGTTTCCAGTTCAGTGCGAAATTTGCTCCTGGTGATTGTCACAAACGATTTTTTTTATTCTCGGGACAGTGTTTGAGAGCGCTAATCTCAACTGCACAGCCTTTATATGATCATTTTTGAAGTTACTGGGAGTGTGGTCATTCACCCCCTGGACTCGAGCCATTCCCCCCTTGGAATCACGGGTCTAGATAGTTCATCCAGATTTTCCGGCGTGGTTCCCCGTGTCAGTAATGCAGGACGGGTGGTCTGATAAGGACAGCTGTCAAGTCTTTCGGATGGGACGAAAAACCGAGGTCCCGTATACACATTGGCGTGCACGTAAATGATCCCTTGGTAGATGGAATTCAATATAAGAGTAGGCTGTAGTGCTGCCCGGGCAAAATTTCCCTCATAGCACACGTAATGGCGTATGCCCATCTCCATTTGCCCAGTTTACGAGTAGAACAGTAGGACGTTAAACCCCATTTCATTTCATTTTTATGGAATGTTTTGATCAGTATTGCTAAAAGTTAATGATTTAAAGCCCGAATAACACTCTTGTTGTAACTGAATAATATGTCCCAATCTTCATTCTGGTCAACAAATCGTATTATTTTAGAATATTCCAATTAAATTATGATATAAATTACATCTTAACACACCTATTTAAAAAAATTGGAAAAATTCAACCAATTGATTTGAAAAGTCTAACGTAAACCTTTTCAAATGTGACTTGGATTTTAAAATATTTTCGAACCCTCTGGACAAGTAAAATAGGTTGTAATGGATAATTTACACAACAGGTAGGACACTTAAACATCTAGTACTTAGAATAAGGGTATTATTTATTTTCTGGAGCTACCAAGCCAGCAAGAATGTTATTGTCCCTTTAAACATTAAACATTAAAGGAAACTAATAAGAGGGAGGTTTAACGTCGACTCGACACAAACTAGCTCATTTCGGGACTAGCATAATATGGTTCAATAATATTTCAAAACCTCACACGTAGGGGCCATAAGCAGTGGTTGGAAACCGGGGGGACCCGGGGAAAACCCACGAAGCTGGACATACAACCGGAGAATCAAAACGGCGGCAGTTCACTCAATGACACCCAGAGTATATACGCTAATCATTCGCCCCTCTCCCCACCTCCAGAAAAGAATGACGTGGTTTATCACAACAGTCGGTCACTTTTTCCAACCTGAATATGAAATACACACCACACATTCTACAATGCAGATATTAACTACACATAGTTTACTTTACTCCGTTTGACGAACATGAGATGGGGTGGGGTTAGGCAATTTATTAAATTCAGACGAGACAACACGGATATGAAGCTAAAAAATATCAAGTCTCATTTCGGACAAGAAGAAAATAGCCATAGCCTAACCGAACGTTAAAACCTGCTGATCTGGGCATATCTTCACTTGGTCAATGGGGATACACTACCGGATCATTGTCGAACTCGGACTCGTTTGGATATTATACCCTTACTACGTTTTAACAACTCCGAAGAAAGTATAGAATATAATGCATTAAAGGGCATTGTGTAGATTTATAAAGTGGGCGTATAAACCGGGATGCTTTCATCTCTTGTTTATAAAAATATATGTCAATAAAATTAATTTCCAAGGTGTACCATAATATATATTTTTGGTATATTCGTCATCCGATATTATTTAAAACTTTTTTTTCAAAACAAATGAAAATATACATAAATGTTAACATGGTGAAGGCGTGCTGAAGGCCTGATTGCGAAAAACATGATTCGAGTCGA
This sequence comes from Patella caerulea, assembly GCA_036850965.1. Lineage (NCBI taxonomy): Eukaryota > Metazoa > Mollusca > Gastropoda > Patellidae > Patella > Patella caerulea. Next base: position 32,323,384 of record JAZGQO010000008.1, read on the forward strand.
CAGAAATATCCTCTTATTGACGGATGTTTGACATCAATTTACATATCTGAAGATTTACACGAGTACACATGCGTAACATCCATAAACCATTTATACCACCAGACAGGGTGACAGGAGATAATCTATTTGGACGTCATCACGATCATGAATTCGACGTTACAATATTGGGGGGAACAATGGAATATTAAAATCATATCTCCATCACTGTTTCTGGTTTTGGTTGCGATTAAGAGCAATTCCAAATGAGTTGCAGAGTTGTGGTTTTCAGTGGAATATTTAATATCATGAGAATAACGAAATAGAATCGTTTTGTACTATAATTTTTAAAGGGGGAGGGAGATATTCTGTTTCATTTCGTCTTGAAATTTCTCGTTGTCTACTTAAAATGACGAATTCCCCTGATACTAATAGTCTTCCGTATTTATACTATGACGTAAATAAGTCGTAAATGTCTACAACTTCTTCCATATTTATGATGACACTATGTTTTTAAATTGCTGTTATATCGAACCATAATTGCCTCTATTTTTAATAATCATCACGAGTGTTGCACTGAAAGACCATTTTCAAAGTCACTAACACATTATATAAACATTGTTGTCAAGGTTACTAACGTGTAGCGATTGGCACCATCAAAATGACAAAGCTGTCTGCAACCCGACTTTTATGAAAAAATATTTCGATTCAACTTTTGTAGGTTTTTCGTTCCATCATCCATGCGACCAAGCTTTCTGCAATTCGACTTTTATTATAAATATTTCTTTTCGGGGTTTGGGGTCTGTAAATTTCTATTAGTAATATTTCGTGTCGTTTGTATTTCTCACTGCCTGACCGCAAAAGTAGGTTTTACCATTTGTACAGGTGTTTCTCGCAGTATAACTAAATGCAAGCAGCCAAACAGGGACTCTTTTATTGTAAATAAAATATTTTAAAGATTTGAGAAATTCAGAACATTTCAAAGAGCAAAATTGAGATGGTTGACGTTCGGCATAATAATATTGTTATATTAAGGGCCTGGGCCCTGTTTCACGAAATTTTAACTTAAGATAAAATCCAATTTTAGTAGTTACTTCAATTTTGATTGGCTAAGCACTAAAATCAATCTAATATTATCCAATCAAATTACTAAAATTGGGATCTTATCTTAGTTAAAATTTCGTGAAATAGGCCCCTGGACCCCACTGCAAGAAGACCAGTTTGATATCAGTGTCCCTTACCTGTTATAGAGTACAATTAAACATACATTATGCAAGAACTAAATCTGCCCATTGCGGGTCTTTCTTTAGGCGTGAAATGTTATCTAAATTATTACTTAGACATTAATTAACATATCTAGTCTATAATCAACTCTCGATGTCAACGCTAGCCGGCGATATTTATTGAATTAGGACCCGATTTGCTGCTAAAATTTCATTCATGATTTAATGAAGAAATGGATTATCGCGATTAAGTTTTTTTTTATCGAACCGACTTTAGTAATGATGGTTCAGAGTGGATCAACTTGACTGAAATTTTCTCCTAAATTTCCTTTGCATTATCTTTGCATTATTCCTTTGCATTATAGTGAGAACCGCCAGCTCTTCATCTAATTTCTCATAGCCAATCTTTAAAGTAAGATTTATTATTTCGGTTCGGTTTAAAAATTCCCCTTTTTTATTGGAGAATGGTTTTTAAAAAAACGGAATATCAAACGAATCGAAACAACACAAAGATTTCATTTTTTTCAATTTGCATATGGACGGATTGACGTGCGATTTCTGTCATGCGTTTTGTGCAACGGGTTCTTGAATTTTATTTTTATTTCGTAGTTGGATGTTTACAAAGACAATGGGCGACAGTGTTCCACGGGTGTACGTGACTGACGTGCCATCAGTCATAACCTTATCTAACCAGATTGTTCCCAAATTTATGATGACAGTTTAGAGTTTAACCGGCTGTAATTAATTCTGACTAATATTAAAGTGGGGAATATTGTCATGCAGTATTTTAATTTGGTTTATTTGTTATATAAACGAGGTGGGTCAGATATGTTACCTATATGACCACCCAAAATGAGAAGTCGGAATAAAGTGCCTAACCTGTCTGTCATTAATTCCTCTTGTCAGTGGTGCCGGACGGAGGGTTTGTCTAGTCGTTCGGATGGGACAGAAAACGGAGTTCCCGTGTACATATTGGCGTGCACATTAACATTCCTTGGCGGCTTGGAATTCGATTTTAGAGTAGGTCGTTGCACTGACTGGGCAAATTGCCTTCAAAGCGTAGGGCGTATAAATGAAACGTCTATAATCAATAGAAATTTTCACAAATAAAGCTATTTTAAAATATGGAAACTTGGACTTATTTTGGTGTTAACGGACCACATCGTTCAATAGTGTAGGGGCTGCCACTGAAAAGAGGCTTTCGCCATATAAAGATTTATATTTTGGGATGGTAGTTGATGCTGGTTTTAGCAATGATGTCGCGTAGAGGGCTGTCACGTGTGACAACCAGACCATGGCGATATACCAATCTGATTAAAATACAGATTTATATTTTGTTTCGGTTTTTTATATTCTGTCGATGTCCTAAACTACACGAATTCATGACACGTTGTAGCGGGAGTTTCCGTCTAGGGTCAAGCCAGAGGAGTTTGACCTATGGCGCCAGACACTGATTAAACAATTGGTGTTGAGGTTTCTAGGGGTTTACCCACAGTTCCCGCAAAAAACGCCAAAAAGTCGCCGTAACAGACCGTTTTATAAGCTAATTCATCACATCAAAAAGAATGCCTATTATATAAAAATTCGCCCTGATCCTGTTGTGGTAAAGACAAATAAAACGAAATTTTGAACTATAAAAAACGAAACGAAATAGGATCTGTGTTTTAATCAGATTAGCGATATACTGGTGGTACGGGACAATTGAGCGGCGAGACGGTCAAACAAATACAATTGAAATCAATTCAATATGCAATACGAGGGTGGTGAAATTACGTTCAAAAACGGGTGTAACAGGGGGCGGTAATTGGGTTAATTATACAATTGTTTCGGCAGTTAAAGCCTCTCATGTTTCAGATAACAATAGTGAATATGCAGTCACAGACTTAAATCAGAAATAAATAGAAGAATATATTTTAAGCGATGAGTTGAATAGTACGCCTATATTGCGTATAGAATTGCCTATATTGAAGTCACACGTATTCTTAATAGATTTTGTTTCATCCACGATCGTATTTCTATAATAGTGGAATTTGACCCCTCTTTAGAACCATTTACCTAAAGGAAATGCTACGTGTTGTCAGTGTGGCTGGTGGTTGATGATGACATCCAGAAGTGGGGTGCATGCTGTAAGAGTATTGGTCCATGGACTCAACCTTGTGGTACACTAAATGTATGTGTCAGTGAATCGGACAACAACCATTTCCTTAAACAAGAGTCAAATCTGCCTATAGCAGATCTTTCTTTAGGCGCGAAATGTTATCTAAATTATTAATTAGACATTAATCAATGTATCCAGACCATATTCAACCCTCGATACCATCGCTAGCCTCTGACATTTACAGGACTGGAATACATTTTTCGAAAAATAATTAAATGGATAAATAAGACTTTGTCTTTACCGTACCGACTTTCGTAATGATAATCGAGGTTAGTCTAAAATTAAAAAGCTAATATCTCGGTTCAGAGTGGAGTAATTTAAATGATATATCGTATCGTATTTATTCAGTATGCAAGGCCATTGGTCATAAGTACAATGTAATCACATATTCAAGTTATACACAATATATCTACAAATAATTATGTTATGGACTTGAAATATTTAACTCTTAGTTTCATAGCATTATGTACAAATTTCGCAAGATCATCTTGTTTACAATTAATCATTACAATTTTAAATGCTATGAGAAGTTCAGCATGTGGTTTCAGTGTCTTAGTTAATAACATCTCGCGGATATCTTTATATATTTTCAGCGTATTTTATTTATGTTATCTAGCGGGAACGACCAGCCATTTATCTAATCTACCATAATGGCCCTTTAATGATAAGAAAAATCTTTATTCAAAAAAAAAAATCACGAGGTTATAAAAATTCATAAATTTCATTTTACAAAAACGATGTCATTGTTTACATTTTTCATCAACACATTACTGACATCTAATCATGTATATTTTCAAATATAATATAACATGACTTTAATGTATTTGGTGTCGTTTTGTTATGATCTCCCGTATTCGTTAGCCCAATTCGGAGCAGAACAGTAGGACGTTAAACCCCATTTCATTTAATTTTGTTATGATCCAAAGAGTATAGTAGAGGGGCATGTTAATGCCGTTATTTCGTTTCGTTCAGTTTTTTTTTTTTTTTTTTTTGATTTTTAAAATAAAACGCAATGTAATTGATATCCGATTTCAATCGATTTGAAAATTTAAAAATTTACATCTGTTTATCAGAAATGAAATGAAATGGGGTTTTACGTCCTACTAAGACTAAGCAAATTGTTTAGGAAACAACACTTTACACGGGGAAAGATGTCCGAATGGTTACCGTGTGTATCATAAGGTCTGTCATTGAGTCAACTGGTGTGGTTTCTATTCACGGTTGTATGGGACAAGGAGTAGGGTCGCCGGTCTAACCTCGTGGGTTTTTCTCCAGTTCCTCCGTTTTGCTCCACTACATAAGACCCCTACAAGTAAGCGTATTTTTAAAATAAAATTGAACCATATGTTAGTCCCGAAATGACCTAGTTTGCGTCAAGTTGACTTTAAACCACCTCTCTCTCTCTCTCTCTCTCTCTCTCTCTCTCTCTGAACGTCAAGAAAAAGTGGCCATGTAAAAAAACGACAATGAATGCATCCGGGTGGTCTAACGCAAGCGGTTTAGTGGTAAAGCTTTCGATCCACGCTTGTGCGTGACAAGGAGAAGGGTCGACTGTCAGGCTTCGCAAGTTTTCTCCGGATCCTCTGATGAGGTCCTACGCACTAACAAATTATTGCAAAATATGCTCTAGAACTGGGTTATTAAGATTGTTAATGTCTACGGTACGTTAAACAATTTAATTTTACACCTTTCTTCATCAAAAATACTTAGTTTTTTCGCCCAGAAGAATGGCGACAGTTGAAACGTTTTTCTGCAAACATAATGTACATTACTGTCACTCTCTTTCGACAATTAATGCAGCTTTGTAAAATTAAATACAGAAATTTGTTTGAAAAAAAATAAATAAATGAAAACGCCATTTTAACAAGGATATTAAAAATGCTTTTTTTTTCTTTTAATAAGGATGAGTCACTAAGAAAACTAGTTAAAAAAAAATAATTTACACTTTGTCGTCGCCGCTATATTATAATAATACATGACCACTTACGTTTACTAACGAGAAAAAAAAACTATAATTACAAACAAGCTATAATTATAACTTTTATTTTTTTTAAATGAATACATGTATTAGTTTTAGGAGACAATAATTATAGGTCACACACTGGATTCAAGTGAATGGGGAAAATATAAAGTCCAGAATCTCCCGGGGTGTCCAGGCAGATCTCTTTTTTTATTTTCGTCAACATGTAGTTTGGTATATGTGGTCTAAACATAGATATTTACAAGGCCTGAAAGAGGAGACACGGATATATTGTTTAAATATAGTACCATGTAGTTTACACCATGAGCAGATCTTTCCTCTGTCGAGTTCCTCAAGGATGAACGCATGTCACTCTATTTGTTACGAACATTTCAAAAACGGAACGCGACGTAGGTCACGGGACTTACAAGGCGCTGTTAGCAGCATGTCTTAAAGTTCCAATAGCATTTTTTAAAGTTATATTTTTAAAATTTATTAAAATAAAGCCCCAAAATAGATTGAACCTATAAACAGTCCTACCTTGTTAAAGAATAATCCTATTAATCCTATAATTCACTATTGCCAGAAAATATCATTTTCAACTTCAAATTCAAACGTTTGAAGATGGCCGTCCATGGAGAAGAATGGGAAAACAAGGGAGGTAATTGAGTAACTATTTCCTCAATCAACCAGTGTCACCCTTTCTACCCCCCCCCCCCCAAAAAAAAAAAATTGTGTCCATGATCGTATAATAGTGAGTTGACAACCTTTTGAGCAAAAAACATAGAAATAATTATATTTTGACTTTCTTAGAAAAAGTGAAATTGGAACTTTAAAACCCTTTGAAGCCTGGAATATATAACGTAATTGACCCACCCCCACCCCTGACCCGTGGGCCAAATTGTGACAATTTTCAGGGACAAAATATAAACTTACTAATCACTCAGAGTATGCAACAAAAGTTATATTGTACAAGTATGGATGATGTTCTACCAGGACAAATAGTCCTGAAAAATACATTTACATATAATATGATGTTTATAGGGTAACATTTGACATCATAGTTCCACGGTTCAACAAAAATCGAACAGCAACACCTGTGCAATAAAAATTTGGCCCGGTATTATACATGGCAAATAGTTCGACAACATTTTGGGCAATTTAACAACCATTCCTTGCTGAGTTATCCACATACATGCATTTGAGTTATGGATAAAACTCGACAGCATCATTAGATCTCGATAACAAAATTGATCTTGTATTTATTTCGGCAACATTTGGATAACATGTTACCGAACTGTACACGCTATCAAATGTATACTGAAAACAATCACTGGTTTGTATCTATGACAAGACGTTTCAGCAAGTGTTTGCTGCACCCAAATTATAACGATAAAAAGGCAATAGTAAACAACAGTGCGTCCTCAACAAGGAAGGAAAAATCAATCTTGGGCTTTATAAATACAGGGTACATTTGTTTAAATTAAAAATAAATATAAGTATATAATACAAATCGCCATTTACAATTGTTATTTATATCAATATATTACAAATTCGTTAAAACTGGAAACATCTGGTTAACAAATTAATTCTAATAGGACACGGATTCAGATTTATATTTCTAGGGCTGCTGGACTAACCAAAATACACGTGTGCTTAGGGTATCCTGGGGGAGGGGGCACTATGTAATTTCATCTTTGTTACATAATACATTTCCCAAAATAAATTAATTAAGAACTTTTAATTAGTTTTTCATTGTTTTTCTCTTGGCTTATTGTTACCTACTTTGTGCCAGGTGATAATGACGTGCTGGGCCGGATTAAGCTTGTTCGTGACCCTTGTGCATATACAAGGGGTATTCCGGGACCCCAGGACCGTATCCTTGTGAGGAACTGGTTCATAATTTATATTGTCGGGTATAATACTGCAAGTAGACGCCTTTACAATTGACAGGGTTTCAAAAATACCCTATAATTTATATCTTCACTGTAAGTGCCTCAAATAATTTCTTTTACGTTGATTGATTATTATTCAGTCTTTATTTGATCGTCAATACCTATTCATGCCTGGAGTATTAGATTGAACCTTGTTTCTGACGAGGTTTTTGGTTTTGAGTCCTAATTTGGTTTAGGGTGTCGCCAACATTAAGTTCTAATTTGGTTTACCGTCACGCCAACACTATGTCCGATTTTGGTTTAGGTACTCGCCAACAATAATCACGTCGCCTAAATAAATCAGTTACTAAATGCCTCTAAAAGATCAACTTTCTTAAATTTTTCGTGATTATATGTATTACTAGTATTCATTTTTTTATTTATTCTGCATCTACCCTTTTTACATTATTACTACTCTATGTACGTATGTCCTTTGACGGAAATATATATTGGACAGGCGACCCTACTCTGTGAATTCTAAACCACGTCAGTTGATTCAATGACAGACTTTATGATACAGCGCGCACGTGGTAACAATTCGGCCATCCAACCCCCAGGGTTTAATTAAAAACTATATAATAATACGTATAGTTTTAATTTTATGTGGATCGTCTTGAACGAGTATCGTCGGTGGCTCGAAGGCCTACCTGTCAGGTCATTGACCAAGGCCTACGCAGGTACGCGCCGAAGGCGAGGGCGCATCACGAGCGCACCGAAGACGCACGAGCCCCCCCCCCTCCCAATGAAAATTTTGAAAATTGACAAACGTAAAACTATTTTCCAAGCATTTCAGACCATAGCTCCCTGTCTTTCGTTTCACCTGACCTGTCCTGTTCTGTCCCATCCATTCTTTTTCTTTTCTTTCCAGGGGGGGGGGGGCGAATGGTATCATACGGCCTGCCATTAAATCCCCGGTTGTACGTGGCATGGAGTAAGGTCGCCTGTCCAACCTCGTGTTAGTCCCAAAATGACCTAGTTTGTGTTGAGTGTACATTAAACCCCATCTCTCTCTCTCTCTCTCTCTCTCTCTCTCCCTCTCTCTCTCTCTCTCTCTCTCTTCTCCCCCTTTCTTTCTCTTTTCTTTTTTCTTTTCCTTTTTTTTCTCTCTTTTCTCTTTATAGGCTTAGGCCCACTCTTTTTTTAATGAGCTTAGGCCCACCTGTCACTGAGTATCGTCTTTAACTCGGTGTCTATCATACACTACTCGATGTATGACCGTCCTGTGAATGAAATATGTAATTAACACGTGAACTGTCTCGGTGTATAAAACACGCTACTCCATCATCTTGTTTATTGACAGAATAAATTTAACCATATAACTTACCTGTACCACTGTAATTATTAATATCAACATACTTAGCATACACAGCAGTAAATCAGCCCGACGACACCTTGTGGCATTACTTATCATAATGGAATATCATATATAATGCATGTATATTTAAAGTAGGTATAAATACTTGCATCATAATTGTCTAGATAGTTTATTTACATTTAAGGGCTATTTTTACTTTACAAGGGGATTAGGCAACAATGGTAAATATGTGAACGTTGATAGAGTTCTCTTCTATTCTCATTGTTTATGACTAGATAGAGAAAGGGCTTCTTGAAAAACCAAACTAAAAACAAAACTTCTTGAAATGGTTCGTAAGAAGGGGTGTTTTTAGTCCTAGGATACCCGCCCCATCCCTCCCATTATTCGTATGTTAGAAAATTAATTTTAATGAAGGGGGGGGGGGGGGTCCTTGTTATAGATAATTTAATATAAATGTGAATAGTAAACAATAGAGACGAGTTATGATAATAATAACATTGCGTTGTTTACTATTGGCTGGCTGTATTTGAATTTATTGGAATTTCTGAAACGATTACTTGCTTCTGTCTGTGTGAGTGTTGTGGGTGGGGTGGGTCATAAATTTGTGTTCATGATTTCTGAAATGGTTACTTGTTTGTGTGTGTGTGTGTGTGTGTGTTTAGGCGGGGGGGATACATTTTTGTTGAATGACGTGTATTAGGGGTGTAATTCAATTGAAAGTAGCAATGAAATGTGGTTTAGCGTCCTACGTTTTCCAAGCCCCTGCCAGCGAGAACACGGTTGGGTCTGGGGTCTTCGTACTATCCGAAGGACTAGACGGATTTCCTTCTCACCAGACTGGGAAATGGTGAAGAACTTTGTCGGTCGCCTTCATGATCCATCCCGTGATCTCCTTGTTAGAGAAACATTGACATTGCAGACAATCTCACTGGGCCTCTTTTTGTTGCAAATGCTTGCATTGAAATACTCAGTTGGTAACCTCTCTGTTATGATTGAATATATGTATTTCCTCGACAGCAATAATCTTAAAATACATAACCATCTATTGATAATTAATGGAATTAGGTATAAACAGGCGCAGATCCAGAGGGGGGGGGGGGGGTCCAGGGGGTCCGGACCCCCCCCCCCCCCCTGCTCAGGCTTGAAAATTTTTTATGCGATTTTATTGGCGATTTAGACTTGTAATTTTGGAATTTACCTTCCGGAAATACGTCAGAATGAACCAAATTGAATCTAATTTACCAAATTTTTCTGGGGGAGTGCCCCCAAACCCCCCGTTAATCGGTTGACCGCAATCAGTTAAGCAATTATCAAACCTAGACCCCCCCCCCCCCCTGCAAGGATACAAAGCATTAATTGTGATATGCCACGTGTCTATATAATAGGACTTTGAATGTCCACCGCACCCCACCATCTGATGATAAAGGATAAAGCACACGATCGTTACACCTTTTTCATAAAAATTATGCAGCAGACAATTGAGCAGGGGGCTTGTACACCCACCCCCACCTCCTCTAGATGCGCCCCTATTGGAAACCAGTGTTTCTAGCGAGCATTAAGAACGTGGTTGTCTTGTTTTTTATTCACTATATCAACAACAACAACAGTAAATAAATCAACAATAAATAAAGTTTATGGCGATTATATATCATCACAATAACCCTGGTGTTGAATATAGGGGAACTGTAAATATGTCATCTGATTTTGTTGATTTTAAATCTCTTTGAATTCTCTTCAGACCGTCTTCAGTCGGAACTTCGATTTTGAAGAGTCATGTTGCATGTTAAATCATATCTCAAGTGACGCATTTACGTCTAAAAAACAACATTAATTTATAATTTTTGACCTAGAAAGACTTAAGCTTTGTTTGTATTTCTTGATATCGTATTTGAAGCACATTTTGACCATGTTAATATATCTTAGTATCATATTTGAGGCACATTTTGACCATGTTAATATATCTTAGTATCATATTTGAAGCACATTTGAAAAAAGAAAAAGTATACATTTTTTTACCTTAAAGGTTTTTTTCTTTGTTTATATTTTTTGACCTAGAAGGTCTTTGACATTGTTTATATATCTGGACCTAGAAGGTCTTTGACTTTGTTTATACCTTTTTTTTTTACTTTGTTTATATTTTTCGACCTAGAGGGACATTGATTTTTTTGATATATTTCAACATAGAAGGTCTTTGACTTTGTTTATATGTTTTGGAAACTAGTAAAAGCAATATCTTCTCAATTCAAAGGTGTGGGTACGACCTTCGAGAGAGTGAGATGGGGTTTGACATCCACTCGACACAAACTGGATCATTTCGGGACTAACATATATGGTTCAAGTTTATTTCAATAATTCAATTGGGTATAGGGTGCTTTATCGTTGGAATGAAACCGGAGGACCCGGGAAACGAAACAACCGGGGAATCGAAACCACATCAGTTAACTCGATGATAGGCCGAATGATACAATCAGGATTGAAAACATATTTATTTGAGAAATATTTGCAAGAGTGATAGTGTGTTTTGTAGGGCTTTACCTGGAATTAGAGCGATATACATGGACTTATTATTATGACAATAAAGGAAAACAGAGTTTTCTGACTGTATTTGTATTTGAAAATATAAACCATCAAGGGAGAACGGCTACGTTTTTTTGACACCCTTCAAGTGGTGTGAAATAATCAACAGAATATTAATGATGTGTCAAGACGTTTATAATGATATACATCAGACAAGTTTATAGTATTATTAACGACAGCTATCAAGACAAGCAACCCACTCGTTTAATTATAGTTACATCTTAATATACCCCACTCTTAATCTATTGCGGATCCGGTGCATATCAAAATCTCTTTTGTTTATTTTAGTTTCTACTTTAGAGAGAGAAAGAGCGAGAAATGGGTCATTTGGAGACTCACATAGTTCAATATTATTTTAATAATTCGCTTGCGCGTAGAGATCTTTAGCAGTGGGAGGAAACCGGTGGACCCATAGAAAACCCACGAGGTTGGACAGACGGGGCCGGTCCTATTCCTTGTCACGTACAACCTGGAATTCGAAACTACGCAGGTTGACTCAATGATAGACCCTGTGATACAGCTAACCCTTCGGTCATCCACCCACACCCCCTTTCTACTTTGGAGTTCGCTTGACATTTGTTAGATTTCGAATTCATGATGAAAGAAAATGGCAGCTACTTCTTATTTGATGATCTCATCTTTACTAGGCTATTATATTAGTATAGTCCAGGCATATATGTGACTCACTGAATGGGATGGTGAGTCCGATTCCGGTTTCAAAGGAGAACATTCCCATCGATTTTTTCAAACGGACAAGGCAAAGGGAAGAATCAAATAACGCAGCTTAGTGTTCACATAAGAGGGTGTGTAATCGAAACCCTTGGCAGTTGAATTTTGATGGAGAGTGGACGGAAGCGTAGCTGTCGGAGCGAAATTCCTCTTAAAGCAGAGTGCATGACGTGTTTCTGTCTTCATTAGCCCGGCTGATAAAATAAGCAATACGTTAAGCCCCGTTCCATTTCATTTCAATGCATAGAGGTATTAGTCATGCTTGTTCAACTAGTGTTTGGACTCATCGATGCTATGCAAGTCCGTTAACGTTTGGTGATAGACATTCGTTAATATTCTATTTTAATAATCTCCATGTTTTTGTACCAAGAACTGATCCCAAAGAGGTGAACATCTTGTTGTTGTCCTTGTACTTGGACTTGACCAATTCAAGGACGACCACTCTGACACATGCACAATCGCTCTTTTTTTTCGAAAAAAAAAGAAATAAATAAATAATGCCACATACAATTTCAAGATGGCGTCATGTGTAGATATTGGAGAATTCCAACGTGGCTTCGTGTATAGATATTAGAGAATTCCAAGATGGCGTCGTGTGTAGATATTAGAGAATCCCAAGATGGCGTCGTGTATAGATATTAGAGAATCCCAAGATGGCGTCGTGTGTAGATATTAGCTGGAGAACAATAAGCGAACTACCAACAATTCGTGATAAGTGTCCGTCTTATCTTCAGATATAAACCTAAAACTTGTTTTTAGTACCAATGCAATCTAATATGGTTATTACTGATACGCATCTATTTCTTGTCAAAACAAGCAGGGCTGTCTCCTTTTTGTAATCTTCGTATGACGTGAATGAGCGAATACACTACAGAGGCGGATCCGGGGGGGGGGGGGCGATGGGTGTGCACCCCACCCTAATTTTCGACAGTGCCCGTTTTTACTGTTGAAAGTGCCTTTTCTCAGACCCAAATGTGTCCGTTTCGAACGTTTACTTAGACAAAATATCAGCCAAATAGCTCTTGGAATGGCTATAGATGCAAGCAAATGACAGATAATTTTCTTGGCCGGATGGGGGGGGGGGGCGCAAAACTCCGCTCTTAGTGGCGTGCCCCGTCTCCGCGATCACTCCCTTCATTTTACGGCGTCCCCCTTTCACAATTCCTAGATCCGCCCCTGCACTACAGATTGTGTTATTTGGTTAAAACAATTTTCATTTCAACACTATTGGGTAATTTATAGACATACACAATAGGATACAAAGTAAGAAAGGGTGTTTATGTTAATTTATTGCCTTGTGAGGTAGAGGTAAAGAATTGTCACATTATTTTAGTTAAGATACAAGTAATTTAAAATTCCCACAACAGAATTTCGCTACTTGCTGTTAGCTGTATGATAGCTAGAAATAATGACATCACTACTTATTGTTAGATGTGTGATAGCTAGCACCAATGACATCACTAGTTATTGTCAGAAGTATGATAGCTAGAGCAAATGACATCACTAGTCATTGTTAAGCGTATGATAGCTAGAACCAATGACATCACTAGTCAGTGTTAGATGATAGCTATTTGCTGGTAGCTGTATGATAGCTAAAACCAATGACATCACTAGTCATTGTTAGACGTATTATAGCTAGAACCAATGACATCACTAGTCGCCCTAGGTCTAGGCCATTTCGTGACTAACATATTGTTCAATTTTATTTCAATAATCTGCTTGCGTTTATTGGTCTTTAACTGAAAGAGGAAATCGGTGGACCCAGAGTAAACCTACAAGGTTGGACAGGTGACCCTACTTCCTGTACAACCGAGGAATCTAAACCACGCCAATTGACTCAATGACAAACCCAGGGGCGGATCCAGGATTTTTTGCAGGAGGGGGTTTGCCAGGTTTCTGTCAAGGAAATCTGTCATCATCGTCTCAAAATTACATAGGCATACATACAAATTGAGCTTGTAAAGAGCGAAATCATTTTATAATGATGTAGAATCACATTGTATTTTAATTTCATTTATGAAAGGCATTCATTTTTTTATATGTAGCTGAGCAGAGTGGGGTTTGGACCCTGCACCCCCCCCCCCTGGATCCGCCCCCGCAAACCTTATGATACAACACACACGATAACCATTCGGCCGCCCAACCCCGCGATTTACTACATTAAATTAATCTCAATATAAATTGTTTTTGTGAATTTATTAGTGTATTAACCCGTCCATCTTGTGAAATAAATTATCTATGTGCTCAATAACCGATGTAAAAGTGGTTAAGAGATGTTTAACATTTCACTATTTCTTATTTATTACGGTTTGTTGGCGTTTTTTTGTTGGGTTTTTTTTTTTTTTGTTTAGTTGTAAATTGTAAATACGCGTGGTTAATATGTTCACCACAAAACTTACAACTGTTTTTCTTTTGTTCTTTTTTTCTTTTTTTGCAAAATTTGTTAATGTCTCAAAGGTCATCAAAACATGGTGTGCAACTTCATAATTTTTTAATTATTTTTTACATGCTTTTAAAAATCAGTTGATAAGGAAAATTGCTAATCATACTTCCGTTAACGTTATCGTAACCTGCTTCAAAACGATCGAGACGACGTTCTATCAACATCTTACACTCTGTGTACTTGGACATGCTTGTCAAACCGGGAAATGCACAAACTTATTACTTATTTTAATATATACCTGTTCTTAGTTAGTTTTTCTATGCATAGACGGAAAACTCGTGTCAGTGATGACAAATTATTAAAATGAAAGTACGTTATTTGTTTGCTGGTGTGTTGACCTGGTGTGATTTCTATATTAACTTAGTGAATTTATAAAACTTACAGATTTAAAAGTTTAAAATAGTGACTGTGGAATTTACTGCCTCTGCTTGCGGAACTGAAATCTATTTGACCGCTTTGTGTGGTCACTGCGCTTAAAGGTAGGTGTGTGCTCAAATCGCGATATACTTGACAAATAAGGGATAATGTCTAAAAATAACTTTCCTAGGACCAGAAATTGTTTTCCCACAATATTTATAATCGTAAAAAGATATGCCATTCGAAAATCTATTAAGATATATGAAATATATATGTAATAGAGAGTAATAGTAACTTTTGTGGAAACAGAAATTATTTCAAACAATATTTATAATCGAGAAGAGTAAATTTAAAAATATGCCATTTAGAATATAAAAAGAGTTTATTGTTCTTCATCCTAGGCAACATATTTGACTTGATGGGTTATTGTTTAAGATGAAAGGATGGACATTATAATGGGCTATTTTTTGCAGATTTTTACTTTCAGACCATTTTAGTAAAGATATCCCGACTTTGTGTATATATACCCTTTGTGTTTTCGTTGATAAGAACACGTTTGCAAGCAGTGAAAAGTCTCTAAGATATGATTAATGTCCATATTAAGGGTCTGTGACAATCCGATGCACAGCGTAGACATTTTATTAAAGTCGTTTCAAGAGGTGACATTGAAATTTGTTTGCTTAAGTAATGTTGGGCCGATTACTTTTGAGAACCCTGGGTGCAATCATGCGCAGAACTACATGTCTGTAATGACCAGGGTGGCTCCTCCTACTGACGAAATACCGGTGCTAGAACTTCTCCCGACAGTTATTATAAATTACACTCAAGCAGCTTTAATTTGTCTCTAACAGCATAATTTAATCTAGTCATTGGCCGAGTCCAGTGCGAGGAGGTTAAATTTGACTGCACCGATTGTAATGAATGCGAAATAATTATTAATTTTAAACACTTTAAAGTTTACTGCTAATCCGAAGAAATGTTTTAAAATTTAAAATGAATGTATGTATGTAAGATATTAGTTTAAACAGAAAAAAAAAGTTTTGACATTTGTATGGAAACTTGAAATATTGTTTTATGACAGCGTGAATGTTACCTAGTGAGTTTTAGTGGTGTGACAGTTTGAAAGAATTATGGAGATATAACTAATTGTGCAGCAAAGGTAAGATTCAATTTTCACATTTTTATTATCAATTTAAACATGGCTTGATTTTGATAAATGGTTTTTAAAGAAAAGAAGATAATATAAAAAGATCTCTGTTTATGAATAAACTCTTTTCATCAAGACAATCCTTCATTTAGATGAGCTAGGTACAAAACTGGTGTTTCACTGCAAGCAAAATATTTAGGAGTACAATATAAAACTGAGTGGGATAGATCAGCTTCATAACAAGGTGTTTCATATGTCCAGCATCCAAAAGAATGAGAGGCCGAAAAACGTCTTTTGCAGGTATTACATAGCAGTACAACGGGTTTGAATTTTCGAATTTAACATCAAAATAAGACTTTTCATTATGTGATTAATTTATTTTCGTTAAATCCAAATATCTTTTTTTAGATTGGGCTGTAATAAAACGAAAGTAAATCGGAAATGTGGCCAGACGCATGACTGGTTTATAAAAGTGATTTATTCAGACATAAAGGTGGTTATGTAACAGAAATATATCAAAATTTGTTTGTTTTCATTTCGTCGAAAATGTAACACAAGAATGAAAGGAAAGTAGTAGGTGCTACGGTTAAAAGTTTCGACCAATAATTCAGCGCTCTGGTCGTTGATGAGCGTAATTAAATGTACGGATCCTGTTCGATAAAATCCCAAATTCTACAGTCTTCAATATATCGCTTCCCATGGGATGGCGGTTCGCATGTAGAAAACAATTATTTGCCAAGATCTCGGAACAAAAGTTGTCCAAAATAATATAATTTACAGATTACCAATTGCAGCTTGAGTAAAAGTCAACTCTGATTTAACATGCTGGCCTTCAATTGAACGCATTTTCCATTGGACATATTCACAAAATTAAAATAAATTACTAATATATTATATCATTAACTATTTCTGTTGTTTATTTTTGAATTTAATAAATATCTTTTCCCTTTTTCTATAGAGAAGGAAGAAAATTTTCCAGAATGCAATCGGCGAACAATTCACCGTCGGAGAAGAAAAGAAAGAGGTCGGTGTTTACCAAATCTGTGTCCAGTGGACAGTTGAATACATCTGTCCAAAATGGACATTTAGAGAGGCAGAACTCCTGTGTTAGTTTCATTGATCTCCCGTACGTTATAGACAGTCCCGATTTAATCAGACCTATCTCCCTTACGTCGCTTCCGAAATTCAAATCATTATACAAACGATCGAATTCAGTAGCAGCATGTTCTCCGATTCCAGCTCTTACTCGTTCCAATGGAAGCTTTTCAAAGATGGCATCCAGGAGAAACTCAAGTGGGAATTTCCGCCAGTTATCCGAAAGCCTTGTGTCCCAGAAACAATATACACGACCTTTGTCAGCAAGGACCAATTCCAGTGGATTTTTTGAAAATTCGGCTGAGACGTTACCCGGTGATACAAGGGTATGTTACATTTATAGTCCAATCTACTCTACTAAACCGATTGAATTAATTATTTCTACTAACACCAACTTAAACTGCACATGCGTATTCATGTGTGCTTTCTGCTCTGGAAACTGGATATCAACGCTTAGCCTTGCTCTTGTTTTCTCAGAATAATGTTTTAATTCCTTACATAATTTTACCTTACAAACAGTAGCGTAGCTAGACCTGTCCATAGCGGTAGCACTTTTAGCGGAAGGGAGGGGAGTAATTTGTGGGCTCTAATGCATCGAAACAAAAGATGTTTCGTGTAATGATAAACACTGACTGCGCAACTGCATACCAGATATTTAATAACATACAGGATTTCGACCTCTTTATATAAGTGGAAATGTAATTAGAATTGTCTTACGTCCGAGGGGGTGTGCACTTTCTCGAGGGCCCACTTGCCATTGGGCAAGCTGACAGCCTGGCCAGTCCACCAGAGTGTGCTGTGGGGACATGTTGCCCTCCGTACTGCATCCATCGACAAGAAGGAGCCATGTTGAAAAATCATTAGACCAATCGATGCAGAATTTCAGTTATTCCGCAACCCCATTTTGACTTGCTACACTGACATTCAACGGGATCAATGGACTCCAGTCCCCTCCTCTAGAAATGCCATCATTTCATAGCACTCGCATGGATTGGTCCACTGAAATAACGCCAGAGGGGAGGTTCTTCTAAAGGCTCCGACACAAGTGCCTGAAATGCCAGGAAATCACGTTTCCGGCCTCCAATTTTTTGAAAATTTCTTGGGAGAGAAAGCCCCCAGATCCTCTTGCGGGGCTTTGCGCCTTCGGCGCTCGCGCTCAGTGATCAGGGGCCCCTACATATTCAAGGCCCCAGGGCTCCCACCATGGCTAATCCGGCGTTGCTGACATAGCCGTCAATATGAATATAATTCTGACTGGCTCGTTATATGATTTTTCTCTTGCCTGAACATCACATCGGTGTTTTAGATTTTATTAGGAGAAGCCTGTGACATGTTACATGACTGGTATCTTACCTGCACATCACATCGGTGTTTTAGACTTTATTCGGAGAATTAATTGACACTGCGGACATATTCCATTTTACACCTTCCATCAAAAATGACATCACCATACCTGCTTCGTTCTACACTGGACGCAGTTTCGTCAAAATTCATTGCTATTCATCAACTGAAACAAATATCTTATTTTAAGCTAAGCTATATGTATATATCATCGAAGGACGACCCCAGGGCTATGTTTGGCGGTTTATTTGTACGCATGTTAAATTAATTTACAACACTGGACAAAGGTATTTGCGTAGGGGTATTTCTTTCGAATAGGAGAGAACAATACCCACCCAGCTTACTGAGGCGAACTATTTCTGAATTCTTGTTGTATGACATCAAATTTATAAACAAAAAATCGAGAATAACTGCACGGTCAGTTTACGACGAAGATTTGTAAATAGTTAAAGTGGACTTTGGTTGTGATTGAATGAATGGAAGCTCTATGTAAAATGGTAGGACAAGCTTTATTGTTTTCCTTTATGTATAATTGATGGAGAATTATTGTTATTACGATATGCTTTTCTTAAATGCGCATTATGGGAGATTAGATAACGAGTTGACTGTTATCGCTATAATAGTTACAAAACAGATAACGTAAACAGAATATGCTGGAAATTTCAGCCCAATTGCTCAACTCTGAATTGAGATAGTAGCTTTTGAATTTTAGGCTAGTCTCGATCATCATTACGATAAAAAAAACAAGTGTTTTAAGGTTGCTTTGTCGCTCGAGTAAACTGTTTTCGGTTGTTTTGTCGGGCGAATAAACTATTTTCAATTGCTTTGTTGAGCGAATAAACTGTTTCCAGTTGTTTTGTTGCACCAGTAAACAGTTTTAAGTTGTTTCAAGAAGCGAGTAAACAGTTAAAGTTTGTTCACGGAGCTAGTAAACTGTTCTATCGGCCAGTTTGTAGTATAAACCAAAACCATAAATTCCCATCATCAAGCCACAAAACAAAGAAACTGGCTTTGACCTATCATTGTGCAACCTTGACATCTTTAAATAATTCTGATATATTTACTGATGTTTTATTTGATTGCGAAGTGACAAATATTGTTTACAGTATGTCGACATTTTCAGTAACATGATAAGTGAAATGGAGAGAGAGAGAGAGCGAGAGAGAGAGAGAGAGAGGGGGGGGAGAGAGGATGGGGTTTAACGTCCGCTCGACACAAACTAGGTCATTTCGGGCCTAACTAACACATGGTTTAATTTCATTTCAATAATTGGCTGCGCGCAAGGATCTTTAGTAGAAGGAGGAAACCGGAGGACAGGAGACCCTACTCATTGTCACGTACAACCGGGAATTCGAAACCACACCATTTGACTCAATGATAGGCTTTATGATATAGTGCGTACGTGCTAACCATTCGCCCCCACCCCCCGATAAGTGAAATAGCACCTGTCTTTAATAACCGTTGAGATTGGGTTGTTGTCAGTTTTGCTTGGAATTCACTTGCTTATACTAGGTTTCCATTGTTATGACAGGGATCAAACGCGCAACCTCCAGGCTAGCGAGCTCACTAACTAGGAAATCTCGGGTTCGACCCCGATGATAGCCGAGGAAATTTCGCGGGATTTTCCGTCCTGGTTTAGATCATATTTTCTGTCATTGAGTCAAGTGACGTGGCTTCGATTCACCGCTTGAACGTGACAATGAATATGGCCGCCTGTGCAACTCCGTGGGTATTGTCCGATTTCCACCCGCAGCTAAAGACCCCTACCCTCAAGCGAATTATTGAAAATTAAACCACGTGTAAGTCCCGGAATTAACTTAATAGTGTCGAGTGGACGTTAAACCATATTTGACATTGAAAAAGTTGCACAGCCCGATTGATGCTTCATTTCATTTATCGGCACTTATGTAAGTATGTTGTCCCACTTCTCAAGTAGCTTTCTACTGCTGAATGACCGCTGACGGTAATAAATCATAAAGAGAGCGAGCACGCGACATACACAAGGCTATTATGTTCACAGTGACCCCATCGTGTCGCTGATTAATTAATTAGCTGGTGACAACATTTTTATTACCTCATAATCATGTCAGTGTTATTCTCAGTTTTAATCCATGCCACATTTAAACAGACGGCAATAAATATTAACTGGACTACCTACCTGTGTGGGGGAATAACCTTCATGAACTTACAGGTCCCACATGAAATAAAAATGAAATGGGGTTTAACGTCCTACTGCTCATAAACTGGACTAATGAAGACAGGTATACGAGTGTGAAATTCTGCCCGGGCAGCGGCCTTGCGGCCTACTCTTATATCGAATTCCAACTGCCAAGGGATCTTTTTCGTGCATGCCGATGTGTACACGGTAACTCGGTTTTTCGTCCTACCCGAACGACTAGAAAGTTGTCCTTGTCGGGCCATCCACCCCGCATCACTGACAAGGGAGAACCACGCCGGGACATCTGGATGAACTTTCTCCGCCGATGCAGATCCCACACGAGTTCAAAGTTGGGGTGTATCCTGGTGTTAAAGCGACTTTCAAACTTATTGAAATAATTTCGTTTTATAAATAGGCCACGAAGTTTGAATATCATGGTTATATCTTTTTTGTTAATTTGAAAATGAAATTAAATGAAATGAAATCGGGTTTAACGTCCTGCTGTCCTGCGTCAAGGTTTAATAAAGACAAAGACTACGGTCATGCAGAGTTCTGTGGGGGGAAATTGTTTCTTTGGTAACGACATTTCGTGGAATTCCAATTCGCCTTTTCGTCCTATCCGAACGCCTAGTCAGCTGTAAGACCCAGTTTGTGTCAAGTTAACAATTGCCCATTTCTCTCTTTCTCTAAATACATCTACGGTTTATGAAACAAGACATTGCACACATTTACGTACAATCAAGTTTCCGCTATTTTTAGTCTACTTATGCGATGTTTGAAGGAGAAGAATGTTGATTTGTTAATAAACCTGACGTAAATATATGATAAACATTTCTAGGATTAATAAGACACAAAGATACATATACGTGCAATATACATTTTTATTGTAGTTTCCGCTATTTTGGTATACATAGGTTTAAAATGGTGGTTATTGGTTAGTAAAGTTATGGTTTACTTATATTTAAAGTGGTGGTTTCTTGGTTTACATATCTTTAAAGCTCTGGTTGGTGTATTTTTATATTATGGTTTACATATGTTTAAAAAGGTTTTCTTATTTTTAAAGTGGTAGTTATAAGATTACAAATGATTAAAGTGGTAGTTATTGGCTAAAGAGGTAGTTATTGGTTAGTAAATATTTGTTTTACATATGATTATAGTGGTAGTTATGGGATTGCATTGGTTTAAAGTTCTGGTTATCGGTTTACATAGGTTTAAAGTGGTAGTTATTGGTTTGTAGATATTTGGTTTAAATATGTTTAAAATGGTGGTTAATGGTTTACATACATGTATATGTTTAAAGAATGCCATTGAGCTAGCTAATTAGTTGAGGTTAAACACCTTTGTGGCTGAAACCTAGTACACCTGGTATAAGCACTAGTGTTAAACGTTGAAGCACTTGTTAGGATATAAAACATTAACACCAATTATACACCGCAAAACCTCAGGCAAGTCGCTAACTCAGTATTATCTACATTATTCGGCATTGCAAACACGATATATTGTTCAATTTAAATCAATTATCTTATCATGAAAATACTGGCATGTTATTTCGAATATTTAGTACAAAATGGAAATCTGAAAACTAGCACTCGAAGAGTGTTCCAGGCTGCTTTCGAGCGTCCTTTGTAATGAAGAGACTTGGTGACGCCAAAGGCTACCACTCAGTTTGGGCTCTTCGCCGAAAGTAACTTGTTAGAAATTACAGTAAAACAGAAACGAATGAATGTAAATCAGTTTATATATATTCATAACACATTATTATATACGTTGTGATACATTTGTGTCCGTTTCTACATCCCGAATATTAACGATTTAGCTCCTTTAAAACAAGTATAACCCGGGAGTTGATTATAGCGCCAATAACTCAATTCACTCAACGAGCTGCTCTTACGGGTACTTTACATAAGTACACCTAATATAAAATTACAACAATCACAACATATTAATCCATAAAAAAAATACATAAACAAAGAACAGAGAAAATTATTTAGTACAAATGGTAAAAGTCTTGTTTGTGTCATGATCGATACCTAGCTTAATGAGGGTTATTGAAAATGTGCATGATTAGTGACAACAGTTTTTTTTAGCCAATGTGCTCAATACGGTTTTTTTATTAAATGAAATTACGAATTTGTTATTATTAATTGCATTTAAGTTTCTGTTCAATAAATTTGATTCAGACACGGTTCTTATTTCGTTTCGTTCATATAGTTCAAAATTTGGTTTTACCATCGAAAGTATACAAAAAAAACCCGAAACGAAATTTAGATCTGTAGTTCAATCAGATTTGCTGTTCAATTTGTTACTGAACCATATATGATC
This sequence comes from Patella caerulea, assembly GCA_036850965.1. Taxonomy (NCBI): domain Eukaryota; kingdom Metazoa; phylum Mollusca; class Gastropoda; family Patellidae; genus Patella; species Patella caerulea. The sequence continues at coordinate 32,346,119 of JAZGQO010000008.1, forward strand.
ATACCAGGGACTTTATTGTTTGGGCTTTACATGTACGTCAAAATGTAGTAGAAATTATCCCCCCTTGGCTAGTTTTTTTTGGGGAAACTTTCTGCATTAGCTTAAAACGAGATGTGACGTTATTGGTGAATCATTCATGAAAATTCATTTTTGAAAGATCTGATTTCGACTGATGTTTCAGTCAAGTTTTGTCAATCTAATTAAAACGAAATATTGAACTATAAAAAAACGAAACGAAATTGGATCTCTGTTTTAATCAGACTGAGTTTTTTTTTTTTTTTGCTAAATGATAAATAAATTGTAATGCGATAACTGACATGACGTCGCGGTTTGATTCCGTTTGATTATGTGTAACTGACAGAATTCGATCCTCAGTTACCATTGCAAGTCGTTGCTAAGGAAAGAGTGACCGCAGGCAACATCAGTAAACGGAACGTTTTAGATTTCATTTATTATGGAAACTTCTGCCTACGGTATGATTTCTACTCCCTTGGTCCAATCAATTACAAGAAAATAAAAACCAGCTGAATCACTGAAGTAGCATGAGAAATTCGGTATTTTCCTGGACTGTGGCTTATAGGATATATGTACGTTTCAAAATAAGAACTAGAACTGCGGAAAACAGAATTGACGTGTTAGGCACGTCAGGCCACGCCATGTCATATCAACAACAAAATAACACTTGAACTATTGTTACTACCAGATTTCGGAGATACCCATCTTGAATGTCGAAAAATGCCAAAGAATATTATCGCAAACCTCCGATGCTACAACTAATCGAATTTTGAAAACCCGTCAATCAAAGCCCATATTATGTAATACGTCCAAAGAATCCAAAAATATAAACCTGACGAAGATCCGTTTAGAAATAAACGAGATATCCGTGAAACACGTCCTGTTTGTCAAAAATGACCCAACTTATATTCAAATAAATAGTTCAACGGAGGCCAACAATATTAGCGTTGCCGGAAGGTTTGCACCATGCACAGTTTTAGCTGCAAACACTGACTAATGCATAAAAAAACTCCCACAAAATAAAACCACTTACGAAAACAAAACGTGTTTGTTAATTAAGACAGGTTTACCTGCCTTCTCGTTTGTTTCATGTTTTGATAGGGATGCACGTCTTATATAAAAGCGGTGTAATTTTTCTAACCTTATAAGGCTACAATTTAACTTTTATGTTTTTCTTCGTAAACAGTAGACGTGTAAAACATCAATTAATATGTTTAAGCACACGACTCTATGTTTCCTGTGAAGGATATTACTTGCTGTGACAGCGTTTATATGTTTTACCACCCCGGAGGTTATTGTCCTTATAAAAATATCCCGTGAATAAGATAAATCGCAAAAGTCAAAAAATATAAGTGAGATATTTTCATTTAAAACTTGCTAATTGTCATTTAGATCTTTTCGGAAAATATAACATTTCATTAAGTCAACAAGATTAAAATAACAGAGAGAGAGAGAGCGCGAGAGAGAGATAGAGATAAAGTTTAACGTCCACTCAACACAAACTAGGTCATTTCGGGACTAACATATGGTTTAATTTTATTTCAATAATTCGCTTGCGCGTAGGGGTGGGTCTATAGCAGTGGGAGGAAACCGGGTGCCCAGAGGAAACCCACGAGGATGAGAAGGCGCCCCTATCTCCATGCCACATACGCTCACACCAGGGCTCGAAAGATTAAAATATCAACGGTATACTCTCATGTCGAATTCGAACTGCTAAGTGGTCTCTTCTTACGTACACGGTATAGACAGCTGTCCTTGGCAGGACCTCCATCCTGCATCACTGACAAGAAGAAACCACGTCGGAAAACACCGATGAACTCACTCGGATTAAACAGAGGTCCATCAAAAGATTTTACCCAACGCTGGTTTTATTGTAAAATCAATGAAAATTCTGTTATCTCCTTTTGGTATCAGTTCTCAAAACATCATCTCTATAATTGTATAAATCATTATGATTAATTCCGGCGAGACGTTAGTTGAAATATTATCGCTAATCTAAAATATAAGTAGGATTTTCGGTCCAGGCTATTGAATAATTACTCTAGCTTTTTATCGCTATCCCCATCAAACAATCAATAACAAGAGTATAATTCCATATATGACTTACTGATTGATGACCTCGTCCATTAAACGCTAAAACATCGATAATTTTTGTGATTAAAGATGTCGTCGTTCGTGCTGTATTGTTTTGTCAGGCAGGGTGGTTTCGCTTCCCCGCTAGTCATACTGATTTATACAAGAGATGATGTTTCGAGAACTGATACCAAAAGAAAATAACAGAATTTTCATTGATTTTACAATAAGTTAAGGAAATGATCTAGTTTGTGTCGAGTAGACCTCTCTCTCTCTCTCTCTCTCTCTCTCTCTCTCACGGACTCTTCAGTAAACGTATAAATGCAATGTCTTGAACCACTCTTGGTCAACACGGAAACAATGTCCGTGGAACAATTGTCAACAATTATCCGAGATATTAAATCTCTTTCTATAGATAATCATTAACATGTCTTAATGCGATCAATCCACTTCTTTCGGCGGTTATCTGATGTGTCGGAATACCTTGAATGAAAAATAACCCCGATGCTCATAACGTCTTTGGGATATTTGGCACTACTCCCATCTTCTCTATGTGTTCGAAAATGGCAATTGGCTATAACTATCGCTCTCATTGTGTTCTGGAGTCTGTATATTTTGGATTTTAGACGACCGTAATGTAGGATTTTTTTGTTCGTGTTATATTTTCAATTACATTAAACGGGAGATTTAATAAGCTTGGAAAGTGGGCGTATCTTGGACGTAATATTGCTAATGGATACTGAAAAGCCTGGAAGCATTTCTAGCGTTACGATTTCAAATCAGTGCGAGGAAACGAGACTTGTTTTACACCTTTATAATGTTTTCCGAGAAACGAAGACAATTGGCAGTGAGTAATGTATTTTTTTTCTTTCGTTCATTTGGTTTTATTGTAAACCAAGTGAATATTAATGGTTATTGTCCGATTTCTTGTCGACGATATACCCTCGAACAAATGTTATGAAACATGTGGGCTTTATTTGGAATCAAGTTTCCAGAAACTAGAGAGTTATTTGCCGTAGAGACGAATCACTAAATTTCTATAATGTTAAAATAATTCTCTAGGGATTTTGAGAAAAAATATATAACCACCTTCAAACGATAGTTGAATTTTGCCCTGAATAGCTATTGGTGTCTTGCACAAGACAGCATATGCTTATGGGTATAACTCGTTATATCCCGTTTACGTAATCGACAACGACAAGCATGTGTACCTGACTCGATAGGATAATGATTTACTGTTTGTCGAGATGCCAGGAACAAAATAAAATGAAACCGGGTTTAACTCCCTGCTGTTCTGCTCCGACTATGGGTTAATGAAGACGGGTATAGGCCATACAGTGTGCTATAGGTGAAATTTTGCCCGGACAGCGGCACTATGACCTACCTAATACCGAATTCGAAAAGCCAATTTGTACAGGGGGCCTCGTTTTTTTCCCATCAAGCCATCTGCCTTGTCACTGACAAGGAAATCCAGATGAACTTTCCCGGTCAACGCAGGGATCGAACACGGAACCAGTAGGTTAGCCAGCCAAGGTCTTATTCACTGCGTCACCGTGACTCCCAATTAAAGACAAAAAGCAATAATTTACATTATATAGACTAGATGTTTTGAGTTTCAATAGACAATATCAAGATAAAGTACGCAAATTTGTTTGAAAACTCGAGACTAAGCTTCTTTCGTTACACGTGCTATCTTAACATTCATATTTTATGAGTTTCGTTTCTTTTATGTTCCGAAATGTCAGTCAACCTAAGTCGTAAGTGATTTTGATTTAATGACTACAGTATTTGTATTAATATTTAGATGCCCGGAAGCGGGTCTTCGAGAACAGAGAGACAGATGGGCTTAACGTTCCACTCGACACAAACTAAAATATTGTTTAATTTTATTTCAATAATTCGCTTAGCAGTGGGGAAAAACCGGAGGACCCGGAGAAAATCCACAAGGTTGGACCGGCGACCTTACTCCTTGTCACGTACAACCTAGAATTCGAAACCACGCCAGTTGACTCAATGACTACGCGTGCCCGTAGCCACGGGTGAGGGGGGCTATGGGGATGGGGGGCTTAGCCCCCCAAACATCGAATTAGCCCCCCCCCCCCAATATTTCGCCAAAAATAGTGATTTCTTAGGAGTGTTCTTAGCCGGCCACATCCTTAGCCCCTCGAAAACATTCCGTACCCCCCCCCCCCCGAAAAAAAAAATACATTCCGTAGCCCCCTAAAATTTTATGAGTTGGCTACAGGCCCGTGACTACGTGAACACCCACGCCGTTACTTGTATCAATCGATATGTAGTCTATATAGAATTAATTAACTATTATATCAATTATACATGTAATGGGAAATATATCTCTCAATAATTGAAATATAACTTGTGGCTTCTTAATCCCGCCTCCTACTTTTTGCTGACAATTTGCTTGTCACCGGAATTAGCCGTTCGTGATCGCTACGGGGTTGTATTTACAAGAATAATAAAGCCGGTCGTACGAGAGGAAATTTGCCACATTTTCCTTTGCCATATGAGATTTGACAAAAGCTGGCATGCATAGCTTTTCGTCAAATAAATGTGTCAAAGATTTGGAACTTTTGCTCGTGTACGACAGGCCGTCAAATAAATTTGCCAGAAATCTGCGCATGCATCTAATGATTTCACTTTCATTTTTCGACGCAGGGGCGGATAAGTGCGAAGGAAAAGTAGTTGAACTCTCGATTATCGTCTCATTGATTAAATTGCATATGTGCCTATTACTATTAATTGGACTGATCGAACGGTAGAAATCCTGCCTCAACAACAGAACACCTATTCTACAACCCATGGCCGCTTTTCTACGCTGGTAAATCACACCTATTCCACAACCCATGGCCGTAATCACGCTGGTAAATCATTATTCTGAATTTTTTGTACAGAAGTTGGCTTTTCTTTTTGTTCTATGAATGCGGTTCCTTCACACGGATGGGGGGGGGGGGTAGGATGGCCTAGTGGTCTAGAGTGCCGCGCTTCGACCTCTAGCTGGCCAGTCACCTCTGGCTTGCAGCTGTGGTTTCGAGCCCTGGTGTTAGCGTATGTGGCATGGAGATAGGGGTGCCTTCTCAACCTCGTGGGTTTCCTCCGGGCACTCCAGTTTCCTCCCACTGCTAAAGACCCCTACGCGCAAGCGAATTATTGAAATAAAAGTAAAACCATATGTTAGTCCCGAAGTGACCTTGTTTGTGTTGAGTGGACGTTAAACCCCATTTCTCTCTCTCTCTCTCTCCTTCACACGGAGAACCGTCAGTTCCGACAAACCATGTGAAGTGGCGCTGTGATCGTCAAATTTTTTTGCTGGCTTCGTACACGGTCAAAGAAAATTTGAAGAGACCGTCAAAGAAATTTGTCAAATTTTCTTTATATTAAATCGATTTAATATGTAGCCTATATTAAATGTCGAATTAATATGTGTATTAAATCATCTTTTTGTCCACATCCGCCAGCAATGATTTAATACGCATATTAAATCGATTTAATATGGATAATAAAAACAGTTCTCCCATTGGTTGATTTAATACAGATATTATTTCCTTGCTAGTGATTGGTCGATTTAATACACATATTAAATGGAATTAATATACATATTAAAAACGATGCTCTCATTGGTTGACTTAATATACATATTAAATCGATTTAATATGTATATTAAATGTCGAATTGATATATGTATTAAATCATCTTTTTGTCCACATCCGCCAGCCAAACTCGTGGGCGATATATAACAAACCCTTCATTACCCGAATCAACCGTTCATGGCCGCAACCAGGTTGTTTCTGACGTAACTTCTTTACGTCGCGTGAGCAATTCGTTCATGACATGAATCAACCGTGCATGACCACAATCAACCGTTCATGACCACAATCAATCGTGCATGACCACAATCAACCGCCACAAGAGAATTTTAAATAAAACTGAACCATATGTTAGTTTCAAAATTACCTACTCACTCTCTCTCCCCCTCTCTTTCTCTCTCGCTAGGGACAAACGGTGGATTTCTGAGAATATCATTTGCATAACGAAGAGATAAATTATTAGCTGATGTTGATATCCGTCATGACTTTTCTTCCGGGATCCGGAATCTCTTGAGAAACTTGTCATCAAAGTGATATATTTATGAGACTAACAGGAAAGAGTTCGCGCTAGGTTGGCGATGGCGTAAAGTCATAAAATGCTTCGGTTTGATTCAAACAGTATTTATTAGGGTATACAATATACAACGATATACACGGCTTAATAGATTTGTATGGATGAACTGGGGATTAACGTCTTACTTTTCAGCACCAACCGGGCATCAATTAATCTGTTTCCTTATGATAAATAGAGAGAGAGAGAGGGAGAGAGAGAGAGAGAGAGAAATGGGGTTTAACGTCCACTCGACACAAACCAGGTCATTTTGGGACAAACATATGGTTTCATTTTCAATGGGGTCTTTAGCAGTGGGAGGAAAACCGGAGTGTCCGGAAGAAACCCACGAGGTTGGCGCCCCTATCTCCATGCCACATACGCTCACACCAGGGCTCGAAACCACAGCCGCAAGCCAGAGGTGACCGGCCAGCGAGAGGTCGAAGCACGGTACTCTAGACCACTAGGCCATCCCATCCCCCCTTATAATAAATAAATGTCATATTTAAATTGCATTTGAATTTAAAACAAATAATATTTAACTCAGTTATTAAAGTTTAATATTATTGTGACGTCATCCGTGACATTATTATCACCGTGGCATCGGCATCACCGTCGTCGTCATCAACATCATCATCAGCATCATCAAGTACAGTGGACTCTGTCACATCCGATCTCTGATCACTCCGGATTTCTGTGACATCCGACATGATTTTCATGTCCCGATTTATTTCCTTATTACTTCAGCCAAAAAATCTCTGGTTAATCCGGACTCTGTATCTTCCGGATTACGACATCAATCAGCCGTCCCGTCACTTAATTTCCATTGAATAGTCACCGTATAATCCGGCCTTAAACCGGTAGGTGTCAAGTAATTTGAAGTAATTGCCAATCAATTGTCCGTTAGTTGGATTAAAACTTGATGGGTGTGAAGCCACAAAAGATTAACAAGCAATCACCATTCAATTATCGTTAAGATTAACACTCGCTGTAGATCTTTATTGATTACCTTGACAATTTTATAATCTCTTGTAAGACAGTAATTGTGACAAATAATCAAGGATATCTACAAATTTTCCCCACAAATTCGATCGTACAAATATTCCTAGCACCTGCTAGAAACATTGGTTGCGCATGCCGATTGAACCCGAATAACGTTAGTTTGTCCATGTTGAGCTGAATGCTTTCGCCGATGAGTGTCAAGGTCATAAAACGTCCGCTCACTTCAGCTCATTGTTTGTTCACCCTACGACAGCAATCTGTTTCACAGAGAATTACGTAGGAATTAACTCTGTAACAGATGAGTGTCCATAGCACGTGCGTTGACTGCAGTCATTGGCTCAACGGCTCGTGCAATGTTTACTTAACACCTAACTGCTTCGGGCAAAATGACGCATTTTACTCATTTTAATACCCATTTACACTTAATAGGAAATATTTTTTAACTTCAATTACTTCAAACGTCTTTATTTATTTTTCTGTTACCTCAAAAAAATGTTTGAGAATTTAATTTGTCGGAGTAAAAAAGTTAATATACCGTACTAATTAAGCCTCGCCGATGTCATGCTTATCAGTGATTGTAGCGGCCAAGCGAATATTCACTGCGGGATCAGTTTGCTACGACAGATCTCACCGAACCGTATGACGACGACCTTGACATAGAACGGAATATTATCAATGAACACGTGATAGCAAACACAAGCCCAACTGAAGACGACGAAGAAGAAAATTAACGCCAGACTTGACCTATTCATAATGCCTACGCATGTTGAATGGAATAAATATTAATGTAAGAAAATTTTGAATACAGAAAAGTTTATCATGTGTAAATGGAATAACGTTCTGGTGATTCGAAGCAAAAATATAATAATACTTCCGGTTTTCGAAGTTACAATATTTCCGGTTTTGATAAAACTGGGTATTCCGGATCTCTGTGACATCCGACGTATTGTATCGATCCCGTACGATGTCGGATTTGACAGAGTCCACTGTACTTAATGAACTCTATATTTGTATTGTAATTGACCATACCACATATTATGTGGGGGAGGATCGCGGCGACGAAGCTTGATTGCCGAACATACATAAAACAAACAATCGTGTACACTTTGATTTTTTTCTATAGCTAGAAATGTGTTATACCCACATGTAGTTAAATGAGCTTTCCTTGTTAATAAACCACGTGATTTCAAGATAAAGTACGGCCATATTTAATCCACTAATCAATATGACGTATATTAGGAAAATCGTGTTGATTCCAATAACACGCAATCGACATTCAAGTGACATCTCGCCAACATGCGGAATTTCACTGGGCAATGTGTTCGTTCGTTCGTTCGTTCTTGGGGTTTAACGTCGCTCACAGCACACTTTATAGTTAAAGACGTGGCTCCTTCTCGTTTACTCAGAATTAAATGAAATGTTTTTGGCGTCCTAATTTTAGGCACCAATCCGGCATGCGCTACGGGGAAGAATTGTGCCCTACCAAATTCGAACTCCATCTGTCACAGATCTTTAGACATAGTTTTTCGTCCCATCCGAACGACTAGATTATTTTCCTAGCCGAGCACTAGCCTAGGCTGCAAAATCCTGGATTTAGATTTAAATACGGACGATCTTTTACTTGATTAATTCACGTGTATTTATTTATTTACGCGACATCATATGTCTTTAGTAGTTAAAGATACATAATGGGGGATTAGATAAAGAGCTGGCAGTTCTGACTATAATAGTTAAAAACTAAACAATGTAACGATAATTTGCTAAATATTTCAGTCAAATTAATCCACCCTGAACGGAGAACTTAGCGATTGACTTTTGGGTCTAGCCTCGATCATCATTACTAAAGTCGGTAAGATAAAACATAATCTCGCTAATCCATATTTTGATTTAATCCGCAGCACCAGACCTGGCTCTGATCTAGTAAATATCGCAGGCTAGCGTCGATACCGAGAGTGGATTATGGTCATGATAAGACAATTATGGTCTAATTAATAATTCGAGTCTAAAGAAAGACCTGCAATTGGCAGGTTTAGCTCGGGCATAATGTATGTTTACATATTACGAGGATTGTCTCAATGTTATGTCTCTTTGGTATGTATTTTGAATTGATTCACAGTAGACTATTGATTAATTGTTGTTTGTCCTTATATAGATTTTTAAGAGATTTATTTATTTATAGATAGGAACTGATTAAACCGGTGGGATTAGACCTGAAAGCTTAAAATACCTAATGAAGCATGTTCTACTTTTATGTATGGATTTATTGTCGCTCCTTCGCGTAACTCATTACCCTTTCCCAGTGAGACAGTGGGGTCATTTTCACAGAGAGAGAGAGAGAGAGAGAGAGAGAGAGAGAGAGAGAGGCAAGTGCACTTGTCACAGAGTAATGCTCAAAGCTCAATAAAATTACTATCATAGTGTCCAGGATACAGGTGAAAGCTGATTATCTCCCTTCATACCTGATGAGCTAGTCCCTTCATTATCCCGGTAGGTGCAGAATAAAAGTAGGCCGTTAAACACCATTTCATTTCATTTCTCATGAACTCTTTAAATACCAGGTTATGCTGCCCAAAGAGCTTAACGTGTGATCGCATACACTAATTAACGTGTACTTAATATTATCGCTATAACAACACAACATATTGTTCTTGTCTTAGACTCTGCCAGGAACTTTTCCTACAACAGGTCAAGGGTATTATATATGATAAACGTGTGTGTTGATTCCGTATTGTCAGGTACTTGATTTCTAAGAGCTTGTTGTAATTGATGTCTTAGACGTGGTATGTACATTATTCTAATACTATTTTCTTTATTAGCCTATATTACAAATATAATATTGTCATAAATTACAGAATTACCGGTACTGTTCTTTTGTGTGTTATTGTTATGGCTAAACACACGCAATTTGTCTTCATATAACACGCAACTATTGTAGCTAATTTTATCAGCTGTGTACTGTGGTGATCACTTCAGTATCGATAACAAAACGCCGTGTTATACTGTCGGTTACTGCGCAATTTGCAAGGTAAAACAGTTTTTAATTGGGTGTACCCACATCGAAATTACTCAACCTTATATAGCACACCACTTCCATTGACTAAATATGTGAGGTATTGCACGCTGCTAAAAGATACATTATGCAAGGCTTAGATAATGAAGAATGGCAAACACTCAGTTCTGTTGCAGGGCCTGCGTCCTACGTCCCTGACAAGGAGAAACCAGCCCGAAAATTCCGAGGGAACTTTCATGGCAAATACTTGATCGAACTTCGGGCCTACAGTACCTCGTTTTCCGTCCCGTCCGAACGACCAGCTGCTTTCCTACTACTAGTTAGTCAGTCACTGTCCTTATAGGACTACTCACGTACTCACGGATACGCGTGACTTACGGAGTGGGGATGGGTTCGAATGGTTAACGCGTGCGCGCTGGATGAGAAGTTCATTGGGCCATGATTCCTACGCAAGTGAATTATTAAAATGAAATTGAACCACCATAATTATGTTAATCCTCGCATTATTAAAAAAAAATTGAACCCGAAATGACCTAGTTTGTGTCAAATGGAGGTTATTTCCAACCCCACCCCACACCCCCTCTCTCACTCGCTCTCCCGACTCTCTGTTTATGAATTCATAGTCTATCATTTTTAATTATTTAAACTAGATGGAAGTATTAGCTTCCTTCTGTATTTTACTGTAATATTCTAGACCAGTAGACCACAGATTTCTAATTGGCTATATAATGGATAGCCAAACCGTCAAGTAAGCATCACATGATTCGTCACGAGGAAAAGGAATTTCGTCTGGTTATTGTTTATGTTTGTCTCGATCACTATAGGCAGTATTTTGGGGGGTTTTGTGTACAGGCATCACTAAGATAATATTTTTGAGACAGTTCATTATGACATTATTCTCATTATTTGGCACAAGATATCTGGGATTAAAAATGAAGGGAGTTGAAACCCTGATTAACTTTGACTTTCTGGTCGTTATTTTGTAAAATGAAATTGGGGTTTAATGTTCCACTTTTCTGAACCAATTAGCGAGCTGATGTATGTATGACGGCGTACATCATTATGCAGTGTGTTATGATTAAAATTTGGCCTATACAGCGTCGCTATATGTAGGCCTATATACGACCGACTTATATTTCAAATTTCTGCTGTTCTTTTGCGTGCACGCCAACGTGTACATGGAGCGTCGTTTTTTTTTTTGTCCCATTCGCATGAGTAGACGTACACCCTGCCGTACTGTTGAAAGGAAAGAAACCAAGTTAGAAAATCGCTGGTAGGCCCTATTTTCTTAGTATTAAAATATCGCCTTGGAACCGTGCACGAAAACGCCGTCGCCCAATTCTTAACACACTTCAAACAATTTTGAAGAACCATAATCCATGCGAGTGGCATTTGGTGATCACCACTCAATTTATGTGAAGAATCAATTATATGTACTTGCTATCAAATCGTTAGTTTCTTAGTGCAGTTTCGAACCAATTAAAATGTCAGTTTGATAAGATTTAAATTTGCTCTTTGAGATCAAAATGATGAAAAATAGATCGATTTTTTAAAAAAATTTTTAGAAAGATGCGGGGGTTTGGGGGTTTTATTTATCATTTTTTAGAGAATAAAAAAACATATTGTTACATTTACCTTCAAATCTACATTTGGCCGTTTAATAATTATGTTCTGCCAAATCTGACTCTCTTCATTTTTACCCCCATGCCGAAACGAAGCGTCAACGAATGCTCATCTACGTCTGGGCAAACAAGACATTCTTTCAGGAAGCACACTATTGACCTACATTCAACGACCTTCACCTTTCACAATCAATGTGAAAATAAAGGGAGATTTTAGAGTTTACCGTGCCAATATATCTTTATATTTTATGTTTATGCCGATGGAAGGAGTGAATTTTACTGTAACCTTGTCGAAAAGACATACATTAAGCTGCTTCGAATCAGTTATTTTCTTGGGTAAGACAATTTTCAGTTAAAAATTCACAGAAAATTCTACCGAATCGACCGCGTATTTCTGCATCACCTATTCGCCTTCATTCATAATCACATGTGTTGTCCAAACGTGTGCAATACATAATGTACTTCGATTACCGTATGTTTGCGAATAAGGTTTGCAGGAATACCTTAGCTTTTATGACAAGGAAAGATAGATGAATTCTATCATGCCCCGAAACTCTAAACTTTTCACCGGGTACTGGAACCATTCATGGACCATTCCTAAACCATTCCTCCTAAGCCGAAAAAGGTGAACCGCTTTGCATTCCTGTTAAAACCGGATTCGTGTCATTGTATATATATAGACTATACCATAATAATTTCGAAAATATTGATCATAATTCTTGTGTAAAATAAAATGAAAGTAATAATTAAGGCCTTTTTAGTAGCCTATGCTGTGGTAATAATTATCATATTTACATATTTTGGGTCAAAAGTCAGCATTGTTTATGATGGAGATTTGAGGGACTATTAATAAATGTGTATTGTTTTGGGATGTAGGTTAAATTTCTAAAAATAGTTATCACATTTTTCAATTATAATCAATTAAAACATCAGCTTATGGTTATTAAATATCATACATGTATGTATTACACTTTAGAGGTAAGCCTAAAATCAACTAGCGGGGCTTCGATTCCACGGTTTTACATTAAAAGCAGTAAGATCATCATCTGTCCAATCTTTTGGGTTTCCTTCCACTGCTAAACACCCCTACGTGCAAGCGAATTATTGAAATAAAATTAAACCATATTTTAGTCCCGATGTGATGTAGTTTTTGTTGAGTGGACCTTAAACCTCATATCTCTCTCTCTCTCTCTCTCTCTCTCTCTCTCTCTCTCTCTCTCACATTCAATTTCTCCTTTTGTGCATCTGACTGTGAATAATTTATAATGGTCTATTGAAAAATTCAGGAAGACAACCTCAGTTCATTTGAAAACCAACCATAAAACTAAAGGGGTGTTTTGTATGAATAGGTTGACAGTTGACAGTTCTCACTATATAGTATGTTGAAAATGGATAACAGTAATGGAAAGGGAATATGTTGAAAATCTCAGTCAAATTATTTTACTCTGAGACAAGTTGTCGCTGTTTGAAGTCTAATTATTCATTTTTATATTAAATCATTAATTAGCCAAACTGTTTTTATCTATTTAAAATCAGAGCCATCCGATGGCTCCGAGAGTTGATTATCATCTTGTCACGTTAATTAATGTCTTATTTAACACCTAAAGAAAATCTGCAATAGGTAGAATTAGCGCTTGCTGATGCCTGTTTTCAGTGTACCTCCTTGAAGAAATAAATGTATTTCCCTCTCTTATCAGTTTTTAATTTATAGGCATTTTCTCTGCTCTTCAAAATCATACACTTTGTTTTATCATCCATGTAGTCTCAAGCTATTTGAAAAAATTCAATCAGAAACACTGACATGGTAGGATGTCATTGTTTATCTGACACTGACAGTAAGGTGAGAAACCTGCCCTAAGATACAAGTAGCAGACGACAGGTAGCTAAATTTACGCTTCATAATTGAAGAGTGTCTAGCAACTAGACTTTAAAAAAGTTATGATAACACTTTGTAATGCTCTAATGCTTATTTGAGGTAAATACCTCTCCTAAGGTGAAGATTAAGGGAATTAGTTGAGTATGGCTGGTGGGCCACATAGTTAATCATGTCTTATCTTTTACAAGGTGTAATGTACTTAATTTACTGTTATTTGAGAAAACTTTCTACCAATGGCTATTGGTCACAAGAGAACTGGATTAAATCAGCAAGGTTTGTGGTGGTATTTTGAAAAAAAAGGAATTCATAGTTTGTGGGAAAGAGTGCTCACATAGGACATTTTCTATTTCTTTATTAAAGTATATTTGTAATAAATTTATTATAGAATAAAAAAATTGTGTCTTAAGTTTAAGCACCAGGGGATTGCGTTGCCGAATGGTTATATAATCCTACTGTAGCCTATACTGTAGGCAATATTACATGTATACAACCCATAACCATAGATAGGCGCCAGTATTATTATCGGATATTCTTCCATAAAGTTGGGGGATTAGATGGTAGAATTGTTAGAACGTGTGCGCTGTATAATAAGGTCTGTCATGGAGTCAACTGGCATGGTTTCGATTTCCTTGTCGTACGTGACAAGTCCTCCCACTGCAAGCGATTTTTTGGAAAAAAAATTAAACCGTATGTTAGTCCTGAAATGACCTAGTTTGTGTCGCGTGGACGTTAACCCCCATTTCTCTCTCTCTCTCTGTATTCTCAGTCAACTGAAGTCTCTTAAGAAGACCCAATGTTGTGGCTGTAATAAAACTCACTTAGACTTGTGTGATTATTCACCCTCAAATAATCACGACACAGAATAGTACAGGAAGACTGCTCTACACACAAATAATACCGAACAACAAACGGCCAACAAAGCCTGGAAATAATAAAACAACAGAACAAATACATAAAAACAAGTGAATGGATTGTGGAGTTGGGGGTGTGGGTGAGGAACAGTAATGTACATGTAAAAGAAGTTATCTCTGCTGCCGGTGGTATTGTCTATCAAATAATGAATCCTTTACAAACCTGATGTTAATGATTCCGTCTTTGATTTTCATTCGGTAATTCTGTATATGTTTGCATGTTATTCCGTTACCTATATTTGTTCGATAAAGATGAGGGTATCCTTGTCAAAACATTGCCAGTCATTGTATATTGATAAAATTTATCTTGTGTTAATGATTTTGAATTACCGGTACAGAAAAGATATTTAAATGGTTGGTTGTTACAACGTCTGTAAAGAATATTGTTCACGTTTATTTATTAACCACATGTACATTGTGCAATGTATCTTATTAACTATACCACTAGGAGCATCTTTTCGTTTTGTACAATTCACATCTCAGCAGTTCTTAAACCATTTGTTGTGTTGAGACGCTAGTGAGATTCCGAATGAAGTTTCTCTTCCAGCTTTCTGCAATGTTTCGAAAAAATAGTCTTGATAATCCAGACATGTCTGTCAATCAGCCGAAGAACACCCTGTAGACAGGTTGAGAGTGACTAATTTGTAACCAAGGGCACTAAACCTATTTTGCGCTTAAAAATTCCCATCGTGATATCTGGTTGTCATTTATGATTGCTGTCTATTTTTAATGGACTTTTAAATGGTTATCTTATTAAATGCAATGCGAAGGGACTGATTATTTAGTAATGGCAGAAGAAGGAAATAATAAGGTAACGGCAGATGGGGGAAATGATAAGGTAAGGCTTGTAGCGTAATCAATAATATATATGGAGATATAAGATTACATTTTATTTGTTTGTTCGGGGGTTGGATGACCAAATGGTTAGCGCGTATGCATTGTATGATAGCTTTGTCATTGAGTTGACTGACGTGATTTCGTCAAGGAGTAGGGTCGCCTGTTCAACCTTGTGGGTTTTCACCAGATCTTCCAGTTCCTCCTACTGCTGAAGACCCTGATGCGCAAGTGAATTATTGAAATAAAATTTAACCATATGTTAGTCCCAAAATGACCTAGTTTGTGTTGAGTGAAAGTTAAACCACATTTTAAAGCTAGCAATGTAAGTTTTGTTCATTAGGTATGATATTTTTTGTTATTTGGGGTGATAAACTACAGCTCAAATTCTAATACTTTCTCAATGCCCTTTAATTAAATATAACTGATTTCAAAATTGAAAATACCCCCAACTTTGCCCCACAGAAGACTACTTGCCGTCTGATTATTATTAAGATTCTCTCCAAATCTGAACGAATTTCGTGATCTTGTTTGTGACAGATCATCTGTTATCTACTGATTTAATGTTTAAAAAAAAATTTATGGATCACAAATTAAAAAATTGAATTCTCATAATCACATTTTCAACCATGTAAATTAGTTATTTTTTTTTCCAAATGAGTGAAATTTCATGATTTTTCTTGTCACGATGTACAAGATACCTGTTGATTTTATGGGCAGGTAGATACATAGTAGATTATACTAGGTGCAGTGTATTTGTATTACGAGTTCATCATGCCGAACACTACATACCTCACCTTAAATAACATTCTTATTGATAAAAGGTTAATCAGTGAATCTACATACTTCAACTCACCTAGTGAAACATTCCAGAATATAATTTGATTTTTCAAATGATGAATTGTCTGATTTAAAGGAAATACATGTAAATTCCACATGTAGATGTAATTTATAATATTTAAGTTGTGAGATTTAAAGGAAAGGGGGTCTTATTCATAAAGGGCCTGGCAAGGACAGCTGTCTAGTTGTTCAGATGGGACAAACAACGAGATTGTGTGTACACATTGGGGTGCATGTTAAAGATCCATTGTCATTTGGAATACGATATGTAGGCCATGTCTGTCCATGGCAAAATTTCCCCCATAACACACTGTATGGAATATGCCATCTTTATTTACCCAGTTGGAGCAATGCAGTAGAATGTTAAACTCCATTTCATCTTATTTAATTTTCATTTTTTTTCCAAAAAACTTAAACTTAAATAGTTTAAGAAAGAATCCTTCCCTTTTATTTGGCTTATGGTTTAAAATTTGTCCTCTCAACCAATGAAATAACTGTATCTTCAAAATGTTACTAGATTAAGCTTTCATGAATTACATGTAGGTCTCAGTACTTCTTTTATTTGGTAAATATAAAATGTAAATCCGACAACCTACGTTCATTTAACTTTTGAAAACAGATTGTTATTTCTCTAGATAAATTAATCAATGAAATACGATCAAATCTTAATATAAACATTTTTTTGAGACTAAAATCAAACCGAAGATATAGAGGATTATTTCATCGAGAAGCAAGAAAACTTTCTTGCTTAGAGATGAAATAAAATATGTTATTCACGACAAAACGACAAATGTTCTATTTATTTTATGATTTTACAATCATTTTAGGTAAAACAACATGGACTACTGCTAGCCAGTGGAATAACACTTTTATTTCACTGATAAAACGCGGTATTCCACTAAAATAAAATCTTTTATAGGCATTTAGTAACTGGATACTATTACGTATACTTAAGATAGCGTATACTTAAGAAAAACAGCTTGCATGTACTATTACATGTATTAAACTATGTTATTTAAGTTGATTTACATAAAGTATGTAGGGGGTTTGGATGGCTTAGTGGTCTAGTGTGCCGCGCTTCGACCGCTAGCTGGCCGGCTTGCGGCTGTGGTTTAGAGCCCTGGTGTGAGCATATGTGGCATGGAGATAGGGGCGCCTTCTCAACCTCGTGGGTTTCCTCCGGGCACTCCGGTTTCCTCCCACTGCTAAAGACCCCTACGTGCAAGCGAATTATTGAAATAAAATTAGTCCCGAAATGACCTAGTTGTGTCGAGTGGACGTTAAACCCCATTTCTCTCTCTCTCTCTCTCTCTATAAAGTATGTGTCGAGTGGACGTTAAACCCCATTTCTCTCTCTCTCTCTATAAAGTATGTGTTAAAGTTTATTTCAAAGTGAAGATGCTGTTTACTTTAAACTGATCAATACACATGCTAATTTCCATTCAAGTTCAAGATGTTTTATTGTGTATATCATATCCGTCACAGTCCTCTACCAGGAAGTTTGCTTTCATTCTAAAAATACATGTACATGTTTGTGAATGATTTAAAGACTCATATTAAGAAAATATCAATCATTTATTTATTCATTGATCTAGAAAATTGGAGAAAATAATTGCGATCATGATTGTATTATATTATTCAAGTTTACACAAATATCCATGTAGTCGAGAGTTTGATTTACCTTGGCATTTTAAATGTGTATTAAACAGTCTACACATCACATACAGGTAATGTTTGGCATTTAATACATTCTATTTCAACAATTTTTTATGTTCGTTCTTTCTTCTTGGTTCAATGCTCTTTAATTCATCTTAAAAGTATACTACTATTGCAGCTGCAATTTGAAGGTTATGAAAACAGTTCCTTTCAAAGTATATTTGTAACAAATAGATTTTTTCTTGGTATATGTTTTCCAATTGATACGAGTACATATGTATTTTGACTCTGGATTTCCGAGGAATTTATTGGTAACATATATTTTCTTCCCCTGTTAGTTTGGTTATGTTTTCCAATTGGCGGTTACAGGTATCTCTTATGGATTTTGATTGCTGAGGAAAAAATATCTTTGATATTATAATCAGTGTTCACTCTTCATTTTCAGCATGTTTTTATTTCAAACAAATTATTAAAGTCTCTCAGGTTTGAAAATAATAGTATTAGTATTCTTTATGACAAAATTTCGGGCACTAATAAAGAACTAGTGTATCAAACAATGATCATCAACGTCCATAAAGTTTGGTTTCCAGGAATGAAACATAAGCCTGCAGTAGCTACATGTACCTGTATGTAAGTCATATCTGAATCATCCACACGACAAGAACGCTGTTACAGCATCCAAAGATTTTGCTGTGTGGTCCGATTGGACCATTAATCTGCTGTGAGTGTATGTTCTTCCAGTAGTTGCCAGGGTTTTACATGTACCACATGGTAAAATTGAGTAGTTTTACCAATGGTCTCCTCTGGTCAGACGACAGATGAGGGTCCCCATGTAAAGTGAATTAGAAGAAACCTGTCTTTAATTCTAAAAGATAAAATAAACTATCAGATTTAATTAAAGTTACAGGTGCATTGACATTGATCAGTAATACATCGGATCTAAAATAGAATACATGATTTAATTTCCGACATCTTATAATGAAAGATAATACAATTACGTTGTTTTGAAACAGATTCAATCCGATACATGTATTTTTAGAATTTAATAACGCTAGTGGGGTTATTGCACCTTTGATGATTGTTCGTTGTCATACATGTAATTATATACCTGTATAATCATCTTGACTATTTCACCTACATCTAGTACATGTAATTTCTTTACATCTAGACAAGTTTATTTCTAATAAGGGAGGGGTGGATGGCCGAATTGTTAGCCTGTGTGCATGTTGTATCATAAGGTCTGTCATTGAGTCAACTACATGTATCATGGCTTTGAATCACTGGTTGTACGTGAAAACCCCTGGATTTTTTTCGGGTCCCCGATTACCTCATTTGTTTTGAGTGGAGGTTAACTCTCTCTCTCTCTCTCTCTTTAATTAAAACCTACACTATACCTGTAATAGATTAGAATATAGACAGGTGTATCTTCTTATAAACATATGAATTATAATACTTGAGATATGTAATAAAACCTGAACTGATTTCATATAGATACGTACTGTGGTAATTTTACAGTACAAAAACAGTCTTTCACGTTTAAGGTGTGCTTTCACTGCTCTTCCTCTGGACGCACTTTGACTTTCTTTCCCGGTAGTCATTCTTAAAGACTAAAAAATCACAGAATCACAAAAGAAGAATGTTTAAAACATTTGGTTACCATGTTAATAACCATCTCCTGTGTAGAATATATTAGCCCGTTTTTGTTCATTTACATAATTGTTTATATTTTCCATTAGAGACATCTGATAACTGGACCATCAGACTGTACCATGTCTGCCTCTAATGATTTAACCAATATCAAATGAACAATAACAATTGTGTAAAAGATGTTATTCTGTTAATTGGCAACACAGTAGTAAGACAAATGTCAAGGTTGAATGAAATGGACATCATTGCTACTAGGAATATATCGCAATCTGATTAAAATACAGATCTATATTTCGTTTCGTTTCTTTTGTCCCCCTAATGACTATTAAAATGGGTCCGTCCTTCTGTTTGTCCATCCTTCTGTCCGTCCGTCTATCTGTGCTGCACACTTTTTAGGGAGAGAGAGAGAGAAATGGGGTTTAACGTCCACTCAACACAAACTAGGTCATTTCACGAGGTTAAAAAGACGCCCCTATCTCCATGTCACATACGCTCACACCAGGGCTCGAAACCACAGCCGCAAGCCAGAGGTGACAGGCCAGCTAGAGGTCGAAGCCCGGCACTCTAATCCACTAGGCCATCCCCCCCCACACTTTTTAGGACACAATAACTCTCTTTCTAATTGAGCTAGAATGTTAAAAATTGGTGTAGGTGTTTGTTAGGTCAATGCCTTGATGGAGTTCGAAGATGAGCATTGTCTTCGATTGAGACATAACTGATTTAAAATTAGAGTAAAAACAAAAACGATTGAAGGTAAATCAGTTCATGTAAATTCATGTTACATTATTATATGTGTTGTGACCCATTTGTGTCAATTTCTAGTTCCGAAATATTAGCAAGGTACATGTAGCTCCTTTAAGACTAAGAGGGACAGTCTATCAATAGATTTCTGTCAAAACAAATGTTGAATGTCACATGTATTTCAAATGCTTATTATTTTATCATACCCGGTATGTAATTCACAATTTATTTATGATAATGAGTGGAGCTAAGTAGGTATTTGTACCTATTCATGTGTTTATAATAATAAATATATTGTTATATATATATATAGATTGTAAAGTAGATCTTAGTCTTTGTGAATACCATGGCAGATGGTGGTGTTCAATTGATAAAATCAATAAATTTATGTACCTAGACGCTGTGTACACAAAATTATATATAGTATCCAAAAGTAAAACTGCTGTGTATGACATTTCTAGTTTGTCAGTGTCAAACTGTTACACAATACTGTACATGTATTGCAACCCTTGGATGTTATATCAATATCTACATACAGGAGAAGGGGGGTGGGGTGAATGGCCGAATGGTTTGCACATGCATGCAGTATCATAAGGTCTGTCATTGAGTCAACTGGTGTGGTTTCAATTCCCGGGCTGGACAAGACAAGAAGTACGGTCTTCTGTCAAACCAATCTGATTAAAACACAGATCCAATTTCGTTTCGTTTTTTATTGTTCAAAATTTCGTTTTTACTTGTCTTCAGTACTCTTGGATCTGGAGGACTTGTTATTTAAGTCGTGTTCTGCCTGAAATGAGGGGTAAGCCAACCAAATGGTCTGTCGAATCGACCATTTGACCTTTTCATGTGTGGAACTGTGGGTAGATATTACCAGCCAATGACGTCTATACTAACACCAGCGGATAGAAATCAAAACAAAAGTAGATTTTAAAAAGTATGGCGGTCGCTAATTGGTTAATCGAGTGACTGACGTTATCGGGTCAAATATCCTGTGCTTGATACCAGACTTAATAGAACGTGAGCTCCCACTATAACTGGGGGGTTGGGATGGCCTAGTGGTCTAGAGTGCCGCGCTTCGACCTCTAGCTTGCCGGTCACCTCTGGCTTGCGGCTGTGGTTTCGAGCCCTGGTGTGAGCGCATGTGGCATGGAGATAGGAGCGCCTTCTCAACCTCGTCGGTTTCCTCCGGGCACTCCGGTTTCCTCCCACTGCTAAAGACCCCTACGCGCAAGCGAATTATTGAAATAAAATTGAACCATATGTTAGTCCCGAAATGACCTAATGTGTGTTGAGTGGATGTTAAACCCCATTTCTCTCTCTCTCTCCCCACTATAACTTGTTAGATCTACATGGAAGTCCTTCGGATCTTCTGGCTTCCTCCAGCTGCTAAAGACCGCTGCGCTCAAGAAAATTATTGAAATGAAATTAAAACGATATGTTAGTCCTGAAATGACCTAGTTTGCGTCAAGTATAGTTAAACCCCATCTCTCTCTCTTTCTTTCTCTCACACATGTGATGTCATATTTGTCCATTTTCCCATATTGTGTTCTCTTTCTCTAGTACAAATTATCAATTTGTTATATTGTGTTAACCAGGTAATTGCTACCTGGATGATTTGAGGCCTGTCTCAAACAGTTGTACCAGCTGTCAAATATCCCAGCTTGCACAAAACATGATAACATAAGAAAGCAATATTGGTTGAGGCAAATGAAACTATATCTGGAAGAAGAGGGGAATCATAAATTTAATTTAAATTACAGCTCTGGGTGACAGAACACAATTTATATAGAAAACAATCACTGGTTTGTGCACATATAACACAACATTTTGATAAATAATATGGGCAAAACTACTGTATGTATATAAAGGGGGAATAGAGTTGAATGTCTATTTAAGGCATGAAATAAAATGGGGGTGTGTGGGGTGGTAACGTCCTACTGTTCTACTCCGAACTAGGCTAATGATGACAGGCATACGCCATGCAGTGTGATATGAGAGAAATTTTGCCTGGACAAAGTGGACAGCGGCATTACAGCCTTTTCTTATATCAAATTTCAGCTGTCAAGTGATCTTTTACGTACACGTCAGTGTATACACAGGATCTCAGTTTTCACACATTCCAAATGACTAGACAGCTGTCCTTGTCAGGCCCTCCATCCTGCACCTCTGACAAGGGGATATCACGTTGGAATATCCTGACGCAAAGTACTTGTACATGTAGGTTATTTTGGAAGGAACACACAACTTGCTTATCAATATATCAAATGCACTTAGGAGTCTTCAGAACCCAATCCTCGTTTTTAGCAGTGGAGGAAACTGAGGGACCCAGAGAAAAGCCACAAACTTGGACAGATGACCCTTCTCTTTGTCAGGACCTGGGAAAACCTATAAGGTTAGGCAAGCGAGCCAGTACGTACAAGTCTGTAATTTTAATCTAACCAAAACTTATGGTTTGGATTGTTCGTACTTGGTTTTATTTTATCTAAACCATGTCGCCTCAATGTCCAAACAAAACCGCAAGAACCATACTTGGAGATTCGCTGATGATTATTACATTTCTATTATTAAATTAATCGACTACAGAAGATTCAAAACAAAGCTGCAAGAATTGTTACAAGAACTAAATTATACACCAATATTACTCCCGTTTTGAAAGAACTCCACTGGCTACCGATTAAGACCAGAATTGATTTTAAAATTCTCATGCTGACTTTCTGTGCTTTGTCATGTGATGACTCTCCTCTATACTATATATTAAAGAATTAATTCAACCCTACCACCCTACCAGAAATCTTCGTTCTGAATCTAAGAACCTTTATTAAATCAGTAACTGCAAACTCTTCTTTCGGGAGATGTTCCTTTGCTTTTGCGGCAGCAGAACTGTGGAATTCAAATGATTTTCCCATAGAACTCAAGTACTGTGCATCAATTGACAGTTTTAAAAGGAATCTTAAAACCCATCTTTTTAGAAACGTTTTCTTTTAATTGTTGATCGCATACTCCTTTTAACTAGTGATTTCTTTTAACCGACCATAATGTTACCAAAGAGCAGCTTCGGTTGGATTTTAGGACATTATTATTATTATTATTATTATATATACATGCAGTATACCAGAAGCATTAATGCTTTGAGAATTAGAGAAATAGTGTATAGATAGCCATTGGTGGTTAAACTATTTCTGGACAGGAAGATGGCTTCATCCTTTGACATTTCAATTATTATGATATTTGTAACCTGAATGAACAATTGACACAGAATTTGATTTTATTTACATGTATACTGTACATATAATTGACTAAAATACTGTAAGCTTGACGTTCATGTATCTGACTCAATGTTTCATTCCTTTACAAATATAGTTTCCTTTGCCTTAGAAGAACATAAATATTTAGAGACTATTCTGCCGAATGAAGTGTTTTGATGTACATATGTAAGTTATTTATAATAACAGATGAAGGAACGATCAACCCACTCATTTATCAGAGACAGAAAAATAACAGTGAATAAAATCCCCATCAATAACAAGAAAAAACGTTATTATCTACTTTGTTGTCTGTTTCTGTTATAAACCGATTACTACACTATCTCCTGTTGTGGTTATGTTCTCTGTATTACATGTACATCCTCTTAGAAGTTGTCAAGTATTCATAGAACAAGTGTTTTTATACATGTATACCCAAGTGGAAATTACTGATGGAGTCACAAATAATAGATAGGATACATAAAAAGAGGAAACAAAGTTAGTGTGTAAATAACACTTTTATATGTTCGACTCAGCACACGCAAATGTGGGAATGTAGTGCTTTTGTATCCATCTAACTTGTGAACATTCTACAGACTACATGTATCTATTGAATTGTACCTTGTGTTCATACATGTATGTTGAATTACTAAATGCCAATCAAAGAAGACTACATGTACATTACATGACATGCGATCTTTTTAAAATTCATATGTTGTTTACATCAGTGAGACGAGGAAGGCAATTGAATTTCAACATGTTCCAATAATTACATGGAAGCTTATTAGAATCTTCTGAATACTCCAACAACAAAAATTTATCATCCAGTCTGTTCGAAATTAATTTCCATTATTCAAGTAAAAAAGAAGCTGATTGGATTCCAAAGGGTTCCGTTAATTTCTTTTAGGGTTATGGTTCTTGTTTTATTTTATAGAATCTTTAGATATGAAATTGACTTTGTGAATTACATTCAAATTAGTGAAACAAGGAAGCTTAATTTCTGTTGATTATTTGATCCTATGACCCTTAAGAATTTGCTTTTTGTTCAATGAAAGAATAACAGTAACAGCGCAACAATTTTTGTGGATTGCACTGAAGATTAAGCTGCTGTGGGCATATATTTTGTTGCCTGACAACAAACCTTTATGTAAAAAATATTATGCAAATTGTGATGGGACTTGACTAAATGAAGGACCTTTGGAGCAAATTAACATAAAAACTCATTCTCAAAATCAATAATTCGTGAACATCATGATCACCGTACATCTATGTCATCCATCAAGCAACCGAATTTGGACAAAAAAATGTTAGTCTTAATTGTTTTATTCTTTCAAATTTCAGCTATGGTTTTCAGCAGGTGGGATGGCCTTCAACCAAACCTCCAACCTTAAAGTAAAAGATGGACAAACAACTTCAGCTGAGAATGCTCTATTAGTTCGCCAAATGGTGAGTACATTAAATTATTGTGTGCCTATATAATTGACTTTTAACATGAATATGCATGACTTTTGAATATATGAATAGTAATGAGATGTGTGTGTGTGCGCAGACATCGATCTAGTTGCCAAGGTAAAACGTGCACATGTATTCTGTACATCGAGGTGAGAACATGTATTGGAATCGCCTAATGGAAGTGTGAATAAAATACCAGTGAATTTAAGTGTGGTCATTTAACAATGACTTCATCATATTGTATCCAATCAAATTACTAAAATTTGTATTTTATCTCAGTTAAAATTTAGTGAAACGCACCCAGATTGAAACCTTAAAGTGGTTCTACTCTGTAAATGTTTTGACGGGAGTTTCCCTAGTAAACATTTTTGTATCACATGATTCACATGTCTGTGTTGTCGTTAGTCAGCAAACCCTGACGGGAGAAATATATATATTTAAAACTATTGCTGTCACATGTCAACAAAAGATGGACAGCAAAAAGAGAAAAGAATTCATTATGACATTTGCATATTTTGTGTATGTATAATTTTCATGTCTCCTTAAAGTGCCCCCTGCAGTACATGTAGATATAAAATAGAACAATTTAAAATTAAAAAAATAAAAAGAAAGAAAGAAAAGCAAAATGAAATATTATGTACATGTATATGTAGCCTACCGACGTTAAATAAAGATTACTTTCCTTTACTTTACCAGTACATGTTTTAAGCAGATAGTTTAGAGTACGCTGTAGTCAGGCGCGGATCCAGGATTTTTTGCAGGGGGGGGTCTAGGTTTGATAAAAGGCACTCAATCAATTAACGGGGGGTTTGGGGGCCCTCCCCCTGGAAAATTTGGTAAATTAGGTTCAATTTGGTGCATTCTGACGTATTTCCGGAAGGTAAATTCCAAAATTACAGGTCTAAAAGTCGCCAATAAAATCGCATAAAAAATGTTCAAGTCTGAGCAGGGGGGGGGGGCCGGACCCCCTGGACCCCCCCCTCTGGATCCGCGCCTGGTAGTGCTGCTGCCAGGGCAAAATTCCCCTCACTACAAAATACATGGCATAGGCCCACTTACATGTGTATTAGCCCGGTTGGTGAAGAAAAGTATCATAAGATAAACTGTTTCATTGATGAATGCATTTAAAATTAGATTGACGATTAAGGGAAGTAACTCTTATGAAAGTAAACTGTGGTGGAAGAATGTTAGTTGATGTGTGACACTTCCTAGATTTATCACAACAATCAGAACAGGCCTGGTACTAATGATTTTATTTGTACCTGACAAACTAGTAATTCATTTTCTTGACTTCTGTGCTGGGCAATAAGGTCAGAAAACAGACAAAGCTGTGCACATATGCTTTTTATAACATCAGTAAAAAACACCGAAAACAGACAAAGTTTTGCTGCATAAAATGATAGACGGCTTTGAGATAAGGGCTCCTTCTTGATCAACTTCCCACGGGAAAGAGCTCTGCACGGGTGCTAAGCACAATAGAATAAAACAACCTTTCTGTGATATGCAGACCTTAGAACACAAATAGAAGCAGACACTGTTCCTAACAGAGCCAGGGGTTGGATGGCCGAATGGTTAGCATATAGGCGCTGTGTCATAAGGTCTGTCATTGAGTCAACTAGCATGGTTTCGATTCCATGTTGTATGGGACAAGGAGTAGGGTCGCCTGTCCAACATCTTAGATTTAATCTGGGTCCTCCAGTTTGCTCCAACTGCTAATGACCCCTCTCACGACAAAACCTGAATTTTGGCCTTACATTATCTGTTACATTGGTTTTATTTCCAGTCAGGACTAACTTGACTGAAACACACCATGACACTGCAACACCCACACCGATATTTGCTTTAATACACTAATTTAAACACATCTGATCTAGCTGGTGGAGATATGGTCAATAATCAGCAAAGATGATTCATATTGAGAGCTATATTAGTGGTTTAGTTTAAATAGAACTATATTTTCTGCAAAACGTTTTGATTTTGTAATATTATAATCAATTTTGAATCAATATTATACCGTCTGTGGGCCATTTTTAATCTCAACTTAAAACATTCTTATTTCAATACACTGATCTGTAAATAATCAGTGAATATAAAAACCAACATCGCCTTATAAACTGATTTCTTCAGTATGAACACACTTTATAAATGACGATATTATTATTATTAAATGCAAGTTGTGTCAGGTTTTAACTTAGAATGTGTCACATGTAAAGGGAAACAACTCCTGTTAAATACAACAAATTCATTGTTATAGCCTATTGACTATTACTTCTGTCTCCTAAAATTTAACAAATCAACATACCTAACTGTAGACTTAGATATACATGTATATTTACATTTGGAAGTTATAACATAAATTACATCAATGAGATGAAGGGAAGCACAAAATTACATCCTTTTATATATATACATGTATACAAAAGTGGTGGATGGCCGAATGGTTAGCCTGTTTATGCTGTGTCATAAGGTCTGTCATTGAGTCAACTGCCATGGCTTTGATCCCTGGTTGTATGTTACAAGGAGTGGGGTTGCTTGTCAATCTTGTGGGTTGTTTTCAGGTTCTGTGGTTTCCTCCCACTGCTAAAGACCGGTCTGTGTGCAAGCAGATTATTGAAATAAAATTGAACCATATGTTAGTCCCAAAATGAGGTGACCTAATTTGTATCAAGGGGATGTTAAACCCCATTTCTCTGTCTCTGTATACAAAAGTCCTCCGGTTTCCTTCCACTGCTAAAAAACATACACGCAAGCGAATTATTGAAATAGAAACTGAACCATACCATTTCTCTCTCTCTCTCTCTCTCTCTCTCTCTCTCTCTCTCTGTATACAACAGTCAGATATGATACCCAATTTGTTTAGGGTACACTTTCTGTACAAATACTTGCCATAATAATTGAACGCGCAAAAATTAGAAATGGCGCAGACACCTGTACAATGTCAAATCTGAAATGAGAATTTGAATTTTTCTTCAGAGCCATTTTAACATGTAGATTAAAACATATCATCTTTTTCTAGTGAAATTATCCATTTTTATGGTAACAATTTTGGAAAGAGTGACATTTAAAAAGCATTGGGGAAGTGTTTTTCTCAAAATTAAGACACAATGCAGTATTGGTGTTATTGAGAAAGGGTATGGTGAGATACCTGGGTAAATTCTCTCGATCTGTTTAGTGTTACATTTAGTTCGTGTTAAAATGGATGAACTCTTCCTGGAAATTGATAATTAGTATTCTAGAGTTGATTACTATTTAGTCTGGTGTTGATTAGTCAATGGTAGTCATACCATACTCAATAATTGCTATTTAGTCCAGCCTTGATTAGACAATGGTACATGTAGTCATGGGTAGATTCTACAAATCAATTAGATATTCATTGACCAGTGTTGACGACAAAGGTGTCTGGAAAGTAAACTAACTTTAAGAATCGTTCTGGAATTTATACCCAGATTATCCAGATAATTCAAAACATAAATGGGGCACAATTCATTCCTTCAAATTAATCAGTTTAACCTTAACCTAAATTTTTTAAGCTGGTGCCACTTTTCATTCGTTTGGTAGGGACTGCGTTAGTTGAGCTGTAAGGCAACTACACTCTCCACTAAAATGTCTCAGGATGGAATCCTGTTTTCTTTCAAGCCCAGTTGCCTCTTGTCAAGAATGGTTCTGTCATGGATGGTGCTGTCAAATCAAGTGTTGCCACTTGTCAAGGATGGTGCTAACATGTCAATTGTTGTTACTTTTTAAGGATGGTGCTGTCAAGGATGAGTCTGACAAGTCAAGTCAAGTGTTGCCTAGTCATATATTGTGATGGGACAAAATGACAAGGTCCACCGATGTGCATGTTAGTGTGCATGTAAAAAACAATAGTCTACGCTTAGAAATCAGGCAAAATTTAAAATTGAAATGTTAGTCTCAAAATAACCAAAGTATCGTGTTGACGTTACGTTAAACCTCATTCCAGTGTATAAAAAAGAAATACTTCTGTCCAAATAAAAAGGGAAATTTGTACCCTGCAGTTTATTACTTGATATTGAAAACCTTCTGAATGAAGATCCTCGCTGTTCATGCTCAATATTTTGTCTGGCAAATAAAGCCAGTTATCCATATGTATTAAATAACCATTAGCTTTCAAACAGCCTACATAAAACCTCCATTTGGTGCTAAATATTACTGAAGGTCTCTTGTCAGGGAGATTCTACAAGACAAAATCATTACATAAGGTTTGTTAGATCCGAATATATTTACTGTCTGTCACTCTGTGTCTGTGAAGAGAGCCATCTATATATTTTCATGTTTGTCAATTCCATGTTCTGAAGACAGTATAAAGATGCCCAAATAAGGTCGTTAACTTACGTAATGGCTGTCTTAATGCCTAGGAAGAAGAGCATAAAATTAATGACATTTCTTCCCATAATGGTGCAAACAAGGTGTTTATTTTCTAATGAACAAACCACAGCCATTGTATTTTTTGAGCATTTTCTGGCTTTAGAAACAGATATCAAGACTTGGTCCTAATGGCCCTTGTCCTAAAGAGATTTTAATCTGTCCATGTGCATCAAGGTGGATTTTTCGGGATCAGTGTCTTTGATTCACTGAAAAGAGCCATGATGACAAGGAAGGAAAATGCGAGTAAAACTATCAAAATTCCTCAGATATTATTTATCTGCCACCTGACCTTCCTGAATGCTTTAAAGCGATAATTTCACATTTTCTAAGAAAGTCAAAACATAATTATTTCTTTGTCTTTTTTATAGGTTGTCAACTCACTATTATAAGATCATAGGCATTATTTGTCACTCTTATAACTCATTAATACAGGAAATAATAACACAATTACATCCCTTGTTTTTCTATTTCCCCCATGCAATAGCTATCTTCAAACGTTTGAATTTGAAGCTGAAAATGATATTTTTGCCAATTTCTCAACTGGCAATTGTGAATTATAGGATTAATAGGATTATTCTTTAACAAGGTAGGACTGTATATAATTACCATGTATTTAAAGGCTTTATTTTAATATATTTTAAAAATATAACTTAAAAATATGAAATTGCCTCTTTAAAAAATGGAACTAATAAAACTTCTCTCAACCAACCACATTTCATTAATTAATTATTTACATTAACAAAAGTTTAATTTTCAGTCACGAAACTAAAGGCATGAGTTTTCAAGCTTTAAGATCGCTGGAAAAGCTTCATAAAAGTTTTAAATAACGCAAGTAATTATATCATTATATCCTTTCCATAAGTATAACACAATCCCAAATATAAATGTTACATGCAACAGGTAAATATCAACGTTAGTGATTTCTGCCATTCTCTGTGACATCATTTTAGTCCTTCTGCTCATAGACATATAGACTATAGAATATGAGCAGAAGTTGAAATTTACCTGATGCAGGTAACAATGACATTCAGGATTGTGCTATATACTTATGGAAATTATATGTTGACATAATTCCCTGCAATATTTAATAAATCTATAAAGCTTTTCCGTTGACCTTTATAGTTTCTAATGAGTTGTCTATCACTGCTTGAAGATCCTGAAGGACATTAATCTCTCCTGATAAACTATGGAAATGAAAAAAGTAAAGTCATACTGTCTGAACCAGTATATATTTAGGGAATATTTACTTGGATGCGACTGAAAATAGAATCTTATTCAAATCTATGGGCCAAGAATAGAATTGTTGTATAAATAAATGTCTCGGAATTAACTCAATAAGGATAGGGAATGAATTATTCATGTGAACATAATCATTTATTACAACTAATAATACTAATATTCAATACTTAGTATGAGGTATAGCATGAAGAAGAAATTAAGAAATAATCCAGATCTCGTAAGGATACATTATGGGAGATTAGATAAAGAGTTGGCAGTTCTCACTATGCTATAAAAGTTTAAAACTAGATAATGTAATGGTAATTTGCTGAAAATTTCAGTCAAATTTATCCACTATGAACCAAGATTTAAGCAATAGAAATTTCCACCTAGCCTCGATCATCATTACTGAAGTCAGTAGGATAAAATAAAATAAAACAATCCAATAAAGTACGAACAATCCAAACCATTAGTCAAAATTCGAAGTCCAATAAAAACGATCGAGGCAAAATAGTGTAATCAGCAGATGGACTGGTCACCGTGTACAAAATACACGATAAACAGTGGTAACAGGTGTCCGGAAGAGTAAGCTTACCCTGCCTGGCGCCACACCCGCCATCGCTGCATCCAAACTATTAGACGAAATCTCAATGAAATAGCATGATTGGCCAATGGACTATCGGTATACAAAATGCACGTGATGAACAGTGTTAACGATGTAATAGACAGACATAATTAGGAAGATAATATTTTACGAGTCAATAAAATATATCTCGAATAATAGCCGAGAGAGACATGTTATATTTACCAATCAAGTCAATATGACGTCCATGAAACTTTTTAAAGGTTTTAATGAGTTTAATGCGCAAGTATCCCTGTAGTTGAAGCCTAGATGATAAATGCCTCGATCTATTTAAAAAATCAGAATAAAAGGAACAAGCTCTCGTGTAACGTATTAGCTGAGACACAAACACTCCATAAGCTGGTGATATTGGAATGTTACTACTAATAAATGGAAAGTTAACAATCGGAAAGTCAAAGTCATCACGTTTATCGTACAATTTAACACTAAGTTTATGGTAATTGTCAAAATCGAGACGCAGATCCAAGTAGGAAGCGAGCGTAGTCTCGATAATACATTTTTTGATTTAATTATCAATGAGTGTATAAGTAGCTTATAGGATTCTAATCCAGTCAATATCAAAGTTGACATCAATTGCTGATTATGGTGTGGATATGTTAATTAATGTCTAATTAATAGTTTTTATAACATTTCAGCAGATTTAGCTCTGGCAGAATGTATTTAAGGTCCTCTGCAGGTTACATTTTGGGTATATATTGGTCCCAGAGGTGATTGTCCTCCGACACAATTTTTACGATATACACAATTTTTATGAAATAGTGTTATAACCGCTTGAAACAGAGGTTAAAAAATGATGAAACAACAGATAGCAAAATCAGACATTATGTTCTGGTCACACCATAATAACCATCAACAGGGTTAAATGTCAGTCATAAAGTTATTATGTCTTTGGCAATGACATGAGACTAATTTATTTACCAATTGTTGGTCTGTACTGAGGCTAAAAGGTTACTTTCTTCCTGATCTTCCTTAACTCGTTTATCTCTACACCAGCGTTGCGTGAGTGCTTTTTGTATTCCTTCGTTAAATAATTCATCGACTTTAGAAAGAATTCGAAAGCTTATAAAAGTAAACCCTTGAATTTATCGCTGCTTTATAGCATGTAAGTCATGTGAATACTGTGGCATTATACATAGAAGAGTACCTTTCTTTGTTTATTTGGATAAGAACGTATCCAGAGGACTTAGTGGTGAATAGTTGACTAATTGGGGTAGAAGCTGACACCATTTAGAAGATACTACGATTTATCTAATTCAATTTGCTAATTGTCATTAACCTATATCTTATCTCAGAAGTTCAGTTTTGAGTGGGAAGACATTTCTTGTTGACTACAAGCAGACGTAGCCATTTCCCTTCAATAGGTTATGAATTGCACAAGTACACAGGTGGATATCTCCCCCCATCAGTGAAAATGAGAAGACAGGTGACAGACATATTTTCCCAAGAGAAGACAATATTAAAAATGATGTAGATGACAGAAATGGATTTATTTGAAAACCATTCTTGCTCTCAGTCCAAAAAATACATACATGTATGTACGTACGTGTGAGATAATCTATTTATGTTCCACAGGCAAGGGATGGAATCAAGAATTGATTATGGTCTTGATAAGTTATTTTTCAGACCTAAAGAAAGACCTGTAATAGACAGATTTAGCTCGTGCACAATGTATGTTTAATTGAATGAATAAAATGCCAATCTTTACATAAAGTATTACAAATTGTTTTGAGTTTTGAAATATGTTACCCACTCCCACAAACCTGGTCGCACAACTTCATTTTGTACTACAGGCACAAAAAAATAAACCGCATGGCCTCTTGTTGTCGTGAATGAGGCAAACTTGATTCCAGATAATACAACAAAGTTAGAAAGAATTGTATTTTTGAAAAGCTTTAGGCCTCTAGAATATGCAATATGCTGCTAGCTCTATTTTTATAAAAATGACAAAGAACCTGGTTTTGTGGGAGAGGGTCATATATTGTGGATCTATTGATCTAGCTTGTTGTGTTTTTAAATCATTTCAGGTTTAGTTGTTTGTATTCAGTCAGTGATTTCAACTATAAAACCACAGCCATTATAAAATTACTTTTAACTCAGGTCCTGGAGATTTAATTGGATGATTGAAGTTTCTTTTCCCATAAAAAATGTTATAACAAATTTACAATTGATTTCTGTCTGTTGTAATAGAAGTATTTAGAACCATTGTACAGATCTTTGAAGTTACGGCTGTCTAATTACCTGTGACATTTTCACACGGCAATATGATTTGAAAATTGTGTTTTAATTAGAAACAAATATTTGGATTTTTATATTGGTGTCATGGTGATAAGTTACACACCATGTAAACCAAGACAAAATATTCATTTAAAATAATGTTTCTGAAGACCCTTATATACAAAACTAAACTATCATCTTTTTCGGGCAATAATGTCCATTAACTGCAAAAACTTAAAGCTTCAATATTTTACATCCCATCTTTCTCATTTTATAGGGTAACAGGATAATAAGTTATTTCCATTCATTTTTCGGGGGATGGGGGAGGGGGATCACTTAATGGTTAGCGCATGCACGTAGTATCATAAGGTCTGTTATTGAGTCGACTGGTGTAGTTCTGATTGCCCAGTAAAACATGACAATGAGTAGGGTCGCCTGTCCAACCGCATACGTTTTCTCTGGGTCCTTTGGTTTCCTTCTAGTGCTAAAGACCCCTATGTGCCAGCAAATTATTGAAATAAAATTGAAACATATGTTATTCCCAAAATGACCTAGTTTGTGTAGAGTGGATGTTAAACCCAATGTCTCTCACTCTCTCTCAAAAAAGAAAATGGATACGGGTCAATAGTGCAATTACAGATTAGATCCTAAATTAGCCTTTTATAATGTGTAACCTGACTGAAATTAGTGAAGATCCTTACTGTCAATCTTCAAAGTTAACCTGACAGTAAGATCTCTATGGTAACACTACTTAATCATTTCTGGACACTCAACATCGTAAATCAAATTAGAACATTAATCGTGGCAAGAAAAATAGGAAGATCCCCAAGTAAGCTTATCGACAATTGATATCAATATAGTTATTAAAGGTTATTTAACATTGCCTTGTCATGTGATTGGGAGATTACAAAGCTTACTGCGTTTTTTTGAGCTAGTGATTTATTAATCTCTCAATAGATATACATCATTGTGAAAAAGCTATTCCGTCTATATTCTTCTTGACTTATTGTCTGAAAAAGGTCTGTAACACCATACAGACGTCTTTAATAATGAAATATTGGTACGAGCCTATAATAAAGTATCTAGTAAATGAGATTGCTATGAATTTACCCAGACTTTAATGTAATATTTCTCCTGTCGTTATCGGATTTTGTATCGGAAAAAAGTCGTGTTATGATTGTATTACCTATATAGATGATGATTGGACAATAAAATTTCTTGTGTCGTCCAGGTGCCATACACATATATACTATTACTATACATGTTTATTATATTGACTATACATTAAGAGTCTGGTGCTTTAATCTTTATGGTTGACAGTTCCAGAGAATAGATCAAAAGGTTGCTTTCAAATCTGAAAATCAATTTCATCCTTTGAGCTTCGAGAAACGTTAATTATCGTATAGAAAAAAACATGGTGTTTTTGTAGCTTATGGTTTATATTGAGGCTTTCAGTTCATAAGGATTACGAATTAGAGATGAGTTGACTTATTTCTACAATAACTTTTTTTTTCTGTACGTGCCCTTTATTGCTGTATGAACAATCAGACATTGTTTGTCAGGATAAAGCATTATTTAATAATTTATTCCATAAGTATTTGTTATACTACAGACACAAAATTCAGATCATAATTTGGAAGAGCTTACAGAAAATGTATTGTCAATTGGAATTTGGTTTATTCCTTGAAATATGCTTTTCTGCATAGAAAGTTTTTAAGAAGCTTGTATAATTAGTCTTAAAATGTTGTACATAGATCCTAGGTATTTTCCGTTTACCAGAAGGACCGATTGGTGGGGAGGGTTAGTCGAAGGATGGGCAGTGAAATCAACACTTCAAATTATCAATGAGATCAGCACTTCAATTTATCAATGAGTTAGATCAACGCTTCATTTTATCAATGTTTAATTTCACCAATGATATCAATGCTTCATTTCATCATCGAGATCAACGCTTCAGTTCATCATTGAGATCAACGCTTCAGTTCATCATTGAGATCAACGCTTCAGTTCATCAATGAAATCAACTCACTTCAATTTATCAATGTGAGAGCAGTTTTTAGATATTGTTTGTCAGGATAAAGAACCATTAAACAAAATATAGATATAGACAACATAAATATGTTCCAAAATAACCTTGTTCCATGCTGTGTTTAGTAGTCAGAAACATTATTTCTCTCTGATGACAATTTAGATTTTCGCCTTCGAATTCATTTTTAAATTTGAATTAGTATAAACCACAAAAAAAATCCACCACGATAAATTTGTTTGTTAAATACATTGACGAATGGGAAATAGATCAAACGTCTTTAAGTAAGGGTCCAACATCGAACTTGATATTTAAAAACATTGATTGATCTATGAATTTTGATCGGTTTGGCCCAAAGACTTTGAAAAGATGGGAAATTGATTGATGAAGGAAATGATCGTGTCTGAGATCCCAAAGATTACGAGGTAAAGCTGATCTTAGTCTTCTCGTTATACTTAATACCTTCTCCTGCCTGTTCTTGATGAGACCTATTCAATAACCATGAAATGCTATCATTGCAAATTCAATATAAATGGAGATCGTATAAAGACTCGGTTTAATGCCACTCATACGTTTATGGTTGAATTATAGCTAGTCTATAGATCAGGTTAAATGTGGTTGCTTTCTGCTTCAATGACATATTTGATTACCTTTTTTGGAATTGTGGGATGAAATGTACCATATACCGGCATGTAATGTCTGCTATTAATAGATGTCTTGTATATGTGGGTTGGAAAGGCATTGAATGTAAAATCACCAAAATATTCTGAACAATTTTGGATTGATAATTGGCATTTTCTGTGGCTAAAGGAACAATGAAATGCACCAAAAATTGTGTCAACAGCTTAGTTTGTCACCTATTGCGTGCTCATTGTATCATAAGCCCTGTCATTATATCAACAAGCGTGGTTTTGATTCCCCGGTTGTATGGTTGTACATGACAAGGAGTAGGGCTGTCTGTCCAAATTAGTGCCACTGTAATTTTAAAATGTTGCCTGGCAACAGTGCTAGTACTATTATACTTTTTGAATAGACATGGCTATAAAACCACTGGTTGAACTAAAACTGTAAGTTGTACAGTATGTGTAGGAGTCGAGAGAATTACTGGCCACCTCGCAACAATTCACACCACTTGAGCAGAACTAAGGATTGTTGAACAGTTACATTCTTCAATAATAGCAATGACCAAGATAAACTGTTTATTTCCCTTTGAGTGTGAAAAATGATCCTCATGATCACAATGATATTCGCATGTATAATAAATAGTTTTAACTCATTTCAATTTTTCTGTGCCATTTTAGGATTAATCTTGTGAAAAACACATCAATAAATGATGTCAGGAATTAATACTTTTATCTATGAAAACTAAATGGTTTATCATTTCTGTCAACCAGCAATAAGAAATGAAAGATGTACACTTTCATTTACATGAATGAATTGATAAAAAGCTACCAAATAGAATATTTATCATGTTTTCAACTGAGTTCATTGGAAAATGTAAGATGTTGTTTTTCAGCAGTTTATTAGATTTCTGTTTTATAGAGTTACTTCCCCTGTCAATTAAAACTTGTAAACAATATAAAGTTCAGAGTTGTGGAGATTTTATAGAGTTACTTCCCCTGTCAATTAAACTTTGTAAACAATATACGGTTTAGAGTTATGGAGATTTTCCTTCAAATTTGCTGTCCTTT
Source organism: Patella caerulea (assembly GCA_036850965.1). Lineage (NCBI taxonomy): Eukaryota > Metazoa > Mollusca > Gastropoda > Patellidae > Patella > Patella caerulea. The sequence goes on from JAZGQO010000008.1 coordinate 32,383,370, forward strand.
GTTCAACGTAGAATGCAACCATTTGCAGCAGTTACTTGTACCATATCCATGAGATCAATGTTCTGGTAGTAGATATTGGTTTTATATGCCAATTCTGCGTATTGCACTGTAATCTGTTTATTTAGCTTGTTCTCTGTCCATCTCTGGTAACCTCTTGTTCATTTTTCATGAAAAGGTTTATTTTTATTTCCTAGTGAAGTGTGGTCAACTGGTCTTAACGTGTGCGCTTTAAATTTTGCTGTCTCTTATTAAGTCAAGACATTATATCACATGTCTCTCTCTGTGTTAATTTTCCTCTTGAATTTCACTTTTCAGCACCTATTGCTTTTCTGTTATTTAGTTATTTTTGAAATAAACCCACATTATAATTACTGTTATTTACATAAGCAGCCTGGGTGAAGGTAATTAGACCGATGCTATTACTCATAATCAGAATCAAGATGGTGATGAGTCTGAGTGAACGTTGTAAATCCATTTCCTGATTAAAAGACAAATCAAGCTTGTTATTGTTGAATTTTCAGATTCAAAGAGATTGATTACTTCTTTTTGTTTTGTTCATCCTTCATCAGGCTTGACAAAACATTCAATTGTCTCTCAAGATGGCGTGGGCGTCATATGCACTATAGATAATAAGGTCTGTCATTGAGTCAATTGGGCCTCATCAGTTTTCTCCCCCAGTGCTTAAAGACCTCCATCCGCAAGTGAAGTATTGAAGTAAAATTGAACCATATGTTAGTCCCAAAGTGATTTAAAATTATTGAGTCAACTGGCATGGTGTCGATTCCCTGGTTGTACATGACAAGGAGTATGGTCGTCTGTCCAACCGCGTAAGTTTTCTCCAGGTCCTTCAGTTTCCTCCCACTGGTAAAGACCCCTACGCGCAAGCGAATTATTGAAATAAATTTAAACTGTTTGTTTCGAGTGGAGGTTAAACCCCATTTCTCTCTCTCTTTCTCACTGAGAAATATAGAACAGCAAAAGATTTGTCAAGTAAGTTGATCAAGCTGTATCTGACCTACCCAGATATGATTGATACTTTAGCGGAGTATAGAGCTACAGTAATTTGATTGGGAATAAACAGGATTCTCATCACCAGCTTAAACTCTTGGGATTTCCAGTTTCCTCCCACTGCCACAAGTTATGGTATCAAAATTTACCAAATTATTCCCAAAAGACCTAGTACTAGTACTCTCTCTTTCTCTCTGAGCATGAAAAGACTAGAAAATGGCTAAAGAGGTCCGACTAATTAAGATTTGCCCTTTTATGTTCTGTGGTACCTTGCTGGTAAACATGACACCTTCATCCTCCAAATTCTAGTACCACCTACATGTACTCTGCGAGATACGTGTAAGTGAACGTCTGTTAGCGTTTGGTGATGATCATTGATGTCTTGTAATTAAATCTAACAGCAGAATAAAATTACCAGATCGCTCTATGCTGCTGATTGAACACAAATCATGTCAACTTGACTCCTGTGAAGTTCCTTCAGAGAAAAGGATAAAACCTAATTTGATTCAAGCTTTACAACCAAGATGAGATTCACCCTAGTAACACACTTTACTTGTTATGTACTGTAATTTGTATTAAATTTTAAAATTCTTTTTCTACAGAAGATTTAAATGAGATAAAATTTGGTTTGACGTCATTCTGTTCTGCTCTGACTGGGCTGATGAAAAACAGGCATAAACCATACACTTATCATTGCATCCGAATGACTATTTGTTATTCCTTGCCAAGCCCACTCTTCTGAACCACTGCCAATGTAGGGATTGTACACTTGACTTCCAGGTTAGGTGCCACCGTCTTATCAAACCAGTGGCTCCCAATTTCAATTTGATTTTTGTTTATTTTAAGTTATTAATACACCAACCCTATGTTTGACTATATATATCATCTTTTAACTTGTATTTATTCTTCAAGAAAATATCTTTTTTGGGTGGAGGGATGGTTGCATTATGAGTCAAGTGGCATGGTTTGGATACAGTCATCTGTCCAATCTCCTGCGGTTTCCTCCCTCCCCATTTTAAGTGGCCGTTAAACTCCCTCTCATCTTTCAAGTATTTGCTGCGATATTTCACCTGTAAGCTAACATTAAGTTTGAGGAATCAACCAACCTTGCAAGGGAATTTCTCTCCGGTTTCTGTCGATTTGACAGCTATTAAGATTAAATGTAATTTATTTCCTCCTCCATAATTGAAATATCCACTAATCTAATACAGTAATTGAGAAACGGTATTGTTTTTTTTTTCTCCAATTAGCAAATTATCTCTTACTTTCAAGTGGCGTTAAATGATGCTTTTAATTGTTGAAATTGAACTCAAAAGCAGTAGGTGGTAATCCAATTATATTTTAAAACTAGAAGTTCAACTCTCATTTTTTGTGGGGTTAATTTCAACCCAGCATCAGTGGTCCATAAATGATATCAGTGAAGAATGAATGAAATAGGTTTAGCATTTACCATTCTTCTCCAAGGAGACTAATGAAGACAGGCTGGTGTCACTGGCTTAACTGAATAATAGATTACACCAAAATACTGAACTAATTAGAAAAATAGGTCTCATATATAATATTGGTACCAAGTTCAGTTCTTGAAATTTTATAGAAATAAAAACATCTCTTGAATAAATGTTTTTATCCTGTGAAAAAAACTTGCCAGATCATATAAACTTCAGTTACCAAAGCATACAATGAAATTCACTTATGACCTTTTTAATTGCGAGCTATGGAACCTTGAAGGTTTTCCACAATTAAAATACATTATTATCCCATTCCGTATGAAGATATTCTGTCTTGATTTCTGGAGCGTATAATGGAACCACATATGATACATCTTTACCAGAGGGGATTACTGTAAGTGGGTGAGGTACTGGTTTGCTAGTCTGGAATTCGGGTGCTTGATCTCTACATTGGCCGAGAAAGTTTATCTGGATTTTCCTGCGTGGTTTCACCTTTTCAATGATGCAGTACGAAGGGCCTGACAAGGACAACATTCTAGTCATTCAGATGGGACGGAAACTGAGGTCCTGTGTACACATTGGCATGTACGTAAAAGATCCCTTGGCTGTTGGAATTTGATATAAAAGAGTAGGCAGTAGTGCTGCTGCCCGTTGTATGCCTGTCTTCATTAGCCCAGTTTAGGAGCAGAACAGTAGGACCTTAAACTCTTTACCCGACTTTGTACACACATCAACCTATTATAGTAGGGTCTCCATTTGAGTACATTTTAGTGTAGACATAAGCTGTGAAAAATGAGAGATTATCCGAAAAATTCAAATGACGCTCAACAGATTGAACAAATTACTTATTTGTGAAGAAAGCACATGCATCGTTAGACGTCTAAAAGAACTGAGGATGAAACGCTAATCCTGGTCATTAACCTGTCAACATGGGATTTTAACCAAGACAAAAGACAGCCCAGACTGTCCATGGTATATCTAGCCAAGCTCAATGAATAGAATAATTACTGATCTATTTATGGTGTAGACATAAAGATCAACTCGTGAACAGTCTTCTAGTTAGACATAATACTACTGGCGCTTTAATAATAATCACAGCCATCAACAAGGTTTCACTTCTGCTTATGGCAAACAGTGAAAGATCACATATTCCCCTGAGCCCTAGAATCCTCAATAAAACCAATAATTATTAAAAAAAAAAAATGTATCAAGATTATATCAGAGTTCATAAAGTAGGCATCATTAAGAATTGTACTGAAAATCATATTGCGGCACTCAAACAAGATGACTTACATGAAGTCAACAACATCATTAGTAATATATAAATATTTTAATAATTCACTTGTGCATAACTGTGGGGGCGAAACTGGAGAAAACCCATGAGATTTCCTGTCCTACCTTGTGGGTTTTCTCCAGGTTCTCTACGTCTTTCCCTCACTACTAAAGCCCCTACGTGCAAGCAAATTATTGAAATGAAATTTAACCATATGTTAGTCCCAAAATGATCTCTCTCTCTCTCTCGCGCTTTGTAATTATAACTAGACACTTCCCCTCCTTATCAGTGCACAAATGACAGAAAATCAATTCTATTTTATATTAATGTTATTATTTGTTGAAATTGTGTAATATGTTTTTGGCAAAATTTTAAGTTGCATCACCTAATTACCATCTTCACGACATTTGTGATGAAGCAATGTACTTTTAAATAACATGTAAAGGTTTACGAATCCTGTGATGCAATATGAAACTAATTGAGTCTCCGAGTCCATAGTTGAGTAATTTTAACTTACTATACGTGTTGTAAATGTATCAGTGAATCGTGTTATGATGAAATGCTTAATTCAACTGTCTAATATGATGTTGACATGCTAAGGTAAATTAATACCTCCCAGATGAGTTAATTTAACATGATTGCAATGAAACGCTATCAAACCTTCAGGTATTAATTTTGTTTTACAACTCACATTGTAGATCACAATACCCTGATTGTAATGATTTTTCTACGCCCACAAATTCTTCGTCACCTTTGTCTATCTGTCAATTCACAATTCTTGTAAACACTCGATAGTTGTAAGTCAGTTTTTTCTCCCCCATATACATGTAGTAGGTGTTGTGTCATTGGCCGAATAATTAGCTTGTGCATGTTGTACTTTAAGGCCTGTCATTGAGTCACTGGAGTGGCTTTGATTACCTGGTTGCACATGACAAGGTGTTGGGTTGCCTGTCCAACCTTCTGGGTATTCTCGAGGTCCTCCTTTCCCCCCCCCCCCTGTTAAAGACCTCTATGTTCAAGTGAATTATTGAAACAAAATTGAACCTGATGTTAGTCCTGAAGTCACTGAGGTTTGGGTGGAGTGGACATTAAACTCTCTCTCTCTCTCTCTCTCTCTCTCTCTCTCTCTCTCTCAATTATTGTGAAATTTAATGGCACTATTTAATAGTTTTTCAACATGTTTGATGCACAGTAATTTAAATCAGACACAATAAAAAATTACATACTGTAAAGGTAGAGTTATTGTGTGGGGCACACAGGGAGTATTGAACCTTCTCCCACCCTTTTGTTTTACAGAAATAAAATTCTAATAAAGATGCTGGAACATTTATTACTTTCATTGATTTTGTACAATTTGTGAGTATTAATTCCGCCTGTGTTAAATAAATGTATCTGAGCTCATTCATTCAAATAATCACACATTTTCAATCACGCACAGCATATAGTTGTTGGGATGGGACAGAAAATCAGTATTCAACCGTCTACTCATTGACATGAACATAAAAGAACTTGTGATAGTTAGAATTCAATGAAATGGGGTTTATTTAATGAAGAGTGAACAAAATTTCTCTGGTAGCGTAGCATGTATGTCTGCATTCATAATCGCTGTTGCCAGTGTCGGTACATAAGAGTAGGATGTTAAACCACTTTTCAATTTAAAACAAAAATATAGGTAGATCCGCTACTGGTTCTACCTGAGGATATAGAATTCTGGAAACCAGGCTTTCCTTTATTTACCAGATTGACCATCCTTTGAATCCTAACATTTATTTTGTTTTGGAATACGTGTAATGACATACTGTGAGAAGAATCCAATTTAAGATACTTAGCTTTGTTTGATGTTGGCTGGAAGTTTTGAAGAGCCAGAACCAGACAAGACTGTTGTAAAAGAAAAGATAAATATTGAAAAGGACTCCCAGAAGTGTTGAAACATCACAGAAAGTGTACAAGGAATTTATTGCTTTTATTCCAACGATCAGAGAAAAGATCAGAACATTTGTATAAGACAGCTTCTGCCGCCTGGTGAATTTAAAGCAACCTGACTTCGTAACCAAATTGAGTATTGAATAGAATTAATTTTATATTTATTACAACCTTGCCCTTAAAGCAATATATCAGTTGATTCCATATTAGTTAGTATGCCCTTCAGGACCGAGTTCACAAAACATTCCCAGGCTTAAGTTAAGAATTTACTCATGTTTCAATCACTGTTTATAAGAAATATCTTTGATTCAGAAATACAACACTTTGCCCATAGTTTCTTATTGATGTATTTGATACATTAAGACAACAAAAGTTTTATAAAGGGCTTTACTTTAGTTAAAATAAGGTGAGCGTTGTGAACTTGGGGCCTATAATTCTTCTCTTGGTGCTAGATAACGAAAACAGGATACTTGTTTTCCCATATACTGTAACTGTGTTAGTTCATTTAGGTATCCAATCGCTAAATGCCATCATTCCTTGATGTTGTTAAGTTTTTAGAGTCTGGTGAAACCATGTTAACTATTCGGACAGTGGCAGTCTCAGGTCACATAAAATGCCCACACATAATCCTATTTCAATTTCAACAAATTTCAATTATGAAATAATGAGACAGTTAAAGTAGACAATTTTAGGCTGCTCCAACCAATAGCCGGTTCAGACACTTAAGTTGAACTGGTTTAAAAACACTGGGGATTATTAAACCAGTTTAACATTGTCGTCTGAATGCAAATGTTAGGCAAATAAACCAGTTCTAAAAAACCCGGTTCGCATTCTGTCTAAACGGGTTAGCTTAAAAACCCTGGCTCCAGCTGTAGTAGTAAATGCATTCCTGGGAAAATATTGTTATCAGACAGTGTCATCAGTGTTATCAAAAAAGTGTGAGAACCCTAGTTAACTTTAAATTTTGAACTTGTTTGAAAATAATCATCTTAAGTATACAAGATAAACCAGCACACAAGAAAAACTTTCGTGAAGAAAGGTATTGCTGGTTTTTAATTATACCTGGGGGGGGGGGTTGTTTTTGTTTTTTTTTTCTTCTGTCAGACAACATAGTTGTTTGTAAATCAGCTTTTTAAAAAGGCGGATTAGATAAGTTTATCCCAGTGTTAAGAAACAAAGTTCAACGGCAATTTACAAACAGGAAAAAAAATTGAAGCATTGTCACTCGAATGTTTTCATAATGTAAATAGAATTAAGTATAATTAGTAACTGGATAATAATCTTTAACACATACTTATGGAAAACAGCTGCTACTATATTTAATTACCAGATAAAATAACAAACAAAACAATCACAAAAAAATATAATACATACTGGGTAAATAGATCAGTATTGTTTAACCATATTATGTGACTTGTCAGTAATTACACGGTCACAGGTCAGAGAGAATGTATGAATGTGATTTGTGTTGATGAACTAATGGGGTCACATATTAAAGAGAATGTATGAATGTGATTGGTCTTGATGAAATAATATGATAAATTGTTATTGGACATAGCTGATGGTTGACCTAATGAAAGATAAAAATAGACCTGAATAAATATCAAAATAATTATGTCATGAAATTTGAATGAAATCAATTGCTATGGAGCATGTCAGACTGTTGTTAGGAATTGCAAATGAACATCCTACTTTTGAATTCAATATCAAATAGGTTGTAGTGCGGCTGTCTGGGCAAAATTCACCCCATAGCACACTGTATGGCGTATGCCTGTCTTCATTAACCCAGTTCGGAGCAGAACAGTAGGACATTTAACTCCATCTCATTTCATTCTTTTCTAGCCAAACTAAAAAAAAAGGATATGCCATATGCACTGAAGGAAATTTGACCCAGATATAGTGGTGTTCCTCCTATCTACTGTTTGTCAATTTGCAACTGCAGAGTGTTTTTATACATGCACGCACCAGTGCATACTGTATATATAGTCGAACCTCAGTTCTTCAGGCCGGTTAAATCACAGATACATGTAATGTGGAATGCCAGTGTAGACTGTATATACAGGGGAACCTCCTGTTTTTCAGATGTGCCTGTAATTTGGAAAATTTCTTTCGAAAATAACATTAAGTATGATGTCTATTATGTTTGTGTCCGTGCCAGATTATCAAATTCTGGGGTAAAAAGAATCATCTGAAATGATAATTTAAGTTAATGACTGATACAATTTGTATGGTTCCTTCACATTTTGTCAGGAACACCTAACAAAAAAATTCCCTGATCTGGTCGTCCATCGTAAAACAGGAAATGCTAACTGAAGGTCGGTTGGGGAGGTTCGCATGTTTCTGAAGTCCAAAATGGCCACTTTATGTAAATGAAAATTTTGTGGAATACTAACCCTAGCGCTTTTTAGACGACTAAACTTGGATCTAATTTACCTTTTACCCTTCTTAAAAGGCTATGAATGAAATGAAATGGGGTTTAACGTCCTACTGTTCTGCTCTGAACTGGGCTAATGAAGACGGGCATATGCCATACAGTATGCTATGAGGGTAATTTTGCCTGTGCAGCGGTGCTACAGCCTTCCCTTATATGGAATTCCAACTGTCAAGGGATCTTTTATGTGCACGCAAATGAATACACAGGACCTTGGTTTTCATCCTATCCGAACAGCTAGACATCTATCCTTGTCAGGTCCTCCATCATGCATCACTGACAAGAGGGAACCAAGCGGGAAAATCTGGATGAACTTTCTCAGCCAATGCAGGGATCAAGCAGAGTTTTACCCACTTACTTAATCACCCTGACCCCATAAAAGGCTTGGAGTTAGAGTTTGGGTTAGTATTCCCCAAAATACTCATTTATATAAACTGGTCATTTTGGACTCCTGGGGCCTATTTCACGAAATTTTAACTAAGATAAGATCCCAATTTTAGTAATTTGATTGGATAATATGAGATTGATTTTAGTGCTTAGCCAATCAAAATTGAAGTATCTACTAAAATTTGGATTTTATCTTAAGTTAAAATTTCGTGAAACAGGGCCCTGAGCCTCTCTTAAAAAGGCCTACAATTATCTCCCATCGTAGAAAGTTTAATAACCTTTGTATTTTCAAAATTATTGTTGGTCTAGAGCTTATTATACTTAACTTATGAATCAACTGCATGAATCAACACGTTACATGTTTCAGTGATTTTCAACAATATTGACACTGACATACTTGTTTGGGATTGAATATGAACAGAATCGGGCCAAATTGTAGAAATATCTGATTAATTTGATAAGAACTTTGACACAAAGCTGTGGTATAAACTAATGAATATTCACTGATACATTATTTCGCCAGCCCTGGCTTTCATACAAAAACACTTCATGCTCTGTTGAATTTACTAATGGTTTAAGTTATACATAAACCCCCCCCTGTATAAAACATCTCATAATACTACGCAAGGATTACGGTTACTCCGGAAATGATTTAATGATTTTATTCGTAGTATTTTACGATGAAAGGAAGACATTCAAGCAAGGTAATGTTTTATCATATTAGAAATATTTAATCTAAATGCTTACAGTCAGTCTCTTCTATTTATTTTACATTTCGATTTATATAAAAGTAGTAATTTTTAGTAAACCAACACTTTCGTTTCCATTTGTATAAAAAAAAAAATTTGAGTAAACCTGTAACCAGCACCAAAGACTGGACAATTTGCGAGCTTCACAATAAAATGGGCGTTTCTTGTCCTGTTTTACGTTGTTCCTTATTTGGAATGATTGACACTTGTCAAGCAAGCCCCGAGTCACGTGACACGAATTTGTAAATGTGATGTCTAAGATAAATTAAGTTCGATATTTACCTTCATGAATCATGCGTCTCGAATGGAGTGCAAAGCAGTCATGCTGAAACCGTCTGCGGGCTGATGTCACGTTTTTGTTTCCATTCGCCATTCGGCTTCGTCCCGATACGCATGAACTGGCTTCGTTAAGTTGTTATAATGATGTCGTGTGTAATTATTTATGTTCATTCACCTCATCCCATACGTTGTATCCGTTCATTCGACAGATATTATCATATTGTCCGTCAACAAAATTCTTAGATCGTTAAAGTATCACTAAATAACAATAACTGTTATCCACAACAAACATCTCGCACCTACACCAGTTTGCCTGTGCAAATGCAGTAATCCCGTGCACGACGTCACACGACCTACATAATGCAGATTGACCTACTAGATGAGAATGAAGCTCTGTTTGCCCAGTCTCTAGAGATTAGGTTTTTGTTTCGTTTTTTTTTTTTTTTGAGAGGACTGGCCAATTTTTGGTGTGTGGAGAAGACTGGCCACCAGTCTAACAGTCAATTTATAATACTAATATAAATAAAGAGATGTTAATAGCATCAAAATGTCCATTGTGGACAGCATGCATACATATACTTTAAGATAGTCATATGCATTAATGAAAAATACCATGTAGACAACACATACATGTACACACACCTACCTATATTCATACAAACAGTGGAGTATGTACGTATATCTAATAAAGGCTTTTGGCTACATGTGTTACCAACAAATTTGACTTAGAATAAATCTTTTATCAAAAACCAAAACACTCTAGAACGCCACTGCCTTTGCAAATCGATTTTGATGGGTAAAAGAGATTAATAGAATTGTAGGAAATGTCAAGCATTTACTGAATAGGCTGTATATGTCAGATTATGGGGTTATCTTATCAAATGATTATCAGAGCTGAGTTGATCTGGGTTAGTTTGTGTATGATTGGAATGCGTGATATGGCGCAATGTAGTGTAAGGTAGTGGACAATTTTTGTGAATCACAAAGTCATTTAGAACAAGAAGAAAGAATAACTACTCAACAATGTTTTATCACTTGGTAATTACATGTCAAGAAGAGGATCAAGTTTATTAAATCAATGCTGTAAAAATTATTAAAGACTGCTGGTCAAGTTTTGTGAATCAAAACGTCCTCTGGCAGTAACTGCCTAGAATAATACATCGTTTGTAGTTTTTAAGCATGGTCTCAGGAGAGGATTAAGTATAAATTAAATCGATGCTGTTGAAATTGTCAAAGACTTGGTTGTGACAAAATTTTATGGATCATAACGTCGTTTAGCAGTAACTACCCAGAAACTAATATTTTTCATGTACATGTATGGTGTCTAGAGAAAACTTGATTTACTAAATGAATGCTGTTGAAATTGTCAAAGACAGCTAGTAAAGTAGTTGCTACAACGTGCATTATATTGATAAAAGAATCCGAGCCGAGTGTACAGAATCAATGAATGGGTTACAGAAGCTAGCTGCTTACTGCCAAGTTCCTCACAGAAAACTAACAGTTTAGTCCTGGAAGTTGTGAGAGGCGGATTCTACACTGGCATTTAATATGACCGTTTTATTATTTTTGTAAATAGATTGTTGTGAAAAGGACATTGTACGAACCGGGGTGATAATTGTGAGAGATTAAACAGTAACACGATTTTGATTTTAGCTCTTTAATATTATTGGATATTTAAAATTTGTTCTATGAAGGACTTTCAGATGGTGAGATTTTAAAATTAATTTGTTTATTTTGAAAACAGATTAATGAATTTGTTTATATTATGAGACTTATGAATTGTTTTTAAATCCGCGTGAAATAGTGCATAGGTTACATTTTGAAGTGACAGTGTAGCCTCCATGTGTTAAGCTATGACCATAATTTAGTATAGAAATTTCTTGTCCAAAAAATGACTGTGAAGTTTTATTTGGGAGCTATTTTAGAAGTTTAAAACCATCAAAACGTCAAAATTAAACCATCTGGTACTTGTAATTTATTTGCAAATAAATGGAAAGACCACATTCGAATGATTAGATTTGAATAAGACATTAACCAGAAAAACTTTGTCGTATATCGCTTGCGTAAGATAAAAATTAATTTAAAACAAAAAATAACACAGTTGTTTTTTTAAACATTGTACGTAATTTCAAGTTATAGTTTCCGTCAGCAAAAACCTGTGAGATACTTTCTGTGTATAGTTGGAGATTCCCAAGTTGACACTTTAATAATATACACACAAGATTATAGCAGGAGCACCCTTAATAGAAATTTGCTCTCTCAAGATAATGTTGTCCACTTATTAAGGTATCGTGGACATAATTACTCAAGCTTTGAACATCAAGGCAACTGACAGGATCAGATTAGAAGCATGTAGTACTTGTTCGGATAATTTACTTGGTGTGGAGGACATCATTTTAAACAAACAAGTATTGTCCATTCTGCAGTGTTAAATGGTTACATTATAAAGGACTATTTTAATAATAACAAATGCAAAGACTGGTAATTCGATACCCATGAATATAGGATGATGTTCATGACATGGAAAATGATATTAATAAATGAGTCATTGAGAAACGCTTAACTCCATGTTGTAGTGTTAATGATTGTTCCAAGGAAATTGATATTTCAATGGAGGACTAAAATAGTGGAATGATACGGAAATGGGTATAATGAATTGTCCGATGACCTGCCCTGCTTTCTGTTGATACATATGTGCAATCTGTATGGAAATTGATATAAAATTGCAACTGACAGTTCATGAGTAGTCAGTCTTCAACTCCGTCTCTACCTACGCGATCCAGGAAACAAGGAGTTGTTGAATATGAAATATATAACTATAGTACCATATCTTGACGTGGCACAGGGACAGTAATTGTATCTTAATGATCTGAATGACAGTTTATGTAGTAGATTACAAGTAAAAATTAGATGATAATTTTATCAAACCTAGTGTAAGTGGGAAGCATCGTTGAATTTACCTGTGATAATATTTCTATAATATTGAAATTTATATTGTGGTTGACATTTTTTAAAGTGTGGGGATTAATTTAGAGGATTAAGGTGCCAGTTACATGTTAAACATGCAAATGAATAATTGAAGTAATTGCAATGAATGGTAGATTGTGATGTTAAGTGACAATTTTATTTGAATTAATCAAAGCTACATGCTAAAATAAATGTATGTGGTTCTTGTATAATCTGGATGTGTTTATAAATCTGATAACTATCGTATAATCACATCCACGAAACAAACGCTTTTTCATAATAATTTCTATAATACATTAGAAACAATGATGAATTCCTCTTTTAATTGAAGCAATACGTGTTCAAGACTTTTGACTTTTAAGTTAATTTCTTGACATTTGTTATTTTTTGCTGAATCGAGAGACTATTAATTTGATATCTTTTATTGGTGTATTTTTTATCGTAAATTGTCTTCCAGTCACTTGATATTCTCCTATTGATCATCGGATTATGGGAATATGAAAACTATCGTAAATGACAAATTGCAATTCCAAGGAATCTTGTATAATATTCCATCACACCATTATGAAAAATAGAAAGTAAATTGGCATTCAATAGCTGTGTGGCTTTATATAAGAAAGATTATAACCACTGATGAGAAATTCTTCAGGAGTGTTGCGTGTGGGTTTTCGGAAATGAAAATACATGTTGTTAATGTTGAATGACATCAGGAGAATAACGTCAAGAGAGAGGATCATCGAGGTGATTTTTGTGTTCAGTGAATATTATGAAATATTATCATTGTTCTCGCAGACTGCGAAGATCTTTTTGAGAAAAGCGGCGACTGTATCTTTAATTATCGGCTAGCTCAGTGAGTCTTTTACATCAGGTTTTTTTTTTCTTCAATTTTTTCCTCATCTGTGAGAGAAATGATGCAAATAATGGCATGTCAATTTGACTTAGGAAGAATTTGATTTTATATTGGCATGTGTTTTGACGCTATGATTGTAGTTTTCTTCAATACCTAGCCTCGACAGGAATATATAAACCAGGAATAAATATCAGAGTTCTGTGTGACATGGTGATGTTCATGTTAGTGATGGTGTCAGAAGATTGATGCCTGCTGTAGAATTTATGTTGAATTCCGTGCTTGTTGTGTTTAATTATGGTGTCGTAACTAACCAAGGCTTTAATATGTTGAAAGTGGATTCAGAGGCAAATGAATCGAGAAAGTCACGGACTAGTTTGGCATCTATATTCGAGGATTTAGTTAGCTTACGCAAGTCATTATTACAGCGTCCGTCTGACACTTGGGTAAGTAAAGTACAGTGTAATATAATGTTTGGTTTAAATAACGATAGTCTTTAACCCTTTATCAGCTCGGCCACTTGAAACTACTATAATGTCAATAAGATAGAACTGTGATAGTCAATAATTTCATGAACCAGGTGTTAAAGGGTAAACTTTAAATTTCATTTTGAAACGCTGTGTTAGGATACAAAAGCATGAACATTGACTGTGTTAACTAACTGTGCTTGCGCAAGATCACATTAAACTTCCAACAATAAATGCTAAAAAGTAACATAAATTTTCACGGAACAGATTCCACTTGTTTGCAGTGCATTTGAAGTTTTCATTGTATCAGAATGTCCTATTATCGAATGGATTAAAACTTTTGAATCTGAATCCAATCCAAATTGTAAAAAACAAAGATTTCAAAACGGTTATAGTTCATTTAATCCGTACTAAGAACCGTTTTTCACACTGGACAGTGTATTTAACCATGCCGTGCCGAGACCACCTCACTCCAATGAGCAAAATTGACACATTACTCCATAGGACCAGCTTATCTTTGACCCGTTTATACTACAAAAAATTAACAGTGCGGTGCCTGGCACCCTTAAAATTTTTAATGTAAACAGAGTTATAGTCTGTCAATTTCTGTCAAAAAAAAGTTGATTTAGAAGGTGATGTTTGCTAATGCACTTATAAAAACTGACAGATTTTATTTTACCAGTAATTTATCTAGTCTTACTGAAAGCTTTGCTACACCTTGCTTTGGTAATGGTGGATTTAATATTTTATGTCGGAAAACAAAGTTGATGGGCAACATGAGATGAATGTAGAAACACAGGGCTGTCTATTGACAGTCTATAGAACAATTCTCTCTGGGATGTGAACTAGTTCAATTTAATTTTATATATATATTTACATTAACCACAGCTCTTAAAAACACTGTCAGGTTTTTTTTAAAACTATATTTAATTTTCATTGACAGGATGTGTTTATTTATCATAATTACTTTGGACTTGTAAAATCTAGTAGGATATAGTTTTTGGGACGAGAAAGGTTGATTGGAAAAAGATTTGTAGTGTTCTCAATCTTGCAGGAGCGGATCCAGGAATTTTTGCAGGAGGGGGTTTGCCAGGTTTCTGTTACGGAAATCTGCCTGCATTGTCTCTAAATTACATAGGAATACATACAAATTGAGCTTTTTAAACGGAGAAATCCTTTCATATCAATGTAGGATCACTTTGTGATGTAATTTCATTGATGCAAGGTATTATTTTATTCTATGTATCTGAGCAGGGTGGGGATTGGACCCCCCCCTTCTCCCCCCCCCCCCCCGGATCCGCCCCTGTCTTGTAAAGATATACCTCATTATTAGATATTTCCAGATAGTTGATGGGTACATGTTAAAAAGCCATTTAAATTTGTCAAATACATCTAATTGACTGCAAAGATGTTACAAGAATACAAAATGAAATGAAGTTTAACGTCCTACTGTTCTGCTCTGACTGGTTAATGAAGATAGGCATACGCCAAGCGATGTGCTATGAGGGAAATTTTGCCTGGATAGTGTTCCTACAGCCTCCCTTATTCCCCTCTTTTGAGATCTAGTGAATGTTTTAATTGCAGAACCATTGTTGGATTTTACATGGGAGTTTCCTTACAATAATTCCTGATGCTAGCAGAAACTTCTTGGCTTCCAGTGAGTGTATATTAACAGGTCTTACGTAAGCTGGTGTGTCTATGATTGTGAACTGTTCCTATATTATAGGACAATGTTATTGGAATATTTGATTCCCAAATTGCATAAATCTTTATTTATTGTCAGTTGTAAATTAGTTTGTATCTCTGCCTGATATTGATTGTAAATTATAATAATAATCTATTATAATATGTCGACTGGTGTACCGTATATTAGCAGCTTTATAACACACTTGATAGTTATCTTATCTGTACAGTTTTCGGTGGACAGACTTTTCGGCCAAATTTACATTACAGATTTTTTTATTGTTTTTAATTTTGATGAAAAAAATGTTTTGAGAGTGAGTAAAGTGAGTTTCTAAGGCATTTAAAGGGAATACCACATTCAGAAGCTTGCAGATTCTGATGTTTGATGCATGGACGATTACTATTCAACGGTACTCAGATCCAGAGTCGTGTAGCAGGAGTTTTTGTTCCGTACATGCGTTTACAAAGAAAGACTCAGACAACTTATGAAGTAATGTTTCCTTTGTTAGAGACTTTGAATGCTCTGTAGATCTTGCTCTTCATGCAGTGTATGGACTACAAGTACAGATTCAGTACAGTTTTTATCACCTTACTAAATCAACTTGGAGACACATCCAGTTACACGTACAAAGATGAAGAGTTCAGACTTTTGACAAATAAAAAAATATTTGTCGCAGTAAAAAAAACCCCAAAATCCTCAAAATACACAGCAAAGAAAAATCTGTAGGAGAAAATAAACAAATAAATCTGGCTGAAACGCTTTTAAAAAAAAAAAAAAATGTCCGAAATGTCTTATGTTCACAGTATATGCAATACACAAAATGATTATCAAGTCTGTCCCTTTTGAAGTATATTTACAAGCCCCACATTTAAGATGGCGTATTTTCATTCCTGTAGATCAATGATCAAAAACAAATTTAGTTTTAAATCACTGTGTACCTGATATAAATTATATATGTAGCTCTTACATCTCATCATTTGACATGGTTTTAATTAGTAAACAATATAAAACAAGTTTGTGTTTGTGTCTCAGCTAATCCGTTACATGAGAGCTTGTTCCTTTTATTCTGATTTTTTAAATAGATCGAGGCATTTGTCATGTAGGCTTCAACTACAGGGATACTTGCACACTAAACTCATTAAAACCATTAAAAAGGTTTGGTAAATATAACATGTCTCTCTCGGCTATTATTCAAGATATATTTTATTGACTCGTAAAGTATTATCTTCCTAATTATGTCTGTCTATTACATCATTAACACTGTTCATCACGTGCATTTTGTATACCGATGCCATTTCATTGAGATTTCGTCTAATAGTTTGGTTGGATGCAGCGATGGCGGGCGTGGCAAACATTTGTAAGTAATTATCATAATTTTGCTTCAAATCCTTCTCAAAACACTGCAATTGCCAAGTATACTCTGCTATGAAAATCGATCAAAAGAGGCCATGTTTGCGTCAGGGGATTACCCCTCTCCGTCCCTGTGGCAACCGCGGACGGAGACGGGTGAGAATTCATTGCATACACAAGACGATGTTGTATGTAATTGCTGACTATTTATTACAAATATCAAATCCTAATAAAATTCTCGTATTATCCACTGCCTGCGTCTTTTTCCGTGATTTTTATCTCAGAAAGTGTTGTACGTCTAACTCTTTATCGAGTTTATCAACATGTACACAAAGCGCTCAATGTACTAGTGCAGCCTTCGATCTCACGCGTGGGGATGGCCCTAATCGTATGGCTGTTGATTAGGGGAACCCTAACATTTTTGTCCCGTATACACTCAATAAGGGTTTTTCAGGGAATCCAGTATACCAAAATTGCCATAATGTTATAGGCAATAACCAGCCGATAAATACTTTGCTGGCAACCCTTCTTTAAAATAAATTATTTATTTGATATTAAAACAACAAAAATTTGAGTACCTTAACTTAATGTCTGAGAATGCTTTGTGAATTCGGGCCCTGAATGGTACTGTTGTTTGTCTATTTTAAGTAAACAAAAGAAACATTAAGCTGGTACAAGAAAAGGAAAGTCATTTACTGCACATGATAAGCTTTGGTAGACAAAATTAGTAAAGACGGTCATTAAAAGTTTTTTGCCCTGTATTCTTTTTTGTAATTTATAGAAAAAATTGAATTGCTTTTCGAAAATGAAGCGTAGCGTAAAACAAATGGCCAAATGAGATCCATTTATTTTCCAGCTGTTTCCTAAGTAATTGTGTGGTCATTGTATGAGTTTTATATCAGTCATGAAAAGATATGTCTGTCATAAAATGGCTGAGAATAGATTTTTTTTATTAGACATTATTATGGAGATTTATTGTGTTTATCCATTACAAGAACTAGTATTAGATTACTGTAGGTAGATAACTGGTGTGGTATTGATTCCTCAGTAGGTAACAAGTAGTGGGGTCACCTGTCCAACCCCATCGGCTTTCTCTGTGTCCACTGGTTTCCTCCCACTGCTAAAGACCTCTACACGTAAGCGAATTATTGAAATAAAATTGAACCATGTGTTAGTCCCGAAATGACATAGTTTGTGTTGAGTGAACGTTAAACACCATTTCTCTCGCTCTCTCTTCAAACCATGAAATGGCTACATGCAAGCGAAGTATTCAAATAAAACTAAACCATATGTTAGTTCCAAAATAATCTCTCTCTCGTACATATGTAAATGTTATCGCCTTTAACTGGGAACTAAAGTCTTATAAAGATTCTGCTCATGTAGCTGTTTAATTCGATAACATAAAATATATCCATGCTTATAAGACAAGTGACTCATTGATTTTGTTCTCAAGGATGTAAAAAAGCTGTGTTTTGACCTTGTCTATTGGAATGTCAGAGATTGACTGCTACCTCTTGTGTCTTTTTAAATCCAGTGGAAGTTATATTCCATGTGGGATTATTATTGAGCCAGATGATGAATTACATTGATTGTGTGAACTATAAACTCAATGATCGATGTTATGCACCTTTATCAATATTGAAACTCTCTGTGGAATAAAGTTTAGAAATCAAATGAAAGTTTTGACCATCTTGCACCTAATATTTTAATCTATATAAATAGAGAAATAAAAGAAATATTGAGACCTGTCAAGTAGTAATTGATCTATGAGGTTTTCATTCACTGATTTTTGGTTGTACTGTGAATCAGAGCTTTCACTTTTTTGTTATTCCGCTGTGAATCAAAGCCTTCAATTTAAAATTTTTCCAATTGATGTAATATGACTATTTTTGGCATAATTTCAACCTTTTATACATGAAAACTATAAATTTTATGAAACAGTTTTGGCGTTAAAATTTTGCAACGGCAAAATAAACTTTTTACATCAAATGAAAGCAAATCATTGAATACATGTATCAAAGTTCAAGGACCTTGACTTGGTCAGTAAGTTGGTGGATCACTTGTCTAGAGATCTCAGGTACACTCCCAGAGTGGTTGGAAAAAGTTCCTTGGGATTTTCTGGCATTGGTGTGCACATAAAAGATCCCTTGGCAATTGGAATTTGATATAAAAGTAGCACTTTTGTCCATTCCAAATTTCCCTGATAGCACTCTGTAAGATGTTAAACCCCATTTTATTGGAACAAAAACTTAAGTCTGGTGACATTGGCGATTGTGTAAAAGAAAATTGAAAGATAAAATTCGAAAAAGGAAAAGGCTATTCGGGGAAAATTTCCCTCATAGCATGTCCATTATATGGCATGAGCCCATCTTCCATTTTATTTTTCATTTCAAGCAATTTCAGTCATTTTCACACATAAAATACAAATTTATAGGGTATTATCTTTCTTAACTGAGCGAGCAAGACCTGCTTGGAATCTCCATTATCGGTATTTCTCGATCAGCCACACATCATTAATAGGAAATTAAGTTGTTTATTAAGCAATAAAATAATAATTTTAGGGGTACAAAATTTGATTAATGTTTATGTAGATTGATATACTATCATGAAAAACATCCAGTTGAGATTTTAAATGTTGAGGATGCAAGGATACGTAATTTGGTTTTGGTATGATTTGATGATATTTTTCCATCCAGTTGAAAATTGGTTGAGGTGATTGTATAAATTTAATTTCAAGGATAAGTGATTAAACTGGCGTGAGGTAATGACATTTTAACACATTGACTTTCACTGTTGCGTTCAATATTAAACTATTTTTCGACACAACAACTACTTCTATATCAGCTGCTTTATTTCTGTCCATAAATACGGGCCTATGACCTACACTTGATACGTGCAATTCAACAGAAATTGGTTAATGAATCAGTGAGTAACGCGAGGTAGTCCATAATATTTAGAAACGTGTTTTAAAATATCAATAAAGCTCCATTGTTGTGCAATTAAAAGACCCCTTGGTAGTTGGAATTTGATATAAGAGTAGGCACTAGTGCTGCTGCCTAGGCAAAATTTTGCAATAGCACACTGTGTATGGCATATGCCTGTTTTCATTATTCCAGTCAGTGCAGAGCAGTAGGATGTTAAACCCCATTTTATTTGTATATAAAGAAATCAGATTGTTTGTTCAGACTTTAGATGGAAATGTAACAACTCAACCAATGCGGAACGACACTAATTACAAGACAGCGTTACCCTTAAATATTGTAAACCATTTTCTTGATATAATAAACACACTCGAGGATCTTGTAAGATTTTACTGATGCCATAATTGGGCTATTTGTTATCGATTTTCGTGCAGAACTCTAAAGATCAAGTATTATTATAATGTCCAGGTCGCGAAACCTGTAATTCACTTCTACGATTTCCCATTATTTGTCTAAAAATAGTTTTTAAAATAAAGCTCAGAATAAGACAAAAGGAAATAATTGATAAATTGCAAAGATTTATATGTTATAGTTAGGCAAATCTGACGCTTTTTTAAAAGTGCTTTAACAGAAGAATTTGGGTTCAAAATCTAAAAACAACCAGCAACTTTTGAGTCTCGTCAAAGCTGGTAATTTATTTTTATGTGCACTTTAAGAGGCTTCAATTAGTAAACTGTCTTTCTGACATTTAAATCGTTTGTCTATTTGATTTAACGGGACACTTGTACATGATTTTGACAGGGAGTTTTAAGCAAGCATAATTAAATGGAAAAATTCTGGCCATCAGAGCGCCAAATTAACAAAAAAGAAAATTGTTCCATCATCTAAACTATTTGTTTATTTGTTTCAACACCACAAATCATACTGAACTGGAATCAAACAGAAGGGGCCTAAGACAGTGAGGAGAACCTTAAGCAGAAAGAGCTTGGGCTTGGGTTCAAGGGTGCTGGGGTTAACATTCACTCGACACAAACTAGATCATTTCGAGGCCAATGCATTTTATTTCAATAATTTGATTGTGTGTAGCGGTCAGACGACCATATTCCTCGTCACATACAACCAAGAAATCAAAACCATGGCAGTTGTCTCAATGAAAGACCTTATAATACAGCCATAACATGGTGAATTGAAAAAATTTTATGGGTTCATTTACAGCTTTTTAGCATTTTTAAAACTCGGAGGCTTCTGTTTTTTTTGCATTTGTTTAACTTAATACATCTGCATCAGAAGCGATTACAAATTTAATTTAGATAGATAGGAATAGAATTGAATGAATTATATATTTTTAAATGGATAAATGTTTTTTGGGTTAGATGTTGTACAATAAATTAGATTAATTTTGTTCTAATTTCCTAGTTCTATGGAAGAATTTATGAACTCCTGTGAGATTACCATATGACCGTGTGCTATTATCTTAATTTAGCCAGCCAATCCCCTGATTCTGCTGCGTTATAATGACAATGATAAGTCTATTTCCACTCCAAAACTCCCCTAGTGGGTTACTTATGGAGACTTTTCATTCAGTGTTAGCAAATTTAGGTTTTCAATTTGTGATGGGTTAGGCCATTACATCAACTACAAGAAATCCCTAGGTTAGCACGCCAATTGGCACTGAAGGGGCAAAGAGAGGGGCAGGCTAGGAACATTGATTGGTACAGACATGAAATGAAAAGATGTTTAACATCCAACATTTCTGGGGGGTTGGATGACCGAATGGTTAGCCGGCTGTATCATACACTCTGTCATTGAGTCAACTGGCGTGGTTTCGATTGCCCAGTTGTATGTGACAAGGAGTATGGTCACTTGTTCAACCTCATTGGTTTTCTCCGGGTCTTCCAGTTTCTTCCCACTGCTAAAGACCCCTACGCACAAGCGAATTATTGAAATAAAATTAAACCATGTGTTAGTCCCAAAATGACCTAGTTTGTGTCGGCTGTGGAACCCCATTTCTCTCTCTCTCTCCTACTTTTCTCAAAGACAGGTATTGAGCTGGGTTTTATAAACTTTTTTCATTTCACCTCCTTTGCATTCAGACAACAAAGCTAGACTATTTTTTAAAAGCCAGCATCGTTAAATCAGTTTAAATTTATCGTTAAAACTGTTTTAACGCCTGTGGTTTTGAACCAGTTTAATTTTAGCATCTGGAATGTTATTTTCAGTCCATAGAATTCAAGAATACCTATTATCTTTTTTGAGTGGCATTTAGTAATTGAACTCTAAGACACAAAAAACTATAATGGAACAAAGTTTTGTTTTAGTGTTTTACATGTAAGATTATATGAAGAAAAAACATATAATAACAATATTACTGTCAAATAAAAAAGTCCAATTATTTTGCATTTTCTTATTTGTTTGACAATTTTGAAAGTAAAATATTCTACTTATTAGAGACAATCAGATTTGGTGGAAGTAAAACCGTCTGTTCTGTGGAAATTTGTGTTATATAATACTTAAGTGGTATTATTGTAACTGTAATAACGATAGACGTACGTAATCACACGATGTCATTAATTTGCGATCTACCGGAGGTTTGATACAGTCGTAGAACAAGCTTTATCAATACTAATTATATTTTGATTAGCAAGAGCCAAATGTAATTTAGTTTATTAGAAACACAGATTTAATAACTGTTGTAATATAGATTATCTTCTCGAGACTTGTATTAGAAGCCAATTTCCATGATTTATTATCGACGAGATCTATGTGGCGTCATATTGTCCCTGTACTGTAGATTTTTTGCCGTCATGGTGACGATATTGGCATAATTTTTTTTTATAGCCTTATTAGATGTAATAGCAATATTATACAATTGTTATTTTCTTTACACACGATTCTACTGCATGTATAGGAGCAAAGCTGTATAGAGACAGGGAAATCTGGTTTATAACACAAACTAGGTCATTTTGGGACTAACATGGTTCTATTTTATTTCAACAATTTTCTTGAGAGGAAACAGGAAGACCCAGAGAAAGCCCACGAGGTTGGACAGGCGCCCCTACTCCTTGTCACATACTGAGAAATCCAAACCAGGGCTGTATAGATAAGCAACTGTAACACTGTGTACAAATCTAATAAAAACGAGACATTAGTTTCCTTCCATTAATTATTTGCTTGGTCACTCCATTAACACTTAAAGACATGTTTAAGTGAAGCCTGTTATGGTCATGTGATGATGGCTACATGTAAATGATTAGACTGCTATAACCAAATGTCTAGGTAATGAATACCTTTCAAAAGATTCCTTAGAACTATCTGGAATTTCAGAATAAAGTTTTAAGTATAAAGTTTATGATACAATACACAATCAAAAGATTTCTGAGAATTATCTGGAATCACGAAATAATGGTTAAATATAGAGTTTAATACTATGCACAATCAAAAGCACTTAAATTTTATTTTCAAAGAAAATATTATAATTGTTTAAAAAGTATTCAAATTAATCATTTGAATCTTAAGTTTTGGCCATTTTTAGTTTACTTTGGTTTTTACATGCCAACATTATTGTTGCCTCTGTCCGTCGTCCAACTTTCTTGTGAACACTCTACAGGCTACATTTATGATCTGATTGTTTTGAAATACATGTTGTTGACATTATTGAGATGAAGAAGTCTATTTAATTTCAATAATTTCAGTTAATTTCTTTTGGAGTTATTCACCTTGTAAATGTTCTTTGACCCATGTTTCATTTTATTCACCTTGTGAATGATCTAACAACAAAAATTATCATTCAAGCAGTATGACATATATGTGTTATATAAATTATTGAAGCGAAAAAGTCTATTGAATTTCAGCAATTTCTCTTAATTATGTTTATTAGAGTTCTGGCCTTTGTTTCACTTCGGCAAACACTGACATTCATATGCATTATTTGAATTAGTAAAACGGAGAAGCATGTAGAATTTCAGACATTTCTGTTGGTAACATCTAGTGGCCCTTGTTTCGCTTATTTGAACCATGTGAACAAAAGTTATATTTGTATTAAATTGATATCAGTATCATATCAGGTAAAAGCTCCCAGTTCTTACAAAACAATTTAACTGCTGTGTGTGTATGTTTCATTGCCTGGCAACCTATCTTTTTATTCGGCTTAACATAGTAAATGCTTTTTTCAGACAATTTCATGTTTTTCATGACTTACATGTAATCTGTGTATAAACAGTGATTTAAAGTTGAGTAAATTCTTAAGTCTGAGAATGCTTAAACTCGGGGCCTGAATGGCACTGCCATTTGTTCATTAAAGAATGCACATTTTTTGTATCACTATTTGTTCTCGCAAAGCTTTTTGTTGACAATGAATGAAATTCTTTTCCATGTAAGATTTAAATTACACAAAAAGAACGATACAGAGCCTATTTCAGGGAGAATTATTGATTGCAGCATAAAAGCACACAATAAATTCTGAGTCTTGAGTATTAAAAACACTAAGCTGTCATCGAAAGAATACTAAGTCCTTTCTCAAACTTAATGTTTTGCCATGTCAACCTTTTGTCTCGAGAGTGTCTAAGAATAGATGTGTTAATCTTGCTTCCTCCACAACCAGTAAAACGGCCATTTAACAAATGTTGACAGCAACTTTATTTTTAACAAAATGTGTAAGTGCATGTAAACTAAAAAAAAAACTTTATGTCTTTGTTAGAATTTTCTGTTTCTTTGATCCCAGTACATGCCAGATTCCTCCGAGCTGTAATAAAAACAGATACAGAGAGATTAAACTGAGATGATGTTTGCATTCACCTTATGATGAGAGAACTCAAAGAATATTCTAAAGTAAAATGGAAGGAGTTTGAACATCTTACTTCTCTGCACTCACTGATGTATTGAAATGAAATGGTGATTAAAGCCCCAATACCACTCTTGTTGAAACTGAATAATATGCCCCATTCTTCATTCTGGTCACTAGTTGTATTATTTTACAATATTCCAATTAATTGATGGGAGAGGGATTATATAGGCTTTGCCTGTTTCCCAATCCTAACATTCAATAAAATATTGTTTAAAAAAAAAAAAAATTGATGATAAAAATTTCATCTTATCATACCTAATTTAAAAAATTGGAAAAATTCAACTAATTGATTTGAAAAGTCTAACGTAAACCTTTTCAAATGTGACTTGGATTTTAAAATATTTTCGAACCATCTGAACAAGTAAAATAGGTTGTAATGGATAATTTACACAACAGGTAGGACGCTTAAACATCTAGTACTTAGAATAAGGCTATTATCTATTTTCTCGAGCTGCCAAGCCACCAAGAGTGTTATTGTCCCTTTAACGTCCTACTGGGCTCATGAAGGCACTGTACATTAACTGATATAATGAAGGCCGGGATAATGCCATACAGTAATGCACTGGGCCGTGAAGCATATTATTAAGTGACTGCTGACTTTCTCCCTCTCTCTCCCTACTCTTCCTGGAATTGGAGTTGGTTTGGTTGAATGGTTAGTGTATGCACGTTGTATCATAACTTCTGTCATTGGGTCACTTGTCCAACCTTGTAAGTTTTCTTCCATCCTCTGGTTTCCTCCGAATTCTAAAGACCCCCAACACACAAGCTAATTATTGAAATAAAATTGAACCATATTATGTTTGTCTGGAAATTGCCTAGTTTGTGTAAAGTGGACATTAAACCCTATTTCTCTCTCTCTCTTTCTGGAATTCCAACCAGAACAGAGTTTTTTTGTACATACATATACCCCGGTACAAGGCAATGTACAGAGGAAATCTGGATGTCTTTTGTCCCATCCATAGGATTAGATACTGTTCCCTGCCTTGAGACGACATACCACTTTTTAAAAATATCATGGGAAAGCGCTGGTCTGTAAAGTCTCATAAATAATATAGGATATTGTTAATTACTTTAACATAATTAATATTTTAATTAAAGACTAAATGAGATCAGATTAACAATCAGTGTAGACAAGATAATCCCCTGGGATAGAGATAATTATGTTAACATCAATAATGTTCTAATTACCAGTAAATAGAGGGCCTGACAAAAACAGTTGGCTAGTCATTTGTATGGGACGAAAAACTGAGGCCCCAAGTATACATTGGCTTGCACATAAAAGATCCCTTAAAAGTTGGAATATGATATAAGAGTAGGCCATAGTGCCGCTGCCCGGGCAAAATTACCCTCATAATACACTGTATGGCCGTCATCATTAGCCGAGTTCGTAGCAGAACAGTACAACGTTAAACTCCATAGTAATATTTGTACAATAGGGCTGTCCCAAGGCGGAAATTTCGGTGTATTGTTGTAGTTTTAACTTGCGAGTAGGCGATGGACTGCCACTTTGGTTCATGGCTATATTCGTGGTACCCCAAGTCAACCACCAATAATTGATATTATCAATAGATGTCCAACACAAAATCTCGGGTATTAATTCAACAGTGCCTGAAATTTTATCAAGTACATCAAAAACCATTGAATACCATTTTCAACTGATGGGACGGCCATTCAAACTCTTATTATTGATTTATGAAGTTTTTCAATGAGATGATTTTTTACCTTTAGTGTTTGACCTGATGACATTTAATATAAGTTCAATCAATAGCCACATCAATTATTCACACTTATTTGTATATATTTGTTTTGTTCTTAGTAATACACCGGAAACTGATTTTGAGAAAAATGAAAAGTGAAAGCAGCAATTTTATGTTATACGCCCACATTAAAATGTTGTTCTGTGTTTGGATGGCTGAATCGTATGTGCATGCTCGTTGCATGATAAGGTCTGTCATTGAGTCAAGTTTCAATGCCAGTTGTACATGATAAGGAGTAGGGTTGCCTGTTGAACCTCATGGGTTTATCCGAGTCCTCCGGTTTCCTCCCACTGCTAAAGACCCCTATGGTCAAGTGAATTATTGAAATAAAATTGAACCATATGTTAGTCCTGAAGTGACATAGTTTGTGTCAAGTGGACGTTAGTCCCATTTCTCTCTCTCTGTGCTCTGTATTTTCATCACTCCTACTCGCGTCATGCTCCAGAGGCTAAATAGTCATCTCCCAATGAGCGTCCTCGCTACAGAAAAGGGGGCATAATTTTAAGGTGACATCATAGAGCTGGCGAGCAAATGTAACCCCATAATTGTTTACCTTACAGAACTGTTTTTCTGTACCTACATTACTTACGTTCCTGTGTGTTGACAAACATAAGTTTGTGTCCTTAAGATGGAATTTAATCCTGATATCTCGAAATAAGGTTCTCTTACCAACGATGCCTGGTAGGAATTCCATCAGTGAGAGGTCCCATTGACTTACAGTTTATCATACATCATATATACAGCTATGAGATGAAGATATCTATTAATTGTCAATCATTTCTCATAATTACTTAAAGAGTTATGTCCCTTGATTTTTTCTTGTAGACACACTAATAATTCAATGGAAATGAGTGATAAAGTTCATAATGTTATAAGCTACTATTTTCATAAATTTATACTACATACAAAGGCACACTCAAGAAACATAGAACTTCCTTTGCGCAATGAGTCTACAATATGGGAGAGAAGCTTTAATAAAAGATCAATAAACACTATTAGATTATTAATATGTACTTCTATCTTGTGTGTTCACAGAGATTAAGGTGCTTGAAGTTACTATCCTATACCCACCCCATTACATCATAAAAAACCTTGGGTAATAATATACTGTATGAAACCAAACACTACCCACTTGAAGTTACTATTCTCTACCTACTTGATTGTATAAAAAACATGGAGTATTATATTGTATGAATGAAACCAAACACAATACCCACTTCAGTTTAAAAGTCAACTAAAAATAGCCATTTATATTGTCTATGATATCACCCTCGGTGGAAGTGGACGTTAAACTTGAGAAACGAACGAACGAATGAAGCTATTTAAATCTTCAACATTCTCCTCTACATACCATATACTATATATTCCAGTAAAATATCATCAAAACAATCTTTAAATATCTCAAAGATGATTTTTATGTTCATGTGATATAATTTTTTTTTAACAAGATATCAATCAGAATGCTACTTCATATTATCTCAAATATGGACAGACCTCAAGAACAAAAGAGAAATCTGTTCATTAAAAAAATGTTCGGCCTCATACAAATGTTTATAGATGTTACAGAAATCAGATTATAATTTATTGATGAAAAACCCAATTAATTATATGACTTACATCATTATATGACTGGATACGTCATCGCGATTAAGCTTTTAGTATCAACAGATAATACAATAATACCCAGAATGTAATGCGATTAACTAAGTGTATGTAGATATGATGTGATTTATATATTCTTTCTTATTGTAATGACAAACATGTCATGTGGATTATTGAAATAGCTGGATGATTGGATATCTGTTATCCGTCAAAACTGTGTTCAATTTGTCAAATGGTGTATGACTTGAGTGATGCTGTGACAACGATTACTTATTGCGTGAAATCTTTTACATTTTGGTTCATTTACCAGTTTCCAATTGATATGTTTCCAAGTCGGTGTTCAGTTTGTCAATTATTGTGTTAAACCATTGAATTCTGTGCAGTTTCGAAAAAGCTTAGGTTTTACTAGATGTATTTCCATTGGTATATATAGCTTTTGAAATAACCAAAGCAAATGTATTACAAAGTCAGTGTGTGATTGGAGTATTGTGGGTATACTGACTGAATTTAATAGCTGATTATTCCAAGACAATATTTGAAGGCCATTTCAATATCTAACCCATTGAACTGATTAGTTTTAAGACTTGGTTTTTTTTTTTGGTAAATTTCAAATCAATATTCTTTTATTTGTTTGTTTACGGTAGTTTTCAAAATTAGATGATTTCATTGAATTAATATTAACAAATATTTCATAAAGGATCAGATTACAAAAATAATTAATACTGAAAAATTGATAAATTATTTTAATTCAAATGTATTCAAGTGTGTATTTATGTGAGCCTTACTTATGGATATCTTCAAAGTAGCAGAAATTATATAATTAATTGTGAATTTATGAATAAACAAGTCACTTTTCTTTACATAAGTCCTGTAGAAACTGTATTTTGATATAGAGAATATTTAATGTGCTTTCAAGTAGTCGTAGTTAATAATAAGTCTATATAAACATATAATTACTCCAGAAATATCTTTGAGGTCACGAAAATTAAGGATGCTTGTAGAAGTCTTAATAAGCCAGTAATTGTTTTTCATAGAAGATATCGGTTGTGTTTAATTTTTGTTTCTTGTCTGCAAACAGTGAATATAAGTTCTCGAGTTAATCTATGAACAAATAATGAACAGATGACGTAAGAATGACATTATTAGTGGGGATATACATTCGCAGACAATATGATTTCTATCTTGTTCAGGAAACGTATTGATAGCTATTTTTGGAATGAGGTAAGAACATCAGTTGCCTTGGATACATTATCATTATATTTAAAATAATATATAACAAAAAATATCAAAAATTACATTTCTGTTTACTTACATCGCCATTTTATTTGTATGTGAAGTTTGAAATAGTTTTGATTGGCTGAGGAATACTAGTAGTCATGTTGCTCTCACCGGTGTAGAGTCACAAGCCGAACAAGTCGTCAGCGATAAATATTTGGTCATTTTGTACTACCTGCACAAAAGCATAAACTGTATGTCCTCTTGCTCTTAGGAATGAACAGAACTAACTCCAGATGAAACGACAAATTTAAAAAGAATTGCATTTTTTGGAAGGCTTAGGTTGTGGACACTTCAAATCTGCTGCAAGCTCTAATTTTATAATAATGACCAAGAATCTGGTTTTGTGGGACCGGAGCAGCTCACATATTTGATATTGGTGAAAGGTATCTGCCGAAGCTCAGGGGAAATGTACAGGTACAAATACACGAGATGGAATTCGCTGGTGGAGTGTTCGTCTGAATGATTGGCGGTTATACGATCTTATAGTGTGTTCTCTACATTTAGTCCACTCTGACTAGCATTGTTCATTAATGTAACAAACATTATTGTGTATAGAGAGTCATGGTGGTTCAACGAGTAAGACGTCAACTATTTAACCGGGAGGTTCGGTGTTTTATCACTGCATTGGCTGAAAAAGTTCTATGCGATTTTCAGGCATTGTTTCCCTCTTGTCAGTGGTACAGGATGGCAAGGGAAATGTATAGTCGTTCGGATGGGACAAAAAGCCAAGGTACTATACGTGTAAACATTTGCATGCTCGTAAGACAACCATTGGTGTCGTAGAGCAGCTGTCCAGATAAAATAGCACACTATGCTATATGCCCGTCTTCAATAGCCCCGTAGTAGCAGAAGAGTAGGTCTTAAACCCCATGGGACTTCAGTCCTGCACCTTTGACATGGAGGAACCATGCCGAAATATCCTGATGAATTTTCTCGGCAAAGAGAGAGAGATATAGAGGGTTAACCTCAACTTGACACAAACTAGGTCATTTTGGGACTAACATGGTTCAATTTTATTTCATTAATTTCCTTGCCCATGGGATTCTTTAACAGTGGGAGAAGCCCAGAGGAAACCCATGAGATTGAACAGCCCTACTCCTTGTCACGTACAGGCAGGAAATTGTAACCACGCCAGTTGACTCAATGACAGACCTTACCGGTAATTGAAAAAGAAAAGACATGATCTATTAATGATCTCTTTCTGGATCCAGAAGATAACAAAACATTAATTCGTTCAAATCCACGGATAATTAAATCAATATTTGCGCAATCTTATTCATGACATTTAAAGACTAATCTTAGTTAATAGTAGTGGTATTATAATGTAGCATGTAAGCTTAATGAATGTGAGAAGTGTGATGATTTACCATACAGATTGTAATAAAGGCAGGAAAACAATATAATAACTCCAGAAAAAGATATGGTAATCTCATCTAATGGAGTTTTGATAATAGTGCTATGATTTATGACAATTTATATAACTGAGTACTAAAAGAAGATCCCCCCCACCCGCCATAATTGTAGTCTTGAGTTGTTTTTAAAGCTGGTTACCCTTTAAAAAGAATAGAATTAATTACTGTAATTAAACTGTATCTTTGAGACAATTTTCCATGCATTGTGTTATCTAGAAATTCCTATTCAGGAGATACTGCACTGATTTAGCTTAAATATATTTAGAATTGATTAGAAACGTAATAGAATAAAGATTAAAAACAAACGAGCAAGGAAATCAGCAGCATTATTAATTGCCTGTAAGACGGATTGTAATGGGTTGTTGATTTTTAGATGAGATGCAATTCAATTACAAGACCAGTCATTCTTTTTTTTTAAAATTACAAATACAATCAATGTTTCTTTTGAGGCCTTTCAGACTTAGAATCTTGAACAAGAAGAGTTCCTGTCAAGTGTCTTAAGCTCAAAATAACTTTCCTTATTTTCCACGCCCAAACTTGGTGAGCATTCTCATATGCCCACATTACAGTGGGGCTGTATTGTGACGTCTCTCATTTCAGTCCATCAGCTCATTAACAATTGGCTTTGAAAACCATCATTATAATATTATAATCAAATGTTGTTGTATTTTCAGAGTCAAAAGTGTTGGGTCGAGAAAACATTCTACAAGAGAGAATGTTCCAAGTTTATCAGAAGTCCCCGTGATCCAACAAAGTAAGTATATTTAACTGGTTTCACTTTCAAAACATTTTAAAACAAAAATAAAAATGACAAGTACCGTAACAACGTTACAAACAAACCAAAGGCATCTTAGTATGCAAATTTATGGACACTAGCACTTTAATCTAAAAGAACAGTTGTCAAACCTCTGTACAACCCCGGTAAGCGAGCTGCTGACCCCCGGTAACAAATTTGCAAACCCCGCCGAGAGATTGACCCCATCAGTGACAATAAATTGAAAAGCCTGTGACGTGAATCGTGAATCGAATCAACTCAGTCTAAAGAGTTCAATTCTAATAGGAATGAAACTAGTCACTGACATGTGGGATAACCAGGTCTTCATAGCCATTTTTGCCAATTACTAAAGATTTTATTTTGCACTGTTTGCATTCAAACAAGTTCAAATCATCTCATGGGGAAAGAACAATCTCAGAATTTTTCGTGACGGTTTCCCACTTTTCAAGGGTAGTGGCTGCATATTTTTATGGAAAATGCACACACTGGAGTGCACGTACAAGGACCCTTGACAGTTGGAATTTAATGAAGAGTAGGCAGAAACGCTGCCGTCTTGGCAAACTTCTACTTCTCAGCGTTAGTCATGTGATAATAAAAAAAATCATAGACATGTTATTTGTGAAATGATCAAGCTTGTTGTTAAAGCTGTTTCAGTTGGTCAAATGTAGCAAATGCATTTTGTGCTATCTGGTAAAATAAAATTTAGAAATGACAGACGGTACCTCACAACATTGGAAACATTGAAACAGTTACTCTTTGCTGCTAACTGTGATTTTTTTGTTTCATGCAATCTTTTTTTTCCATTATCAAATATAGCATAGAATTTTATACAACCATATTAGAATGAAAATAAAGAAGATGTGAAGGAACGCTGGTCTTTCAGCAGGGTACATCTTTGTCATAAAATATCTACTCTTTGTTACTGAGAAAAGTAATAATGATTCAGAAAAATTATGACATGTATTGATGAAATCGTTGATATTTAATTAATGTCATATATCATCTTACTGAGCTATATTTTTATTCGTCTTTTATTGAAGACATTCAGTACAACGCTTCCCACATATAGGGTTGTGAGGATACAGAGTTGGTTTGTATCACGATACAGAAGGGAAAATATCGCGATACAAGTTTGTATCGCGATACAATGTCTTTACCAAATTAAGAAATAAAAAAAACCCATTAAATAATAGTTTTCAACCTTTTAATTTAAGATAACATTATTAATATTATAAATCTAATAACAGAATGATTTTAACAGATGAGTGACGTCATAATGGGTATTTTCCCTTCAGAATCGGAAGTACCAATTTTAAAACTAAAAGCCGCACGTTATTGTCAGCTTAGAGCTATTAAAATTGTAATAATTTGAATGATAATATGTCAAATATTTATGATCTTGATGATACCACAAAACACGTAGGCTATATTT
The DNA here is from genome assembly GCA_036850965.1 of Patella caerulea. Lineage (NCBI taxonomy): Eukaryota > Metazoa > Mollusca > Gastropoda > Patellidae > Patella > Patella caerulea. The sequence goes on from JAZGQO010000008.1 coordinate 32,416,203, forward strand.
AGTCGAAATTTAGTAGGCCCTAAATTTCAGTCATCAAAACAGATAAATCTCACTTTCTTCGGCTGTAATTGTCAGATCTCGTGGTATCGCGAACCATAATAATCACAAAAATGTTATCTATCTATCCACCGGAAACTATGGTACGGAAATCCAATAGCAATAAAAAATTCCCAGTCACGTGACGTCAGAGCGGTATTTTCCTGCGGGCGTTACATTTCGATAATTTTTGAGTCTGAATCTTTGCAGATATTGAGATTAACATTAAACTATTACTATAATTGAACTCGCTTATAATTAATGAGGTTTAAAGCACTGACAGGGCACTACTTTGTTTTACGACTTAAATTGTACAAGAATATCCAGTCCGTAATGTTGTTAAGACCGTGGTGTTCAATTTACGACTGGCTAAATTATCTAGACCGCGTGGCTGACATCATCACTCAGCTGATATTTATTTTTGATTACGCAGCTATAAAAGGGCGATATAATTGACCATACTTACATTGGTAAATTTATTACTACATGCGATTTAATTATTATTTCTTTGCCGCCTATATATATATCGTGTTTTTTGATCATCATTTGTTGTATCACGGTATACCGATATTTCAATATTTTGACGATACAAATACCGTCAAATTTTTATATCGCGGTATATCTACATACCGGTTATCGTCACAACCCCACATATTTCACGCTCTCCTCATAATGTTCATTTTAAATTGAATTGAGTCTCTTATATGTGGTTTGAAGAGAGACATGTTTCATGTTTCTCATTGACCATTAATTGAAGGTTATAGATTTTTTCAAATTATCTCATTACGAGCATAGCCATAGACAAAGAGAGGGTTTGGCCAACTAATGTCTGAATTGTGATCGGTTAAGGGGTTTTGGAGAGCAGTTGAGATTACAATTGATAGCAGATTTTGTGACAAAATATTTTAATGCTGCCAAGACACCACAGGTTTTTTTTTTTTGATGCATTTAATAATATAATCAAAGAGCACATTGTTCTTTGATTTTGCTTAAATCGCATGAAAAAGGAACTAGATTGGTAATTGGTCCCAAATGGCAGTCTTTTATTAACAAATCTTCACCTTGATCTTGTGAATAAGATTATCGTAATTAATCGCAACTGTTATTCCCTATTTTATTTGATCGCTGAAACCGACAAAGTGACTCCTTGAAACAGTTCATCCCCATCTAATTTCCCCTGTTGCTGACTATTAACTAGGGAAATCTCACCTTGTAGCTAGAAATATCTTTTAGTGGACATATTTATATCACGAGTAAGAAATAGCACAGATCGGTGTGATTCCTGCTATCTTGCCAACATATGCAGTATGCAGTTGCATCTTGTAGATTAGATAGATTACATCTTTATGGACAGAGTCAGCTTTCTTATTTATGTGTTACAAATTTAACCATGTCAAAGCTATGTCATGATTTTATTGCTTGTGTCTGGTTTATAGTAGCCCAGGCTATCCCAGGTTATTGTAAAGAGAAAAAAGGTCCTTGTAGTGTTGCTGACATGAAAACAAAATGTTGACATTTATCATTTATGTGAAGTTTGATATTCCGTTTGGGGGTTTTCCCCGGACTTTAATGTTTATAAAACCACAGCTGTTTGAAGTAAATGGGTCCAATGTGGTATATTGTAATTGAACTGGGATTCAATTCTATAAAATGCAATTACTTTTTATTACTGAGGGACGTTTCCAATAGACTTCTCGAGATTTTATCAAGCGATGTTGCAGTAGGAAATATTATAGTACATTATATACATGCACGTTTCAATGGCATTTAGTAATTGAACTGGAGTATACAGGTCATAATTTTATGGAATAATCACTGCTAATTACTGAGTGACATTTCGACTAGGCTTCTCCTGTATATATACATGACTATAACTGTGTCTTAAGGAAAGTCACAGTGTGAAACCCTAAAAAGAATCGCGATTCAATACCCCAGTACATGAAACGTGAGAAGGTGAATCATAATACAACTATTACAACGATATATCGTGTCAGCACTAGTTGCTGCTCAGTCACAAAATTTCCCCGGTCTTCCCTACAAATAACCCACTAAAAGAGCGGCTTTGGCAAACACTGCCAAACAGTATATTTATTAGTTTGGCTCTCTGAGTTTGATGATTGTTGGCTATCATGTTGAAAAGAAGAAGCCTATTGCTTTTCAACAATTTTCAGCAATAACTTAGTCTACTCTGTTATGCAGTCATCATTGGCACATCAGAGGCCTCAGTTCTGATACACTATTAATGAAATATATACATAAGTTTTTTTAGCTCATAATTCCTGAGGCAGTTTAATTTATTAGCATCTGTTCATATATTATGTTGCCTGGCAACCTGTATTTTTTAAAACTTTTAAATTTTAATTTCTTTTTCTAAATATCTCTGAAAATATTAGCTCAACCGGAAAGCTGCACTACTGAAAAGATAATAGGTATGCCGACACACACTGATTTTAACATTTTTAAATAACTTTTTTTTTCGGATCATCTGGAGAGCATGTCAGAAATAATGTCATTGTGAATAAATAGACATGATGATACTGTCTTAAAATGAGAACAGCTCAAGGGGGAAAAAATAGATATATGATATTTTTTCGAGACAACTGGCTGATCAAACAGAAAAAAAAGAAGAGAAAACGGCATCGTTTTGATAAATTTTTTGTTAGACTATAGTTCTTAGAATTCACACATTGCAAGATTAGTTTACAAAATGATAACCGCATTACATCAAAGTCAGAAAAAGGGAAAAGTAAATTGTGTTTTTAACTTTTGATATTTAGAAAGTGATTGATTGTGTCTTGGTTGTGTCAACATTCCCTGTTTAAGATATCTCTATCTTGTCTGAATGAAACCACTTTCCTCACAATCTTGACTACATCATTAGTGCTGTATTATCTACATCATTGGGGTGATTAATGCAAACACCACTACAGTCTACAAATTGACGCTCTGCTACAGCTTATACATAACTTGTACTTGACAAGGAGTAGGGCCGCCTGTCCAACCTCATGGGTTTTCTCCGGGTCCTCCAGTTTCCTTCCACACCTAAAGACTCTATGTGCAAGTGAATGATTAAAATTGAACCATATGTTAGTCCCTACACGCAAGCAAATTATTGAAATAAAATTAAACCATATGTTATTCCTGAATTGACCTACTTGGTGTCAAGTGGATGTTAAACCCCATTTCTCTCTCTCTCTTTTAAGAATACATCAATATGTCTTTAAACCTGCCTGTGCAATTAAATTGACTATATATTTAGGTCTGATTTAAACAAGTAAACAAGGTTAGCATGGATCTTGGGTTAGAGTTGGGATTAGTGTTACTTTGTTTATATATTGTGACATTGACAAGATTTGCAGGTGGCCTTAGTTTTTAGACCTAACTATATTTGAAGAAATGAATGAAATGTTATTGAACATGTTATATAATGGTCCTTTACATAAAGAGACATTGCAGATCAAATAGGCACCGTATTTTCTTATACATGAGTAAAATTGAATTCCTTTCTATCTAACCCTTGTTTGCGGTTTGTATCGAGCCTTGGTGGTGGTTCTATAGCTGCGGTCCTCTGTATTTTGCTCCCAGTTTCCCCTTGTCAGAAATGCAAGACAAGGAAAAATGTCTAGTTGTTTTGATGGTATGAAAAGCCTAGCTAGTTCCAGCCAGACATATATTAGTTTGCATACACGTAAAAGAACTCTTGACAGTTGGAAATCAACAATGAACGTTGCTGTCCTTGAAAAATTTGCAACATCCACTCGTCAAAAACTTAGTCATTTTGGGACTAACATATGGTTCAATTTTATTTCAATAATTTTATTGTGCGTTGGGATCTTTAGCAGCAGAAGGAAACCAAAGGAGTCAAAGGACCCATAAAAATCCATGAGGTTGGTCAAGTGACCCTACTCTTTGTCAAGTACAAGCAAAGAATAAAAACCACTCCAATCGACCCACACCCTATGATCCACTGCGCACATGTTAACCATTCGGCCACCCTACCCTAGAGCTGGGCGATATACCTAGAAACGGATATCACGATATTTTCAAAAAATATCGCGATATAATCACTATATCGCGATATTTTATAAAAGGCCAATACTTTCACTTTTTAAGTGTAAATAAACATGCATAAAAAGTTGGAAATACCCCTCAATATTATTGTTTCTAATTAATATTATTTTAGTAGCCTAAACAGAACCAATTTCAAATTAACAAAACATTAATGCGAGCTGGTTCAAACACAGATCTATAGCCACGAAAACTTGCTAAAGTTGTTGTTTATTACAATTTTAATATTCAAAATATTAATTATATTATATCAAAATTAAAAATATTTCGAATGAAGGAGGCCCAAACAACATAAAACAAAGTTTGGGTTCTTTCGGCCGTGCATATTTGTATAGTTGTTACGGGTACGATTGGACTTTGTTTACCCTTACAAACTCTTTCTTTCCCATTCAAGAGTATACCTTCTTGAAAATGCATAATTATACAATACAAGGATACTAAATTAAACTATAAAACGTAAGTACTATGCCAAAAAGTGTCCATTGATTTCGTCAAATATTTTTTCCCGGATCACGACCTCCATTGGCATGACACGTCCGACGCTGAATGATAATCAGTCTACCGGAACTTTCAATGTAATTGGCATTATTTATATTTCTGCTTTATTAAAATTTAATTCAAACTTAAAATCAGTGATCTCTTTCGAAAATCAAAGTATCGCTCTACACAATTCGTCAAGATGTATAGAAATTAATCAGAAACAAGGATAATTCTACTAACGGGTGGAAAGGTGAGCGAGAAGTCACGTGACGTAAACAAGCTCCATATCGGCATTTGCAAACTTTGTGGAATGAATACTCGGGAGTTTATAGCATTTTTTTATGATTTATGTAATAGAATATAGTAAATAATATAAAAACGAAAACATTTTGCTAAATACCAGCCAGGAAAATCAAAAACCGCGATATATCGCGGTATGTTCGGTTTTTCGATATTTTTCTGAAGACAGTATTTTTCCCGGTTTTTATTTCTCTGACGGTTTTATATCGAAATACCGAAATATCGCCCAGCTCTACCCTACCCCCTTTCCCTCATAGCACACTTGTCGATGCCCAGTTTCATTTATTTAATGTACTTCAATGTAACAAACTTTGTTGTATATAAATATAATATATGGATGGTACGAAAAAACATTTACAAATTAACAGATGGAAGTTCCCTAGACAATTCAAACAATTCACCATTACTTGTGTTCCATTATAGAACAACATTTTCAGAAGGACAGACTGTCGTATGTACCTAAACTCGATATGTCAATTCCCATTCCATGCATTGTCTCCACATTAGAAGAATACAGTGGTTTTAAACTCGATTGTATTCCGTTTTGGATTAAAAACGACAGATGTCTTATCCGCTCGAGACTGTCTGTAAGATAAAAAAATAATTGATTACCAGTAGGTCCGTATCTCTGGAGACAATTTAAAGAATTGGTTGTAGACAGATTCAAACAATTGATGTGTATTACTTTGTTTATTACATAATTGAAAATCATTTGGAAGAAGGCGTATTATGCAGAATGTTATGATTAATAATTCAATCACCTCTCATTTCAACTTAAAATCTGTTTTGGGTACTGTTGTTTAGCAGGTATTTTTGAATTATTGGGCCCCATGTTGAATCTTCCGACTTAAGTTACAAATTTATTCAACTTTCAATCGCTGTTTGTGAGAAATATATTTGATCCAAAAGCATGAAACTTTGCATATAGTTAATTTCTTATTGATGTATTTGATACATTAAAACAACACAAGTTTTATAAAGGAGAATAGTTTAGTTAAAATAAAGCGAACTTGCTTTGTGAACTTGGGAGCCTGTTGTTGTCTACTCTCTCCACTTGTATCATTGTTTAATCACACAGCTAGCCGTGAAATATATATTGGGGAGGGGGGGGGGTTGCAACGGGTAGGGGGGGGTACCCCCATAAATTTTGTTTAAAGTCTCAGTCTTCTGTAAACATTGTTTGGCATATTTTACGGGGTTAATCTAAAATATCACACCAATACAACGTTTATCATGTTTACAGACAGCGGCACCGGTCTTCCCCGAGAGGCAAAGAAGCGTGGCTTACCCCCACCTAAGAAAATTTTGGAATATTTGACGGCTCCAGACACTTTTTCCTGCTATTTCAGCCCATGAACAAAGCAATTTCAAAGTGGTCTAATATTACCTAATTAAGGTGGCTTGCTGACTCGAATTCCAATCAATCGTTTACACTCATGAAGACTGGACCGTTGGGAGAAAATTTAGAGAATTTAACTGCCACAAACGTGTTTTCCTGCTATTCCAGTCTGTAACCTGTGAATACAGCAACTTCAATTTGGTTCCATATAGCCTACCTGACTGCCCAAAATTCCAAACAACCAATCAATTGTTGAGGGCCTCACCCTCCCGGAGAAAATTTTGAAACTTTAACCATCGCAAATGCGTTTTCTGCTATTCTAGCCTGTGTGAGCAACTCCAAAAGTATCCAATGGTTTTGTAACCGAAATCCCACTCTGAATTCCAACCATCCAATCACACTGTTGCAGTTGCATTCACAAGAAATAATCGATGCCCGAAAAATGTCGCACAAAGTAGAGTGGACCCAGACAAAATGTTTTAATCAGTGGTCAACTCAGTACAAATTCGTGGTATTCAATTAAAAGAAAAGGGAAATTAGTGTTTTATTAGGATGTTAGGGAAGCAAAACTAGAAATGCCCGAAGCAGGTTTATGGACTGCGGCCAGTTTGTTTTCTTCGCAGGGCGAAGAAGCGGAGCTGACCTTGTATGTACCACCCAAGAAAATTTTGAAATATTTGATGGCCGCAAATGTGTTTTACTGCTATTCCAGTCCTAAAATTAGTGTTTTATTAGATTTCGGGCACTTTATTTTGCCAATTTTTTGGGGGGCGGGGGGGGGGTCCAAGTATATTCAAACCCCCCCAGGAAAACAATTGGGGGGTGTCAGACCCTCCCATGTGTGACGCCCATGTGTACACAGATCTGCCAGAGACTACATGTCTGCATAAAGCCAAGGTTATTCAAGTGGTTAAAACTACAAGCTTAAACGATCGGTGATAATGGAATATATCCAAATTAAAATGACATTAGAATTTGTCTGTGTAAACATTGATCTAGCTGACTGTTTTGACGTGTGACCTCCATTAATTTTATTGACTGGTTGAATAATTCTCTACATACTTCTGGCTGTTATTAAGAATAGACTTGTAGATATGTACTCCCAGAATGTACCAAACAACAGTAATAAAAGTACGATTTCTTCCCCGAACAAGCACACGCAAACCAATTAGCTATCTCAAGTGTGTTGATCTTGCAACCTAATTAATAGCATCATAAGATTGAAACAAGTGAGGATGAAGATTCTGATTGGTTGAATCACACCGATGATATTATGTACCATTATTTCTATTTTGATCATTGCTATGGTAAAATGGTCGGCCTGTTTAAGGATGTAAATAACAATACATTTTAAACCTAATAGTATTAAGTACAAAGAAAAAAATACTAATAAATGACATGAATGAAATAAACAATCTAATTGAAAAGCAGATGTGTGAGAGAGAAATTGGAAACATCCACTCAACACAAACTAGCTCATTTCGGGACTAACACATGGTTGAATTTTTATATCAATAATTCGTTTGCGCATAGGGGTCTTTAGCAGTGGGAGGAAGCCAGAGAACCCATAGAAAACCCATAAGGTCGGACAGGCAACTCTACCTCTTGTCACATACAACTGGGGAATCGAAACCACACCAGTGACTTCATGACAGACCTTACAATACAGCACAACCCCCTGAAAAGCAGATGATGACAATATAAAGGAAGGTAACTAATTAACAATTCCTGGATGCTAAATAGTAATTTACAATATAAAAATGACCTGTACATAACCAACCGTATTCTGGAAACCTAATAATGATAAATGTAAATGCCATGTAATGAAATGTAATAAAAAACGAACAGAAAACCACTCTAGCAGATGATTGCAAATAAAACAATATGAAGCAACAGAATTAATCCATTCCTGGTTTGCTAAATAGTAATAATTATATCTAATGAAAATGAGAAACTAAATAACCGACAAATGTGGATACTTCGTAAAAACCACAACACTTGCACAGTTCTGTTTTTGGTTAACTTGATGAAAAGATATATTTTGTTTTAAAATGGTTTATCTGTTGAAAAAGAAGTGGTATTATCTGAAAGAAATTGAGTTTAACGTCCGCTCAACACAAACTAGGACATTTTGGGACCAACACATGTTTCAATTTTATTTCCATAATTCGATTGCGCATAGGGGTCTTTAGCAGTAGGAAGAAACCAGAGGGCCCAGAGAAAACGCAATGGGTTGGACAGGCGACCGTACTATACTTGTCACGTAATTCGTGGAAATGACAACACTGGATTTATGGAAATCTGGTTTGTATTCATGGTGTCTAGTTCATTGTATTTTTGGGGACAAGGCCAGTTGACTCAATGACAGACTTTATGATACAGCACGCACATGCTAAGCATTCAGCCATCCAACCATACTATTATGTCTAGAATACCAATATATATCTCTATATATGGTGTATTAAATTAAAGCAGTTATCTTCCTGTCTTCATCATATATAGGAGATGTTGGATGGATGAATGGTTAGTGAGTGCACTGGCGTGGTTTGATTCCCCTGTTGCCTGTCCAACCTCATGTATTTTCTCTGGTTTCATCCCATGGCTAAAGACCTCTACGCGCAGACAAATTATTGAAATGAAATTGAACTATGTGTTGGTCCTGAAATTGACTTAGTTTGTGTCAAGTGGATGTTAACCCCATTTTGTTCTTTCTCTCTCTCTTGCTATCAGAAAATTTTTTCAAAGACAGCAACATTCTGTGTCGATTTCTAACTGTCAAGAGCTGTCAAGAGTTCTTTTACGTTCATGCAAACCAATATATGTCTGGCTGGAACTAGGCTTTTCATATATACCATCCAAACAACTAGACATTTTTCCTTGTCTTGTACTTCTGAATAGGGGAAAAGGAGAGAAATTCTCAGCTCTCTCTCTCTCTCTCTCTCATGGTGCAAATAGTTCAACTTCATATCATTTGCCCTATTGGTGCAGAAGTGTAGGATGTTGAATCTCATGTCATTAGCCCTATTGGTGCAGAAACATTTGAAGTAATTAGGACATAACCAGAAATCAAAATGCTGATACTTTCTTTGTTTTCTACTCCAAAAATAATTTCTTCCAGACATACATTATTATTATTCGCAGACTTGGAGAAGGAAGCAGATATAAAAGTTATCAAATACTAATTGTATAAAGTTTAATTCAATGATTTATTGTCTTCTTCATTTCCTGTTTTCGAGGTAAATTTACCAAAGTATGTGTGGTTTAATTTAATTGCAGTTCAATATGTTTATACATGTTGTTCAATTAGTTTGAGAAAAAATAATACATCCAGTTAGTAAATTGGGTGTAAAGGAACTAAATCTGTACTCTTTGGTAAATCACTAATATTTGAGACATAGAAATTGACACATACTTATCACAGCGCATATGATAATGTAATATGAACGTATGTTAACTGAATTACATTCAGTTATTTCTGTTTTTAACATAATTTCTAATCAGTTAAGTTTGGCGATATACTCCAAGATATCCAGTGATATACAGCTAAAAACTTCTACACGCAAGCATATTATTGAAATTGGTCCTGAAATGACCTAGTTTGTGTCATGGATGTCAAACTCATTTCTCTTTTTCTCCCCTACGTGAATCTGGAAGTATTATAGGTTTTGTCTCCATCAGTCCGTTGGTTTTATAGAATTGGCTTTTGTATTATTAAACTTAGATAATTTTGAGGGACATTTTTTAGCACAAAGTTAATTAAATGAAAATTCAGTTTTTCTTTGAAATTTCCAGGTGATGGGCCCCGTTTTTTAACAAATTTGGCAACATATTTCATGATAAATCTGGATTTAATCAATTCTTGTGTCTTTTGCTGAAGTTTTTCTTTTATCTGTAAACTTTCAATTTAATCTCATAACAGAAAAGGCCTTTAGCGCTGTTTAGCTCAATTTCTCGCCTCTAATTCCTCAACCATATTACCGTAAATCGGAAACTTAAATACCCCACAAGACCTATTGTCTGATCTAATATTGGTTTTATCTATTGATTGCCTGGAAGGTCTTCGAATCCGTTCTTCTGTCGCCAAATTTAGCACCAAAAATGAAATTCTGACAATTAATTTGGCAGGAAACATCAATTGATGCAAATGTCCCTTTTCTCAAGTGATAGAATATTGATTCGTGAGGCTATACTTGATGTCCTGTGATGATATTTATAAAGCATTTTCCTTCCAGTAATTCTACATTTTATCAAATTTTCTGCCTTTTAACTAGTTTTGGATTATCTTGTACTTGAAGCTCTTTTAACACTGAAAAATCAATCATTTCTTTCCGTTTAGAAAAAAAGTACATTTTTATCGAATACAGCATAAAAATAGATATTGATATCCTATGCCAAACGAAATTAAGGTAAAGTTATTGAAATGGGCTTCCTATATCTGTCTTTCCTTTTGTTTTGAGGATATCTTTGTGAAACATGTACATGGTGTTTGTCGCACAACATCATTTTGTACTATGGACACAAAAACATGAACTGAATGCCTTCTTTTTTTTTACTGTGAATGAGTCGAATTCAGCTCGGATGATGCGACGAATTTAAAAAGAATTGCATTTTTCTGTGGACTGTTCAAAAATGACCAAGAGCCTGGTTTTATGGGAGCAGCTCAGAATGTGACACAGTATCATGTCCAAGCCCAAATGATATGGGTGCATCACGATTCACATGCTGTTACTGTGAAATTAGCCAAATTTTGCTTGAAATTATGAAAAAATACATAATGTTTCAAAGCAACATTGTTTATTAAGAGATAATTTAAAGTGAATATTTAACTAATATTTTGGGCATTTTTTTTTACTCAAATTCAAATTGAATGAAACTACAAAATTCCGTATGCAATCACAAAGACAAACAAGTCGAGTCAAACAAAAGTTAGATAAACATATGAACACCATCAAAATACCGTTTCGCACATTTGCAACAAAATTTCTTATTGATTTCCCATTGATGTGTACGTAGCCGTAGGTAACAGAAATAACAAAATGGTCCCATATTTTTGATCATTAAGTTGCAGGTGCTTTTTCGACTGCAACTTCACCCAGTTTTATATTACTGGACGTCTGGTTGGAATTTTACATGCAATTAGTAGGTCAGTGTTTGCATTGATATGAAGTCTTGATGGCCTGGACTATTGAAAACTCGCGTAATCTCAACATATTATTCTTTTTATATAGCTATTTGGATTTATCTTGAAACTGAACAGATAAGTAATATATGTCCCACCTTCTGCCTAATTTATTGAATATACACAATGTGAAATGTATTGTGAACCTCCAACTGAAAAACTGAGAAAAAAACTGTGGTTATCTATTTTTTTTTAAGAAAAGTATCATTCATCGTTTTTTATGGAAAAAATTGCAAGTACACCGGTTCACCATTGGCCTATAATAACTGTTTGCTAATGGTCATGTGGTCTGTCATTGTGTAAACTGACATGGTTTCGATCCTAATCCAGTGTTACAAGAAGTAGAGTCTCTTTCTTAACCTCATGGGGTTTCTTCATTCAGTTTCCTCCCATTGCTAATAACTCTTTTTCTCTTTTTTGCTAAGATGTTTTTTGAACATACTATTTATGATTCAGCAAATTTAACTAGCAATGATTTTGTCAAAACCAGCTTGTACGGAGATAAATCCTGATAGTTTGCCTAAAATTTAGCCTAGTTGTTCAGAGGTTCTTAGGTGTGATTTCCCCTGTCAGTGGTCTTGACAAGGACAGCTGTCTAGTTGTTGAGATGGCATGCACGTAACAACATTTGGCAGTTGGAATAAAAAATTCTGGACAAATTTCCTTCAAGGCACGTCACTCTTCATTAGCCTAATCAGAAGCAGAACAGTAGGACTTTAAACCCCATTTCATTTCATATAGTGAGGTCCATCTGTGCAGTGTTTACACATCCATATGCACATGAAAGAATTTGATGAGGAATAGGTGGAAATGCTGTTGCCCGGGCAAAATTCTTTTCTCAAACATTGAAGACATGACCATAGAAAGAAAAATGACCACATGTTAGTCTCCAAATAACCAAAGTATTGTGTGGAATATCTCTTTAGAAATATATATATTCGATAAATCACGCTGAAAAAGATGATAAATATTAGTTTTAATCAAATGATATTATTACCAATTGGAAATAAAAAGTGGAGGAAACTATGGCGCCACATTCGATTTAGGAACTTCCTTATTTCATGTCAAGTCAGTTAATCAGAGTGGGCGGAGATTCACGATACAAATAAAGCTAATTAAGATCCGATGAGGAGACTTGCGTCGTTAAATCGAAAATTCAATAGAATTGATAGTCAAAAGAAATGAAATTCCAATGATTCAGAAATAATCAATGGAGAAAGATTATTTTAGTGCACATGGCTTTGACAGTAATGTCGTGTTTGTGTTGAAATGTTGGATTGGTTGTACATTATCAGCTTGTTCCACAGAGTAATGCGAAAGTCTTTGAATAACTGTGTATAAGATGACTATTTTCAACATGTGACATCACATCACGTGGCATCAATCATTGACTCAATAGTGCATGAATTGTTTACATAAATGTCACTGTTCCGGGTAGAATGGTACCTTTTACTCATTTTACATACCCATTTACACTAAAAAGGAAATATTGTTTAACTACAATGTACATAAACCTCAAACACCTTAATTTTTATAAAACTTAAAAAAAATGTTTTAGAATTTAATTCACAGATAGAAAAAAACCCAGTTAATATTGTGAGCTATTTAACCTTCACCAATGTCATCCCTCTCATGAGTGATTGCAAATATTCACTGCTAAGTGTGATGTCATCCCTTTCAGTGATTGTAGTCGCCTAGTGAATATTCACTGCTGATCAGTGTGATTTGTTGTAAGGCCTGAAAGTACAATAAAAATATTGGTTGGTTGAACTTGATGAGCTCAACCACATTTTACAGAGGTACTGGTGTACTTGTGTGAATGTTTTAGGAATGAGAAAGTACATGTAGGTTGTTTAACCCACTCATTTTAATAAATCCACTTGGTGCAGGAAAGCTGGATGATAAACCCCATTTTACTTCATTTATTCAATCCAATTTCATTATATTTGTTCAAACCTTAAATTTTTCTTTTCTTTTAAAAATGGAAAACATAAAACATATCAATATTGGAGAAACAAACTTTGTTTAATTAGTCAGTAGATTGAGAGAACTTCTGAGAAAATGAGAAATAATGATCATAGCATGAAACTAGCAAAAAGTTATGCACTTTAGTTAAATTTATTATAATAATTTTTGAACCAATGCCAATTTGATATGTTGGGTTTTTTTTTATGTGATGATCATGTCTCATTTGTCATTAATTCTGAGATATTTGATCTAATTGAAGGTAGTTATGATTCAGTTAAACCATCTTGTAAAGCTTTTAGGGTGTTTCTGTTGGTCTACAGAGAGAATCTTTTAAAGTGCAATAGAAACTTTTTAGTGAGTAAGATGCCGGCTCGCTAGCCTGGAGGTAGTGGGTTTATTTGTTGGCAGAGAAAGGTCATTGAGATTTTCCATGGTGTTTTTCCAAGATCCCGTGTACACATAAAGGGTTCCATAGCAGTTGGAATTCTAGATAACAGTAGTCCAGGCAGAATTTTCCTCATATAGCACACCGTATGGTGTATGCCCATCTTCATAAGCCCAGTCAGAGCAAAACAGTAAACCCCATTTCATTTAGCTTCATTCATTTTTGTATTAAATTATTTATATGATAAGATATGATGTGCCTGCAGGGTACTACCATCTGCTGATTTGCACATGTTTCATTGCCTGCAAAGCTTTTTTTTATGTAATTATATTGTTAATCTGTGTGCATGGGGCAATATCATAATTATGTCCTTAGAGTAAATGATAGTCAAATGGCACAAAATGTTATGTTAAGGTCAGACAGGACTTTCCTTATAGCTATTCTTAATCCCAGCAGTTGTTAAGAAAATGTCTTAAATTAGCTTAACTTGTACACGTTGGGGATGTCAATTATTTTTAAATAGAAGTTATGGCTTTTGTGATAATTAATTTATCATAGTATTCTTTTCAAGGTCTGTCTTTTAACACAAATAGATTTCAGACTAAAAACAGTTGCAGCTTTATTACATTGGGTTTTTTTTCAAGATTAAATCACTTACAAACTCACTGCATCTTGTAGTAAGATGTTTGGTAGAATAAACAAAGTATCTCATTTTGGAAACTACAAACAGGAAACAGTATGGATATAATAGTAAATAAAATCATGTCGACTTTGTTTCAATCTTCTGCACTTCCTCAAATTCAAGTCATTAATTTTGTAATAGTAATAGTTTCTTCACAATTACACCATTTTCTTTATTATAAATAATCCTAAGGAAGAGACGATAAAACCCACACACTTGATAGAAACAGGAGGTCGGAAGATTCCCAATAACAGTTTATTATAAACACGAACATTAGGTGCTGATGGACATGAGCAGAGGATCTTTCATTTAAAAGTTCATGATTAAGTTGGATTTGGTTAGAAACAGCAGCGACCAGCTTAACTTTATCACCTGAAAACGAAAGTAAAAACAATAAACCACTAAGAAAAACAGCTACTCCTTTTCTTTCTGAGCTAGCTCATCCTGGCAATGTAAATTAATCAGATTAAAATTGCTTTGGGCATAAACATTTTATCACTTCAGAGAATGTTTCTTTTAATTATTTATATTTTCTTGTTCGGATTATTCATATGACCCATGAGATATGACAGGAAGTGACTGTGAATATGAAAGATCTAGTTATATTTATTGTCGGTGTTAATATGGAAGAAACAATATTTTAAACTCTGTATTTGTTTTGGGAAAATTTTTTTAACTTGATTTTTTATTTGTTGTAGATGTTATTGCGGAAGAGGAGAATCATGGCACACAACATTACCTCCAAATATAACCAGTGCAAGTAAAGAAGAGAAATGGCATCCATACAAACATACAGAAGCCAAACCAACGGACGCCTATGGTACCATCGAGTTTCAGGGAGCTCCTCATCCTAGTAAAGCTCAGGTAATGGATTAAAGATGGATTCATTTGATGAAAACCCTAATTTGTGTACCTTTGTGGCAATATTTCTGCCTATTCAGGTGCATGCATTTATAGGATTGGAGTGGAGTGATCCAAAACAGCATATTTTCATGAATGTAGGAGAAGGAAAATATTCTTTCTAGAACGGTAATAAAATGTTTATGCCCATACAGAGACATTTCAAGTGGAATATAATTTGTATTATTTAGATATTATTCTTTTTGCAACTTAAAGCCCCAATAACACTCGTGTTGTAACTGAATAATATGTCCCAATCTTCATTCTGGTCAACAAATCGTAGTATTTTAGAATATTCCAATTAAATGATGATATAAATTTCATCTTAACCCACCTATTTTGAAAAATTGGAAAAATTCAACCAATTGATTTGAAAAGTCTAACGTAAACCTTTTCAAATGTGACTTGGATTTTAAAATATTTTCGAACCCTCTGGACAAGTAAAATAGGTTGTAATGGATAATTTACACAACAGGTAGGACACTTAAACATCTAGTACTTAGAATAAGGGTATTATTTATTTTCTGGAGCTACCAAGCCAGCAAGAATGTTATTGTCCCTTTAAACATACATTATGCAAGAGCTAAATCTGCCTATATTAAGGTTGTTTTCCAAAATATTAATTAGACATTAATTAACTGATCTAGGCCATAATTAACTCCTGATGTCAACGCTAGACTGCGATGTTTACTGGATTAAGATCCTATTTGCAGCTCAACTTTCACGATATAATCATCAAATGGATAATCAAGACTATTTGTTTTATCGTATTGACTTTGATAATAATGATCGAGACTAGGTCGAAAATACAATCGCTAAAATCTTGGTTCAGAGTGGATTTGACTGTTATTTTCAGCAAATTCCCTATACATTATCTAGTTTTAACTAGTGTAGTATCTATCAGCTCTTTATCTAATCTCGCATGATATAGTTTTATATAATTTAATTATTATCCTTTATGAAACTGAATTTAAGAGGCAATATAATTTATTTAATCTTGTACAAAATGTAATATCCTTTAACAAACTAGCTTTTTGAGACAAAATAGGATTGGCAAAATGTAAGAACTATATGTTATGTGCATCTTATAAACCTTACTAGTTGAAGCTAAAACTGCTAATTTTAACTTTATTTCAGTATCATATTCTGGCCAAAGGCTAAATTAAATTATTTATAAAACTCTGAGAATTTTTATTTAATACCAGCATTAAATATTCTGCCACCACCTCTATAATTGTCAATTCTCTACTTTATTAAAAAACAGATACATATTTTTTTTATTTTCCTAGAGTTATGTTAGATTGGAATTATTACTATATTTAGAGTCAAATCTTTGAGAAAACATACAAATAAATAATAAGCTGATTATTATGTATTTTAGAAACTATTTATAGCTAAGTAAAAGTTTCTGTATTATAGTTCTTATGTTCATCTACATTAAAGCCCATTTCAGGGTCTGCAGTTAATCGAAAACATTTTTTAATCAAATATTTTAGCTTGAAATAGATTGCTCCAGACAAACCATTTGTTATTTCGGAGACTTTTGAAGAAAACTGGTGATTACTAAAATGAGTTTGTTCTGTCTGAGGTAGAACGTTCAAACTTTGTGAATGTTGTGACTAAGTTCATTAATAAGTTTTTTTGCATAGATTAATCAGATATAAGTAATTTGATTGGTTGATGCTTTAGGACACACACGAACTGTTGATTATATATAAAATATAAGTGAAAGCGATGAAACTTGGTGTGTATACAGTAGAATCTGTAAGAGCAGCCATTTCTATTCAGCAACCACATCTTGTAAGCGGTTACAATAAATTTGATAAACCATAGTGGTGATATCCAAGCAAAATTTCCCACAAAGCACATTGTATGGCTTATGTCTGTCTTCATTAGCCCAGTTTAGGAGCAGAACAGTAGGACGTTAAACCCTATTTCATTTCATTTCATAGATATTCAAGAAAAATTTCCCTCATAGCACACTGTATGGCATATGCCTCTTTCCATTAGCCCAGTCATAGCAGAACCGTAGGATGTTAAACCCCATTTTATTTCATTTTGTTATGATATATATTTCAGTATGTCAGATTGAGTAGTTTTGATACAAAACCAGAGCAAGTACTGCAACTCTTACAGAAGAATTGGGGTTTAGATCTTCCCAAATTACTGATCACAGTTCATGGAGGCATCCTCAACTTTGATATACAGCCCAAACTAAAACGTGTTTTCAGAAAGGGTTTGCTAAAGGCAGCGAAAACAACTGGAGCTTGGATTGTTACGGGTGGAACAAATACGGGTAGGTTATGGAGAGGTTTTTGATAATTTACCAAAATCATCATCTTGTTACTCCTTGTGCAACTGTTATATTGCTGGGTATTGCCACTGCAGTCACAATAAGATATGTATCACGATTAAGGACCTGGAAAAATAAAAATGGCACATATCAAATGGCATTTAAAATAAATCTTGGTTTTACCTTTATGACTTTCCATCCAAAAGCATGGTTTGATCAGGATATACAATTTCATATCCTTCATCTCCACAATAAAAAAATGAAAACTAAAATTTAATTTTAGATTCTTATCGTAATGATTATGCTTTCTTATTAACATTGTTATACATAAAACTATTTGGCACAAAACGACTTTCAGGTCCGATCGTTTATCTGTTTAACAACTATTTATTTTTTATACGCCCACATTGAAATGTGGTCGTATATTGTCGTCGCCCCCGTCCGTCCGTCCGTCCGTCGGTCCGTCCGTCGGTCCGTCCGTCCGTCGGTCCGGCGTCCACAATTGCTTGTGGACGCTCTACAGGCTAAAGTTAATATCCGATTGACTTTAAATTTATACAGTGTGTTTAAGGTCATGAGACAAAGAAGCCTATTGTTTTTCAGCGATTTCCGATAATTAGTGCCAGAGTTATGGCCCTTGATCACTTCAAAAAATCTTGTGGACGCTCTAGAGGCCAAAGTTAATATCCGATTGACTTCAAATTTATACACAGTGTTTAAGGTCATAAGACGAAGAAGCCTATTGATTTTCAGCCATTTCCGATAATTAGTGCCAGAGTTATGGCCCTTGATCACCTCAAAAAATCTTGTGGATGCTCTAAAGGTCAAAGTTAATATCCGATTGACTTTAAATTTATACACAGTGTTTAAGGTCATGAGACAAAGAAGCCTATTGATTTTCAGCGATTTCCGATAATTAGTGCCAGAGTTATGGCCCTTGATCACTTCAAAAAATCTTGTGGACGCTCTAGAGGCCAAAGTTAATATCCGATTGACTTCAAATTTGTACACAGTGTTTAAGGTCATAAGACGAAGAAGCCTATTGATTTTCAGCGATTTCCGATAATTAGTGCCAGAGTTATGGCCCTTGATCACTTCAAAAAATCTTGTGGACCCTCTAGAGGCCAAAGTTAATATCCGATTGACTTTAAATTTATACACAGTGTTTAAGGTCATAAGACGAAGAAGCCTATTGATTTTCAGAGAATTCCGATAATTAGTGCCAGTGTTATGGCCCTTGATATCTTCAAAAAATCTTGTGGACGCTCAAGAGGCCAAAGTTAATATCTGATTGACTTTAAATTTATACACAGTGTTTAAGGTCATAAGACGAAGACGCCTATGGATTTTCAGCGATTTCCGATAGTTTGTGCCAGAGTTATGGCCCTTGATCACCTCAAAAAATCTTGTGGACGCGCTCTTGAGGCCAAAGTTAATATCCGATTGACTTTAAATTTATACACAGTGTTTAAGGTCATAAGACGAAGAAGCCTATTGATTTTCAGCGATTTCCGATAATTACTGCCAGAGTTATCTCCCTTGATAACTTCAAAAATTCTTGTGACGCTATAGAGGCCAAAGTTACTATCCGATTGACTTCAGATTGATACATAGAGTTTAAGGTGTTGAAACGAACAAGTATTTTGATTTTCAATGAATTTAGATAACTAAACAGCTAAATCCATGATATTAAATGTTTCATGTATATACTAATTGTTAGCGTGGGGTAAAACTTTATAAAAAGCAATCAAATTCTAATGATTTTCTGATAATTACATAATGAGTTGTTACTCTTAATCAGTTTTTAGTGTATTACAAATGTTTCATTACCGAAATTAGTAAAAATATGCGACAACCCTTGTTGACTGCCCGGACAATTTAGCTGCTGTGGGCGTATGTTTCGTTGCCTGGCAACCTATCTTTGATTCAGTTATTAACCCACCAGTACGTGAATGTCTATAATACCTGTATTTTGCTACATTTCTCAAGTAATTGTGTCTGGCTGTCACAATCTCAGTGGTTTCTTTAGCGAATCGCTTACCATGTGAATTATAGAATTTAAGCCCAATTTCTTTTTATACCCTTTGGAAGTGGATTTCTTATGGTTTTCTTTTTCTTTGAGCACAGAGCACAGTCGTTTGGTTATGAACTGGATAAAATTGAAAAAATGAAACCATGAGACATGTTCTATCATTCCAGATTGTATTTTATTTCTTTAAAGCCCCGTCTTAATTCAAACTTCCTAAAAAGAATTGTCTAAAATAGTTATGGAATGTAAAAAACGATATGAATAATACTAATACACACCTCTCATGGTAATTATAGAATTTTCATTGTGTCTTAACTATTAGATAGGTCAATATTATGTCTTGTCCGCAGGTTTATCTTGTAGGTTTTTATTTTGCATTTATTGCAGTCCTCTGGCACTTACTAATAGACATTACAAGAAATAAAGAAAAACTATCCAATCAAGTGAATAGATATGGTGGTCAGTCGTATAACTTCCATAATTGTATTTGAATAATGTATCTAGAATCTGATTACGACATAATTGTGCTTACATGTTGATCCTTTCTATACAGACTGTGAATAGTTTCCCTTATTACACTGCTGTCAAAACTGTCAAATCAGGAATTTATGTTATGGGGTCATACGGCTTATTAGCTTTATATACCCACCCAATAGGCATTTTGAAGGCTGCGGCAACACTCTTATAGATGTTATTGAAGCGGTTATTATTTGATCAAAATTAATTTGACTGAAATTTTCATCATATACCCTTTTCATTAACTATTATAGCGAGAACTGTCTTACATCTTAAATATCTCTAAGAATCTAAGCGAATTATTGAAATAAAATTGAAGAATGTGTTAGTCCCGAAATGACTTAGTTTGTGTCGAATGGAGGTTAAACCCCATTTCTCTCTTTTTCTTTGGTAACAGATATTAAGGGTCACTGAGGTTAAATTAGCACTAACTGGTGTTAATAGGCGCTAACTGTGACCATCTTAAATATCTCTAAGAATCTAAGCGAATTATTGAAATAAAATTGAAGAATGTGTTAGTCCCGAAATGACTTAGTTTGAGTCGAATGGAGGTTAAACCCCATTTCTCTCTCTTTTTCTCTGGTAACAGATATTAAGGGTCACTGAGGTTAAATGAGCACTAACTGGTGTTAATAGGCGCTAACTGTGACCAAACATTGGAGGCGGAAGTGTTATAAATTCTAATGATTCAGACTCACAGCCTGGTATATGTTATCATTGACAAATACAAATCAAACAGATTTATCTCCAATGTAACGCATTGACCCATGCTGGTATGGTTCTACAAGTGCTAATCATGAAATATGAGGCTGCTTGTGGTCTTTGGTATTCAATATACATGTATTTATTAAATTCATGACATACTGTAGTTAATCAAAATTATTAAAAACACCTAAATTTCACCTTAGTTTAAAAAGATATTAAATAAACACGTCTGATGAATTACATTACAGTTACTAAAGACAAGAACTCATTTAATGGATAATATATTTGTATATTTATTTCTCGTAAGTTTACATTTTCAGAAGTTCTTAGATTGTCATCATTATACTTGACATCAATAAGCCCAGCATGAGCAGTATAATCATACATAGACATAACACGTCTTTATGATCTGTGGCAGGACGGAGGGCCTGACAAGGGAGGCTGTCGAGGGTACGAAAAACCAAGGTCCTGTGTACATGTAAAAGATCTCTTGACAGTTGGAATTTGATATAAGAGTAGGTCGTAGTGGCGCTGTCCCGGCGAAAGTTCTCTCATAGCACACTGTATGGCGTATGCCTGTCTTCATTCATATTCCTGAAGAAATGGCCCCAGATATCCCTCTCTGGCCATTGCTGGATTAGCTTCTTATTCTTGAACTTATTCAGGAGTGTGTCTATTCTTCCCATTCAATCAAAACAATCACTTGAGTATAGCCACATGACAGTCCTTCGTTTAATATTGGTCTTCCCTAAAACTTTGGACAGTGATTTAAGGTATTAAAAATGGTGAAAGTATGTTTGTTTCCAAACAGTATTGTTTACATTTTAATCGATTTGATAGCCGCCTCATTTGTCACACAATTAGTTTTACTGCAATATTCTGCTATGCACTGGTTAATTGGGCATAATAAAATTGTGAGCCATGACATAACGTTATGTAAACATGCTAGGTCCAATTTGGCACTTTGTTCTAAAGCTAAAGCCTTTGTAATGCTGTCAGCTACTGGTTGTTAATGGGACTACTGACCAATCATAATTTAGAACAAGAATGTTCGCTCTTTACAGCAGTGAGTAGTGGGATTAGCTCTAATCAAACGAAACACTGCACGGAGTATGGTCTTCATTAGCCCATTTCGTAGCAGAACAGTAGGAAGTTAAATATAATTAATCACTAATAAAGAGTAAATAGGCTTAATTAATGTTATATATATGATATGGAAGTAGTGTTGATATTTGGTGAGTTGAATGGCCGAATGGTTAGCATGTGCGCGCTGTATCATAAAGTCTGTCATTGAGTCAACTGGTGTGGTTTTGAACTCCTGGTTGTACATGACAAGGAGTAGGGTCACCTGTCCAACCTTGTGGGTTCTCACCAGGTCCTCCGGTTCCTCCCACTGCTAAAGGCCCCTACGTTCAAGCAAATTATTGAAATGAAATTAATGTTAGTCCTGAAATGTTTGTGTCGAGTGGACGTTAAACCCCATTTCTCTCTCTCGCTCTCTCTCTCTGTTCATATATTTACATAACACTTGAGAAAGTAGTGTTGGGAGTTGTTCTATATTTACGCAAAACTCGACTTTATAATGTTAAAAATGTTCTTATGTGATATATAACAGTCTGACAGACAATTGAATTTGTTAACTTTGTTGTCTCTTGTGAATTTAGGAAAACATTTATTGATTTATTAAGGCTGTTAAGTACACTATGGCTTTTGATCCTTTTATCTGTCTAAATAAATGATAAATATCAACAAAGATTACAAAAGCTGCCTCTTACAGTACAGCACCATTGTAGTATTAAAAGTATTAAATAAAGCTTCAAAATCCGTTGCACTAGTTATAATTTGGCTATAGAAATGTAGGTATTCATGTCACGATACATTTATGAAAGTTAAGGGTCATTAGTGAAAATATTCCAGGCATCAGATTCATAATACAGTGCAATTTTTGAACAAAATGCAGGTATCAGTTTCATAATACAGGGCAATTAGTGAACAGAATGCAGGTATTAGTGAATACACTTTTTGAAGTTAAAGGCCATTAGTATTGCAATACATTTGTGAAAGATAAGGGCCGTTTGAATTGCAATTCACTTTATGTAAAGCTCTGACTTGAAATCAAAATTTTTCCATTTTCAATTATTCACTTTTGAGTAGGGGTCTTTCCAGATGCTGAACAGGCTACCCTTCTCCCTGTTAAGTACATGCTGGGAATCGAACCACGCCATTTGACTCAATGACAGACCTTATGATCTAAAGTACATGTACTAGAACTTACAATGCATGATTGAGGTTTTTAGTTATTATGGTCAGTTCCAAATCTGTAGTCAAAGATATCACTTAATATAGAGATAGTTTGAAGAAAATCTTAAAATCGCAGTATGCTATATAGCTATAGACATTCCTGAACGAAAACGTTTTAGTCTCGTTACTACCGGTAAGCTTCCTGTAGAATCATTACCAGAATGAAACAGTGTGACAGTTTGACTTGAGGCAAAATGCTATTTTTCAATGTTAACATATACAACTAAGTTAGAAATAGATTTTATGATATACAGGTATATAATGTATGAGGAAGTTATCTGCATGGGACATCAGTCTCTCAACTTAAATCTCTTAAATTCAGACATGTGTAATTTCAAATCCCAGATCTAATAATTGATCTTTTGAGGTGATAGAATTTGAAGATCAGATAATATTGTGTCAAGCATGGGGTAAGCTGTGCTTACTCTGGTGTCATTTCTTAGTGAGACATTTACAGCTGAAATTGTCCAAAATCAAAGCTGAAATGTTATAAAACTCAACTGAGAATGAACAAATACCTCTAGAATTGATCCCTGTGATTAATATATATATATATTTTAGTTTATTCATAATGTAATCGAATGATTTTGGCGTACTCCTTTTTTGCACCAATCCGACATAGCGAAGAATTGTGTCCTGACAGTGGTGTTACGACCATGCAATTTTGCCACAATTCTAAATAATTATCAGATTATTGTGAATGTAGAAATTGATGGGTTTTTTTTGGGGGGGGGGATTTGTCACTTAGTTTCTTGTCCATACCAGTAAATTTTTATGGCTTTCTCAATGGAGCCTCCAATTATCAGTATCTAAACAAGCCTATTAGACTCTAGATTTATAGTGGGGGGGGGGAATGGGCGAAGGGTTGACATGTGCTTGTTACATGTGTAAGCGAATTACTGAAATGAAATTAATCATATGTTAGTCCCGAAAGGACCTAGTTTGTATTGAGTGGACGTTAAACCCCATTTCTCTCTCTCTCTCTTTCTTACGTGCTTTCCGCAATTCAAAAAAATAACCAGATTGTATTGATGGATAATGATATATATATATATATATTTTTTTAGAATTTCCATTATAAACGTGAAATACCCATTAAATGGATAAATTCTCTATGTGACATCAATGTACAGGCAGATACTATATTTGTCACAGAAATAAAAAGAATATTATTAATATTTTATTTGAAATTTTAGTAGAAGAATTCTTGTTACAATAGAGATATTTGCGTTTCTAATATTACAGAATCAGATACAGGACTACTGTAATGGTTTGTTCGCTTTCTAAAATAGAAATTTATATGAAGACTAAATTACTCCTCATGGTATTATTATTAGTTTGTAAATGAATATGGTATATCACCAGTTCTGATCTCACTCTTATAGCTGTCAGGAAAATTGAAACTTGTAAAAAAGGAGTTTGTATAGGCCAATCGAAGAGTAGTGTTTCTGTGTAGCTATTTTAATACTTTATCACCGCAATCGCCTCCAGATTGGGTGGGGGGCAGGATGGCCGAATCATGGCGTGTGCACATTGTACTTGGTTCGCACTCGTAGAAAAACAAAATTGGATTTCCAGTACTGGAAAATCCTGGAAAAACAAATTTACTACTTGAAATTCCTGGAAAATTAACATTTGTAGTTTCGCTATATATTTTAAGACATAAAACTGAACTTATTCATCTAATGTTTCTTCAAAAGTTCAGGACTTTGTCGTCGTCAATGTTCTTCAAGCAAAAAAAAAATACATTATGATGTAAAATTCTACACAAGGACTCCAGGAATCTGGTAAATAAATATCTCCTAGAAAACTCCTGGAACTTGAAGTGTTGTGCACATCCTGTTACATGTATATCATAAGGTCTGTCATTTGAGTCAACTGGGGTGGTTTCAATTCCCTCTTTGTATGTGACAAGAAGTAGGGTTGCTTGTCCAAACTTTGGGGTTTTCTCGGGGTCCTCCGATTTCGTTCCACTACGAAAGACCCCTACATGCAAGCAAATTATAGCCATTTGTTAGTCCCGAAATGACTTTGTTAGTGTCGAGTGGAGGTTAAACCCCCTCTCTCTCTCTATCTCATCTGTCATTGCTATAAATAGATTCTGACACTCCATACTTCAATTTAGACATGTTACCAGAG
The DNA here is from genome assembly GCA_036850965.1 of Patella caerulea. Classification (NCBI taxonomy): domain Eukaryota; kingdom Metazoa; phylum Mollusca; class Gastropoda; family Patellidae; genus Patella; species Patella caerulea. Next base: position 32,441,523 of record JAZGQO010000008.1, read on the forward strand.
TATGTCATGATGACTTTTTCTGATGTCAACCGTAGACATGCAGCTAACATGGAGAAAATTGTTTTAGGTATAATCATGGAGACAACCTATCATTAAAAACAGATTCTACAATGAATATTCTTGTCATACACCATCGCAAATTACAGCCCCATTACTTTTGTCATGTTGCCAGTGATCGTAATATTGCTTATAGATGTAAATAATTCAGCAGCAGATTGTAATTGATGTTGTCGTAGAGACAACCTATCCTCAAGAACTAATTTTAAAATGAATATTCATATGCATACAGATTCCCTAATTACGAAGGTATCCCTATTATCATGTCTGCCAGTGGTCGTAACTACATGTATTGTGTAAGACTGACAGTGGGACCAGTTTGCTTTACGAGCCAAAAAAACAATTCCTCAAGATTTTAGGAGTCCTTTTTGAGAAATTGATCGATAGCTGCGCAAAACAGACAATACCGAGATTCATTAGGAACAGATACACATTCCCACATAAGAAATGGAGTAAAGAAAATTGTCTTCATAAATACGCTAGTTTGAAGATTTGGTTGTTTTACTTTTGAGCTTTGGTGCTTTCTTTTGACAATCTCAAATTAATAGGCTGCTTTTTTAAAATGTTTAATAAAATATATTCTTTATAGGTGTAACTCATCATGTTGGTGATGCTATCAGCGCAAGAACAACTAAAGGTTGTGGCCATTGAGCTTTGGTGTTCTTCTTGACACTCTCAAACAGATCGACCTCTTTTAATTAATGTTTTATTAAATATATTTTTTAGGTGTAACTCGTCATGTTGGTGATGCTATCAGTGATAGAACAACTAAAGCTAAAAATAAGGTTGTGGCCATTGGTATTGCACCATGGGGTGTCGTGGAGAACAGAGAAGATCTTATTGGTCGTGATGTAAGTGTTACAGTTGCTACTTCATTTTATGAGGATACAAACCAAGTCTAGGTGGAGAATATTTAGCAAATAATATAACTTCAAAAGTTGCTATTTATGTGCATAATTCTTTAATGAGTTTTAGACAGAGTGGCCCAGGCCTAATACTGATGTCATCGTTGACAGGGCTCATTATTCAAATTCTGTTCAAATATTCAATTAAATTCAAATGCTCAAAGTTTGTAAGTGCATTGTCAATCTTTCTCCTTATTTGACATATTTATTATGTCTTTCTTTCTCACATTTCTGTGTACTAGGTTCTATTCTTGAGTCATGGAGGTATACAATCAAGAAATTGGCTTCGAGCATCACCAAACCTATGCAATGCTGCGGATTTCATTAATAATAATAATATGACCATTTATAAAGTTCTATATCCACAAAACATTATCTTCAATAGAAGACTTGATCTCGCTTTAACTCTGTACATCAAATGTGCCTATATGTTCGGAAATTGCTGCCAGTCTAGTAACATCTACATGTTATAAAACTCACGGTCGTTGCTTCAGGAACATGCATAATGATATAATTCAGACAGATAGGTTTTAAGTCACGTTTGAATTTAGGACTTCTTTGAAGGTTTAATGGTAGTTTGTTCACTTCAAGAAGGTATAAGATACTATTTGATATATTTATCATTTCAGATTGTAGTGCCATACCATTGTGTATCATCAGGGAAGAGTAACTCTGCCGTCCTCAACAGTAATCATTCATATTTTATGCTGGTCGATAATGGTACCGTAGGAAAATACGGAGGAGACATTCTTTACAGGAAAAAACTCGAAAAATTCATCTGCCAGCAAAAAATATGTATTAGTAAGTTTATTGTATATTTTCACATATTTGGTTGTTTTTATTGAGGAGAGAACCATGAACATGGTACTTGTTCACTAAACATATATTATGCAAGAGCTAAATCTGCCTCCTAATGTAGGTCTTTCTTTAGGCCTGAAATGTCATTATTTATAAGACACCATAATCAAATCTCAATGTCATGGCCAGTCTGCGATATTAACTGGATTAGGATGCGATCTACGGCTGAACGCTCATTCATGATTAAATCAGTAATAATCAAGATTATATGCTAACTTTAGTAATGATAAATGAGGCTAGGTCCAAAATTCAGTCGCTAAATTTTTTTTTCAGAGTGAATCAATTTGACTGAAATTTTCAGGGGTGTTGGACGGCGATTGGTTAGCATATGCGTGCTGTATCATAAAGCCTGTCACTGGTGTGGTTTCAAATCCCTGGTTGTACATGACAAGAAGCAGAGGCGTCTGTCCAACCTCGTGGGTTTTCTCCGGGTCCTCCAGGGTTTCCTCCCACTTCTATAGACCCCTACACTGAAATAAAATTTAACCATATGTTAGTCCCGAAATGAACTAGTTTGTGTCGAGTGGACGTTAAACCCCATTTCTCTCACTCTGAAATTTTCAGCACATTTCCTTTACATTATCAAGTTTTTAACTATTATAGTGAGAACTGCCAGTTCTTTATCTAATCTTATCCTAATCAATAAAACTAAGGCCCAATAAAAACTAAGGCCAAACTTTCTGATTTTTATTAAATATTATATCCTAAATAATTTTGATTATTTATTTTATGTAAAGCCTAACACACATATCGCAAAAGCCTATTGCAAGATATTAGATTATTCTTATTATTGTATGTTTATAGCTAGTGGTTTTAAAGGAAGAGGTGTACCAGTTATATGTGTAGTATTAGAGGGAGGAGCTAATACTATTAGATCGGTATTAGAATATGTGACAGACACACCACCTGTTCCTGTAGTCGTCTGTGATGGAAGCGGAAGAGCAGCTGATTTACTGGCCTTCAGTCATAAATACACCAGTGATGACGGGTTGGTTATTTTTAGTCGTTGCTCATCTTGTTACCTTGTTTGTCAGGGGACCATAAGTTGTGCTGGGTATTACCAACACATAATCACGATACAATTCAGTGTCGCAACACGATTTGTATCACGAAGGGGTGAAGCCAGTTGACAGTGGTTCAAAAATTTATGCTGTAAGCAAGTTCATTCCCACAAATGAACGGAATGAAGAATACATTATCCACTCTGCCAGTGAACAAACGAATATGACAAAGAATAGATTATCCAGTATCTGCCGTTTAGATGTGTGTGATAATAATAAATGTTGTATAGCACCATATTTCTTTAAATATATTAAGATTGTTTGTCTTTCCACGGGGTAGAACTGCTGAATGTTTAGCATGTGCGCTATTTATCATAAGATCTGTCGTATGATTGAGTAAACTGGTGTAGGCAAGGAGTAGAGTCGTCTGTCCAACCTCGTGAGTTTTCTCCAACTCCACAGGTTTTCTCCCACTGCTAAAGAGCCGTAAGCACGAGCGAATTATTGAAATGAAATTAAACCATATGTTAGTCCAGAAATCACCTAGTTTGTGTTAAGTGAACTTTAAACCTCATCTCTCTCTCTTTCTCTCTCTCTCTCTCTCTCTCTCTACATATGAATATTAGTTTGTATAATCATTCCAATGGTTTATTTGTTTTTAGAACTATGCCTGAAAGTCTAAGAGATCAACTAATTTTAACTATACAGAAGACATTTCAATACACAGCAGAACAGGCAGAAAAACTATTTATAGAACTTATGTTATGTGTCAAAAAGAAAGAACTGGTGAGTAATTATACAACAGCTCGACAAGATAAACCGTTTCTAATAGTGCTGATAACATGAAATTTTCAGGAATTATCCCAATATCAAAAAATATTTTCAGGAATTATCCCAAAAGCCAAAATAATGTTAATTTGTTTTATTAGTTACCATGGAAATGGAGAATTTTGTGATTATGCTTAAAATAAATAGTTCTCTGAAAGTTTACAACCGATCTGTCTGAAAGTCTCACATATGGTTTAGTTTTGTTAATTCCATGCCAATAAGGATTTTCACGACTCTACATGAATATTTTGTGTAGTAAATTGACATTTCAAGTTTATCAGTCAAATGGTTCATAATTAATGTTTCTGGTGATATGGCACGACAACTAAGGATCCATTAGCAACACTATATATCGATGTCATAGTTCTGAAAGGTCTTAAGTCTCAAAAATTGTCGGATTTAGTTTTTGAGATATGAGAGGAAAACCTATTCCAATCTTGATAACGCAATAAGGATATCAACATTTTAATAGCAATGTTTTCATGAAAGTTACGACCTTACGGTTCTGAAATTTTGCATGGAGAAGCCCCTAAATGTGATTAGTCATCCTATGCAAAAAAGCACTTACAACCTTCCAGAAATATGGCATTGATATATATGATTACACAGTGAGATGTCCTGTATACTTTCTTAGAACAATTCTTTTATAGAACAATTCTTTCATAGTTTAGAATAAAATTTCCCATTTCCATGATAACCAATTAAGCAAATTCCACCGAATATAAATCACTGAGTAGTGTTTTTACCTTAATGAGGTAATATGACGAGTTGTCTCCCTTGTCACACTTTTGGTATTCCATTTATTTATATAAGATTTTACAACATAATTGTTTTTATTGCAATCATAACTAAAGTCATTCAGTGGTATAGTCTCTCTAGACTATAAGAAATAAATTTTAAAACTCGTAATCTATCGACACCAGCCAGTAATGTGATAGTGTGACTGAGAAGAGTTATGTCCCTTGACACATCAGCAACACATTGCTTGTCAGTTGAGAATGTCCCAGGTTGACATTAGACCCATTTTCTCCCACTTTGTCTTACTGATGATAACTGAAACGTTGGTATTGTATTTTTTTGTTTTATTACAGATAACTGTATTTCGAATGGGTGAAGGAAATCAAGATATAGATCTAGCTATCTTAACAGCTTTATTAAAAGGTTTGTTACACAATTTACATTCAGGTGCATTGCAAGTCAAGATGTTGTTCTAACTGGTTACTTATAACGTCCTCTGTAACATTTCACGGCTCTAAGTTATTTATAACCTCTCTAGATATAACCTGAGTTACCTTCCTAGATATTGTGACTGTTACTTATAACCTTTGTAACATTTCACAGCTCTAGATTTTGTGGTGACAGTTATTGATAACCTCTCTAGATATAACCCCAGTAACCTCTCTAGATATTGTGACTGTTACTTATAACCTTTGTAACACTTCACAACTCTAGATCTTGTTTTGAATGTTACATTTCACAGCTCTAGATTTTATGGTGACAGTTATTGATAACCTCTCTAGATATAACCACAGTAACCCCTCTAGATATTGTGACCGTTACTTATAACCTTTGTAACACTTCACAACTCTAGATATTGTTTTGAATGTTACATATAACCTCTCTAGATATTGTGGCTGTTACTTATAACCTTTGTAACACTTCGTAGATCTAGATGTTGCAGTGACAGTTATTGATAACTTCTCTAGATATAACCTCAGTAATCTCTCTAGATATTTTGACTGTTACTTATAACCTTTGTAACGCTTCATAACTCTAGATCTTGTTTTGAATGTTACATATAACCTCTCTAGATATTGTGACTGTTACTTATAACCTCTGTAACATTTCACAGCTCTAGATTTTGTGATTATTGCATAACCTCTGTAACATTTCATAGCTATAGGTGTTGTGATTGTTACCTATAACCTCTGTAACACTTCATAATTTTAGATGTTGTTTCGACTCACATATAAACCCATTAACACCCCAAAACTATATATAATGTATAAGCTCTGTGACCTCCAGGGGAATATATCTCAAACTTTAGTGGTGCAGAAACTAAAAAAAAAAAATTTGAAAATTTGCCTGTCCTTCAACTTTCAATATAGTCTTAAAAAAGATTGGTAAGTGACAGATATTTTGTACTGTCAAAATATGTGCTCTTGCAATCTTACATTTACAGAGTTGAGCAGTTTATGAAAAATTTTATGTAGCCTAGTTGCACAATTAATCCCCCAAATTTATAGTATGTTTACTCCTGATTAACTTAAGAATTATTCTTTTATGACTGAATGATTTAGGTCTAATTTTAGGGACGAATGCCAGTGCTCCCGATCAACTTAGTTTAGCTCTGACCTGGGATAGAGTCGATATAGCCAGAAGTCATATTTTTGTTTATGGACAAGAGTGGCCAGTAAGTTTTCCTTCTAAATCTTTTGTATTCTCGTGTATTTCACATGAGGTTTTTCAATCTGTTTCACAGAGAATTACGAAAGTCTTCTTATATGTCTGTAAATGATGACTGCCTATATTTGAAACTGTTTCAATTACTGCTTAAGTTACTGAGCGATTTTTTGACTTGGCTTCTTTAGTCATTATCAAGCAATGATAAGATTTGAACATGCTGACCAACCAGAGGTACCCTTCTAATTACTTTAGAAGGAACGTAACGAATTCAAATATTTAGTGATAATAACAACAACTAGAGAATCCTAGTCGAAATTTAGCTAAATTGTATTCCATAGAATTGTGGCCTGTATATTTCAGTTCAATTACTAAATGCCATTAAAGCAATTATTATGATTGATAGCAGTTCGAGAAGATGTCAGTGACATTTGTATATTATTTTTGTTTGTTTATTCCAGGAGGGTTCTCTAGAACAAGCTATGATGGATGCATTAATCAACGACAGAGTAGACTTTGTTAAATTATTATTAGAAAATGGTGTCAGTATGCACACGTTTCTAACTATATCCCGATTGGAAGAACTCTATAATACTGTAAATATATCATTTATTTATTTGTTCTCGTGAGTTATTATCTGGAAGTGAAATGAAATGAAATGGGGTTTAACATCCTACTGTTCTGCTCCAAAACTGGGGTCACCTGGAAGACTCTTACACAGTGTTGTGTATTAGATCCCTCTCACTGTACTTATGTACGATTCCACTGTTTCACAATCTTATCTGTCTTGTTTGCTGTAATTTCGTTGGATCCGGTATGGTAATGTTGATTTCTATCCATTTCGTTGATAATGTATTATGCTATACTTACGTGGGATTCCACTGTTCTATTGTAACACTGCCATCTGAACTTTCATTAGATCCCACTTGGTTCTATGGTAATAAAATAACCACTGTACTTGCATTAGATCCAACTCTGTTAGATGTTGTTAGAAGAACTTTACTAACTGTATTGTAATAAGCTGCAATGCTCTATCTGTATGGGCGGTTGGATGTCAGAGTGGTTAGCATGTGCCCGCTGTATCAAGCTCTGTCATTGAGTCAACTTGCGTGGTTTTTATTGAAATAAAAATTGAACCATAGGTTAGTCCCGAAATGACCTAGTTTGTGTTGAGTGGATGGTAAACCCCATTTCTCTCTCTCAGTCTGTATTGTCTGTAGTTTGAAATGGTACAAGTGACAACTGGTCTTTATATCTGTGTTTAATCTTGTTTAATTTTTATCTTTCAGAGACAAGGACCGTCCAATACCTTACGATTTCTCTTCAGAGATATATGCAAGGTAAATTATCTGACATTTTGAATGAATATTATGGCAAATTCTTAAAAATTTATGATATGTTCATGACGCATCAATGTATCATACCATGTAATGATCCGTGAAAAATAAACGTTCTGCTCTGACTGGGCTAATGAAGACGGGCATATGCAATTCAGGGTGCTATGAGGGAAATTTTTCCCCAGCAGTGGCGCTATGGCCTACACTTATATTGAGTTTCAACTACCAAGGGATCTTTATCGTACATGCCAATCAGTACACAGGACTTTGGTTTTCTGTATCATCCAAACAACTATACATTGTCCTTGACCAGGATCTCGGTCCTGCACCACTGACAAGGGGGAACATGGGATCAAACATGGGACCTCCACTTTTGTAGGCTAAAGTCTTACTCACTGAGCCACCATCAAAACCAATTTGCTGTTATTGAATATTGTTATCGTTTTCCTATTTTTAGCATCAACATTCTAGTTATCGTGTAACACTACCTGATGTGGGTGTGGTTGTTCAACATTTGATGGGTGGAGCTTTCAGATCATCATACTGTCGTAAAAGATTCCGACAAAAATACTACGCCTTAAAACAAAATGTAAGTAATGGTGGCAAATACTTTTATTTTGTTTTGTTTGTGTTATGCACTAGGATTTTCTTTGGGATGTATTCACAATATAAAATACTCTACCATTTTGTCGACCTCAATCACGGTGAATAATGTCTAGTCTTGAAATTTTGGATTTCTATGGCAAAAGGTGTTAAAAAATAATGATAATCAATCAATATTATTAAAGCAATCGTCAAAATATGTTATTCTTCTGTTAAATCCACAGAGTTGTATTTCTTATTTAAATTATTGTAGTCCAAAAATGACCCAGTTTGTGTCACGTTTAACCCCATTTCTTTCCCTCTCAATTATTTCAATTATTGACGATATAGGGCTGAAATGTACCAAACATAATTTTAAAAGTTGATAGAAATTAAAACTTGCTTCAATTTTGATATTATGCCTAATAATGATGGTTTCACTTTAAGAATGCCCATAAGATGATTAAAGTTTTAGACGTCCGAAATGTAATTGAACTTTTAGAATGCCTAAAGATGATTAAAGTTTTCGACGGCTGAAATTTAATTGAACTTTTACAATGCCTAAAGATTATTAAAGTTTTATATGGCTGAATTATAATTGAGCTTTTAGAATGCCTAAAGATTATTTAAATTTCAGAAAGCTGCAATTTATTTGAACTTTTAGAATGCCTAAATATTATTAAAGTTTTAGACCTCTGAATTATATTGAACTTTTAGAATGCCTAAAGACAATTTCAGTTTTAGGGGGCTGAAATATAATTAAACTTATAGAATGTCTAAAGATTATTAAAGTTTTAGACGGCTGAAATATAATTAAACTTTTAGAATTAAAGTGTTAGATGACTAAAATATAATTAAAGTTTAAGAATGTCAAAGAGAATACCTAAAAATAATTAAAGTTTTATACAGCAGAAAATATAATTAAAGTTTTAGAATGCTTAATGCTAATTAAAGTTTTAGAATGCTTAATGATAATTAAATTTTTGAATGCTGAAATATAATTAAAGTTTTAGACAGTTCAAATATAATTAAAATGTTAGATGGCTTAAATATAATAAAAGTATTAAAATGCCTAAAGATAATTAAACAATGGGAATACGTGTATATTTGAGTAGTGGATCGCATGATATAATTTTTTGATTCTACTCTGCTATCTCTGCATTAGCATGCATTAAGAGGAACTGATCATTTGATCTTACAGTGTGTTTTTAAGTATGATATATATAAAGTGATACAAATCAAGCTGAATTTTAGTCAATTATGAATTATAATATATTTTTTTTTCATTTAATGAATTTTTAATGTTTGTAACACACGCATGTAATCAGATTTTTGGACTCTGAAATAAATTCAAAATATCATAATTCTAAAACAGTTGTTTTTTTAAAAAAAAAAAACAATTTGGAGAGACATGAAAGATATGAGTTATATTAAGACCAAGTCTGGAATTAAGGCATCTGTCACAAATGACGTCAGTCACAAATTTAGAGTTGATCAAGGCATAATCCCTCTTGCATCTGTCATTTTGTTTTGCACAAATTTGTCCTTTTCTTTATACTCCACTGTTAAAGACCCCTACATGCAAGCGAATTATTGAAACAAAATTGAATCATGTGTTAGTCCCAGCATGACCTAATTTATCTGTCTATGTAAGTCTGACGTAACATAAATTAGGCCTTTATCCAGACAGATATTCAGAGTCCAAATAATATGGTTACAATATTGTTTTTAAGATATTTACCTGTCACAAGACAATATTTTGTTTTCTATCCAATTAAATATTTTGCATGGGTTTTGATGTTGTCTTCTGACTTCCCTTGTAGCTTTGCGAGTCAGAGGTAGGGTAATAAACTAAGTCATTTTACATTTGTTTGTTTCTTTTCTTCAGTTTAACTTGTTGAACATTTTTATAAACTTTTACATACCTTCATTTATTCTTACTCATATATTAACATTTAATTGTTGAACTCTTGTAGGTCTGGTCTTCCTATTTTTTTAATTTGATCTTATTTATATAGATAATAAATTTTTGGTATGTCTGGAATATGGTTGTCTGCATGTTTTTTTTCCAACATCTCTCTAGTGTGGGTTCTAATCTTTTCAATGAAAGTTAGAGAAATGGTCAACCTCAAGTTCACAACAGTCCTAAAAACATTTCTGCAGGCACTCATGGATTCAAACCTGTACCTAGGATTGCAGGCTGTCTGTTAATTTTGAGATCTGATAAAGTTTCCAATGTCTTTTCTTAGATTTTTGTTTTTGGGTAGTGAAAGATATAGTCTTACCTTAAAAAGAAATATATATCCTAGCCTAGAGTTAAGTTAGGTAACATTATCTTGTAGTATAATTTGTTGTTGAGTTTCCTAAAATAAAGTATATATCATTTAAAAATAAAATACATTTCTTTTCCTATTTTGAAACTGTATGATTAGAAGCCGAGAGATTATCTAAAAGTGATTAGAGTTTGATATTGGTCTATTTCTTACAATATTTATTTTGTTATCTTGCCATGAAAAGATGGGATCCGAAAATCCAATATTTAAGACACAGTCGTGTACTCTATGGGGTGCCAATTATAATGAACAAAGAAATACATATTCCACAAGACAATGAAGGAGTAAATAGTAATGGCCAATTCACAAATGACAAAATATTAATAATGAAAAAATGTGTAGAATTGACTAGGGAGGCATAAATTACTGCTGTTCAAATTGGACTGTTAGCATATTTCACAGAACTTATTTGAGAAGATATTACAATAATGTTTTTAAAAAAAATGAATATAGATCACTTTATATACATTCCCATTTCATTAATTTATGCTTTTAGACCCATTTAAGGTTCCAAAGTATAGAGCCATACACACTTTTAGTGTGGATTGTCATTTTACTACAGACAGTCTTTGGTTATTAAAAATACAAATTGACATTCTTAGTAAACTAGCCTTTCCTTCTCCTTTTGGTAATGCAGCCCAAACAGGTATTTGTGTAACAGTCTTAATCTGTCCTTTTTTTTGAAATTTTACTCTGCATCAAGCACTTCTTTCTTTTACGTCCTTATTTTATTCCTAGATTGCGTTATTTGCATGCCTTACACCCACCTTTCTCTCCGTAAATCTGTTTCTTCATCTTCTTTGACACTGTATTCCTCACAGTGATTTACGATCAGCAGCTATGGTCATTAATCAATTTAAGATAGTGAATCTACATGTAGAAATATGGAACACTTTAAAACAAAAGAACGCATGATTTTTAGAAATATGAACACTTTAAAACAAAAGAACGCATGATTTTTAGTATGCTACTTCCCTTCTTCATAGAATGATATAAAGAATGATATAAGCTAGTTATTCCCAAACATTTTTGTATTTGTAGATCCTCTTGACATGTTACAAAATTTCAAGGTCCCCTATATCTGCAGTTACTCGATTTAGTCAGAATTCCAGTATTGGAGGCATTTACTCTGTTCAGTCAGATTTCCCATACCGGGGTATTTACTCTGTTCAGTCAGATTTCCCATACCAAGGTATTTTCTCTGTTCAGTCAGATTTCCCATATTCAAGGCAATAGGATTTAATGCACATCTTTTCACTTAAATCTTTACAAATAACTTTTATGTATTCTTTTGTTTTTAAAGTATATAGTATCTTGTACATTTTATATAAGATTATATCTTAGATTATTGAATTATAGTTTGTTTTTTAGGACTGCACGCTCTACTCATGATTTTAATGATTTTTTGAACAACTCAAATATAATAGTTAATTGTTGACATTTTAGAATTATAATAATTATTTGACATTGTATGAAGGTGCACTCGGTCCTCATTATAAGGAAGTGTGGGTTTCAGTAAAAGGCTGAATGCAACAAGGCTGTTAGTCCTATGACCATTATAATGAAGTCTAACTATAGGTACATAGGGGATGCAATCGTTTAAGTGAAATCTTAATTTAAAAGAGATAAATACAACCCAGTGTACTATCATCCTCGGTTCTTTCAGTGGTCTCATTCCGCTATACTCAACATTAGCCTAGGTTCATCCATGAGGCATTCACATATTCAAATGATCTGGTTCTAGCTTGAATCTGCAAACTAATCAAAAAAAATTTACAAATCAGTCTTAGCCTCATTGTTTACAATTTGAAACAATATGGTGGCTTGTTCGCTCGATTAGGAGAAAGTTTGCAAGAAATTTGATATCAAAGTTGTGACACGCATACAGAAAGATGTTTTATTTTGTGATTTTTTTGATTGGTTGATAAAAATAGCGCAATTATCAAGGGCAGATAATTGGAATATGTCTTCCCCTAAGGATGAACCCAGGTGTTAGTGGAGTACAACGGAATGAGACCACGGGGGATACTGAGGATGGTGTCCAATCTTGAATTCCCTTGCTAATGTCAGTGATATAATCCTTGGGTGGCATTTAGTGATTGAGTACACAATTTATATGGAAAACAATCACTGGTTTATACACATATAGCACAGCCAACAAGTTTTCTCTTATCAGTATTTGTACTTGATAACGATAAGCTAGAATACGTCGTGCTATATGTGTATAAACCAGTGATTGTTTTCCATATAAATTGTGTTGTGTTTTTTAATGTCACTGATGTCCAGATTAGTTAAGACTCATATTTAGAATGAATGCACATATCTATAGCATGTTCTTCTCACATATATGAATTAATTAGTTTGTTAATATCCTTTAAAATTTAATCAAATGGATTAATTTTGGTATATGTTCACATATGTAATAATATTTTATTTTTTAGAATATTTTAATTTAGATATTACATTTAAACTTTCACAGAATTGTGAAGTGCACATTGTTTTAATTCTGTTTTCATAATGCATCAATTTCATATTTTATTTTATATTTTGGACATATTATAAGTTACAGGAAATAAAATATTTATTATTAAAGAATACTTAACTAGTTGGAAGAGAAAATTTGAAAGATATGATAATATTAATTGCAGAATATTAATGGATTTTAAAAAAAAACAATTTGAAAGAAAATGATGTATTTTCTCAGCAATCACAATATTGGATTAAAAGAGTTACATGTTTGCCATGCTTATTATAGTTATGTATGCTAAAGGTTAGTGTTGAAATACTACCTGGGTGCGTCCATATTTCTGTATTATAAATATGCCCTCACCAAAGAAGAAGAAATAGTTAAATAAAGTGTTATATATTTTTCAGGGAGCATCATTAGGTAATGTTGTTACGTCAATACCACATCTCGTTAATACCAAGATGGCGGAAGATTTATTCCCTTACCCTTTTCATGATTTAATGATATGGGCCGTTTTAATGAAGAGACAGAAGATGGCACTATTTATGTGGCAACATGGTGAGGAGGCCATGGCAAAGGTAACAAAAAATAAAAAAATGTTTTTAGTATTTCACTGTTTATACAAGGGAATTGGCATTATTCAAGAGCTAAATCTGCCTATTGCAAGTTTTACTTTTGGCCTTAAATGTTATATAAATTATTAATTAGACATTTATTAACATGACAAGACTAAAATCAACTCTCGTTGCCATTGGACACTCCAATATTAAGTAGAATAGCATGGTTCGGTCATTACTGATTGTATTTAAATGGAGAAGCGAGGCTAAGCTTTGAACAACCAGTACTGTGGTTACCATCAATGCACGCATCTTACCAAACCTTCAGTGAGAGAGAGAGAGAGAAATGGGGTTTAATGTCCACTCAACACAACTAGGTCATTTCGGGACTAACACATGGTTTTTAATTTTATTTCAATAATTCGCTTGCGCGTAGGGGTCTTTAGAAGTGGGAGGAAACCAGAGTGCCCGGAGGAAACCCACGAGGTTGAGAAGGCGCCCCTATCTCCATGCCACATACGCTCACACCAGGCCTCGAAACCACAGCCGCAAGCCAGAGGTGACCGGCCAGCTAGAGGTCGAAGCGCGGCACTCTAGACCACTAGGCCATCCCAACCCCCCAAACCTTCAATGAAGCTAAGTATTAAATATAGAAACTCGTGCTAAAGCAGCACGAATAAATGATACCTGAATGAGTTGTAATGTAATACATGCCAGACACGTAGAAATAATTGTTAAAACTTCTGATAAAGCTAGAAATACTCTTATACTATGATATTTGTTATCCAGGCCTTGTTAGCATGCAGGTTATATAAAGCCATGGCACATGAAGCAGATCAAGATGATTTAGAAATAGAATTAACGGCAGAATTCAGGAGATACGCCAAGTAAGTAAGATTTCAAAAAATTTCTTTCTCTTGAATGAACATGAGTTCCTTAATTCCTCTTTCGCAAAGAATTTTATGAACTTTTGAACATTGACTTCAAAAAAGTGCAGTGGATATGAATCTGTTCTGATATATGTACAGGATTTTTGACAAAATAGAGATTGAGTCAAGATGGTATGCGCATAAATATTATTTATCCGAAAAAGAGAGAGAGAGAGAAATGGGGTTTAATGTCCACTCGACACAAACTAGGTCATTTCCGGACTAACATATGGTTTAACTTTATTTCAATAATTCGCTTGTGCATAGGGGTCTTTAGCAGTTGGAGGAAACCGGAGTGCCCGGAGGAAACCGACAAACCCACTAGGTAATATCGCTCGCTAACCGAGAGATCCCATGTTTTATCCTTGTGTTGGCTGAGAAATTTTCTGACTTGGTTCCCTCTTGTCAGTGGCCTGGTAAGGAAAAATGTATAGTTGTTTCAATGAGACAAAAAACTGTGTTCCAGTGTACATATTAGCGTGCACGTAAAAGAACCATTAGCCCAGTAATCGGTGGAGAAAAGTAGGATATTAAACCCCATTTGATTTGCTTCTGAATGGACTTATCATTTTTTTTCAGAGATTTTCAGACATTAGCGTTAGAATTGTTGGAGCATTGTTACAAAATAGACGATGATTATACACAACAGCTACTAACATACGAACTCAAGAATTTTAGTGAACAAACATCACTGAGTTTAGCAATGGTAGCGAACCATCGGGAATTTATTGCACATACATGTTGTCAGGTTCTACTGAATGACTTGTGGATTGGTGGTCTCAGAATGAGAAAAAATACCACATTTAAGGTAAATGTGATACTGTTAGTTACAACATGGAGTATTTGTATGCTGTGGGCGTTATGGGGTGTTAAAATACAGATATGACATCATCTTTTGATGTTGGCGAATCATTATTTAAAATAATGGTACAGGCAATGTGCCAAGCACACATTATTTATTTTAGTTAAGCTTTTGACCCTTGTGTCGTATTTCATTGCAAAGCATGTGCAAGTGTCTGTATTTTAAGTTGTTTAATGGTATTGTTTCAATATGTTACTTAATGTCTCGTTCTTGACCATCAAACCACACATATACATGTATAGTTAAACTGGATTTTAATGTGTATCAGTGATGTGGGACTGAGGATTGGCCCAAAACAACCTAGTTTGTTAAATCCCATTCCATGTTCGCTGACAATCAAGTATCCCCAAAACCTCTGTACACTATATTAATCATTGAATTGAACTCTGATGATATTTCTCTGTTTTCAGGTGATATTTGGAATATTTATACCGTTTACAATCGGTTTATTAGAATTCAAGAGTAAAGAAGAACTGCAACTTATGCCTCAGACAATGGAAGAACATTTGGAAGATTTAGCTGATGCTGACAGTACCATGGATCATATGTACGCCTCGTTTGAGGAAGAACAGGTGATTGAAGTAAGGTTTTATTATTAGTTAGAATGTCCTGAGTGGTGGTTGATGTTCATAGCTTTTATCTTGCTGTTGTGTGCACTTGTCATGCCGTAAGTAAACGCGTTAACGCAATTTTATTTTTTCCACACCAGGATGTTGTCTGTCGTTCCCTTTTTTGGTCAAAAGCTTTAGTGGGTTTTTTATTAAAATTTCTGATGCATGTATTTGATTGGAAATTTTTATCATGCTGTGTTTGGTTTACAAAATTTTACCATGTTGACCCTTGAGTTAGCTTTTTCTTTTGTTGGTGAAGAATAGAGTTGTATCCCTTGAAATGATATACATCATCGGCATTTATTCAGCCTGTTTCTCTGAAATCACAGCATAAACTTGTTGATGTGGACACAGATCACTAAATATTTCTACGCCGGTACCCACAAATTGTAGGGCCAAGTTATTTTTCGTCTTTCTCTCCTTTTCCCTTTTTCCCCCTTTTGCATGGTGATTTTTGTTTACTTTTTGGTGTAGAATTGAAGTCAATGGGGAAATAATTAGTGATCTGTGGCCATGTTGAGGAAGAACAGAGTTGTTTCCCTTGAAAGGATAAGTTCAAGAGCGTTTTTAAATGGCATGTCTCTGTCTCTCTTTTCTACAATTATTGTCTCTCAATCTGCTAAATATGATCATGAGCCGTTTGGATTTTGATGAACCAAATTTTAAGCCCAAATCTGAGAATTTATACAAACATTGTTTGTTTTAAGAATGACTCTTTAATTAAGAGATTTATTCCATTGTGCTTTTCGACTTTTCAATTGTTTGATACGAGTGATTTTAGCTTGTTGCCTATTTGTTTATTTATTTGTTCTGAATATAATGTCGTAATGAGGTTAATTTCGTATGGCGCATGATGATGTGACAACATTTATTGTTTACTTTTGCTGTCATGGTTTTCTTTTGAAAGATCATATGTTGTTTTGATACAAAGACACCAAATTGATACCGATTGTGATAAAGTACTGGTCTTGAAATAGCATGTCTTGTCTTGTGTAATTCCAGTTCATTTATTAAAGTCTGTACTTTCTTCCAGTAGATATTGTGTATATGTGAAATGAATTGGGGTTTTAACACCATAGTCTCTCGGCCGGATATCTATCTTAGACAATAACCAACCCTTACATTAAAAAAGAGCATTATGCAAGAACTAAATCTGTCATTTGCGGTTCTTTCTTTAGGCCTGAAATGTTATTTAAATTAAATTATTAATAAAACATTTATTAACATGACAAGACCATAATCACCCCTCGATCTCATCAGATTCCTCCAATATTAAGTTGGTGAAATATCCATAAAAATGGATTACTGAGGCTTTATTGTCATAACAACAGTAGCTATATATGACAATCAAGGCTAGTATTATGTTATGCTGGTATCTACGCTCAGAGTGAAGTAATTTGACTGAAATTTTCAACATATTCCCTTTCCATTATCTTTTTTTATCTATGATAGAATAGCAAGAACTGTCAGCTCCTTATCTTATCTTACCTAATGCCCCTTCGTAAATATTTCAAATCATCAGTCACTTTGCTACTTTTGAAGTGGCTTTACTGTAGTTGAGATTTTTACTATTAAATGGATAGCATGATCTTCCAGTACTCCAATTTCCAAATTAAGGAGGGCATATATTTTTTTGATAAAATTCAATTGGGAAATTGGATAACTGAATATTAATAATGTGAGATTTTATATTTTATTATATTTTACTATCTGAAATTGTATTATATTGATTTGATATTTTCTTCTGTTTCGTAACTACGCTCTGACGTAATGTCATTGTCTTCTACATTTACGTCAATATGGCCTGAAAACATTTTATTTTATATATATTTCTCTGGGAGCAAAGAAACTATTTTGGTATATATAATATATATGTGTGGGGCTTTAGACAAGATGACTTCAGGATAAAACATGTGTTATATCCGAACAAGGAAGTTGATTTTAAATATAGTTTTGAATGAAAATTTAAATTTAAAATGTGCCAACAGGATGATTTCATTTTTGCAGACATAAATGACACTAGTTTTTTCTGTTATTGTTAACGTTAAGAACAGGACATGTTCTCTATTTGAATAAGTAGACGATTATAGATCTTTAGAATTAAAATAGTTAATGAAAACTCAAAGTTACAGAAGTATGACTTCATTCTAGATTTAGAATAAAAAAATTTTACATAGAATAAAAAAACTCAATTCTATATGTCAAAAAAACAAATATGAAAGTTAATGAAAATTCTGTAAGTTTTACATAGAATAAATAAGTCAATTCTATATGTCAAAAAAACAAATAAGAAAGTTAGTGAAAATTCCATAATAATAGGAATCGAGTTCAAGGGTTTGGAAAGAAAGCTCTGAAAATAATATTTTTATAACCTCGTTATGCAAGAAAAAAAATAAGGAAGTTAATGAAAATTTGGTAATAATAGGATTAGCTATCAGTGGTTAGAAAAAAACATCTCTGAAAATGATACTTTTATAATCTTGTTTAATTTTTTTTTCCCTAGAATGAATTTGGAGATGATCTTGAGACCAGTTTTAACCAGGGCCAACCAGGAGCAACAAATCCGACAAAAGAAAATGGTACAGTTGTCCATGATACCAGCACTATATCCCAATTACCGTTCCGAAAGAAGAAAAGTCCACTGCGATTGGGAAAGAAAGTTTATGAATTCTACAATGCTCCTGTTACTAAATTTTGTGCTCATACTGTAAGAATTCATAAATTTATTAAGATTCGTCTCTATGTTTTGCGGCAATCTGATTAAAATACAGATCCTATTTCGTTTCATTTTTGATAGTTCAAAGTTCTGTTTTTCTTCCCTTTACTACACTAGGATCTGAAAGAGTTGTTATCATTGACATGTTCTGGATAATATAAGGGATTAGCCAATAACACACTCTGTTACGACAAGCTTTAGGCGTGTAGTGCACTGAACTTTGGGTAATCCACTAGAAACATCAATGCTGATTTGTTAATCAAATGTCTGATGTAATAGGGTCAAAAGCCACTTGGATGACCTTTGATGTGACCTATCGATATGACCGACGAGATTTTTATGTAGTGTAGGCCATATAAAGTATAAAAAAACGAAAGGAAATATAGATCTGTATGTTGATCAGATTTGTTTTGTGGTCGCAATCTGTAAAAACACAATAAACTTTACCATAATAACAATTATAGGCTTACACACAAGGGCTACAAATTACTTTTAATAATTTAAGTTAGTATGATCCTCAGAATTTGATAGAAACAAATAGAAATTCTGACTGCAACCTCATGAAAAAAACAAAATCATTTCAAACAGAAGGGACTTTCAAAATATTTATTCATCCTCCATCTGACATTCTGAATTTGGGTTAGGTTTGTTTTTTTTGTATAAAAATGATTTGTTTTTTAACACTATAAATTAAGATTTTTAAAAATTTTGTTTTCATTTCAGATTGCTTATTTGACATTTTTAGTTTTGTTTGGTTACACTGTTCTAGCTCAAATACAGACTGGGATAAAATGGCAGGAAATATATGTCATGTCGCATATATTTACATTAGCTATAGAAAAAATTAGACAGGTAAGTGGCACTTTACTTAATTTACACAGTGGCGGACTGGCCAGGTTATCAACTTGCCCAACGGGAAGTGGGCTCCTGAGGAAGTGGGCCCCCTTAGACATTAGACAAAATTGGGAAATTTCTAATTACATCCTTTTGTTTCCACGTACATATTTTTTGAAGATTTAATTCATTCATTTTAAAAATTAAATGATAAAATGGTATTGATGGGTGGGCTCCCTTTTTATCTCCTGGCAACCTATATTTTCAGACCCAGTCCGCCACTGCATTCACAGGTTCTATGTTCAACCTCGACTACCACAGGTTCTCCAATAGTCCCAACAGCCAAGGATGGATTAAGGCCCACAGAGGTCTAAGCTCTTAAAAGAATTTGATGCCCCCATACACATGTAATTCAAAAATAATCACCCACCAAGCACATGATTAGAGTTTTTCTGGGATTTCATACACATTAATTGTGACAAAACAGGTAATGGTATGAAAGGACAAAAACAATGAAAAATTAATTGAAAGTTCGAAATTATTTAACAAAGCAGACATTCTGTGGAACCTCTGTTCCTGTGATGCCATAAAACATGTGGTTAGTTTGCTTATCAGTTAATCCAACCCGCCAACAACTCTCCTCCAAGATCATCTTAAGTTCCAGTCATTTCCCCTATTTCGCCATTTCTGAAATAATTGTAATATCTAATTCTATACATTTAACTGGATACTGCTATTCTTGAATTTAATGGTACTCGTTAGAATCATGAAAGAAAATTGGAAATTGCATTATTGATCAACTGGATTCCATTATGCATGACAACTTAATTCTCCAGACAACATTTAAAGTTGCATAACTGTTGTTCTTTATACACAACATGAACCTACAGGTTGTATTGCTAAATGCAACACTTATTCTTGATCCGGGTCGAGGAGCGATTGATTTAATGCATGCACTTTAGATAGCAAGATCAAAGGACTGGCTTCAAATGTTATTTAGCTTGATATTTAGACATTTATTCACATGACAAGAACAATATTATTATCAAGACTTCAGGCATTCATAACTTCTCTCAGAATAAAGTAATTTTTAATATATTCATTGTTCATTATCTCTTTTTGAACTATTACACAAGAAGGGTCAGTTGTTTTTTTTTATCAAAATCTTACATAAGGCTTCGGGGGCGGGGGTGGGGGGGTGGGTGGGATGGTCTAGTGGTCTAGAGTGCCTCGCTTCGACCTCTAGCTGGCCGGTCACCTCTGGCTTGCGGCTGTGGTTTCGTGCCCTGGTGTGAGTGTGTGTGGCATGGAGATAGGGGCGCCTTCTCAACCTTGTGGGTTTCCTCCGGGCACTCCGGTTTCCTCCCACTGCTAAACACCCCTATGCGCAAGCGAATTATTGAAATAAAATTAAACCATATGTTAGTCCCAAAATGACCTAGTTTGTGTTGAGTGGACGTTAAACCCCATTTCTCTCTCTCTCTCTCTCTCTCTCTCTCACATAATGCTACTTTAAGCAATTTAATATGTATTTATCGGAAAGACAGAAAATTCTGTATCTTATTTGTCTTCCAATGAATTATTCTAGAGAAATTGTAACTGACTAGATATTTAGTTATTCAATGATACTTAAGGAATTGTTTATTGAATTTTATGGTTGTCTCCTCACTTTTTTCACCTCTTCACCTAGCTATACCAATGTGAAATAAATTGTTCGTGTATATATTCATAGCTGAAGTGTGCAGCAAAAATAAAATGTATTTGTTAAATATGAGGTACCAATACTTTTTGGGGATGAAACACATCACTACAAATTTCCTCTATATTCTGAGTTAAGACTTTAAACCCCTTTTCTATCACAAACTTAAATATTCAGCATTCTGTACTCAACACAAGTATGGGTATAATGTTAAAATATGTTTCTGTATAAAGAAAAAAAAAGAGAGAATCTTCTAAATGGGAGATGCCCACTTTAAGTTTACATCATTAAGAATTAAGATGATGTATACAAGTTTATAGGAGGAGGTAATTAACAGGTGATTGAGAGGTAATTGCTTCTTCTCCTTGTGTCTGGCTCGGTTAATCTCTCATCAATATATGACATAATTAACCTCACTTTAGAGTATACTTTATGAACGGGATTATATGTACACAGAGGTCATTGTATATCCAAGTAGGGATGTTTAAATGAGGTACATGTTTTCAAGACTTAAATGCACCACTCATTATTTTGTCTTTGCAATTAGCGAAAGTAATGGCGTTAAATTCTTCCAAGGGTTATAGCATCGTTATCATATTTACCAAAGCTTTGTGTCTTTAATTGACACGTCATGAATGAGTAACTTGACGTCAGTCAATATGGAGTGCCATTATAATGGTATAAAGTGTTAATTGGCACATATATTTTTTTTTGTCGGAGTTTGAAATTAAAGAGTTGATTGAAAGCTTCTGTTACATTAGTTAATTATGTTGATACATTTTTCAATATGACAGTTTTTAAAGGGCCAATACCAACACAGGGTACAATTTTATGGCTACACAATTACTGAGTTTGATACTAAACGACGTTTCGACGAGGA
This sequence comes from Patella caerulea, assembly GCA_036850965.1. Classification (NCBI taxonomy): domain Eukaryota; kingdom Metazoa; phylum Mollusca; class Gastropoda; family Patellidae; genus Patella; species Patella caerulea. The sequence goes on from JAZGQO010000008.1 coordinate 32,463,382, forward strand.
TACTCTCGTTTTTATCAAACGCAGTAATTGTGTAAATTATACCTTGTGTTAATATGTTCAATTACTAGATGACAATCAAAGAAGGCCTAGATGCCAACTTTGATAAAATATTTCTTTGATTCTGTGTTTAATTATTTTACCAGTATATTCAAAATAAACTTAGTGGTAAGAGCAAAAGTGTCTAGTCGGATGGGTGATAAAGCAACGTCCTATGAACTCAATGACCATTGGAAATCTGTTTTGATTGCACTACTAAAGTCCCCTATGCACAAATTGACACTTGAACTAGTTGTTATTTGACTGCTGCCATTTCTGAAACATATAACTTAGTGGGTTTATCGACCATGATGGGTGCTCCTTGATGTACTTTAATATTGTACTCTGGAATTAGGACAATGTATTATTTGTGAAGAACTGAGGGAATATCATTTTTATTCAAATGAGGAATAGATTTATCAATTTTGAATAATTCTCAATACATAGGTAACTGAATTGATACCTTATTGTAGTAATTTACAAGTCTGATGATATTTTGAGCTTTTGCTCATCCAGACACTTGATATCTCTCCAGACTCTTCAGTGGTATAAACAGAGTCTGGTTGAACAAGACTACATAACTAGTTATTCAATGATACTTAAGGGAATGAAAAATTGGGTATTAATGTAAATCTCTGCAGAAGTCATCGTCTGAATTTGGCAAGCTTATATTGATTTTAAGTCAGAACTGTGAAAAGTGAATTAGGCTCCTACAAGTCCAGGTTAATTCTGTGATTATGTTTACGACTGTTGCGATATGTTTGTTGTTACATAATGTAAATCTATTGATCAAGGCTAAGACGGTTGATGTTGGCTTAAAGGTGACATGTAGTAGGGAAAAGCATGTATGCATGTAATAAAGCTAGATAAGACAAAAGTATTTTGTGTATTAATTCATTCTTCTGGTTGGAGAATGGAGGTCAAAAATTCACATGAATCCAGTTAAAAGTTGAATTAAAGGAGAACAGATGAATAAGCCAAAAGTATTTAGCATAAATTATGATACAGTGCCTTTTGGATTAAAGGTTGCCCCTTCATCTTTAAATCAAGATATATTTAAATCTCTACTCTTTACAAATCTTTACTAATGAAATTTACATTTGGGGTAATACTAAATGTTATCCAGTTGTGCATGAACTCTTTAAAATGAATTCATTAAAAAAACAAATAGTCTTTAATTGTTATAGAAATGATCTTAAAGTCTTGTTTTTGTAATTCAAGACTTCAAGACTGATTTTTACTTATGAATGGTATACGTATGTGTTGGATAATCAATAAGTTGGATAGTGTACATGTTCAGGGGCAGATCCAGAGAGGGGTTTGCCCCCTTCTCCCCCCCTCCTTGATCAGCTACATAAAACATTTGTAAAAGAACACTTCTTATGAGGCAACAGTCATGGTCATGTGCTTTGTCTTTTAAAGTCAGATGGTGAGATGGGGGTGGGCATTCAAAGCGCGACATAATGATTTGATATCACAATTATTGCTTTGCATCAATGAAATTCAATCACGGTGTTATCATATTAATTCATAATAAAAATTGTCGTCAAACAAAGTATTGGATTTCTCTTCAAAACCCAGCCCCTTAAAATACATTGTCTCAGGTACAAACCAAACCCCCTTCGGCAAAAATTTCTTGATACGCCTGTGGTGTTAGGGTTAAATGTTGTAATATTTATTACATTGAAGAAAAAACAACCGGTTTTAAAATAACATTGATGATATGTAATATAATCATATATGATTAACTGTTCAAGGGCCATGTGGCTAGATGTAATTTGATGTTATCAAATCAAATGATGAGTTGACAAGGTATGGATTTAAGACTTTCCATACTAATCACTGTTGAAAAAGTCCAGAAAAAAATCACAAAATGTTGTGTTGAGTTTTTCATTCTAGATGTTTTTTTCAGTGTTGTGTAGTTGATTATTTGGCAAATGATCTTCTACAGTACATAATAATACTTATAATTATTACAGTGGGGTTATTGTTTAAGACACTATAATATAATGTGATGTTAGGATCCACAGGCTAATCCATGTTGCAGAGAGATTATCTAAAATTTTATACACAATGCCAGTGTGTACACTGTCCTTCCATTTAATTTTTTCATTAAGTTCATGGCAATCTCAATGGAAATAACACCGGAAATCAGATTTCGGTGTCTTCCGATTAAATACTTACATTATTGTCAGTTACCATGTATTGTATATAGATTGAAGACCAGTCTAGACTTCACAGCAGCGCTGTTAGGTGTCAAACTGATCGACTTCTGCCTGGCATAGGAGTCCCAGTGTGAACATATTTTTATATATGATATATAGATACCCATTTCTGAGAGAATTGATTTACTCTCTACAGTGAAAATTTAAAAATTGACTATCTGAGATATCTGTTAGTACAATGTTTGACACTACTGTATCACAAAAACTAATCAGGATTCCCACATGGGGAATATTTAGTATACAGGGCATATCTATGTACGAATTTTGTATTCAACAAGAAATAGTTGTTTCCTTTACTCTTTTTCATCCTTGTGTTGTATAAAGTGAATATGCTAGTAGGGTGATCATTGACAGCAAAAGCTCAACAGGGAGATTGTTTCGGGCGCAATCCTTAAATCGTGATTTTGCTTTCTTACATCAATTAAGGAGAACACAATTTGTATGGCTTGTTTCTAAAAGATGAACCATGGTCGCAAAGTGGGTAGGACAATAGCCTTGAGGTCACTGGTTCGCTCCCAGTGTTGTCTGAGAAGTTCATCCAGCATGGTGGTTTCCTCTTTTCGGTGTAGAAGGACAAGGACAGCTGTCTAGTTGTACGAATGGTAAGAAAAGCTGAGGTCCCAAGTACACATCAGTGTGCACGTACAAAAATCCCTAGGCAGTTTGATTTCGATATAAGAGTAGACTGTAATGCTACTGTTCAGGGCAAAATTTCCCTCATAGCACACTGCATGGCGTATCCCCATCATCATTAGCCCAGTAGGATCAGAACAGTAGGACATTAAACCCCATTTCATTTCATTTATTCTAAAAGCACAATGTTTCAACAAGTATTATATTGACCTCAGGTTTACTAAATGTCAGTGTGCTTGACAACGATAAGAGGATTCTTGTCGCAATGTGGTGTTTTTAGACTAAAACCATTGATTGATATCCCATAAAAATTGTATGCCTTTTAATATGTTTCTCAATTGCTAATAGATGAGATGATCTATAATCAATTAAATCTTCATTTTGGGGAAGGTATCTTTAACACATGGAGCTACGATAATGGAGAGTAAACACAATATTTGACTCTTTTTCTTGATCTACGATTCCTAGCATTTGTTGTACATTCTTTTGATATATGGGGGTTTCAGTAGAACGTTAAACATCATTTCTTTTCATTTATTTGGGGGATTTTGTTGGCCGAACATGCGCTACATCATAGGGTCTGTCATTGAGTCAACTGGCGTGGTTTTTAATCCCTGGTTTTGATTCCTTGGTTGTACATGACAAGAAGTAGAGTGTAGTTGCCTGTCCAACCTTGTGGGTTTTGTCCAGGTCCTCTGGTTTCCTCGCACTGCTAAATATCACTAGGTGCAAGCGAGTTATTGAACTAAAATTGAATCATATGTCATTTCCATAATCTGTTCAGCACGCACACTTTATGTATGACAATATTGAATTTATTGAAACATAATTTGTACATCAGTGTAATTTTGTCATGACAATAGCTTTTATATATTTTTATATTCCGCATTTTGTAAATTTTCATATTGATATTAAAATTCAAGGTCGTTGTTATGATACCAATTATGATACTATAATTATGTTTGAAAATTGGAAACTATCGATATTTGTACAGTTTTATTAACATTTTAGTTGCCCAAAGACTATCATCATGAATATAATGTATGAAGGTTTATGGACAAAATTAACTTTTTATAGCAATTTTCATATTTATTGTTATTATGTGGGTGTGTTATATGAACAGAGAGAGAAAACTTATACATACATTATTCAAGAGCTAAATCGGGCAATTGCAGGTTTTTCTTTAGGCCTGAAATGTTATCCTAGGTTATTAGTTAGACATTTAGGAGATAACACTTCCTGTTTCGCATTTAGAGGGGTGTTATTGTCCAATAGACATGTCCTTTGAGAGAGTGATGAAACTTACATTATAGTTTGATTGCTTGATACCTTTGAAAAAAATAAATGTGCGATTAATTAATATATGTCTTTATATTAATCTGTTTCCAAGTGTTGAATATTTCTATTTCTTAGAATATATTAACTTTGTGTTTGATCTATCTGGAGATGCGATTGTTTTTCAAAAGAAATTCTGTTTAAAATTGGAACCACAGTGGCTTAATGGGGAATTCTGCCTTGCTAGCCAAGAGGTTGTGGGTTCGAGCCCTGTGTTGGCTGAAAAAGTTCACCTGGATTTTCCGGGGTGGTTTCCTGTGTACACATTGGCGCACCTGTTAAAGATTCCTGATAGTTGGAATTCAGTATGAGAGTAACCTGTAGCGTTGCTGTCCAGGTAAACTTTCCCTCATAGCACACTGTATGGCATTTGCCTATCTTAATTAGCCCTGGTAATTGGAGCAGTCCAGTAGAACATTATAGCTGACTGGATGACTTGGACTATTCATTCAGGGCTTGTAATTGGCTGTTTTCAGACAACTGCGATTTGTAATTGGCTGTTTTCAGACAACTGCGACTTGATATTTAAACGCGCCGAAAGTACCATAAATCAATCTTCTTTCGGCTCAATTACAAAGAGTTAATTACTACTTATCGATTATGAAGTCAATCGACTTGTTAGCTTATCCCTAACAGCCATGCCTCTGTGAGAATCCGGCAGACTCACTGAAGAGCCAAGTAATTAATGTATTTAATGTTTTTTTTGATAATCCTGTGAATACATAACCTTGCCCAGTTGTTTCCCAAATTATTTTCAATAGTCAATGATGCCAGCACAATCCCATCACAGTATATTTTAATCATATTTCTTATCAATTAAAGTTAGACTCACTGGGAAACAACTTGAACAAAATATGTTGTGCGATAACTTTTTCAAAATATATAAGCTCATCGTTATTAGCTATAAATAACCACCAGTTAACTTATTTATACAGGGGGTGGGGGTGGGGTGGATAATCAAATGGTTTGCATGTTCACGTTATATCATAAGGTCAGTCATTGAGTCAACTTACATGATTTGGATTTCCAGGTTGTACATGACAAGGAGTGGGGTCGCCTGTTCAAAGTCGTGGGTTTTCTCCCACAGCTAAAGATCCTGATGCGCTAGCGAAATTGAAATTAGATTGAACTGTATGCTATTCCCGAAATGACCTAGTTTCACTTGCAGTTTCTATAAAAATAAATTTAAAGCCGTGTATATCATAAACGAAATTAAGACCCTTGATTTCATTGCCTGGCAACCTATTTTATACATTTCTTAAATGACATGTTGTTTACATTAAAACAAGCACACAGGTCTTAAAATAATATTTGATCAAATCTTCAAAGAAGTTTTATTTCTTGTTATTCATATATATATTTACATTAGAACTAAAAAAGGATTTTCAGAAGGTGTCTTAATAACCATTAGTTTAGATATATGAAATACATAGAGAGAAATGAGGTTTAACATCCACTTGACACAAACTAAGTAATTTCAGGACAAAAATATGGTTAAATTTGTATTATAGTTTGTTTACAAGTAGGGGTCTTTAGCAGTGGTAGGAAACTGGAGGGCCCAGAGAATACCTATGAGGTTGAAGAGACAACCCTACTCCTTGTCACGTACAACTGGGGAATCAATGCCATGTCAGCGCTCACAAGAAGAAATACCACTCAGTTTCTAATGATTTATATTATGGTTGTACAAATTCCTTCTTTGAAATAAAGTTAATAGATTTAAGACCTAAATTTTATAACATCCGTAGTATCACGTATCAAGTCTAATAATATCAGAATATTGGTGTAAAAACAAGTCCTGAAGCTAGATTGGCCGCAACACTAACAATCAATTTCCAGTTTTCATTATTATCTTGCAATTCCTTCATTGATAGTTCCCATTAAAGATTAATTGAATTTCCTTTGCGCTAAATAATTTTCTCACTTTAAAGCTAATTGGTTCCTGTACTTAATCATTTTTATGATATTATATAATTATGGTATAATAATATATAACCCACGTTTTATTCTATATTAGTTAGAGGAAGACTTTGGAATCAGTAGAATTTTTGTCGACTTAGTAGATCTTTCAAAAGTAGATTTAGCAGCCCAGCAAAAGTGTGTGTGGGCAGCTTGGAATTTATCTACAGAAGCTATTTATATTTTGATGGATATAGAAAGCAGTAGAGTTAAGTTGACAAGAATAGTTTTGACTGGCGAGCTGTAATTATGTCATTGGTTTATTAAACATGTTAGTGACTGCTTTTCTTCTATTAACTTTATTTCAATCGTTTTCAAGACTGGGAACAAATTGGGTTGGATTGAACTTTGGATACGTGCTTGAAATAAAGTTACTAATGAAATGGGGAATCTGTTGGTTTTAATCTAGTATTAAACTGACCCCTGTACAGACAACATTGGTGAGAGTATTCCCATTGTAACGTTGCAGTTAATAAATCTAGTAAATGTTATCCATATTATCTGTTTAACATTGGCGACAATATGTCTCAGAATCTCTCAATTGGGATGGGGTGAGGTTAGGGTGGTGGGGGGAAACAAGTTTATAAGAAAAGTTACAATTGGTATCATGATCTCTATCCTAGAGGGGTCTGGGGAAAAATAAGTGGAAGAAGACGTATTTGGTATACATATTTATGAACTAGGTTAGGGAAGTCATGTTACTGGAAAGTCACCATTGGTATCATGATTTCCGAACTAGGATGGGAGACTGATAGAACAAATTAGTGTTAGAGAGACACTTGTGGGAAATCAGACCCCAGGTTCACAAAGCATTCTCAGACTTAGTTCAGAATTTACTCAACTTTCAGTCACTGTTTATGAGAACTGATTTTGATCTAGAAACACAAAACGTTACACATAGTTTCTTATTGATGTATTTGATACATTAAAACGCCTAGAGCATCCCCAAGTGGGATGAATTGTTGCGCAATATAAATTTCGTTATTATTATTATTATAAAAGTTTTATAAAGGACTTTATTTTGATTTAAATATAAGGCACACAATTTTGGGTAAATTCTTTAACTATAGTCTGTGATGACTGTGAATGCTTGATCCTGATATGAAATATAAGGTTGTTAAACCAGTTGGAAATCAAAAAAGGGTAGACAGAAACACTGCTGTCTGTGCTAAATTCTCCCCCTCAACATACACAACCAAATGTTAGTCTCAATATGATTATTTTACAATCTTCTTTCAATAGAAGATATCATCATTTGATATGTCTGAAATTTTTTCAGATTGATGAGACAAATGGGTATATTAGACTTTCAACAATATTTAAAAATTACTTCTAGTGTTATTGTCCTTGGTCAATGATCATAGATTATAAACCTTGATGTTTAAATACAAAGGACTTTGCCTGCCATTTCGCGGAAGTTCATAAAAGTTTTCTATTCTTTAAATTTTTAAATCATTTTTGTTCTATATTAATTTTGTTGTCCTGTGTGAATGCATTTTTTGACATAATGATGGACAACTTTATCACCAGGTAGTTGGTAAAAATAAGATTTACCATCAGTCATTGTCTGGTTTTTGAAAAAGTATCATCTTGATATTTCATGCAAGTCAAGCTATTCAACTATAAATTTTCCTATTTCTATGTGATGAACCCAACAATCGTTTTGTTTTTTTTTATAGTTCAAAATTTTATTTTATTTGTGTTTACTACACCAGGATCTGGAAGAGTTGTGATATTACCAGCATTCTAGTTGAAGTGAGAGATCTGCCAATGAAACGGTCTGTTACAGTGAGTTTTTGACATGCGATCCACGTAACTGTGGGTAAACCACTAGAAATCAATGCAGATTGATTAATCAATGTATGATGTCATAGGGTCAAAAGCCGCTCTTGTGACCCCTGATGGGATTTTCCAGTACAACCAGTCAGATCTTCATGTAGTATAGACCATCGAAAGTATAACAAAACAAAATAAAAAATAGATCTCTATTTGAATCAGATTATGTACCCAAGAAAGGCCTATGAACATCTAACTTATTTGAATTTAATAACAATAGGGTCTTAATATAAAGGAAAATGTGTGATAAAACTGGTTAAATATGTGATAAAACTGGTTAAACACCTTGATTGTAAGCCAATATAATTATTTAAGTTATTTCGATGTAAATAAAATAAGGACTTAATCTTAAGCCAATATAATTATTTACATTGTTAGATGTAAAAAAATAAGGACTTAATCTTAAGCCAATATGATTATTTACATTGTTTAGATGTAAAAATAAGGACTAAAAGGACAATGCTGGTTTCAAGCAATATCAAAATGGTTAATCAGATTTGGAAAGTCAATAATTATTTATGTCATTTAGATGTAAAAAAAAATAAGAATTAAAAATGCAATGTTCATGACTTTGTAGATCTTATCATAGTAATTTAGCAGCACAGAATAAGTGTGTGTAGGCAGCTCATCAGACTTTATCTAAAAAAGCTATTTTTATTTTGATGGACACAAATACTTGTAGTGTAAGGTAGGCAAGAATAGTTTTGGTTGGTTAGGTGTATGTCACGGTGTGACTGTCAATTTCTCATGAAAATCAATTTTATTTCAATCATCTTGTAAGAGTGGAAACAAATTGTGTTTGATTTTACCGATACATGCTTGAAATAAAGTTACTGCTGAAAGGGAATCATCTGAACCCTGTATTAGATTTGAACTAATATCAAATCGGCCTTTGTTCGTGCAACATTTATGACAATTGGCATCAGAATCTCTGAATTAGGATGGGGGTGATTTGTATAAAACACAATTGACAGTAGGATCTGTGATCTAGATGGGGTGGGGGAAACAAGTGAGTGAGAAAAACCGAGATTGGTATCAGGATCTCTGATATACATGGGTGGGGGAGATAAAGTTTTGAAATGAAAAGGGGTTTAACATCCTACAATTCTGCTCCTAAACAGGGCTAATGAAAGTTAGTGAGAAAAGACACAATTAGTTGAAGGATCTCTGATCTACTATGGGTGGGGGGAGATAAGTTATGGTAAAAGAAGCAATTGGTAGCAGCAGCTCTAACTTAGAATGAAAAACGATAGGTATACAAAATCTTGGAAATAGGTTTAGGAAGACAAGTTATTTGTAAAAGACGCAATTGGTATCAGGATTTCCGAACTAGAATGGAAAACAGCGAGAAGAAATTAGTGGGTATGAGAGATTGGTGGGAAAACAGATATGAAAAATTTATGAGGTGGATTAACCCGTTTGAAATGAAAGAAGGGGTAATTGAAACTCTGCATTCTAGGGCTAACGTCTCCCTCCTCACCTTGCACAACCATATTTTAGTCTCAAATTCTCAATATGATCAGTCTAAGGCTTAATTCTATCCCTCACCTTATAATACCATATTGTGTTGAATATGACACATTTATGATCTTCTAAATATAAAAAAGGATATCATTCAGATTGGTTAGATAAATGAATTTCAACAATATCTAAAATTTACTTCTAGGGTTATTGCCCTTGATCATATTGTAGAATTTTGATTATTTAATACAAGGACTTTCCTTTTTATTAATCCTTTTCATTGACAGCAACTGTATGGTACTCAGCCATCTTATTAGCTAGTGTCAACTAAAGATTTAAAAAATAGATACTAGGTAAACTATTTAACAAGTATAAATATTTATTATCACAAACTTTATCCATAAACACAACAAAGAAATACTTGTATTTACACTGTACAATGAAAAACATGACTAGTTGAAAGTAATCACTCAAATGTGACCGGCTCCCACAAAACCAGGCTATTTGTCTTTTTTATGAAAATAGAGCTGGCAGCATATTTGAATAGTCCACAGTCTAAGCTTTCCAAAAAATTAAATTCTTCTTAAATTTGTTGTATCATCTGGAATTCGGCTCATTGAGGGCACAGCATAAGGTTTATGCCTTTGTGCCCATACTACAAAATGAAGTTGTGTGACAAGCGCCTTTTTTCGTGGGATTAGGTCACAAATTATATAGATATATTCAAATGTATAGTACAATTTGTAACTGTGGTATCTAGAAAAGGAATATAATACCAAAGTTACATATTTACAAATTTGTGATGATTTGAAAATTTTGTAACATTTATCACTTCTTGCACATGATAAAGAACTAAAACAGTACTTAATTTATCAATTAGATGTTTACTTCAAATCCCTTTCAAAACATTTTATCAGAAGAAAAATGCCCCATCAGGCAAGAATCTGTTTTAAGCTTCCTTGCGAATAATATAATATTAAAGATATGTTCAATGAGTGACCTAGTTTGTGTCAGTAGACATTAAACCCTTTCTCTTTCTCTCTCTCTTTCTCACTATTGGAAATAACTACCACATGGATACTTTCGTAGGAATACACCTTTAAATTGTATAACAAAATTTTATTGATGACTGAGACATAAATAAGTAGCAAGAATTTAAACATTTAAAAAATATTAAAGAACATGTACAAGAATACAAAAATAAAACAAATTTATACGAAAAACAACCAATTTGCCGCATAAAACATGTAAACATTTGGAATTGAATGATTATATTTTACGACCAGTTTTATTCTCTGTAAGTTTTTATGGCTGTATTTATTGTACAGACATCATAGAAATCAATTTGATTAAAACACAGATACTCTTTCGTTTCGTTTTTTATTGTTCAAAATTTGTCGTTACAACACCAGGATATGGAAGAGTTGTTATATTTCCAGCGTTTTGGTTATAGTGAGGCATTAGTCAATGAAACGGTCTGTTGAGCCGAATTCTTGTCGTGCCATGCAAGGAACAGTGCGAAAACACTAGAATCATCATCGATCAAGATATGAACGTCATAGGATCAAAAGCCATCGAGTACAAGCTTCTCATCTCTCAATTTAGTGTAGGCCATCAAATGTTTTAACAAAACGAAACAAAATATAGATCAGTATTTTGTATGGTATTGACTGAACATAAATTTGATGATTTGGGATGAGTTTAATTAAATGATGCAGGGGCAGGTCACAGTTTTCAAGTACTCCAGATAAGATAAACGTGCATTGGAATTTTACCAAGGGAAGTATTACTGGTTCGTATTGACAAGAACAGTGCTGTCTAGTCATTACGATGGGGTGGAAAATAGATGTCCAACCATAAACACATTGATATGTACTGAAAAGCACCCTTTACAGTTGGAGTTGGAAATTCATTAGGAATGAACGCCACAAAATTCGTGCCTTGAACATATTAACCGTATGTCACAGAACTCTCACATTGAACATATTAACCGTATGTCTCAGAATTCTAGCATTGAACATATTAACCGTATGTCAGAATTCTCACATTGCACACATTAGACGTATGCCTCAGAATTCTCACTTTGCACACATTAACCGTGTGTGTCACTTTTCACATATTAACCGTATGTTTCAAAATTCTCATTTGCACACATTAACCGTATGTCTCAAAATTCTCACACTGCACACATTAAACGTATGTCTCAAAATATCCATATTGTTTTCAGATGTTAGACACAATGCCTTCCAATTGTAGAAAAGAATTATTAACTGGAATAAGAAATAATTATGTACAAACTGTATGTAATTCACTCTTACATCTAAAATCAGAATTTAAAGAACTTTTAAAGAAACTAAGGCCGCAGATGTCGAAATTGTGGCACTATTGTGTTAATTCCGCAGCGTGCTGGCTACTTTGTAATGGTAATACATTTTTACTGGTTGTATTTGAATGATTGATAACATCCATATAAACGTTCTCCATTAATGGGTAAGAACTGTCATGACCGCTACCACTCGTTTTGAAGGTCATCTTAGTAATAGGTTTGTTCTTTTGTTTTCGACAGAAGAGTTTTTTCATCTCGTGTCGAAACCGCTGTCCTGTGATACAGTACAGACAGAAATTGATGGAATGATTCGTATAGAACAAACAATAGCATATAAACTTGGTCAAGAAATTCACCGCAATATCATGATAAGACTGAGATTTTGGTTTCAGTAGGGCGTGACACGTAAATGGCATGGTTGTAATGATCCAAACAAAAGATATTGTCAGTAGAGTTATGGCCAGTTTTCGATGATTGTTTCTTGTTTGTTGGTCATCTTTCGTCATGGTGCTAGTTAGAACCTGTCTATGTTTCAGAAGATTTATTATAATCAAAATGTTGAATATTAGCAGCACTATAAACGGTAGAAATGTGTAGAGCATTAGATTTATCCAGGCAAATACTTTACAGACAAATGTTTTATATACATATCCTATGCACATTAAATGATCTGAACTCATAGATGACGTTGTCGATACCAACTCGGCTGTCCAGAATAAATGAGAATTCACCAAAATAAACACACTAGCGATCACAAATGTTCCAAATTTTGCCCTAGAAACACTGCACATAGTTCCCGCTTTTAATGGAAACCATACGGCTAAAAATCGTTCTATTGTAACAGCAACTATAATCCAGGCTGAAAAATGATTACAGAAATAGACTAAAAACATAATCCCTTTACATGCGGCGTTTGATACATGCAGTAATTCAAACCCTGTTAAAATCCGAATCCAGGTTTTAAAAGCACTGATATACAAGACTGATGTATCTGTGATAGCTAGCGTTGCCAAATAAAAACATGTCGACGTCTGTCTCATTTCTCTTCGTAACATGACAACAAGGCTTAGTAGATTGCCAATAGTACCTCCAATTATTATCAAAGGGAACAACCAAATCACTAAATTTAATGCTAATTGATATTCATAAAAGTCCTTTAATAGATCTGCCAGAGGTGGAGAGGATTTCAGTTGAATCCATGATGAGGAGTTATCTGTCAGATTAGACATATTCATCAGTGGGTTGGTGGCATCCAAATCAGCTATAGGATCAAGAAGAAGTTTCTCTGTTTCCACAATGTCATCTGAGACTGAAATGTTGAAGTAATCTGATGAAGTCATGATTTTGTTTTTTCTGATTGAGTTAGTAATTTGTATTCATTGTAGGACGGTTATTACGGGAAAACAACATCTTTATCTTCTTATGTTGACAATCTGCAAATAACAAGGTGGCAAAGAAATGAAATTAATTTTTCTTTGATCTGAAGCTCAGATTCTAAAAAGATTGAAATATTACACCATTTTTATCTCGTAAAATTAGAAAACAAGGCCCTGTCTTGTAAAGTCACTGATCGCCTTGTGCATTTTTTCAGAGGATACCTAAATTTTTAGAGGTATTCCATGGGATTAAAAAAAAGGCAGTTCAGTAGAGTTTACCTAAACGCTCATAAGTGGTGCTAACTTATTAATAACATCTGTTACGTTTATTTGTAAATAGTGGACAGATTTAAACAGCCATTTTACCAATATTCCGTGTATAGAATCACCTTTTTCCAATTGTATTTTACACAGGATTCAAAATCCATCAATTGAGCAACTTTGCCTTTTTAAGAGATTGTTAATTCTTGTTTGTCCATATCAGCAAATGCTACTTATATCCAACACTTTTTTAAAATGTTTGACTGGTTGGAGAGATAATTTTTGACAATCTCTCGTCATTAGAAATTGTGATCAATTTCCTATGTAGAATGACGTTGAACAAGTTTTTTTTATAATTGATCAATAACTTTATACTGGATTTTTGAAAATGTTTACTCAAAACAATTGAAAATTGATTATCAGGTTCATATACTGGTAATTTGATGAAAGATTTAAAAAAAAATGGTCTTCTTTTGTATCCGCAAGCTGTACTTAAATGTATCCATAAGCTAATGTAATGTAGCGTAATCATACTCTCAAGAATAATGGAATTTTCTCTCTATTATCAAAGGTTTACATTGTTGAGATGGTTGGGTTTAATGCAAGAGCTTATGACTGGTTGTATAAGATCGATATGATATGAGAAAGGGATTTGCTCAATTTGTTCTGAGATAAAGTAGTCAACAGATGGATAATCCAGTAATCAATATCATCAGTACAATAGCACCATCTTTCATAGTGATTTTGGGGGGTTGGGATGTCCGGATGGTTAGCAGGTGCGTGTTGTATCATAAGGTCTGTCATAGAATCAACTAGCGGGGTTTCGATTCCCCAGTTGTACATGACAAGGAGTAGAGTCACCTGTGCAACCTCTTGGGTTTCTCCGGATTTTCCGCTTTCCTCAATCCCATTGCTAAAGACCCATACGCGCAAGTGATGGAAAGGCCCATTTATCCCTCTCTCTCATTGAAATAATCCTTGATCAATTAGAAGAAAAAAATCTTGTGGACATACTAGAGACTGAGTTATCATGTATTTGACTTGAAATGTATACAGTATTTTGTGTTCAGAAGACTTAAGAGCTGATTACTTTTCAATGTTTTCAAATATCTGAACAACTGGAGTTATCTGATTTAAAGATAAATGTATTATTAATTCCGCTAGGGAAAAGCTAGAAGCCTATCAAATTTTGATTATTTCCGGTAATGTGGGACTTCGTCTTTGTTGGGTTTCTAGCTGCTCTCAGTGCCTACAAAGAAATGAAAATATTACCACCTTTATGTACTCCTTTTGCAACTTACCTGCCGTTGGCATATCTTTCGTTCCTTTGAGATAGACAGAAACTGTACAGATCAGTCGGGATACAAAAATGTATTGTGTTGATGAAATGCCTGTGAGGGATGTCAGAAAGCCTATGAAAAACAGATCATCTCTCAGATAATGAGGGATTGAATTGGAAATGGGAATCTGCTCTCTCTTTCTTTATCTCAGTACGCCATAAAGTAAATCAGACGTTATATTTTAGTCTTCAGGGATATTTTGACGACAAAAGGACAATATTTCCAGTAACAAAGACAACATTTTTTAAAGGCTGGAATGCTGGATATTTACTACATTATATCATTGAACACAAGTCATTGGGGCTTTATTTTAACTGGTGAAAATTTAATCTAAAGATACAACTTTTCTCATTTATTATGTACATTGGTGTATACTTTCAGACTGTCAGTATTACGCTTGAAACGGACTGGATCATTGTTGAAACGTACCGTAACTCTGAATGGATTAATTATATTAAGTGTATTCTAGCTTTAGGAGGTCTTATTAATGTGGTTATCAGTCAAGTTGTGTACATATGTGTCTTACTAATTTTCAGTTGTCTTTTCAAATTTTATGAAATTGTCTTTATAAAAGCATTTTGTCCTTAATGTATGTGGCATTTTGAATATATCGTATGTGATACTCACAGGCAAATATAGACCATCACCTGTGGATAATTATTCATTATTTCTTGTTGAAAGATAGCCTATGGCAAATTTGTTTCTTAAAAGATATTTTCCTGTTTTGATGTCTCCAGCAGAAGATTCTTCCACTAATCGTATTGTAGTTAAATAAAACTTAGTGCCCTACAGAATCCTGGTATAAGGGTACCGAAGTTCAAAATTATTTATGTAACCGTTTAACAGATATTATATAATTAGTTCTAGAGTTACAAAACGTGAAAACCTAACAAGAAATCCATCTCTAGATTCGTCTGTGTGGACTTAATTATTTCTCTAACTGCAAACAGCTTACACAAGTCTTTAAACAAATAATTCTATAATGGGGATGCAAGGAGTTCTGTATTTTTGATTAAAGACGGCTGTAATTAAAGTTGACTAAACATGCTTCTCGGACTGTTTGATGATATTTAACGCATTGTTCAGCAACCATTCTATTTGTTTTAGGGAAATTGATATGACAGAATGCTTATAGCATACTTTGTTCTTGAACTCCACAACTATCTAGGACTTTCTTGACAGGTTTCTTTGTTGTTATCAAAGAAACAATCATTGAATTTTATCTTTTAGGATTTCATTTGATGTATGATACTTTCATAACCAATGCTTTTATTCAATTTGTGGAATTAGACCAACTCTGTTCTATCTTCAGTATCTTCAGTATCTTATGTAAATTATTGATTGTTTAGTTGAGTTGTACCATACGTTTGGAGAATACCAAATAGAAATGAACCATTTTTGGACTACTATCGCTTTTAGAGATTCAACTTTTGCAAAATTAAATTTTACAACAGATTCATAAACTCATCTAAATCTTTTACAACAAAGTGTAATAAACATGCATTGTGTGAGATGGTTTAAAACACTTTTGTAAGTGACCAGCTGTTGAAATTAAGAGGGTGGGGTGAATAGATAGCATGTGTGTGTTGGAGCCTGAGGTCAGTCTGGAAGTGATAAGCAGTAGAGTCATCTGTCCAACCTCATGGGTTTTCACCAGATTCTGCTAATAAAGACCCCTACATGCAAGCGAATTAGTGAAATGCAATCGAACCATATGTTAGTCCCAATATCATCTAGTTTGTGTCGACTGGCCATTAAACTCCATTTCTCTCTCTGGTTGGTGCAGAAAAGTTCAGATGAAACATTTTGTTCAAAATTACATGTAACAAGACTATAAGAATACTTGTTTTCAGTGTAGATGTTTGTTCTTATGAAACTAATGATAGAGATGTCGACCAAGAGTTATAGTCAACTGCCTGTCAAAGATAAGAAATTCATAAAAAGAGAATAAATGTAGTCAATTATCACTATAATAAATATGGTGAACTACCCATTGGGAAAGTTGATTAAGATGTAATAGCCTATCATCAGACAGTTTAACGGATAACTAATCAACTGCAAAAAGCTATTTGATTTTTTATACCAAGTGCTAGGTTTGGCCAATTTGTAATAATCTAGAGGACAGTTTGTTGAAAATGAAGTTGATCGAATTGAGATCAGAATGCCAATATACCAAAAGTGAATCTCAAAATGTGAAGACGTTCTTTTAGATATGCTTCATCTGTATTATGGAACTCAATGGATCCTAATCATCCCTTTTATAACTAAAAATCGACTGACATTTTTAAATGTAGTCTTAAAACATCTCAGTTCTACTTACAGTTTGGAACCGAAGATCCATCAAAAACTTTGGAACGAAGATTCATCATAAACTTTACAAGTGCACTAGATACCTTGTTACTATGGTGTTTGTGTGCGATATAAATTTCAGTATTATTATTATTCTAGAAAACGTTATTGAAGAAGATGATCAGGTTTATATGTGATTTAATAAAGTATATTCCGTGAATGATTTTACAAGAAACCTGATTATCAAGGACTTTTTTTCCAAAGCTCATCTTAAAAATTCAAAAGAGAGTCTCCCAACTTCTTTGCTGCTTGGTACTTGAGGGTGGGAGAGATGGGGGAATAGGTGTGATTTTTTATCAAATTGCAGTTGGCATCTGTGGAAATTCCCAATCAAAGTTTTGGCTCGCACACTTTAAAAGATCGCTTACCCCCTTTCAAGTATTTGAAAATGTCATTTTTATACGCCCACATTGAAATGTGGTCGTATATTGTCGTCGCCCCCGTCCGTCCGTCCGTCCGTCCGTCCGTCGGTCCGTCGGTCCGGCGTCCACAATTGCTTGTGGACGCTCTACAGGCTAAAGTTAATATCCGATTGACTTTAAATTTATACACAGTGTTTAGGGTCATGAGACGAAGAAGCCTATTGTTTTTCAGCGATTTCCGATAATTAGTTCCAGAGTTATGGCCCTTGATCACTTCAAAAAATCTTGTGGACGCTCTAGAGGCCAAAGTTAATATCCGATTGACTTCAAATTTATACACAGTGTTTAAGGTCATAAGACGAAGAAGCCTATTGATTTTCAGCGATTTCCGATAATTAGTGCCAAAGTTATGGCCCTTGATCACTTCAAAAAATCTTGTGGACGCTCTAGAGGCCAAAGTTAATATCCGATTGACTTCAAATTTATACACAGTGTTTAAGGTCATAAGACGAAGAAGCCTATTGATTTTCAGCGATTTCCGATAATTAGTGCCAAAGTTATGGCCCTTGATCACTTCAAAAAATCTTGTGGACGCTCTAGAGGCCAAAGTTAATATCCGATTGACTTCAAATTTCTTCACACAGTGTTGAAGGTCATAAGACGAACAAGCCTATTGATTTTCAGCGATTTCCGATAATTAGTGCCAGAGTTATGGCCCTTGATCACTTCAAAAAATTTTGTGGACGCTCTAGAGGCCAAAGTTAATATCCGATTGACTTTAAATTTATACACAGTGTTTAAGGTCATAAGACGAAGACCCCTAATAATTTTCAGCGATTTCCGATAGTTAGTGCCAGAGTTATGGCCCTTGATCACCTCAAAAAATCTTGTGGACGCTCTGGAGGCCACAGTTAATATCCGATTGACTTTAGATTTATACACAGTGTTTAAGGTCATGAGACGAAGAAGCCTATTGATTTTCAGCGATTTCAAATAATTACTGCCAGAGTTATCTCCCTTGATAACTTCAAAAATTCTTGTGACGCCATAGAGGCCAAAGTTACTATCCGATTGACTTCAGATTGATACATAGAGTTTAAGGTGTTGAAACGAACAAGTATTTTGATTTTCAATGAATTTAGATAACTGAACAGCTAAATCCATGATATTAAATGTTTCATGTATATACTTATTGTTAGCGTGGGGTAAAACTTTATAAAAAGCAATCAAATTCTAATGATTTTCTGATAATTACATAATGAGTTGTTACTCTTAATCAGTTTTTAGTGTATTACAAATGTTTCATTACCGAAATTAGTAAAAATATGCGACAACACTTGTTGACTGCCCGGACGATTTAGCTGCTGTGGGCGTATGTTTCGTTGCCTGGCAACCTATCTTTAAGTGAGTAAAGATCTTCAAGCAAATATACAGTATTTGTAAATATCAAAACAAATTTTTCAAGGTCTTTTCCGTAATAAATGTAGAAATGTAATGATTTTCTAAGGGTGCATTGTTTATCATTAGCCAATCGTTATTGATTTCTGTCGAATAATCAGAGATATTTGTACACGATTAATGTTATCTAATGAGCACAGTCCAGTGGACAATAATTATTTCAGGTTTAGCGAATTCACGTTTTTGAGTGATGTGTTGTCAATACAAGAAGAGTACTAATTAGATATCAAGAGTGCTAACGCAATAAATGAAACTGTGCCAAGTGCCTGCAAAAATATTTATTTTCCTGATATTCACATGCTTGAATTGATCTTCGGTCATTTGCCGTTGTCGTTTAATCAATTAACACCTTTTATCACGCACCAGACGATGATAAAATATTGCGGAGACACATAACAAACAATCTTACTGTTTTTCTTGTGAAGCGTAATTCAGATATGTACTAATAAGACAAGAAGATGTCCAATTGGGAATCAAATCACATCAAAAGGAGATAATTAATGGTGCCTGGTGGTGGTTGGCGTGAGATCTTTTTGCTTGGTTGTAATCTTTTTTAGCCCCTGATAAACCATTCATTATACAAAAATTAGGCACATGATTAGGGGAGCAAGAGTAGGAGAGTTGATACTAATGTCAAGAGCACCATGATCATTTAGAAAGCCACGGTTGCTCAGTGGGTTAGACGTTGGCTTGCTAATCTGCGTTCGCCCAGTGAGGATAGAACAGTAAGACATTAAACCCTTTTTCAGTTCAGTTCAGTTCCATGATCTTTTCAGTGCTTCCTCCCATTGCTAAAGACTCCTACTTACATGCAAGTGAATTATTGAAATACAATTGAACCATATGTTAGTCCCAAAATGACCTAGTTTGTGTCAAGTGGAAGTTTAACCTCATTTCTCGCTTTTCAGTTTCTCTGCGCTATATTCTAGAAGTTCATAATTTCGATTTTCCTTTAAAACATGACACTTAAATACATAATAATTAAGCTGTCGGCAGTTGAATAACAGGATTTGGGTAGTTTTTAAACTAGAAATAACACAAATTGTTTATTGCAAAATATACCACCTGAAGCATTGTTTAAAGTTCAATATATTTTGTGAACATAACAATTTAGAGGAAATTAAGTGCAGCTAACACATGTTATGCATCCTCTGGGAAGATGAATCAGTTACAAATTGTAGTATATGTATATATAGTAATAATAATAGCTTATGACATGTGCATTCTTTAAAGACATGTCGGTCAATAAACTTTACTTAAAATACAGATGTGACGTCATCCTTGGCTTTGATGTTGGCGTATCATTATCTCAAATAATAGTTAAAATTTGGGACCCGTGGGACGTATTTCATGGCAAAGCAAATGCAAGTGTCTGTATTTTAAGTTGTTTATTGGTCTCGAGCTTAAGACATTACGTAATATATTGAAATTACAACTTGTGACTTACGTCTCGTCTCTCTCTATTTGAAAATGAATTAAATCAATCAGATAAAAAAAAAAATTCTTTTTTTACGAGCTGATTCAGGTCCTTCTGAGTTCATGTTTTGGTCCTATTTGCATTCTTGGCTGACTATCAGTAAAATTGTGTCAGGAAATTTTCTTGTCAAACAAAGTAGAAGTTCTAAAGAATTAAAAATTAAAAGATCATAGATACAGTACAGTACAGTTAAATTTATACTTTTGTGTTTGAAAATACTAGTAGCCACACTGGTTAAGTTAGTAACACTCAGGCATGCTAGGTTCGGTCCCGGTGCCGAAAAAGTTAATGGAGATTTTCCAGCATGGTTTCCCCTTGACAGTGGTGCAGTCTTTTGAAGTCCTGTGTGCACTCTGGCATATGCATAAAAGATCCCTTAGCTGTGGGAATTTGAAATTAGAGTAGGCTCATGTAGCACCCATGACAGGCCTAAATTACCCTCATAGCACACTCGAGTCTGTCTTCATTAACCCAGTCGGTGCAGGAAGTTAAACCCCAATTCATCTCATTTCATGTTGCTAATAAAAGGTAAAGCAAAATAGAAGTGACTGATTGGCTGAATTTTACATTTCTAAGCCCTGCATCAGTGCACTAAAACCTCTTGAACTAGTTACGTAGTCGTGAAATCAGAGCATGAAGAGAATAATGACGTTAATGATATCTAATGGGTTAATTCTAAAAGCTATCAAGAGATGACTTAAACAATACCATTCAGAGTGTATAATCCATTTACTGAAAAGCTCTGAAGCAGAAAACAACAAGGGCGAATAGGAGATTAAAATCAGGCTTGTTTTAACAAGAATAAAAGTTGTCACTTGGCTAAAACAGGTTTGTTAGTTCATTAGGTGTATTTGTTGACTTTCATTAGACGAATTGACTAAGTTAGTTACCTGATAAGGTTGTATATTCCTTCCTGATCACTTGCAGTCTCAATTGATATCAAGTATGTGTACATCATTTAATGATACGTCAAGTCCTAAGAATTGTTGTCCTCATTAGCCTAATAGTTTCCAATTTGTGACATTGATCTGGATTATAGACTATTCACCTTAAGGTGAAATGAAATGAAATGGAGTTTCAGGTCTCTTTCCTGTAGACAGACATTCTTTATGTGTTACCATCTACTCTTATTTAGATGTCACACTGCCAGGGGATCTAGAAATTCAGCCAAAGCTGGCAGTATGTTAAAGATCCCTTGAAAAACAAAAGTAGACTGTAGTGCCGCTGTCAAGGGGGTAAGGGAGGGAGGGATTATTTACTTAATAGCATTAGCCAGTAGGTTGGTGCAGAAATGTGTTTGTTTAATGAAAGTTCAGTGTACTTCTAAGCCAATGTCAAGCAGTCAGATATAACTACTGTTTACTTGAACAAGATATGTCACACTTCTTTGTTTGATAGATTAACATTAACATGCTTTAAAGGTTTCTGTACTTATACTTGTTTTTAAAGTTTGTGCTTCAACCATATCAAATATTTACTAGCATGCAGTAACTATTTGACTAGTGTTTATACAACACCTTGGTACATTTACACGGGTTAATTTTCACCATCATGTAACTCACGTAAGACAAATAAAATGCTAATTTGTGTTAACTTGAAGTTTTTGTAGATCATGTTATATTAGAGAGTGCATCATTAGCTATATTCTAATTCTGATTACATGCATATAATAAATTGGTTTAGTATTCCCTTGTAACAGGATATTTTAAAGTTGTTTTAGGACAGACTAATTTGTAATTTAGATCTTTGAGAACATCAATTAAGATTTTAAACCGAATACCGTTTCCTAGGTGAAAAAATCTATTTTATCTTTCTTTTGTTTTAAAAACAAAAATTATTCCATAGGAGGCTATGTATCAAGATACTATTACAAATGAAGCTATGTATCAAAAAAATGAGGATAGGAAGATACTAAAAGTATCATCCACATGTTTCAAGATCCTAAAGAACTAAAAATCACATTAGTTTCGCCTAAGCAATTGCTATTTGTACTTCAAATTTTCTACCCCATCGATAAAAACAATGTGGCATTATTTAGGTGGTGTTCTGAAAAAAAAAGTGATATGTCCCTTGTGAATTGCAATGGTTTGAATCCTTCAACAGATTCAACATGATTATATACCATTGAAATAAAGTCATGACAAGAGTAAAATTCACTGATGAAAAATAGTCTCTGTTATTCTGAACTATTTTGTCTGTGGGGACTAGGAATGTTGGTCTATGAATCGTTACATGACCAAGACTACGATGTACATAGCATAATTTTGTATGTCTAAAAATTGTTTGCCCACTGAAAAAAATGCAGATACAAAGTTTATAATAACTTTTATGAAAAGAGCCGCCCCCCCCCACCCCCCACAACCAAGAAAATAAATTCTTAGTTGCATTTGACAATTCATCCAGCAGAGTGATTTATCATGTGATATTTTTTTTTGTAGTTAAAAACAAAATTGTGATATTTGGATGATTTGTCCATCGATTTTCAAACTGCTGCAAGTAAAAATTATCGAAAGTAATGAAAAGTCATCATAAAATCTGTTTTCTTAAAGTGGAATTACTTCCCTTTGAAAATAGTATAATATATGGTCTGGGTAAAACGCGACGAAAGTGATGGATGAGAAAATTTATATGAAGATTTGGAACCAGCGTGTTTCATGATGTTTTACTGATAGAAATACTGATGAATTCCGCACGCAAATATTTGACGAGTTTTCTTTGGATAGTGTGTAAATCTTTCACAAGAAGTTTGATTAAATTTGAAGTGAAATTAAATGTCCACCGTAAATAATTATTCTTGGGCACTTCAGACAATTTTTTTTCTCAATTTACCTCTCCCATCACAAGATCTGTTCCATCAAAATACAGAACCACACGTCAGTGGAAATAATACTTATTTGATTTACATAGCCTTGTGGCATTTGCTCAGACTTGTCCATGACTTCTACGAAAGAAAAGCAAATTATCCTTAGAATAAGAAAACGTTCAATGACTCTTTCAATATTTACTTACAAAACGGGAGACATTTTGTGAACTATTCTCCACAAATACTTAGCAGCTTGAAAATAAAATAAAGTTCCTTACTACGGAATATTGATACTATATATCTTTTCAATTTTTTTTTTTAATAATCATAGAAAAAAGAAACACTAGAAAAATTTAAGATATGTGAAAATGGTCACTTTGTATTCAAAGAATACAAAAATGTAGGAGGCTCGGTTATATATGAAATAGCGATAAAAACATGTATGTAATATGGCTGCCGTCGGATTAAAAAAAATATCAGCAACTTTTACGTACAGACCCCCTCATTTGAGATACAATAATGAGGCTATTGTGCCCAACAAACCAAAAACTAGCCTTTCATGATTTTCATTGTAAGCAATATCCAGAACGCTTCATTTGTTAATGATTTAAGCAGAACACTTGATTGAATCATGGTTGTCATTTGCTCAATTTTGTCAGACAAAGGATAGGCAGGGCTTTGTATGTCTGGCTGAACAATTTGTCTGTCAATTGGCATGTGAGAAAATTTCAATTTTTGTCTTCATTACTTTAGTGTTTTACGTTCACGCAACACAAATTAGGTCATTTGGGGATTATCATGGTTAAATAGTTTGCTTGCATGAAGGGGTCTTTAGCAATGGCAGAAAAATGGAGGACCCAAAGAAAACCCACAACTTTGGACACTTGACTGAATCGAACGGGCATGTGTTAACAATTTGGCCACCCAATTTCCCTATAGTCGCAACAAGGGACTCTTTCCCTTACGATTAAGAAATAGATGTAAGGGAATAGGGGAGAACAGACGATTTGATATCAAAGCATCCAAAGCAGAATAGTAGGATGTTAGATCCCCTGAAAGGAATATTAGTCAAAAATTGCTTCAGTTTCATTTAGTATGATGCATTGAAAATTTCACATCGTTCATCATTTTTTTTTTCATTGTGTTGTCTTCATTTCACATTGTTCGGCCCGCTTCTTCAGACTATAAACAAACCAGCATAACCTATGAATTTTGGTTAGATTCTACAAATTTGCCTCTTTTGAAAATTTTTGATGTTTTTTCCTTTGACCTTTATGAATTCTCATGTGTTTGCATGCGCATAGAACAATATGAATTGAACAAATTTCTAACTTTTAAAACATTTTGATTCAACATTTAGTCAGAGTATAAATACTTTTATAATGTTGTCATCTAGTCATTAGTAGGTGTGATTGATTTATAAATATTGCTTGGGGCTCTGGGATGCAATTCAAACAGATGCCCATACATCAAAATGATTATGAATAATCAGGCGTCTTTTAATTTCCGAAAAAAATTTTTTGAAAATATAATAATCATGAACTAGGACTTTCAACTTCATATCATAACTCTAGCATCAAAGCAGAAATTATTTGCCATAATGTGTTTATGAAACAGCAATATATAACACCTTTTTTATCTGTCCCTGGTTTTTGATTATTTAAATTGGTCAAATAGATCGAAGAGTGCATAGAAAAAATATTTTAAAAAACCAATTCAAACCTATTCTTTTATTTTACTACAACAATCATAAAGAAGAAAAACAATTTTTACATGCGTGTGTCAATTACTTTATGACTGGGTTTTTTTTTTAGATACGGATGCATTTATACGGTTGAATAATAATTTTACCTTAAGGCATGAAAAACAAAGCTGTTGAACTTGAATATTACAATAAAAGTATTAAATAATCTGTTTGGACCTCAAGGGATAGCCACAGTGCAGGTTAATTTAAAATAGACTGAAATTGCGGGAATGTTGACTAAGATTTTGTACATACATGTAGCATATTAATTGAATCCTTTTTTGATCCACAAAATTTATTTAAAAACTTTTTAAAAGCTTATGAAAATAAAAATTTAAACAAAGTTTATCATATTGTTTAATTATATAGCTATATTTATTGGTAAATCTGGGTTTTTGATTTTGAAAAATTTAAGAAAAAAAAGTTTTAAAAGAAAGTTAATTGTCTAATATGTTTGTTTTGGAAACTTACCTTTAAGTTGAAATAAATATTATAAAAGTTCCAAATAATGGTATACCATTTATGTTTCACCCGCTAGCAAAAGGGAGAGTCTTATTGCCCTTTCTGTTGATATGAACATAGTTATTGAAGATGGTGCTGAGAACGTATTGGCTGTCGAAATCTACCTTGTGAAAGTTTCCAACCTTTACCAATCAATAAACGACTAGCAATAACAAACGACAGTGTTAAGACTATTCTGCGTGGGCAGTCAGTTTGCCTGTCACACTCAACTTTCTCTACAGCTTTCATTGATCATTTTTATGCAAATATTTTACTTCAAAAAGAGTGCTGACAGTTTAAATTAAACTCCTTTTTTGTGTGGATTAATTCAAGGTCCTTAAGTTTAATTTAATGGCAACAGGTCTTTATTAGATCAGTGATGATTTGTTTTATTATTTTTTTAATATTTAAACGATTTATAATGGTATCATTGAAAAAGATAATAATTGTTTAAATGGATTCCTTAGGGGTACATTTGTTTCTGAGATTTATGTAGAATGCCATTATATCAAACAAAGTACTTTTCTTATTAATTTAAAGGATTGCAAGCCTTAGCCTTTTTTCATAGATATGATTAAACATACATTATGTAAGAGGTAAATCTGCCTATTGCAGGTTTTTTTTTAGGCTTGAAATCTTATATAAGTTATTAATTATCCATTAATTAACTTATCCAAACTATAACGAACTCTCGATATTTACTGGGTCAGGATCTCATTTGCTGCTCAACTTTCATTCATGATTTAATGAGGAGATGAAAAATCGAGATGAGGATATGCCAAAAATTTAATTGCTAAAATCTTGGTTCAGAGGGGATCAATTTGACTGAAATTTTCAGAAAATTACCTTTACATTATCTAGTTTTTAACTATTATAGTGAGCACTGACAGCTCTTTATCTAATCTCCTATAATGTATCTTCAAGCCAGTTGGTGACATTTTGGAGTTATGTTAATGTATTCTTAATGATTGTAAAAAATGCAGAATAAATCAAGAAAATTAAGAAAAAAAATGGGTAATGTAAGTTTTTGTTAATGTCATAAAAATTTGAAGGTTGAAATTTATGGAGTTTTACTGTTGGTAGGTCCTGTGATATATAAAGATGGTAATGTGAATTGATACACTGGTACCATCTAAATGAAAAGTTTATGCTGGAATCGATACCAGGAACATAATTAGACAGTTCAGATATAAGATGTGAAGAATATATTTATTAATCATTGCTGTGGATATTAGGGTGGTTGGATGGCTGAATGGTTAGCGTATCATAAGGTCTGTCATTAAGTCAACTGGCATGGTTTCAATTCCCCAGTTATACGGTCAACCTCGTGGGGTTTCTCCGGGTTCTCCACTGCTAAAACACCTACATGCAAACTAATATTTGAAATAAAATTGAACCATATGTTAGTCCCAAAATGGCCTAGTTTGTGTCAATGGATCTTTAAACACAATTTCTTCATTTATCACTCTGTGGAGATCAAATGAATTATTTTAATACTTCCAATTAGGAAACATAGATATTTAGATAAGATCAAGAACATGTCACTCAGTACAACTAAACTCACTTTTGATGAAAGATTTACAATCTGTTCTGAATGAAAAGAAAAACTTAAATCCATTTGCCAAATAAAGACAAAATCGAAAGACAATCATGTATCTCCTCAACTAAGAAGTAGTTAATTGTTTGATGTATTGGATATTTTGTTTCTAATTGGGATGGAAAAAACCCATCCGACCCTACTGCTCTATAGATCATATAACAATTGCAGAAAAAATGTTGGTAATTGGTTGATTTAAAATTCGTAAGAAGATAATATCTCTTTTGTCAATAGTAATTTGTAATGGATTGTTTTAAAATGAATATCGAAAGGTACAAGACGATTGTTTGTTTTTGAGCATTGAGTATCATTTCTTGATAATTAATTGAAATTGTAAGTTTGATTAAATATATTCGGACAAATTGATGATCGATTTTAGGGACCTCATAAGATATTAATTTGTGCGTTATCAAGTGAAATTGATTTTAACTTGAAATTTGATTATACGATGACATGGGGTCGTAATTGGTTCCTATTACAAGATGAATAGTAAGTTTGAATTGATGCTTAATATTGATTTTGTCTCTGTCTGTGATGACAATAAACAGAAATATAGTAATATATATATATGTGTAATCGTCGATTATGAATTTATATTGAATGTTTCATATCAATGTTCAAGTACTTACAGACTTCAGTTAACCATATTGATTTGAATGTTATGAAAGTTTATATTAATATATAATTTAATATTCACAAAAACCCCCATAAGATCATTCTTTTTTATTATGCAACTGTTTTTATTGATTGTACGCCTTTTCGAGGGCAAGTCTGAGCTGCTTTGGCTTGTTGAGTTAGACATTGGTTCAAGTTTTTCTGACGTGGTTCCCCAGTGCTGGACAGAGGGCCTGGCAAGCTGCAGTGCATAGTCGTAAAAAAAGACCATTGACAGTTCGAATTTGATATGGTATATGCCAGTCTTTATTAACGTAGTCATTTTTCCAGGACATAATCAGATGATATTTATTTAAATAGGAAAAAAGTTCACATTGATATCTTTGATTCTATATCCGCAATGAGAGCCAAAAATGTACTTTTTGTTATGATTATTTTGGATGATTGTGGTCTTTATCCAAGGCATCTTCAAACATATTTTTGGAAAACCTCGATGCTGGCATTTTCATGTTAAAAATATTATTATGGCATAGGACATCTTTTGTCTCTAGATGCATAGCTACTAATAATTACAAGACTACTACGAAAAATTGTTAGCCATGCAACATTAATGTTTGTTAATGAGTGTGCTTGTTTCCTCGTGGATGGTTGGTACTTATCACAATCTGTAGTGGAACAATCATTAAAAATGTGTTAGTATACTCCTGAAAATAATGACTTCAGTTGTACCAGCCAAAATTTCTATTGACATTTGATAATAAACATTTCAGTTAAAAACAAAAATTGAATAAAAAAGACAACACTAGAGTAGATGTGACATTGTCTTTGACATGGACCTTATTTCCAGGCTATCTGATGCCATTATCTCATAGAATTCGAATTCTCTGCCTATGACTCCCAGAAAACAATCTGAAATGTTATACAGTTATTAAATATTTCTAGAATTTTATAAAATAGAAAGAAAGTAACATAATATCTTGTAGGTGGTTTTTCTTTTGTCATTCACAACGGTATGTTTCTTATCGTGATGATAGTAATTATTAGAGATCTTGTTGTTCAATACCCCCAATACCCCCAGAGGTTTATCAAATGTATCTAGATGTTATACAACAGAATATCCTGTGAGTTTAATTATTTTGGAACAAAAAAAAAAAAAAAAAAAAACCTATTTATAATGTGGAGATGGATGGCTGTGGATCACAATTTGCAATCATTTTTCTTTCAACCACGCAGAAACAAAAAAAAACAGAAAAGAAACCAACCCAAGGACAAGATACATAATGTGGCATGTGTGGGTTTGATTCTGTGGGTGGGTTTGTAGGTGTGCATTTCCCTCAACTCTAACAAACATGTTATTAGAATCAAACTATACCCAGTTGCTGTTGAAAGGACCATCTTCATTTGCCCAGTTGGAGCTGAACAGTAGAACATTAGACTTCATTCCTGTCTAAATTACACAATTAAATAAACTAAAACACATGCTAATTAAGGAGATGTAGTCAAAGCAAGATCATGCCTACTACTGAAAATGGTGTTGGGTGGACATTAAACACTCCCTTTATCTTAAGAGTATGCATTTGTTGTAAAGTTGCTTTTGTTGTAAAGGCTACAAAAGGATACAAAATATGACAGAGAATAGATATATATACATTTCTGGAATGTCTTTGGTGATTTCTCGGTCAAAATTAACTGTAAATCAGTCTTCATTAGCGTTCTTTTGTGTTGCTATTTTGCTATTTGTTGAGGCTAAATGCAGTCTGTGGTCAGACTCAAGTACTTGGTGATAGTAATGATGAAGACGTTAGACGTATAATTGGCACTGAGAGTTATTGCCCTCGGGTTTAAATTAACTTACTACAGTCAAACCTTAGCAGTACCAATCTTACTCCCACTAATTATCCAACCAAGTCTTCATGGTGGCTCGTCTAGATATGTTCTATTATCCTATTCTGTAGATGTTCTCCAAGCCTGGAATTAAAGGGCACCTGAAAAGATTTATAATTTTTTTTAAATAAATGCAAGTAATTATGTCAACCAACATATCCTTCCCATAAGTATAACACTTCACTGATTGTTAATTGACGGAAAGTTACGACTAATCACAGAGAATGATGGAAATTACCAACGTCGAAAATTACTTGTTGCAGGTAATATTGAAATTTGGGTTTGTGTTATACTTATGAAAAGGATATGCATTATTTAAGAGTAAACTGTGGTGCTGCTGTACGAGCAAAATTTCCCTCATAGCACACTGTATGGCATAGGACATTAAACCCCATTTCATTTCATTTTGCATTATTTAGATTTAAAAAAAAAAAAAAAATATAAGTTTTTCCAGTGACCTTTAAGGCACCTGTCACAGACTTTGTCAGGCAGATATTCACACTTGTGAGATACGACCCATCTGGTTCCTGACATTTTGTCCTGCACAGTTATCCAATGCATTTGAACTGTTATTGGTTAACCGAGTAGCTGTTTACGTCCTTATCTTTAATAGATATCCGCTAGAGATTCAAAATGTCAGCTTCTATTTGTTAGTGTTTGATATTTTGTCTGGTACAACTTGAAGTCATTGCTTCTAGGAATGATGTTCTTGTCGTTTGCAGTCATTGCAATTTAGATTTTTTATTCTTGAGCTTTTATGGTAAAGAAGTCATTGTCTAGAGCAGCTGGATGTTGATAAAAAAACATTCTTAAAATACAGTGTTTGGATCTACATTGTGATTTCAGCATCTATATGCATATAAAGGTTTACATATTTAAAATGTCATGTGTTGTTGTTGGGTTTTTTTTTTGTGTCTCCTGGTCTTTTAGAGAAAGCAGTACTGGTACAATACTGAAATTGGTTCATCTGTCTGCCTGTTAGAATGTCCAGACTTGGTTCATTTGGTGAATATCTTTAATGGGTTTGAGGGTGAGCCTTTTCTACTTAAAGAGAAATACAGAATTGGATTTGTCAGTGCGTTGGAACACTGATTCTTTTTGAGGGAGATGGATAATCCTAATGTGTTTTGTTTCATTTACATCAATACCTGGACAAATTTTGGTAATAAGGACTTCCAGTTTTTGTTATGTCGAGTGATAAGCAGTTTGATTACTCAATGCTTTATCAAAAGATAAATGTGCAGGTATTTAATGAGTGTCATCTATTATTTTGAGATTTATATAATTATGCTCCATGGAGGCTTGCTTTAGTTTAGTTTTGTTTTCAGTGCTAAAATGAAGTCTATATCAATTGTCTAGATGATATAAAACTTATTTTCAAAGAAACATTTTAGAATTTGTTTAATTTATTTAATGTGGTCATCAACATAAGAAATTTTTAATGTTGAAATGGTTTTCCTAAATTTCAAATATTGCATTTTAATGATGGAAGAAATCTGTTGATGATTATGGATTTTGTACATCTGATTTGTCAAAAAACATTAAAAAGATATAATGAACAAACAATTGGTCATTTAACCAGGGAATCAAACCCCCTTTTTGTATTCTTACGATATCTATGTGTTTTTCATAGAACAGATTATATTCACTTTTAATCATCATTGCAATGTTTAAGAAAACAGATTTGGATTACTTATCCCATCAGTAAGAGATCTAATTTTGCTCTCCCACTCAAAATATTCTTGTCAACAATCTTTTCTCCAAAGTTCACAACTAATACAATTTTACCAATAAAACAAGTTTAAAGGAACAGTATTGTTATTTATCTATAAAAGGAATACATGGCCAGTCTTTACAAGGCAAGGAATTAAAAAATGCTGTAACAGTGCTATATATTGTAGTTTGATAACAGACTGATTACCGACTACAATAATTATGGTAGATCAAAGACGAAATTGATGTCTTTTTGGTGCTTGATCTTTCTGTACAGCTGCATCAAAAAAAATAGAAATCTCTGTTAAACGAACTTCAATCTATTTGACTTCAAATCAGTTTCTTTATGTTACAAATGGACAAATATCTTTAATGTTGCTGTTGACTAATAAATGTCAAACTATCTGAATATTCAGCATCTGATCTATGACAACAAACTATTCCTGTTTAAAAGGCTGATTAACTGACAACAAGTTATTTTAGTTTACAATTAATACCCGACTGATTACTGACAACACAAATTATTGTAGTTTAATAACCGGGTGATTACTGACAACACAAATTATTTTAGTTTAATAACACACTGATGACTGTCAACAAATTATTCTGGTTTAAACAAAAATTTATTCTGGTTTAAACAACATAAAAATATTCTGGTTTAAATAACATAAAAATATTCTGTTTAAAAGGCGATTACTAACAACAAATTATTCTGATTTAAACAACATATTATTCTGGTTTAGAAGGCATTTTCTGACAACAAATTATTCCAGTTTATTGAGACTTGTCGCCACTTTAAGACAATTTGTGTCTCCAGAGATATTTTGTAGGCAGTAATCATCAGTGTTGGCAGTGATGTGGAATCGCATTTAATTATCTTAAGAAAAAATCTTTGCACATTGCTGTGCATAAAAGTGTTAAGTGGTCTGTTGAGAGTAGGGAGCAGAACAGTAGGAGGTTAAACATTAAATCATTTCTTTTCAGAGTAAATATTGATTTGTTTTATTAGGCGTGATCTTTCTTAATTAAATGATTATTGTAAAATATTTATTCTGGGTTAATTTATATAATTCTCAAATCTCCAGTGGATTTTAACACAACTGTAAGATCTTGAAAAGTCAGTTTTTATTTGTTTTGGGTTTTTGGTTTTTTTTTCAAACAAATCACTTGTCTTGATCTTTACCGTCAAAACCAGCGGCATAGCTCGCACTCTAGTCTTTACAGTTAAAACCTGTCGCATGGCTGTCACTCTTGTCTTTACAGTTAAAACCAGTCACATAGTTGTCACTCTTGTCTTTACAGTTAAAACCAGAAGCATGGTTGTCACTCTACACTTTACAGTTAAATGTATTTGATACATTCAAAAATTTTATAAAGGACTATATATTGTAGTTAAAATAAGGCGAATAATTTTGAGTAAATTCTCAGAATACTTTGTGAACTCTTCCAGGAGATCTCACTGAGCGAATGTAGCACCCTGAAAAGAACTGTAGTTCTAAATTCCTTGCTTTATCATAATGAATTTGCAAAAGAATATAAAATATTATATTTATAAGATCATTTTGTGACTTTTTCAGATTATTGCATCGGAACCAGTGAAGATAACAATGAAGATTCGGGTGTTCTGGGAAAAGATATGGAATGTTTGGGACACGATAGCTATTTTATTGTTTACTGTGGGTGTTGTCTTCCGTAATTTCTCATCTCTCTTACCTGCAGCTCACATTATTTATACAGTAGACATCGTATTTTGGTTAGTTCGTATCCTGGAAATTCTCAGCGTCAATAAATACTTGGGGCCTTATGTGAAGATTATTGGAAAATTGGTAAGTTGTAAAATTCTTTATTGTCATGAAAAATCTCAATTGGATTTAAATTAAAACACAGATCCTATTTCGTTTCAATTTTGATAGTTCAAAATTCTGTTTTACTTCTTTTTGCCACAATAGGATCTGGAAGAGTTGTAATATTAACTGCATTTAGGTTGAAGTGAGTTATTAGCCAATGAAACAGTCTGTAACTATAACTTTTGAAGGAGGCCCCGAATTTGAACATTTGTAAAATAACACCAACCCTTGTCTATGCTAATGATTTTAAAGGGATATGACCAAGACAAGCAATACCCCACCCCCACCCCCCATGGAACCTTTTTATACGCCCACATTTTCATGTGGACATACATTATCGTCGCCCATGTCCGCCCGCCCGTCCACATTTGTTTGTGAACACACTACAGGTCACAATTTTTATCCAATACTGTAGAGATAACAATTTTGAACTAATTTGATGAAACTTGAAATACATGTTGAAAACCCAAAGATCTTGGTTCCTTTCGATATTTGTGCATATCAGATCGTAACTTACAGAATTATGGCCTCTGATTGTATAAAAAATTGCCTATTTAGCTTGTGGTCCCTCTGAAGGTCACAGTTATTATCCAATTAAAAAAACAACGTTTGATTATATAACCGTTACACCAATAAAGTTTGAACTGAAAATCAAACCAAAACTGCCGAACAAAATGGCCACTTCTTGTACGTGAATAGTGTAAAAATATGGTATATCAAGGTTGTAGACCCTGTAGAGGTCACAATTTTAATCCAATTTTGATGGAACTTGAAATGCATGTTTATAACCCAAAGATCTTGGTTGCTGTCGATATTTGCGGATATCGAATTTTAACTTCATGAATTATGGCCCTTGATTGTAGGAAAAATCACTTTCTTTTTTTTAGCTTGTTCTCTATCCATCTTTCGAAAATGTGAGCGTATACTGCCTGGCAGCCGCTGTTTTTTTTATCTGATAGTTATTTTGAACTCAATTTTTTTGTAATTCACTATTTTCAGATTGTAGATATGGCATATTTTTTGGTGATATTATTTATTGTGGTTACTAGTTTTGGAATTGTTCGTCAATCTGTTCACTTTCAACATAAACCTGTTGATTGGCACTACGCTTTACGTAATATCTGGTTCTATCCATACTGGATGATATACGGAGAATTGTTTGCTGATGAAATTGATCGTAAGTATTTATATATTTATTAAGAATTATCTGCTGTGAAAAAAGGATAATATCTCAGATTAGTTGAAATGAATTGAGAATGCCCACTCAGTTGTTATGGGATTTTTATGGAAATCCTGTTCTTCAACTAATTAATGTGAGTTATTATCAATTTCCACCGGTTATGATAAATAATAATGATACCATCTGCTGGAACCTATTATGGCCATCAGCTGTAAAAAAATCATTCTCTATGAATTTTTGTAATTTCCACTGGTAAAGTTGGACTCTTTAATCTTCACATGATGATATCCCCCATGATAATCATATTGTTGTCACATAACCCCAGTTCTCCAAACCCTTCATTGGTTACTAGTCAGTGCCAAGATAAACTTTAATGTACTCTGCCTAACATATCAGTGTCAGTGGAAAGATTCTTAATTACCTCTGCAAATTAATTCAACGGTATATTCCAGACAGACAGTTGCGTTCAAACAATCTCAATCAGTTAGTAGTACCAAAGTGGAAACTTGCAACCTTTGTACAAAGAGCGTTTGCTGTTGCTGCTGCTGAAAGATGGAATTCACTCCCAGCTGAACTCAGTTTTGTGACTCCTTTGTCAATCTTCAAATCTCGAATAAAGACTAATCTTTTCAAAATTCACTACATAAATTGACAAAAAAAAATTAGAGCCAAAAGAATTTTGTATAGCTGTTGTATGTGCTATGAGCACAATTTGTGAATTTTGGTGCTATATAAATGGACGTATTATTGTTTTATTTTATAATCATCAGCTGCATTGAGTGAATCTTGTGATACCACACTCATAGATTGAGAGACTCATTGATGCAACCAGCCTCAATGAGTGGAATCTCATGATGCAACCAGCCTCAATGAGTGGAATCTCATAATGCAACCACTCGGCGAACCTCGGAAGATTTCGGAATCTAAACTCGGCTGTACGATGAATTCCGCCATATTGGAACTACTTTAAAGGTCCCGGATGAAACATGGTTGCGCCCATTCCAAACACAAGTTGGCGACCTATTTGGCTAGCGACCTATTCGACCGATCCAGCTGTAAGATAATGACGAAATTACACTTCTATTCTGAGCTGAAGGAATGGATAAAAAATAATATATTCTACTTTCATTTGATAGACATAACGTTGGATTTTATTGGTTGATAAATAGAGACTGTTGTCTTTACTCTAAATAGGTTTCCAACGAACAGGTTGCAGCTCGATCGGTCGAATAGGTCGCTAGCCGAATAGGTTCCCAATTTGTGTAATAGCGTCAAGTTTTCCTGTTAAAGTAAACCGGTAGCCGCATCGCAAATGTATGGGCGTAGGTACATATCACTTACTGTCATACATCCGAGACTAGATGTAGTCTACGTAGTTTACGGAATCTGTCGAGATTAGCCGAGTGATAATGCAACCAGCCTCAATGAGTGGAATCTCATGATGCAACCAGCCTCAATGAGTGGAATTTCATGATGCAACCAGCCTCAATGAGTGGAATCTCATTGATACAACCAATCTCATGATGCAACCAGCCTCAATGAGTGGAATCTCATTGATGCAACCAGCCTCAATGAGTGGAATCTCATTGATGCAACCAGCCACAATGAGTGGAATCTCATGATGCAACCAGCCTCAATGAGTGGAATCTCATGATGCAACCAGCTTCACTGAGGAGGAATCTCAAGATGCAACCAGCCTCATATAGGGGAATCTCATGATAGCATTATAAGTAGATCCTCATGATACTAACCACTTTATTGATTGGAATCTTATAATACAACCAGCCTCACTGATTCCTAGCTCATTGACCATCAATCATACAGGGTAAAAAAAAAGTCTACATCTTCTCAAAGCATTGGTATCAAATTGTCAGCGAATTTTTAAATACCGTGTTACATGGTATTTGAAAATTACTCTAAAAATAGATCATTAGTTGAACATAGATATAAAAACAGTAACGAAAGAACAAAAAAATTTAAAGTACAAGTGAAGTACAAGGAAGTGGTCCGAATAAACATGATAATATTAGATTTCTTATACATGTATTGACTAAAAAATCAAAACAGCCGGAAAAGTCACAGAAATATTTTCCCAATGGGTTTATTCAAGATTTAAATTCTCATTACTGAGCACTATTTGAGGGATTATCAGAATCTGTAGATAACTATAATATTATGAAAGATGAATATCTTATAATAGAAATATCAACAATATCACCTTTGGTGGTGTTGGATGTACAACTCCAGTAACGAACGAACGAACGAAGGAATATCAGCTCAAAGTTGTTTCAATTCCGTTTGTTATACAAAAATATGAATTGAAAATTTGGTTATATGCAATATTAGTTTGTTATACAAAAATATGAATTGAAAATTTGGTTATATGCAATATTAGTGTTTGCCATGATATGTTATGGGTAGGTTTGATGGCCGAATGGTTAGCACCTGTCATTGAGTCAACTGATGTTGTTTCGATTTCCTGTTTGCATGTGACAAAGAATCTGGTCGCCTGTCCAACCTCGTGGATTTTCTCTTAGTCCTCTGGTTTCTTCCCCCGGGTAAAGTCTGCTGCACACAAGTGAATTATTGAAATAAAATTAGACCATATATTAGTCCCGAAATGACCTAGGCTGTGTGGGGTGAAGCTCAAACCCTCTCTCTCTCTCTTGTTTCAATTCCATTTATTTAGTATATAAGAATATGATGAATGGAAAATTTTGCTATGTATCAGTGTGTGTCATGAGGTACTTTGTGTTATAAAGAAATCAATCATTTCACTGACATTTATTTCCTCATATTATGAATACTTTCAAATCTGAACCAGATTTATAGAACAAGTTATCATCATATTGTCATCATTCTTCCATTTAAAGTATTGACTGCAGATAGAAATGGGTATAAAAGATAGATTTATGGTGTTGACCAAGACTGTATATCATGATATTAGCTGTACTCGATGGAATGTCAGATGTTACTGAACTAGTTACTGATATTTCTATCTTTGTACTCGACATATATTAAAGATACTTTATTGGAGATTAGATAAAGATAATGTAGAGGGAATTTACTGAAAATTTCTGTCAAATTGATCCACTCTGAACCAAGATTTTAGCGATTGAATTTATGGCTTAGCTGAGATCATCAGTACAACAAAAAACGTAGTCATGATTATCCATTTCATGTGGAAATCATGAACGAAAGTTGAGCAGCAAATCGGATCCTAATCCAGTAAATATCGTAGCTAGCGATGAGATTAGATAATATTTCAGACCTAAAGAAAGATCTGCAATAAGCAGATTTAGCTCTTGCACAATGTATGTTTAAACAGGCATTATGTTAGAGCTAAATCTGCCTATTGTAGGTCTTTCTTTAGGCCTGAAATGTTAAATAAACTATTAATTAGACATTTATTAACATATCCAGACCAGAATCAACTCTTGATGCCTTCTGATGGGTCTGATTTTAAACAGATTTGAATCCGATCAGCAGTGGAATGGCTGTTTGTGATTAACCGTACAAATGAACCAAATGTTAGTCCTGGAAGGACCTAGTTTGCCTGCAGCGGATGTTAATCCCATTTCTCTCTCTCTTTCTCACACAAATCTATTACAGTAAGTTTTCTATACAATTTTATTACACTAAATTCTCTAGACAAACCTATCACAATAGGTCTCCCATACAAATCTATTGCAGCAAGTTTTCTTAGAATATCCTCGAAGATGTTTTTATCGATATGGTTAGTGCTAGGATGAACTTTTACGCGGTTTATGTGAGGATATAAATGTGATTATGTTGTTATTTCTACTCGCTCGCCCTGGAAAATTACCTTTTCATAAGTTCATCTGATTAATCTGATCTCATTTTTTCATCAGTTAAGCTGGTCTGTTATTAGTATAAAATCTGCAAGTTGATCTATATAGTTGTTGGGTTAGTTCCTGTAAATCCCTGACAATCTACGGGAACGGTTCTCAGTATAATTACTTCCATACGAAATCAATGACATAGATTAGTGACTATATATGGCCAAAGGGAAAATTGATAAAACTGTTTTAAATCGCACCCACAACTGTATATAATCTTTATGATGCTATAATTGATGTAAAGGCCATAAAAAGAATTCCAAAGAAATGATTTAATGGCCGCGGTAAAGTAATACGGTAAAAAAATGACCAAGAAAATTTTGTTGATGCGAAAATGTTAAAGATACATTCCTGCTTACAAACTGGGTGATTTGATGATATATTTGGACTAAAAACATATTCAAACTAATTAATTCATCATAATTTTGCTTCAAATCCTTCTAAAAACATTGTAATTGCCAAGGGATACTATAAGATATCGATCAAAAGAGGTCATGCTTGTGTTACGCGACTTACCTCTCTTGGTAACAGGTTTGAAGTTGGAGGAGAATTTTTTGCATACACAAGATGATGTTGTCTTTATTCGCTGATTGAATTGAATTCTCGCATTATCCGCTGCCCGCATCTTTTTCCATGATTTTTATCTCAGAAATTATTGTACGTACGTCTAACTTTAATAAAGTTTATCAACATGTACCTCAAGCGCTGAGTCTCCTTGTACAACCTTTGACGTCATGCGTGTACATATTCCTAATTGTCGGACTGTCGATTAGGGAAACACTTCCATTTTTATCCTTATATGCTCCATAGGTGTTTTTCCAGGGAATCCAGTATTTTTCTAGTAAGATTGGATATTTCTACTTTCCATATACCGGTATACCAAAATTGCCATACTTTTATTGGAAATAACCACTTGATAAATATTTTTCTGGGGACTTATCTTTAATCTAGAGATAAAAGAAAATCAAAAAATACATACAAAGAAAAAATGTTTGAAATAGAGATGGCTGTATTAATATATTTACAAATTTTAGAATGTTAACCTAGAGATAAAAATGAATTAAAAGATACTTATGAGCGTAATAAGGAAGATATATTTGAAGTAGGCCTACAGGTGGACATATTTATTTCCTTCATTTGGTTTTAATGTATATGTTTTGGATTTACGATATATCATATTGTCTTAATGTGTGGGTTTATTTGTTTTGGGATCTCTGAAAGATCTCTTCAAATGAACATGGGTTCTTATTTAGCAAACACTCTGAGACATTTATGTTGGTTGACAAACATATTTAACTTCTACTAATTATCATAGTAAATTTGAGTGATACTAGAAACTGGCTATTTCGATTTCAATAAGTACAGGCCTTATTCATGTGACATTAATGGGCTATATAGTATGTGATAATTGTGTAATGATGTATTCGGAATCGAATGTCAATTCTCATTCTTAAAGTTCTTGTTGTTCGATGTGGTCGATATTAAATTTTTTCCTATTTGTAACATGGCTGATGATATATTGAATTGTGTGGAAAAATCCATAAATTGCATCTTGCTGATTTCGTCTTATCATTTAGTTTAGAAAAATTTGCAAAACATAGTGACAAATCAATTGAAATAAAGGCATTAATTTCTTACTTTCCTGGATGCAATGACATACTTTTTGCCCTGACAGCAATGCTATGGCCTTGCTTCTATTTCGATTTCCAACTCAGGAGACCTTTAACAAGATACCATTAGCATACACAGACCTACTTTTTGTTCTATCCAAGTCACAAGACACTTTTCTTGTCAGATTGTCTTTCCTAATCCAACTGACATGGGGAATCTAGACTGAAAAATATTGAGGAACTTTCTTTGGTAACAGAATACCAATTAACACCTTACATTTAATTTTATTTATTTACTCTCTCATGAACTCATAACTTAAACCTCTTTTTACCATAGCAGAAGAAACTTAGATGTTTCAAGTTTTATTTAAGATACATTATGGGAGATTAGATAATGGGCTGGCAGTCCTCACTATAATAATTTAAAACTAGATAATGTAAAGGGAATTTGCTGAAATTTCAATCAAATTGATCCACTCTGAACCAAGATTTTAGCAATTGAATTTTGGGCCTAACCTCGACCATCATATCTAAAGTCAGTATGATAAAAACATAGTTTTGATTATCCATTTTATGATTAAATCATTTATAAAAGTTGAGCAGCAAATTGGATCCTAATCCAATAAATATTGAAGGCTAGCGATGACATTGTGAGTTGATATGGTCTGGATAAGTTATTTAATGTCTAATTAATAATTTAGATAACTTTAATAATGAAATGCGTTCCTTATTTATTTTCAGCCTGTGATGAAGCTGAGAATTGTGTCTATGCTGCTTGGGTGGCACCAGCTCTTATGTTTCTGTTTCTACTAGTGGCCAATATTCTCATGGTTAATCTGCTCATTGCCAGATTCAAGTAAGTTGTTGATACTTCTCAATTTAAAGGAGCTAAATCGCATATATTTGGGACATATAAATTGACACAAATGGGTCGCAGTGGACATAATAATATGATCTGAATCTATGTAAACTGATTTACATTCAATCATGTCTCTTTTTACTGTAATTTCAAATCATTTATGTTCGGCGACATATGCCTGAAGTCTCAATCAAATGGCAATCACCTGTGTCTGTTTATTCCAACCTATGTGCATGCTCTCCAAATAAGAATATTGCGTCATCGTTTGACATGACTAGTGTACGGTCTTCGAGTCCCTTGTTACAAATAGCGCTGAAACGCATTATGGTATACTATTCATGTACTAATAGTAAAATGTTTATTTTCCCAGTATAACAACATCAATGTTGATTTAAATTGATAAATAATTTGTGTATTCAATCTGGGTCACAATGTCAATAGCTGAATTCCTAATGCAATAGCAAAATATAAAATAAAAACAAATATTATTTGGTTTGTACAAGACCAATTTGCATTGATGTAGGTATGATAATTTTTCAGTTCATAATTATATATTATATTAAACTATTTTTCAAATTTGTTTTTTCAGTGCTACATTTATTCGTAATAATGCCATCTCAAGGGAAATATGGAAGTTTCAACGATATACTCTAATCATCGAATACGAGATGCGTCCGATTTTACCCCCTCCACTTATCATCTTCAACCATATCTATTTAGCTTTTAAATATTTAGGTAGAAGATGTAAGGGAAAAAGAGAATATTTTGACAATGGTTTAAGTAAGTAGCTTTGATATTTTAGAAAAAACATCTAGTATTTCAGATCAAGGCACAAAAAACGTAGGTTCGGTGTATACCATGGGTAGCACATTATATCACCCCTGACAAATGAAATATTACACTCTGCACAGTGTAAGCCTGTCTTCATTACCCCACGAGTTGAGAAGAAAAGGATGTAAAACCATTGTTTTGTCAAGGCTTTGGCTAAAATGGAAACTAAGAAAGTGTCTATTAAGCTAGTGTCTAGCTAGTTTCAATTCCCCTTTCTACACACATCTTTCACTTTGTTTCAATCATTTAAAAAAAAGTTGTACTTTTTTTTTCTTTTTTTTTATCTTAATTTGTGTCAGTCATGAAGGTTGGGTCACGTCCATGTTAGATCATAAAGGCTGTCATTAAGTCAAGTGGTTCCTGCATTTTTTTACATTGCCTCATAAATATGATTGGTATTTGAAGTTTTTTTTCCACCTGTTCTAAAAAAAACAATTGCCAGTGTCGCAAAACGTTATCGGCAAAATCAAATGTGGTTTCTCCAAATTCTCCTTTTTTTCTCCTGCCACTAATAATGAAATAAAGGTTTATCATATGTTAGTCCCAAAAGTACCTAATTTGTATCTATGTCAAACATCAACATAGATTAAATATGAGTGACATTGTCCTTCGGACATTTTGTAACTAAATTAAATAATCTTGGACGGTATAACTAAAGGACATTTTTGACCTAATTACATGATTGAGTGAAAGGTTGTTTGTTAATTGTCTTCTATAATAGTTTGTTAAATAATGTCGTTAACACATGATACCAAACACAGTTTATTAAATAATTAGTAGGGATGTAGAACAAAATGACGAACAGGTTACAGGATCTAATGCCAAAGATTTAGCGTTACAAACAGTTACTTAATTTTTGTCTCTCGTTTCTAACCATCTGGGGGGTAGGATGG
Organism: Patella caerulea; assembly: GCA_036850965.1. Lineage (NCBI taxonomy): Eukaryota > Metazoa > Mollusca > Gastropoda > Patellidae > Patella > Patella caerulea. The sequence goes on from JAZGQO010000008.1 coordinate 32,505,753, forward strand.
CCGAATGTTTAGCCTGCGTGCTGTATCATTGAGTCAACTGGCGTGGTTTCGAATCCCCGGTTGTATGTGGCAAGAAGTAGGGTCGTCTGTGTGTTTTCTCCAGGTACTCTGGTTTCCTCCCACTGCTAAAGACCCCTACGCAAGTGAATTATTGAAATAAAATTAAACCATATGTTAGTCCCAAAATGACTTACTTTGTGTCGAGTGGACTCCAGTGGACATTAAACCCCATTTCTCCCTCTCTAACCATCTGACCATCAGTGAATATAGGCCAGCCTGATCAAGGAGTCTAGATAGGGTTACTCACCATTAAGTACTTAGGATCTTTCAGTATCACTTCCCTTTTGCTAGTGGTGCAGTACCGGTAATTAGGGCCGGACAAGGAAAACCTGAAGTTATCCCATGCATTCATTGCCGTAAAATTTAATGTGTAGTAATCAGCATTGCTGCTGTCTGGCCAAGATCTTCAATAGCACCTCCGTGGCGACCACATAGTAATTGTTAAATTATCATAGTTTTGACTAGATAGAATGTTTATTATTTTCTAGATTTTGACTTGGGATAAAAAAAATAAATCTTTGATTTCATGTTTTCAGAATTGTTTTTATCTCATGAAGACACTGAAAAATTACACGATTTTGAAGAAGAATGTGTGGAAGATTATTTCCGTGAGAAGGAGATCAAATTTCAGTCGTCGTCTGAAGAACGAATTCGATTAATCAGTGAAAGGTTAGTATGCTTGTAAATGATAAATCCAACCTTGATAATTTTCCACTTGGGGTTGCCTATCCAACCATGTGAAATATTGAAATAGAACTGAACCATCTGTTAGTCCCGAAATGATCTAGTGGAAGTTAAACTCCATTTCTCTGCTTTACCAGCAAAAACACACTGCATGCCCGTTTGTATTAGTCCACTAGGTACAGAAAGATAGAACGTTACCCACCAAACCCCAACCCATCTCATTTGATTTCTTTTGCAACTTTTTATGCAATAAATGGATCATGAGTCTCATGAGAATTGAATTTTTATTTTTATGCGAATTTAGAAATGATATGTGTATCATATTAAAGCAGAAGAGTGCAATAACATAATTGTGTTGGGAAATGAGATCTTGGTACGTACATGACCGATTATCAGAAAGTTCAGATGATCTCTTGTGTTTCATGTTTTACAATTTCTCGGCACCAAACAGATCTGTTAGCTTGCTGAAAGCGCTTTTAAAAAGCAGTGAGCTATATACAAAATGAAATGAAATGGGGTTCAATGTGCTATTATTCAGGTCTGAATGGGACTGGGCTAATGTACGTAAAAAATCCCTTGGCAGTTGAACCTGTCAAATTTCCCTCATAGCACATTGTATGCCTGTCTTCATCAGCCCAGTATAGGAGCAGAACAGTACAACATTAAACAGGGGGTTGGGATGGCCTAGTGGTCTAGAGTGCCGCGCTTCCACCTCTAGCTGGCCGGTCACCTCTGGCTTGCGGTTGTGGTTTCGAGCCCTGGTGTGAGCGTATGTGGCATGGAGATAGGGGCACCTTCTCAACCTCGTGGGTTTCCTCCGGGCACTCCGGTTTCCTCCCACTGCTATAGACCCCTACGCGCAAGCGAATTATTGAAATAAAATTAAAACCACATGTTAGTCTCGAAATGATCTAGTTTGTGTTGAGTGGACGTTAAACCCCATTTCTCTCCCTCACAACATTAAACCCCATGTCACTCCATTTCTAAAACGGAATTTACTGATGTCATTGATTGTCAACCTTATGAACTAAATTTTTTGTTCAGTTCTCTTTTCAATATGAATAGGTTCTGTTTTCTAAAACAGGGGCCAATGTATTCCAAGAAAGAATTTAGAATAAATATCACTGAATCGAACTTATTGGAAGACAAATTATGCAATTTGCATTTTTATCTGGAATAACATTTCTCTTGTGTTCTTGCTGAAAATTTAGATAAAATCTATTATTAGGCTTTGTCATCATGACCTATTTTAATTCAAAATAATGAAAAAAAAAAAAAATTTTTTTGTTGGATCTAGCTAAATAAATCGCAAATTTGCAAATAATTTTAAAGAAAAACATTTTAAAAAATTCTTCTGAGCTAAATTTGATATTTTATTTTTCGTGCAAAGTGAATAGGAATTGAGTATAAATCAGAGACCACATGGTGCTTAAGTACCAAAGTATGTCTGAAGCTTTATAGAAAATGACCGATTATCAGAGAATATGCCAGATATTATCAATAAGCTGCGTCACAGTTTGATTGGAATTTATTCTCTCGACAGACACAAGAGCATGAATTAGATGGTAATCATGTTGGAGACATAAATGAGGAAATAGGTCACAGGGTTAATCCACCATTAACATCTTATTACATCAACACTTCATACATCATCACAATAAGGTCTTTATTAATAAACTTTTAAAAATAAATGACGCTTGTGGGATTTTTTGAATGATGTAAGAAAATTTATATTAAGATCTGACGACCATCAGAAGAAACCATTAAATACAGTTAGCTGGCATTAGCTTTTAAATTTGAATGGTCTAAAGGGATGTATGTACGATTTAACTGAAAGCGTTAGTAAGGCTTTTGCTTTTAAAAGATTTAAAAATATCTGGTTAATTTCAAAGATTTATGGCAGATGCTTAAACTTCTAAAATGGTAAGAGATATATAGACTAGGGACAATATTATAAAAATATATTATTAAAATATTTGTAAGTAAATATAAAAAGCTTTTTTAGAGTCTATTTAATTGATGAAGTAATTGTGATAAATTGAGATTTACTTGCTGTGATGGTGCGAACTGCAGAGTTTTGCTCTAATTGATTGATTAGCTTAAAAGCGATATATTGGTAATGTTGTTAGAATTTCTATGAGATTTAAAACCAACATAAAGACCTTGCAAATAAACAGATTTAGCAGTTCTGTACAATCACCTTTAAGTTTCCAATTGTTTCCTGTAATTGATTCTGAGATAGAATTCCAATGTCACCTTGGTCTCTGGCTTGAAAATTTTATTAGGTTAACTCAGTTAACTGTTGGATACTTCTCATATTGTCACTAATGTTTGTCGCAGAGATTGGTTGATTCTGTGTCTTGTTGACAACTTCGGAGGAAATGATTGATATGATTATGTCATCAGTGAAATATGACGACAAGATTGTCTATGAAATGAAATGCTTGTGGCGTATTGGATTTATTGAATAGAGAAGTAATAAGGACTACAGACAGTATATTATGATGGTTAAATTCTCTGTTGGCTTCTTTCACCTCTTTCTATTGTTCATTAGTTTATTTCGGTCATAATCATTCTGTATACTTAGGTCGTCTTTCTGTTATTATGTTATCCATATAAATAATATTTCAATGGCTAAAGAGTGCAAAAGACTAACCAAAGACAGAGTAGTACAGTAGGACATTAAACCCAATTTCATTTCCAACCTTTTAAGTGGTGTATATCAGTTTTTATTCTTAGTGACTACTGTCTGATTACTCATCCATTTTAATTGTCTCTTAAACATTACACACATATAACAAATATTTGTACATAGGGGAACAATATCAACTTTACAGTGTACTGAGATCCTAAAACTGGAAAATAGTTTTCACTGTCTGAAAAAAATATATTTGTTGCTTCCCCTCTCAACAAATCTTTCAAGTTATTTCAAGCCAAACACAATTAATACAAATATTAAGACTGGTGCCATTCTGCATGACTAGGTCTTGTCAATCTCATGGAGTGGCCACTTTGGCACGTGTATGGTTGCTGTGGGCTTCCCAGTGATGGTTATCTATTTATATGTCCTGGCCAATTACACTAATGGCACTCTGCATGGTGTATGCCTCTCTTCCTGAGATTTGCAGATTTAAGAATGGAATGGATGCAGAATTATTCTCACTAATGTTAGACAGATCCTTTGAACTGTATACAAACTTTTATATTAGAAAATTAGTCCAATGTTAAAATTTGAATTTCTCTCTTTTTAGGTCTGAGAACATGGCTTTAAAAGTGGATGATATGAATCAAAAAGAGAACACCATTAAACTTTCACTACAAACAGTAGATTATAGACTCACAAAACTAGAAGAAATAGCCATGCAGACTTCGGAAACATTAAACCTACTTCAACGTATGATGACGCGACGTAACTCAACTCATAGTTTAGGTGTACCTGGTGGCAGCTTCAGCCACTGTTCTATGGAAGATATTCCTATAAGTCTGTCTTTGTCAATGGACAGTAATAAAAATGCTGGTGACGCAAGTGAGACCCTCATGCGTAGTCAACCCTCCCCGATTCTAGTTCACTCAAAACGTCCGGTACAGCAAGATCAGTTGCAAAAATTTACTAACTATATTCGTGGACGTCATCTTAGTGGTGAAACTTACTCTCAGATGCCATCAGAAGATGCAGCAGATGCTGCAGTTGAACCATCAAACATTTCAACAGAATCAGCTGTTGTAATTTGTTCAGAGCCTGCCGACAATCTCAATGAAAATAATTCTTATAGTCATGCTAATTTATTACAACGACGACATGGACCAGCTCAGCTTTCGCTAAATATTAAAACTAAATCACCTTTTATACGTAAAACTAGTGATGTAGTAAGTCCAGGACAGCTTGTGTCTTCAAGTCAAGAAACACCCAAACAAGCTAATATATCTGATTCGTCAGTGCCGAAAGTTATGTTCAGCACAGCAAAGATGCCATCAGAAACAAGTACAGCAACTCAGGCAATGGAAAAACCTGATACTCTAAGCATACCAGAAACTGGAGAAGTACGGCGAAAAATATCTGAGCATTCCATCGTTGCTGTGACGCCCATCTCTCCGGAAGTAAATCCCCTTACTCCAAACATATCTGTCCCAATAACGTTTATTAGTCCAGATCCAAGCTTAATTCCTCAGTCAGCTGTCAAAGACCTGACCTCGATTTTGACCCCATTGATCTCGGAGTACACATCGATAACTGATGAAATCGACACTTCCTGTATCAAAGACCGAAGTCCGCAGAGAAGTCCTACCACTGCTGGGATTTTCTTTGGAGAAAATTATCCGGCTCTTAAAAGCAAGGAAACACCTGCCTCAAAATCTGAAAAAGTAGCTTTGAAACAAGCAGAGGAGGTCGGTAAGCGCAAGATGCAAAAATTAATTCGTCATCGTTTGCGACAAATTTCTCAAGATGAAACGGACAGTATAAGTGACATGGCCAAATTAGCTGTCTCTGAATTATCTAATGATGAACATCATGAGCTACACGATGAAGAGGAAGAAGAGGATGAAAATGGCGAACACGATACGGATAACGATAGCACATTTTTTGAACCAATAGAAATCAAGGTTCATTCGGCTAGTCAAGATGAACCTAATCATCCTAGTCTAAGTTAATACATGGTAAAGGTTAATTCATTGAATATTAGTCAATAAAATTGTGTAATTATATTGAATTTATTAAATTAAATTAAATTGTTTAATTAAATTGACCTAATAAACAAATTAATATATTTAATAAAGTTATTAATTTGCTGTGTATTGTTTAATATGTGTACATACATTTCGTAACTGATATATATATATATATATATATATGTATGTATATTGTCAATATATATATTTTATGTATTTTCAAAAACAAACAGATTTTTATTATACATATAATAATCTGCATTTTTATTTGCCATATTGCTATCATAATTTTTTTGTATTATGAATTACATGATTTTAACAATGAAGGTTATCTTTATCTAGCTTGTTCTCTATCCTACAGGTCAAGAATAAAAGTATTTATACTAAATTAATAATTGATTTTTTTAAATCAGGCCAGTTGGGTTAGGAATATTTATGGTTATAAGTACGATCAATATATGATCAAGAAGATAACTTCAAGTTTAAGAAAAGCTTTTAAGAAATTTATTAAATAGAATTAATTGCAATTCTTGTATTTTGATATGATTATTAATTAAAGTCGGAATCGGAAACAAAGCTGATGTAACCACTGAAATCATTTTGCAATTGCATCTAATTTAAACCTGGCTCTGACTTCACAAAGCATTCTTAGACCTAAGTTAAGAATTTACTCACAAATGTTAGCCTTATTTTAACTAAAATACAGCCCTTTTATAAAACTTTCCTTGTTTCCATGTATCAAAAAAGAAACTGTGTGCAAAGTTTTGTGGTTTTGGATCATAGATTGAAAGTCTGAGAATGCTTTGCAAACTTGGGACCAGAGCTCTTGGTTCATTCATATTTCACAGTTTTGACTGACTGACAGTGAAATTGACCAACTTCAGAAATTAGTTGTCAGTCAATTTACTTGTTTTAAAATAATAACTTCATAGAGTTTAATCTTAGACCAGGATAAATACAGTTAACTTTACAATTTTTATGTATGAAATCACTTCAAAATATAATGAGAATTGGAATAATGTTAATTATTATAATATACTTTTAAAAATATATATTTTGCAAATTCTAGTAAAACAAGTACATCATAAAATAACCTGGACCGACTGGCAAAAAAAATGAAGTAAAAGACCCGAGTTGAATCTCAATATGTAAGAGAAAACGGAATCAAAATATGTACTTGTGTTAAGTCATCTTTGTTTTAAGGATTGACGAACACTTCTGTCAAGAACAAAATCAATGATTTTTTTATACTTTTGTCTGTAGGTTTTGATTTCTTGAGACAAGACAAATATTAGAAGCTTTAGTGAACCAAGGAAAATCAATGACCATGTACTCTAGTTTTGCGTTTGAATTCTTTAAACTACCGAGATATGGGTTTTATTATTTATATTAACCAAATATTTTATGGATTTTTTAAGACAAATGATTCGATGATATTATTTTATTTTTATCATGTAGCCCAAAACCTGTCTATAAAAATTGTTGATGTGAATTGTTTTAATTGTTACTGATTAATTAGTTGAATATATTTGTAATTAGTGTAAATACTGCAGCAGTTATTTAATATTATTATTATTATTAGTTAAATGGGGATTAAATATTGAGCTCGTTGGGTGGCGAATTCGGCATAATGAAGATGTACCAGTGCTAATTAGGGGAGAAAAGTTTGGATTCATATATGTCAAAATGATCAATCAATTATAACAAATTTGGTTGACATAAGTTTGAAAGACACCAATGTATAGCTTCAAGTCAAGCCCTGCTCAAGATCCCCCTAGAGTCACAGTCACGAACCCTCTAATTTTTCCCTGTGATAAGTCTTTTCACTTCCCTGTGGTTATGGTGGTGATGAAAACAGTGCTTTCATAAAACAAAAAGAATTTAATTGATTGCCATAATTTTTAGTCTTCATAACATTGTCACACTTATTTCACTTATTTTATCTTCATTGAACCATTAATTGTACATTCAAATTGACCATTTATGCATTTATTTATTTATTGGGGAACTTCATAACATATGTCTATATATTATATATTGTTCAATAATAGACACTGGTGGAAATTTTAAAATTGTATATGAAGGGCTCTTTTTTTAATCATGTTTGCAAGTCTTGGCTGACCGGTAGTGACAACTTGTCTGTCAGTCAGCTCACTTGCCAATAAAGAAGAATTGTCATAAAATTAGAATTTCAAATAATTTAAAATTAAAACACAATAAAAAAAGATATATTTCAAGAATTGGGACAATTGTAAAAATTACCTTGCTAATCAGAAGTAGACATAATACATGTATGTCAAAAAATGACCAGACTGGAAAAATTTTGTGTTGAAAGCCCTGAAACAATGTCAATGGGGTTTACTACTTGTCCATTTTAAGCTTAATTTTTTTGTCTTTAAAGTGATAGTTGCATATTTTCTAAGAAATCAAAACATAATTATTTGTATATCTATTACTTAATAGGTTGTCAATTACTATTATACAATCATAGGAATCATTCTAGAACTAAAAAAATGTTGACATAAAAATTAAAACTATATTCTACACATTTCTTTTACTTTGAAAACTAAGTCTACATATGACTGTGGGATGAATTCTACCAAATTGTTTCGGTTGGCAAAGTCTGTGGTCAGGGCCATTACTCAAATAATACCTGGTTGACCGAGAAAACCTCCTAAAATATAGTTCCAGTAATAACAATGCTCCATGGAATTGGCAAACCTCAACGTTATATTTTAATTTGAAAACAATCCATTTACCAATTTTTGATAATGGTGAATTATAGGTTGAATAGGATTATACCTTAATCTAGATTCTATAAGTTTTAAGGCTTTATGTAACATATTTTAAATATATGACTTTTAAAATGCAACTAACGCTTTAAGAAATTGAAAAGATGTCTTAATTAATCCCAGTCATTTTCTTTATTACTTTGTCAAGATGTTGAATGGGATCCATATAAAAATTAGATAAAATAAAGGTAAAATGAAATTATGAATTCCATTTCGATTAATTGACCATTAAATACTTACATTTTCTGTGTTGGATGTACAATTGTCTATATAAATTAAGTACTATTGAATTCTTTATGAATCTAAAATCTGAGCTGTTTTCAAACTATATTAACAATTTATAAAATGTACAAACATCTTTTTATTTCCCCGAGATAATACCCTGATATTATTAGAAAATAAAAAGATCCTATGCATTGAATTACCTGTTTTTGTATTGAATTTGATGTCCAAGATGTGGGTTATGGGTTATAATAGAACAAGTGCCCAAGTCTATTTTAGTGTGTAGTGGGGAGGATTTGGGGTGAATGGACAACGCATGTACGTTTGATCATAAGGTCTGTCATGGGTGGTTTCGAATCCTGTGGCGTGGTTGCCTGTCCAATCTATTGGATTTTCTCTGGGTCCTCCGGTTTCCTCCGACTGCTAAAGACCCCTGTGCTTAAGCGAATTATTGAAATAAAATTGAATCATGCGTTAGTCCCAAAATGGCCTGGTTTGCGTCGAGTGGTTTATGTATGCAATTAGTATCAGATTCTGAAATTACGTCAGAAAAGTTAATATAGATATAGATGCGAGAAGAAATGAAATGGATTTAATATCGCACTTTTCTGCAAGGGTTAAGCTATATCAAGACGTGTATGTGTCACGCAGTGTATTTTTAGGGAAACGATACTCAGACAACAGCGCTACCTCATACTCTTTATTTCCAATTTAACTGCCCGCAAACATTTACAACTCTATAATGAAGGATTAATTTCTTTCTGATATATTACACGCATAGGGAAATACGAGTAGAATAATAAACTGTTTGTTTGTTTCCGCCCTATTCAACTTATCGTTTGGAAAGATTCAGAACAACCTGATTAAAACACATCCTATTTCGTTTCTTTTTTTATAGTTCAAAATTTGATGTACTTGTCTTTACTACGCCAGTGGGCCATCGAAAGTATAAAGAAAGACGAAACGAAATATGTTTCTATATTTTAATCCGATTGGATTCAGAACGAACATGTAGTGTTTCTGTATTGGGTAAAAAAAAACGGCAAGCCGTGTGCTAAAATTACAAATCAAAACCTCTTTGAATATTTTGATGTACTCACCCAACCAAAAACAAGATTATAATTACTTTTTGTTAAAATATAAAAATGACTTGGTTAGAAGGCAGACATTAAACAAAGTTACTGGGGAAATCGGAAATAAAATAAAATGGAATGGGGTTTACTCTGCTCCGATTGGGATAATGAGCTCTTATATCGAAATCCAACTGAACGACTGTGTTGTTCCTTGCCAGCCCGTCTGTCCCGGACCCATTTACAAATCGGGAAACCACGGAGGACAAATTCGATGAACTTTCTCGGTCAACACAGGAATCATGTTTCTGAATCAAAGACGTCTTACTCACTGTCGCCACCGTGGCGACCCTAGGACGAGCGGATTCCTGGGGATATTCTGGTATTGTTCAGAGTATACAGATATATAATATACAGAGTATACAGATATAACAGCAAAAAAAAAAAAAACATCAGTACGATTTCAAAAACAGAGAGGTGCATCAATCAAATCATTCTGGAGAACAACTTACTTAATGGATCAACGCAATTTTTTATGAACAGTATGTTGACATATTAGTGATTAATTTATCACAATTCCTAAACATTACGAGAAGGTTTTGAGTCTGTACACAGTCTATACATCAGTGTATGTTGTGTCTACCGCGAGCGTCAATAACAGCAGCACAGTGTCTGTACATAGAATGAACCAGGCGATTAATTTAGGCGCAAATAACTTAATAACCTCTGGTAGTTTTGATAATATATTATATGTGACGTTTCAACCCCCTAAACTTATTGTAAGACACGTTGTTTCGATGACGTGGGGTCTGAGAACTTGATCGATGTAGCGCACTGCTGTGCCGCCTCCTCTCCCTGGACCAACATTCTGGAACACCAAAGGACTCGCTCTCTGCTTGCACCTACCCATGCATCTCGTTCAATGACACACTGGTCAGAATAAAGCTGGCCACGTCGACGCCATTTTCCGGTCTTGCCATCTACAGTTGATAAGCAATAACGACTCTCACCTGTGAATAGAGCAGTTCTCCACTGCCTGTGTCGCCAGTTCTAGGGTTGTTGGGCATACTGTAGACGTTGGTGTCGATGGCCGGGGGTGAGGATCGGTCCATGGTAAGGACTAAGACAGACGTCGACGCACTGTATCGGTACTGGTGGGTCTTCCGTGGGTTCCCAGTCGGACGTTCTGTCTCAGATGTCTGTGTGAAGAGAATCTGCACGCGCTGTTGCGCAACATGGTGGTCTTGTCTCATTGTTGTAACTATTGGTCTACCAGTTCGGGGCAAATCATCCGTGGTATGGGTGCCCCGAAAGCATGCTGCTGACGTTGTAGTGTGGATGGTACATCCAAGTATGGAGGTGCATGCTATAGGGCTGGTCCCGGTAAACAGCACATGCAGCATGAGTTACATGACAATCCCGGAGAACACATTACCATCTTAGAAGTCAGGACATGAAAATCATGTAAAACACATAACCATCTCAGAAGTCAGGTTGCGTTTTTGAGAACATGTCCTTGGTTCAAGAGTATCTTTGGGGAGGAGGCTTATTGCTCAGGTCAAGTTGGAGATGTGGTCACAAATATACAATAAAAACACGTGGCAAGTTTAATGCAATGCGTCTATTCCTAGTAGCATACCAACTGGACGTTTCTTTTGCTGAGTAGTATATAATATACTTTGGAAATTATACAGGCGAACAAGGGAAGAATGCCAATAAATATTATATAGATTCTATACAGTGAAATATATCGATTTTAACTGTTACTGACAAAGTCTTTGATGAGAAAACAAAAAGTAAAGCCCTATCGACAGGTGGTAGTGTTTACCCAAAACGTTCGACAAAACAAAAAAAAGACCGAGCGATGTTTACGTTTTCCGTGAGAAAATAATTGAAAATCAGGCGGTTATGGGGTGGGTGTGGTGCTGGGGATTGGACTTGGCAGATATATATGACCATATTGAATGGGTCTTTAGCGTTATGGATGTCGTCAATCATAATTGCTACCTGGAATGGTCAGAAAAGAGTCAAATATTTGGAATCGCTGATAAATTGAGAGGTGTCCTGTAAAACCCATTAACCCAGGTAGTAATTTTTCAATGAGGGTGCAGAGAGAGAACAATTAAAAACAACATGATTTATCTTTTGTGCTTTCTATCTTTCAGAAAATTATTAACACAAATACATTGCATTTGCTCCAAGTCATTTTATGGAGAAAACAAAGTTTGTTGTCTAAATCGACCCCCACAACCCCACCCCACTAAAATATATTAGATGGGTCATACTAAACATAAAATATCTTTTTCAATAAGCCTGTGACTAATGCGATATATATTGTGGAGCCCTGAAAGACTATTATGAATGCAAACCATGACGTTAAACCCAAATTCATGACATTTCTATTAAAATTGGCCTCATCATGAAGGTGTATCGGCTACATCCGACAAAATATATATTATGCTGGTAAAATGTCTATATATGCATACAGAAAAAAAAAATCCAGAGAATACGGGTGCCTCTTTTCGTCTCCCTTGACGTCATGAATACACCAGAAGAATATAATGCTCGTGTGTATTTCTGGTGGATTAGATGTCTAACTCACGCCAGTTGGAATAATTACTCAGGGAGGTTAAACAAGATTCATCAATTTGCTGAAAAATGATCGAGGTCTTTAAGCACCCCGGGATTTCGAATTTAACAAGACACACACTGTTCACTTCCTCCCATACTCTCCAGTATCGGACTATTGATGTCATCCATAATCTTTTTGATGATCTGCTTTATAAAACAATACAGTTAGATATTAACTTCATTTAACACCGGCGTCTCAATAAACTATAAGGATATAAATAGTAATCATGATGGAACTGTTAAACGCCACGTCGTATCAGATTTTATAATGCATCTCAAGCCATGGACTCTAGATAAACTTTTTAGATGTACATTGCTGTTGCTGTTCTTAGTGTTTATCTTAGCGCACGCGAGGGATCTTTCTTGAGGGAGGAAACCGGAGTGCCCGGAGCAAATCCACGAGATTGAGAAGGCACCCCTATCTCCAAGCCACATACGCTCACACCGCAAGCCAGTTGTTTGGGATATCACCAAGGGTTGAGGCGGGAGTAAAATCTCTACTATGGATATGGAAATGGGTTGCTCATCGAAAGAGATTGAATATACACAGTAACTGTACTTTTGCGAAATTTCAAATTATTTACTTTGAAGACCGTTTCAATAATAGAGAATAGACCACTCAAGTTAACTTAACCCCTAAACCCCATAATTTCCTGAGGTAAGTTAGCTGGAAAATAAAGCATAAGCAGTCGTGTGAACATAACGTCCATGGCTACCATGTTAAATCACGTTACAGACATGCACGTGCCATGTAAACATTTGCTATTCCTGATTTACCTGACGGTGAATTAAAGATAACCTGTTCATGTTAAGGGGCGAATTGGGGCCGGGAAGATGGTACGATAAAAAAACATTGACTCGATTATCCATTTTTTCATTTAATCATGAATGAGCGTTGAGCCATCGATCGGATCCTAATCCAGCAAATATCACAGGCTATCGATGCCTCTCGGATACTGTATGCTTAAACCAATGCAATAATAATTTTGTGGATCCAACCTCAACGATAATATAATAAAAGCTTTTGTTTGGTTTTTTTTTATTCTGTTTTAAATGAAACCTCAAGGATCGGGAACAAGCACACTGCATTTTTTTTTAGCGAGTTTTTATTAACCTGGGGGGTTGGGATGGCCTAGTGGACTAGAGTGCCGCGCTTCGACCTCTAGCTGGCCGGTCACCTCTGGCTCGTGGCTCTGGTTTCGAGCCCTGTTGTGAGCGTATGTGGCATGGAGATAGGGGAGCCTTCTCAACCTCGTGGGTTTCCTCCGGGCACCCCGGTTTCCTCCCATTGCTAAAGACCCCTACGCGCAAGCGAATTATTGAAATAAAATTAAACCATATGTTAGTCCCGAAATGACCTAGTTTGTGTTGAGTGGACGTTAAACCCCATTTTTTTTTTTCTCTCTCTCTCTCTTTATTAACCTGGTCGGTGAAGAGAAATAGGACATTAAACCCCCATTTCGATTCATTTCATTTCGTTTGTTATAGCTACTTCTAAAAGAAATTTATTATCACATAGATGAACAGCAGCAGACTTATAAGTGTTATGGTTAATTTTGGAAAAATCTGTGGGATGTCAATGGCAATATAGGTCTAGTTATGGAACTTATCAGGCGATCAAATAACAATCTGTTTCCGTTACATACCGGTTGGTTGAAACCAAATTTTCATAAGATTGATGCCAGTAAAAATCCGATATAAAGAATCATTATTAGCTCTTTAGAAACTTTTTGCAGTTGGTAATTTTTTTTTCGAGGTGACGTGATTCAACTATATATATTTATATAGAGCGTGTTCAAATCCGATTGTATGCAATATCGAAGACAAATCTGCAATCTATCACTGACGGATTCACTCAATATGCGAATTGCATTCTGTTTCAGAGACTTCAATGAGCTTAACGAACCAATACCTTATTCTTTGTGCTAATTGATTTGTGGTATTATAATATTTATGATAAATTATATTCATTTTCTACGCACACATTGAAAAGTGGTCATATGTATATATTGATGGCGCACCTGTCCTTTACCAATACGTTGTTGTGAATCCTTTAACGACAGAAGTTGTAAACTCGAGAATGGCCATATATGTTAACTTTGCGTTCCAGATACGACGGTTACCATCCTATCTGCTAGAAATTTATATGCATTGTTTGTACTAGTAACAAGAAGACGCCTCTGTTATCACTTCATTTAAGTACTTAAATTATTGTCCTTAATCATGAATCTGTGAACACTCTAGCCAGAGAACACAGGCACTTAAAGGGATTAAAATAAACCTTCTTACTACTGCTTGACTATATAGTAGGCCTATAGTGATACTATATAGTCAAGCGGTAGTAAGAAGTTTTATTTTAATCCCTTCAAGTGCCTGTGCCAGAGAAGTTATCAAGCGATAGGCATGAACGTTCTATTTGCATTGTCCCAGTTAGTGAGACGGGGAGAACTATTGAAATTCAACAAAGTCATCAACACAGTGAAAGTCATCATCTGATATACTTTAAATTGATGTTCTTTGTTCCCATTATTGCGATAATTAGGTGACAGTTAATACAATTTCTGACACCGTCCGTAATTACAGACGTGCAGCAACCAGTACGATTTTGTACCTCGTTTTTAACCACGAACGTTTCCCGATTTCTTCGTAGAAAATGGACGAACCGAACGCCGATTAAGTCAATGACAGCACATGAAGTGATTACGTCAGCACAAACACACTTTGTAGTTCGTACCGTATGCGGAAACTCACTATTTATTATGTCATAGAATCTTGTCAACGTGTCATTAATGTTATAGATTTCGTCTTTCATTTGCCTAATTATTTACGAGAGAGAGAGAGAAATGGGGTTTAACGTCCACTCGACACAAACTAGGTCATTTTGAGACTAACATATGGTTTCATTTTATTTCAATCATTCGCTTGCGCGTAGGGGTCTTTAGCAGTGGGAGGAAACCGGAGTGCCCGGATGAAACCCACGAGGTTGAGAAGGCGCCCCTATCTCCATGCCACATACGCTCACACCAGGGCTCGAAACCACAGCCGCAAGCCAGAGGTGACCGGCCAGCTAGAGGTCGAAGCGCGATATCTAGACCACTAGGCCATCACCCCCCCCCCCCCCAAATGATTTACGATGAAAATTTTTGATTCCCCGGACGACTTAAATACCTTCTGAACACGTTTCGTTAAATTTCTTTTGTTGAAAGTGGTCATTTTTTCTTACGGTTTATATTGGCCAATAGAAATAATATTTGTCACACAAAACTCTTCATGTTCATGAAAAATGGGTCAAAGAATTTACCTAAAAAGCCTGTTTCAACATTTTCAGTGATCAATCAATTTCCACTTCCTTGACTTTCTTGTACTCGTCTTTAGAGCAACAAGATGCCAGACTAAAGCTGGATATGTAAGGCTTCGCGATGTAAAGTATTATTTTCCGAATCTCTTCACATAAAACAGGGGAGCTACAAAGCTAAATATTAAGGAGGGAAACTGGCACAGCGATAGGCGAACTAGACCTAAAATAACAAGGCTTCACGTTCGATATTCTTTCTAGCGATTTATCCATGAAGAATCGAATACATATTAGGCGGTGTTGGGTAATCTAGTTTTTTTTTTAATATAGCACGAATATTCTGCATGAGCTCTTAAATGAAACGCTCACTTTAAAGGAAGCTATAGCGTAACACCAGGGATTTCTAATTACTGTTCTTTCAAAATGAAATGAAATGAGGTTTAACGCCCTTCTGTTGTGATCCGAACTGGGCTTATGAAGACGGGCACACGCCATAACAGTGTGCTTAGGGGAAACCTTTGCCCACACAGTGGCACTACGGCCTACACTTACATAGAATTCCACTGGCAAGGGTTCTTTTAAGTGCATGCCAATATGTACATGGGAGTTCCGCTTTTCGTCCCATCCGACCGACTTAATGTTTTGTTAACTGGGCGGAAGATGCTACATTTATAACAAACAGTACCGTCTGCAGAATTAGCTGCCTCAAATGTGGGTCAAGGAAGGTGTTTCAACCAAACTAGGATTTGGCCTATCCCTTTTTTACTGAGACACTTTAAAAACGTGTTGGCGAGACCTCATGCAGCTGTAATGTGATTTTGGTATGATTGAACATTAACTGACACAAGAAAATGAACAACAATCCATGTTTTCCACAATAACTTTACTTAAAGTTCCAATTTCACTTTTTCTAAGAAAGTCAAAATATAATTATTTCTATGGTTTTTGCTCAAAAGGTTGTCAACTCACTATTATACGATCATGGACAAAATTTTGGGGGGGTTAGAAAGGGTGACACTGGTTGATTGAGGAAATAGTTACTCAATTACCTCCCTTGTTTTCCTATTCTTCTCCATGGACCAGGGGCGTGGTGAGGGCAAATATTGAGAAGAAATTATGAGTAACAAAAAAGATTTTGGCACAAAAACCCTTTTACTGACCGCGAGCGCCGAAGGTGCGAGCCCGCGGCGGGGGGTCCGGGGGGCCCTCCCCCGGGAAAATTTCGAAAATTAGAAGCCCAGAAACGCAATCTCCAGCAATCCGAGACAAGAAATACGGTAATAAAATATGATTAAATTTTCCAACTTGACTCTTTCAAAATTTTTTTAATTGGGTCAGATGAAACAATTTTTCCACTTACAAATGTTTTTCATTTTTTGAGTAATTTGATTGTGATTTTGGCGCAAAAACTTTTTGGCGCATGAGTATGGCTACTCATGAACTCATTCTCACCACGCCCCTGCCATGGACGGCCATATTCAAACGTTTGAATTTGAAGTTGAAGATGATATTTTTGCCAATTTCTCAACTGGCAATAGTGAATTATAGGATTTATAGGATTATTCTTTAACAAGGTAGGACTGTTTATAGGTTCAATCTATTTTGGGGCTTTATTTTAATAAATTTTAAAAATATAAAAAAAAGTCACTGAGTGTCTACCTGTTCGATCCTTCTCAGCTCTAGCTATACTTACAACACAGCTTCATGTGGATCCAGTACTCATGGCCACTTGGATTAACGGAATTTTCCATTCTCGGTATTCAACCTTGGTATATCGCTGCATCTTCCACAGAACTGTAGGTGTTGCAGTGGCCCTAGCTTTTTAACAGCCACACTTTACACATCATAACCAGAGGAATATTCAAAAAGAATTCCCGAAAATGTCAAGGACTTCAGTCTTCCGGTTCAATCTATCTTAAAATAACTCACAATAGTTTTCCCGATGACATTTCCAATCTCGGACTCACGGGAGATAAATATCCACCCAGGAGTATAATTGTTAAAAATGGGATAGATAAACCAGAAATTAAGAAATAAATCAAAATTGACAATCGTGCATGTTTATGTACCCACAGGGTGCTATCAGTTGCTCATCGATCAACTATGCTTTGTGGAACAATCAAAAATAAGGAAGATTGGCTTGACTGCAAAGTACATACACTAACTTGTCACGTTCTAATATAGGGGATAAGTTTTGTTATATAGTGCAGGGTAGGTGTATGGTAAGGGTCAAAGTATAGTCGTTCGGATGGGACGAAAACCGAGGTCCCGTTTATTATTAGAGTGCGCGTAAAATATCCATTGGCAGTTTAAATTCGATATAAAAGTAAGCCGCAGCGACGCTGCGCGGGAAACATTTCCCTCGAGGCACACGGCATGCCCGTATTCATTGGTCCAATACGGAGCAGAAAAGTAGGAAGTTTGACCAAACGAGACACTTTTTGATCAAGACCATTAGGCCATCCAATCCCCGCGTGTGTTGTTAGTAACATTAATAATAAATATAGACAAATTGAATGACATGTTGGTATTTCTCAAGTTCTAATAATGGTTTCTGTGATAAAATTAATCCAGTGATTAAGTACCACTTAATTTCGGAACTTATCTAGATTTCGCATTTCCTCTGATAGAAAAACAACCACTTTATTAAAAAATAATCAAACTGGAAGTAACATCCAATATGACCATGGTTTTATAATGATGATTTCTATCGCTTTACTTTGTGGTATATTCATTCTCGAAACGTAGCTATTTATTCCATTCTGGAGCCACGGTGGCTTAGTAGGTATACTACGCTGGCTCGCTACCCTGGAGGTCGGGTGTTCGATTCCTGAATTTGCATAAACTTATATCGAATTCAAACTGCCAAGGCATCTTTTACGTGTACTCTAATATGTACACGGGACCTCGGTTTTTTGTGCCACCCGAACGACGGATTGTTCTAGGCTACTACTGTTACGAGGTTAATGTGTAATAGTACCTTGTATAATAAATTAACGTATAACATTGTGATGTGATATCTGTGGTCATCGATATGAAGATTCTGAACATTTTCTCCGTTGGTGCCCACTGTACTCAGATGCACGAAAAATTACAATACATCTTTTACCATCACACCAGCAATCAATTACACCACTTCTTTTTGGCATAGAAAACCAGGCTACATCTAATAATATCTTTAAAATAGTACATGAATACTTCGATGTTACCAGACGTTTCAATATCTGATTCTATTTATAGAAACTTTTTATTCATGTTATAAAATAGCACTTCCTCCTCTTTACTTGTTGTAAATAGTATTTATATTAATTGTGTAACTCCATATGAAATTCACCACTATTGTATAATATGTACATAGACGATCTGTATATATTACTATATGTTTTATATTCCTTGTATGAGGAGAGGGGTGATATAGGCTTTGCCTGTTCCCTGATCCCTTTTCATGTATTTCTGAAATAAAATATTGTTTACACAAAAAAAATGTGATATCTTTTATTTTTTCCGTTATCGCAAATTCTCACCTACATCTTCACTTCATTAATTATCAAAAAAACAAACAAAAAACAAACAAAACAACAAAAAACGCATTAATTATTAGATGATTTTGTTAGCCCTTTCATTGTAACTGAAGACTTTTTCATTCCACTTGAAACCCCTGATGAATTCGTTTTAACGATTCTTGTCACCAACAACAATGTGTGCTGGGACTGAAATATATTATATAAATTAATAATTGGCGCTATATTATATTTGAGAGAAAAGTATTTTGAAGCAACAAAAGAAAATGTTTTGTCTTTTATCATCGTAAATTTCAATAAACAATTTATTCTTATTTTCATTTGACGTGGAAAATTTCGCTGAACAGTGTGTTGTTTCTTTTGAGAGAAAAATATTATACTAAAATTACTTATTACTTAAAGAAACTGTCAATACAATACCCTTTCGGGCGATCATTAATTTTACTCGGGAAATGGCCAAATGATAAACATTTTTGTATATAGACCGATTTCGATTCGGGAGGATAACATTACATATGTTTTAATAATTTCACCAGAATGGTATGTGTATATACGGTGACGAATAATACACTATTAGATCAATCAATGTTAAAGAATTTCACTGACCGTTGATTAGGCACTACTATCAGGTAAAGTTGTGTAGGTTCATTTTTCGGGGGCTGCTGCAATATACTTCCGGCCCAGTTCTATTTCAATAAATGGCGTAGGCAGTAAGGGTTGGGGTGGGGTGGAAGAGGTATCCGGGGAACTACAGAAAACCTACGATATTGGGCATGTCACCATATTCACTGCCACGTATAAAAATGGGAATGAAACCACACCAACACACCTTTTATTTAAATTCATTCACTTATTCTGTACGGGTGTGCTTTGTATCAAAAGGTCTGCCATAGAGTCAGCTGGCTTGGTTTCGATTTCGCATCTGTACGTTGCAAGGGGTAGGGTCCTCCAGTGTCCTCCCACTGCTAAAGACCCCTACGCATAAGCGAATTATTGAAATGAAGTTAAAACACCATACGTTAGTCCCGAAATGACCCAGTGGACGTTAAACCCCATCTCTCTCTCTCACTCACTCTCTCTCTCTCTCTCTCTCCCTCTCTCTCTCTCACTCTATCTGTCTCTATCTCTGATTTGTGGGCTCGTCTGTTAATTTTAACTCCATTATTTCGAAAATCCAATAAATTGACACTCCACATAAAAGCCGACTTGCCTAATAACCCAAACATATCGGCAATCAAAGATGTATACAATCAAACCAAAGCCACGTGTAGTTCCAACATACCAAAACCTGACCTGAATATCAACTGATTCACAGAGATAAATGATGTTATTGGCGAAGAACTGAAGAAGTTTGAATCATATTGTTACTGACGGACGTATAGACAATAAAGTTTAGAATGAGACTAGTTTCACAATGATCAGATTCAATCAAGTCTTAAAAGTTATTGACGCCAGACATTTAAGATCGTAATTCTACACACAGTCCTCGTCTATTGAGTAATATCATACTCGAGTCTGCGTAAACAGTAATTAATTTACCAGCATTTGTAATTAGACAGTTGGAGAAGGCAGACGACCAAGAGCACAATAACAGTGACACAATTATTTGAACTAAGAGTACATTGAGGGTTTTCAGTTTGGTATGAATGGGAATTCCTACAGTTTTTTTTTTTAATTTACAAGATTATACCGGAGAGGACTCTCATGCCCGTTGGTCGCCTACAGAACTCACCGTCATAGATAACAAACCTCGCCTCTCAGTATCAGTATATTTAGTGGGTCACTTTGTACACATTTCTCCATGTGTATTTTTTCCGTTTTCATATATAGATTTAACAAGTCTGTCATATGTCTCCCAGTGTTTTGTTTTCAAAAGACCTAATCCCACCCAAGCACTGCTATACTCTGTGCAAACTTATGTCCAAAATTACGACTGGTCGGTAGTCCGATTAACAAACAATACTTAACTGCGTAACAATGTCATCCGGGTTTAAACAGAGCTCCAAATTTTGTTTAGTAACGTTACGTCATTTCGCCCAATTTGCCATTGCATAGCAGAATATTGTGGAAAAAAAAACTAACTGCATGATGAACGAGGCTATCAAAATGGATACAGTGTAAACAATGCTGCTTGGAGATGGAAAATACTTTCACCGTGTTTATAATACCTTAAATCACTGTCCAAAGTTTAAGGGAATACCCCTGCCATGTTGCTGTACTTAAGTGAGATTTAATTGAACGGGAAGAATAGACACACCCCCTCAAACGATTCAGGAATATGCTAATATGTAGGTATTTATATTTTACGGATTTCATAGATATATTTAAATGCATTGGTTCGACGGATTTGTTTATATCATCTATAATAGAAAATTTACTGATTTTATAGATATTTCTGTACTTTTTACTGCTTTTATAGATATTTCTGTACTCTTTACTGATTTATAGACCACAAAATCGATTAAAAAAATAGAAATATGTTATGTCTGAAACTAGTTGAAAAATAAATTGTGTGTGAACTTTCAATAACTTGTCCAATTAAATGAACAGATGTTTATGTGTTTTCTGTTTGTCAAAATGATGATGTTATTTATTATTGAACGCAATTGTAAATGGAAAATTTAACACCAAACCCAAAGACATCTTAGGCACTTGGCCCCCGGCTTTGCTGAGAACAGGTGCACACAAATACTACATGAATTGTGTCATTGAACATTTTAAATAAAGTAAAACCAAGTACGAACAATCCAAACCATTAGACAAGTCCTTAAAAAAATGGTACAGGCAAAATTATGTAATCAGCAAATGGCCTTTCACAGTGTAAAAAATACATGATAAAAGTATTTATCGGAAGGCTATTTCCAATAAATAAAATATATGGCAATTTTGGTATATATAGAAAGTAGAGACATAAAATCGTACTACAAAAATACTGGATGCCTGAAAATCACCCCAGCACAGGACAAATTGAGAGGACGTCATTAATTGTCAGTCCGAGATTAGGATTGTCTTCTCGAGTGACGCCAAAGGTTGCGTGCGCAGATTGCCTGGCCTGTTTGCATTAGCATTTAATGCATAATATGATGGGGAGTGGGCGTGGAAGAAGTGAGAGAGGGAGAGGCGCCCCTATCTCCATGCCACATACGCTCACACCAGGGCTCGAAACCACAGCCGCAAGCCAGAGGTGACCGGCCAGCTAGAGGTCGAAGCGCGGCACTCTAGACCATTAGATGTGCCAACCCTCCATGGAGTGAGAGACTTAAACATACAACCGATTCTGAGACTGCGAAAAAAGTGAACAGGGGATAATCCCTCATATGTATGGTAATTGTACAGCGTAAAGAAAATATCATCTTTTGCATGCAATGAATTATACCTCGGGTTGGCTAATTTCCGCGCCCGCCAAATCACGTGACAAAAATGGCCTCTTTAAATAGACTTTTATAGCTTGGGGTATTTCCAAAATACAATATTTGATATGGATTTGAAGCAAATTTTTGATAGGTTAATTCGTTTGAATATGTTTTAAATTCAAATACATCACCAATTCACCAAGTTTGTACATGCGGAGGCATCTTTAATTGTAGATGTCGAAGTTGCGGGCTGTAGGCATATGCCCGTCTATACAAAGCTTAAAAGCAGGTTGTAGTTAGTCTATTATTTGTACAAACCTAATCCACAGATAAATGAGTTTATTGATAAAGAACTGAAGAAGGCGTTATGATATTAACATTATTGTTGTAGTTGGTCTATTATTGGTACAAACCAAATTCACAGATAAATGAGTTTATTGATGAAGAGCTGATGAAGGCGTTATCATATTAACGTTACTGTCGGCCTGTGTAGGCGTTTAAACTATTCATTTCGTACGTAATTGTAAACACTATCGGGTAATATTGGAATCTGCTTAAACAGTGATTAATTTATTATGTTTGTTATTTAACAATTTGGGAATGTTCATGAATAGTACTTAAATATGGTTCTTTAGCAGTGAGAGGAAACCGGAGGACCTGGAGAAAACCTGCGAGGTTGGACATGCGACCCTACTCCTTGTCACGTACATCTGTGGAATCGAAACCACGCCAGTTGACGCAATGACAAACCTTGGTATCTGCGATGATCATGGTAGGCTCGCAAGCTGGGTTAGTACCCAATTGAAATTACTGCCGAATTATGCGAGATATTACGTTAAGGTCTTGATAAGATGTACGGAGACGAGGCTATGTGGGTGTTTTCGTCGATATATCAAGATGTTGCTGTTGCATGAAATCACGTCAAGGTATCTGTCGAGTGTCGACCCTCAGCGGGCAGCGTCGTACCTGGCGTTTTCTCTTATATCTGGACCAGTTCCGATCTGCTTATAGATCAAATCATAGTAAATAAAACAGCAAATATTAGTATGTTAAATGATCTGCTGCGCTCAGCCAAAGATGGCAAACTCTTATTCTTCACCAATTTGCACTTCGACAAGAACACTCTATCAGTGATTCCACACATGCTGTACTGCCATGCTTTGGAGAGCATTTACCTTTCTGAGGGACGACAGCAGGTCATTGTCGACCAAGCCGATTCAAAACTTGTATCTTTTGAGTGGGGTGCCCCAAGATCCATATCTTTACTGGTACTGTATGCATGACACCCGGGAGATGCTATAAACTACTGTCATGCTCTGGATAGCATGTCCTTTCTGAGAGATCACAGAAGGTCATTGTCAACCAAGCTGAATCAAAATTTGTATTTTTTGACTGTGTGGTGCCCCAAGAATCCGTTCTAGCACCATAGACAAGTTTTATATCAGGTTTATACAATTATTTGAGATCCTATTGACAACTCTAAATGATTAACCGTAAATTAAAATTAAATGCTGAAAAAGAACACTTGATTAAACGCCGCGGTGTCTTCTTGTATCATATATTAACTGGATAAAGCTGTTGGTTGTGGTCTATAATCTAGTCAAGATTTAACTAAATATTGCCCTGTCTGGAATCGCCCAGTGGAATCATTTGGGAAGGGAACATTTCTTTTAAAATAGCATTCTATACAGGCCTATTTCTATAAATACAAATCATTTACAGTCAGGCAGGTCGGACAAGGATCAAATTACCTAGTTGACCATTAGTGACGAATACAATAGATAAATACATATCATATATATCAACGGTGTGTAAAGATTAGATTATATCGGTTAGACATTAACAGTAGGTTTAATTTAAAGGAGCTAAATCACTAAAATTTGGCACCTAGAAATTGACACAAATATATGAATTATTTAAACTGATTTCCATTCAGTCGTTTCTATTTTACTCTAATTTCTAATCATTTATGTTCGACAAAATACGTCAGAGTTCCTTGTTTAACGACACTGAAACGTATTATGGTACGAATCGTGTACCAATGGTAAAATGTTTATTTTGTCTTTAATATTGGTAAAATCACAACATCCATATTGATCTAAATTAAGAAATAATTCGTGTTTTCAATGTCGAAGACTTTAGATGATATAGCTTCTTTAAATGTTTTCCTAAAACTAGATGGAAACTAAAACTGTGTCAGAACTTTCAATAACTTATCCAATTAAATGAACAGGTGTTTGTTTGTTTTTCTTTTTCTAAAATGATGATGTTATTTATTGCTGAAGGCAAATGAACGATATAAAACCGAGACCAAACAAATCTTGCAGTGTAGAGGCGTTGTGTACCTACTTTGCTGAAAAACAGATGTACATAATTACAAACGTTTTTTTTTATTGAATATTTTTTAAAGGCAATTATAATTGTAGAAGTAGAAGCTGCAGGCGTTTGTTCGTTGAGGATTTAAAGGTAATTGTAGCAGGTCTGCTATTTATAGGGGGTTGGGGTGGTATAGTGGGGTAGAGTGCACCGTTTCGACTTGTAGCTGGTCGGTCAACTCTGGCTTGCGGTTGTGGTCTTGGTCGCTGGTGTGAGCGTATGTGGCTTGAAGGTAGGGGCGCATTCTCAACCCCGTGGATCAAACACTGGTTCCTCCCACAGGAAAATATCATGCGCATACGTTAAGATAATAAGCATGAACAATATTTGTATGCGATATCACCTTCGTTGGAAGTGGACGTTAAACACCAAGAACAACAACAGGTCTATTATTCGTACAAATGAGTAGGTTGACAGACATTTTGAGTAGAACAGACCTAATGTAATATCGTGTTATAATTGAAAAGATGTTAGATATACAATCTATAATAACACGTGTCATTGTGTATAGTCACGTCATTAACCAATCTAATAACAAATGTATCATGACACAATTATATGGAACACAAGCAAACAATGGCAACCACTAGTACTCTAAAGATACTAACAGCCAACAATAGATCGTCAGTAGCATTTCAAAACCAGAGAGGCAATCTAATCAATGCGTTCTAGAAAACGACTTACTAAGTGGATCAAAGAAATTGTTTGTAAACAGACACATTAGTGAAAATTCATCACAATTCCAAGACATTACGAGAAGGTAAAGAGTCCTTATACAGTTTGTACATCAGTATCTGGTGTGTCCATAGCGAGTGTCGATAACATCAACGCAGCGTCTGTACATGGGGTGGAACAGATCATTGATGAACGCTATTTGCACCTGTAACCACACCCTCAGAAAAACCTGGCACAATCCATCGGCTGTGTTTTGTCTCGTTGCGACGTTATTAAGTTTCCTCTGAATTTCATTCCAAAGATGTTCAACCGGGTTCAAGTTCGGACTAAGTGATGGCCAGTGCATAACGTTGACATCGGTCTACTGGGCACGGGCGTAGTCAATATTGTCATGCTGACAAACGTTGTTTCGGTAACGCGCCTGTCCAACATCATGGGTTTTCTCCGGGTCCTCCGATTTTTATTCCACTGCTAAAGATCCCTACGCGCAAGTGAATAATTGAAATAAAATTTAACCACGCGTTAGTCCCCGGAATGACCTAGTTTGTGTCGATTGGACGTTAAACCCATTTCTCTTTCTCGCTGATGTTTCTTTTGCTGCTTACTATATTTATACATATAAAACCAAGGAAAAAACTCGGAACACAAAACATCATTGGCAATAAAACCCCGAATGTGCGCAACCAAATTGGGAGAAAACAAAACCCACTCACCAGGGGCACGAAGAAGCAATTGCAATAAAGCCGAAGTGAGATAAAAGTGACAAGCTTGCCCAATAACACGCAACCGAGGACCGAACATACCGCTCAAGTCCCCCCCCCCGGCCCCCGCCAATACAACAAAAAAGATCAACGACAATATCCAATTCTCAGAACCAGTACACCCAAAAAGCATAAATGCATCACCCATAGCTCTAAATCATTACCTGATAAACCTCGTACAGACAGGACTAAAGTTTACACCCACGCCTAAAGCTAATATACAGGAATTAAAGTGTAATATCACCGTCTTCTGTAGGAAGCTACGGCTAAAGGAATGTTTCGGTGATAAGGAAGAAACTGTGCCAGAGGACATTGTGGGGGGGGGGGGGAACACAAGTTACTTTAACCCCAGGCGGGGCAAGTACATGACGCTGGACAAATTCATCAACTATAAATTCTCTTGCCATTGCTATCATGGGTGTGGAATATTATGAGAAAAAAAGTCCTTAAAATACTTGAAGACAAACACGAGTATACAAAGAATAATGGGATGAATAACCGGCTTCATAATGGACAACGAACAGTACTATCTCCAAAAATTCGAGTATAAAACAAATCAGTTTTATTGTCATCCAAAAATCCATAATACCAAGATGATCAAGATGTCAAGTGAGCACCAAAATGCCAAATTCGTCAGTGTTTTCCAGCCAGACGATCTCTTATTCAGACCAATAATTGCCGACCCGTGCTACCCTACTAATAATAGACTATCAAATCTTATTGATATCTTACTCAAGCCGAACGTGCCAAATGTAAAATCTGTTATTCGGGATGACATAGATTCTGTGAGTAGATTGCCTCAAAATCTAAATGATGGCGACATTTTCGTAACCATGGATGATTTGTAATATGTATGACAGCATGTTCCATGACCTATGCTTTTCAGGCCATAGAATATTGACTGGATAGGCATCCTGGATGCAGTCATGAGAGAATTTCAAACAATTTCATCCTCAAAGCTATGCGAATCATCTTGACTAACAATATATTATATTCGGCGGAACAAATAAGATATACAGATTCTTGGCATAGCAATTGGCACCAATTGTGCGGCACCACAAATAACTACTTTAACAATTGTAGAAATTGAAGACAGCGTGGATTACAAATTATATTTTTAGACCATATATCCTGTATTTAGAATGAAGCTAATAATGAATGATTTGGGTCTAAATATCAAATTCACAATTGAAACGAACGATCTGCAAATCGCATTCTTGCACATTCTAGTGAAACAGTGTGTGACATATGAAGAACCCCGGACTATCAGATTAGGGGAGGTGATTTAAAAAAAAAAGGTATGATGAAATGTGTTTAATATTCGATTTTTTCCTTAGCGAACTGGAACTGGATTTATTTGTGTATGAGGGAACGCTATAAGAAGGTCTGAGGTATTATTTCTGCTCCTTTAATTTTGATGTATGAGCAGGCTCCTATGGATTATTCACAAGAGGCTAATCATTCATGACATCATTACTCCTTCTCTCATCAATACTTTATAATCTTATTATCAAGAGGGTGTTGGGATGGCCTAGTGGTATAGAGTGCCGCGCTTCGACCTCTACCTGACCGGTCACCTTCTGGCTTGCGGCTGTGGTTTCGATCCCTTGTGTGAGC
Source organism: Patella caerulea (assembly GCA_036850965.1). Taxonomy (NCBI): domain Eukaryota; kingdom Metazoa; phylum Mollusca; class Gastropoda; family Patellidae; genus Patella; species Patella caerulea. The sequence goes on from JAZGQO010000008.1 coordinate 32,533,478, forward strand.
GTATGTGGCATGGAAATAGGGGCGCCTTCTCAACCTCGTGGATTTCCTCCGGGCACTCCGGTTTCCTCCCAATGGCTTGCGGCTGTGGTTTCGATCCCTTGTGTGAGCGTATGTGGCATGGAGATAGGGGCGCCTTCTCAACCTCGTGGATTTCCTCCGGGCACTCCGGTTTCCTCCCAATGCCAAAGACCACTACGCGCAAGCGAATTATTGAAATAAGATTAAACCATATATTAGTCCCGAATGACGTAGTTTGTGTCCAGTGGACGTTAGACCCCATTCTCTCTCTCTCTCTTTCTCTCTCTCTCTCTCTCTCTCTCTCTCTCTATTATCAAGTATTTTTATATTATCACCTCCATTGTTTTGTTTGATGTGTCTCTTGGATAAACAGATAAATAACTAAATACATGGATGGGATTAGAGTACGTTTGTTTGTGCGACTTTATTTCTATCAAAGTAGGAGAACAAAATGCACTGTAGGGGAACAGGGTGGGTTGGTGGGGGTGGGAGATGCATGGAACACCCCGCTGGACACGCGCCTGAGACCTCAACTCTGATGTTGTCTACTGATTTATATACCACAGGGTGGGTGGTGGTGGTGGGGGGGGGGGGCGAATGGTTAACGCTTGTGCTTTGGATCAGTAGGTTTGTCATTGAGTCATGAGGTGTGGTTTCGATTCCTCGGCTGTACGTGACAAGAAGTAGTGTCGCATGTCCAACCTCGTGGGTTTTCTCAGGGTCTCCCAGTTTCCGTCGCTCTACTCAAGACACCTACGCGCAAACGAATCATTGAAATGAAATTCAGTCACATGTTAGTCTCAAATGGCCCAGTTTGTATAGAGTGACCGTCATACCGTTTCTGTGTTTTGAGTTGTAGACAATTCGGTTGAGGCAGTAACCACAACAATCCTCAGTCGTATGAATAAACCTCATATAATGTTTAAAAACTGTTGTCGAGAATATCTTAAAAACTGTTGTCTGGTCTAGAATATCTTAAAAATAAAATAATGTAAGTCTAAGTAACCGAAATGACTTACCCCCTCCCCCCTCTCTCTCTCCCTCCTCCCCCCCCCCCCTCTCTCTCTCTCTCTCTGATTACGTTGCGTGTGATGTCATATCACGTGCCATACTGTCGAGTTCCCCCTCTCTCTTACTCTTAAAATTAAACGAATCTTTGTAGTTATATTGGATATTGGATTTATAATCAATATACGTAATATGTTTTCTTTTTGATCTGATATTGAAATATCAGTTAGAAAAGATAAAGATCAATAATTTCAATAGCACCTGTTGATTCTATTTATTGACATAATATACAATCTTATAAATGGTATCCTGTTATTAGATATGTTCACAGATAAATTTTGTTTTGGTCTAATAATTTCACTAATTATTCTGATAAAGAGATATTCTTTCCAACTGAGATAGAGAGAGAGAGAGAAGGGGGGCAGGGGGGGCAAACACATGTCAGGACCGTAGCAAGCGGGTGGGGTGGGGTCAATAGGCGCACGATGGTTGTTGATTTCGTATTGCGTCCAATGGGGGTAACTGGTAAAGGCACCCATTGGGAGCCCGATTGGCTCCAAGCGACACAGTTAGCCCCCCCCCCCCACTAGCTACGGGCCTGCATATGGTACAATATTATTTTAAAAGATCCGTTGTGCATGGAGTCCTGGTTTGGATGTTACACTCTCATAAAATTGTTAGCTATAGAACGACTAAAGAACAAAAAAGAATCAACACATCCATTGCTTATAATCAACTATTTTTTCAAAATATACTCCACATGAAACATGAAAAAATAAAATTAGCTGATAGAAATACATAAAATCACATACCGGTAAATATGGGATATGTTCCTTGTCAAACAGGCAATCATTCCGAAAGCTATGATAAGTTTGAAAGCCAATGATAATACGATTAACTAGTTATAGACATAAATGCAGTTATGGTGGCCATCATAAAGTGTTTTGTGGTATTTTATATCTGGGCTATAAAACTGTACGGTTTTTGATTAAAAGCATTTCATTTTTGGTTTTATTTTCCATGGTTTCTTTTTCCAGCCACAATATTTACTGTGTTTAGCTGCTTCCACAGCCTTGAGTATGGTCCGGGACAGGTACACGACAGTTGATCGAGAATTAAGTCTCAGTTTTCCAGTTTTCTTTATCTGTGGCAGATCATTTACGGTCATCAATAATAACACTTTGGACTCTAGAATAAACAAAATATACTGAAATATATACAGACTAGCGGTTGACCCGGCCTGGCACGGCATGGGTATAGCTATGAAGCGGACGTAGTATAATTCTGAAACCGGAAGTGGTAGACCATCATTAACAGGCCTATATTACCCCGAGGTGCGATCTACTCCAGCATAGTTCCAGTCCACGAGTAGCCAGCCAACCCTGAATAGACAGAAAAACAAATAGAAGGCTTGATCTTGCCTTAACCACGTACTACTTATCAAGCCCTTCACGTAACACCCTGCACATTTCTCCACTAATTTCCATTGGGTACAAGCTAAGCACTTATCATTATTTACCAAGGCCAAGGTTTCTTCAAGGTATCGCGATGTAAAGAGGACTAGCGACTACAGACTAGTGGTAACACTAACACTAACCTAACCGTAAGTCTTAGCATTACTCTGACTCACAATCCTCGGCAATAATCACGTAGATTACATCTCGTGACCTTGAGGGAATCTGCACATAGCATTGTTAAACAGATATGATCCCTGTTTGTCCTACCAAAGCTGTCTACCGTAACATATGACACGTTTATTTATGGTACAAATTTGTTTTTAGAACTTTATTCTGGCCCCAGTTTAACCTGGTCCTGGAAAGAGGGTGGGCCGAATGCTTAACGCGCGCGCTTTGGGTCATAAGGTCTGCCATCGTGAGTCAATTGGCATGATTTGAATCAATGGCTTGTACGTGACAAGAAGTCTGGCTGCCTGTCCAACCGCGTGTGTTTTCTCCGGGTCATTCGGTTTCCTGCCATTATGCTACAGAACCTTACGCGCAAGTGAATCATTGAAATAAAAAATTAAAATTGAACCATATGTTAGTCCCAATTCCCGAAATGACCTAATTTTTGTCGAGTGGACTTAAAACCCCTTTTCTATCTCTCTTTCTCCTAACCTGGCCTTGATTGTGTAAGCGACGGATGTGAATTTTGAATTTTGTCCAAACGGACGCAGTTCCGTCCACTCACGTTTGATTGGAAACTGTCAAGTGTTCTAGTATGTGAAAACCATGGAGAACACATTACCATCTCAGCGAGCTCTATCTAGACACCATTAAGCGTGGGGGTGGGGGGTTATCATTACCTTTCGGTAGGGGGCGAACATTTTGGCATGCCCCCCCCCCCCCGCAGATACGGGCCCGCATCTCAGAAGCCAGGTTGCTTTTTTGAGAACAATTCCGGGGGTCAATTCTGTGTTTGGGAAAGAGTCTTAATGTTCCGGGAAAGTTGGAGATGTGGTCACATATATACAATCGACTATAAATTCTTTAAAATCGATATTAAAGAAAGCGATAAAAGGGGGTGGGGGGCTAGAAAGCTGTGAGAAAGTGACTCTTTTCAAGTTTGTTATTTTTATGCATTTTCAGGTCGACGTACGGTCGCAGCAGCGCCGTAAGAACGCCCATTCGGTCTGACAAGGGCCTAATATATTGCCTCTAAATTTAAACGATGGCGACGTTTTCGTAACCATGGATGTTTGGAATATGTATGGCAGCATGTTCCATGGCCTATAATTTCAGTCATAGAATACTGGCTGGATAAACAGCCTGAATGCAGTCATGAGAAAATTTCAAACAACTTCATCCTCAAAGCTATGCGAATCATCCTGACTAACAATACTTTTATATTTGACGAAACAAAATACAAATAGCTTACTGGCATAGCAATAGGTACCAAGGCGGCGCGACATTTAAATAATTTAACAATGAACTGAACGAACTGGCAACATTGCAGATTTGCAACAAATAATGAATGATTTAGATCCAAATATCAAATTCACAATTGAAACGAACGATCTGCAAATCGCTTTCTTGAGCGTTCCTGTGAAACGAAAGGGTGAACTCCTTATAACGGATATGTATTCTAAAGAAACAGAAACTAAAAACTATCTATCTTATAAATAATGTCATTCACGCCATACCAAAAATAATGTAGCCTTATCTTTAGCTAGAAAAATATGCATCATCGTGACAGATGAAGACCCCCCCCCCCCCCCCCCCCGGACTATCAGATTAGGGGAGTTGATTCAAAAAGTAGATGATCTAAGGAAATGTGTTTTATGTCCGACATTTCTGGGCTAACCGGATTAATTTGTGTACGAGAGAATGCTATAAGATAAGAAGCTCTGAGATAGTATTTCTGCTCATTTAGTTTTGATGTACAAGCAGGTTTTTATGGGTTATCCTCAAGCGATTGGTCATTCATGATATCATTACTCCTTCTCTCATCAACACGGGGGGTTGGGATAGCCTAGTGGCCGGTCACATCTGGCTTGCAGTTGTGGTTTTGAGCCCTGCTGTGAGCATATGTGGCATGGAGATAGGGGCGCCTTCTCAACCTCGTGGGTTTCCTCTGGGAACTCCGGTTTCCTCCCACTGCTAAAGACCCCTACGCGCAAGCGAATTATTGAAATAAAATTAAACCATACGTTAGTCCCGAAATGACCTAGTCTGAGTTGAGTGGACGTTAAACCCCATTTCTCTCTCTCTCTCTCTCATCAACACTTTATAATCCAAAGCAGTTCTGGTGTTGTGTGGTGTGATTGGGGGGGGGGCGTGTATGGTCAACTATACTTTCTATTTTTTGTAGCCACCAATACCTGCAAACAGCCACATCTGGCAGGACTGCTGTCAGATTACCTGGATTTGTTTTAAAAGTTGGTGACCTGCCGAGGTCTCTTTCTAGAGTGGAGTGGGAAATTGGTCAAATGTGCTAAAACCGGTCCTGGGCGGTACAATCTACACCGTTGTCACTGATTTCTTATCAGGGGAAGATTCTGATATGGCCAAATGTACCAGTCGTCAGTTTATGGTTTCGATATCACGCTCTCATACAACGACTAAAGAACAAGAAAGAAACAAAACGCATCAATTGCTTATCATCAATTGGGGTTTTTTTCAAAATAAAATCCACGGGAAACATGACAAAAATAAAACCAGCTGATAGAAATACATAGAAGCACATACCGGTAAGTATGGTATATGTTGCTTGATCACCTGTTAAACAGACAATCTTTCCAAAAGCCAATATCAATTCGATTAACTAATATAAAACATAAAATGCAGTTATAGTGACCACCATAAAGTGTTTTGTGGTAATTTATATCAGAGCCGTAAAACTGAGCGGGCTTTGATTATTATTTCATATTTTGCTTTTTTGGCGATGGTTTCTTCTTTTTCCAGCCACAATATTTACTGTGTTTAGCTGCTTTCACAGCCTTGAGTTTGGTCCGGGACAGGTACACGACAGTTGATCGAGAATTAAGTCTCAGTATTCCAGTTTTCTTAATCTGTGGCAGATCATTTTCGGCCATCATTATTAACACTTTAGACTCTGGAAATAAATAAAATATACTGAAAAATATGCACACACGCGGGTGACCCGGCCTGACACGGGTATAGCCATGAATTAGGTGCAGAACCCCATTTCATTTCATTTATACCCAAGAACCGGACTATGTATAATTCTGAAACCGGAAGTGGTAGATCATCATCAATAGATCGATATTACCCCGCGGTGCGAGCTACCTCAGCCTATGGACTGTCCTAGTGTAGCCCGTCAACCCTGAACAGACAGAAAAACAAACAAACAAACAAACAAACTACAATAACAGGCCTATGTTACTCAGCCTAGGAGCAGCCCTAATGTAGTTGCCAACCCTGAACACACGTAAGGCAGACAGACAGACACACAGACAAACACACCACAATATTAGAATAGATAGATGCATGGAATGGAATGTGGTTTAATACCTTTCCATTTGTAGACAAACATTGTCATTTTATATTTCTGTGGTTGAAATAAGCTTAATGGAGCCCTGGTTGAACATGTTACTGTGGCCCTTGGCATCAACAGTGAAAATGGGGCATATTATGTTCATTGTCCATAACACTCACACAAAATGCAATTTGTATATCCCCTGGTTACCGGTCATATCTATTTACCAAGGTCATGTGATTGTACGATAGCTCAGTGGTAGAGCACTGGACCGGCAACTGCCAGGAAAATGGGTGTCGTCGTTGGTTCGATTCTGTCAAGGGTTAGGAAACGTTAGACCCATGGTCTGGGCTTTCTGTGAAGGGAGTCGGGTTGCCTGTCCAACCTCGTGGGTTTTCTTCGAGTCATCCGGTTTCCTCCGATTGCTAAAGACCCATACGCGCAAGCGAATCATTGAAATAAAATTGAACCATATGTTAGTCCCGAAATTACCTATTTTGGGTCGAGAGGACGTTAAACCCCATCCCTCTGTCTTGTTCTCGCTCTATCTCTCTGTCTGTCTGTCTGTCTCTCTCTCTCTCTCTCTCTCTCTCTCTCTCTCTCACACCCAACGCAACGCACTGTTTCTGTTGGAATCGAATCAGCGACCACAGGCATGACATCTATACACGTCTATCAAGTGAACCCAAGAGAGGGCTCGGTTGTTGTTCTTGAGTAAAATAATTGTTGAACGATTTTCCGTATCATATTATATTTAAACTATTGTAAACGGAGCTTCGTGTATTTATTTTAATTTGTCGTTCTACCTAACTATTTAACTACGCATTTTATAAAATGTATTGTCGATGATCCTCAGTGTCGCGTCAGTATTAAGCTTGAAGAATTTGATTGGGTTTCACGTATTTGATCTCGACTTCAATTAAAGGAGCTAAATCGTTAATATTTGGGATCTAGAAATTGATCCAAATTGGTCGCAACGCATATACTAATGTAACCAATTGTTTCCGTTTTGACTCAAATTTCAAATCAGTTCTGTCCAACGAAATACGGCATGAATCTCAACCGAATAGAAATGTCTAGTGTCTGGTTATTCCAGTCTATTGCGCATGCTATTCAGATATGTTATGGCGTCGCCGTTAGACATGGGTTGTGGAATGTGGCTAGCCTCGTTCTTTCTGGTCTCTTGTTACAAGTGACGCTGATACACACTATGATATACGGTTCGTGTACCAATGGTAAATGTTTACTTTGTCTTAAATGTCAGAAGCCTACCTTTTCAAGGTACGATAACAACAACAAAGTTGATTTGAATTGACAAAGAATTCATGTTTCAGCGTGTAAAACTTTTGATGATATTGAGTTAGAGACTAAATAGGTACTTTAACTTATGTTAGGCCATGGGCAACGTGCCTGACATTATAAACAGCTCTACTACAGCGCCATTACATAATATTCCACAACCTTAGTGTATAATCCTATAACTCATCATTATTATACAATTTACTTAATTTCTGATCCTAGTGAACCAAAAACATACGATTATCACGATTTAATACCAGTGATCAATATATTCTGCCTGTCAGATCATCGGCATTATATTGGGTGGCAGGTTTTTATACACTAACAGCATTATGATTATCATACAAATGGCTTATTTCAATTAAGTACGGCCATAAAACGGTAAATACAACCGAGGACAAAAAGTCACAAAATGTTTTTTTACGAGAATATTCTAAGAATAAGATAACAAGTTATTTTCATATTTAGAGCAAGTGGCCTAAAGTATAAATTGAAAAATAAAAACATTAAGTCAGTTAAAACTACTTTCACGGCAACCCAGGAAAGACGACACATGCTTATAAACCAAGGGCCGATGTATTTGTGCGGGGTTTTGGGTGTCCACAGAGTTAATTAAAGAAATGATAACTGTTCCAATTCTATTTAACATTGTAAGCGAGTGGGAACCATCGTAAATTGATTAATGCCTTACGATGTTATCTTTCTTAAATTAAACCCAATCGTTTTCGTGATGACCGGAAATAGACATATCCAGTCTCCAAACCACTAGACATGGCTAAATTCAAACAGTTTCTAAATAAAGCCGTCCCACACACCTTATAGGTACTACCATTCCAAGCAATTTGAGGTCTTCAGTCAAGGAAATTTCTTAAATTTCCGTTCAATAGTGTAGTAAGGTTGTGTGCAAAGTAAGCATTATTTTTATTTCAATTGATTAGTTTCTAGAGAAATGAAGCCTTTATAAAAGAATTGACACTGTTGCTGGTCTTTCTTTAGGCCTGAAATGTTATCTAAATTATTGATTAGACATTAATTAACTTATCTGGATATTTCATCATAAAATAGATAATATAGGCTATATTTTTTATCGTACCAACTTTAGTAATGCTGATCGAGGCTAGGCCGAAAATTCAAATTGATACAATCTTGGTTCAGAGTACGTCAATTTGACTGAACTTCTTTTTTTTTTAACTATTATAATGAGAACTGTCAGTTCTTCATCTAATCTCCCATAATTCTTCAAGTTGACCAGTGACTGGTTTGTGGTTTGGAAAAACATATTATGTAAGCATGAATCATATCGAATACGTTAATCGGAGCACAATTTGTCTATTGCAGGTCTTGAAGACACGATGGCTAAGTGTCTAAGATTGCGGGTTCGCTCCAGGTGTGGCTCGCAAAAGGTCATTGAGATTTTCCCGGTGCCCTTTGTCTGTGGTGCTGGACGAAGAGCCTAACAGAACAGCTGTCTAGTCGTTCGGAATATACGAAAAACAGTGTACACATAGGAGTGTACATAAAGGTTCCATTGGCAATTGAAATTCGATATAAGAGTAGGCCGTAACTCATCTGCATTGCTTATTCCCGTCCTCATTGTCCCAACCGAAGCAGAAAAGTAGGACGTTAAGCCCCATTCCATTCCTATAAATTTCATACAAATTATTAATAAGACATTCGTTAACATGATACGACCATAATAAACTCTCGATGTCTTCGGATAGTCGAGATTTTAACTAGATCAAAACAGTTCGGTCATTTAATGATTTGATTCAAAAATGGGAAAGCCAAGCAAAGAGTCGAATATACCAGTACCGTGGTTACGATAATAAACACCCAATGAACACATCTCGTCAAAACTACAAACAATAATAACTTGGCTCAGGATAAAAGAATTTGAATGAAATTGTGAATATATTCATTTTGCATTTTCTATTTTTGAACTATTACAGCACAGTTCTTTATCTAAATCTAAATCTAACATAACGTATCTTGCAAGAAGAAGAATCTCTAGCAACTATAATCTTGTGGTGAGAATGAATGTTGATTTGAAATTAACAGGCACTTCGTTGTTTTGCAATATTGATTAAACTTTGATCATGATTTCAGGTGGCGAGTTCCAGGGTTATGGTTTTTTTATTGGAACTTGGAATCTCTGTAGTCATTAACTATCCATCAATTTAAGAGTAATATCCCGACAGATACTCAATAAAGTGCTTTTTTATTCCCAAGCAATTAGATTAAAGAATAAACTGACACGTTAACTAACAATTGCTTTGATAGATAATAATTACAATAACCCTGAATTACTACTAAGGAGAATTGACTAAAGGGAAATACCCAGGGACCTTAACTCTATAATATAATTGAATTAATAATTGAGACAGACTACACTTACTCCTCTTGATGGCTGAAAGATGACATTCACAGCCTTCTGGAACGATAAACCTGACGGGAATATTCACGGCTGTTTTTTCTAGAGGTCTCAAGTCTGCTAACAGCTGTATTTTATTACTACGTAATCCCATGGCTGAATATGCTGTAAAATACAAATTATCCAAATCAAATTTAGACGTTGATATGTGACTATAAAATTATTAAGACGAAAGTATATTTCGTGAGGTAGCAATAAAAAAGCAGACGTCTTCTGTAACTTTATACTTTTTTTATTTTCGATTTTATGTATAATTGAAACTTTGGCTACAAAAATATTTTGCTATTTTACACTATTTATTCAATAAATATTTATAGATTGTTTGTGATATCATCCAATGTGGAAGCGGACGTAAAACCAGACGAATGAACGAACATACAAAGATACAACACGCAATTATGGAATTTGAAAACAAGCAGGAGCTTTTATAAATACATTAAGTTACAACGAAAACGATGTTTAATCCTCAATTAATTAATCAAATGATATATTGGATATTGGACAAATGAGAAGGTTTTATGGTTAGCTAAGCCATTAGTAGTTTTCAAGGTCAGTCATTAAGTCAAGTGACGGGTTTTTGATTCCCCGCTTGTACTTGACAAGGAGTAGGGTGGCCTGTCCAATCTCCCCTCTCTCTTTCTCTCTCTCTTAAAATATGCAAGCTAAACAAACTGCGTCAAACATTGACCAGCTGGTAAAACAATGAAGTGAAAGACCTGATCCAGAGTGCCAACTATAGTCTGAGCTTGGCGTCTATGCTAAAATTAGTATAAATATTGCCAGCAGGTTAGTATGTATTGTCAGCCAGCATTCATCCATTTTTGTAACATGCTTCAGGGTAAACCCTGCGTTTTGATTGATCAATTAGACACTGTCTATTGGACAATACTACCCCTCTGTTTTTGTAATGTCTTTTAAAATCCTAAAAAAAGCATGTTACAATGTCGATAAACACTTCCTGTATCGCATTTAGAGGGGTGTTATTGTCCAATAGACATGTCCTGGGATTTTACATTAGAACCTAATTATTTTAGGACATGACTATTGGACAATAACACCCGCCTAAATGCGAAACAGGAAGAGTTTACCTCATAAATCATCCTGCCAGTGTAATACATAATGATCGCTACTCTAAAGCTTCCGGTGACTTATCTGGGAAGCCATAACGTTTTGGTAACACTAACAATTAATATACCCCTTGTTAGTTTTGATACCTTTTCTAATCGCTCGTTTTGTGCCAATATACCGGATCTCCTCTGCCAAAAACAGTATTATTTTTAGTACTTTGATACACTATTAGGCCATCATACCTATACCCAGTCTACCTGTAAAAGTATAGGTAAGAAGAAACAGAGATGTCGGCTTTTAGTGTCATCATTTCGTTATTTTCATTTTTGGTAATAATTTTTGTTTATTTGATGGGGGGCAATCATTTTTGTTTATTTAGCAATCCTATAACTCTATTTATGTTGAATATTCGCGGAAAGCATTTCAAGAACACTTTCGAGAACACTTATCTCGTGTTTTTTTACCGCTCATATTGTAATGTGACAATAACTAAATTTTTATTATGATATGTTACTATTTTTGGAAATGGACACTAATGAAGAGCTAAAAAGCTGTGTACTTTTGTCAATACAAAAGAATAATGACTCGAGGTTGAATGAATGATACTTTGAATATGTCAATGACTTTCATCCGTGTACAGGAAAAGAACAAAAAAAAAAAACCAAAATAATTATTGTCGAACAAAACCTTTCAAAACAAGATGCTACGCACAAGCGAGTTATTGAAATAACATTGAACTAAATGTTAGTCCCGAAACTTTCTTGCGTTAAAACCCAATTCTCTATGGCAGTTTATCTGTGATACAAGACCGTGTCCTGTAACAATTTATTTGTAGCAGAAGGTGTCCTCTACCAACTTCACGTGCCTGACAGTTTATCTGTGCGAGAAGATGTATTGTGACAGCTGATAGTTTATCTGTGAGAGATGATGTCCTATTTATCTGTGACAGACGATGCTGTTTGAGAAGTTTCTGTAGCTGATATTTAATCTGTGAGACTGAGACAGACGGTGCCAGATTCATGTAGCTGGTGGTTTATGGATCTGTAAGAGGCGTACTGTGGTAGGTTCATGTAGCTGGCGGTTTATCCGTGATAGTATATCTGTGAGCGATGTCCTGTAAAAGGTCCACATGTAGCTAGCGGCTTTACTGTGACAGATAGTGTCCTGTTAAAGGTTCATGTAGTTGACAGTTTATCTTTTAACGGTTCATATAGTTGACAGTTTATCAGCGATATTGTCCCTTGCCTAGTTCACCTTGACATTCGATAAATTGTGATTTTGTTTAATTATGTTTACATGTTGTTGTTAAGGGCTTTTCTACCCACTTTGACATTTGTTGTTAAAGCCCCAATAATACTCTTGTTGTAACTGAATAATATGTCCCAATCTTCATTCTGGTCAACAAATCGTATTATTTTAGAATATTCCAATTAAATGATGATATAAATATCATCTTAACACACCTATTTTAAAAAATTGGAAAAATTCAACCAATTGATTTTAAAAGTCTAACGTAAACCTTTTCAAATGTGACTTGGATTTTAAAATATTTTCGAACCCTCTGGACAAGTAAAATAGGTTGTAATGGATAATTTACACAACAGGTAGGACATTTAAACATCTAGTACTTAGGATAAGGGTATTATTTATTTTCTGGAGCTACCAAGCCATCAAGAATGTTATTGTCCCTTTAAGGGCTTTTCTACCCACTTTGACATTTTGGATTATGTGGCGCTTCTCTGTCTATGAAGTTATTAGTTTAAAAATATTTCATTGTTCATTATCTGACAATGGCATGGAAAACTAGTGTTCTATGTCTCTTGTAGTCATGGTAATGTAAATATCTTACAGCACTGAAGCATCGTGGTTATGAAAGCTTCAAATAATCTCTAATACCATATAAGTAGCATTATTATGAACTTAGAAACAAGCTTCCACAATTTGGATTATGTGCGTTCTTCTTCGGTTTTTTTTTGGTAGTTAGTGTTACATTGTTGGATAATGGAATTATAGATTTTGCATTATAAGATTTTTTTTTAAGGTGCCACGTAATAATACAACAGAAGATTTTTAAGTGTAAAATAAACACAATGTATGTATATACCTATTACACCGCGAATGGTCATTACACGTTCATTTCCTAACATCAATACAGATCTACTAGTCTGTAACATAACTAAGAAAACAAGTTAAACTTTTTTTTAGCTCTTAGTGTGTTTATTGTATTTTTTATTGTCTGGGATGTGTACAATATATTGATAGTGCTGTCCAACAAATAGTGCAACATTAACTGCCTAACAAAACACACAAAGAAAAACACACAAAAATATCACAGATACATGGCTAAGTTTTTTATAATGACATTAATAAGGAATGTTGTGAACGCCTTATCAATATCGGCAGGAGGGGGTGGGGTAGGTGAGCGTGGTGCTGACCGAATGGTTAGCGCGTGCGCACTGTATCACTGACATTGAGTTAACTGGCGTGGTTTCGATTCCCAGGTTGTACGTGACAAGGAGTGGGGTCACCTGTTTAACCTCGTGGATTTTCTTCGGGTACTCCGGTTTCTCCCCACTGCTTAAGACCCCTACGCGAAATATTATTGAAATAAAATTGAAACATTTGTTAGTCCCGAAATGGCCCAGTTTGCGGAAGTTAAACCCCACTGCTTAAGACCCCTACGCGAATTATTATTGAAATAAAATTGAAACATTTGTTAGTCCCGAAATGACCCAGTTTGCGGAAGTTAAACCCCATTTCCCTCCCTTTCTCTCTCTTATCAATATAATATTTCGAAACTAACATATGATATTTCTCCTAAACAGTGAAGTTGAATAAATGTTAGGTTCCCACTAGTACTGAAATCGCGGTTCCTGATCATGGAGTACTCGTGGTTATCCTATCAGGTCTTAACACATGTTGAGGCCAGTAGTAGCCATCGTTTTGACCGTATCAAAACGTATCTGCAGGTATACGCAGATGATAGACAATCCTATCGTACCGTATTGCGCGACAGAGGAAACCTGGCATTAAGCCTGAGAATGCTTTGTGAACTCAAGGCCTGCAACCTAATTGTCTCAATCGTAGTAATCAGGCTTAAGTGTACAGAATTAGGATAAAGGTATCTAAGAACCTATATAATTAATTTGTTTTATTCACCGGATGGTCCCTTCAAATATTATTTGACAAACAGTTCAATAACACCATCATAAATATTCCCAACATAGAAAAACATGGTGCCATGGCTTAAACAATGGCTACCGATGAAGGCAAATATACTTCAATTTCAACCAATTGGTGTCACATAAACTCGATAATACTTTCTTAGTTGTGTAAATTGCAATATAGTCCTTTTGAAACACATTTTTTAGCCATCTTTTTAAAAACAACACTTATACATTATTATTATTATACGATGCCATAGTTCTGAAAGGTTGGCCCAAATAGCTTTTTTTGCATAGGATCAGTAATTGCATTGCCGGGTGTGTGTGTGTGTATGGAGGGGGGGGGGCTTCTCTGTGTAACTATGTAAGGGTGTTTCTTCCACACAAGAACTTATTTTATAAGTTTTGATATCCTAACTGCATTGTTAAGGAGATTGGATCAGGTTTTTGTCTCATATCTTAACACCATTCAGAACTATGTCATCAACATATGAAAGGAGGGACAACCATGTCTAACACGTTCATCACCAAACACTTCTTGTTTTCCAACCGTTTCGCTCTATCCATGCTTCACAATCAAATTACGAGACCGATCTGGAAACCTAGATGAGTCCGGATATATCTCCAACGATGTAGTAATCATCCAATCCTCCCATCTTCTTTAGAAATATAGAATGGTGCACACTGATGAATTACAGACAGTATCTCAAAGATAGGCCTTCTTCAAAGATAAATCTTTAGAAATATAAAAACTTACCCACAGATGAATTACAGACAGAAAAAACAAACTCCTTCAAAGATAAATCTTCACAGACGGGGCAGTCGACCTGAAATTCCATAATATGTTTATTTATTAGGAACATGCTTGTGTCAATTTGTTGCATATCTGACGCACGGTATACATGTATATTTGACACTGGTTGAGTACTAAAATTATAATTATAATGTTGACAACTGCATTGTAACCGCGTTATTTTGTTGCCATTTGCGAGGGACGCAAATACTCAAGGGTGACGCAAAAACTCAAAACAATGCCGAAAAACTCGCCATTGAGTCCCTTTTACTTGGCCCCTGTCAGGTAGTACATCATATATATATAAATATCATGAACGCCACCGAATATTGTTGTTCCTGTGCCCAGTCTTTAAATCGGCATTGCAGTCTTAATAGTCTTGGAGCGTGGTGGCTCAGTGAATAAGACGTTAGCTTGCTAACCCGTGTTCGGCCCCGGTGTTGGCAGAGAAAGATGAACGGGATTTTCCGACGTGGTTCCTCCTTGACAGCGGTGCAGGGTGAATGGTTGGGTACGGAACAACGCGTAGTAGTTCGGGTGAGACGAAATACCGAGGTCCCGTGTACGCATTGACATGCATAAGAGTGGGCCGTAGCGGCACTGCTCAATCGAAATCCCCAACATAATGCACTTTGTGTCGTATGTCCGTCTGCATTAGCCCAGTCAGGCAGAACATTAGGGAGTCAAACTCCATTTCATTTCATTTCTCAAAAGTTTCAAACAACTTGATTTCAAAGTAAAACAAGAATTCTACTGAAAATAAAATACGTACTGGAGTTTTTGAAGTTGGTTTCTCTGCTAGAACAGTTGTTGGCCTGGCTATCAGTGTATTGTCTATAAGGTTTCTTTCCTCCAACAGATTTTTTCCTATAGTATAAAACTCTATCACATCTGGATTTCTGGTATCTTTAGAAGAGTCTTGAGAAGGTCGCCGACGAGGAGCTGCCTTCTGGCAATCTGGTCCAATTTCATAGAAATCCAACACCTTCATATCTATTTGGACAAAACATACTCCAGTAAATATGGTTGTTTGACATTAGAAAAGGATATTTTCGATAAATTAAACAAGGCATAAAATAATGTAAATATCAATAATAACCGGAAAAGACTTCAAATTAACTCATGGCGTATATTTTGGTCTATCGTATTGTTATTTTTATCTTCAGCTACGTGAGGAAGGAGAATTTTGCACAGTCGCCGGCTTAATTTCTGCCTACATTTCAGAGATCTTTATGTAAAACCTAACGCGTGCACGGTTGGAGGTGAGGCTTATGTCCCATTCGAATGTTTGCGTTTATTTCCCCGGTGGTACCCCCTGTCAAATGGAGAGTCCAATTTGACACACCAGGTGGAGCTTTCTGTAGACCGACTGCCATGACCTGCCTGCCGACTCATAGAACATTAAACACCCCAAAAGCTTTCACAATTAAAACAATTGTTTTCATAGACTACTCTTAATTTCCCTGTACTATTGAAGGGTCACTCCAAATTGATCTACTAACAGGTGACTGAGAAAATGGTCGTTGGTGTTTAGATCTGTAGATGTTACATTAATTGGGAAAAATATGTAAACCATTGGGTACAATTTGAACTGATCTATTAAAATAAATAATTTATCTATTTTGGAAATGATGTTAGAAATCGTATTTTTGAAATAATGGTAGAAATGTGCCATCCATCTCCACGCAGAAGACACTACAATCTCGTATAGCACCTGGACCACCCGCAACTAGTACTACGTCTAGTGCTTGAATGAATCCTTGCTAGTTCTCCACGAAGAAGACACTATATGAGCTTATTGTACTTGGAAAATCCGCAACTGCTGTTCCCTTTAGTGCTTGAATGACCCCTTATTAGTACTTGGACGCTGTTTTACCCACATATCAATAAATTGTCAATTTTGAAAAGAATATGCGTAAAATGCATCTATACATTTGTGAATGTGGTTTGTTGGTTTGTGAACTTCCGGTTTCGGAGGTATGCTATTTCCGATTCATGGCTATAGCCGTGGTGCTACGACAGATTATCTGCTATAGTTTTTATAATAGCTTTCCTTGTCGGTTACTGTGCAGTTTTTGGGGCGCTACCGACAAGACGCCCTTGGCGGTCCTTGTCGGTGACCTGTAGCACCTCTTTCATCCACTTCCAAAAATATATCTTCTAACTGTTTTATTATTTGAGTATGAGATTAAAAAGAAAACTTATTACTTATAAAATAAAGATTAAATATCCAATATCCAACATATACTTCAAACACTGTTGAAATTGGTCTGGTGTTTTGCGGATCTGGGAATTGAAATCTTTTTTTCGATTGGAGTTGATGGAGTATGTAATGGGTTATATAGTTACCTGGGTCGTAATAGTCATACACGGAAACATAAGCTGGTTTTAGATTTTTTACTTCAATTTCTTGAACCATATCAAACGCAAAACAAACCATATTACCATCCAACTAAAAATTGATCAAATGTAAACGTTAAATACTTGCGATCTCGATCTTTATTTTTTCTCGATTTAGATATAATGAGTTGAAGAACTAGTTTATGTTTTCGTACTTTTAGATTAAGATAAACTGGACGATCGTGATGAAGTTAATTATTTAGTTCCTTTTTCATGACAAATCCCACTTTTATTGCAATTAATTAACCTGATTTGAAAGATTACTATTTTAGGATGAAAAATAGTTTAAAACGAAATGTCACCTACCTGATCAAAATAAAAGTTAATGACATCCGGTCTTTTACTGTCTACTTCTGTTCTTTTTAGAAATAGGGAAGTCTTCTGTTCCAGCTACAAGAACAAATAGAACAATGTGATTACAGGCGCCAAAACCCACAAGCCAACAACGAGGCTAATAGTAGTATCCCCGTTTCCTGCAGAAATTTAAAGTTTCGACCTTGATTTTCGTCAGAAAAGAGTAACTATAATCGTTACCCCTTAGGGGACAATGTAATGTTATAGGGAGGGGCCCCGGACCCCTCTTTGGACCTTAAATAATTAATATTGCAACGGAGTTCGGACATTTAAATTGAACATTTATATCAATGAATATAAAATCTCTACCTCAACAGGGCGCTGTAATTTTAAAGGGAGGGGCCCGGACCACTCTTTGGATTCCAAATAATTAATATAGCAATGGAGTACGAACTTTCAATCATTTAATAACACATGTTCTATGGATGAATATATAAATATATTACATACCCTATTAACTGTGTCCATATCAGCTAACCAACCGGTTGGCATTTTGGCGAACACAACAGCCATATTAGATGATGCATTAGATGCATTGTTAGATGCCTTGTTAGATTCTGGGGCGCCTAGAAAACTATAAATACAAAAATAATGAAATGAAATGAAATTAAACGCACGATTGGGTTAATGCTAAGGAATCTTTAACATGCACTCTAATGTCGCCCCGAACTACTAGACATCTGCAAATTGTCAGGCTCTCCGTATCGCAGCTCTGACAAGGGGAAACCACGCCGGAAAAAATCCCGAAATCCTGACGAACCTTCTAGTCTAGTGCGCCAGCGTCTTCGCCACGTAGCCACCGTGCCCCCCTCTCTCTCTCTCCTCTCTCTCTCTCTCTCACACATTAGATGAGAAACTACCGATAGACTGGGTACCATTAAAATGACTAAAGCAACCTTATATTTGAAAATAGCAAAGAAACACAGTATAACATTATATAGGGAAACAGATAATAAAACCCTGGAAATAGCTAACCGTCATATGCGATAATGACCGACACCAGTATTATCCTTTAACACACGGGTGGGGGGTGATTAGCACGTGCGTGCTGTATCATAAAGCCTGTCATTGAGTCAACTGACGTGGTTTGACGTATGTGACAAGGAGTAGGGTCGCCTATCCAACCCCGTGGATTTTCTCCGGGCCCTCCGGTTTCCTCCCAATGATAAAGACCCCTGTGCGCAAGCGAATTATTGAAATAAAATTAAACCATATGTTAGTCCCGTAATGACATAGTTTGTGTGGAAGTTAACCCCCCCCCCTCTTTCTTTCTCTCTCTCCCTTTAATACACGCATACATTTTAAACAACAAATAACAAACTTATATACCATATTAAGTGAATAGATCCCAGGGCAGGTAATTCAAACCCTGCTCTCTGCTGAGAAGACAATTTGATTACGACTACCACCTACTTGATAACATCATTAGCGATACAGTAGGTTTTAAAAATATATCGTTATAATCACAACATCATAAACATTCGATCTGGGATTCCAATTAGCGACGACATTCCATGCCGGGATAACATCACAAGAGCTAAAATAAGATTTCCAAGAATTACAGCATGGTGGACGTTTATGGCTGGCTTCCGGATGATCCACTTACCTCTTTCACATTTGTTGTTTATTTATTTTTGCAATGTCTATGTAGTCTGTCCTATGCGCAGGTTTGCCTTGTCGGTATTTTTTGCGTGTCGTTTAATTCGCCCCGCGCTTACTTTTTAAAAGACACTCTAATGAAAAACTTAATATCTTTCAGCAAACTTAATGAATACAATTGCTTTTAGCGACTTATTTTTGGATTCACAAAAAAACAATTTAAAAATAACAAATTAAAAATATGTCTATGAGGCGTTGATGAATATAACAAATTAAAAATAACAAAATTAAAAAAAAAATGTCTAAAAGGTCTCTTTAAGCGTTGATGAATACAATTTCTCTTTAGCGAGTTATTATAGGATTCACAAATTAACAAATTAAAAATATGTCTACACAGCATCTTACTTTAATTTGATTTCAATACAAAATTATAGAAAGATTAATTTGATAGTATAAAGGAAAACATCATGTTTTTCGTTTTTCACAATAATATCAGGTTTTACATTTTTCACAATAATATCAGATTTTATGTTTTTTAATATAAAAGCATGATTTTCTTTTTTCAAAATAACATCATGCTTTTCTTTTTTCAGAATAACATCATGAATTTGTTTTTATAATTTTGGATTTATTTCGTTTTCAAAATATCATTATGTTTTTTATTCTTAAAAGGCCATAACATTATGTTTTTCGTTAAGTCAAGCCATGGCCAGTCAAGTCAATGAAAACGAAATCGATAATATTTGCAGGTATGCAAACGACGTGTCTTAGTATTGATCCGTGACAGTTTAAATAATCATAATAGTATAAGAATGATAAAGGGATTAGCATTTATGTATCAAATGTGAATACAAATTAGGTAAGTGGTCATTTCCATTATCATTAGAAAGTTTTGTCGAGATGGAAAGACGAGTTGCCATGGTAATAGTAGGTGCATGTGCATTAAATCTAGTAATGGATCTCAAAGCCAAAAATCATTTTTACTGAACTCTTGATATTCAGAAACTAAAATGTCATCTATTAAAAATTGCAAATAAAAGGGTTCTAATGTTTCCAGAATACCCAAAATGTTATAAACAGACAAACAGTTCTCTCGGCTATTGACTTCAATAGTAAGTGCAGGGGGGGGGGGCACCACACATAATTTACACAAAAACAGACTTATGGACAATGCATCATACTCAGAAATCACAAACAAACGAACACATCAGAATAAGTGAATGGATCCGGTACTAGCCGTAAGCGTACAGTCCCGGGCCTGCAGTGACACAGACTTCACATAAATTTGAAAACAATCAGGAATATAACCCAGAGAAACCATTGTGTAATGCCAACATGAGTCATGATCTGCTATATACCACAAGAAATACGAAAGTAAGCATACTGTGGTAAAGTTCAACTATACAAGTGCTGACTTGTGAACATTACGATCGTCTTAAGAGCCCAGCATATCGCAATCCTCTGATAAAAGTATTCAAGTGGGTTGACCGTTTCGATATCTTTCCAAGGGGAAGCCACGCCAGAAAAACCCGATAAACTTTTTCGGTCAACACTGGGAGCAAACTCGCGAACTCAAGACTCGTGAGCCAGAGTTTTACTCATTTAGATACCATGCAAAAGGGAGGAAAATGGGGTAACAAAGACAATTGCTATAGATAGACTATACACTGTAATCCTGAAATCAGAGGATGTAATTACCAATCTCAGTACGCGATCATGTATATCATTTCAGTTTGTAAAAATTTAACTGGTCCAGATAAAAACTGAGTCATGTACTTTAATAGGGCCAATCTGATTTCTACGGGTTCCCAAGATTACCCTCTCAATCAAATCTGGCACCATTTCCTGTCTAGAAGTAAATATTGGACATATATCGAATATACATATATATTCTACATCCAGGTACAGAGAGGTTGCGTGTGTATTGGATAAAGAGGTAGGTAAATGAGTCAAGTGGTATGGTATTAATCTTAGTTTTCTTAGATCCCCTGGTTTCCCCACTAACTGTATGAATGTACCGATACGTATCTTGGGCCGGTTGCTCAAAACTAAGTTATTTTAACGAGGAGGATACCGCAGGACCCGGAGAAAACCCACGAAGTGGGACAGGTGACCCTACTCCTTGTCACGTACAACCGGGGATTCGAAACCACGCCAGTTGACAATGACATGCTTTATGATATAGCGCGCACGTGCGAACCCTTCGGCTATTCAACTCCCTTGCGGTATCTTTTTTTTCACAGCTTATATCACACTACAAAGGGGCAAAAGGGATAAATAATCATACCTCCAAAACGCTTTACATGAAATATAATTGATTTCCAACTTGGATAAGAAGTCTTGTGGAATGGCACAGTTGAAATCAGGAGATTTGCATTTGCAAGAAACTAATACTCTTTGCGATAAAGAAATGTCTTTTACTTATATCTGAGATATAGTTTTTTTATGAATAGCTCTCTCTCGCTCTCTCTCTCTCTCTCTCTCTCTCTCTCTCTCCCTCTCTCTCTCTCTCAGTTAATGTATAAAACCTAATTTACCTAGTACAGATTGACAAAGATCGCCTTTTACAGTTGGTTGCTTTAACTTGTGATGGATTAACTGTCACATTCAATGTAAACGATTCTATTTTCTCTCTATCTTCTATCATATTATAGCGAACTGTAGCCTGGACAAAATATTATTAATTAATTAATTTACAAAATGATCAAATCATGCCAAAATGGCAGCACATCACAGATTATATATGATATGCTGTTGGCAGCGTGTAGTTAGCTCGATTTTCGTTTTTCGATTGGCTCGTTTTTCGCGATTCGCCAATATCAAAATGCAACGAGCAGTTTTTCGATATTCACCAATATACGCCCTACTGCTCTACTTGAGTAATAAAGATTGGCATACGCCACGCAGTGTGATATGAGGGAAATTTTGCCAGGGCTACGCATACTCTCATAGCGAATTTCAACTGTCAAGAGCTCTTTTAAGTGCACGCAAATGTGTACACTGGACATCATTTTTGTACAATCTGAACCACCAGATAGCTGCACTTGTCAGGCCCTCCGCCCTGCATCAGTGACAAGGCGAAACCATGCCGGAAAATCTGGATGAACTTTTTCGGCCAATACAGGGATCGAACATCCGATCTCCAGGCTAGCAGGCCAGGGTCTTACTCACTTAGCCACCGTGATCCCATCGATTATCATATACTACATGTATACACCATAACACACACTTACCTGAAGCACACTACATCCAGTACCTTTTGCCATGACCGTCAGTGATGTAGGAAAGGCTATAATTGGCGTGGTTTGTTGAACAAGACTATTAGTACTGTTGATATCATAGGTCTTTGTGTAATCAAAGGTATCAATAAATACATTTAAAGATGGCGCACCTTTAAACATCATGGCGGCGTAAGAAGACAAAGCCTGGAGAGCTACAATTGTGTCCTGAAAATAGTTCAAAATGAAATTAGAAAATCAGATTCCTGATCAAGGTCTAAATTGTAGATGGCGGACAAGTGGCGGGCGCCGGATATTAAATTGGTAAGATAGGTCCAAGAGTCGGAGTTTACGATCATTGGTGAATTGAGAAGCTACAACCTGCTTCACAAGTCGTGGACTGTATAGCGCAATGAAAGCTTACGACTGGGCCCGATCTATTTACTTGATTTGATATTTGATGTTTATGTTTGGCAATGTCACGTAGTTTATCTTGTCTGCAGCTTTATCTTGTCGATTTTGTATTGAATTTACAGGGGAGAGAGAGAGAGAGGGGGAGGGAGAGAGAGAGAGAGTTTAACGTCCAGTCGACACAAACTAGGTCATCATTTCGGGACTAACACTAGGTTTTTAATTTTATTTCAATAATTAGCTTGCTCGTAGAGGTCTTTAGTAGTGGGAGGACACCGACACAAACTAGGTCTAATTGGGAATAAATAGGTGCTTTAGAGGTGTATAAGCAGTCTTGAATATCTGGAAAAAACCCCGCAAGGTTGGGTAGGTGACCTCTCTTCTGGTCACGTAGAAGCTAGCGCTCGAAACCACGCCTCTTGACTAAATGACAGACCTTATAATATACTAGACCCCCACCTACCCCACCTCTATCGATCTTACGACTTAGGCCAACCCCGTTAATTGTTTTGTTCTCTTCGGGGTCATGATAAATTTGCCGTCACCTGTTTTGTTTACAATTTCAGAACTTAATTTTACCACTGGGAAAGTGCAAACAACCATTTCTGTTTTTAAATTACTTTCTTTCCAACTCTCTGTTACATGCTATTGTTAAAAATAAATTGGTAGTTGAAATTAAATCAAATTATGCTAGAAGGTAATCTAGTACACGGTATTAATTCTAATTTGTCTATCGTGTTCGAGTTCAAAGACAAATTTACGCATCTGTACTGCAAACCACCACAACATCGTGACACAAACCCCACGTTTGAAGGTGCCAATATACAAGAAACCGAATAAACTATAATTATGTTGCTTATTTCTTTGTTATAAATAAAAAAAAACACGTTTGAAGAATGCATTGACAGTCGTCAGATTTAAACTTATCTACAAGGTGATCATTTTCCGACACGAAGACGAGTTATTTTAATAAACAGAAAAGGCATTGGGGCTTGTTCATTTCTTTTGTGGGTGATGACGCCATACAGGTCGTTAACTTTTAATATACAATGAAACGAAGTTTAACGTCATACCGTTCTGCACCAACCCACCTTATGAAGACAGACATACCATCTCAACTAAATTACTAAACTTTTTATACGCCCACAATATAGCTGCCGTGGGCGTATGTTTCGTTGCCTGGCAACCTATGTTTTTTCTTGCAAGAAGCCTCTGTCCTGAAAGAATTCCAAACCGACAGAGCTTCCCAGATCTACAGTATAGTTGTCAGCAGCATATGTAATATTTTAAAAACGTAAACCACATTTCATTTTCTCCTTGTATCGACCAACAAATCTTCAACATAACATGCGAGATCGTACTCTATGGACCAGGAACTAAAGATGTTGTTGGATAAAATTCAAAAATCTAATTCACCAAATCGATGCAGAAGAAGCATGTGAGTGAGTTGTCATGTCAATCGAACTTGAATTAATATGAGCGTCACCCCAAGAAGAAAAAGAAGAAAAAGAAGAAGAAGAGGAAGATGAGTAGCGGTTAGCTACCAGTTCCTAATAGATTAGGTTTGGGAGATTCTAATTGTAGGCCGGTTGTGGAGGTTCGGGTGTTTCCGGAGTCCAAAATGACCGATGTATATAAATGCGAATTTTGGGGAGTACTAATCCTAACCCTATTACCACTTTTAAAAGAGTAAAGGATAGGGTTCGTGTTAGTATCCCCTCAAATAACTCATTTGTATAATTAAAGCGGCCATACCCAAACCTCCTCAACCGGCCTATAATTAGCATCTCCCATCATGCTTACCTGAGTCGACATGAAACCGCCATTGGGGTTCTGCTGCTCTGTTAACCATCTCACTATTCTCAACATTTTAGTAAACTGTGGACTCGAGTCGGTTTGGTAAGCTAATAAAGCATAAGCTGTAATCTCAATATCCAAGGCCGAGGCACGTTTATACTGTGTATTTCTCTGGGAAGTGCTTGTTTCGGGTTTAGTCTTCCAAAACATCATATTATCTGATAAAATAAAACAAGACATTGTCTAGATATTTTTTTTATAAAATAAACAATATTGTCGGAAGATATTAAATATGATATTGTCTAGATCGAGATACAAAATACGATTTTGTCTCGTGATATAAAATACGATTTTGTCTCGTGATATAAAATACGATTTTGTCTCGTGATATAAAATACGATTTTGTCTCGTGATATAAAATACGATTTTGTCTCGTAATATAAAATACGACTTTGACTAGTGATATAAAATAGGATATTATTTAGTAATATGTGATGTGATATTGTCTATTGATATAAACAGAGGCGCATTCAATGGGGGTGGGGGGGCCTAATTTTCGACAGTGCCCTTTTTTACTGCTGAAAGAGCCCTTTCTCATAACCATATATGTCCGTTCCGAACGTTTACTTAGACGAAAATATCAGCCAAATATCTCCTGGAATGGCTACAGATGATAGTGTCGCATAATATAAAATATAATATTGTTTAGTAATATGAAACAGGTTTTTGCCTAGAGATAAAAATACGATTTTGCTTAGTGATAAAAAACACATTTTAACTAGCGATAGGAAATATGATATTGTCTAGTGAAATGAAATAGGTTTTTGTCGATCTAGAGATATGAGACATGATATTGTCTAGCTATGCATATATATATGCAATTTTCGGCTACGAATACCACGAATCCGCCGAATACTGCTTAATTGAAATAATCAAAATTGTGACGGTTCGGCAAAATAATCAAAACAATCGTGATGGATCGGTTTTAGCTA
This sequence comes from Patella caerulea, assembly GCA_036850965.1. NCBI lineage: Eukaryota > Metazoa > Mollusca > Gastropoda > Patellidae > Patella > Patella caerulea. The sequence goes on from JAZGQO010000008.1 coordinate 32,558,968, forward strand.
CGAATAGTGTACAAAAGGCTTTATGATACATCTAAACATTCGGAAATTCGTAGACTGGCCACGAACCAAATAAGAATCACTCAAGAACTTCAAGAATCGTCTACAATTTATCAACGAACCGGAAAAAATTTGGATTTGGGCCAATTCGTCACATCCGTAGGCTGCGCGAAAGACAAGCATGAGAGTGTTAAGGGCAAAAAAACCTTGGACAGCATTTAATCTTTACTGATAGATAATTTGTATGTCTGTAAAATTAAAATATAAAGGTCTATTAACGTTTTTATAAAAAATATCCGGGTTTTATGTCTTCAGTTCTCACGCTATCCTCTCGTAAATTAAGATTAATGTTGCTTGTTTTGAAACGCTTCAGACCAAGATTAAAAACCAAAAAATATAAAAGTGCGCATATTTTTTTTTAAATTAAATATTCTAAGAACAAATTGATAATAAAAACTACTCCCAAATCATTTCTTGTGGGATTTCCTTCATTCCAGCTATGTGTCGTTAAGCCTAGCAGATAAATCAGTAGATTATCTTTGCTTGTCTTATAACTTTACAGAACACCCAACAACTATTTTCGAAATTAGATAAGGGCGAATTGATCCATTCCAGAGATGAACTAGTATGACTTGGAGATAAAAAAAATTTGGAGACCAAAATAAAGACCTAATATAAACTAGACAGATTCATAATTATTCTCAAAGTATATGCTTTAATTGGCATCTATCTGTATTAATATTTGTGGCAATCGGTTGTCCGTGTGTCCGTCTGTCTGTTCAGGGTTGGCGACTACAATACGGGTGTCCCGAGGCTAGAATTTCTTGTAAATGAAACGAAATGGGGTTTAATGGTCCGAACTGGGTTAAGGAAGACAGACATATGCCATACAGTGAGTTATGCCATACTACGGCCTAGTCTTATATCGAATTCCAACTGTCGAGTGATCCAATGTGTACACGGTTTTTCGTCCCATCCTCACGAATACACTTCATCCAAGCTATACAGACGTTAAGTTTTATGTTATGCTATTGTAATCTATTATGTATTCTAATGTATCCAGCATCATATATAAAATGTAAAAACGAACTGATGCATTGTTATTCCTGGTAAGACAAACGTCTTAACTAAGGACAAGGTAGGAAGCAAGTACACAATGTAAAACCGTAAATGAGAAGCCAAAGACAAGTGAAAAAATACTAGACGATCAAGAGTAAGCTTATGCGTCACACGTTGGGTGTGGGGAGTTTTCCCGTGTATTGTCCCTATCTAACCAGCCATTGCATAGGTCACGAGCTGGATACATGGCTGTCGCCTTTACCTTTACACCACCGACCTAACAATGGGACGTTAAACCCCAATTCATTTCATTTAATAATTTACTATGGTATATTGAAACACAACGACGTAAACCACTACACACCTTTAACAGTTGCTCGACTTTCTAATTCTTTCACGAGAAGTTGGTGCCATGATCCTCTCGGTTCATATAAAGCCGCCAGATAAGTATAAACAGCTACACCGTAGGTATTCTCCGGCACTGTCACTTTTAAGTAGTTTACACCTTTAACTACTTTACTATCCTACAATTCAGGGGAAACATAACGCTAACGCTACAATATACGTCCACATTCCTGCTTTGATTGATATGGTACTTTGTCAAGAAGGCTAGGCGTTTGGTTTGTTTAGCGTTGAGGGTCGTGCACCAACATCAATAGTTGCCGTCCTTAGAGTATAAGGAATAAGTATACCAAGATAATCCATTCAGAATTGTGCCTTCCTAACGCTAAAGGCAAAAAGTGGGCGTGGCTCTGCCCCTGGGGGTCGGAACATTCATCAAAATCAATAGTGGACGCCCTCAGGCTATAAGGAATACATAAGTCAAGTAAACGACAAACACAAAAATTGGGCGTGTCTTGCCTGTGTGAGTCGGGACATGCAGTTGACGTCCTTAGGCTATATGGAATACATACATGTATCCCAAGTTTAAAGACGATCCATTAAGAATCGTGGCCTGTAGACAATACACACAGACACGAAGTAAAAATGGACATGGCTCTGCCCCTGGGGGTTAGGAAATCACCCAAAACAATAGGGGTCATCTTTAGGGTATAAGGAATAGGTTTGTAAAATTTTAAAAGGATCTGTTAAGAATTGCATCATGTAGGCGAACACAAGACACAAAATCATTGGGCGTGGCTCTGTCCCAGGGGACTCGGCATGCACCGAAAATAATAGTGGTCAGCCTTAGGGTATAAGGAATAAGTATAAAAAAAAGTTTTCAAGACGATCGATTAAGAATTGTGGCCTGTAGGTGACACACAGACAGACAAAACAAAAATGGGCGTGGCACTGTCCCTTGGGGTCGGGCATGCACCAAAAACAATAGGAATCTTCCTTAATGTACCAAGAATAAGTATTCAACGTTTCAAGATGATACATTAAGAAATGCAGCCTGTAGACGACAGACAAACAAATACAAGAAATGGGTGTTGCTGTCACACGGGGGCCGGGCATGCACCCAAAACAAAAGGGATCATCCTTAGGGTATAAGGAATAAGTATTTTAAGTTTCAAGATGACCGATTAAGAATTGTGGCCTGTAGGCGACACACAAAAAGAAAATGGGCATGCACCCCAAATGATAGGAATGTTCCTTAAGGTACAAAGAATAAGCCTTCAAAGTTTCCAAGATGATACGTTAAGAAATGTGGCTTGTAGACGACAAACAAATAAATACAAGGAATGGGCGTGGCTCTGCCATTGGGGGTCGGGCATGCACCAAAAAACAATACGGATCATCCTTAGGGTGTAAAGAGTAAGTATACAAAGTTTTAAGAAAATCCAGTTAGAATTGCTGCCTGTAGGCGACACACCGACACACAAAAAGAAAATGGGCGTGGCTCTGCCCCTGGGGGTTGGGCATGCACCCCACACGATAGGGATCATCCTTAAAGTAAAAAGGGTAAGTATACAAAGTTTGAAGAAAATCCAATAAGAATTGCGCCCTGTAGGCGACACAAAGACACACGAAAAGAAAATGGGCGTGGCTCTGACCCTGGGGATTGGGCATGCACCCTATAAGATAGAGATGTCCCTTAGGGTACAAAGAATGTGTATGCAAAGTTTCAAAATTATAAGTTAAGAAATGTGACCTGTAGACGACAAACAAACACATACTAGAAATGGGCGTGGCTCTGCCCCTGGGGGTCGGGCATGCACCAAGAAAAATAGAGATCTTCCTTAGGGTATAAGGAATACGTATACCAAGTTTGAAGAAAATCCAGTAAGAATTGCGCCCTGTAGGCGACACAAAGACACACGAAAAGAAAATGGGCGTGGCTCTGCCCCTGGGGGTTGGGCATGCACCCCAAACGAACGGGGATATTCTTTAGGATACAAAGAATGTGTATGCAAAGTTTCAAGTTTATAAGTTAAGAAATGTGGCCTGTAGATGACAAACAAACAAATACTAGAAATGGGCGTGGCTCTGGCCCTGGGGGTCGGGCATGCACCAAAAACAATAGGGATCTTCCTTGGAGTATGAGGAATAAGTATACCAAGTTTGAAGAAAATCCATGAAGAATTGCGCCCTGTAGGCGAACCACAGACACACACACACACACACACACACACACACATACACACACACACACAGACAGGGGCGACGGCATAATACGTTCACATTATGAATGTGGACGTATAAAAATGGTGTTAAACTTTAAACAACGGTTATTTTTATCTTATCAGAAAACAACTAGACAAAATTGTATTTCATTGCCGAATTATAGTTACAAATCACTGAAGAAAAACAGCCATCCTAAGACTGTGGTAACAGTCCAATACTTCAACTCTGGAATAACAGCCAAATTCTCCACCATACAACTGCAATAGCAGCCAAATTCTCCATCCTTGGAAGAACAGCCAAATTCTTAAAACTGTGCAATAACAGCCAAATTCTCCACCCTTCAATACAGAGACTAGAGCTTGGTATAAAACTACGTATAGCATTCTGCGAAACTTTATAATGGTGTACAGACAAAGTATGCTTGGTATGCTAAATCAGATTATGCAGAAATCCTCTAAAAATTAAAAGGGCTCACCGTTTTAGCATAATACCCTGTTTCTAACATTACTGTAAGAATATAAGCTGAAAGTACATCGGCTGAACCATGCGCGATACCACCTTTCATATCGCCATGTATAACCCGACCGCGAGACCGGAAACTACCCCGGTTGTACTGCACTGTTGCCCAATCTAAAGCACGGCTAATGATAAGTTTGTCAACAAAAATGAACTCGGATGCTTTGTGGAAACATTTCGCCACAAACACTGTAAGCCATGTACTGCCATCATCGTCACTCTGACCAAAAGCACTAAATGAATGATCGGAACGTTTGTATCGTAGTTCTCGCTGGTATCCTGTAATAAAAACCAGAAATGAACGTAGCTTGTAACAGCCTTGGTGTCTATTTCCATTTGGTAATCTCTTTCTATGACACTGGTGTATTAGGTAAACGTTTTTTACCATCCACCGGGGCCTGGTCTTATGACATCATATGTGGATTGTGGATAAGGGTTAGGCTTGGCCCAGGGTTAGGGTTAGGGCTAGCCCTGTCTACATCTCGAGACTGTGACGAAATCTGCAGGCCACAGCCCTTATCCTAACCCTTATCCTAACCCACAATCCACATATGACGTCATAAGACAAGGCTCCGGTGGATGGTAAAAAACGTTTACCGGTGTATTATGTATCCCTATCCCAAAACTGAGTACATTACACCTCTAAAGAAGGACCCGAGATGTAATATATTAAAACATTCATATAAACATGTTTCAACCAGAGTTCTCACTTGTCTTTGAAATTATAATTTAATGACAATTAATTTCACCGCCGGTTAGTTAAGACCGACAAAAATTACCGAAAGGTGAGCCTGGCCCCGGTTTCACAAAGCATTCTTAGAGCTAAGTAAAAAAATTTTCTCAACTTTCAATCACTGTTTATGAAAAATACCTTTGATCCAAAAAATTGCACACAATTTCTTGATGGTGTACTTAATACATTTTAACAACAAAAGTTTTATAAAGTGCTATATTTTAATTAATGCCGAAGTACTGTTTTCGGGGCAAGGTGGGGGCGGGGGTTGTAGCAGTTACAATCCGATTTTCATGAAATATGAACTCAACCCTTATCATAGTGTAACGCTTATATATTGTAATAAGGGGCCATAATCTAGGATTATCTTTGGATTATGAACATACATTGTAAGTTTCATCGAAATCAAATAAAAATTGTGACCTCTAGAGTGTCCACAACCTAGGTATTATTATGTTTATATTTGTCTAGTTAAGCATCACGTGAAACCAACATCGACGGTGTTTCCATGCTAAGGAATGTAGAAAGAGATTAAAACTTCACCTCACTACTAAGTAATTTTATTTGCAAGAAATCGGCCACAAGTCCCCAACAACATCCCCGTCCTCAGGTGACCCCTGCCCCCTCGCCTAAAATCCTAAGATGGCAGCCTCCTTCCCCAAATAAAGAATTGCCTCGACCGATCCTGCGGAGTGTTTAAGTTTAAGTCAGCACAGATCCTCCACCCCCATCAGAAAGAATCTGTTATCAAGTTTTACCTGCTACAAGAAACTTTTTAATTGATTCTGAATCTATCGAATCCATCTGACCGGTACTTTTGGTGTATTTCATGACATAAATATTTGGAGCGAAGACAATCATATTCTGTTCACCACAGCCGTAGGGTAATCTCAATAAATCCGTGGCGCTGTTTAAACTTGGTCCCATCAAATCACCTGGTAAACACAAAAACGGAAATAAATGGAAAAATGTCTTCACGAATACAGGTCAAAAATAGAGCCGAGTTAGATTAAATTTAAAAAAAAAATCCTAACACAGTTATATTATACAATATACAGCGTTTCGATAAGTATCCTCATATCGTTAACAAACACAATGACATTTAGTATACATTGTATAATATGAAGTTATACTTAATGATAATGAATAGCTGAGCAATCGATGTTTCGAGATATTCAAACGGGTTGTTTACCAATTTCCATTGGTTATCTTTAAAATGTTGACTATCAACACCCCCCACCCCCTCTCTCTCTCTCTCTCTCTCTCTTTGGGTGTGTGTTTTCCAGGGTGTCTATATGACAAATAAAAATAAAACGTACCTATAACAGATACGAAACCTCGAGCAGAATCTGGTACATGGTCTCTAGGTATTGGTAAATCTACTAACGATCTATATTGTCCATTACTATATTCTGAAAAACAAACACATTATTTAATATCAATCTAAAATAAAAATATGTAAGTTTTGTGCCCCAACGTATAAACTTGACGAATATAAATAGTGACAATGCGAAATCTTATTAATGATATTCGCTATTTAAAATATATAATTTTGCTCTGACAGACTTATTTGGTAGTTATCTCATAAGGACTGGGATATAATTGTGTATCAAAATACTGCTATAGGTGTACCATGTTAAGATGAAATACTAGATCAGAACGAAATATAACAATTGGAAATTAACAAGAAGTGCGAATGTGGGACTATAAAGATAAATAAAAAGAACCATATCAGTTGATTAAATAGTTTATTAAATGAAACAATTATACGATATATACATTTACTGTTCGTCAATACTAATATTTGTGACTGTCTATGGCTATCCCGAGGCTGAAATTTGGTGTAAGGGGTGGTTCTGACTGCGGAGTAACATAAGCCTGGTGATGATAAGCTACCATTTCCGGTTTCGGAGTTATGCTACTTCCGGTTCGTAAATATTTTCGTGCTTTGTCTGACCAACCGATGGTGAGATAATAAGTGTCAAATCCCTTGATAATCATAATACGCCTTCAAATGCAAATAACTTAATTAAATCAACCTGTCCATAATATCACATTTTATTCGACGTTCAATTTCTAATAAACAACAATCACATTTATATTTCCAGTCAGTCAAAACTATAATCACGTCATATTGTATCGTCCCTACCTCCTTGCAATTTGCCTGTTTCTATTATGAATGCTGATCTCACACAGATGGATAACTACATGCATTCAGGGTTTCACAAATTATAGATCAATTAATATTTGGACATACATTATTATCAGAGCTTGAAAAGCATGCTAATCAATAAATACTAGACAGGAAAATAACTGCAGACCCACCTTCTGGACAAACCAATGTTCCGTAAGTATATTCCTTCTCAGTTCCTTCAGGCTGAAATCACGAAAAGGCATCATTTCAGAAGACCAACAAAATTCTAATTATCTGACTTAAAGCCGTCGTAATTACAATTTGAATCTTTATAAGAAATAGCTGTCACTTCCATTTAGCAATTTCAAAACAAATTACGAATGGAGAATTTGTCAACAGTCAGGAGGAGATCTTTTATCGTTTTCATCTTGATTTTATTAGATTAAATTTTGAAAGACCAAAACAGCATAGGTTGATTTGTGAAAAACTAGATATTGTCAGGAAGATGCTAAAACGGGAATAAAAATGTTATTTAGAACGGCTTCGACAATCTCCTGATTCCAATGTCAGTGAATACCCATCAAATATACTTAAAATTATTACAGACAATTGGCTAGAAATTACTGAATAATGGAAGTAAATGTCAAGTTTGAACAATTAATTTGAATACGTTTTTGCGAAGGATATTTTTGATTGAGTATATTCTTTACGTGTAACAGTTTTTGACCAACAAAGACGAAGCAAATTAGTATCCAGTTCTTTTGGGCCGAGTCCTGTGAATAGTTATTGTGTTTAAACACGTGGAAGAGGAATCTGGGAGAGTAAAAAAGAAGTACTTTTTGTTTTTATACTACATGAATATCTGACCAGTTGTACTGGGATGTCGTGTCAAGGGTCATACGATGGCTTTTGACCCTATGATTAAATCATTAATCAGCGTTGACATCTAGGAGTTTACCCACAGTTCCGTGCAGAGTACGCCAAGAATTCGCCGTAACAGGCCGCTTCATTGGCTATTTCCTCACGGCAAGTAGAAGGCCTGTTATATAACAACTTTTCCAGATCCCAGAATTGTGAAGACAAATTAAACGGAATTCTAAACTATAAAACACGAAACGCAATAGGATCGGTGTTTTAATCAGATTCCAGTCCAAAGAACAAAAAAGCAAAACTTTACAGGGTGTTTCTTGTTTCTTAGAAACTAAATCCGCCGATTAGTGTGGCTTAATTTAATTGTTGTATTTCCTTGCATCTAATACTCCGTACAGGAGGATCGAACCACACACACCAAATCCATCCTACAAATTTGCGGACAAGATTAATAAACTAGATAAACATTGCAAAGAATAGCAACAAACGTATATATTTCAATCAAATGAATTTAGTGTATTAATCCGGGGCCATTCGTAAGTAACCACTACGCCGAACAGTCCCGGGCCTGTAATCGTTAAGACATTAAGACAATCAAAATAAAATCAAACAATAAAATAGAGAAAACGACGCAATAAAAATGGTAAAAGAAACCAACACATTAACATCGCGTACGTCGGTAAATCTCAGATTTTATTGCAATTCTTTGAATTAAATAGCATTTGCCAGCCACTACATGCTGTTTGATCTCTTTTCCGAAGAGATAGGAAAGATTTTAATACATCAATTCGATCAAGCAATTTCCGTTTAAAAATTGGATAAAAATAAGAAAAAAATGATTTATGCACGGATTCAAAGATTAACCTTGTCAAATTGTCATCAGTTAATGACCAGAGAGATTTTTCTGTGTGGAGGATCAAAGATTAACCTGGAAGTGGGTGTCTAAAAGAATGATGAAACTCGGTTAAGACTCTTTTATTGTAATTTTACTGTCTTGAAATTGACTGATCAGATATTGTGTAAACGACGACTGGAAAAGACGCAATACTTTGTACGAATCCACGCTAAATGCTATATTGTGGGTACATTGTGTGGAAAGGCAGAGACATAGGTATTATTTTTGACTATGCATTAAACACCTAAAGATACATTAGTTAAAAGTTTAATAAAAGGTTAGACATTCTTGTTCGAAAATAGATAATGTAAAATGAATAATTTGAAAATTTCATTCAAATTACTCTATCATGGGCGAAGATATTAGCCTTAGAAGGTTTGACAAGACGTGTGCGATAATTGCAACTACCGTACTGGTTGTTCGAAGCTAAGTCTCGCTCTTCCATTTTTAAATTAATCAAGATATGACTGACCCGCTCGAATCTATTTAAAATCGAAGAAATCATCCGATGCCATCGAGAGTTGATTATGGCCTGGATCAGTAATTATTCTTTAATTAATAATTTTGATAACATTTCAGACCTAAAGAAAGACCTACAATAGGCATATTTACCTCTTGCATAATGTATGTTTAAGGTCTAAGGTAAATCTAAATAAATCGCAACCACTTTAACTAAAATCGTGTCAACTACACAACACTTTGGTCATTTTGAGACTGACATATGGTAAAGTGAATGCGGAGAATCGTTCACGTACAACGCAATCATTTCCACTTACTCCTTTTCGAAATACAGCTGCAAAGGTTTTTTTTTATATTTGTTTAAGTGCACAATTATATTTACCATTGGATATGGATTTCATATCATCCGAATGACTATGCACACTTTCAGCAGCTACAACCGTCTGACAAGTGAGAACCGTGTTTATAAAATCATGAAGATTGTTCTCGTCCAGTACCAAGAACTCAAGCATATTTTTATGTCCCGCCCAATCAACTTGTCCTTGACATGTAATTTCCTGCAACACTGACAAGTGGAAGGCATACACGTTTCTGAAGTACAACCGATTAATTGTGCTCGATCGTTAAATGACGTTATCTGGCTATCCAAACTTTTCCATGGCAATGAAATGAAATAAGGTTTAACGTCCGACTGACTAATGAAAACGGACATGCAACATACAGTGTGCCCAGTTAGTTGTAACGTGACCAACTAAGGGATCTTTTACATGCATGCAAATGTTTACACGGGGCCTCGGTTTTCCATTCCACCCGAACGACTAGACAGCTGTTCTTGTCAGACTTTTGCGATAGCGTCATTATAAACATTGTCGATGATCATAACGTACCTCGACTAGTAATGGTCGTATAACTGTATCTTGAACACCAACGGTTTCTGTACTGATATCAAAACCTGAACATCTGGAATCTCCTGCTACTGATTCAGCCTAGAAAAACAAGACCAAAGTACAAACAAGATCAAGCATTATATCTCTGGGCATCCTTAGTAGTATCACCACTGGTCTTATTCCGTTCCATTCGACTATACAATGGGTTCATCCCTGGAGTATTCATGTATTCAAATTTTATACCCTTGATCGTAGCTTGATTCTACCAACCAATCAAAATATAGTTTAAAAAACAGCCTTAGCCTCATTGTTTACGATCACAACAATATGGTGGGTTGTTCACCCGATTATGAGAATGTTTACAAGAAATTTAATATAAAAGAAATGAAGTGAACACAAAATTATGTTCTAAAACATCTTATGATTGGAAAGAGGTTTTATGTCAGCTAAGTGGCAAGTTGTAATACGATATCTTTCCTATCAAAAAGGGGCTGGATGGTCGCTGCATCTAAGGTCTGCCATTGAGTCAATGGAGTAGGATCGCCTGACCAACCTCGTGGGTTTTCTCCGGGTCCTCCGGTTTCCTACCACTGTATGGACCCCTATATGCACAAGCGAATAATGAAATAAAATTGAATCATATGTTAGTCCCGAAATGATTTAGTTTGTGTCGAGTGGGCGTTAAACGCCATTTCCCTCCATCTCTCTCCACATTGTCCGATTTAGAAACTAATTTGGCTTCGTTTCTTGTACCAAAATAATAAAGAAAAGAGAGAGGGCTGATATAGCCTGTTGAATCTGATAGGACCTGATTAAAGTATAAATATTATTTACCACAACAGTTAAGTTGATCTCTCCAATCTTTTTAGGAACTATAATAAAACTATGAGATTTGGCCTCGTTTGAACAAATGCATAGGCTCGTGACCGATCCAACATCCGGGTCTATATCTATAAATTCGGAACTCTTCAATTCTAGTCGTATCTTAAATAAAATAATTATAAAATATTTTGATTTGTGAATCGCAGAATTCAATTCAGTAAAATAATCCGACACAGCAGAATTTGTGAAACGGTATTCATTGTGTCGCTCTTTGGAGAAATATTCTCCGCATTGTACACGAATAATATCACATGTTAGTCCCAAAATGACCTAAGCAATAAAGCATAATAAATTCAATAGCTCGGGGCCAGACTGTTTGGGTTCCGGGAGCTCTCCCCCTGGAAATTTTTGAAAAATGAATCACAAGTATGCGATTTCGTGGTATATCTGATTATAATCTCTGTCAAAAAATATATTTCATAAGTCGATTAACTTAGACCAAAACCCTGACGTAATTTACAACCATCAACTTGTGAAATTATCATATAGTTATATCTATCATTAATTATACGTATTAGCATTGCATCGTCAAGAGTCAAGAGAATTTAACTGGTTAAAAAAAATGGGACTAGTTGAGAAAATTTTGACCATTTGATTAACTAATATTGAATAAGAATATTTTCATCTAAAAATATCCTATTGTTGTTGCCGAGAGCGCTAGCTGATTCCACCTGTGATGGAAGGTCACGAGACACATTGGTACAGAGTGACGAAAGTGAAATTCATAAAAGCTGCTTTTTGAATTTTGGATTCTGGCGTATCCCTACAAACAAGGTGCAGGTGACTTAATAATTAGTAAATTGTTGGGCGACAGTGTCGGGTGAATTCGACGAAATTTTCGGATGAAATTCGGAATCCCCATTGCATTTCGAATTCTGGCCAACGCCCAGCACACCCGGCCCAGAAAGTCTATTATAATAGCCCATTGCAGACTCCAGTGAAGGCGTGACGGCCCGTTAAAGCCACCGGCCACATACAACATGGTCATCACCGCTCCATGGCCGGTCCAATACCCCATATAATGTTCAGCAGAAAAGATTTTTTTTTTAGACGAATTGGACAAAATTATTTTTTGCCTGACCGGCCCTTCGGTCGATCGTCGCCCAATCCGCCCCTGCATGCTATTTCTACTGTTGGCGCCATTCGGGAGGTTCACGAATTCTGTGACTTACCTGCACACATTCAGCAAAATAGTTGAATGTTGTTACTTTGATAGGAATAAATTCACCCCGGATTGCCGAGTACGGCAGATTAAATGAGGTAAAGAATGGTTGGAACGTCGTGATGGCTGCGTCGTTTGAAATACCAACACCCTTTTCTATATGGGTACAAACAGCGTTACCAAGCCATTTAGTAATGGTATGTGGTAGTTCTTTGTTCATTACCAACTTGCCAGTTTCTCTGCAATTTAAACAAAAACAGAAGAGATAAAATAAAAAAAAACAAAACAAAACAATATGCTAACTAGCAACCATATCGTGTGTAAATCCGCAATAACTAAAATAAGCTGTTTTCAACATGGCGTCAAAGATGGCCATCGAAACGCCTTTATGATCATATTAATGTATCTATCAACTCAAATTTATTTTTTTCCTCTTCAATAACAGAACTTAAATTTTAATCAACCTACATATTATTTCTTTTAGGATTTGGCATCCATACTCTAATTTAACAACCCTACTTAGAGATGCTTAAGGATATATTCTATACATTACGTGTGTTATTCAGACACTATTCAAGCGATTTGAACTAATCTATCAAGAGATTTCTACCATCTCTTTATGGATATCAAGATGTTGTACTTCAAATGTTGATACACTATGCCTTCTGTGTACTTGATAACCGCTTGTTATTTATCAAGTTCTGGAAAAGCATGTCTATTAACTGACGTTTTATGTGGGGGTTGATGGGAACGAAGAGTTCCCCACCGTATTTGGCTGACAACTTGAAATAAAACGAATTAATTCGACGCGAATATATCGGGTAAGTTGTTGAAATCTATTGTATGTCATCAGCCATCCTTGAGGTAAATTAAGACGTCTTGAGACCTACGATTCTAAGGGAATTAACAGTCTAACTAAATTGATATGAAATGTTATCGTCACATTCAATAAACCCAAACAACCTGTTTTAAGCGATCCGAAGCTGGAGGTAGCGAGTTTGTTCCCGGTCTTGGCCGAGAGAGTTCGTCTGGATTTTCCGGCTGGGTTTCCTACCTGTCATTGATGTGAGACGGAGGGCCTGACAAGGGTCAACGCATTGTCGATTTTCGTTTGACTTTTTGGTATACAACCGACAAAAAGGGTTTAAATATAAATTTTATGTCAGGTTTTGGTGAATATTCATGATTTTGAGGCGGAAGCATACAAAAATTAAAAGGTTAGTTAACTTGAAATGTAGGGCGGATTCATGATCAAACCGCATACCTGCTTTTGGGCAAGAGGTTGCCACCAGGGGCGTACATAACGATTTCGATTGGGGGGGGGGTGTTTAGCCAAAATGTGACCGACTGATGCACATACCTCCCAGTGGGAGTGACGCAATCCAGAGCCGAGCACCACGTGTGAGTTTTCTTGAGTTGACATAACATCTGTACAATCAGACGCCCCACGCCCCACACACCAGTGGTATTACAAACTGCGCAGTTCACTATAATCGTGAATATGATAGTGCTGAGACAGTATAAGACAATTGAGGAGTAGAAGAATGATTTTAAAATTCCCGGAGCGAAAAAATTTCAGATATGTAACCGAGTAGAAGAATGATGTTATAACGGAATTGCGCCGCAGGCGCGGAAAAATTTCAGATATGTAACTGAGCTTTTAAATTTTTGGGACTGGGCTTGAAAATTTGAATCAATGTCATGGCAAATGGAACCAAATTCTCGTTAACGAGAGGATAAGACATGGGACAGAATCTTGAGGCCTAAATTTCGCCTGTTTTGTGATTGTTTGTTTATCCCATTAATTCATTTAGTCGGAGACCGACTGCGGTGAGTACTTTTTTTGAGACCGACTATTTTTTGCCATGGTAAAAAACATTTCATAGAACAACATACTCACAACAGAACAGTGACAAGCAGACATGGTTATTTTATACTATAGTTTTGTGTGACGTATGCAATTAAAGTACACGGATTCACGCAACTACTTAGTATTTGGGATCTATTCTGGCGTTGTTTTTGAGACCGACTGCAGTGACTGCACTTATTTTGTGACCGACTACTTTTCTCCTTTGGTGAAATTTTGTAGTTAGACTAACATACTCACAACAGAATGAGAGTGAAACACAACATCTTTTCAAACATGATAAGTTGTCAAGATTATTTCATACAAAAATTTTGTGTGAGTAGCGTGACGTATACAGTGAGAACTTATTTTGACACCGACTGCTCCTATATTGAGGGGGGAGGGGGGAGGGTGGAGGGTGGAGGGGGGTGGGGGTGGGATGGTCTAGTGGACTAGAGTGCCGCGCTTCGACCTCTAGCTGGCCGGTCACCTCTGGCTTGCGGCTGTGGTTTCAAGCCCTGGTGTGAGCGTATGTAGCATGGAGATAGGGGCGCCTTCTCAACCTCGTGGGTTTCCTCCGGGCACTCCAGTTTCCTCCCACTGCTTAAGACCCCTACGCGCAAGCGAATTATTGAAATAAAACTAAATCATGTTAGTCCCGAAATGACCTAGTTTGTGTTGAGTGGACGTTAAACCCCATTTCTCTCTCTCTCTCCTATTTTGAGACCGACTGCACTGATTTTGCGACCGACTATTTTATAGTAAAGTTTTGCGTGCTTAGCGTGACGTATACAGTGAGTTTTGCGACCGACTATTTTTTTTTGCTGCCCCCCCCCCACACACACACACATTTACGCCCCTGGTTGACACATCTGTGGAATAAACAGTTCTACCCAACGGAAATTTGAGAAAAGTTAGAGCCGATCTAAGAGACTAGATTTAAAATTAAATTCAATGGGGAAATCATTGGTGATCAGACAGGGCTTCCCACTCATCTATCGCAAGACAAATGAACGAGTGTGGGCGGATGTCTTGCTAGAATATTCACAATAAATATATAATAAGAAATGATTATGACATATCATTATCTTATACAGAAATATGTCCGATACTAAAAGGAATTCCATCCATCATTGCTGACCTTTGACCCGAGTTATTTTCTTGCTACAATAACAGATAGGTTACATGGCCTTTACCCCGGCAATCTTACATCCATCAAATTGTCATAAGTACGTATGTGAATAAACCTTAGGTCAATGACTTGATAGTTACCAATATCCATCTTAATAGTGCCTATATGAATCGACTTTTCAACTGCTAGATGGGTACTGTCGACTGTCAATGAATGACATTTCCTACAGATCAGATTTCTGGTTTTAGGCCACCTTAAGAAAACATTAAATGAAATGGGGTTTAACGTCCTACTATTCTGCTTAGAACTTGGCTTATGAAGACGGGCATACGCCATACTACGGCCTACTCTTATATTGAATTCCAACTCCCAAGGGATCTTTTACGTGCACACCAATGTTTACACGGGATCTCGGTTATTTGTCCCATCCGAAAGGCTAGACAGTTGTCTTTGTCAGGCCCTCCGTCCTGCATGACTGACAAGGATGGGGGGGACGCCGGAAAATCGGGATGAACTATGTAGGCCAAAGCAGGGATCGAACATCCGACCAACAGACTAGCGACCCAGCGTCTTACCCACGTGGTGACCATTGTGGTTGTCAGGTTATATTCTCATATTTCTCACGAGCTAAATCGGCCTATTTCAGGTTTTTCTTTGGGCCTGTAATGTTATCTGAATTATTAATTAGACCTTAATTAACTTATCCAGACCATAATCTACTTCCATTCATGTTTTAATCATGAACTGGATAATCGAGACAATGTTTTATTTTTATCAACTTAGGCTGAAAATTCAATCGCTAAAATCTCGGTTCAGAGTGGACCAATTTGACTGGCGGTTCAGAGTGGACCAATTTGACTGGCGGTTCAGAGTGGACCAATTTGACTGACGGTTCAGAGTGGACCAATTTGACTGGCGGTTCAGATTGGACCAATTTGACTGGCGGTTCAGAGTGGACCAATTTGACTGGCGGTTCAGAGTGGACCAATTCGACTGGCGGTTCAGAGTGGACCAATTTGACTGGCGGTTCAGAGTGGACCAATTTGACTGGAATTTTCAGTAAATTCCTTTTACATTTTGTAGTTTTTAACTATCAAAGCGAGAACTGCCAATGTGTTATTTAATCGTCCATAATGTATCTTTAAGATAAGAGAACGCTTATAAATATTACTGACAATCATACAGGACACGGTGCGTCATCACGAATTGACAGATTGTTATTAGAAAATGGCAACCATTGATCTCTATGGTTAAGTTTAAAAAAAAAAAATAAAAATAAAAAGTCATGTCTTTTGCGAATGATATAATTATCCTGCTAAAAGCATTAAGTAAAAAGAATGAAACGACTGAAATTATATTCCATTTAGATGGGGGAAGAAAAGTGCTCCATTCACGTTATGACACGACTATTAGTTACTGCATGTAAACAAAGTTGTATTCAGTCTAGCATACACTAAGGGTAAAGTGTCATGTGTCACACAACAATCATACTCCTCGCAGTGTTTCGTTTGATTACAGCTAGGGATTTCTCGGGCAATTGCTTCGGGAATATGAACAAGAACAAGTATTGAAGTAATCTCTGTAAACAACATGTGTGTGTGTGGGAGAGAGAGAGAGAGAGAGAGAGAGAGAGAGAGAGAGAGAGAGAGAGAGAGAGAGAGTTTAACGTCCACTCGACACAAACTATGTCACTTCGGGACTAACATATGGTTCGATTTTATTTCAATCATTCGCTTGCGCTTAGGGGTCTTTAGCAGTGGGAGGAAACCCGAGGACATTGCCTCATAAGGTCTTGCATGGTTCCATTTACCGCTGCTACGTGACAAGGAGTAGGGTCGCCTGGCCAGCCTTGTGAGTTTACAACGATTTCCCCTTCTGCTAAAGACCCTTATGCACAAGAAAATTAATGAAATAAAATCAAACTATATGTTAGTCCCAAAATGACATAGTGTGTGTCGAGTGGACATTAACCCCAACCCCATATCGCATCAGGTATTTTAAAAAGATTTTCTTAGAACCAGAATAATTTTGTCGAATGAATAGTATATAACAATTTAACGTCGGAGAGAGTATGAAACAATTTAACCTCGAAGAGTATGAAACAACTTAACATCGAAAAAACCCATCTTGTAGCAACACGCTTGCCCCCCCCCCCCCCAAAAAAAAACAAAAAAAAATTAGCTTGATTCAACACTGCATTTTGGTAATGCTGGGTTACTTAGAACCGCTTGGGTAATAAATGCGACTGAGTAAAATTACTACCGAAAAAAAAATAAAAAAAATTCTGAATTACGTTCGGACTAAAGAGGTTCAAGATGTCCGGTCGGTTATAAGACCCAGTCCGCTACTCACTAATAAATATTAATAAATATAAAACCATTTTTAGCTTTACCCAACAGTTTCCAAGTTCCATAACCAGGTTTCCGGGAAGAAATCTCGGACAGCTACTTGTTTCTTTTCTGAAATACAGAATTAGTAAGACGGTCAATCCAGAACCAGAAACAGTCTCAGTAAATCGAAAACGACTGTTTCTATATGTGACTCGAGTTTGAACTCTGGATCAATCGTTTGGTAGTTTATTATAACTGGAAACTAAAATTATCCAGTTATTGACAAAAGTTCCAGCAAGTTTAGACAAACATAAATCGTTTGGAGAATATAATTGCAGCTATATTAGAAAGTAGACAGACAACTCTTACTTTCAGTTTTTGCGGGTGTTTCAGACGGTGCAGTAAATGAATCATCGCCAGAGAAACTGTCATCAGCAGATATATAGGATTTCTTCCATACTTCTTTACATGGTCTGTTATCTATCTTTAGATCGGTTAAATACACTACACCAGCTGTCTGTAATATAATAAATATACACTACACCAGCCGTTTATAAAATAATAAATACACCATACACACAGTCTGTATTATAGTAAATACACACTTCCATAGCTGTCTTTAATATAATATATACATGTACACCACAACAGCTGTAGTCTTTAATAACAAATACACAACACCAGCTATTTGTAAAATAATAAACACTACACAAGTGGTCTGTAATATAATAAATATACACTACACCAGCTGTGTATAATATAATAAATACACCATAGTTTGCAGTCTGTGATAAAATATATACACTACGACAGCTGTCTACTATAATAATACACCTGCTATTTGCAATATAATAAATACTCCATACAGTCTGTAATATAATACATACACTACAACAGGTGTTTATACACAAACAAAACCAGCTGACGGTAATCTAACATTTACAACAATAGTGTTATTACAGGGGTGAGGAAGATTGCGAATAGCGAGGTTCTAAGATTTTATATGAGCAAGCGGTTGACTCAGCGTAGCAAAGGTATAGCCCCGAAAAAGAAATAGCATAACTCTGAAACTGGAAATGGTAGTAAGTCGCCGCCACACCTATGTTACTCCCAGGTCCGACCTACCCTCATACACCAGATTTCACCCGCGGGACAGACCCGAACAGACATACAGACAACAAACACATGACTGTCACAAATATTAGTATAGTTATATGTGAAGTTGTACAGCAATATTGACTATTATTAGAGGGAAATTATTTTCATATTGTTGCAAGAGTGTTTCCATAGTTGTGTATGAGATTCCGTATTGAGATGTGTAATTGTAAATCCCTTCAGTCTGCACAACACGCCAACGCTGATTTTTTTTTTAGAAAATAATATAATGGGCGGAGATTTGTTTGCATATTGTGTGTATTTTATTTTTTGATATTGAGTGTATCTGATTAATGTAAATTCAGCGTGTTGCTGTAGTGTCGCCACAATCCCATTATTGTGTTATTTGTTGGTCGAACGAGGAAGTACGGGGGTTTATAATGATAAACATATCTACCTTAAAAGCTTGTGATGCATCAGTATGTTCCACCCTGTAGTAGTAATCATCTTCGTCATCTGGATACCATCCAGAACTAATAATTGACACCTTTTCCATTAAAGCCTGTTCCGCTTCTGATTTGGGTATAGCTAAATGATTAGAATTAAATACAATAACATATAAAATATCCCGCATCTAAAACGATATATACATGCATGTTTACACTAACAAGTGGCGAGGTTTCGATTTCTCGGTTGTGAGAGCCAAGGTGCAGGAGCGCCTGTCCATTCTTGTGGTTTTTCTGCGGGTCATGCGGTTTCCTCCCATTGCTAAAGACCCCTATGTGCAAGCGAATTATTGAAATAAAATTGAACCATGGGTAAGACATAGTTTGTGTCGACTAGACGTCCCCCCCCCTTTCTATCTCTCTCTATGGTAAAACAACCATAGTCGTGTGCTTCACCTGTCCATCATCGTTAGATTCACCCGTTAATACCCTACGGATTAGTGGATAACCCCGGTATGTATTCATCCCTACGCACTTATTTCATCCGTTATCCATCCGATCAACCATGGTACTGGGAATAAAGCGGACAGTTGTGTGGGGTAAGATTTGAAGCTCTGTAGTTAGTACAAAAATACAAAAAATCTACAATTCGTATGGCCTGTAAGAGATACAAACACACAACAAACAATGTTTGTGTGGGTCGTGTGAAATAAGGAATAAAAGCGTACCCTCCCTTGAGCATGACCCACCCCTTCTTAAATTTAAAACGCTCCATAGCCTGGGGCCGGAATACTCACTTTTGTCCGAAAACGTGTTTATTAGTCTTCGAGGTGGTTCATTTTCTGCCAGCCACTTTTTACAGTGGTCTTTATGTGTTGGGTAATTTTCATTCAAGGGGTCAAAAAGGTCAACTTTATAAATGTCGGATGCTTTTAACAACTAAAATAAATAAACAAACGACAATATAATAATAATCAATGTGATATTTCCAAGGAACGTAAACTCAGCTGGTAAAACAATCTCATTAAAATACAGATCTTTATTTCGTTTCGTTTTTTTTTATTATTATTTTACTTTTGTTGTCATCCACTACATGAAGATCTGACAAGTTATAGTGGGAGTTCACGTCGTGAGTCAAACGTTGACGATACGGGTTTACCCACAGTTCCGCGCAGAGAACGCCAATAAATCGACGTAACAGACTGTTTCATCGACAAATTCCTCACGTCCAGATTCTATTGTATAGTAACGAAAAGTAAAGCGAGATTTTCAACTATAAAAAACGAAACGAAATGGTATCTGTACTAGATGGATCGACTCCGATTTAGGTCAAGACAATTGTTCCTCGCTATCCTCCAGCCTGTGCGCACTCAGTGGAACGTAATGGAAAATCCAAAACAAAAAACCCTATCTGGCCATTTGAATAGTACGGGAACTTCAGGTTTACCATTAATGGAGGATTATTACCACAGCAGTGGCACGATACGATACGGTTGTATCACGATTAACAACCAGGTCAATATATAGCAAGAAATAACAGGATAAATTAATAATTGATATTTTTTAGTCCTGCCGATGCAGAAGAAATAAAATTGGACCAAAACAATTTAAGATTGTTTGTGAAAGTGTATGACGTGGATAATTAAGTGTAGTAGGTTACTTACTGAAGCGACAGCAAAAAAAGAATCGTGTTTACATCGCACGATTATGCAAATCGTTAGAAGGTGAATCATGATACATCGATTCAACGATATATCGTGCCAAAATGTCACAAATGAAAGGGTGTTATAATTGATTGGGAAGTGTCACTGCTACAGACTTTGTATGATGGTGTTACCTTGGCATGATTCTGTTATAAAGCTTGTAGTAACACAAGGCTTTTAACGTACCTGATTTTGTGTGATGGTGTTAACCTGGCCTAACAATGTTACCGTTTTATCTATAACACCTAGACCACAAACGGATCCCGGCTCTGCTTGGAGGGTTAAAGCCGTTTCATAACCGGGATATTCCTTGTAGTAACACAAGGCTTTTAACGTACCTGACTTTGTGTGATGGTGTTAACCTGGCCTAACAATGTTACCGTTTTATCTATAACACCTAGACCACAAACGGATCCCGGCTCTGCTTGGAGAGTTAAAGTCGTTTCATAACCGGGATATTCCTTGTCTGTACCAAACTCTAAATTAACCTAAAATATACAAATATTTTATACAATTATGTATAAACTAAAACTAAATAACATTATTTCAGTAAATGCCCAACTGTTTGTTCTCTTTTACACTTTTACAACCCGGACCACGGTGAGTAAGACGCGGATTCGCTAGCCTGGAGTTCGTAGGTTCGCTCCCGGTTTTGGCCAAGACAGTTCATCGGGATTCTCCAACGCTGTCCCCCCCTTGTTCACTGGTACAGAACGGAGGGTCCGACAAGGACAGCTGTCTATTTGTTCGGATGTGACGAAGAACAGAGGCCCCCTATTCACATTGGTGTGCACGTAAAGGATATCTCTGCAGTTGGAATTCGATATAAGAGTAGGCCGTAGCGCTGCTGTTCAGAAAACATTTCCTTCATAATACACTTCAAGGCACACACCCGTTTTCACTAGAGCAGTAGGACGTTAAACCCCATTTCATTTCATTTCATTTTCTTCCTATCAACGAGCTTTGTTTTTAATTTGAAATTTTTGCTGTATATTTGAAATGGAACCAAAACAGTTTATATCAACGGTTTTTACCCATTTAAAATGTCTTCTCATTCTCACATTTATCAGTACTGTAGACGCTATATTTGAGTCTTCTGGGCACAAATCAAGGTATCATATAAGGTCTGTCATTGAGTTAACTGACGTGGTATCGATATCCCGGTTGTGCGTGCCAAGGACAGGAGTCGTCTGTCCGACCTTGTAGGTTTTCTCCCACGGCTAAAGACCCCTATGCAAAACACATCTTAGTCTAGTTTGTGTCGAGTGTACGTTACTACCCCCCCCCCCCCTCAGCTCCCCCGCTCTCTCTCTCTCTCTCTCTGTCTCTGTCTCTCTCAGAGAAAACCTTAATATATAGACAAAACCTCTTGAAACTTTTTGGATACGACCAACAATATTCAGTATAGAGATGCGCAAAGGAAAAATGTTTGTACATGAGTGCCACAATGATCGTTATTTCTACCTCTTAAGTTAAATCCGTTTTTTTAGGCGACGGCCTAGCTAATTGATTCAATAGCAGAACGGACTCTTCGTACATGTATTGTTTATTTGTCACACTAGAATTTGTTCCTGCTTGTGTTCTTAAATAACCTAATTTTAAGTCTGAAAACTTTTCAATTTGCAAATTTGATTTTTTTTTTTAAAAAAAAGAAACATGGTTATTTGGCCCTTAGTAAAAAAGAGAATCAGTGAAAATAATTGACGAACGATTTTAACTAGCAACAAACATCTTTCTTGGAGCAGGAAGGTCGCTTTTAGTCTGCATTTACAAAATAATGTCCATAATTGTCATGTAAAAGTCTAGACTGATACTGATTTTTGGATTAAAATACAAGAGGTTATTATATTAGTTAACGGAAATTACGGAAGATGTGTTCGCCTTTTACATGTACTCAAATCTGGACATGTCATTAATTACACACAGACAATTTTAGGTGACATGTCATAAAAAGGCGCAATTTATATCGTACGAGACAAATATTACTTTCGGTGGGAGTTCGCAATTATAGCCAATTTTCCTCCCTTGTCAAATTTATATATAGTAAAGATGTTTTAGGAGACTAGGTTTTGTGTGAGTACTTTCATCAGACAAATTTTACCAAATGGAATGGGGTTTTAACTTTCTACTGTTCTGCTAATAAAGACGGGGCTTATATCCAATTACAAACTGCCAAGGGATCTTTTACGTGCACGACAATTTGTACACGGGACCTCGGGTTGAGCCAAGGGATCTTTTACGTTAACGTTGGAAAGCTGTCGTAAAATTACTGTATAGCGCAGTGCACGCTTACGACTAGGCCCCGGATCCAGATAGTTGATCCGATAATGTGCGTTTGTTGTTTGTGGCTGTGCATATCGTGTCGTGTCTGTAGGTTTGGCTAATGTAATTGTTAGTGTGTGGTGCAGTCCTCTTGCAGTTACTACTTAATCAAAAAGCACCAGAAAGCAACTAGACACAATTATTTCCTTTAGTACATGTACTTCAGATTTTTATCCCCCATAAATCGTTTTAGTGGCACTTAGTAATTGAACTAGAAATACTGTAATGATCAGTAATTGTTGTAGAGCGAATTATGGCCCTTGAATGGTGATAGGCAGTTGAATGTTCCCAAGATAGTGACAACGCATGCGTCGACTGTATAAGAGAGAGAGAGAAATGGGGTTTAACGTCCACTCGACACAAACTAGGTCATTTCGGGACTAACATATAGCTTTAATTTTATTTCAATAATTCCCTTGCGGGTATGGGTCTTTAGCAGTGGGGGGAACCGGAGTGCCCGGAGGAAACCCACGAGGTTGAGAAGGCGTCCCTATCTCCATGCCACATACGCTCACACCAGGGATCGAAACCACAGCCGCAAGCCAGAGGTGACCGACCAGCTAGAGGACGAGGCCATCCCAACCCCCCGACTGTAATAGAAAACATTTCAACCAACAATGACAGCTGACACATTTATTTGCATCACGATTCTACACACACCACCCTTGTGTTTATAACTTACAGAACTATGACATGTCTGAATTCCACGCCACGCGATTGTTACAATTCAAGACGTCCCGGACAGACATTGGGCGGACTGGCGTTTAAAAGACTACCCCCCCCCCCACACACACCGACCAAGATCCCCGTTACTGTCCAGGACAACTAGTTCAAACAGGCTAAGTTTAGTTCCTCACATTAGGTTTTGATCTGTAAGCTTTGTTATATCATGTGATTTGTGTCCAGGAAATCGCGGCTTCTCTCCTGGTGTAAGTCCAGGGAATTCAGTTCTTCGGGATTTTTCCGGTGTGGTTTAGCTTTATCATGGCCCTAAGGTCCATGCCTTTTTCGATAGTGCAGTTCGGATGAACTAACAAGGAATAGTGTTTATTCATTGGAATGGTATATAAATATATTGGTGTGCCCGTTAGAACCCGTAATAGTTGCATTTCGTAACAGCAGTAAAGCAAGGCCACTTTCTGGGCAAAAGTTATCTCATATAAGCTCGTTTGCAATATACCGGTTGGCCCAGTAAATTAGGACATTAAACCGTCTGTAGTGAATAATCACCTGATTTATCGATATCAAACAAGGCAAAAATAAACCCGAGGTAAAGGAAAATAAATTACTCTAAACTGTGTAACATGTTCGTAATCTGGTGGCATGTGTATTTGATTAGGCCTACTTATCGTCGGTCTTCAATGGCTGTCGGGTTATTCAGTATGTAAGAATTCGTTCATTCATGATTTTCAGTTAATTATATCAGTCGGTCTAGTAGACCTCTTGACAGCTTTTGATAATAGTTCGTTTCACTTATATGTCATCTATATTTTCAACAGCCGCAGTAGGTTAGATGGTCTGGTGGTTTAACTCGTCCATGTGGAATCACAAAGTCTGCCATTGAGTCAGGTAGTAGCGTGATTTCGATTTCACATTTGGGGTCGCCTGTCCTGCAACTTCGTGGGTTTCCCCGCACTGCTAAAGACCGATACGCACAAGCGAATTATTGAAATGACATTGAACCTTGAGTTAGTTCTGACATGACCTAGTTTGTGTCGCAAGTCGGTTAAATCACATTTTTGGTGAAGTATCATAGAGATTAGTCATCAAGACTCCCATGCGAATTAATTTAACACACTTTTTTTTAACCTACTTGTTTCTTGTTTAATCTTTCTCTCTCTCTCTCCCTCTCTCTCTCTCAGGTAGAGAAAGAAAGAAAGTCTACTACAGAGGCAAAACATATACGTTTTCCATCAGGGGCGTACATAACGATTTCGTTGGGGGGGGGGTGTTTAGCCAAAATGCGACCGACTGATGCACATACCCCCGCCCCACAAACCAGTGGTACTACAAACTGGGCAGTCCACTATAATCGTGAATATGATAGTGTCGAGACAGTATAAGACAACTGAGGAGTAGAAGAATGATTTTAAAATGGAATCGAGCGCCGCAGGCGCGAAAACATTTCAGATATGTAACCGAGTAGAAGAATGATGTTATAATGGAATTTTCAGATATGTAACAGGGCTTTTAAATTTGGGGGACTGGGGTTGATAAGAAAAGAGACAGAATCTTGAGGCTTATCTGTCAATTTCGCTTGTTTTATGATTGTATGTTTATCTCATTAATTCATTTAGTCGGAGACCGACTGCGGTGAGTACTTTTTTTGTGACCGACTATTTTTTGACGTGGTAGAAAAGATTTCATAGAACAACATACTCACAACAGAATAAGAGTGACAAGCAGACATGGTTATTCTATACTATAGTTTTGAATGACGTATTCAATTTAGGCACATTCACGCAAATACATAGCATTTGGGATCTATTCTGGCATTGTTTTTGAGACCGACTATTTTTCTCCCTTGGGTGAAATTTTGTTGTTAGACCAACATACTTACAACAGAATAAGAGTGGCGTATGCAATTTAGGCTCACGGATTCACGCAAATATATAGTATTTGGGATCTATTCTTGCATTGTGTTTGAGACCGACTGCAGTGACTGCACTTATTTTGAGACCGACTATTTTTCTCCCTGGGTTACATTTTGTTGTAAGACTAACATTATACTCACAACAGAATGAGAGTGAAACACAACATCTTTTCAAAAATGATAAGTTAACAAGGTTATTTTATACTAAGACTAATCCTATTTTGCGACCGACTGCACTGATTTTGCAGCCGACTATTTTTATACTAAGAAGTTTTCCGTGAGTAGCGTGACGTATACAGTGAGTACTTATTTTGATACTTTGCGACCGACTGCGCTGATTTTGCGACCGACTATTTTTTGGGCTGGGGGGGGGGGGGTGGTTTTCCATAATACTAAATGATGGGTTGCAATCCACGGTTGATCTTGGTTTTCGTACAATCCAAACGATTTGGTGTCTTTACCATGCGAGGTAAGGGAGAAAGAGAGAGAAAGAGAGAGAGAGGTTAACGTCCACTCGACACAAACTAGGTCATTTCGGGACTAACACATCGTTAAATTTTATTAAAATAATTTGCTTGGGCCTAGAGGTCTTAAGCATAGGAGGAAACTGAAGAAGTTGGACAGGCAACCCTACTCTTTGCCACATACAACCGCAGAATCGAAACCACATCAAATGACTCAATGACAGACCTTATGATAAAACGCACACGCGCTAACCATTCGGCCATCCAGCCACATTGGGCATAGTAAGCATGAGAGCAAAGTAGTCAGTACCCTGGTAAAGAAGTCGTACCCGGTTTCACTACAACTATAAACGAAACTCAACCGATTGTGAAATAATGAAATTTGTGTTGCTACCAGGGATGGCTGAAAAGTTATAAGCCCGAAAAGGTAGATCAATTGGACTGAAACAAACTTGCCACCAACTAGTACAATCATTAAATGAATCATAGACTTTAGAACTTACAACTGTGGTGTTATTGTCTTCATACCAGACCTTCTGGTGAACCTACGCATCACAATCACCAGAAAAGGACACAGCTGGCTATAAGGCATTCATCAAGTTCCTGTGACAGAAAGGACTAACACAAAGATACACGCCGACATGGTCTCAACTTTATCACTTCCTTTTCCGCGGTACAAATGCTGGGCTGCGGAGATCCTTGGTATTGAACAGCGTAATGGAAGGCCATCAACAGCAACCATTCAAGAAAACATTATCCGGGTGCATGACACGGTGATAACTGGTCGACAATTCACCATTCGGAAAATTGTCAGTGATGTGGTCATCTGGCATGAGAGGGTTGCACAAATGACAAAAGTTTCTGCAAGATGGTTGCCAAAGTCATTGATTGCGGATCATGCAGAGAAAGGTGCCAGATCTGTTACGTTCTTCAGCAGATCCAGATATATTTTTGGCCAGATTTGCAGCCATTGCGATGACACCTGTTTCCAGATGTGCATCCGTTTGCTATTTTACTAGTAATGCGGACGTCATGTCAGCTCTGAACGACATTTTCCGTGATATAGGACGGGGATTACTGACATTCACACATCTTAAATTAAATAGGACGCGTCCTAAAAACGAGTATTTAATCCGACCCCCCCCCCCCTGAAATCCTCCGCCAACGTCACCCTGGGTTGTTCTGGCGTTCTATACACCCGCAAGACAATATGGTACAACAGAATAAATACGACGGAAATGGATCCATAATATAATTTACCCAATTTGGGATTATAAATTGTATACAATATTGTCAACCGAGCTAATTATTTTTATTCAGTCAAAATCATGAGATCCCGGAAATAATTGAGAAAATTGTAATTTAAAATTGGATATTGCTCATGTTTTCATACCAATCTGATTAAAACACAGATCCTATTTCGTTTCGTTTTTATTCTTCAAATTTCATTTTAATTGTATTTAATACACTAGGATCTGAAAGAGTTGTTATCATTGACGTGTTCTGGATGATGTGAGGGGTTAGCTAATGAAACGGTTAGTTACGGCGGCTTCTTGGCCTTTTGAAGCACAGAACCGTGGGTAAACCGCCAGAAACGTCAACGCTGATTGATTAATATATGTCTGGCTTATTAGGGCCAAACACCGTTCGTGTGACCCCTTACGTAAACTCATACTATAACTTATCAGATCTTCATGTAGTATATAGGCCATCAAAAGTATAAAAGATAGGCTGGCACTGCCAGGCAGGATACGCCCACATTTTTGAGAGATGGATAGAGAACAAGCAATATCGAAAGTGATTTTTCCTACATCATTAAGTCCTGTATTTCATACTGTATTGGGAGCAGCCATTTTGTTGGTCAGTTCCAGTCTGATATTCATGAAATTCGAAGCCGACAATGATTATGGTGTGACGGTACAAACCTAGAAATGTGACTTTTCGTCAAAATCGGATAAGAATTGTGACCTGTAGAGAATCCACAACCATGATATACCATATTTTTACACTATTCGCGTACAAACGGTGACCATTTCGTCCGGCAATTTTGGTACGATTTTCACGAAATTCGAACTCAACCTTCCTTACGGTGCAACAGTAATATAATCAGAGTTTTTTTTTTAAATCAGATAATAATTGTTCGAGAGATAGACAGAGAACAAGTAATACCGAAAGTGATTTTTCCTGCAATCAAAGGCCATAATTCATTAAGTTACAATTTGATATGCGCAAATATCGAAAAGAATAAAGATCTTTAGGTTATAAACAAGCATTTCAGGTTTCATCAAAATCGAATTAAAATTATCACCTCTACAGGGTCCACAACTTTGACATACCATATTTTTACACTGTTTGCGTACAAACGGCGGCCATTTTTTCTGGCAATTATGGTCCAATTTTCTCGAAATTCGAACTCAACCTTCCGTAGGGTGTAACGGTGATAGAGTCAAACGTTTTTTCAAATCGGATAATAATTGTGACCTCCAGAGGGAGCATAGGCGATTTTTCGGACAATCAGGGGTCATAATTCAGGAAGTTACGATCCGATATGCGCAAATAACAAAAGAAACCAAGATCTTTGGGTTATAACCATGCATTTCAAGTTTCATCAAAATCGAATTAAAATTGTCACCTATACAGGGTCCACAACCATGATATACAATTTTTTAACAGTATTCGCGTACAAACGGCGGCCATTTTGTATGGCAATTTTATTCCGATTTTCCCGAAATTCGAACTCAACCTTCCTTACGGTGTAACGGTATTATAATCAACCATTCTATTAAATCGGATAATAATTGTGACCACCAGAGAGACCACAAGCTAAAATAAGGCGATTTTGCGTATAATCAGGGGCCATAATTCAGGAAGTTACGTTCCGATATGCGCAAATATCGAAAGGAACCACGATCTTTGGGTTATAACCATGAATTTTAAGTTTCATCAAAACCGAATAAAAAATGTGACTTCTACAGGGTCCACAACCTTGATATACCATTTTTTAACAGTATTCGCGAACAAACGGCGGCCATTTTGTATGGCAATTTTGGTCCGATTTTCCCGAAATTCGAACTCAACCTTCCTTAGGGTTTAACGGTGATATAATCAAACGTTTTTTTTAATCGGGTAATAATTGTGACTTCCAGAGGGACCACAAGCTATAAGGGTGATTTTTAGGACAACCAGGGGCCATAATTCGGGAAATTACATTCTGATAGGCGTAAATATCGAAAGGAACCAAGATCTTTGGGTTATAAACATGCATGTCAAGTTTCATCAAAATCGGTTCAAAATTGTGACCTCTATAGGGTCCACAAGCTAAAAACGTGATTTTTCGTACAATCAGGGGCCATAATCCATGAAGTTTTCATCCGATACATGCCAATATCGAAAGCAGCCGAGATCTTTTGGGGATAAACCTATATTTCAAGTTTCGTCAAAATCGGATAAGAATTGTGACCTGTAGAGAGTCCACAAACAAATTGTGGACGGACGGACAGGGGCGACGACAATATACGTCCACATAAAAATGTGGGCGTATAAAAACGAAACGAAATATAAATCTGTATTGTTTTTCATATTGTCCTCTTGATTAATAAATGACATTTCACACACACATACACACATACCTTTTCTTAGCTACCTTAGAAAATAAATATGCAATTAATCAGTATCTTAGTAGCATTGTTATCAATGAAGATAAATAAAAAAAAATCTTTTTTATCCTTTATAAAAAATAATTTATAAACTAAACGACAGCTCAATGTTTATTTGTTCAATTTATTTTCGAGAATTTTATCAACAGAGTGACATTGCGGCATTTATTTTAAAGAATTTGATTTCCACTCTGACATAATTTCATTAATCAGAGGAAACATTTCACAATAATTTACCGTCTTGACAAAACAGTTTTCTAATTGAAAAAATAAAAAAATACCCATTAATCTTTTGGAAGAGTTTGTAGCAGAATTAATTGTCGTGTATGATGCATTGGATGAGAAAATAACATTATGAGAGACAGAAATGGGATTCATAGGCAACTCGAGATAAACAAATCATTTCGGGACTAACATATGGTTTAGTTTTACTCAAATAGTCTTTAACTGTGGGCGAAAACCCGGGGGACCTGGAGGAAACCTATACAATGAAACCTGACAAGAGGGAAACCGCGCCGGAAAATCTGGATGAACTTTCTCGGCCAATGCAGGGTTCGACTACCCGACTGGCTAGCGAGCCAGCGTCTTACAATAGATATTCTTAGATATCTGATTTCCTATATAAATAAGATAACGTGTATTTTGTAAAAAACAGAATAAACATAACTTCCTCTTACATGCGAAATGTTTAAATTTATTTACCGAGTGGCTGTCGCAATCTGTTACTGTAAGCTCGGTAACATCTGAGACGACTTCACCAAAGTCATGTACATAATACATAATTATCTCAGCTCTTGGTGCCATATCTTTATCTACTTTAACGTCGACAAGAATCGACTCAACTTTAACATCACTATATTTTATTTTATATAACTTCTTTCTGACTATACCTAATAAAAACAAAACAAAGATAATATAACGTCTTTAATATCGCTACATTTTATATTATATAACTTCCTTCTGACTATACCTAATAAAAACAAATATAATATAACATCTTTCACGTCGTTATATTTCATATTATATAACTTCCTTCTGACTATACCCGATAACAACAGAAATTATATATAATTTCTATGATAGCATTAGTAAAGAAATAAGGTGTCGTTTACATCGCTATATTAATAAAGTAAAACTTCTGTCTGACCAAACAAAAATAACACCCCTCTATTTATATGGTATAACCGTTGTCTGACTTTACCTACAACAACACAACATGACTTCAACATTACTATATTCACACTGTATTACTTCTGTGTACACATAACCTCGGTGTTTTTGTCCGATCCGTATGATCAGATGTTGGTCCTTTCTCGGTTCTTCAGCTGAAAACTCACGACAAATTTCTTGGCACAAACCTGAATCGAACAGGGGAATTGATGATTTATGAACCAGTGTCTTACTCGCTCAGTCACGTGCCCCCTAAAGTACATGTAATAGAGCCCCGGGCAGATGGAATTCTTTCCACCCCGCTTTGCATTGTACCGTAACCTTACACATGGAATGTGTTTATTTTCTCAAATTGTATAACAGCGTGCTCAATAACCTTGCGAGCAAATGTTGAAAACTGACGAGTGGAGCATTTACAAGATTTCAGTGCCAAAAATAGAAAATCTTATTTGTAATAGCCGAACAAAAACGTTTTTGTAAAAAAGAGGAAAACGTAAGGCATCACTTGATTGGCTTGTTGGTGCCATTCACGTGTTGGCAGAAGCAGTACATTGGGTTTTTTTTTCAACTCAATTGAAATAACATAAAACGTATAGAGACACACGGAAGCAGACATACAAAATCTGTAATTAAATTGTTTAATAACCCTATGTAGAAAAACTGACATCATGTTTTGAAAGATTTTTTAAAATTACCAAGAACGTTGAGCATCATTTATCATTTCTATTTGTTCTGCTGCTTACTTGATAATTTAAATCTACTGTGAAAATTATTATTTCCATTTGTTTCCCTACATACGTCTATATACACCCGAATGCACTGTAAAAAACATTTCCATTTTTTGTGTCGCAGAATTCCGTAGTTTAACATATTTTTTCTGTTAATCGATGGATTTTAGGGAGAAATTGAGTTAAAAGTGTGAATTATTTCTTCAAATTACGTGTTTTCTGCATTTCTGTGGAATAATAGTATTAAACAGGAAATTTCCGTGAAATTTAGGGATAGAATATTTTTCCCCTTCTATAACGGACTTAATTCTGTTATTTTATGGAATAAACGGTGGAATGACCAGAAATTTCCGTGAAATTCAGGGATAAAATGTTTTATTCCATTTTTTAACGGATTATTTCTGTTTGCAAATGCAACAATTAGTAATCGTATACATATATAATCATTCCTAATAATTAACATGTTATAGTATTCATTTCAATTTATTAACCATGATATGAAGGATCATATTGTGTAAAGTTTGGTATATTAATGTTCATCTATATCTTATTTACATCAATAATAACATCTATAAAGTGTATTATCATTCATCTTACGGTAATCAGATTGTAAGTATTTTCATAAATCTATAAAAACATGATTCAAGGTACAGCGAGGGTAGCTTGTATTATCTGGCAACCCAAGCACGTCAGTGTGAGTCGGTTTGTCTCTATGGTTTTTGATATCACCGCAAACCTCTGAAAATCTCTAACCGCTCAAAAAAACTGACCAATAGTTGTTTGGCATACCTCCCTCCCTTATATTAGCGAGAGGAAGAAGTTACATATAAAGGTCATCAGCGATATCACTTCGGTTCAAGCGGACGTTAAATAAAGCTATTCCACACACTGCTAATGGTTAATGTATTAACATTTTTAATCATTTTCATGCACAGGAAACAAAAATTACCAGGATTTATTTTTCTGTAGTTGAAAATGGAATTTATGTTAATTGAGAGATTTTCTGTAAATTACAAGAAAAACAAATGCGGATAAAATTTTCTGGGTAATTTTTGTTTCCGGAATTTTTTCCGTTTTTTCACGGATATTTTGTTACAGTGTGGGGCTAACAACCATTTCCTATGTGAAACCTCCATTTCCCATTTAAAAATTGAAACCCCCATTTCCCATGCGAATTGGAACCATGCAGTTAATCTAAATATATTAATGAAGTTTTGAATTT
The DNA here is from genome assembly GCA_036850965.1 of Patella caerulea. Taxonomy (NCBI): domain Eukaryota; kingdom Metazoa; phylum Mollusca; class Gastropoda; family Patellidae; genus Patella; species Patella caerulea. The sequence continues at coordinate 32,591,837 of JAZGQO010000008.1, forward strand.
CGTAGGAACTATGATAACGTTGGCTCGCCATCCTGGAAATCCCGTTTTCGATCCTATGTTGGCCAAAATATTCATCGGGATTTCTGACGTGGTTTCCCCTTGTCAGTGGTGAAGGACGGAGGACCTGATGAGGAAAAACGCATAGTCGTTCGGATCGGGCGAAAAACGAAGGTTCCGTGTAAACATTGGCATGCATGACAATTGAATTCGATATAAGAGTAGACCGCAGTGCCGCAGTCTGAGTTATTTCCTTCATAGCACACTGTATTGCGTATGCCCGTTCCCTTTAGCCCAGTCAGGCTAGAACAGTAGGACGTTAAACCTCATTTAATCTTTAAGTTTGGTATACTTACAGTCGATTAGATCAAATTGGTTATGTTCCTGGCAACCACCTTCAAATCTATCTCTTTTACTTATACCTTTACTGGTTATACCAACAATCCGACCACGTGACAACACCTAGTAATAATTATACATATCTTTAATAAATAACATAAAGAAACTGTTTTGGGTTAAAATCATTTTCTAAAGCTACTCCCACCCCCAATCTGACTAAAACACAGATCCTATTTCGTTCCGTTTTTTATAGTTCAAAATTTCGTTTTACTTGTCTTCAGAAACACTAGGATCCTGAAGAGTTTTGGCATGCTCTGCATACAACTGTAGGTAAATCTCTAGAACGTCAACGCTGCTTGATTAATCAATGCGGTCAAACGCCACTCGTGTGACCCCTGACGCAACCTCCCAGTACGACTGGTCAGATCTTCTTGTAGTGTAGGTCATCAAAATTATAAAAAAAACGAAACGAAATATAGATCTGTATTTTAATCAGATTGCTCCCACCCTCTCTGTCACTCCTTTATTGCTACGTCCCATCCAATATAATAAAAGTTCTTCAAAACCAGAAAGTATGCAACTCTGACTATTTCTAACTGTCAACATTCAAAAAAGTTATTAACAATTTAAACTCTTCAAATGAGAAGTGGAGTAATATCTATGTGTGTAATATTATATGTAATATCTATAGGTAATATCTGTAGGGAATATGGATGGCTTATATAGATGTGTAATATCTATCTTGGCAAAATAAAGGTGGGACTCAACGATGATCTGAAGAAAAAAACCTATGGTCAATAAGACCAATGCTAGATACTTACCATTACATATAATCTAAACGACTTTTCTGGTGCTTGGGTCATTGAAACTTCTAGAGTAACAGTGGAATTACATTTTGCTGGTTTTTCTGGTGGTGTTATCTTGAGATAACTTCTGGTAGAGGAATACCATGGTTCAATAACTAATGAAGCGCCGGGAGTAATCAGTGAATATTCATTATATACATCTTTACTGTATCTGATATCTACACCAATAACCTAACAACAACAAAACCAGACTCTTATCATCCCTGATCATTCCACATGTTTACCAAAATTAATATAAAAAAATTGTTTCCATGGATACGAAAAGAAATGGGGTTTAGCGTCATATTTTTCTGTCCCCAATGGGCTATGAATATGGGCATACTCTATAGCTATGACTACTATTAGGACGATTTTCCGGATTGTGGTCATATGGTCTACTCTTATTTGGAATTCCAGCTGGCAAGGGTTACTTTACGTGCACGCCCATATGTACACGGAACTCCGGTTTGTTGTGTCGTTTTTTTTCGAATTCCAACTGGCAAGGGGAATCTTACGTGCACGCCCATCTGTACACGGAACTCTGGTTTGTTGTGTCATCCGAACGATTAGACATTGACCTTGCCCGGCGCCAGGGAGAACCGCGCCGTAAATACGATCGTACGATTTGTTTTAGTTTTTTACAACGAATTTAATGATTGCAATTCTTGTTTGGTAGGAAAATGTTGCTCGGGCACCAGCTGTTCTGGATATATATAATCGTCACCTATTAGCAAGTAATTGGTTGTTTGTTTACCTTCAAAACGATTTCGGTAGCATTAGAGGTCATGGCGGGAAACGTATGAATTCCATATCCGTTGTCGTCTGTGACAATCTCGGTATCAAACCCCAGTTCTTCAGCTCGTATAGCAAGTGTTCTGCCAATCGCTGGTTTACCATTTAAATCTGTAGCCTTAACCTGTAATGGTGATGGTGATGATAATCATAAATATGTGCATCATTATAATAATATAATAATAAACACTGAATTTATATATCGCAAAAAAATCTGTTAAAGTTTCTACTGCGCTTTCCCAAAGGTTTCAGTTCTGGTAAGGGAAAGCTTCATTAAATAATAATGCTTTTAATTCTTTTTTTTTTGAAAATCATAATATAGCTTGATCGTCTAATGCTTTTAGGTAGCGAATTCCAAAGGAGCGATGTCGAATACCAAAATGATCTCTTTGTCATTTCTAGATTGCTTGCAGGTTGATGATCCGTCATGATAATAATGATTTGCTACATACTGTATTTGAAATTCCTTAAATGAAAACAATGTCAAACTTATTATTACAATCATTTGAACTTTCAGCATTTAGCTGTTAAAGGAGCAAAGTCGTAATATTTGGCAACTAGAAATTGACACAAATGTGTTGCATCGCCTATAATAATGTAATATGAGTGTATATAAACTGATTTACATTCAATCAGTTCTGCTTATGCTTTAATCGGCTTAATCGACTAAATAGGTCAGCAGTCTCAATCAAAATGTAAATGGCAATCTCTAGCGTCAAAGTTTATTTGTCTTAAATATTGGATATCATAAGCCCATTTTTCCGGTAAGACCACAACATCAATGTTCATTTAAATTGACAAATAATTTGTGTTTCCAATGTTGAAGATTTTGGATGATATTGAGTTAGAGACTTAGCTACTTTAAATAATTCCTTTAACATTTGACTTTAAAAAATAGTAACTATCGCTTTAATCATAATAAGACCGACCTTTATATGGTATGGTAAACCCGGTTTATAAAATGGTTCTGAGTGAGTTTTAATATCCAGAAATAAATCCATTAAACTGATGATAGTTTTGTTTGTACTCTTGGAGATGACAATGTCTGGAAATACACAAAACATAACTGATTACAAGAAAAATGAAAGAAACTGGAGTATAACGCCTACGTTCCTTCCGGTATAATGACAACAGTTTCCTTTGCCTCCGGTATAATAATGACTACTGACATCTTTTATGAAAGGGTATAGTATAAAAGTACAGATAACCAATGTGAACATTAGGCTTGCTGAGTTTGTTTCAGAAAAACAAGTATAATAATAGCCGAAGAAACTTCGTAATAATTAATTCTGAAATGGTAAACAAGATTTTTGCAGTCAAGAGACACAACTCTTTGCGATATAGTCGAAAATTGTTGATAATTAATACAATTGTTCCTGCTCACTGTTGCCAATCGGTATGTAAATGTATGGGGCGTTTCTCTGAAAGTCGTCATCATTTATCAATTAACATACAATAGTGGTCGATACATGTATATCTTTCTTTTAATTAGCTGAATCACTCATTAGGATTTCATTAAGATCTAAATCAATGGACATGCGTCCAAAATTTCCCAATTTCGCAAAGAGACGTTTGATTAATTCACCTGTTGCATTGTCTAAAACAGAAGCTGTCATATTAATAACCGAGTCGAGCAAGGGAAAATGCTTCATGTTAAGTTCTAGTTGACTGGTGTTGACAGAAAACTGGTGGCAGCCATCAATCTGAAACATGAAGAAAATAACATGCTGGTCTCAAATGTTTGAGGATGGATCCTCTGGATTGTTTAGCTAGGATTTTCCTTTTCAGAAGCAGGGAGGGGAGGGTGGTGGTGGCTTGAGTAGTTGCCTAATCGTTGGAGTGGAAGAAAAAATGATTGAGATGTTTTGTATAATATTGACAGTAAGTTAAAGATCCCCAAAATACGAATTAAGCGTTAATACACAACATCCCCTGTAGTACACTGCGTGACGTATGTTCGTCTTGACGTATGTTCGTCACGTGGATCAGAATAGGAGGACAGTAAACCCCATTTTCATTTTATGGAAGGAAGGAAGTATCTGATGACCTGACAACTTAAGTGTTTTGCTAATGATTTAAACGTGGTTTACCCTTGTCAGTGGTAAGCTGTTTAGCCGTTCGGATGATACGCAAAATCGAGCTTCTGTGTACACACTGGCGCGCACGTAAACGATCCCTTGACAGTTCGCATTCGATATAAGAGTAGGCCGTAGCGCCGTTGCCTTGGCAAAATTTCCCTCATAGCACACCACACTGTACGCCGTATGAACCTCTTCATTACCCCAGTTCGGAGTAGAACAGGCGGTTGGGATGGCCTAGTGGTCTAGAGTGCCGCGCTTCGAACTCTAGCTGGCCGGTCGCCTCTGGCTTGCGGCTGTGGTTTCGAGCCCTGGTGTGAGCGTATGTGGCATGGAGATTGGGGCGCCTTCTCAACCTCGTGGGTTTCCTCCGGGCACTTCGGTTTCCTTCCACGGCTAAAGACCCCTACGCGCAAGCAAATTATTGAAATAAAATTAAAAACAATATGTTAGTCCCGAAATGACCTAGTTTGTGTTGAGTGGACGTTAAACACCATTTCTCTGTCTGTCTGTCTCTCTCTCTCTCTCTCTCTCTCTCTCTCTCTCTCTCGGAGTAGAACAGTAGGATGTTAAAATATTTTATTTCATTTCATTTCCAATGATTTCAAAATACCGTTTAATTCATTTGCATCGCACACAGAAGCTGAATATATGAAACTGTTGTGGCGGATTAAATAAATCAAACATGGAAAGGGACCAATCTGAATGAAGCAAAACGAAACTTTGGACTCACTATAACTAAAGGAAATGTGAAGAATAAAATGTAAGTACCTCGGAGTAGAAGTATATACAGGGTCTTTGCTTTACGTATGGACTGACACGGGCAGCAGTTTCTACACATGCTGTCATCTTCAATCTTCCTTTTACTGGTTGACCATAAGTATACCTGGTAAATATACACATTCTTAATTAAATAAAATATGGTTTAACGTCCGGATGCTTTCTGAAACGATCATATGCCATGGTATTGTGGGTGAGTGGGGTGCGTAGACAATCCGGAAGTACACCTATTCTTAATCGAATTTCAATTGATAAAGGTTGATTACGTGCAAGTCAACGTGTACGTACATGGGAACTTATTTTTTCGCCCCCATCCCAACGACTATACCTTTTTTCTTGTTTCTCCCTTAATGACAAGACGAAATCCCTCAGTCACCACAGGGAGGGAACTCGGTATCTCCTAGAGCTAGCGCCCTAGTCACGGTCTCCGAAAAGGTTTTTAATCCCCCTGTGGAGTGATCCAAACAAGACGAAGGGTGTGGTAGTCGAACGGTAGGGACACATAGGCCATAGTCTCACAGGTTCGATTCTGCCGTTTGTAGAGGGGAGGTGGGGGGGTCGAATGATTAGCGTTCCGACGAGTAACCCTTTAGCTGCTCAAAATGTCAGTAGAGCTCGAAATAAGGTATATTCTGTAAAATCAAGTCTTTTTACCCGACTAACAATAGTTGTTCGATTATGTTTCGGAGATATCTTGAAATGGATAAGAATTTTAATACAAAATCATTATCTTCATTCATTAAGAATTCAAATATTCATAAGAAATCAAACGGCTTTTCCCCTTAATATAAGAATTCAAAGATCCATAAAATAAGAATTTTAAGTTTTTATCTTCTTAGCATAACAATTAAAAACTGTTATCTCCTTGAAATATGAATTTAAAATTTTTAAGTTTTTCTTAACATAACAATTCAAAACTTTTATGTCCTTGAAATAGTAACTTTAAGTCTATATTTTCTTGAGATAACAATTATAAACTGTTATCTCTTTTAAAATAAATCAAAAAAGAAAGAAATTTAAATTTTAGTAGAATTGGATTAAACAAATATGTAAACACATGCTTGATAAACGATAATGCTGAAGTATAATATATAAAATATTTTACATGGCACAAACTTCGCCTTCAATCGTCTCAGATTCAATAGTTATATAGGGTGGAGGGCTAATCGTCAATTCAAATTTTGGTAAAACTAAAAGCAAAAACAAAAAATAAATAAATAAAAAAATAAAACAACATTTAATTCATTTATAAACTGTCGCTCCATTTGTTATAAATAGACATGCTTGTCATACACTGGGCATACCATGCTTAATCTGTGTTCAATTCCTAATACCACCTGCCGACTAACCATTTCAAACGAGTGCATAGGAGAAAACCTTCTAACAGGTCGTGATCTGTCTGATTTTGGTTTATAAAATAAGAACCTAGACATTGCAGGTGTTTTTTTTATTTGTTCATTATCTAGACAGTATTACAACAATTTAAACTATCAGTACACACAGGCAGCCCACAGTATAAACCGTTTCCCCTGTAATTGAACAAAGCTTTATACCTGTATGGTGACATCATATGTTCTGTAATTGGGGTGGGGTGGAGTGGATAGGGTGGATGTAGGCAAACATTGCAAGATAAAAGAAAAACCTTGCTCCTTAAAAGATTCTTGTGATCCCTGCAATAGCCGATGTAATTGTAGAAATTCTGCGTCTCCTTGCTATCATATTAAAATAAAACTCTGCTCCACTCATTGGGATAAAACAAAAATTTGATAAATAAAGCTCGCCGTTCTATCACACCAAGCCAATGCAGAATGGGGTTTATCGTCCACTTGACACAAACTAGGTAATTTCGGGACTAATATATGGTTCAATTTTATTTCAATAACTCCCTTCGCTAGGGGTCTTTAGCAGAGGGGGAGGGGCAGGGAACCGGGGGACCAGGAGAAACCTACGAGGTTGGACAACGACTCTACTCAATGGTAGATTTTATGATACATAACACGTGCTTTTAGAACCATTTGTATCTATTTCAAGGTTCTAAAAAATAGGGGGGTGGGGTGGATGGCCGAATGGTTAGCACGCGCGTGCTGTTTCATAAAGCCTGTCATTGAGTCAATTGGCGTGGTTTCGAATCCCCGGTGGTTGTACGTGACAAGTAGTAGGTTTGCCTGTCCAACGACGTGGGGTTTCCTCCCACTGCTAAAGATCCCTACGCGCAAGCGAATTATTGAAATCAAATTAAAACATGTTAGCCCCGAAATGACTTAGTTTGTGTCGAGAGGATGTTAAACTCCATTTATCGCTCTCTCTCTCTCTCTCTTTCCCTAAGAGCCACACGCCCTTTAAACTATTTCTTTATTTTAGATATTACTTACCGTATTCCTCTATTTTGAACGGTGTTGATTTAACTGTCGATCCAACTGACGTCACAATTTTCCATGTACCTAGAACCGGTTCCTTAGATAGTAAGAATTCCAAACTTATTAGACCTGTGAATATATAATTATTAATAATAACATTTCCTAAATTGGTTCGTTAAGAAACCATAAAGACTCTGACAGTCAAAAAGAGTTTCGACGTTTTACTTTTCTGCTAAAACGAGCCAATGCAGATCGACATACGTTATGCAAAGGGCTATGAGTGAAATTTGGCCCGAACACCGAATACTTATTTCAGTCCTATCCAAACGATTAGACGCATTTTGCCTTCCTGACTTTTGAGCAAAACGGTGAGGAAACAAAAATCTAAAGCAATTTTTGAGTATTCAAAATCTATTCTTCCCAGGGCAAATTCTGCATAACCTGTTGTGACATCACATCAATGTTTCATAGCAAAGCATGGTGGATAGTCATCGGCCTTCACATAGAAAGTAAAAGCCCATTTAATGTATAGCCCCATCCCCTCCGACACACTCGGATATACAACATATATCAGATTTATCAAATTCCAGACCTCCATTCCTTCTTTGTTTGCTTTTAATGTAACATTAATTTCAGCATTTATATACACAATCTGATAAAACACTGATCATATTTCATTTCGTTTTTTTTTAGATTTCAAAATTTCGCTTTATTTGTTTTTACTTCACTAGGATATGGAAGAGTTGTTATATTACTGGCGTTCTGGTTGAAGTGAGGGATTAGCCAATGAAACGGTCTGTTATAGCGGGTTTTTGGCGTTTGATGCACGTAACTATAGGTAAACCACTAGAAACGTAATATATAACATGTGAATCGCGGTGGCTAAGTGGGTAAGACGCTGGCTCAATAGCCGCATGCCTCCGCCTTGTAAGTGATGCGGAGCGGAGAGGATAGATGACTAGCCTAGTCGTTCGGATTGGGCGAAACGGGGGTCCCGTGTACACATTGGTGTGCACATAAAAGTTGAAATTCTGTATAAGAGCAGGCCATAGCGCCACTGTCCGGTCAAAATTTCATTCATAACACATTGTATGGGTGTGCCAGTCTTCATTTGTCCAGTTCGGAACAAAACAGTACGGCTTTAAAATCATTCTATTTCATTTTATGTATAACTTGTATTTGCGAGTTCATTATACTGTTATTACTTTGTGATGTCTGAAAAGATAATGTCAACAACACGCTAATTATATTGTTACAAGATTTCTCCAAAGACCTGAAACTCATATTTTCTAATAGCTTATATTTTTTTAAGGCAGAGATTACTTTATTGTGTTAAATTCCCAAACTAATCGTCCATAAGCTAAATAGATCAATATGTTGGTTGATCGATTACAATTGACGTCAGCACAGGGACGTGACCAGAATGTGTAATGCATGTACTTGATTATAAGGTTTTGAGTACTCCAAACTATTTTACGAATTTCTAAATATCGGTCTATTGAATATCAAAGCCATCTGCAGATTCTGTCCAGGTCACGAGATGTAATCAGAGTTTGGGAGCGCAATTATTGCCAATGATTATGGGTTAGGGTTAGGTCTAGGTTTACATTTAAGAATTACTTCACTTGGACTTTTTTCTTAACGAAAAGTAAATAAAATGGGATTTAACGTCCTACTGTTTTTCTCCGACTGTGCTAATGTACTATGAGGGAAATTTTGCCCAGACAGTGGCGCTATGGCCTAGTCTTATATCAAATTACAACTTACAAATAATCTTTTACATGTATATACAAGGGACCTCGATTTCTCGTCCCATCCGAACAACTAGATAGTTGCCTTGTTAGGTCCCCGTCCTGCATTATTTACAAGGGGAAACCACGCCGGAAAAATAACACTGGGAACGAACCCACGACCACCAGGATAGCGAGCCAGCGTCTTAACCACTTAGCAACCGTAGCTCCTTTATAAGGGATATTTTGAATGCTGGTTGCATTTTTGATATTGTTCCATAGATTTTCTAATTGAAACCTCTTAAGTTAATGAAATAATATATCCCAGGTGTATACATACTATCTAGTATGTCGAACGTTGTGTCTAAATCAATTCTTCTGAACAAAATCGGAACGATTAGGTCAATTTTAGTTGGGTCCTTGTCTAAAACTTAAAGATTTCGGCGTTTTTAAGTATTTGTTTTTGTGAAAAACTTGATAGCTAAGTCAGTGAAAGGTCAGAAATACTTCTAAGGAAACGGTAAATAAACCAGATTTGTGTGAAAATGTTCAAACCGCGCTATGGCATCTTAACGTTCACCAAGGGGAAGTAGCAGATATTTTGGACTACATTTCCACTTGGGAGAGAGAGAGAGAAATGGGGTTTAACGTCCACTCAACACAAACTAGGTCATTTCGGGACTAACATATGGTTCAATTTTATTTCAATAATTCGCTTGCGCGTAGGGGTCTTTAGCAGTGGGAGGAAACCGGAGTGCCCGGAGGAAACCCACGAGGTTGAGAAGGCGCCCCTATCTCCATGCCACATACGCTCACACCAGGGCTCGAAACCACAGCCGCAAGCCAGAGGTGACCGGCCAGCTAGAGGTCGAAGCGCGGCACTCTAGACCACTAGGCCATCCCGACCCCCCATTTCCACTTGGATTATAAAGATTAAATTTCAGAATGGTGGTTCGCGATGGTTTTCCATTTAATTTCAGGTTATTATGCCTTTTCGGAATTATTGAACACCCGTGTTTGACTGCAATATACCACCAGCTGTGTAAGTGAACGTTAAACCTACCTGATAGTGACGTTACATTTAACCATTGTTTCATTATAACACCTTCTGGATCTTTTATAAGTATTGATGACACCTGATACCAAAAAAAAAAACCACCAACAAATAATTCATACATTCAGTTAAACATATATTATGCAAGAATTAAATCTGTCTATTGCAGATCTTTCTTTGAGCCTGAAATGTTATCTAAACTATTAATTAGACATTTATTAACATGAGCAGGCCATAATCAAGTCTTTGTGCCATCTTATATGTCCGATTTGCATTGGATTTGGTTCTAATCTGCTGTCCGTTGGTGATTAAACGCAAAAGTGGATAATCGAGACTTTGTTAATTATGGTGACAGCGGTAACAACGACAATAGAGGCTATGATAGAGATTTATAAAAGATTTTCTCGGCTTAGAGTGAAGGAATTGCACTGCAATTTTCAGCATATTCCCTTTACATTGCCTTATGTATCTTTCATTATGAATTGACTCGCTAGCCTGGAGGTCGTGGTGTCTTTTTTTGTATAAGGTAAATTACCAGAAAAGCGTATACATCAACGAATGGCACCAATAGGTCACCGTTATTCTATTCATTACAAATTTTATTTGTAACATACTAAAAACATCTGTCAATTCGTGCATCCACAAATAAAGTTATACCTGTGGCAATTATTTCGTTATCTACATGTAATATTTGAAAGCGAGTTATTTCAATTACAGTTCCAATAATTGCGTAAAACGGCCATTCGTGACATATGAGGTATCACGTTATTACGGAAGCAGACATTATATAAATATGCTTCACGCATTCTATAATTCATTCCAATTTACAAATCCGGAAATAAATGTAGGTTTCATACAATTGATTGAGGAGATCCAGGGTGTTTACATAGACACAACTGAGAAGCTATAGAAGCACTCATCTTCGTGTTCACCAGGCATAATTATATATTTTTTTGGTTTGTTAGTATATTGCGACTTGAGGATTCCTGACTGACTTTCTATCTATATGGGACACATGTCACATGTTCTAACTCCCAATCACTGCCAGAGAATTGGACCAAATTAGAAAAATAAATAAAAACGTTTGAAGTAGTTTTAGATAAAATTATTTACTTTTTAGTGTAAATGGGTATTAAAATGAGTAGAAACAACGTCAATAACGTCTTATGTAAATAATGCACGCGCCATTGAGCCAATGATTGCCGTCGCGTGATGTGACGTCAAATGTTGAAAGTACACTTTTGTAAACATCTGTGAAATATATTGAAATGAAATGAAATGATGTTTAACATCCTACTGTTCTGCTCCGAAACTGGGCTAATGAAGACGGGCATACGCCAAACGGTGTGCTTCGAGGGAAATTTTGCCCAGGCAGCGGCGCTACGACTTACTCTTATATCGAATACCAACTGCCAAGGGATCTTTTAAATGCACGCAAATGTGTACACGGGAACTCGTTTTTTTTTGTACCATCCGAGCGACTAGAAGACAGCTGTTCTTGTTAGGCACTCCGTCCTGCATCACTGACAGGGTGAAACCACGCCTGAAAATCTGAATAAACTTTCTCGGCCAATGCAGGGATCGAACACCCGACCTCCAGGCTAGGAAATAGATTGAGAACTGTGTTGTTTTATATTATGTTCAATCGCTAAATGTCGTTCAAAGATTTTAGCCATTAACAGGCCCCGGGGGGGGGGGGGGCAAGGCACATATTGGAGCAAAGGGTAATATGTTGCAACCTTGGATTGCTTGAGCGGAGACAATGCGTAAATCATGTTTATACCGTCTATATATATTAAAGAGCAGATGTGTGAACTACAACAGTAACAAAGCAAACGAAAATGAAAATCAACTTTGTCACACGGTCCCCTGGATCCGCGCCTGATAAACTTGTTTGTTTGTTGAGATAATAAACCGCATTCCGTGCTGTTAGAATAATTTGATAGAAGGATCTTGTAACTAACTACCCGATACAGCGAAACGAAGCCAATTACTTACCGATTTGTTGGTTTGCATTAAATCAGTATTCAGAACTAACACCCGGAATTTCACTGAAATAAAAACAATGATGACTGAATGAATGATGGGTAGATGAATGAATGAATGAAAACATGAACAACAATGAATCAAAACATGAACAACATTGAATGAATGAATAAACAACAATGAATGAATGATTGAACAACGATGAATGAAATGGGGTTTAGCTTCCTTCATTCCTACATCAACCGGCAGGAGGACATAATGACCGGCAACAATTGAATGCAATCTGTCAACGAGTCTTCTACGCGCACACCAGCATGTACACGAACCTGCTGTTGTTCGCCCCATTCTAACGACTAACACTGTTCCTTATCAGGCCCATCTGCCCTGGACAACTGATAAGGCCCGGAATATTTCTGTAGATGACTTTAAATGCTCAATACCACTTTTGTTGTAACTGAATAACATGTCCCAATCTTTATTCTGGTCAACAAATTGTATTATTTTACAATATTCAAATTAATTGATGATACAAATTTCATCTTAACACACCTAATTTGAAAAATTGGAAAAATTCAACTAAATGATTTGAAAAGTCTAACGTAATCCTTTTCAAATGTGACTTAGGTTTAAAAATAGTTTCGAACAAGTAAAATATGGTGTAATAGATAATTTACACAACAGGTAGGACACTTAAACATCTAGTACTTAGAATAAGGCTATTATTTATTTTCTAGAGCTGTCAAGCCAGCAAGAATGGTACTGTCCCTTTAATATTTGAATTTAAGTGTGATATTTACCTGTCTGTCCTGGTTTATAAGCCGGCTTATCTGTTTGTATAAATGTTAAGATCGGATCTGTTACATCAAACGTAAGTTCTCCATCAACTACAACCCGTCCCCTATCATCAGCAGTGACAGCTATCTTATGACGCCCGGGACTCTGGGTGGTAGGTATTGTAAACTCAAAACATTTTATTCTCGCTGAAATGAAAATATTATATTTCAAAAAAGCGGTATAATTTCTCCTACGACCATTATCCCAGCTTCAAAAGGATAGAGTTGTCCACACGACAGAGTGGATAGAGTGGTACAAATGACGAAATGTAGAGTGATGCACATGATGAACTGACAGATAGGATTGGGGGCATGCATGGTAGAATGCCAGATAAGATATATAGAATGGTACACATGACCGACCACCAACATGGTATACATGACGGAATGACAGATCGGATAGTGAGGTACACATGACGGAATGACAGATCGGATAGAGTGGTAAATAAGAGTGAGTTGCAGATAGGATAGAGTGGTACACATGACGGAATGGAAGATGAATAGAGTGGTACACATGGGTAGAGTGGTGCAAATGAAGGAATGACAGATATGATAGGGTGGTACACACGACAGAATGACATGTAGGATAGAGTGGTACATACGACGGAATGCCAGCTACAATAGAGTGGTACAGATGAGGGATTGACACAATGGGTAGAGTGGCACACACGACAGAATTACATACAGGATAGAGTTGTAAGTATGACAGAATGACAAATACTAGAAAGTAAATTGATAGATTGAAAAATCGGACAGGACTTGGGGATAAGAATGAGTGAAACATATAACAGGACGGTTTCTAGAACACTGGATAGACATGTTCATAGAGATCACAGTTTGATTAATAGGAAATAGCAAATGAAAAACTTTTCTGACAAAAGATTCATTAAAAATAATACCGTTGTCCTGCTGGGACATTTACGAAAGTACATAATATTGGATGTACGATAAAGGGAATTGGAATAATTTTTCATACGAATCAGAAATGTACCAACAATACCCCGACACTGGCTATTCATGGAGTATTAAAAGAATGTGTAAAGTGAATTAAATGGAACATTTATCACGACTGTTTAATCAGATAAATATATAAAACTCAAGGCTTGAACTGTCTAGGAGACCAGGTGGTCGTTATTTGAGAATATGAAATCTGATATGAAAATTAAATTTAAAAATCGAGAGAATTACAAAATGGCTACTAATTGGCAGGAATGATGTATACATTTGTAACAACACTAAAGCTAGCGCAAGAACTAAACCTATAAGCTAAGACGGTCCCTAAAAGAACCTTAACCAAGACAATCATATCTGATTTTGGCGGGAGAGTGAACGGGGAAAAGTTAGGGAGTAAGAGGCACTATCATTAGATGAGACTACGAAGGAGACTTATATCCATGATTGATCGCATTACTTCTGTTACGGGGTTTTTTTTTTGTTTGTTTTTTTTTTTTTTGTTTTTTTTTGTTTTGTAAATCATTTTTAGTGACGCCTGTACCATAATTATAACAGGTCCGGAACTGTGCAACGCAGCGGACGCTTACTGCTGACCCCCGGATCCATTCACTTGATTTGATATTTGTTGCAATGTCATTTTACTGTCTTGTACGCAGGTTTATCCAGTAGATTTTTGTTTTGCGTGTTGCCCGATCCTCCGGCACTTACTATTAGAATGGGTGTGACGTGAGAGAGAGAGAGAGAGAAATGGGGTTTAACGTCCACTCAACACAACTCGGTCATTTCGGGACTAACATGGTTTAATTTTTATTTCAATACTTCGATTGCGCGTAGGGGTCTTTAGCAGTGGGAGGAAACCGGAGTGCCTGGAGGAAACCCACGAGGTTGAGAAGGCGCCCCGATCTCCATGTCACATACGCTCACACCAGGGCTCGAAACCACAGCCGCAAACCAGAGGTGACCGGTCAGCTAGAGGTCGAAGCGCGGCACTCTAGACCACTATGCCATCCCAACCCCCGGGTGTGACGTCTAGGCCATAGTTCTGCACAAACCGGGATAATAAATGAAGCGGCGCATGTGATATGTGTTATTGAAATGTGTAGGCGGAAAATTTAGTTTTCTGGACATATTTGCAAGCGATGACATAAATCTAACCCAGTGGCTATTGTTGGGATGAGTCGTAAGAATAGTCCCCAGGCTATTATCACGACGATGGTTTCAGAGCCATCCATTGGCAAAGTTTAGAACAAATTTCAAAATATGGCTGCCAACCTCCCCAACACCAGCTTTGAAAAAGTAGCAGCATTTTCAACGTTTTCAGAACTGAAGGCAGCAATTAAGAGATGGTAAGCAAGTGCCAATGTATATTTATACACACAGAACTCTCGACCCATATCTAACCCTAACCCAACCTCCTTCGCCCTAACCCAACCCTAGCCGATGGAGTGCTCTAAAAGCATATGCGTCAGAATTGCCTGCGGACTATTTTTACGTCTCGTCGAAACAAAAGCCAATATGTAAATCTGAAGTTAACAAAATAAAATAATTTTATAATATTGTTGATTTTGACCGACTCGTTTATAATCGAGTTTTAACAAGTTCAAAAAGGATAAATCATTATTAAAGTGTAGCAGGTGCTATACCAAAGCTAAAGTCTGATGACGTCAATAATATGACCAAGAACATTATGCACTTCTAATTTGTTTTGAAGACCATAGCTGTCAAACTTCTGAGTTTGGTTCCCGTTCAGACATGAAGCACATCAAAAAAGGTTTTAGTACATTATCGATACCACCTTTTGATTCATGTTTTATGTTTGTTATAAATAAGATATTGTTTGTATACGACACATAACATACCGCCGGTATGTAATGCCCAAGTCAGACCGCGTTGGCGTCCTTACTGCGCTGCAGCGACCATACGGCAACCATAAAATACACAAGGTCGCTGGCAAAGGTGAACGCAACAAGAAAAAATGTCCCAAAATATTTCAAACTTGGAAGAAAGCTGCGTTTTTTTTCACAGCTTTCCAGGTTAGATCGCAGTTTGTATTGGATCTACTCAAAACAAACACCGTTACATAAAGGCCATAGCACGATATCTGGCGTTTCCAAAAGGTTTTTCGATTCTGACGCGCTGTGAGACAATTTTCCATCGCCGTAACGGTTCAGTACCTGTGCGTGCCACCCCGGTCTCACGGGGGTATATGACACGGAATCCGGTGTTTATTGTCTAATCAAAGAAGATCATTTGTAACACCAATAGACGCTTTTACCATGCCTAGGGCTACTCTGACTCGCTCTGAGACGTTCGCTAGCCTGGATGTCGGGTGTTCGATCCCTGCATTGGCCGAGAAAGTTCATCTCAATTTTCCGGCGTGATGCAGAAGGAGAGCCTGACAAGGACAGTTGCCTAGTCGTTCGGATGGGACGAAAAACCGAGGTCCCATGTGCGCATTGGAGTGCACATAAAAGATCCCTTGGCAGTTGAAATTCGATATAAGAGTAGGCCGTAGCGCCGCTGCCCGGGCAAAATTTCCCTCATTGCACACTGTATGGTGTATGCCCGTCTTCCATTAGCCCAGGTTAGGTGCAAAAGAGTAGGACGTTAAACCCCATTTCATTTCATTTCATTTCATTACATTTCGCTCTGAGACTATTTTCCATCGCCGTAGCAGCGCAGTACGTGTGCTACCCCGATCATTTGTAACGCCAACTCAACACAAAACTGGCCATTTTGTGTTTATTTCAATAAATTCCATGCCTGCAAGTCCACAGAAGTATGGGCAGCGGGTGTATCATTTATGCTCGACAAATACGACGGCAACGCACGATAATCCAACATAACTTTACCACAAAATAACCAAAGAAGAATCTCGAAAAAATAATGGCAAGTAGCGCCTGGCGAAGCAAATCGCCTGGAACTGTAGTTAGAGAACTTGATGCCTCGAATCAAAATTTTGCGATTTTCTGAATTCCATTTGGCATGTAATAATGTTCACACGGTCTTTTCCTTCCTATTCAGTAAAAACTTATATCATAATCGAGCCATTCACTCAAATAAAATTATTTTCCCGACACTGCTTGGGGCTGCAGTCTTTTTAGCAGTGGGGAAATGCAAAGAAGTGGGAGGTACTACATGTCACATACGGTTGGATCTAATCCTCAAGGCCACCTCTGGTTTCGTCAAGGTCGCCCAGATGTCAATACTGTAATTTCACTGATTATTGACGAGATTGTGCGTTAGGGTTTGGATAAGGGTTAGAGCTAGGTTCAGGGTTAGGGTTGGGGTTAGGATTAGCGCTAACCCTGTGTACATCTCATGACCTTTGATCAGATCTAGAGATGGCCGTAAGAAATAGATCTCCCCGGTCACATACACACGGGGGGGCAGGGGGTTGAAACCTCGACACTATTATCGCTGGTAATCATATATCGAAAATATACTTATTGCATCCGTTATACTCCTCCGCTTTTGGAAAAGGTTTCTTCTTGGAGGACTTAATTCTCTCTTCACGGCCTTGGGTAGGCTTTATGTTGGCTTGGCTTTCTCATTAAATTTTGTATAAGGGTTTTTATTATGACAATTAGGACCTATAGCTAAAACACCTTAGGATAGGACACCCGATTCAGTTTTGCAGTGGAATTGTGTTAAATCCGACACTGTCAACGAAAGATTGAGAAGGATAATTATCTCAATGAAAAAGCAGGTGGCGATTGGTAGTAGTGACACTGTGGCCTACACTGGCTACAAATCAATGTTATGTGCTCTTAAAATGATGTTTTATTCTTACCATAACCAATGTTTCCTCTCTTTATCATGTAGGTACCAGTTACATTACTAAATCTTAAGTTAAACTTGACATAATTTTTACTATTGTGGAAGCTGAAACAGATAGACGTCTCTCTTCCTATCTGGATATCTTTCGGCATGGTAACCACATATCCACTGAAAAAAGGTGCAAATGGAATATCAGCGGTGTTCAATAATTTTTTTTTTTTTTTTTTTTTTTTTAAAAACAATATTTATTCAGGTAACTGAAAGGGTTGGGGATAGGTCTATAGACGTGTGTGTTTGTGTGTGTGTGTGTGTGGGGGGGGGGTATGGGGAGGGGAAGGGGCTGTTAGTCGCGGGGAAAAATCCACGCTAGAGGTTGTCATCATTCCAGAACTATTATAGTAAGACTCAGGTGAGAGAGAGAAAAATAGGGTTTAACGTCCAGTCGAAACAAATTAGGTCATATCGGGACTAACATTATGGTTCAATTTTATTTAAATAATTCGCTTGCGCGTAGGGTCTTTGATAGTGGGAAGAAACCGGAGTAACAGGAGAAAAACCCGAGGATGGACAGCCGACCCTACTCCTTGCCACGTACAACCGGGGAATCAAACCACTCCGGTTGATTCAATGGCAAACATTATGATACAGCGCGCACATGCTAATCATTCGAGCACCCCCTATTCTAAAGTTTAAGATATCTCTTTCATTTGTCCGCATTATTCCACTTTTATTGATTTGCGCCTGGTTGATCTGGTAATGCAAACATGTATAATACAGAAATAATTTCAGTTTTAAAAATTAATTGCATGATACAGTGCAAGCCCCAAAATCCGACCCATGCAGAAACACATTCACCGATTTATAGGACAAATTTGATTGAGCTTTCACTTAAGATATTACTTAAATATACATTATGCAAGAGCTGAATCTGTCTTTTGCAGGTGTTTATAATTTAGGCCTGGGCCCGGATCCAGGAATTATTGCAGGAGGGGGTTTACCAGGATTCTGTTACGGAAATCTGCCATCATCGTCTCTAAATTACATAGGCATACATACAAATTGGAATTTATAGGAATGGAATGGGGCTTAACGCCCTACTGTTCTGCTTCGGTTGGGATAATACGCAATGCAGTGCAGGGGCGGATCCAGGATTTTTGCAGGGGGGGGGGGGGTGCCAGCTTTCTGTCACGGAAATCTGCCATCATCGTCTCTAAACATAGGCATACATACAAACTGAGCTTTTAAAACAGAGAATTCATTTTCATACTGATGTAGGATCACTTTGTGATGTAATTTCATTGATGCAAGGCATTATTTTTTTTATGTAGCTGAGCAGGGGGGGCCCCCTGGATCCGCGCCTGTGCTCAAAGCTTATTTATGGTTAAATCATGAAGTGGTTAATATCATCGACACTATGTTTTTTAATCGTAATTATCCCGGGTCTAAAATTCAAAACGCTAATATCTCGATTCGGAGTTGATCTATTGGACTCAAATTTTCAGCAAATTCCCTTTACATTAACTACTTTTTAACTATTATAATGAGAACTGTCAGCTCTTTATGTAATCTTCCATAACACATATTTAATTAAGCTCTTGCATATAGTGCCGCTTGGCGGGTTTAAAGGCAACGTCACGTGGTAACTGTATTTATTTTAAAACTTATAACATCGTTTCAGATATTTGCATTTGTCACGGATAAATGATCACAACATCCTCTCGGTCCTAATTATCAAGTTTTCTTAATTTTGGTGTTTCTATGATGGTTTCGTAGAGATCAGTAAGAGCAGTCAGAGCATACATGTCAAGGTCGCGCGTTGTCTTAAAGGGACAATAACACTCTTGCTGGCTTGGCAGCCCCAGGAAATAAATAATAGCCTTATTCTAAGTATTAGATGTTTAAGTGTCCTACCTCTTGTGTAAATTATCCATTACGACCTATTTTACTTGTCCAGAGGGTTCGACAATATTTTAAATCAAAGTCACATTTGAAAAGGTTTACGTTAGACTTTTCAAATCAATTAGTTGAATTTTTCCAATTTTTTAAATTAGGTGTGTTAAGATAAAATTTATATCATCAATTAATTGGAATATTGTAAAATAATACAATTTGTTGACCAGAATGAAGATTGGGACATATTATTTAGTGACAACAAGAGTGTTATTGGCGCTTTAAGCTTGGCCGTCAAGATTCATGCAGGGAATCACTATGAAGTTATTACGGTTAGTTCTAAATATCAAGATCATTGGCAATTAGCAAATTTCGACAAGGTCACGAGATGCACGCAGAGTTAGCGCCAACTCCTACCCCAGCACAAACCCGCAAACTTAGAGCTCGCGACCTCGAAGAAATCTGCAGATGGTTTTAATATTTAGGCCCGTGCTATTATTATTACCTTATATTTGTCTTAAATAAAGCTATGGCATCCTGTTATTCGTTTATCAGAAGGAGAAATGTTAAAATATTTACCTGTTGGCAACGCTCATCAAGCACAGAAAAGCCGAAACCAGCAACAATAACCTGAAGTCGGTTCCTGACTCCATGTTTAGCACAACTAAAATTCCCTCAGAGCTTACTCTGTACCGTACATGAAGACAAACATGCCGGTCTGTCCCAGAGACTTGTACGAGAGACAATTTAGATATCATCCCGCACCATAAGTAGCTTAAATATTAATTACCGTAATTAATCTATTAAAAATACGTTATGGGAGATTAGATGAAGAGTTGACACGTCTCGCTATAATAGTTAACAACTTGATGATGTGAAAGGAGATTTGCTGAAAATTTCAGTCAAATCATTCCACCCTGAACCGAAAATTTAGCGATTGAATTTTGGGCCTAGCCTCGATCATCATTACAAATGTCGGTAGGATAAAAAAAACCATAGTCTTGATTATCCACTTTGTATTTAATCAACAGCAGCAGACCTGGCTCTAATCCAGTGAATATTATGGTCTGGATAAGTTAATTTATGCCTAATCAATAATTTAGATAACATTCGGGCCTAACGAAATTGACTAATTTAGCTCCTGCATAATGTATGTTTGATTATCAGTGTTGTAGACATCAGATACAAAATGAATCACGAAGATCCTGTGTTTGAATCCAGCGTTGGCGATGTTGCGGCGGTGGTTCAGAGAGTAAGAGGTAACCAGGGTGGGCGGGGATTGAGATCGGTGTTGGTCGTCTTGGTTCTCAGGGATATTCCAGCCGTGCCTTCTTTTTGTTCTGTATCTAGCCATTCGGGTGACACGAAAAACCGAGGACGCTGGCAGTTGGAGTGTAGGATGTAGGGCCGCTGCCCGGATATATATTTCTGCATGACGTATATCCGTCTCGATCAGCCCAGTATATGCAGAAACGTAGGACGTTAAACCTGATTTATTGTAAATTTATTATAGTTGTATTTGACATTTTATCAAGAAAAAATTATTTCCCACCAGTCTATATTTAATACCGCTTCTCATTTATTTCAGGAATTCACAACTACAACTTGTTGGATAACTCTTCTAGCACACTCCTCGCAGTGTTTCGTTTGATTATACCTAACCCAATAAAGAAAGCAAATTTCTGTTCCAAATTCTGGTCAAAAGTCGAATTAACAACCAATAAGTAACTTAGTAACAATATAATTACACTTTAAAGCCCCAATAACACTCTTGTTGTAACTGAAAAATATGTCCCAATCTTCATTCTAGTCAACAAATCGTATTGTTTTAGAATATTCCAATTAAATGATGATATAAATTTCATCTTAACACACCTATTTTAAAAAATTGGAAAAATTCAACCAATTGATTTGAAAAGTCTAACGTAAACCTTTTCAAATGTGACTTGTATTTTAAAATATTTTCGAACTCTCTGGACAAGTAAAATAGGTTGTAATGTATAATTTACACAACAGGTAGGGCATTTAAACATCTAGTACTTAGAATAAGGGTATTATTTATTTTCTGGAGCTACCAAGCCAGCAAGAATGTTATTGTCCCTTTAAACAAACTCAATATTGGACCAAATAATATGTTTACATAACGTTACGTCATGACTTTTTAATGCTCAATTAACCAGTGCAGAAAAACTAATTGCGTGACAAGCGGACAAAATGTAAATAATACTGTTTTGAAACCTTAAATCACTGTCGAACGTTTTAGGGAAGACTCCAGATTTAAACGAAGGACTTAAGATAGGTTTGATTGGACGAGAAGAATAGAAACGCTGTCTCAAAAGCTAAATAATCAGAAGCCAATCCAGCAATGAACAGAGAGGGATTTCTCAGATCACTGCTTCGGAAACCAGCTCTTCTATTGGCTATTCAGATGTTACCATCTATCATATAGAGCATTCATGCGTGGCCATACCAGGCGCGGATCCAGAGGGGAGGTTTGGGGGGTCCAACCCCCCCCCCCTCCCTGTTCAGCTACATAAAAAAAATAATGCCTTGCATCAATGAAATTCACAAAGTGATCCTACGTCAGAATAAAAATGATTTCTCTGTTTAAAAAGCTCAATTTGTATGTATGCCTATGTAATTTAGAGACGATGAAGGCAGATTTCCGTAACAGAAACCTGGCAAACCCCCTCCTGCAAAAATTCCTGGATCCGCCCCTGCATACTTAAATTCTTCTATTAAAATGGCCGAGCAACTGTATTAAGAGACGTTAAGTTTCTCCCAGTCGAGGAGGTACGATAGCTGAAGGACCGTCAGACTAAAGCACGATGGTGTTCAAATCCAACCCAACCACGAACCGAACCGTCACTGTTACTCGTTGGGAAGAGATCGATTAGGTGTCAGATCTGCTCCCGAGTCACAAGACGACGAGGGCTTATGTGTGTGATTTGTGTTGCGTAAGGGCGTGCTTTGGTCCAATGGGTACTTAAGTGCGTGATACACTGGTTCGCTAACCTTGTGATCGCGGTTTCGATCCCGATGTAGGCCGAGACAGTTCGTCGGGATTTTCGGGAGTCGTTTCCCCTTGTCAGAGGTACAGGACTGAGTGCGCGTAAAAGATCCGTTGGCTGTTGGAATTCGATATACTTCAATAACAGGCGCGGATCCAGGATTTTTTGCAGGGGGGGGGGGTAGGTTTGATAATTGTTTAACTAATTGCGCTCAACTGATTAACGGGGGGGTTGGGTCCTTCCTCCAGGCAAATTTGGTAAATTAGATTAATTTTGGTTCATTCTGACGTATTTCCGGGAGGTAAATTCCAAAATTACAGGTCTAAATCACCAATAAAATCGTATAAAAAATTTTCAAGCCTGAGCAGGGGGGTGGGGGTCCGGACCCCCTGCCCCCCCCCCCCCCCTCTGGATCCGCGCCTGAATAAAGGGCAAAATTTACCCCGTATCACACTGTATGACATATGCCCGTCTCCACCCTCCCAGTCGGAGCAGAGCAATAGGATGTTGTGGGAATTTCTCCTTAAGTCTTGTCTAATGATAAATTTATTAAATATAATCGGTAATTTTGGTGTGTAAGAGTACACGGAAATTGGCACTTGTATTACTGCGACATAAGCTGACGATGCACCACATTAAGACTATCCTATCGCAAATTACTTGACCTTCAAATTTCTTATTAAGTGGGCGGATGAATTGAACTAGATAGTCCAACAATAGAAATAGTTATATGCTTAACAATAGACAATGTATATGCTTACTAATAACTTATTTACAAATCCTGTATGTACTTTTAGATAAAATCATGAAACTTTGTTCCCCAACTGAATTGTAAGTACCAGATTTGTCGCTAGAGGTTCCACTGTTCAATTCAATAATTAAATATACAGACAACCAGTTTTTGTACTGTTTTTAAAAAAAAAAAAAAAGAAAAGAAAACACAAACTTCACAAAGCATTCTAAGGCATAAGTTAAGAATTTACCCAACTTTCAATCACTGTTTATGAGAAATATCTTTCATCCAGAAACACACAACTTCACACATAGTTTCTTATTGATGTATTTTATACATTAAAACAACAAAAGTTTCATAAAGGGTTATATTTTAGCTGATATAGGGCGAACCATTTTGGGTAAATTCTGAACTTAAGTCTGAGAATGCTTTGTGAACTCAGGGCCAGGTTTTGGTGCCAACGAGGTAAGTCTGGTGTGAAATGGCGCATAATGCTCATTACATGTCTCTGAAATATTTGTTTAAATTATTGTCGCCTCCATAAATTCAATGAAATATATCTCTATGTACATGTTTGAATTACTCTTAACCTTTATATTTACGGTAGATTCAGACATTTCTAGCATGTAACCAACAATTATCAGACATTAATCGCCATACCATTACTTTTTATTCAGTGTCTGTTAAACGTCATAGAATTCGTGGAGCAAAAGGAAAATCATGGATTTTGAGAAAATGGAAACTAGACGCTTACTAGGAAGGTGGTTTATATATATAATGTACTGGATCACACTCTAGCTGGTTCGACTGCACTGATACTAGTGATATACAACGGTACACAGAGAGAGGGAGAGAGAGAGAGAGAGAGGGAGGGAGAGAGAGAGAGAGAAAGAGATAGAGAGGGTTTAACGTCCACTCGACACAAACTAGGTCATTTCGGGACTAACATATGGCTTAATTTTATTTCAATATTTCGCTTGCGCGTAGGGGTCTTTAGCAGTGGTGGGAAACCATAGGACCCGTAGGAAACCCACAAGGTTTTACAGGCGACCGTACTCCTTGTTCCGTGCAACCGGGGATTCGAAACCGCGCCATTTGACTCAATGAGTGGCTTTATGATACAGCACGCACGTTCTAGCCATTCGGCCATCGCCTCCCCCCCCCCAACCCTGCAAACAAAGACCAGGTATACAAAGAACTCGTCAAATTTGATACGAGGCAAGAAATGTAGTCTCAGTAAATACACATGTAGATGCACTGTGGGTGTGTGGGGCTGGAGAAAACCCGTCCCCAGGGTCTCTCAAGTCCGTTGCACGCCAAAACAAAGAATGATTTGTTATACATGATTCATTTCCCTACCACTGCTTTTAGTGTAACAAAACTAATGGCATAGGTCCAGTCCAACATACAATGTAATAATGTTTGATAAAATGAACAATACGTCACACAAAGCTAAGACAACCAGAAAAGATGGACGGCACTGTTGTTCTTGTAACTAGGAAAACCCACCGTTGATGTAGAACTAACCATGCTGTCCTCATGAATTCCCAGTCTGGTATACTCTTGTCAGAGGTGGAGGACAGTAGACCCAACAACAAGAAACGTGCCTAGCTTTTCGGAATAAAGCAAAACATCGAGACGCACCCATGTTGTCGCTGGATTACACAAACAAAAACTTTGAGATTTGGATAAAATATTAAGAGGCGAAACGCCGCTGTCTAGGGTAAAACTTCCCTCGTAGTGTGACCTAAGATGTTCTCATGTGGCAATTAATGCAGCTCTGGGACCAAACTGATCCCGCGGTGAATATTCGCTTGGCCGCTACAATTCGTAAGTAATTCTCTGTAAAACAGATTGCTCTCTGACAATAAACCCCATGTCATTTTAACCCGATCCCCAACAGACAAAAGGGCATACGACACACCTGTGCTTGCCTACTCCATGATCAAACACGATAGCAGATGGCTTCCATCTTGTTTACTGACGGTACTACTTATTTTAAGACTTTCCAATTTATAATATCTACGTCATTGGGGATTTCCAATTTATACTCGCTGGTTGCTATGACCCGCTATGGCGTTGTCTAGAAACGCGCGTGCTCGCGTGAGTTTAAAATTTTTGCTATACGTTTAACATGGACTATTTGATGTAATTTGCCTGATTTGATTTGGCCCCATTTCCATAAATTTAGGTTGTTTTTTAGAAATTTTTAGCAAATGTTAATCTTAGGTGTTTTTTAATTCTAGCCGAAGTAAATTTTTTTACAATTTATTGCGAGTTAAGTTATCGTCTCTAAGAGGCGGGCGTAGTATTTTAAATGGCGGCCATTTGCCATCATGTGTATTCTTGAAGTAGGTACACATGATGTAATCGTATTCTTGAAGTAGGTACACATGATGTAATCGTATGACAAAAGGGGAGAGAAGCTGTCGTTCATATGCACAAAGGGAGGTTACTACAGTTCAGTCAATGCAGGATGCAGACCACCATTCTTTTTCGAGTTGACTTCAATATTAATTCTGGTCTCCAACCTTTCCCCAAATTTTCGTTGGGCTGAATGCTTTTCACTACAGAAGAATAAATAGCCATGAATTTGCACCAAAATTTGTATCAGGTTGAAAACCAAAATTATGAGATACACAACTTGAAGTAGCATACTAAAACCTGTAACTATTCTCCGTACATATCACTGTATCCAACCTGTTCACTCTGTTATCCTTCCGCTTCTAAATCATATACATGTATTTATCAAAACTTGGCCGAAAATGTTAATTAAATCTCTTATCATCCATTCTAGACATATAAATCAACAAAAATGAGCACGCAAAAGGGGGTACAGACGAGAGCGAGGCAATTGTTATAAATAGTCAAACTACAATTTATGGGTACTGCAAGGGTGGAATTTAATGATGGTCTGCCTCCATTATACGCCCCAGGAACTTTACAAAACAATCTTGTGTAAAGTATACTTCCTTTATATTCTTTTGTCTAGAAACTCAAGTACATCACAAGCCCATCAATAACACTCAATTTGAATGTACAGTTATATTTATACTACATATACAGTATATGATATTTACATATTCACTGACCAGAAGATACAGCTTTAATAATACCATGGACTTCATAAGGTACATGATAATACAGTGTATTTATATCATCAATAATAACTAACAGTACATATATATAATATAAAATATATTTACACATGGCTAACATATCAAAAGAGATAGAGACAAATGGGGTTTGAGGTCCACTCAACACAAACCAAGTCATTTTGGGACTAACATGGTTTAATTTTATTTCATTGACTTGCTTGCAGGAAGGAGTCCACCCAACACAAACCAGGTCATTTTGGGACTTATACATGGTTTAATTTTATTTCATTAATTTTCTTGCAAGGAGGACCTGAAGAAAACCCATTCATGAGGTTAAACTGGGTGACCCTAAACCTCGTCAGGTACAAGCCAGAAAATTGAAACCACGCTATTTGACTCAATACATACAGACCATATAATACAAAGCGTATACGTTATATAACCATTCACACCCTAACATTCTTTCAACTCTCCATTACCTATTCAAGAGTTTAAAGCTGCTGATCATCATTAAAGCTGCTGATCGTCATCAATTTGATCTGATCGTATTTTGAATCTATTGCAAGCTAATATAATCATCTGAAAGTTGAATCTCTGAAAGCAATATCAGTTCAAAACTAATCAGTAATCAAAAAGAAATGAAAACTTTGCAAAATTCAGCAAATGATATTAACAAGGGTATTTAGTAAAGTCTTTTGAGATGGACTATCTATTTCTGGTTCTGTTTTCTTAATTTAATAATCAATTTGAACACTCTGTAGTTTGATATAAGCTATGAAGAATTAGATATGCTCTGATAATTGCAAATGACAATCATCAGGTTTGATGAAGTAAAAATGTATTAAAGTTAAAATATACTTTATACAGAAAAATAATGATGGTTACAATGGTGACTACTCTTTTGTACTGTATACCAACAACTACATGGGTGCAGCTTGGTTTTTGTTTTCATCAAAAAAACTAGACATTTTTCTTCTTGCCAGGCCTGCTGTCCCCCAACTCTGACAAGGGAATATATACCATACTGGAAAATCACAAGGACAAAATGGGGGCCACTAGTTACTATGACAACGGTGACTGTCTAACTTATGATAAGGTGTAATAACATGTCATATTTACAAAATTTTGAGTGTATTTACATAATGGAAGAAATGGAAAAGAATTGTGCATAAAGAACTACATTACAATATGATACATGTAATAATCTATAAAATTATACTGAAAGAGGTTTATTTGTTTCCATGGTAATGCCAATATTATGTGGATTGATGTAAGAATATAAACAGTCAAATGCATTAAAATTTAAACTATGGAAAGTTTGAATTATTTTGGAATGAAAAAGGCATTATGAGACAATCTGTTGTCAGCCTGGTTTGGACGATTCTATCAGGAATTCTGATAATCTGACATCTAGAAACAAAGGATGGACATCATCAAAATCTTGTTTTAAAAGGTATTCACATATAGCTTGTCTATAATGACCACACCGATCAGCTATCCATGTGTACAGCAATAAATACTGCACACTGACATCTGATATCCTAGGTTAGAGAAATTCCAACATGCCCAAACGGCCTGACAACAGAGGAAAGTTGAGAGATCGAGAGTAAAGGTTTAACATCCATTCAACACAACGTGGTCATCTTGTGGACAAATGTCTGTAAGATCTGGAAAAGTTTCTTACTGTGTCCAAACTTATTGACTTTACAAATTGATACTTTTGCCTTACCAAAACAGGAACTAGGGGCAATTGTTACCGACATTGTCAGGTGCAAATTCTTTGTTTGTTAGGCCTGTCAAGCTTTTTCTGGCACAGATTTGCCTTTTCCCATTAATATATTGCTGGCACGATATATCATAGAAACGATGTATCGACATTCACCTTCTCACGATTTCCATATTAAATCGCGAGACACTGAATCGATGTTTTACCATTCTTTCTTTTATGTTTTTTTGTCGCTTCAGTAAGTTACCTGTCACTCATAATTATCCATACAGGTACACAGATACAGATAATCTTAACTTGTGTTGGTTCTTATTTTGATTCACATCATGATATAAAACAGTTTTATTTCTTCAACATCGTCAGGATTAAAATAACAATTATTCATTTATACTGTTGTTTTCTTGATAAGTATTGACCTGGTGATCTTAATCTATTGTAGCACCTGAAACGCTACTGCAGTGGCAATACCCAGCACTACATTAATACATGCCTAGCAACAATTTCAAAATGGCGGGTACTTGTTCATAGTATTTGACATTTTGTCAGTTAAAAGTAAAATCATTATTTCCAGGTCCGTCAGTATCCATCATATTGTTGAGGTTTGATATATGTTGTATTGTCCACCACAACTCGAGATAGAACAGCACCAAAATAATCTATTAAATAATTTGATCCATCAGCTGGTCCTAACATCTGAAACACATAATAAAAAAGATTTTTATCAACGGAGAGGGGAATCGTCAGGCTTTGTAAATACGATAGAGAGAGAAAAAAGGTTAGTTGTCCACTCCACACAAACTAGGTCATACGGTTCAAATTTATTTCTGGGGGGGGGGGATGGCTGAATGGTTAGCAAGTACATGCTGTATCATAAAGCTTGTCATTGAGACAACTGGTGTGGTTTTGAATCCCAGGTTGTGCGTGACATCTGGCCAATCTCGTGGGTTTTCACCGGGTCCTCCAGTTTCCTCCCACTAAATAATATGCATGTGCATTGGAGTTTGTAGCAATGAGGGTAAAACCTGGGGACCCAGAGAAAATCCATAATTAGTTGGGCAGGGGAGACTAGTGAAAGCGTTTCATGTTAAATTCTGGGAAATCATGAAGAATTTTCTTAGTTAACACCGTTAGATCGAACCCAGGACAATCTGACTAGTAAGACAGCGCCTAACTTACAGAACCACCAGGGAGCTCCATGACTAAAGAAATTAATCAATATATATTTATACCATATGTTTACCTGGGTTGCTATTAATAGAATATCCACCAACTGTCCTAAAAACATAAAACCGAGTGTACCAAACTTGACCAAACCTGAAATAAAGACAGAATTATTCTCACTCTACCTTTTATATAGCAAACCTGTCAGGGTAACTTTGTTCGGGCAGCAGTGACATTGCCGGATCTTATTTTGAATTTCAACTGTCAAGAGGTACTGTACTTTCTTTGCCAAAATTGTAATCAAACCTGAGACTTCCTGATTAGCAGACTAGCTAACGAAACAATAAAGCAGAACTGATTTTATTGAAACATTAACAGGACCATGTTGATTAAGGGCAAGGAACTGAAACGTGTGCTAGATTAAAACTACTCTACTTCTATTATACAGTCTTGTCAAGTTCATTGCTTAGGGAATATGACATTTACTTTCACAGAAAATAGTCAAGGCAAAATGCCAAAAACCCAACTAACCCGTCTGCCTCTAGCACTTAAAACTGCACTAGTGGCATAAATATGTGTCTCAGGTGTTTTGAGTTGAGGCAGTCTAGGGAGCAATTCTAAAAGCATAACTTTGCTTTAATATTTTTTTCCAAAACCAGAATGTCCATAAATATATTAACATATACCATGACCTAATAAACAGTGAAGAGTAGTGAGGACTCAAGTCAAATGCCATATCCACAAAACCACCAATTTGGTTTGGTTTGTTTTCTTACTTACCTATTGCTGGGTAGCCTAGATAAAACCTATCTATTCCAAACATCCCTAAAAATACTGATAAAAGTAGAGCTGTTTCAAATGAGGCACCATTTCTGTAATATAAAGCAGGAATGTTTTGTACATATATTTACACAAGTTATATCCATTACTGGAATTTCCATTATATTCCTATTGTTCTGCTCCGACTGGGCTACGGCATACAGTGAGCTATCAGGGAAATTTTGACCAGACAGCAACGTTATGGCCTACTCTTATATCGAATTTCAATTGTCAAGGTATCTTTTACGTGCATGGCAATGTGTACACAGAATTTCAGTTTTTCATTCCATCTGAATGACTATACAGTGTCCCTTGCCAGACCCTCTGCCCTTCAACTAAATGACCTAGTTTGTGTCGAGTGGACATTAAACCCCATTTCACTCTCTCTCTCTGTCATTCAACACTGACAAGGGGGAACCACAGCAGAAAATCACAATTAACTTTCTAAAGCCAATTCAGAGATCAAACACTGGACCTCCAGGTTAGCGAGAGTTTTTGCTCATCTAGCCACCATGGCTCCCTTTACAACTTGAACTAACTAAAACTGACTGTAGCAAGCTGTAGCAGTTAAAGTCATTATCACATATGTGATAGAACTAGTTAAACAGACTCTGAATACAATTTTAACACAAAGAGAGATCGTTATGAATCTTTCAAGAAAGGGAAGTGACGAATGCAAAAGGAAAACACATGAATGAATACCAAAAGAAAAAATATACTTACACCCATTTACACGGTACGTTTTTGTAAAAACCAATAGTAGTTCCATTATGAGTTTGACCACTGCAGACAATTTTGGGGGCTGGTCTACAAGCCACTGCAATGCATAGTTTAAGGGGTAATAGACATTAATACACAGTATAAAAAACCCCATAACCTGCTATATATCAGGCCCCCAGTTCACAAAGCATTCTCAGACATGAGTTAAGAATTTACTTAAAATTGTTTGCTTTATGTTAACTAAAATATATCCCTTTATAAAACTTTTGTTGTTTTAATACATCAAATACACCAATAAAAAACTATGTGCAAAGTTTTGTTTTCTAGATCAAAGGTTTTTTTTCTCATGAAAAGTGACTGAAAGTTGAGTAAATTCTGAACTTAAGTCTGACAATGCTTTGGGAACTCTGAGCCTGCTTGTTAACCTGTAGATTATAAATTAATGAGGTGTACCTAAACAGATATTACAATGAAATCTAAGACTGTTATTACAGTACAACAGATCGGTGGAAGAATCTCTTAACAGTGCAGGAAAGATCAGGTCCAGAGTTCACAAAGCATTCTCAGACTTGAGTTAACAATTAACTTGACTTTAAATCAGTGTTTATAAGAAATATCTTTGATCCAGAAACATAAAACTTTGCACATAGTTTCTTGATGTATTTAATACGTTAAAACAACAAAAGTTTGATAAAAGACTATATTTTAGTTCAAAGAAGGAGAACAATTTTGAGTATATTAATACTTAAACATGCATTATGCAGGTCTTTCTTTAGGACTGAAATGTTATCTAAATATTATTAACAAGACATTAATTAAATTAATTAACTATCAACTCTAGATGCCATCGCTAGCCTGTGATATTTACTGGATTTGAATAATATGCTTTTTTAATGCAAATACATGTAAACTACAATATCTGTAAAATAAAGTGATTCTGTTGAATTTACCTTGTACAGTTCTAGTTTCTTGACTACAATTTCTGGCTTGTTGAGTTTCTGGGTCTATTTTAGGATCGTCACAAAGGTATCTGATTTTGTTGAAGGAAGAATAAAGCCAGAACATTCACATACATATGTATTTCAGAAGTTAAAAAATGTACCACTTATCACAATCTCAGTGTATGCTGAATGGAAATCTTCCATTGAATTCCAATTGTTGTTCTGTTTTAGCTACGTGTCATGCACATCTACATGTATGCAACCGAACAACAATTTACTTGTACTTGACTGACAGTGACAAAACAATTAAGTGGAAACTGGATTTGAAAAAATCTCAAGATTTTCTTCAATCGGTCTGGGTTTTGAACACGAACCCGTGTGGTTTTTCTAGTTGAGATCAATAACTGCTCTACTGCAACAGCCTGTTCTCTACTCCTTATCATGTACAACCGCGGATCGAAACCACAGCAGTTTACAGACCTTACGAAGCAGCGTGCACACGTTATTCGGCGTAACCATCAACTCGGGGCTATGGAAGCCACACATCAACTACATATGGTCCGAAAGAGCCAAGAATCTGGTCTGACAGACCCAAGAATATGTAGTCCCACATTAAGCCATCAGAGAGTGAGCCAATTAATATACCTGCACAATAAATAAATTATAGAGAACTATATACATGTAGGCACAGGCTTAGCCACTGAGAGAATGTCAGTATTCGAGCCCTGGGATATTGTCATAGGGTCTCTCTGTTAGATAAACACTTTATATATTAGCATAGGATAACTCGATCAAAACATTGGCAAATGATATGTCAGTATCTGACTGGAAATTGAAAGTAGGAAAAGATATTTCGTCAGACAAAAAAGGATACTGTCCCATGAGAAGATCTTTACAGTCAATTTCTGGTTCATCAACAGACTCTGTTAACTTTACCAATACCAGAACAATTAGTACAAACCACTGTGTGTTAAAAAGATTCGCCATCTTTGATAATGTTTTTGAAAATTAAGTAAAATAATATCTTCTCTTCATCTTTGTTTACCGTTTTCCTGAGCCAAACAACACCTACCGGATATGAGAACAATTTGATAAACTAGTTCTATGGCTAAGGAACTTTTTTTTTATTTCTTTGCTAAAATTATTGTAAACTATATAAATCTGTCTATCACAACCATATCATTATCATTGATGTAAATTATCATTTTTTTATAAATGGGAAAAAATTAATATTTGGTTTTAAAAAATTAACGGCGTATGGATACCAAAATTTTTTTTAGTAACACCCCATTTCCTTTAGCAGACATGTGCATCCGGTTGTTGATGTAATGGTATTTGATGGACCGTTTATAAGACCCAGAGTTATTATTATTATGACATAAATGGCTAAACGACAACTACAGCTGACACTGGCAATATTGAAGCCGGATGTCACTTCACGGCCTCATATCGTACAGGTAAACTTACAAAAACAAAGACATGACGTACTCTGATGTTGTTATATGTCCTACTTTCATTTTTATACACTGTGACAGGACAATGACCGAAATGTTCAATTTCAATTTTAACTAATATGCTAATTGCTAGGAGAATCTTTGCTGTCAGCGGTGCATGACGGAGGGTCTGACAAGGACCGCTGTCTAGTTGTTCGGATGGGATGAAAAACAAAGTCCCACAGATCCCTGGCTGTTGAAGAAAATTGATAAATAAGAGTGCTGCTGCCCCGGAGTGGTTACCCCGTCTGTCGTGCAGGACAGAAGGTCTGGCACGGTCAGTTGTCTAGTCGTTCGGATGTGACGAAAAATTGAGTTCCCGTGTATACATTAGTGTAGACTTCAAGATCCCCTGGCTGTTAAAATTCGATATAATATAAGAGTATGCTGCTGCCCCGGCAAAATTTCCCTCATAGCACACTGCATTTCGTATGCTCGTCTTTAGTGGCCCAGTATAGGAGCAGAACAGTAGGGCGTTAAACCCCATTTCATTACATTTCTGTTGATGTTTTCGGCCAACACAGTTTTGAAACTGGGGCCTGATCCTGGTCAGTGAACCAGTGCCTGCCACCACCACTATGGCTCTTTTATTTTGAATAATGCCATCATCGCAATCTTAATCAGTTTCAAATACTTAGTTAAAATAATGATAATGGATGAATTTATTTTGTAGGAGATAAGAAATATGATCTTGGAGAATAATTTCTATTTTATTAGATCACAAAATCTTCAAATGTCACAACATCAAATAAGAACATTCTACAAAGAACATGAAGGCAAGGTTATAATTAACTTTTATCAGTAACTGTTCAGATACAAGTTACAATGTATAATAATAAGTACAATACAAATTCAAATGTACTATAGCTTAAATATTATTGCATATTAAGCATTCTCACACTTCAGTTTAAACAATTTACTTAGTTTTCAATCACTGTTTATATGAGAAATACTGGCTCCCTAGCTTATAGATCGTGGGTTCGATCCTGGCATTAGCCCAGAAAGTTCATCAGGATTTTCCATCGGGGGATTCCCCTTGTCAGTGGTGCAAGATGTGTATGTTAACGATTCCTTAGCAGTTGGAATTCCATGTAACAGTAGGTCATAGCACCGTTGCTCGTTCAAAATAAATTTAGCTCATAGCTCACTATATGGTATATGCCTGTCTTCATGAGTCCAGTTGGAGCAGAACAGTAGAACGTTAAACCCCATTTGATATTTGTATATCAAGACCAAGAATAACTAAAAATAAAACTGGTTTGACCTTATTGGGATGGAAATAGTTTTAACATAGGTTTTTAAATAATAATTTTGTTTTGTTTTATTTTCTTGTAGGGAAGTTTTTCCACAATCGTCTGGTCAACTTTATGTCCAGGTGAGTACTAAAAACTCAATATAACCTTGTTTCATTCAGATTAAAATTAAAATACATATCAGTATTTCGTTTTGTTTTGTTATACTTTCAGTGGCCTACACCACATGAAGATCTGACAAGCTATGTGGGAGTTCACGTCAGGGGTTAAATGAGGGACTATTGACCCTATGATGTCAGACAGTTACAGACCATTATAACTCGTGTAATACAAATACAAAATAACAGCATTACTTCTATTACCAATCTAATTTTCAATATTGATGGACTGATGATGTAAACAATACAATCTGATTATAATACAGATTACATGAAGATCCGACCGGTTGTAGTGATGGGTCATACGAGTGGCTTTTGACCCTTTGAAATCAGATATCGATTAATCAATCAGCGTTGATGTTTCTAGTGGTTTACGCACAGTTCCGACATTCCGTGCACCAAAATGCCCAGACCCTCACCATAACAGACCGTTACATTGGCTAATCCCTCGCCTCATCCAGAACACGTCAATGATAACAACCCTTCCAGATACAAATGTAGTAAAGACAAGTAAAACAAAATTTTGAACTATAAACACTAAATGAAATAGGCCTAGAGATAACGGTTTTAGGTGTACCTAACAAAATGTCAGGCACTAATGAAATAGTCTCTGCCATTTTCAACTTAGTGCCGGACATGTATCAATAATATCAATAAAAAAAACAAATCAATGCTGGACAAAATGACAGACACCATAGGCTTTGCGTCTGGCAAAACCTGAATCTGTGCCTGACATTGTCTGTGACAGGTGCCCTATTTCCAAGTGTGGGCTATTTGCCCCGACAGCATAGCCTATATACATATACACACAGGAACTTATTTCTTCAGAATATGTAATGACATAAAACCTCATCACTTCAAATTTCAGTGGAAGAATATGGACCCATATACTTGCTAAAGAGAATGCTATAAAGGACTGGAGAAATTTAATGGGACCAACCAAAGTTTTTAAGTATGCATTGTTTTTTGCTACATTATTACTGGCTAGAATCTAAGAATATCCGACCCTCTCACTGTTTTAAATGTGTGTTTCTAAAACATCGATATATTAAATGGCTATGCACAAAGGTGGACACAGTGGTCTAGCCAGGCTATGAAGTTTATTTATAATAACATTGAAAAGATGTCTTTTTAAATTCATTAGATATATTTTTTATTCTTAAAATCAAATGGGGTGGTTCAGATAAAGTTCTCCCATGTGATAAACACAAAGAAATATAGATTCGAGCAGGAGAACTAAAAAGTTAAAAATAATTGTTGAAAAGACACCATTTTTTGAAAATTTGCCTCTCCCCTTGATCCCAGAATAGCTACACCACTGAGTGAATATATGCAACATCATGTATAGTTTTCAAAGTAAGAAAATTGTTCTATTTGGGTTGTTCAGATAAAGTAGGGTCGTCTGTCCAACCATGTGGGTGTCTCGGGGTCCTCCCAATGCTAAAGGCCCATGCACAAGCAAATTATTGAATTAAAATTGAACCATGTGTTAGTCCCAAAATGACCTTGTTTGTGTGTCCTTCTCTATAAGTTTTGCTGCTTTTAGTTAGCAATAATATTTAAAAAAAACTATTATAATATGATAGTTATCTCCCTTTATTAATTGTAGAACAGTCCATGATGAACCAGACTCTATTAGAGGTAGATTTGGTCTAACAGATACCAGGAACTGTACTCACGGATCAGGTTTGCAAAATTCTAGATTTTTTAAAATGGGAAGCATGATATACTTGACACTTTTAATTAACGACAATTTTACAATATAAGGTACCTTTATATTGAGAGGGGTCACGGCTGCTGAGTGAGTAAGAAAATGGTGGTTCGTTTGCCTGGAAGTTGGGTGGTCGGTCCCTACATTGGCCGAGAAAGTCCTCCAGATTTTTCAATGTGGTTCCCCCTGACATGGACAGCTGTCTAGTCATTAAGATGGAATGAAAAACTGAGGTCTGGCGTGCACATAAAAGATCCTTTGACAGTTGGAATTCGATTTAAGAGTAGACGATAGTGCCGCTGTCCAGGCCAAAATTTCCCATTAGCCGAGGTTAGACTAGAACAGTAGGACGTTAAACCCCATTTCATTTCATTTTATACAGAGAGAATACAATCAAAACCAGAGTTGTCTAATTCTTAAGTGTAAATGTTAGGATAAGCCTCCTGGCAAGGATAAATGTCTAACTGTTTGGATGTAACCAAAATTTCTGTGGATAACATTTTTGGCAGCATGTTAAGGTTTCCCTGAAATCTAAATAATCATAGGCTGTAGCATGGGTGTCCGGCTAAAATATCCCTCATAGCACGCTGCAAGGTGAATGCCCTTACACTGGCCCAGTAGATCCAGAAAGCATGCTGTTAAACCACTTTCCATTGTCATCTGTCAAATTTCCTTAACATTAACTTGACAAAACCCCTCCTGAAAAGAGTCCTGGATCCATTCCTGAAGTTATATAGCTTCTCTGGAGGACAAAATTTTTCTCATAGCATACTACATGGCATTGACGTATGATCTTCATTTGGCCTGGTTAATGCCAAGGGAGATGGGTTTTACATAGGCTAAGCCTGTTCCCCGATCCTATTCAGACATCCTGAATAGTAATATTGTTTATATAAAACAAAAGAAAAATAATGCCAAAACACAGAATATTAAACTCCATTTGATTTCATTTCATTTGGATATGACTTCCAAAGTATAAACTTAACTTTTGTATTTTGCAGATTCAGAAGAAACAGCTAGAAGGGAAATCAAGTTATTTTTTCCTGATTTTAATGAAGAGAGCTGGAGACAATTAGATGAACAGTTTTATATATCAAAGCGTGTGAACTTTAATGAAGAACTGTGTTTACATTTACCTGATAAAAAAAGTTGATGATATATTTATTTTACTAGAATCATACATTCTGTGCATAGAGACCAATATACTTTGAGATTTGATCTCTACCCTGAACGACTGCCATATCCAAAAATTAGTATATTTTTTGTAATTCAGTTCTAATTTGTTTCACATCTATCATACACAAAAAGACTAAATAAACCTTTTCAATTTTATTAAATGGCAGCTCAATGAAGACTCATATTGATATAAGTGCCAGTTACTTATAAGAACTAGTAACTCATATTGATATACTGTAAGAACCAGTAATATGAGAACTAGTAATTCATATTAGGAACTGAAGATAGAGAGAGAGAGGGAGATGGGGTTTAACGTCCACTCAACACAAACTAGGTCATTTTGGGACTAACATATGGTTTAATTTTATTTCAATAATTCGCTTGCGCGTAGGGATCTTTAGCAGTGGTTGAGGTTGAGAAGGTGCCGCTATCTCAATGCCACATACGCTCACACCAGGGCTTGAAACCATAGCCGCACGCCAGAGGTGACCGGCCAGCTAGAGGTCGAAGCGCGGCACTCTAGTCCGGAACTGAAGATGGCATAGACAAATATGAATGAGTTAAAGAAATTATGATAATGTTGAAGTATTACAATCATGTGGAGCTACTACCAGCGATTTAGGTTCATGTATGGGTTGGTACCAAGATATTGTATAATCCTTTTTGTAGATCAATCATTTAAGTGCATGATACTGAGAACAGGGCTATGATTAGGTCATGTTTTATTATTACAGATGGTAGTGTAATTTTATAATCCAGGTTGTAATAAAACTATATTTATATGTTTTCTCACCATGACCTACCGGTATATTAAATTAAAGGAGGCAAGCAAGTCTCTAACTCAATATCATCCACAGTTTTTGACATTGCTAGCAAGACTTATTGGTCAAATCAAATCAACACTGGTGCTCTTATCTTACCCTGCAAAGATG
This sequence comes from Patella caerulea, assembly GCA_036850965.1. Taxonomy (NCBI): domain Eukaryota; kingdom Metazoa; phylum Mollusca; class Gastropoda; family Patellidae; genus Patella; species Patella caerulea. The sequence goes on from JAZGQO010000008.1 coordinate 32,630,184, forward strand.
GGCTTCTTAGGCTGAACATAAGTTTTTATACGCCCACATTTTCATATGGACGTATCTTGTCGTCGCCCCTGTCCATAGCAGCTATTTATCTACACCATAATAACACCATATCTACACCACACCAACTGTGTGTACCGCATAACAATTCTACATTTACGCCATGCAAATCTATATCTACACCTCACCAAACTCTGTACTACATAATTCTATATATACATCATACAACTCAAAATCTGCACCATACCAACCCTCTATCAATACCTCCAGATGTACATTAAGAGTACCAAACCCCCTGAGACAAAACTCAAAACCATGAAGCAAAATGCGTCATCGCGCCCCTCTAACTATAGCCCCTACGTATAATTAATCACTATTTTATTTCATCGTTCTTGTGGTTTAACGCCCTCTTCCACCTAGGGTGATGTCGTAGACAATTGTTTCCTAATTGCACGACTTTTGGCCACGATTTTGTTGTGCCCATCAGTGTCCAGATTGACACAAACTGGCACGATGAGTTCACGCATAGTTTGCGCATTGTTTACGCACGTCACGCATTGGCACAACGAGTTTGCGCAAATTGGACGCTGTCGTGCCGACTCGAGTCGTGCCAATGCGTGCCACGGAATCGTGCAAGTGTCAGCATGGCATAAGAAACTAGCCGATGCCAGCTACAAAAGAAGGAGCTGGGTTGGCTTGTGGGGTAAGACATAGTGTCTTTGCAGGGTAGCATCGGAGATTTGTCTCATCCAAAGGAGAAGCTCCGGGGTTGAAAAAGGAAGAATGGCATGCGGACTCAAGTCGAGTCTGCTTTGCCATACAGATTTTATTTCAGGAAATTGGTCACCATTATATATACAACAATAATACATGTTTAAATGGATTCAAAGGATCATATAAATTTGTGCTAATCCAAGCTAAATCAGTCATAATTGATTAAATCTGTTCGCACTTAAAATACTGACTGCAGGGGGAGGACTTTGTAGTTTTCAAACAATAATAGGCGAACGCGTGTGCAATGTTAATTGACAGTGAAGATCAAAAACACAAACGAATAGATGTATGCAGTACACCTGTCAACAGCTCAACTAGTTTATTTAATTTTTCTTCTAATGATTTTTTGCATCCAGTTTAAACACAATAGTTGTTTAATACCGAGGGAAATATGCACCAAGCAAAACAAAAAAAAAAAAAACATATCTGGGGGTTAACGTCCTACTGTTTGCTCCTAAACTGGGTTAATGAAGACGGACATACGCCATACAGTGTGCTATGAGGGGAAATTTTGCCCGAATTATATCGAATTCCAACTGCCAGTACATGGGACCTCGGTTTTTTATCCCATCCAAACGACTTGACACCTGACGTCAACTTGCAGACTATCGCCATTGAAGAGACAGCCACTGTCAAGATCGGTCGCATTATTTCTGTTACGTCTTTTTTTTTGTAAATCATTTTTAGTGAATCCTGTACCATAATAGGCCCGGGACTGTACAGCACAGTGGACGCTTACGGTTTGCCCCCGGATCCATTCACTTGATTTGATATTTGTTTACTTTTTTGCAATGTCAGTTTTCTGTCTTATCCGCAAGTTAATCTTGCAGATTTTTGATTTGCGTGTAGTGCGGTCCTCTTGCACTTACTATTAGACAACGTGACCTCCCTATTAATAATAGATAAAGGTTATCCAGTATAGAGAAAATATTTTTACAGATAAATACAGAATCAAAATAGTCGTCGTCGAGAGCTTGGCAATCACGTATTTGACTTAGTTTTTATTTATGAATAATTTAAACAAGCATTATAATGTAAGAGCTAAACCTGTCTATTGCAATTAAAGGTCTTTCTTTGTTCTACAGGTTTCAAGTATCAGGGTTCGTGCTACGATTGACATGTTTTAACAGTGGAGTTATCGTGGTGATCCTTTCAAGTCTTATCATAGTAACACAATCTGATTCAAGCACAGATCTTATTTCGTTTCGATTTTATAGTTCAAAATTTCGTTTTACTTGTCTCACTATGATCTGGAAGAGTTGTTGTATATAACCTACGTTCTGGTTGACGTGAGGGATTAGCCAATGAAAGGGTCTGTTAGGTGTGTTCTTGGCCTTTTGATGCACGGAACTAGGGGAAAACCACCCTGATTGATTAATCAATGACTGACGTCATAGGGTCAAACGCCGCTCGTATCTGTGTTTTAATCAGATTGCATCGCATATTGAGGTCAGTCGTATTATTCGTGTTGATCATATCCGAACGTATCTGCACGTAGCATATCGTGGACTCGATACGGACAACCCTATCGTAACACATCGCACGACAGTGGGAACCTAGCATTCCGCCTTGAATGTTTTATAGATTATTAGTTAGACATTTACGAACACGAGAAGACCATAAACAATTCTCGGTTCCACCAGATTGCTCCGATTTTATGTAGATTAGAATGGCTCATCCATATAATCGTTGAATTTAAAACTGGAAAATCGGGGATAAGACTCGAATTACCAGTACATTGATTACGATCAATGCCCGCATCCTCCCAAGACTACCATTGATAAGTTCGCTCAAAATAAAGTAATTTCAAAGAAATTTTAAATATATTCATTTTGCATTATCTAACAAGAACGTCCAGCTCTTTATCTAATTCTTACGTTATACCCCCTTTAACATATACGATTGATGCATTTCCATTTTAATATTTGTTTTAATTTATTAATAATAAAATAAAAATGTAGTTGTGCTTCTTGTTTAGATCTGAGCATTGTATGGTTGAATGTTAAACACGAGCCCGCTGTATCATAAGGTCTGTCATTGAGTCAACTGGCGTGGTTTCTATTCCGCGGTTGTACGTGGCACGGAGTAGGGTCGCCTGTCCAACTTCGTGGGTTTTCTCCGGGTCCGCCGATTTCCTACGCGCAAGCGAATTGTTGAAATAGAATCAAACAATATGTTAGTCCCGAAATGACCTATTTTGTGTAGAGTGGACGCTAAACCTCATTTCTCCCCCCATCTCTCTCTTTTTCTTGTCTAGACCGTTTGTGATCACCGTCTCCACTTGTTTAGTTAACAACGTTTTATTTTTGGGCGCGATTACTTTCTATATAGAGCGTGACACGTTACTTGCTAAAAATTGAACATTGAACTAATAAAAGAAAAAATGAAAATAACGAAGGAGAAATAATTTGGTTTATATTGATTTATTAATACGCGACACGTGTTAACAACCTTTTTTACTTTTATTGTGTTTTGTCTACTAATGAGTTTGCCATGACCGCTGAGTGTTTCATTTGTGTGAACTGACACGTTTAAACCCAACAATAGCATTAGTTTTATGTTCCTATATAATGATACAATAACGCCACTTAGATATACATAACATGTACACTAATTTCAACCGAAATAAAGAGTTTAAAGGGGAACACTAATTTGAACTCCCGGCTGGGTTAATGAGGACGGAGAACACTAATTTAAACTTCACGTCTGTAATTTTACAGACCAGACTATGCTTTCAGTTAAAACAAGCTTTAGAGTACATATATAACATGACCTTATTAACCCCAGGACAAATAGATCTTTAAATTGTTAACTTTGCCTTGTAAATATATTTTATCAGCATAGAGGTCACAATTCTATAGAACACAATTACTGCTTTTTACTGAGCGACGTTTCGACTAGGCTCAGTAAAAAGCAGTAATCGTATTCCATAGAACTATGACCTGTATACAGGCTAATGCAGATAGGCCTACTGAATTCAGTGTGATGCGAGGGACATTTTGCCCGGACACGGGCAATGCAGTGCAGCCTAGTCATATCAAAATCCATTTGCCAAGGGGTCTTTTACGTGCACGCTAATATGTACGCGAGACCTGTTTTTAGTCCCATTCGAACGACCATACGTTGTCCTTTGGCAGACCATCCGCCCTGCAACACTGACAAGGACAAACCACACCGGATAATTTCTAATTAACTTTCTGTGAAGAAAATTTCCCCTGGACAGGAGGGACCACGCCGGGAAATCTCACCGAACTTTCTCAGTCAATGCAAGAATCGAAAATGGGACTTCCGGGTTAGCGAGCCAACGTCTCACCTACTGAGGCCGCATAAAAGCCAATTAAAAGTTTGAAAGCAAAGCAAAAAAATTGTGTGAGGCCCCCGGCTCTAGGCTATCCCTTGTTAAGCTGACGCCAGCATCCGGCACTAATCTTAAACAAGTATAATAATGTGAAATTGCACTGAAATTCATGTTATGTTGTTTGTTCTGTTTTTTTTAAAATAAATTTTGAGGAATTTAAAGGAGATGTATTATCATCACTTAATTTAAGAATACACTAGAATGTACATTTTGAAAATCAGTTATCATTACTCAGTTATTGAAGGAGAGTATGATGTTTATACTGTGGTACTTTAAACTGATTGCTGATTCAGGCTGTTGAACTACATGTACTTATGAAGTAAGATAACTTATTTGTTTATTTTGTCTAAAATTTACAAACTTAGAAATATTCATTCTTATGACGTATTATCAGAAAGCCTGTAAGCACATCAAAGCACTTTAGATGTAGATATGGTACATCATGTTCGCCAAAACATCACGCTAACGCTTAAAAATGTTACATACTTTGGCGGATTTAATATTCCATAGAAACACACCCATCTAAAGCAATTTGATAAGTTAATAGGCTCCATGTCGCTATGAGCATGATAACAGGTATCTACTTACTCATATCTCATTAAATAAAAAATTAAATTTGTTAAACATCGCTAAGATACGAAGTTTTGTGGTTTAATAATTATGTTTTAAAATTAGTGAAGATGCCGGGATTTCTCAACAAGGTACATGTAGAGTGGGCGAGTGCCAGGAATGTACTTAGCACTTTGGGACGTGGATAAGGAATTGCCATGGTGCTTAGCAGATTAAGGCCTGGCACCAGGCTCACAAAGCATTCTCGGATTTAAGTTAAGAATTTACTCAACTTTCAATCACTGTTTATGAGAAATATACCGAGCGCCATGAAAAACGCAGCACTAAGTTTTTCGTATAACAAAATGATCCCGTAAACATATTTTATTTATTTTGCTTCTTATTGTGAACAATATTCAAATGGGAACACATCAATAACATCAATAACAACACATTTGTAAACTTATGTCTGTTTAATCTGTAACCGACGATACAAAGTCAGAGAGGTCAAGACCAAAAATACGACACAGATGTCAGTAGCGCGTGTTTTCTCCACGGCCTCTTACGCACGTTATGCAGCGACGTCGCATGGATTAAACAATGTTTGAAAGAAGGCCTGGGGCAAATTGTTCCATTCTTGGACAAGGGCAGCTTCTAAAGCAGCAATGGTGTGCATCTGTGGTCTCCGATACAGACGGCGTCCAATCTCATCCCAGACATGTTCTATCGGTGCCATGTCCGGAGACATGGCTGACCAGTCCAAGACATTGATGTTGTTAGCAGCCAGGTAGTCCATACTGACACGGGCGGTATGCGGACGCGCATTCCTGTTGGAAGTGCTGAAGTTGTGGGTGCGCTCGAAACCGGAAGACATCATCACGGTAGGCTTGGTTGCAAGACATCATCACGGTAGGCTACAACATTAACGCGATCCCTGCAAATGTGTAGGGGCTCCGGTGATGAAATGTGAAGCCCCCCCCCCCCATTACACTTTCCCCAAACCATCGATCCGTTTCGAAGACGCAGCCGTCTGCAAGACGTTCCCCAGGACGTCTCCACACACGTTGACGGCCATCAGTGTGATAAAGATGAAAGCGACTGAAGAGCACATATTGCCAGGCTACTCTTCTCCATGTCTGGTTTCCTTGAGCCAATATCAAACGCCGCTGACGGTGATGATCCCTGAGGATAGCTCCAAAACATAAGGTCGTGCACGGAGTCCTACTTCTCTTAGACGACGTCTTACGGTATTGGCACTTACTGGTCCATGTCTTCCAACGACTGCTGCACCTGTTCGAGTCGCTGGAAGGAATCTGTCACGCAGATGAGTGACCCGCATGTAGCGGTCTTGAGCCTGGGCTGTAACGCGTTGTGGACCAGGACGTTGACGGCCATGTGTTGATCCAGTAACTCGACCACGTTCCACCAACCTTACAATAGTGGACTGATGACAATTGAAGTGTTTTGGAATAGCACGTGTAGACATGCCCTGGACATTCCCATGTCTTCATTCCGTTGATTTTCAGTAAGTCTCGACATCTCTAGCTCTATTCCTTCACACGTCCAACAACAAATTACGACAGATTGGAGGGGCGGATCTAGGAATTTTCAAAAAGGGGGGGGGGGCGTCGCAAAATGGGGGCACTTATCGCTGCGAGGGGGCACGTCGCTGCGAGGGGGGTTTGGTGGTGGGGGTTTTGTCCCCAAGACAACTATCCGTCATTTCCTTGCATCTGCAGCCATTCCAAGAGCTACTTGGCTGATATTTTTGTCTAAGTAAACGTTCGGAAAGGACATATTTGGGTCTGAGAAAAGGCACTTTCAGCAGTAAAAAAGGGCACTGTCGAGAATTGGGGGGGGGGGGTGCTCCTCTCGCGCCCCACTATATTCACAGTTCATGTACTACACATTAAGTTGAGAACATGGTTTTAAAGGGCTCACACACAATGCTGCACGTGAATATTGGGTTTTTCATGTGCTTACGGGTCGATATTTTTTTGCATTTGGGAGCATTGTGTGAAACAATAGTTCATAGTATTGCCTAATATTATACATATAAAACCACCTTGTAATACATGTACAATATTTGGGGAAAAAAGGGATGTGTTTTCCATAGCGCTCAGTATATCTTTGATCCAGAAACACAAAACTCGGAGAGAGAGAGAGAGAGAAAGAGAGAGAGAGAGAGGGGGTAACGTTCACTCGACACAGACTAAGTTATTTCGGGACTTACACATGGTTCAGTTTTATTTCAATAATTCGCTTGCGCGTAGGGGTTTTTAGCAGTTGGGGAGGGGGAACCGGAGGACCTGGAGAATACCCGCGCGGTTGGACAGGTCATGACCCACATACAACCGCGGAATCTAAACCACGCCAGTCCTCAATGACAGACTTTATGATACAGCTATTATACAAACAACTATAGGAGTAGCCTACTTGGTGTACGAAAATCATGTAGAAAGAAACTATTGACTAGCTGACATCAGTATACCGGATTCGTGCATAATACTCAGCACTACTTATATCTAAATGCAGATACTTGAGTCTTAGATTTCACAAGGTCCCTGATTTTATAACTGATAGTCTTTCTATCGTAGACTATTTTTGTTACCGATGCTGTTAAGAATTCCAGCTGCTATATCGAATAACTGGAAATAAACCATCTTATGTTTACCTCTAATCAAGCTCGTTAAGAGACTTGTGTTATTGTACTTAAAATACCTCTCTATTCTTTAACACAGTATAATAGAGGCATCACTCAACATTACGGTTGATAATCTTCGTTTTAAAGGGCGTATGGCTCTATTCGTGGGAATCGCAGATTGGTTAATCAAATGCCTGGCGTCATAAGAATAAAAACCACTCGTATGACCTTCGGCGCGACCTTTCATTACAATTTGCCAGATCTTCATGTTGCATCGGAGTCCATCGGAAGTATAAAAAACCGAAACGGAATATAACTCTGCATTTAAATCATATTGGATACCGGCTATGTCTCTGGACAATAAGACACTAGGACGTGTTTGTTAGAAAGTATAAAAACGGAACATTGCATACAGGCTGTGTTTAAGGAAAATAAGACACTAGGGCGTGTTTGTTAGACCTTCTATCGACACCCCAACCCCGTCTGCCCCAGTGATATTGTTGATTTTTATTTTCATTTGCTTTGTTACTGTTGTAGTTCACATATCTGCTCTTTAATAGATGATATAAACATCATTTACGCATTGTCTCCGCCCAAACAATCCAAGGTTGCAACATATTACACTTTGCTCCAATGTGTGCCCCCACCCCCCTCAACAAAATCCTGGATCCAGGCTTGATTTTTTCTGTTAATGTGTTGGTATTAATATATTATATTCATTCATGTCACAAATATGGTTTAGGTGTCAGAAATACGGATTTATTTCTATTTAACACGGTGAAACTATTCAGAGTTGTCATTCATATGTGACAAATAGGTTGTAAAGGATTAATTAGCTAAGTGTTGAATATGGGCCTTATTAAAGGGACAATAACACTCTTGGTGGCTTGGCAGCTCGATAAAATAAATAATAGCCTTACTAGATCTTTAAGCGTCCTATCTGTTGTGTAAATTATCTATTACAGTCTATTTTACTTGTCCAGAAGGTTCGAAAATATTTTAAAATCCAAGTCACATTGAAAAGATTTACGTTAGACCTTTCAAATCAATTAGTTGAATTTTTCCAATTTTTGAAATTAGGTGTGCTAAGATGAAATTTATATCATCAATTAATTGGAATATTGTAAAATAATACAATTTGTTGACCAGGATGAAGATTGGGACATATTATTCAGTTTCAACAAGAGTGGTATTGGGGCTTTAACGTATCAGTGTGAAGCGCTACAGTCAGTTAGCCAATTGGGTATTAAACTGGTATGTAAAAACGCATTACATGTATATTATTGTTGAGATAATGTAAGAAAAAACCGAAGTCACTTGCAAGAAGAGAGAGAGAGAGAGAGAGAGAGAGAGAGAGGAACGTCCACTTGACACTAGCGTCACAAACTAGGACATTTCGGGACTAACATCATGGTTCAATTTTATTTCTATAAATCGCTTGCTGTCTTTAGCTGTGGAAGAAAACCGGAAGACCCAGAGGAAACTCATGAGTTTTAAGTGGCGACCCCACGCCAGTTGACTCAATGATAGACCTTAGGATACAGCGCGCACGTGCGAACCATTCCGCCACCCAACAACCCTTATGCACTATAAAACAGACCAATTGTATCCGAAAAACAAAGCACATTAATTAACACAAAACATCGCTCAGTAATAAACAATAATTGTATTCATTAGAATTGTGTCCCGAATATAACTATCCAGATGATTCTAGAATCTTTATTTCTAACATAAATAGATTGAACTAGAAGCACTAGAACTGTCATCTTCGAGACACATCAATAACGAACAAACCCGCAGCGAAGACAAATTTATTAGTTATTACTGGCAAAGGAAATTAGAAGATGTAGAACTGTTTGCCGATTGATCGCGATGCTATTCCCTAACTTACTATTTCTGTAACGGTCTCGATCACATTGTTATTCAATTACCTGCCACAATTGCAACCACAGGTTATTGAATTATCTGACCCAATATTGAAATAAGGCCAGTTGTTGTAACACAGTCTCCGTTCACAAACTTTCCTTGCGTAAACCAATCACAGAATTGTGATAATAAAGAATAGCTTAACTAAATAGACCCAACAAATAACCAGAACAAAATTAATTAACATCTTGGAATCTTTTCTAAAGCCAATGTTCCGATCGATGTCTGAAAGTAAATTATGTCTTTGTAAAACAAATTTTAAAAGAATTATTACTTCCACCAAGATATTTTGACGCATGCTCATTGAGTCAAGTGGTGTTCTTTCGATTCCCCGCTTGTATTTGACAAGGAGAGGGGTCACCTATCCAGCCTCGTGCGTTTTCTCCGGGTCATCCGGTCTGCTCCGGTCTATTAGAGACCCCTACGCGCAAATAAAATTTAACCATATATAACACTCACCCACCCCATCCTCTCTCTCTCTAACCAAGAAAGTTTGAAGAATATAATATCCATTTTAACCTTAAATTAAGGTATATATTTTACATTAGCGTTCCATTAAAATCTTTTTTCGGTAGTATTGTATGACCTGGTTAACACTGGCGAGTCATAAAGCATTATCTTTCGTTTATTAAAAAAAATGAATCCTCAATTTTGATGTTTGCAAACAATCTGATACTATTCCTGGGTGTAATATTCAAGTAACCATTGTTTGCGATATCACACTCCTTAAAAAGAACGAACTAAATGAAGTAATTAATGAAAATCAGAAACAATATTGGGCAGAAACCCATATTTCAACTGTTTGAGTTTCAAAGCTTTCATTTTAATGTTTTCAACTTGTAATCTCGATCCCAGAGATAAGTTTACTCAGTGATAAATTTTCTATATCATTTATTCCTACAGCAGACAGCTTGTTCGACAAAGCCTTGCATCATTCTTTCTTCGAAAATGCGACTTACATAAAAAAAAGGAAAGCACTTTAAATATTTCGTTTAAAATCCTATTGAAAAGGGAGCATAATTTCCTTTCGTGTAAGTAGTTATGAAGACACTTTTCGGGGAATTGAAATTGATCCATAATTAGTGTATATCCCCTTCTACAGGGACCAGTGCCACGTTAACCAGTATCCAAACATTTGGGATAATACCGAAATGGGAGAATATATTTAATGATTTGAGTATGGTTTTGTTACAAGACTTCTGTTACCATAGTCTAATGACGTGGTGTACTTTTTTTTTTAAAACAACAAAACTACTATTAGCACCTTCACTGTATTACTGGGCGAAAAGTACAACCGTGAATTGTGTCAAGATTCTTTTTTCGTGTTTCCTACACATTTAATCGATATACCGTGAGGAGAGGAATTTAAAAGATGCAACATTATCACACGACACATGTGGCTAATGATAAATTCATCCCAAGGTAGTTTATTTTAACTTAATATACAGGTATGTTATAAGTAAAGGTATGCCATATAAACAAATAAAGAAATATATCAAATTACCTAATAGTAACAGTTAATAAGTGTTTTTTTTTAACTAACATTATGCAAGAGCTCTATATCTGCCCATTACAGGTCTTTATTTAGGCCTGAAGGTTTTATCTAATTTATTAATTAGACAGTAATTAACTTATCCAGGCCATAATCAACCATCGGTGCCATCGCTTGTCTTCGATATTGATTGGATTACAATCCTATGATCATTAACGCTTGCTGATAATTAAATCTAATTGGATAATCGAAACTATGCTTTTATCGTACTGACTTATGATCGAGGCTAGGCGGGCTAGGTAAACATTTCGAAAAACCTCACCTTTACTTTTGATTAGTGTTTTAACCAGCATAGTCTCTTTAAAGCCCCAATAACACTCTTTTTGTAACTGAATAATATGTCCCAATCTTTATTCTGGTCAACAAATTGTATTATTTTAGAATATTCCAATTAAATGATGATGTAAATTTCATCTTAACACTCCTAATTTAAAAAATTGGAAAAATTTAAATAATTGATTTGAAAAGTCTAATGTAAACCTTTTCAAATGTGACTTTGATTTAAAATATTTTCGAACCCTCTGGACAAGTAAAATAGGTCGTAATGGATAATTTACACAACAGGTAGGACACTTAAACATCTAGTACTTAGAATAAGGCTATTATTTATTTTCTGGATCTGCCGAGCCAACAAGAGTGTTATTGTCCCTTTAAACCAGACTTTTGTGTAGTCGTATTGATTATTCTTCACAATGAGGACTCCCAGTCATCATCGAATTTAAACTGTCACTGGAAGGTTACGGATTTGTGAAAGGCTCGTTTTTTTTTGGCTATCACAGAATTTGAAGCCCACGGATAAACATTTGACATATTTGGATTGTCAAAGGACAGGTGTTTACTAGTGAATGTACTGTCTGTCATAGTCGAATTCAAATTGTCATTGAAAGATTGGTGTATGGCTTGTTTTCGTGGCTATCACAGAATTTGAAGCCCACGGATAAATTTTTGACATATTTACTGTAAATTGTCATTGGAAGGCAGGGACGGATCCAGGAATGTTTGCAGGAGGGGGTTTGCCAGGTTCCTGTTATGGAAATCTGCCAGCATCGTCTCTAAATTACATAGGCATACATACAAATTGAGCGTTTTAAAGCCCAAATACCACTCTTGTTGTAACTGAATAATATGTCCCAATCTTCATTCTGGTCAACAAATTGTATTATTTTACAATATTCCAATTAATTGATGATATAAATTTCATTTTAACATACCTAATTTAAAAAATTGGAAAAATTCAACTTATTGATTTGAAAAGTCTAACGTAAACCTTTTCAAATGTGACTTGGATTTTAAAATATTTTCGAACCCTCTGGGAAAGTAAAATAGGATGTAGGCTAATGGATAATTTACACAAGAGGTAAGACTAAGACTAAAACATGAACATGTACTTAGAATAAGGCTATTATTTATATTCTGGAGCTACCAAGCAAGAGTGTTATTGTCCCTTTAAAGAGAGAAATCATTTTTATAATGCTGTAGGATCACATTTTGATGTAATTTCATTGATGCAAGGCATTATTTTTTTTTATGTAGCTGAGCAGGTTGGAGTTTGAACCGCCCATCCCACCCCTCTGGATCCGCCCCTGGACAGACGAGTAGAAGATGTTACTTTTATGTTGCATATAACAATGTAATATGAATGTAAATAAACTGGTGTACATTCAATCGTTTCTGTCTAAACTGAATGGCAGTGTTTGACGTCTGGTTATTTCAGTCTACATCAGCAGTATTCTACTATGGAACATATTTAGTCTCGTTCTTCGAGTCACTTCATTACAAATGGTACTCGAAAGCATGCTGGCACACGATTCGAGTTAGAGACCAGGGCCTTATCTATCGGGGGTGAAGGGGTACATTGCACGTCCAGAAAAATAAGGCACCCGGAAATGGCACCCCCTCAAAAACTTTGAGAACCTCTCAATTATGAAATAATACACGTGGTTATGATCACACAGTGGTGATCTTAAGGCGCTGATCAATCGACCGGTTTAAGGGCGTCCACGCTCTTATATCACAGACGTGCCACCACATAACATTGGAGGGTTCGTTTTGGTCGCCCTATCCTCATTTGATAGGGCCTTATATTATCGGTCTTTGGGGTGCCGCCACCAAATGACATTATTAAAGATTCTTGTTCTAGGCGCCCTATGCACATGGCCTTATTGGTGATTCGGACTAGTTCTAGTTTAGGGGACCAGAAGTGTCTTATTCTGGTGTGTTAAACCCCATAATGAGAAATAGTGCCACCGAAATTGACACACGGAATTGTGGCTCCAAATGCGTGTAAAACGGGTTTAAAAAATTTTCGGGTTGGGAGGATGATGTCTGGGTGTCGCCGCTCCGCAACCAGTAACTCGGGTTATTATATTGGCGCCCCCTCCCACCACTCTGCTACACCCCCACTTTTAAAATCTTACATACGGCCCTGTTAGAGACTCGCTTCCTTTACATATTTGCTGAGAACTCTCATTGGACAAGTCCATCGACGAAGATATGAGTGGTTAGCTAAACCTCGTTGCTGGTTGCGAAGGGACCCATAACAAAGCTCCAATCACGTAGATCCACTACTGTCTTTATTCGTTGTAGAATTTCAGTTCTCATCTTTTTTTTATTTTCACACCAAAGTGACTGACACTTTTCCTGTGACGTGACAACCAGCGTGTTAATTTGTTGCTTAAATTTTATTCTTTTCCGTGAAACGGTCGTAAACACACACAGTGAGAAATGAAATTAAGGGTTTAATGCCCTGTTCTGCACTGAACTGGGGTAATGAAGACGGGCATACGTCATGCAGTGTGCTTAGAGGGAAACTTTCTTTTCCCGGGCAGCTGCACTACGGCCGTCTCTTATATCAAATTCCATCTGTCATTGGATCTTTTACGTGCACGCCAATTTGTAAACGGAAGCTCGGTTTTACGTCCCATCCGAAAGACTAGATAGTTGTGGCTAGTGGGCCAGCGTATTATCCACTCACCTACCGTGACCCAGAGAGAGAAAGAGAGAGAGGGAGAGAGAGAGAGAAAGAGCCCTTAGCACTGGGAGACCTGACCCCCCCCCCCCCAAAAAAAAAAACAACCCAAATTTCCTTGTCACGAACATCCTTTTGCTCGAAACCACGTCCCTTGACTTAACCACAGATTTTAAGATCTATGCGCATGTATTACAGCACTGCCCCTCCAACATTCAGAGTAGAATATAGATTCCAGATGTCTGCAAGTGCTTAAGTTTTCCTTTAAGATGTTCGCCCTTTATTACATGGATTTCACGTATATTTCGGAATTATTTGGACAGTTTTGTCGATAATCCAGCTACAAAATATAACCATTAGGTCTGAACAACCAATAATCAACATTCCTTTCAAAGATCAACATTTTCTGACATTGTGTCCAGTTGTTTTATTCTCTTCGCAAAGATTTGGGGTAAATCTAATTTGGAACTTCAAAAGACTTAAGATGGTTCAATGATGACGATTCTGACTCTTTAACTCACGAGGATGCGCTCAAAAATCACAACTTGTCATTTTTACGTCGGTGGCGTGAAAAGATGAATGATATAGTAATGAATATTTGCTGAATAAGATATCTTTCTATTACAGATACGTCAGTCATCAAAGGAAAAGAAAATAAGATGTACGTAAGTTAGCGCAGATTGCACTAAGATTGTCTGGCATAACCATTGAAATGACTCATTGATCGAAGACGAAACTTGGGTGTTTTACTTGTGATCAACCAGGCAGTCGTAATCGTGCCGATGGCTGGAGGCATGTTGTTAAAAATAGGTTTCAGACCTATTGAAGATAAGAAAATATATTTAATACTTTGATGGTTATCTAAACAGAAAATGACTTCTCTGCATGGAAGCTGAAAGATCAATGATGATGTTCTACTTGATTAAATGTGATTCGTGTTCAAAGTTTAGAAGATTGATATTTTCGGATAAACGAGCGCATTTACCGTTGGGATGAAAAATGCCAGAAGATAAGACGTTTGTCGATAAAGATCATCGTAATAAAAGTTACAGAATTTATTTTGGAATTTTAAAAACAAGTGAGACACGGGGTTCTGAACACAGTCAATTAATGGTCGTAAGAGGTTTATGTTGAATATTGATAAATGAAATTAAAATTGAAATAAGTTAGAACTCTATTGACGTCAATATGAATAGTTATATTGCTTACATTTTGACATCGTTTTACTGATAAATAGAGACGTTTTGGAACATTTGAAGAACAGTAATATTGGACTGGTAGAGGCAACCACAAATAATGTAAGTGTTTTATTTTCCTGGAATGTTATATATACATGTATATATATATTATCAATTTAACAATAATTAACTGATCCAGAGAACAATCAACTCTCGATGTCAAATTTAGCCAGCGATATTTATTGAATTAGGATCCAGTTTGGTGCGCAACTTTCATTCATGATTTAATCATGAGGTGGGAAAATCGAGACTATGTTTTTATCGTAACGACCTTAGTAATGATGATCAAGTGCCAGCTCTTTATCTTATCTCCCATAATTTATCTTTAAAATAGCTATGTCTCTAACTCAATATCACCCAAGTTCTTCGACATTGCAAACACGAATTGTTTGTCAATTCAAATCAACATTGATGTTATGATCTCACCGGGAAAAGATGGGCTTCTAATATCCAATATTTAAGACAAAATAAACATTTTACCCTAATGTGTTTCAGCGCCATTTGTAACAAGAGAATCGAACAACGAGACTGGACATATTCCACACGTCATGTAAAACAGTGGCCACAAATTCAAGAGAGCATGCGCAATAACTGATATCGGTGTAGACTGGAATAACCAGATGCTAGAGATTGCCATTCGGTTGGGATTCAGCGTATTTCACCGAACATAACTGATTTGAAATTAGAGTAAAACAGAAACGATTGAATGTAAATCAGTTTAGATACATTCATAATACATTATTCTGTGAAATGCAGCCCATTTGTGTCAATTTCTAGGTCCCAGATATTAACGATTTAGCTCCTTTAAAGTAATAAATTTGATTATAAAAGTAGGCTAAGAGCAAAACCTGTAATATTAACTGTTGGTATCGTTATAAATGACTATATTGGAGAGAAATGTAATACATATTAAAAGGGCGTATAACTTTGTTCACCTTAAAATAGACGAAGATGGATTGGAAAAAAACATATTAATGTAAAATGCATTTAAATTGACTATGAATTTTTGAACTTTATTACAGGCGAAGCAAACTGTTTGCTGTAGCCCGAAATGGCCTAGTTTGTGTCGAGTGGACATTAACCTATCCTCCCACTCCCTCTCTGTTTCTTATGACTTCAGATGTTATATAAATTATTATTTAGGCATTTATTAAGCCTAAAATCAATAAATATCTAGAGGCCTCCGGATTGCTCGGATATTGAATAGATTAAAAAACAAAGTTAAAATGAATAATCGAGACTTTTATGTATTTGATAATTGCGACTATTTTCACGATTTTTCTTTTCAATAATTTTCAAAAATCTTTTTTCGATATCTTTTGTTAGACCTAGGCATATCAATAATATCATCTATTTCATAACGTATCTTTAATGTCAATGTTAACCAGACAAGTTTCATGTCTTTTAAAGTTTATTTTAAAATATTTCGATTATTCTGAATTTACAAATCATTATATTTATATAATGCACCCATGGAAAGGGATACTCAGGTATGATTCAGGCACAAGAGTATGATATGTGTAATGAGATAATTGAGAATTACTTGTATTACATTTTTAAGGATGGGGTGGGGTAGGTGGATGGCCGAATGGTTAGCGCATGCGCGTTGTATCATAAGTTTTGTCACATACGTGGCAAGGAGTAGGATCGACTGTCCAACCTCGTGGGTTTTCTCCAGGTCCCCCGGTTTCTTTTCACTGCTAGAGACCCCTACGCACAAGCGAATTATTGAAATAAAATTGAACCATGTTTGTACCAAAATGACCTAGTTTTTTTCGAGTGGACGTTCACCCCCCCCCCACCTCTCTCTCTCTCTGGAGGGGCAGTGTCATTCAGACAAGGAACGTGGTTTCGAGCGCAAGGATGTTCGTGACAAGGAACTTCGTGGTCTGTTTTGTGGATTGTTTTGGGGTTCCCCTGCCTCTTCCCATTAGTGACTCTCTCTCTCTCTCTCTCTCTCTCTCTCTCTCTCTCTCTATCTCGATCGCCCCTCTCTCTATTACATTTCTTTTAAATGGCATGTGAAATTATCATTGAATTACTGAACTGGTAAATTAGTTGTAAATAATTGATAAAATCAGTATCTTCATGTCCCAGAAGCAACGACTACTCCTTGATAAGATGCAGTATCTTGAGGGTTTAATTATAGTCTGCAGACTATGGTAAATTAGATTCAATTTGGTTCATTCTGACGTATTTCCGGAAGGTAAATTCCAAAATTACAGGTCTAAATCGCCCCCCCCCCCTCTGGATCAGCGCCTGTGTAAGCCATCGGAAGTATAAGTAAAAGAAACGAAATATAGATCTGTATTTTAATAAGATCGTATATATTGTATTACGATGAAAAATCAACAAAAGCGTCTGTATGTAGGGCCTATAGTGAAATGGAATCTCTCCACTTGTGTAATATAATCTAAACGTCTGACTTAGACTTCAGGGCGTGTCACCCGTCTTCATTAGCCAAGTTCGGAGCAAAACAATAGGACGTTAAACCCCATTCCATTTCTATTTAGGGCTTGTCTGTATTATTCTGGTGCCCCAACAGGAAATCAAACCTGATGACCATCACGCATAGCGTCATAATTTATCAAAACACTAATGGAATAAATACCGATATCTTAATAGATACCCTTTTTGTGATAGCGTAGGATTAGAGAATTTGTTTACTATCTTGAATAAGAAGTATGTTTTGTAGTTTAAGAGTACAAATTGTAATTTTAACGCCTTGGTTAAGAGAATTTTTGTAGTGTGCGTGATTACTGTAACTTTACTTACTCGCGTCATTACCATTTTCTCTATAACATAAATGAAAGGAGCTCAATCGCTAACATTTAGACCTAGAAATTGGCACAAATGGTTCGCAACGTATATTATAATGTAATATGAATATATATACTGATTTACATTCAATCGTTTCGATTTTTACTATAATTTCTAGTCAGTTATGTTCGGTAAAATAGGTCAGAAGTCTCAATCGAATGGCAATCTCTAGCGTCGGGTTATTCCAGTCTACACCGATAGAATTTATTGCGCATGAAAATATGACGTCAGCGTCTGACATGAATTGTCTAGCCTCATCTTTTGAGTCCATTGTTACAAATGGCGATGGAACGCATTATGGTACACGATTCGTGTACCAATGGTAGAATGCTTATTTTGTCTTAAAAAATGGATATCAGAAGACCAATTTTAACCTTTTCCCGGTAAGATTAATGTAGATTTAAATTGACAAATAATTTGTGTTGCCAATATGGAAGACTTTGGATGATATTGAGTTAGAGACTTAGCTACTTTAATACATACATTATGCAATAGCTAAATATGCGTATTGCAAGTCTTTCGTTGGGTCTGAAATGTTATCTAAATTATTAATTAGACATTAGCTTATCAGACCGGTCTGAATTAAATCAAAAAATTGGATAATCGAGACTATGTTTTTTATCGTACTGAATTGAGTAATGATGATCGAGGCTCGGTCGAGTTTTCAATCGCTTAATTCTCGGTCCATCGTGGATCAATTTTCAGCAAATTGCCTTTACATTATATAGTTTTAACTATTAAAGTGTGAACTACCGGTTCTTTATCTAATCTCCTATAATGCATCGTTAATGTGCTTTGCTTTTCGGGGGTGGGGGTGGGGGTGGGGGGTGGGGTGGCCTATTGGTCTAGAGTGCCGCGCTTCGACTTCTAGCTGGCCGGTCACCTCTGGCTTGCGGCTGTGGTTTCGAGCCCTGGTGTGAGCATATGTGGCATGGAGATAGGGGCGCCCTCTAAACCTCGTGGGTTTCCTCCGGGCACTCCGGTTTCCTCCCACTGCTAAAGACCCCTACGCGCAAGCAAACTGTTGAAATAGAATTGAACCATATGTTAGTCCCGAAATGACCTAGTTTGTGTTGAGTGGACGTTAAACCTCATTTCTCTCTCTCTCTCGCTTTGCTTTTCGGATAAAATTGGTCTGTTTTATATTACATTACCCTAATTGACCCTGATCATTTTATAAATAATTTTCTTGATTAGTGACGTGCGCCTTGTTGGTTACCATTAAGTAAGCATTATTTAACTGTCATAGTGAGAACTGCCAGCTCTATATCTAATCTCCCAAAATATATGTTAAATACATTTCACACACTACTAACACAGTCTTACATCCTTATTATTAGTTTCTCTCATTCTCACACAAACTCGTCGTATTAGACATGTTAGGATCATCAGGGGGAATAAAACTATTTTTGCTCCTCAACAAATGAATTACTCACCTTCTGTCTTAAATATATTAACTTAGGCCACGCCAATTTTATTTGAATTTTATTTTGTTCAAGAATACATATTGAGATTTTGTTTCTTTTAAACAAAAATCATTTATGTGCTCCTCTCAAAGTGCTTGTATCCAATATGTTAAACATGAAGTGAAATTAAATCGAATGTGGTTTAACGTCCTACTGTCCTGCTCCCAACTGGGCTAATGAAATGTTAAACATGCATTATGCAATAGCTAAATCTTCCTATTGTTGGCCTCTCTTTAGGACTGAAATGTTACATTAATTCGACATTAAATTAACATGAAAAGACCATGATCAACTATCGATGCCATCCTATCTATCCAAATTTTAATGGATTTGAATCCGAATAAACGCAAAACATAATAATCGAGACTTTGTTAAGTAGCGTTGTCACGATAAATAAGGTTTTCTCGGCTTTTAAGGAATCAATTTGACTGACATTTTCAGCACATCATGTAATTGTTAACTATTTTAACGAGAACTGTCTGCTCTTTATCTAATCTCCCATAATGTATCTTTAAGTTTGTTATCAGTATATACTCAAAGTAATGGTGATATAATTAGTAATGGGAATGTAGTTACATTGTTCTAAATAATTACATTTCAAAAGCGTTTTATTGGAATCGTTCCAATTATGGCGAGCCTCAAAGTTTAGCATCAACGAATAAGTAGTATATTATGTATCTCTGACACAAATCAAAAACATTAGCATTAAAACAATCTTAGTTGCAAAGAACCTTACCAATCCAATCTGATTTAAATACATATCTATATTTCGTTTCGTTTTTTTTTCTTCGTACTTTCGATGGCCGTCATTACATGAAGATTTGACAAGATAATGGGAATTCACGTCATGGGTCACACGAGTGGCTTTTTATCATATGACGCCAGACATTGATTAATCGAACAGCGTTGAGGTTTCTAGTGGTTTACTCATGAAAAGGTCTCTTAACAGGCCGTTTCATTGACTAATCCATCACATCACGCAGAACAACTCTTCCAGATCCTATTGCAGTAAAAACAAGTAAAACGAAATTTTGAACTATAAAAACGAAACGAAATAGGAGCTGTGTTTTAATCAGATTGTTACCAATCTAGAAAAAAATATTTTTTTGAATACATGTACCCTGGTTTCATCCATGGGATATTCACGTATTCACATTATCTGCCCATGATCATAGCTTGATTCTACGAACCAAAATCAGTTTGCAAGTCAAGTCAGCTCTTATCCTGATGGCTTACGTTCAAAACAATATGTCAGCTTATTTGTTGCAATAGATGGGGGTTACTTCCCTTTCCCAACTTTATTTCTATTTAATGATTGTTTTGATTGGTCGATAAAAATAGCAGTCATCAAGGGCAGATAATTTGAATATGAGTCTCCCACCTTGGAATAATACCAGGGGTTAGTGGAGTGGAACGGAATGAGATTACTCTGGATGCCCAGAACGGATAAAACCAAATGTGCCATTTAAAAGTTGAAAACAAATGATTAACGTGTGCCACTGTTATTTTTGTGACGAACTTGTAACATTTCCGGGAATCATATACGTTGAAAATACTGTCATCCCTGACTTAAAGTCCTAGGTCCACCGAGGCCTAGTAACAAACACATCAAATCAACAACAGTATTAGCCACATGGATTCAATCTCTTTCCTTGTAATTCCAGAAGATTTAAAACATATTGCCTAGGTATTGATTTACTGAACTTTTCATCAAATGTCTAGTGAATAAATTTCCTCCAAGCAGCAAAATGTTTAGCTTTTATACACTATGATGATCGAAAGTCGAAATAGTAACGCACAGTGTTTTAACGATATCACACAGACGTGCCATAAACCCTGACGTACACTTGTTGAAGCAGTAAGTGCATTTTAGGCAACCACCGATGCCATCGAAATTTGCGGACGACAGTTCAGGGATTATTATTGTTGATATTATGATTAGTCAAACGGCTTTGCATGGAAATATATAAAAGCGAGCCGATAGTTTGCAAAGTCTTGTAAATTCTCCGTGTGTAAAAAATGTGATGCTATTAATTCCAAATACCCTCAACACGATTTTAAATCAAATATAATTTCGGATTTATATAGATAAATATGGTAATTTTCGGTATCCAAAAGAGTAAAAAGTAATTGGACTGAAATTGGCAGAAAATTGCATCCCAAGGGTTCGGATGTGCATCATGAAACAATTACGAATCTTCAATGACATTTTTCACGGCGATTGTTTTCTTTCAACCTAAAGAAATTGAAGAAGACTTACGATAAAATTTCACGAATATTTTAATAGACTTCTCCACAAAGGTAATTTCGGTTCAAACCTTAGGCATATCTGTTTTATTGAGCTAACACTGTCTAGAATTGACATCCGTTGGTAATATTAAATTGGGTAGAAAGCCAATTTCAATACAGAATCTGTGAATTGACATTGCATACCTAGACCACAATTAGAAGCCCTAGTGATTTCCAGATGAGGACAACTCATGGCGAACAATATAGCACAGGGCATTAAACCCTTATAGCTTCCTAACAGTAGGTGGATACATGAATTTTTAAACGGGGCGGGAGTGGGGGGTAGCGGTGCTCGCAAATTTTGACCCTTTTCTTATCATAAACACGTATCGTATCTTGAAGTGCACCATGCCTTTGTGTTACATTTAAACAACTGTCGACACTGTTGACAAAGCGACAAAGGAAAAAAAAATCCCGATCCTTCCTAACCAAAAAAAAAAAAAAAAAAAAATCATTATAGCTCTGCGAAGCCTGATATATACATACATGTATATATTTTTTACGTTTATAATGTTGATTGTGCCATTTCAGATTTTATAAGTTTGTGTATAATAAAATATAGAAACCTGGAGTATGTTAATTGAACGTCTCTGGGATTTTCTCTTGGGATTTAACAGAGGACAAACCATGGCAAAGTGGGAAGAAAATAGAGCGAGGGGTAGACATAATACACAAGTCATATCAAACTTTGCGACCCATTTGGGTGTCAATTCTTTAATTCAAAATGTTAGTGACATGGCTCCTTTCAACTCACTCCTACGTAAAATAGATCGGCACTGTTCCAGACAGTGGAGATTAGTTTGATAACCTTAGCATTACGAGAACGCTACATAAGGATAAATAAATGTAGAATATGCCTCTGTAGGTTTATTTAAAATTGACAAATAAATTGACAATGATAATATCGTAAACTGTGTCAATCCCGAGAAAAGTTTTTTATTGTAGAAAGGGGATATTTTTTTAAAAAAAGACAATGCCAATAAAAAGGGATTACACATCCCCGCACTCCCCTCGTATCGGCTCCTGCATAATGTCATCAATGTTGTCTAACTATAGAAGATACAGTTATCATTTGTTAGAGTTTCTATATTTGGTGGAGTGTGGGTTTACAGTATGTCATATTTAAGCAGGAATAATTATGTATTTAAGCAGCGTACACTGACATTACTGAAGATCGTGTTGCAAACCATTATTACTTCTAAATCTATCCGATTTCAAATTTTAATTAATTGCTACACCGAGGGCATACAGCTTGCTTTTCCAATCAATCCTTTATATAATTTGGTTTTTGTGAATAATGTCTTATGATTAAAGCTCCAGCTTGTTTACAGGTCCCATAAATACATTTTGCACCTTAATTATGTCAATTTATTTTATTGAATAAATAAAGCCAGAGACAAAAACATGGGACACGAGTTTCAAATTCTACTAACACGTAAAGTAAATGAATAACTGCACGCTATGGGTAAAGGAACTATTACCGTTATGTAAATTCTGCCAATTACGGACCTTTCTTTCAGCCTGAAATTAAATCTAATTTTTCCAGATCATAATCAACACTCGATGGCATTCCCAGATATTGACTGGATTATGCTCCCACTTGCTGCTCGACGTCCATTCGAAATTAAGTCATGAAATGGATAATCGAGACTATGTTTGTTTTACCCTACACATTTGACTAATCATGATAGAGGCTAGGCCGAAATTTTAATCGATGAATTCACGGTTCATACTGCATCAATTTGAATGTAATATTAACCAAATTGCTTTTGCATTATCTAGTTTTTAACTGTTATAGAGAGAACTACCAGCTCTTTATCTAATCTCCCATAGTCATCTCTCGAGGTCATCACTAGACTGCTATATTTACTGGATTAGAATCCGGTTCGGTGCTGCTGATTTAATCAATTATACATTAATCAACTTATCCAGATCATAATCAGCTCTCGATGGCATGGCTAGCCTGTGATATTTGATGGATTATGATTCCATTTGCTGCTCGACTTTAGTAATGATGATGGAGGTTAGGCCCAAAATTTTAATTTCTAAATACTCGGTTCAAGGTGTATCAATTTGACTGAATTTTACACCAAATTCCCTTTACATTATCTATTTGTTACTATTATAGTGAGAACAACCAATCTTGTATCTAATCTCCCATAATGTATCTTTAATCAGCCCTCCGACTAAATGCACTTTTAAATTGAAACAAAGATTTATTCGTTATATTTCACTTTTTATAGACGATAACGTGACAAAAAAAATAATTCCGCAATTCATGGCGCTTTATCTGTATAACATCCATTACTAATGGCAATCTTTGCCCTTTTCCCCTGGTGATCAAACGATTGAATCCATTTATCTCACTGAAGATACGTGTTTGCTTTAAGGAGCAAAATATACTATTCGTAGGCAATTATTATATTAGTACACAATAATAATAAACAGTCTAAAGATTGATTACCAATTTTATTCGGCAGCTAAAGGCTATTTTAATAAGTTTATCTGAACTTGATTCTAATCTTGTGTCAGAGTTAAAAATAAAATAATTGTTTATTAAAAGTTAACGACCCCCATATGTCTATATCCGAGTATCGCACTTTGTTTTAATATGGAACGCATGTTTTTGTAACGAGTGGGAATTGACTTTCGCTGTCATATCTGCTTGACAACAATAAGAAAACAATTTGTAACATTAATTTAGTGATAACTAATACAGGATTTATATACACCAAGAACATAAATATAAAACAGGGACTAAATAAAAAAAAGGAACTAAAGCAGGAATATAAACAATAACATTAACACAGTACATTAATAGTTAAAGATAACTATTACGCCCCTCTGCCTCGGCAGGGGTTGAACTAAGATGAGACCATTCACCGGTGTCTGCAAGCGAATTATTGAACTAAAATTGAATCATATGTTAGTCCCAAAATGACATAGTTTGTGTCAGAGTTTACGTTAGTCCCAATTTCTCCCTCTCTGAAGGATTTAAAATGCAACAAAAATGTCGTCCAGACTACTGGTTGAAAAATTGCTTGACGTGAAATAGACCAAATCGATCATTTCACCACTGACTGCGGTATAAAACATAAACCGCCAAATGAATGAAAGTGACTTCCGACTAATTTTCTGGCACCGGTCACCGTATTTTTTATGGATTTGTATGTATACTTATCTTTAATACTAACTTATTTTTATTGGGTAGGCTTAGCTCTATGGCTGTATATCATGCATGTCCACCAGTTTGCTTGCAAAAACTTCCATGTTAATTGCGTCACTTTTTGTAACTTAAAAACAGTACAATATCGGGTTCAGAACTAACGCGAGGGTTACGTCACATCTTACCCAATATTTGGAATCTTAATACCGGTAGTTTTCACGTGCAGGTATATGGAAATCTTTTAAGTAGGGGATTTTAAGCAAAAGAATAACACCATGTTATTACTGTGAAATATCTTTAACGTCTGCTTCCACCGGAGCGAAATCTAACGATCAGTGCAAGACTATTTCCCATTTAATCTTGCTATTGCTTTTTTTTTTTTTTTTTTTGCTTACGTTAGTAGGGCCATTATTTGGGTTAAAGAAGCCAAATGACCAATTCCTTTGGCTAATGTAGACGGATTAAGCTATAGATGGTAAGCAGGAAATATCCAATAAGTCGTAATACCTATCTTAACAAGATATAACAACATATTTGCGCAATGTAAATATTCCATTTATCTCAGCTATTTCCCGAGCTCAAATAAATTTAAACGGCGACTAAACAGATTCAATCATTACAGAGACAAACTTCCGGTAACCTTCTATCCATTTAATAATTACTATGCTCTTACTAAATCTTTGTAGACATATTAATCTAATTATATTGGGAGTTAATAATAGATAACATAAAAAACCAAACAGAAGCAGACCTAATCAAATTACTTTCATACATAAATCAGTTACAGTAAAAGTAGTTGAGTGTTTTTTAAAGTGTAGTCGATTGAGTTAAACTTTTAGGTCTGGTGCGTGGTGGTCTGAAATGTGGCGATTGAACTGATCGTACCGACTAATTAACTCAATTGAGTGACGGGTGCCATGGCTAATTTAAACTCCAGTTGGAATAAAGATCTAATTGGAACCTTTAATCAAATATCATACAGACGACGTTGGCAATGGTAAATCTGTTCCAATATCGAGCACGTTGGTTCATCTGCATAACGATGAAAACCAGATTTGTAAACATCGGACGTCTTACTTTAAGTGAAATTTTGCCGGGTCCTACCAGGCCTTGGTTTTACGTCTAGCACAAATTGTCAAATGCACAAGGAAATACTATGCTATAGCATGGCGAAGAACCATCTCCGCTAACCCCGGGATCGAACCCGAGACCTCTTGGGTGGTGAACCAGTGCCATACTGACTGAGCCACCGTGGCCTGCTTACCAGTATAGAGGGACTGGGAAACTCTGATTAAAACCAGACTCTGCGTTAGATGGAGAGTCTTCTATAAAAAAAGAGAAATAGTCTTTCAAATCTTATGTTGTTCATATTCCCCGGGGTCGGGGAATATTGTTTTGTTTGTGTCGCTGGCTTTTGAAAACCATTTGCAATCTGCGAAAAAAAAAATTCTTTGGAAAATTTTTTTCATTGTTAAGCCAATAGGCCCTCGTCCTGCTGGAGGTATTAATACAAAAACTACAAATTATTAGTCCGGTTATCAAACCCAATGTTTCGAGTGAATCAGCAAACTGCATACAAAGCTTTTTTTATGATTGATTTTAGGAGCCGGTAGGGTCATCCTTCAGAATCTGCCGGGTGAATCTCGGTTACCCTTGAGCGTTTTGAGAAATGCGAGATGGCGGCCCAGGCGGGCGCCATTTCGAATAATCACATACCCCACGAAAGACTGCAAAGCCAATAGCCTTGTATGTCCAAGATTTTAGATGATAATGTTTTCAAAATCGTGATATGTTATCCTATGATGTTAATTTCATCTAACAAGTGGTTGAATTTCCTGTCGAAAATGACGTCTACACTCGGAAGGTTACATATTTTGCTTATGAAGAGATCACTTTAAATAGTTCTATCACGCTAACCACAAAATTTTGATCTTTTGATGTTGACTGCTCCATGCGTGTCTGGGATTTACGATCCTTTATAATATGTTTATTTGTTTCCCGTTCTAGTTGATCGACGGTGGATTTATCAATAACAACTCTCTTTTCTATTTATTTATAGACGTCATAATTATTTATACACAACCACATGAAAGGGCGCCATTGTCATTAGAAACATACATCGGAAATATCACTCCACTTTTGTGGACATCGTCTATAGTTGGTAGGCACTTTTCGGTTCTTCTGAAGATTTTATTTAGGTCATTTTATCCGCCAAAACCTTACATAAACGATTTATTATTTTTGTGATGATCTGAACAAATTTTCGCCTTCGTGTGAATAATAATAAAGTAGAAAAATATAATTTATTTCTATCTTAGATAAGAGATGAATGAACTGTTTTATAATCCTTAAAGTGGGCCCACAGTAAGCCAATGCCGACAGCCATAAACATAAAATGAAATGGGAAATAACTTTCCACACTTTTCTGCACCGGTAAGGCTAATGAGGACGGACATACGTCATGTTTTGTGCTGTGCGCAACAAAAAGCCCCCCCCCCCTCCCCCGGCAGCTGCGTTACCGTCTACCCCACACTAATAAACAGTGAATATTCTCTAGGCCTCTACAGTCACTGATAAGGATGACATCGATGCGACTTAATGAGACCCCAATATTAACTTTTTGTCCTCTGACAAATTAAATTCTAAAACATTTTCTAATGTAGACGTTTGTAGTATTTGTAGATAAAATTATTTCCTATTTAGTGTAAGTGGGTATTAAAATGAGTAAAGGCCCGTAGCAGTTGGGGGGTTGGGATGGTGCTTCGACCTCTAGTCGGCTGGTCACCTAGGGCTTGCGGCTGTGGTTTCGAGCCCTGGTGTGAGCGTATGTGGCATGGAGATAGGGGCGCCTTCTCAACCTCGTGGGTTTCCTCCGGGCACTCCTTTGGATCAACCTCCTTTGTTCACCCGAACTCGGTCGTGTTTATCCCGATTCATTCCCACAAGCAGCGTATGAAAAACGCTTTTTTTTTGTCTGGTCAAATATTAAACAATATTCTCGATTGTTCGACACATGACTGTAAGGTATGAATGTAATATCAAAGATACAAAATATCACGACTCTAACAAACGCGACTCTAAAAAGATACAAAATGTCACGATTATAAAAATACAATATATCACGACTCTAAAGGCCACAATATCACAACTATAAAAGCATATCACTACTCCAACGATACAAAATATTACGATTATAAAGATACAAAACAGTACGATTAAATGACACACTTTATCACAACACTAAAGACCACAATATCACGACTCTAAAGACCACACTATCACGACTATAAAAGCACAATATCACGACTCTAAAGACCACACTATCACGACTATAAAAGCACAATATCACGACTTTAAGGACCACAATATCACAAATCTAACGACCACAATATCACGATCCTTAAGATAAAAAAATATCTCGACTCTAAAGAAACAAAATATCTTGACTCTGAAACTCAAAATCTAATTATCAATAAAACAAGCTTATAAATAGCTGTCCCTCATTTCAAAATATCAGTTATAAAAACGTCCAGATGTGTAAGGTGGAAAGGCGATTTCTTATTATATCTTTCCTCTTAAAAGTTTATCTATTTATGAATGACAATTTATTTTCAATAATCAATATCCCCTGTCGTTTTTCGGCTTTTGAGAACTGGAAGCGTGTTAAAAGTACAAGTGTGATGCAGTCAACTGTGACAAAGTGATCTCTACATCATATTGAAATATAAATATACAGATAGAACTTTCTGACCTCTGCTGATTTTTGATCATTAATGATATTGACGTGTTCAACTCGACACAACTTCTTCAAGGCACGGACTTAATAAAACATCTAATGTGTTCAATATGTTATTTACGGACTACACACGAATGGCCTCTGCTCGTTTTAACAAAAGGCACGATCTCATTAAATATGCAGTGCAGTTACAGATACTATAATCTCATAAATAAACAATGCCAAATATGTACATCGCTTGTGTATCACTTTTCTTAATTAATTGTATGCTTTATAAGCCAGAGTTAACTGTTAGTTACAGAAGACTTGGAATGGCGCTCCTCCCGGAGTATGCCTATTTCGTCCTCTCAATAAAGGTCTATCAATTATGCTGATATTCTGTTATCTGTATGTAGTGTTACACAACTGAATTTGATTGGAATTGAAGTGGGTTAAGAAATGCTTGTTTGATATGTCTAAATAAAGACGGGATTCAAAATTCAGAAAATAGGTCTATATTAATCAGCTTAGAAGTGATGTTGGCCTTTAAAGGGACAATAACACTCTTGCTGGCTTGGCAGCCCCAGAAAATGAATAATAGCCTTATTCTAAGTACTAGATGTTTAAGTGTCCTTCCTACCTGTTGTGTAAATTATCCATTACAACCTATTTTACTTGTCCAGAGGGTTCGAAAATATTTTAAATCAAAGTCACATTTGAAAAGGTTTACGTCAGACTTTTCAAATAATTTATTTGAATTTTTCCTATTTTTTAAATTAGGTGTGTTAAGATGCAATTTACATCATCAATTAATTGGAATATTGTAAAATAATACAATTTGTTAGTCAGAATGAAGATTGGGACATATTATTTAGTTACAACAATTAGAGTGTTATTGGGGCCTTAAATGTTTATCTTAGTGTATTTCGATTCAGGATATTTTCTATATTTAAAGCGATATAGTTTACCCTTTTCAATATGGTTGTATTTTGCAATCAACCTGGTTCGACGTGCCCTCCAGCCAATCCGTCCGTCCTCCAAACTAAAGGAGCTAAATCCCATTCTTTGCTACCTGGAAATGGACACAAATGTGTCTCAAAATGATAATGTAATTTGTATGTATATAAAATTACCGCGTGTTTGTCGTTCGGAAGGAACGAAAAGCCGATAATGGGTGTTTAACACCATTTTTTGATTTCATATTAAAGTACAAGTATTTTCTCTTCCAATCTGAATAAAATACGGATCTATATTTCGTTTCGTTTTTTCTATACTTTCGATGGCCTACACTACATGAAGATCTGACCGGTTGTAGTTGGAGGTCGCGTCAGGGGTCATACGAAGTGACTTTTACCTATGACGTCAGATATGTGATTGACCAATAGAAAACCAAAGGAGGTGGTAATTGTGTTATTATTTCCGGTGGCAATGATTTTTAAGTGTGGGGAATAATGCTTATGATCGTAAACCTATTGAGCAAAAGACATAGAAATAATTATGTTTTGATTTTCTTAAATTAATATGGCATTCTCGCTTTTAAGGCTAAAAGTTAAAAGCTAAGAACCCTTGCAGATTTCGTCATCTGTCTCGAGATGTTATTACGGTTGGAGCATGCGTGGGTTGGATTTAGGGTAATGTTTCTTAGCTTTTAGCCTTTGACAAGCCCAAAGAGTAGCCCGAATAGATACTGAATCAGTCATATAGTAATAGGCGAAGCTGTAAAGCAAAGCAAAAAGTATTCTTGAATGACAACTACACAAAATTAAATGCCAAAATTATCATTTATATTGATTATTCAGCTTAAATAAAATAGTGAATGTATGCTTCGATATTTACTTCAAAAAGATTTTCTTAGAAAATATGAAATACTCGCTTTAAGAAGAGTAGAAAAAGCTGAACTTCTAATGTTGAGGAGTTGTATTTTATTAGTGAAGAAACATATTGAGTTTATTTTAGTTATGGATAAATCCGTTTAATCCCCGCCTTAATACAAATCATTTCATAACAACATGTGCGACTTCATAAATATCATGGGTTTTTATTACGGAATCAGAGATGAAAGTTGTATGTTAGGTCTACTCAACTAATGTCAGTTATTTCCGCTGCAGTCACGACACGATACGTGTTAAGCCAGGCTGACACTTGCACGATTCCGTGGCACGCATTGGCACGACTCTAGTCGGCACGACAACGTCCGATTTGCGCAAACTCGTCGTGCCAATGCGGGAAGTGCGTAAACAATGCGCAAACTATGCGCAAACAATGTGTGAACTCGTCGTGCCAGTTCGTGACAATGTGGACACTGATGGGCACGACAAAATCGTGGTCAAAAGTCGTGCAAGTGTCAGCCTGGCTTTATGAATCAGGTGACACGACATGATTCGTATCACGATATGTAACCAGGGGCCGGTTGCTCAAAGCTATTTTAACGATTTGTTAACTTTTAAATTGTTGCTGGAATCCCCGGTAACTTTAACATGTCGTTAACTTGCCGTATATTTGACGGAGGTGCTGGGCTGCGTTATCTGTTTAATGATGGCATTAGTGGTCTGAAGCAAAAAGTCATAGATTACAAGTGTAATTCTCTATAGAACATTGTGGGGGGGGGGCGATTGGGTGCTATTCCATTTTCTATAGGATAAACTATATAGTATTCTACAGAATTTTGGGGGCCTGTAGGAAATAATGACCCCAAATATTCTGTAGTGCAAATCCCATTATTATTCCTACAGATTTCTGGACTAACATATGGTTTAACCTTATTTCAATAATTCGCTTGATCGTAGGGGTCTTTAGTAGAGTGAGGAAACGAGAGTACCCGGTGAAAACCCACGAGGCTGGACAGGCAATCCTACTCCTTGCCACGTACAACCGGGGATTTGAAACCACGCCAGTTGCCTCAATGGCAGGCCGTATGATACATAGCGCGCAAGCTAACCGTTCAACCATCCAACCCCCCGCCAATATTTACCAATGAATAATTCTTCTTTTTTTTTTTGTCGGAAAAACTAAAAATGTTTTATATCACGATAGTGATGTCGATCAAAATAAGGACCAAAATAATTTAAGAGTGTTAGTGTACCTATGGATAATGTGTGACGTGGCTAATTAAAAGTGACAAAAAACATAAAAAAGAGAATCGCGAACATCAATTCAGCGTCTCGTGATTTAAAATACAGGAATCATGAGAAGGTGAATCGCTATACACCGATATTTTTGCCGGCACCACACTCGACACAAACGAACTCACCGCGGCACTAACATGCAATACAATTTCATTTCAATAATTTGTTGTTTTCACGTAATAGGGTTTCTTCCGCAGTGGGGGAAAACCGGAGGACCCAGAGAAAAGGCACAGGGTTGGACAGGCGACTCTACCCCATGTGAAGTAGAAATCTCGGTTTCGATTCCTCGGTTGTACGTGACAAAGAGTATAGTCGCCTGTCAAACCACGTGGGTTTTCTCCGATTTCCTCCCACTGCGAAAGACCGCTACGCGCAAGCGAATTATCAAAATTGTGTTAGTCCCAAAATGAAATAGTTTGTGTCGAGTGGACGTTCCTCCCACCCCTCTTTCTTTCGAAATGACATAGTTTTTGTCGAGTGGACGCTAAACCATCCCCGATACTTAAAAGTTACGAATTTACTCAAAATTGTTAGCCTTATTTTAACTAATATAAGATAGTCCGTTACCAAATACATCAATAAGAAATTATGTGCAAAGTTTTGTATTTCTGGATCAAAGATATTCCTCATAAACAGTGATAGAAAGTTGAGTAAATTCCTAACTTAAAGAGGCTAAATCCCTAACATTGACACAAGTAGGTCGCAACACATATAATACTCTAATATGAATGTATATAAACTGATTTACATTCAATGGTTTCCGTTTTTACTCTTAATTTCAAATCAATTATGTTCGGCGAAAGGGTTAATCGAATGTAACATCCTTATCTTTAACCTGTTCTTCAATCATGTTATAACCCTCTAAAGTAGGTGGTTTAACGGTATTATCGTTATTACCTAAATCGACCGTGCACTTTGCAAATTCCCGTGGTTCAAACTGATTCGAATTTATGGCGTTGATTTCTAGTGTATAATCGTTTACTTCTGAATTAAGCAGTTCTTCCTCCTGAAATTGAGTCGGCATTCGACTAAGAAAATCAGCGATAACATTTTGTTTACCCGATAAATATTCAATCTTACAGTTATAAGCACTTATTGTTAAAGACCACATTTCAAGTTTTTTATTATTCATCGGTGAATCAAGTAAATATTTTAAAGGTTTGTGATCAGTACGTATAATAAATTCTGCGTCATGTAAATAGAAATCTAACTTTTGTAATGCATAATGGATAGCATAACATTCTTTTTCAATAGTTGACCAACGACTTTGTGTATTACTAAGTGTATGAGACAGCATATAAACTGGCAATTCTTCTTCTATGCCTTTAGAATTACGTTTAGTTTGACAAAGATAAGCCCCCACGGAGAAATTACTCGCGTCCGTATACAGAATATACGGTTTGTTTGGATTAGGGTACGATAACATTGGTATTTGAACTAATGTTTGTTTTAAGGCATGAAATGAATTTTCACATTGAAGAGTCCATTCGAATTTTGCATTCTTGCGGGTTAAAGCAATTAATGGTTCAGCAAGTTTGGAAAAATTAGAAAAATAACGACGATAATAAGAACACATGCCAATGATAGATCGAACTTGTTTTACAGTTTGGGGCTGACTTATATTTTTGATCACACTGACTTTCTGAGGGTCGGGTTTAATGCCATTGGGCGTGATAACAAAACCTAGATAAGTTGTCTCAGTTTGGAGAAAACTACATTTCTTTAATTTCAATTTGAGCTTATGAACACGAATCCTGTCAAAAACTAAATTAATATGCTTAAAATGATCCTCTAAGGATGAAGAGAATATTAAAATATCATCTAAATATGCAATAGCAAATGTTTGCATATCACGAAGAACAATAGCCATTAATCCTTGAAAAAGTCCTGGGGCGTTGGCGATCCCAAAAGGCATAGTATTGAACTCGTAAAGCCCGCGATGACATGAAAATGCTGTTTTTTCTCTATCAGCTTTGTCCATTAACACTTGCCAATAGCCCGATTTCATATCCAATTTTGAAAAATACTGTTTGTCGTGCAATTGAGCTAAAATGTCGTCCACCAGGGGGAGGGGATATGATGAGAATTTAGTGATTTTATTTAATTTCCGGAAATCGACACAGAACCGTTTCGAACCATCTTTCTTGGAAACGATGACTATAGGAAATGACCAAGGGGAACACGAAGGCCGAATAATATTGGCCTTAAGCATATCATCAATTGCTTGATCAACTACAGGTCGCTTATTAAGAGGTGTCCTATACGGCGGAAGTTTAATTGGGGGGTGTGATCCAGTATTAATCGTCATTTTAACTGTGTCAGTTTGACTAAGATCTAAATCTGTGGCTGCAAATAGGTCATTATTACTGGAGATAAGATTA
Organism: Patella caerulea; assembly: GCA_036850965.1. NCBI lineage: Eukaryota > Metazoa > Mollusca > Gastropoda > Patellidae > Patella > Patella caerulea. The sequence continues at coordinate 32,664,152 of JAZGQO010000008.1, forward strand.
TGTAATCGGTCTTTAAATTGTGCGGGTACATCAACATCATTGAGATTAACCGCCGGCGGCGTTTGGGCCGGATTTGTTTGAGAAATTTCAGTGAAAGCTATTAGTTTGCCTGAGGCAATATTTTCAATCCTACCAACAATACATCCCCTTTTAAGTTTAAACGTACGATTAGTGCTATTTGTTATCATAAGGGGAAATCTACGTCGCTTAGTCGCATTACTGACCCCATTACTAATTAACAACCCGGGTTGATTACTAATGAAGCCAAAATCCACAGGCGAAATGATAACAGAATCGTCATGCATTAAATTAGCAACTGGTTTGGCGTTGACGAAACATAAATGAGACGTTTGAGGTTTAATAATTACCTGGTTAGCTATTCGCACTAAAGAAGATATATTTAAATCTTCAACCAAAGGTATATATTCATCCTTAACTTTTAAGCACCCGAAATCATAATATAATCTAACGCCATTATTAATTAACCAATCGCGCCCTAATATAAAATTCCGATTGATATTTGATACCACATAAAATTTATGTGTCATCTTAGTTTTGCCTATTGTAAAGGGTAATTCGACATAGCCATGAATAATTAGCGACTCTCCATTGACCGATTGTAAATTAACCTTGTCGGGGATTAAATTAGGTTTATATTGTAATTTTTGGTATATGCGATTATTAATTATGCTTACTTCAGCTCCGCTGTCAATTAACGATCGGAAGTTTTGAGATCCTAATGCTAGTAAACAAGAACTTGGATTATTAGAAATATTTAAATTAAATAAAGGCAATTTTTTTGAGCTCTTTCCATTAGCTTCAACATGAAAAGAGCGTTTTAGTTTAAATGGGGATGTCGCCGGGAACCATTAAACCTAGGTGGATGGGGAGGGCGATGAACATACCTATTATGCTCGCAATTTCGACTGATGTGTCCCTGTTTATTGCAATTCCAACAAATAATATGTGGATTTCGCCGGAAAGGCGGTCGGTGTGTGAAATTTGACCTATTTGGAGAAAAGGGGGGTTTATTTATAAAATTAGACCTACTGGAATAAAAAGGTGGTTTAGTATCCTGAACACTATTAATGGCAGGTGATAAACTAATTATGGACCGACACTCATTAGTACGATGGCCGTAATTATAACATTTTTGCATGGGCCGAAGATGATCAATTTCCATTGGCTCGTGATTATTGGTAAATCGAGGGGTAGAACGCTGATTTAGACGTAACGCAAATCGAGCTTGCAAATTTTGTTCTGTCATAGCCGAAACCGTGGCTTCTTGAAGAGTTTTAGGATTGTCGCGAATTAATTTTAGCTTTAACCGATCATCTAACAATCCCGTTATGAAATATCCTACTAATTGTCGCTGAACGGGTTCTAAAAGAATTTCAGCAGAATTATAAGCCTTATTTGCCAAAGAAAGTAAACGTTCAGCATAGATTTGTACATTTTCAGAAATATATTGTTTTGCTTGTTGTAAGATGACTAACGCATGTTGCGGGTCAACAATAGTGTCATATCGTGTGGCCAATTCCTTTTTTACAACTTCCCAAGTACAATTCGGGTGTTCCGTTAAATATCTATTCAAAAAATCGCTCACCGTACCTTTACTGGATTGATAAGCCACATATTTAACCTTATCTGTAGCAATTTCTGCCAAAAAGGAATATTTTTCAATACTTTTTATCCAGGGTTCAAAAGTTTTAGGGTCCCCCGAAAAAGACTCAACTAAATTAGAAATGCCATGATGCTTTAAAGTTGTAGACAGCCCACTTAATTCCCCAGTTAAATTCTGAAATAAAGTTGCAACTTCAGGATGTTCAGCCATAATCGAAAATTAACAAAGACAAAAGCTAACGTACCTTTTCAATGTGGAGATTACATGTAACTGGAGAATTCTGGCGTCTACAAGATGGCCTACGGCTACATATGAGGACTGGTTCACGTTGTTTCTGGTTCACTGGATCACGAGCACCATTTCTTATATCTGTAACACTACAGATAACAGACCATCAGCATAGGTTGTAGATCTTTTATTGAGAACATGGAATAGACATAGATCGGAAGGAGCTCTATTCAAGTCTGACTTACTGTCAGTTAATTCTGGCTTTATAAAGCATACAGCCATTAAGAATAATGATACATGACAGATTAACTTATTTGGAATTGAGAGTATAGTTTCTATACCTGCACTGCATCTTCCCTTTAATGTCGCGAAGTTCTGCCGAGTGTTAAACACATAGATCATGTGTAGGTTATAAATAACATATAAATAAATAAGATATTTAATGAGATCGTGCCTTTTGTCGAAACGAGCAGAGGTCATTCGTGTGTTGCCTGTAAATAACATATTGAACAGATAAGCAGAAGTTGTATATAGTTGAAAACGTCAAATATAATATAATGTCAAATCTAGCAAAGTTCTATGTAAAAATAACTTTGTCACACGAATGCAAATATCTAGCGTCTAGTTATTCCAGTCTACATGCGCCGTTTGATTTGGTGCAATGTTTCTAACCTCGTTCCTCGAGTCTCTTGCTGGAACTGGGGCTAAAACGCATTATGGTACACGATTCGTGTACTAATGGTAAAATATTTATTTTGTCTTAAATATTGGATATCAGAAGCCCATGGTTTTCCGGTAAAATCACAACATCAAATTTGATTTAAATATACAAATAATTTGTGTTTTCAATGTTGAAGATTTTGGATGATATTGAGTTAGAGTCTTGGCTACCTTAAACCTGAGAATGCTTTGTGAACTCGGGGTCAGCTCTTACATAATGCATCTCAAGGAACAAGCTAGGATCAATAAATTCATTCGACAGTAATGTCCGATATTAATAAAACAGGAAGTTCTATCTATACATAGAGATTTAAATTTATCATAAAGGAACCTCCAGTCTATATTGACATATATAAATATATATAGAGTCATGGCAACATTCATACAAGTTAAAGTCTGAAAGACGATGTCACAAGCAATTACGAAATTACTCATCGGCAAACTTGAGCGCTTTCTACTCCTAATGTACCGGAAATCGGATGAACGTAATCGATTCTAGTGGTGTCAGTATGATTAAACATCTTCAAAATCAAATATATTTCGTTCACTTGACGAGAAGTAGAGAAGATTTTTATATATATATAATAAGTCACTGGCTAAATGTTGTAGCAGGATTAAAGATACTTGTAGTGATATCATCCCATGTCTTTCAAAACGGAAAAGAAATGAAATAGGGTTAAAGTCCTCTTGTTCTGCTTCGACTGGGCTAATGAATACGAGCATACGTCATTCAGTGTGCTATGAGGGAATTTTGCCCGGATATCGAATTCAAACTGTCAAGGATTCTATTACGTTTACAAAAGTTCTCGGCTTTTCTAACTCGGAGCGACTCGGCGCTGTTCTTTGCCAATCTGCAACACCGAAAAATTTACAACCAGGGGTTATCAGGCCCGGATCCAGGATTTTGTCATGGTGGGGGGGGGATACACTGGACCAAAGGGTAATACGTTGCAACCTTAAGGCCCCCGCACACGAGCGCATTTTGCGTACGCATTTAGCTCCGCGCTAAATGCGTACGCATTTGACGCAGAAATACGGCGTCCGCACACGAGCCGAAAACGACGCTGCGCGAAAGCTACTGCGGCAAGTGTGTCGTTCACGTGACCACCACTCACCCGAAAATGGCAGCGGTCTCGAATTTCTACGCATTTTGTATCATATAGGCAATGATATTCTTGCCATAAATCGACGATTTTATCCTCTAAAATTGCGTCACTGACGAACTCACTGGGTGCCGCCATTTTGCAGTAGTTATGACGCATGCGCATTGACGACGAATGAAACGCAAATAGCGCTGAGGCGCCCGCACACGAGAGCGCAGTTGGCGCTGCGTCAAAAAATATCAAACATGACAGATATTTGGCGAACGTCAAAATGCGCTCGAAAATACCCCCGCACACGAGCCGAAAATGACGCTGCGCCATTTGCGTACGCAGTTTTCGGCTCGTGTGCGGGGGCCTTTAGATTGCATGGGCGGATGTAATGCGAAAATCATATTTATGTCATCTATTAAAGAGCAGACATGTGAACTACAAAATTAGATTTCGAACTTTTTGGTATTAGAGGATATTTTAGAATATTTGTTTGGTATTTTAATGTAACATGTAATACATTAATACCTGCCAGAAGATGATTCTCATTATTTAACTATGTTTGTTTATTTACAGGGTGGATTCAGACCGATTAGAAGAACAAAATAAAAACAGAATGTAGCTTCCAAAATATGAAACAGCATGTATCTTATGACTAAACAGTATTACCTAACACAACATTTGGAAACATTTTAAACATTTTGCGCCATTCTAGAATAATTCCTATCGGTAGCTTGATGGCGGGCCCCGGTCATACTTTGATGAATTAAACTGGCATATTCGCGGCGAAAGACTATCCGATTCCTGTACGATTATCTGCTGCTGAAAAATAAAATACTAACTCCACATTTAAACACTGTATAAGTGCCCGGATAACTATGCCTATGAAGTTGCAGGGGATTAATAATTACCTAGCCAATTAAAGACAACAATTTCTCAAATGAGTTACGTAAGCCTCTTTAACCAAATATGGTGATAGTTGTCAGTACAGCTCAATTTCTAGCCAAGGTACATTGGATATAACGTGAGTGACATTTTGCGTTTGGTTTATATAGTTAAACACATTTTTAATTGCGTTACGGCGTCCTGTGAATTACATGATGGAACCACCCCTTTAAAGTAGAAATTGTTAATCTTAAACAGCGTTGGTATAAAATGAAACGAAGCGGACGATGTGGTCGGTGGAAATCATCGATTGTACATCCCAGTTACAACCGTGAAAACATTTACATGAGTTAGAATAAAAGTAGGATTATTTTATTCTAAACGTCTCGTTCGAGGGTAACGAGGTGTAATAATGACACAAACTTGGTTTTTAAAAAAACAAAATGGTAGCAATTTGTCATTTTAAATCACCTTAGTAACAGACTGGATGATTAATGATGGAATTCGAAGAACACGCACCTAGTATTTATGAGGTTGGTAAATGCAATTATATGGTATCTAACTTGGGTTGAGACTAAAATTAAAATCTAGTTAAATTAAGAATTTAGTTTTGGGTCGGTTACAATGCTATTACTTTTTTTCTGCTTGTAAATATATAGAACAGTGATGTTGTATAAAGTATCGCCAATGGAGTGATGACGACTCAAACACAAAATGCATTAACTCCGTGGACAACAAGATTTAATCTTAAACATGGGTGAAAAAAATCTAGGAATAATTTACAAACAAACAAAAACTCCACATATTCTGAAAATCGCTCATTGGATTAAAGTTTTACATCATCGGATAAGTGAAGTGACTTTCGTATCGTATTAACTCCTACAACAGGGCCAATAATACAAATATTCTAATCTGACGTATATCTAACACATTCTCTACAACATCTACAATCCACTCAGTTACAGCGTGCTGCTTTTATGATATATGATTAATAAGAAAGATGGTATGATCTGGAAAGCAGGTGGAAATGATTGACAGGGGTGTTTGTGTTTAAATGTACACTTTAACTGATTAATTGTTCTTCAGTACACTCTACGATCGGATATGAAAAGTGTTACGAATATTTACCTTCCTCGGTGATGAATTTCAACAATCTCTTAATCAGCGCAAATTAATTAAGCGAACGAAAATGATGGATTGGAAAGCTTACGAACATGATGGATACGAGTTTTGCCGTGTTAATTAGTAGGCTACAGCAGTGGATTTATAAAACAAACTAACGTATAGGTATATGACGTCATAGCAATCACCTTTGATAGATTACTAGACATCTGTGAATCTGTTTTGAATGAATCTGCCAATGTTGCAAACTTTTTTGTAACACAGGGTTTTTTTTTTTTATCTGGATTATAGCTGCAACATGTTTTGTTTGTTTTTGTTTTTTTAATACAACAAAAACAATTTGACGTGCACAAGTGTTATCCTGGTGTGTTCTTTTGGATAATTGTATGTGGTTCCTGCGCAAAATTTACAGTGATTTAAAAACATAAAATGGCGGGAAATGTTTCCAGTTCTGTGTTTGGTATAGGGGTGAACGTTTCTAATCAAACCACTGGACTAGAGGAAGAACTCGGTTCAAAAGCAGCGGTGCCAATAACTTTCGTATATGTTCTGATTTTTATAACTGGTGTGTTCGGCAATATATGCACGTGCATTATCATCATTAAAAATCGTTACATGCACACACCAACTAATTATTACCTGTTTAACCTCGCCGTGTCAGATTTAATGATGTTAGTCCTGGGTTTACCGTACGAGATTTATACATTGTGGTCGTCATATCCTTTTCTTCTGGGTGAAACTATTTGTCGACTCAGGCTTCTGGCCGCCGAGGCCTCAACGTACACCTCCATATTGACGATCACCGCCTTTACGGTGGAACGTTATAACGCCATTTGTTATCCAATGAGGGCCAATAACTCTAATTTATCACGTGTTGTCAAGGTGATAATAAGCATCTGGTCCTTATCTGTTTTGTGTTCAATACCCGTAGCACTACAATTTGGAATAATCTACGATACATTCGATGGAAACGAACCTATCTTAGAATCAGCACAGTGCAATACAATTAATGAATCGGAAGCTAAAATTGTGTTTCAAGTGTCGACATTTTTATTTTTTATTTTTCCGATGACAGTGATTGGAATTTTATATTTTATGATCGCCCTAGCTATTAGACGATCGGTTCTCATTAGAAGTGGTTCCGATTCGTCCAATGACAGTCAAACAACGTCAGCCAGTGTTTTAAACCCTGATACGAGGGGCCAGCAACAGTCACAAATCAGACAATCGGTCCTCAAAATGCTCGGTAAGTATTCAACGAGGCAGAATTACCTGACTGGCATAATATGCATATTTAAATAATTCCCCTGCGAGCAAGAATATTAAGAAGTAGGGTGAAATTGGAGTGAGGAAACCGTACGCCCGGGATCGTATCCATGACATGCACATATAACGGTACAGATGATTTACAGCGCACATGAAAGATTCTTTAACGTTACAAACAAAACGGAACTATAAAACCGCCATAATTTGTATTAATAAAGTACATGTATTACTGATCGCGTACTTATATAACGTGTCACATTTTTTTATATACATAAAAAAACACATTCGTGCATTATAAAAATGTCTGACATTGACGAAATGAGAATGTTCAGTGGTATTTTTCTTTTTGGCAAGGAATAAAGTATAAATGAATCCTTGGTAGTTAGACTTCGACGAAGTATGCCGAAATGTCGTTGTCCGGGCAAAATGTGCCTTCCGCCATAATTAGCCGAATGATACATTAAACAACATTTTCTTTTTGTATTGAAACACCAATCATTTTTTTCTTTTATGGTTATTTTTTTGGCTAGTCTGACTCAGATTTCAATGGTGAAACTGTCTCTTTAAAACAAGTGAATTGTGCGTTGGCACAATGAGAGGCCCGTCTACCGTCGCGTTCGGGGGTTTGGATGGTGATTATAGCTATTTTGTTTCCAAATGATCCGATGGCATTTGGGTTGCTCGTGGCAATGACATAACTAATTTGGAATGCATCCAATTGTGTCGCTAAAAGTAATCTTTAAAGGTAATGCTACACCAAGCTACAGAAACACAACAAAAACAAGAACAAGTATCACGTGTCCACCGGACGTCGCGTCGTCTGGTATCTAATAGTAGGAAAGGGAAGGAATGGGGTTGAAACTCTTGTCATCGTCGGCCATCTTGAAGCTAGCATGCGGTTATTGTTAGGTGGGGGCGGGGGGACTTCTGTCAAGAAAGCAAACGCTTATGCCTTCGCTTCATTGATATCCAATAATTGTCAAGGGGCTTTTACATGCACGTCAGCGTGTACACCGTTGGGTTGGGTTTTTTTCTCATCTAAACGAATAGACACGCCCTCCTCGTCGTTTCGTATGCGTGCTGATTCTAATCCGGGGCATCAGTCGCGCGTGTTGTATAAATCAGACAAAATTGTGTTACAATACACAAGAAGGTATAATAGTATCCTTTAACTTGGACTGTTTGTTTTAGAACTACACGTGTCCTAACCCTGTTTACATCTCGTGACCCTGGCGAAATATGTATTTGGCCTTGCCAAATAGATCTAACTCTGGTCTAAGCTAAGATGTATTAAGGAAGTATGACGTTGCCAAAATTCTACAGACAGACAATGTTTCAAATTTAATTTTTCAATGTTTCAAATTACATTTTTTGATGTTTCAAATCATATTTTTCAATTAACACAAGGTACAATTTCATGGATACGCAATTACTGAGTTTCGTACTAAAGCGAGGATACTTAGTATCAAACTGTGTATTGTGTATCCATAAAATTGTATCTTGTGTTATATGCTCAATTACTAAATGCCAATCAAAGAACATATTTTCGTATTTTTCAATGTTTCAAAATACATTTTCAATGTTTCAATTTCAATGTTTCAAAATAGGTTTTCAATGTTTCAAAATACATTTTCAATGTTTCAATATAAATTTTTCATTTTTTCAAATTAAATATTTCAATTTTTCAGAATACAATTTTCTATATTTCAATGTTTCAAAATATTTTTTTCAATGTTTCAGAATACATTTTTCAATATTCCAAAATACATTTTTAAATGTTTCAAATTAAATATTTAAATGTTTCAAATTAAATATTTAAATGTTTCAAAAAATATTTTTCAATTTTCCAAAAAATATTTTTCAATGTTTCAAATTAAATATTTAAATGTTTCAAAATACGAATGTCACAGTGTAAAAATACAAAGTACACATTACCGTTCCATGATGTTTGATATATTATCTAGGTTGCCAACTGCAATGTGAGAGAGAGAGAGAGAGAGAGAGAGAGAATTGGGGTTTAACGTCCACTCAACACAAACTAGGTCATTTCGGGACTAACACATGGTTTAATTTTATTTCAATAATTCGCTTGCGCGTAGGGGTCTTTAGCAGTGGGAGGAAACCGGAGTGCCCGGAGGAAACCCACGAGGTTGAGAAGGGGCCCCTATCTCCATGCCACATACGCTCACACCAGGGCTCGAAACCACAGCCGCAAGCCAGAGGTGACCGGTCAGCTAGGGGTCGAAGCGCGGCACTCTAGACCACTAGGCCATCCCAACCCACGAGGTTGAGAAGGCGCCCCTATCTCCATGCCACATACGCTCACACCAGGGCTCGAAACCACAGCCGCAAGCCAGAGGTGACCTGCCAGCTCGAGGTCGAAACGCGGCACTCTAGACCACTAGGCCATCCCAACCCCCCACTGCAATGTGAAGTGTTGAGTAGCTAAATTTGTTTCATTCTTCAGAATAATGAATGAATTTTAGAATGACAGACATTAATAACTGCACTTAGCATTTTGAAAAGGGGCCTTTGCAACACAATGAGATTAAAATTTTGAAACACTGAAAGAAACATTGAAAAAATGTATTTTGAAACTTTGTCTATCTTCAGACTTTGGCAGCGTGATACTTTCATGTTACATATACACGGGATTCAAATTCCTTCAAAAAAACCCCAGCAGCTTAAAATGCCCGCTTTCTAAACGTCTATTCCATTAAAGAGAGAATTTCTTATTTTCTAAGAAAGTCAAAACATAATTTTGCTCAATACATGTATGTAGTAAACTCGCTATTATACGATCAGATATCATTCTCACACTTAAAATCATTCACACTGGAAATAATAACATAATTACCTACCTTGTTTTTCTAACCCCCATGAAATAGCTATCTTCGAACGCTTGAATTTGAAGTTGAAAATGATATTTTTACCAATTTCTCAACTGGCAATAGTGAATTATAGAGTTAATAGGATTATTCTTTAACAAGGTAGGGCTGTATTTAGATGCCATCTATAGCCTTATAAGGCTTTATTTTAATACATTTTAAAAATATAACTTAAAAGCATGAAGTTGTCGCTTTAAACGTATCTTAAGAACACGAGCGGGTATATTTTAGCTTTATCCAAATTAAATGAATTTATACATAAATTAATATGACACTACAACTGTAAGATAATTATGTCTGACAGGTTGACAGGTCTTTACTTCATGTCAGGTGTAGGTGTGAATGTATCTAACGGGACCTATTTTTAGGGTTTCACACTGCGAAGCTTGTGTGAAACACTATTGTTTTTGTTAAAATTATTAGGGTTTCACACTGCGTAGCTTGTGTGAAACACTATTGTTTTTGTTAAAATTATTAGGCTTTCAGACTTTCGTCTGAAAGCCTATTTATTAGGCTTTCAGACTTTCGTCTGAAAGCCTATTGAGATTACTAAAATTATTATTATTAGGGTTTCACACTGCGTAGCTTGTGTGAAACACTATTGTTTTTGTTAAAATTATTATTCTTATTATTATTCTTATTATTATTCCAATTCCACTTTGACTATATCTCAGCAACTACTTGTCGCATCGTTACGATTTCTTCGGTTTTACTGGAAAAGTGGGTGTGACTTAGAGGATAAAGCTATTTTGAACGTTCTGCGACAATGCGAAATGTCCGAAATCACCGAAGTTATCGTTTTTGAAAATATTGCAGTAATTTAAACAATAATCATTGGATTTTAACTTTCGATACATTTTGGCATAGTCGGAGACAGGGCACATAGCTACGCTACTTTCGATTTTTGATTTTCGGCATATCTTCGAAGATATTAGGCGCCAAATTTCGAAAATTTAAAATTTTACAAAAAACTTTTTTATTTATGAATATTTTTTAGTCGTGTTGTGCACAGAATTAAAGAGTTATCTGACTAGCGCAAAAATAGTAAAAAAAATTGTCTCAGTAATTTTCCTTGGCCGCCATTGGCTAATTCAGTTTTTCAGTCCCAGATTAATTTTTTATTGTTCGATTTGTATAAAACAAAGTTCATATGCTTCGTTGTCTCAATTGTCATTTTTTTTATTACCAAAAGTGTTATCTGTCGGCACCGGAAGTGGCATAATTTTACCAAAAACTACAATTTTGACAGTTATTTTCTTATATCGAAAACAAATATTATTTTTTGGAAAAATTATTTGACTCAAAGAGTGTGTCCTTTCAAGGCGCAAAAAATGTAGGAAGCAGTTTTTTTAATTTCGATTTCATTTTCGAGCAAATTCGATTAAGAGGCTAAAATGGTGTAAAATTGACCTATTTACAACCTATTCAGGCTTTTCAAATTTTAAAATATTTCTTTGTAACTTTTATAAACTTGTAGCTATCATCCATACGAAGAGAATATGCGTGAAAATTAGTTTGTAATATAAGCAGTTGCCGAGAAATAGGCAATTTTGCATGAGTCACTTTTCACGTAATTTTGGCTGTAAAAGAATCAATTATTATTCGATTTTCAATTTTCTTTCGCCATTGGATGCCTAATGCCATAGTGGACTATGTCAAACCATTTTACCCCTTGCGCCGCCACCGGAAATGACGTGATTTGCTCAAAACTTAAATTTTAGCCTTCAAAAAACAATATTTTATTCAAATGAGTCGTATTTGTTATTTTTTTCAAATTGTGATATTTGATTCTATTGATCAAATAGATTGAACCCATACGATCATACAGATACCACAAAATGGTTTCTAACTTGTATGGTTGCAGAGAAATGGGCGATTTTCCTTAAGTCACTTTTCAAGGTTTTTGGTCTATAAAAGTGTCAGTTATTATTCGATTTTCATAAAATTTTCACCATATGATATCTTGTGTCATTTATGATTTCATAGAACTAATTTAACATTTTCAGTATCACCGGAAGTAATGTCATTTTGGCAAAAACTGTATTTTTAGCCTTCAAAACAGATATTTTTTTCAAATGAGTCTGATTTGTAATATATTTCAAATTATGATATTTGATCCCAATCAACAAATCGATTGAACCCATACGATCATATAGATACCAAAAAATAGTTTTTATCATGTACGGTTGCCGAGAAATAGACGATTTTTTACAAGTCACTTTTCAAGGTTTTTGGTCTATAAAAGTGGCAATTCTTATTCGATCTACATACTATTTTCGCCATATGATGCCTTATACCATTTCTGATTTCGTAAAACTAATTGAACATTTTCATTATCACCGGAAGTAATGAAATTTTTCCAGGATCACTTACAAATAACATATATGAATTGATATTGCTGGATTTGGTTGATTCTTCGTCAATTTTATTTGATGTTTACAATGCTTATGTGGAAACCTGTTCGATGGTTTCATTGTTATCGGAAGTGACATATGTTCAAGGGTAACGTGGCACCGAAAGTGACGTGGCACCAGTGAAACCCGTCATTCCTGCATGCAGGTCTAGTTATTATTATTATTATTATTTACCGCGGGGGCCTAGATCTCCATGATCGAAAACAGATATCGATCTGAAATTAGATTTTCTATTAGGAAACCATGTGGTGGCTACTTGATAAAATATTTTTGAAATTTCTGCGCATACCGGAAGTGACCGAACTTTGCACGTTGTCTAAAAATTGAAAATCGGCCATAGTTTCGTCAATTCGTTATCCATTTTCAAACAAATTACATTTTTGGAATCCCTGAATCTTTTCTGAGACAATGGCTATCTCACATTTTTCAATTTCGAACATTCGTCTATGACTTTTATCGTTCGAAAATTGAAAACATGTTGTTTACGAGACCATTTTTGTCATTTTTCAAAATTTTCAAATTTGACCTACATTTTTGGAAACCTGAAGTCCATCCGATTCCAGTAATATAAGTTTCATTCAGAGTTATCGCCCTTTATTTTTCGATTTTTTTCGAATTTTCTTCCCATTTTGTCAGCTCGGGTTTCGTTTTATGGTAGAATTGACGTTTCTGAAACTTCTAGAACATGAAGTTATAGTCCAATACCAACTGATAAAGCAATTTCGACAAGAATCCTTAAACCGGAAGTGGTCGAAATAATCTGCAATATTTTGAAAAAAATGCAAAAAATGGATATTTTGGGGAAAAACGCGAATTCTCCGCCCGATATCAATGGATTAAAGAAATTAGGGTACCATTGGACTGCACTAGGATTGTGCTATCGTATGATACCCAACTCGTACGGATACGATGAGCAGGCAGCAAAATATGGCACGCTGAAAATCAAGTATTTTCTGATTTGGAGCGTTTTTGGACGCCTGTATCTCGAAAACTTAACCGCAACTTTTTTTGTAATTTTTTCTATAGAGAGTCCTTTTGGAGGTATTTTGCATGAAGCCATCCAATAAGACTTTGAAATATCTGGAATAGGTGAAATAACGGACTGAAAATCGAAAAAAGTCGAAAAATCGTGAAATTTTGGAAAATGCTCTGCTATTTTTTTATTTTCAAAGATTTCCAAAAAACGATTGTATATTCAGATAGCTGACCTAATTACGATTCTAACGATGTATAATATGTATGTAGTTATTGAAATTTAATTTTCGATATTTTAATTTTTTGCATTTTTGGCACTTTTGAACCTAGGATTTCTCTGGGGCATTTTATCTGATCAGATAATGTAATATATCATTACAGAGCACTGTGGCTATTTTAGTGCCCAAACCGGTTATTAAAACTATACCGACAATAATAACCATACCGGAAGTATTCAAAAAATGAAAAAAAAGGTTAAAAACATTGTCGCACTTGCGAAAAACTTGATTTCTCCCTTAGGTAATAGCGGACCAAAAGAACTAAAGTGTCGTTGGATAGCCCTATTAATGGACCATCATATGGTATCTAAATAATACGATATCGATGGTAAGGAAATAAATTATTGTATGCCAAAAATCTAACTTTTCTAACTCAAAGTCCCATCGGTTGTCTATATAGTGAATCCAAAATGAAAAGCATTGAAATAATATAGGTGGTCCAAAAATGGCATCAAACTTTGAAAAAAATTGAAAAATCGTTAAATTTTTGTAAACGCTCTTTTATTTATCTTTTTTTCCAAAACTGCTCAATGGATGTTTCTGACACTTCTGGTACAGAAAGTTAAGTATCCAAAGAACTTCGTAAAGCTATCACAACAACGATCGTAAAACTGGAAGTAGTCGAAAAAATGTCCGATATTTTGAAAAAAATTATTTTTTTTACGAAAATCTTTTTTATTTATGAATATTTTTTGGTGATATTTTACACTGGGTTAAAATATCATCGTACTTGAGCAGAAATGAGAACAAAAATTGTCTGGATAATTTGCGTTAGCCGCCATCGGCGAATTTAGTTTTTCGAACCCAGAAAAATTATTTATTGTTCGATTTGTATAAAACAAAGTTCATATGCTCCGTGGTCCCAATTGTTATTTTTTATGTTACGGTGAAATTTTTCTGTCGGCAACGGAAGTGACGTAATATTAACAAAAACTACAATTTTGACAGTTCGGTACCACTTTTTGAAAGAAAATATTATTTTTTTTCAAAACTGATATAACTAAAAGGATGCACCCTGCGAAGGTGCACAAAATCCTTAGCTCATATTTTTAAATTTCAATTTCATTTTCGGGCAATTTCGAATAAAATGTAAAATAAAGTGTAAAATTCAGCTATTTACAATTCATTCAGCGTCTTCATATTTTTAAATATTTATTTGTAATTTTCATAAACTCGTAGCAATAATCCAGACGAAGAGAATGTATGCGAAAATTAGTTTGTAATATGAGCAGTTGTCGAGAAATATGCAATTTTGCATGCATCACTTTTCACGTTATTTTGCCTATACAAGAGTGAATTATTATTCGATTTGCAATATTTTTTTTCCATTTGATGTCTAATGCCAATTTGGACTAGGTCAAGCCAATTTTACATTTTCACTGTGACCGGAAATGACGTCATTTGGGCCAAAACTGTATTTTTAACCTAAAAAACTAATATTTTATTCAAATCAGTCTCCCTTATAATATTTTTAAAATTATGATATTTTATTCCCATCAACGAATAGAATGAAGCCATACGACCATACAGATACCACAAAATGGTTTCTAACTTGTACGGTTACAGAGAAATAGGCGATCTTCTATAAGTCACTTTTCAAGGTTTTTGGTCTATAAAAGTGTCAATTATTATTCGATTTTTATAATTTTTTTACCATTTGATGCCTTATGCCATTTATGACTTCTATGAACCAAGTTAGCATTTTCAATATCACCGGAAGTAATGTAATTTTTGCAAAAAACGTATTTTTAGCCTTCAAAACAAACATTTTTTTGAAGTGATTTATATTCATTATTCGTTTAACTTTATAACGTCTGGCTCTAATGGGCAGTAAGATTGAATCAATACCATCATATTGATATCAAGAAAAGGCTTCTAGCATGTTCCCTTGTCGAATAATAACCAATTTTCCCAGGGTCACTTTTAAGTTTTTTACCTTCTTAATTTCAGTTTATGGGTTATAGGTTAATTATTTATTGCCCGATATGTATAAAACAAAGTTTGTATTTTGTGTGTTGCGAATTTTCGACTTATTTTTCACCTATAAAAATTTCTTTCGGTACCGGAAGTGACGTAATTTTGCCATAATTTACAATTTTGACCGGTCTTTTCGCCAGCAAATATTACTTTTACATATGATAGAGGGTGTCACTGAAGCAAAACAACTAAAGTATACTTTGGTAGCTCAATGGATCGGCTATGGTATAATAAACTTCCTGTATGATTCCTGAAAGCCGGTTCAGTGCTGCTTGCAGGTCTAGTTATTATTATTATTATTATTATTTACCGCGGGGGCCTAGAACTCCATGATCGAAAACAGATATCGATCTGAAATTAGATTTTCTATTGGGAAACCACGTGGTGGCTACTTGATAAAATATTTTTGAAATTTCTGCGCATACCGGAAGTGACCGAACTTTGCACGTTGTCTAAAAATTGAAAATCGGCCATAGTTTCGTCAATTCGTTATCCATTTTCAAACAAATTACATTTTTGGAATCCCTGAATCTTTTCTGAGACAATGGCTATCTCACATTTTTCAATTTCGAACATTCGTCTATGACTTTTATCGTTCGAAAATTGAAAACATGTTGTTTACGAGACAATTTTTGTCATTTTTCAAAATTTTCAAATTTGACCTACATTTTTGGATACCTGAAGTCCATCCGATTCCAGTAATATAAGTTTCATTCAGAGTTATCGCCCTTTATTTTTCGATTTTTATCGAATTTTCTTCCCATTTTGCAAGCTCGGGTTTCGTTTTATGGTAGAATTGACGTTTCTGAAACTTCTGGAACATGAAGTTATAGTCCAATACCAACTGATAAAGCAATTTTTCAATTTCGAACATTCGTCTATGACTTTTATCGTTCGAAAATTGAAAACATGTTGTTTACGAGACAATTTTTGTCATTTTTCAAAATTTTCAAATTTGACCTACATTTTTGGATACCTGAAGTCCATCCGATTCCAGTAATATAAGTTTCATTCAGAGTTATCGCCCTTTATTTTTCGATTTTTATCGAATTTTCTTCCCATTTTGCAAGCTCGGGTTTCGTTTTATGGTAGAATTGACGTTTCTGAAACTTCTGGAACATGAAGTTATAGTCCAATACCAACTGATAAAGCAATTTCGACACGGATCTTTAAACCGGAAGTGGTCGAAATAATGTTCAATATTTTGAAAAAAATGCAAAAAATGGATATTTTGGGGAAAAACGCGATTTCTCCGCCCGATATCAACGGATTAAAGAAATTAGGGTACCATTGGACTGCACTAGGATTGTACTATCGTATGATACCCAATTCATACGGATACGATGAGCAGGAAGCAAAATATGGCACGCTGAAAATCAAGTATTTTCTGATTTGGAGCATTTTTGGACGCCTGTATCTCGAAAACTTAACCGCAACTTTTTTTTTAACTTTCTCTATCGAGAGTCCATTCGATAGTCTTGTGAATTATGCCACC
Source organism: Patella caerulea (assembly GCA_036850965.1). NCBI lineage: Eukaryota > Metazoa > Mollusca > Gastropoda > Patellidae > Patella > Patella caerulea. The sequence continues at coordinate 32,681,115 of JAZGQO010000008.1, forward strand.
CAATAAGACTTTGAAATGTCTTGAATAGGTGAAATAACGGACTGAAAATTGAAAAAAGTCGAAAAATCGTGAAATTTTGGAAAATGCTCTACTATTTTTTTATTTTGAGAGATTTTCAAAAAAAGATTGTATATTCAGATAGCTGACCTAATTACGATTCTAACGATGTATAATATGTATGTAGTTATTGAAATTTAATTTTCGATATTTTAAATTTTTGGCATTTTTGGCACTTTTCAACATAGGATTTCTCAGGGGCATTTTATCTGATCAGATAATGCAATATATCATTACAGAGCCCTGTGGCTATTTTAGTACCCAAACCGGCTATTAAAACTATTCCGAAAATAATAACCATACCGGAAGTATTCAAAAAATGAAAAAAAAAGGTTAAAAACATTGTCGCACTTGCGAATAACTTGATTTCTCCCTTAGGTAATAGCGGACCAAAAGAACTAAAGTGTCGTTGGAAAGCCCTATTTATGGACCATCATATGGTATCTAAATAATACGATTTCGATGGTAGGGAAATAAATTATTGTATGCCAAAAATCTAGTATTTTCCGATTTTTTAACATTCTGAGACGCCCTTTTCTCGAAAACGACGCCGCAGATTTTTCTTAAACTTTTCTTACTCAAAGTCCTATCGGTTGTCTATATAGTGAATCCAAAATGAAAAGCATTGAAATAATATAGGTGGTCCAAAAATGGCATCAAACTTTGAAAAAAAATGAAAAATCATTAAATTTTTGTAAACGCTCTTTAATTTATCTTTTTTTCCAAAACTACTCAATGGATGTTTCTGACACTTCTGGTACAGAAAGTTAAGTATCCAAAGAACTTCGTAAAGCTATCGCGACAATGATCGTAAAACCGGAAGTAGTCGAACAAATGTCCGATATTTTGAAAAAAAATAATTTTTTTACGAATACCTTTTTTATTTATGAATATATTTTGATGGTATTTTACACAGGGTTAAAATATCATCGTACTTGAGCAGAAATGAGAAAAAAAATTGTCAGGGTAATTTGCGTTAGCCGCCATCGGCTAATTTAGTTTTTCGTACCCAGAAAAATTATTTATTGTTCGATTTGTATAAAACAAAGTTCATGCTCCGTGGTCCCAGTTGATATTTTTTTTGTTACGGTAAAATTTTTCTGTCGGCAACGAAAGTGACGTAATATTAACAAAAACTACAATTTTGACAGTTCGGTACCACTTTTTGAAAGCAAATATTTTTTTTTTCAAAACTGATGTAACTAAAAGGATGCACCCTGCAAAGATGCACAAAATCCTTAGCTCAGATTTTTTAATTTCAATTTCATTTTCGGGCAATTTCGAATAAAATGTAAAATAAAGTGTAAAATTCAGTTATTTACAATTCATTCAGCGTCTTCATATTTTGAAATATTTATTTGTAATTTTCATAAACTCGTAGCAATAATCCAGACGAAGAGAATGTATGCGAAAATTAGTTTGTAATATGAGCAGTTGCCGAGAAATATGCAATTTTGCATGCATCACTTTTCACGTTATTTTGCCTATAAAAGAGTGAATTATCATTCGATTTGCAATATTTTTTTTCCATTTGATGCCTAATGCCAATTTGGACTAGGTCAAGTCAATTTTACATTTTCACTGTGACCGGAAATGACGTCATTTTGGCAAAAACTGTATTTTCAACCCAAAAAACAAATATTTTATTCAAATGAGTCTGCCTTATAATATTTTTAAAATTATGATATTTGATTCCCATCAACGAATAGAATGAAGCCATACGACCATACAGATGCCACAAAATGGTTTCTAACTTGTATGGTTACAGAGAAATAGGCGATCTTCTATAAGTCACTTTTCAAGGTTTTTGGTCTATAAAAGTCTCAATTATTATTCGATTTTTATAATTTTTTTACCATTTGATGCCTTATGCCAATTATGGCTTCTATGAACTAAGTTAACATTTTCAATATCACCGGAAGTAATGTAATTTTTGCAAAAAACGTATTTTTAGCCTTCAAAACAAACATTTTTTTGAAGGGATTTATATTTATTATTCGTTTAACTTGATAACGTCTGACTCTAATGGGCAGTACGATTGAATCAATACCATCATATTGATATCAAAAAAAGCCTTCTAGCATGTTCCCTTGTCGAATAATAGCCAATTTTCCCAGGGTCATTTTTAAGTTTTTTACCTTCTTAATTTCAGTTTATGGGTTATAGGGTAATTATTTATTGCCCAATATGTATAAAACAAAGTTTGTATTTTGTGTGTTGCGAATTTTCGACTTATTTTTCACCTATAAAAATATCTTTCGGTACCGGAAGTGACGTAATTTTGCCATAATTTACAATTTTGACCGGTCTTTTCGCCAGCAAATATTACTTTTACATATGATAGAGGGTGTCACTGAAGCAAAACAACTAAAGTATAGTTTGGTAGCTCAATGGATCGGCTATGGTATAAGAAACTTCCTGTATGATTCCTGAAAGCCGGTTCAGTGCTGCTTGCAGGTCTAGTTATTAGGGTTTCACACTGCGTAGCTTGTGTGAAACACTATTGTTTTTGTTAAAATTATTAGGCTTTCAGACTTTCGTCTGAAAGCCTATTGAGATTACTAAAATTATTATTTTTTTTATTATTATTCTTTTCCGCCGGAGCCTATTTCTCTATGATCGAAAAGAGATACCGATTTGCGATCCATATTTCTATCGGGAAACTAGGTGGTGGCTACCCAATAAAGCAATTTTCACACTTCTGCGCAGACCGGAAGTTGCCGAATTTTGAACGTTGATAAAAAATTAAAAATCGGCCGTGGTTTCGTCAATTCTCTACCTATATTCAAACAAATCACATTTTTGGAAAGCCTGAGACTTTTCCGAGACAATAGCAATCTCACATTTTGCGATTTCGAAACTTCGTCGCTGACTTCTATCGTTCGAAAATTCAAAACACGTCGCCTACGAGACAATTTTTGTTATTTTTCAAAATTTGGAAATTTGACCTAGATTTTTGGATACCTGACGTCAATCCGATTCCAGTAACATAAGTTTCATTCAGAGTTACCGCCCTTTATTTTTCGATTTTTTTCGAATTTTCTACCCATTTTGTGAGCTGTGGTGTCGTTTTACAGCCAAAATGATGTTTCTGAAACTTATGGAACATGAAGTTATAGTCCAATACCAACTGATAAAGCAATTTCGACACGGATCTTTAAACCGGAAGTGGTCGAAATAATGTGCAATATTTTGAAAAAAATGCAAAAAATGGATGTTTTCGGGGAAAACGTGATGTCTCCGTCCGATATCAACGGATTAATCAAATTAAGGTACCATTGGGTGGCACGAGGATTGTACTATCGTATGATACCCAATTCATACGGATACTATGATCAGGCAGCAAAATATGGCACGCTGAAAATCAAGTATTTTTTGATTTTTAGCATTTTTGGACGCCTGTATCTCGAAAACTTAACCGCAACTTTTTTTTAAATTTTTTCTATCGAGAGTCCTTTCGGAGGTATTTTGCATGAAGCCATCCAATAAGACTTTGAAATATCTGGAATAGGTGAAATAACGGACTGAAAATCGAAAAAAGTAAAAAAATCGTGAAATTTTGGAAAATGCTCTACTATTTTTTTATTTTAAGAGATTTTCAAAAAAAGATTGTATATTCAGATAGCTGACCTAATTACGATTCTAACGATGTATAATATGTATGTAGTTATTGAAATTTAATTTTCGATATTTTAAATTTTTTGCATTTTTGGCACTTTTGAACATAGGATTTCTCGGGGGCATTTTATCTGATCTGGTAATGTAATATATCATTACAGAGCCCTGTGGCTATTTTAGTGCCCAAACCGGCTATTAAAACTATTCCGACAATAATAACCATACCGGAAGTATTCAAAAAATTTTAAAAAAAGGTTAAAAACATTGTCGCACTTGCGAAAAACTTGATTTCTCCCTTAGGTAATAGCGGACCAAAAAACCAAAAGTGTCGTTGGATAGCCCTGTTAATGGACCATCATATGTTATCTAAATAATACGATTTCGATGGTAAGGAAATAAATTATTGTATGCCAAAAATCTAGTATTTTCCGATTTTTTAACATTCTGAAACGCCCTTTTCTCGAAAACGACACCGCAGATTTTTCTTAAACTTTTCTTACTCAAAGTCCTATCGGTTGTCTATATATTGAATCCAAAATGAAAAGCATTGAAATAATATAGGTGGTCCAAAAATGGCATCAAACTTTGAAAAAAAATGAAAAATCGTTAAATTTTTGTAAACGCTCTTTAATTTATCTTTTTTTCCCAAACTACTCAATGGATGTTTCTGACACTTCTGGTACAGAAAGTTAAGTAGCCAAATAACTTCGTAAAGCTATCGCGACAATGATCGTAAAACCGGAAGTAGTCGAAAAAATGTCCGATATTTAGAAAAAAAATTTTTTTTTTTACGAAAACCTTTTTTATTTATGAATATTTTTTGATGGTATTTTACACAGGGTTAAAATATCATCCTACTTGAGCAGAAATGAGAAAAAAAACTGTCTCGGTAATTTCCGTTAGCCGCCATCGGCTAATTTAGTTTTTCGTACCCAGAAAAATTATTTATTGTTCGATTTGTATAAAACAAAGTTCATATGCTCCGTGGTCCAAATTGTATTTTTTTTTTGTTACGGTGAAATTTTTCTGTCGGCAACGGAAGTGACGTAATATTAACAAAAACTACAATTTTGACAGTTAGGTACCACTTTTTGAAAGCAAATATTTTTTTTTCAAAACTGATATAACTAAAAGGATGCACCCTGCAAAGGTGCACAAAATCCTTAGCTCAGATTTTTTAATTTCAATTTCATTTTCGGGCAATTTCGAATAAAATGTAAAATAAAGTGTAAAATTCAGTTATTTACAATTCATTCAGCGTCTTCATATTTTGAAACATTTATTTGTAATTTTCATAAACTCGTAGCAATAATCCAGACGAAGAGAATGTATGCGAAAATAAGTTTGTAATATATACAGTTGCCGAGAAATATGCAATTTTGCATGCATCACATTTCACGTTATTTTGCCTATAAAGGAGTGAATTATTATTCGATTTGCAATATTTTTTTCCATTTGATGCATAATGCCAATTTGGACTAGGTCAAGCCAATTTTACATTTTCACTGTGACCGGAAATGACGTCATTTGGGCAAAAACTGTATTTTTAACCTAAAAAACAAATATTTTATTCAAATGAGTCTGCCTTATAATATTTTTAAAATTATGATATTTGATTCCCATCAACGAATAGAATGAAGCCATACGACCATACAGATACCACAAAATGGTTTCTAACTTGTACGGTTACAGAGAAATAGGCGATCTTCTATAAGTCACTTTTCAAGGTTTTTGGTCTATAAAAGTGTCAATTATTATTCGATTTTTATAATTTTTTTACCATTTAATGCCTTATGCCATTTATGACTTCTATGAACCAAGTTAACATTTTCAATATCACCGGAAGTAATGTAATTTTTGCAAAAAACGTATTTTTAGCCTTTAAAAGAAACATTTTTTTGAAGGGATTTATATTTATTATTCGTTTAACTTTATAACGTCTGACTCTAATGGGCAGTAAGATTAAATCAATACCATCATATTGATATCAAGAAAAGGCTTCTAGCATGTTCCCTTGTCGAATAATAGCCAATTTTCCCAGGGTCACTTTTAATTTTTTTACCTTCTTAATTTCAGTTTATGGGTTATAGGTTAATTATTTATTGCCCGATATGTATTAAACAAAGTTTCTATTTTGTAAAAATTTCTTTCGGCACCGGAAGTGACGTAATTTTGCCATAATTTACAATTTTGACCTTTTACATATGATAGAGGGTGTCACTGAAGCATAACAACTAAAGTATAGTTCGGTAGCTCAATGGATCGGCTATGGTATAATAAACTTCCTGTATGATTCCTGAAAGCCGGTTCAGTGCTGCTTGCAGGTCTAGTTATTCTTATTATTATTCTTATTATTATTCCAATTCCACTTTGACTATATCTCAGCAACTACTTGTCGCATCGTTACGATTTCTTCGGTTTTACTGGAAAAGTGGGTGTGACTTAGAGGATAAAGCTATTTTGAACGTTCTGCGACAATGCGAAATGTCCGAAATCACCGAAGTTATCGTTTTTGAAAATATTGCAGTAATTTAAACAATAATCATTGGATTTTAACTTTCGATACATTTTGGCATAGTCAGAGACAGGGCACATAGCTACGCTACTTTCGATTTTTGATTTTCGGCATATCTTCGAAGATATTAGGCGCCAAATTTCGAAAATTTAAAATTTTACAAAAAACTTTTTTATTTATGAATATTTTTTAGTCGTGTTGTGCACAGAATTAAAGAGTCATCTGACTAGCGCAAAAATAGTAAAAAAAATTGTCTCAGTAATTTTCCTTGGCCGCCATTGGCTAATTCAGTTTTTCAGTCCCAGATTAATTTTTTATTGTTCGATTTGTATAAAACAAAGTTCATATGCTTCGTTGTCTCAATTGTCATTTTTTTTATTACCAAAAGTGTTATCTGTCGGCACCGGAAGTGGCATAATTTTACCAAAAACTACAATTTTGACAGTTATTTTCTTATATCGAAAACAAATATTATTTTTTGGAAAAATTATTTGACTCAAAGAGTGTGCCCTTTCAAGGCGCAAAAAATGTAGGAAGCAGTTTTTCTAATTTCGATTTCATTTTCGAGCAAATTCGATTAAGAGGCTAAAATGGTGTAAAATTGACCTATTTACAACCTATTCAGGCTTTTCAAATTTTAAAATATTTCTTTGTAACTTTTATAAACTTGTAGCTATCATCCATACGAAGAGATATGCGTGAAAATTAGTTTGTAATATAAGCAGTTGCCGAGAAATAGGCAATTTTGCATGAGTCACTTTTCACGTAATTTTGGCTGGAAAAGAATCAATTATTATTCGATTTTCAATTTTCTTTCGCCATTGGATGCCTAATGCCATAGTGGACTATGTCAAACCATTTTACCCCTTGCGCTGCCACCGGAAATGACGTCATTTGCTCAAAACTTAAATTTTAGCCTTCAAAAAACAATATTTTATTCAAATGAGTCGTATTTGTTATTTTTTTCAAATTGTGATATTTGATTCTATTGATCAAATAGATTGAACCCATACGATCATACAGATACCACAAAATGGTTTCTAACTTGTACGGTTGCAGAGAAATGGGCGATTTTCCTTAAGTCATTTTTCAAGGTTTTTGGTCTATAAAAGTGTCAGTTATTATTCGATTTTCATAAAATTTTCACCATATGATATCTTGTGTCATTTATGATTTCATAGAACTAATTTAACATTTTCAGTATCACCGGAAGTAATGTCATTTTGGCAAAAACTGTATTTTTAGCCTTCAAAACAGATATATTTTTCAAATGAGTCTGATTTGTAATATATTTCAAATTATGATATTTGATCCCAATCAACAAATCGATTGAACCCATACGATCATATAGATACCAAAAAATAGTTTTTATCATGTACGGTTGCCGAGAAATAGACGATTTTCTACAAGTCACTTTTCAAGGTTTTTGGTCTATAAAAGTGGCAATTCTTATTCGATCTACATACTATTTTCGCCATATGATGCCTTATGCCATTTCTGATTTCGTAAAACTACTTGAACATTTTCATTATCAACGGAAGTAATGAAATTTTTCCAGGATCACTTACAAATAACATATATGAATTGATATTGCTGGATTTGGTTGATTCTTCGTCAATTTTATTTGATGTTTACAATGCTTATGTGGAAACCTGTTCGATGGTTTCATTGGTATCGGAAGTGACATATGTTCAAGGGTAACGTGGCACCGAAAGTGACGTGGCACCAGTGAAACCCGTCATTCCTGCATGCAGGTCTAGTTAAGCTTTCATATTACATATGAAAGCTTATTGTTTCTGTTAAAGTTATTATTATTATTATTTTTTTTTTTGTGTGTTTTCTGCAAATCGGATTTCTCAGAATCTATCCATAGGATCTTTCTGAAATTTTGACCTACCCCCCCAAAAATGGGGTGCGAACCTTGATTAAATATATTTTCGAAACGTTTTACGAATCCGAAATCACCGAATTTTACGAACGAAAAAAATGACAATGCATAGTCGTAACTTTGTTATTTTTTGACCGATTTTACTAATTCTTTTTTCTTTGAATACCTTTAAAAAAACCATTTTCATCTGCAGTTTCACATTTTCGAATTTCGAAAATTCGTCGCTGTGATTTCGAACCGGAAGATTAGACCAATTTGACAACTTCTTTAATAGTTGTACGATTTTCATGAAATTTAGTATCTAAGTAGATCCTACCGATGTGACTTCAAAAATATAATTAGAAATTTTCTAAATTATCTCCCCTTGACGAAATTAAGGATCAAAATTTTCAAAAAAATCATCGAAATATAGGTCAGAATGACCTGATTTTTTTTTTGGATACTAGATAAGTAATTACTGATTTGTACACAAAATATGGAGTTTGTCGATCGAACCGGAAGTGCCGCCATATTTAAAAGTGAAAAATCAATAAGGCTTTTTTGCTATTTTACTTACAGACTCGGGAGTTATATTTTCTGAATCCTTGTAGGAAGGCCTAAAAAATGTCGCGAATAGAATTTTGATTTCGGTCACGTGATGGTCACCATTTTGAATTGAAAATGAAAAATAGAAGCAATTTGAAGGGTCGGGACTTTGGAACACAATTACTCTCCTTCTAATTAAGCTAGAATGTTCAAACTTGGTGTAGACGTTCACTAGGTCAATGTTATGATTGAGTTCAAAGATGAGCATTTTCTGCTTAGGGTAAGCAGAGATAAACAAGCTAATTTGTTGATTCTTTAGGGCACGATAACTTCGGTTATAATGAAGGGAGGGCGGTGAAACTTTTGTCAATAGAGAGTCTAATAGCTAGCCTGTTGTGTGAAATCATTGTATTATTTTTTCTAAATATCAGGGATAGCCGAAAAAAAGAGATTGAAAACCCAAAAAGTCGTATTTTTACAATTTGGAGCATGTTTAGAGGTCTTTCTCGTAAAGTCAACATAATATTTTTTGGGAACTTCTTGTACAAAGAGTCTTATTGGTAGTCTTTTATATGAAACCATCGATCAACAGTCCAACATATCAGGAGTAGAAGAACAAAAGGATCGAACATTGAAAACGGCACCCTTTCATTGTTAAGCGAAACATGCAGTGTGGGTGACTACAATCTACACATTTAGTCATCGTATAGAGCTTATTCAACAGTATCGAATTCCAACTGCTTAGGGATATTTTACGTGCACTCCAATGTGTACACGGGACCTTGGTTTTTCGTCCCATCCGAATGACTAGACAGCTGTGCTTGTCAGGCCCTCCGTTCTGCCTCACTGACAAGGAGAACCACGCCGGGAAATCGAGATGAACTTTCTCCGTGCAGAACTTTCAATTCAGGCGAAAACGTTTATTGCATACGATTAAGCTGGTCAGTTGGAGCTTATTTTCAAAAGTTTTGTAATAATCGGTTGGTAATTAAAGTACCGTGCACATTAAACTGTTAAAACAGAAAATTTCGCCCGGTTGAAATGTTTCTTGCTATAAGTCAGCAATTTTCTGAATTCAGGGAGGCTGAATGGCTGAATGGTTAGCATGTGCGCACTGTATCGTAACGTCTGTCATTGAGTCAACGGGCGTCGTTTCGATCTCCAGGTTGCACGTGACATGAAGTATGATGTCCAACCTTGTGGGTTTTCTCCGTGTTCTTCGGTTTCCTCCCAACGGCTAAAGACCTGTAAGCGCAGGGGGAGTTTTTAAATAAAATTAAAAAACATATGTTAGTCCCGAAATGACCTAGTTTGTGTCGAATGGACATTAGGCCGCATTTCTCTCTTTCTCTTTTATTTTTAAAGTTTTGTAATAATCGGTTGGTAATCAAAGGTACTGTAAAAGTGATAAAACAGAAAATAATCGGTTGGTAATCAAAGGTACTGTAAAAGTCATAAAACAGAAAATTTCGCCCGGTTGTAATGTTTCTCACTTTAAAGTCAGCAATTTCCCGATTTTAAGTGGCAAACGTTTATTGCGAACGCTTAAGCTGGTCAGGGGGGAGCTTATTTTTAAAAGTTTTGTAATATTCGGTTGATAACTAAAGGTACCGTGCAAATTAAACTGTTACAATAGAAAATTTGGCCCGGTTGAAATGTTTCTCGCTGTAGGTCAGCAATTTGCCGATTTTAGGGAGGTTGCGTGGCTGAATGGTTAGCACGTGCGCTCTGTATCATAACGTCTGTCATTGAGTCAACTGCCGTTGTTTCGATTTTTTGGTTGTACGTGACAAGGAGTATGGTTGCCTGTCCAACCTCGTAGGCCGTAACCGCCGCTGCCCGGGTAAAATTTCCCTCATTGCACACATTATGGCATATGCCCGTCTTCATTAGCCCATTTTAGGAGCAGAACAGTCGGACGTTAAACCCCATTCAATTTCATTTCATTTTCTCTATGTTGCTTATTTATTATAGTGGATAAATATTTTTCTGGTTCTAGCAATTATTTAATTTCTGCATAGAAATCTTGCTTTGGCCAGTTTTTTTTATTGCAGAGTGCCATTCTTGTTTAAACAAACATGATCCTTTGTTTAAAACATGCTTAAGAAGTCGTCACGATTTCCTACTTATAACCAAACATATTGGAAATATTAGTCTGGCATTATTAAATCCTAATTTTATTGGTCTTATTTAAAATTAAACTTTCATTTAACTATGAACAACCCTTAACGTGTCTCTTTAAAACTATTAAGTACTCTAAAACAGTAGCTCAACCTTTTGACCTAAACTCATTAATTTACCATTTTGTTGTGAGCGACTTCTTATTCTTCCTATATGACATATTGCACGTGTCTGATTTCAAAGGGGGGTTGAGTGGCTGAATGGTAAGCACGCGCGCCTGTCATTGAGTAAACTAGCGTGTTTTCGAATGCCCGGTTGTACGTGACAAGGAGTAAGGTCGCCTGTCCAACCTGCCATTTTTAATTTTTTTTTCCCGCCATTTTCATTTCATTTTCTCATCCGTCTCATTACAGTAATACAAGTTTCAGTTATTTCCCTTTAGTTTTCAGATTATTGTTATGCCTGGGTGCAATGTTTCATACTATATTTAGACTTGTAACTTCGCGAGTTTTTGACCAATTTTAATAATTTTTTCTTCGTATCCTTTTATTTAGGTTACTTGATACAATCAATGACACGTGACGATGAATATGAAAGCTTTCATATCTGCATGGGACAGTAGCAGATCTAGTTATTATTAAGCTTTCATATTACATATGAAGGTTATTGTTTCTGTTAAGATTATTAAGCTTTCATATTACATATGAAAGCTTATTGTTTCTGTTAAGATTATTATTGTTATTTTTTTTTTGTGTTTTGTCCACAAATCGGATTTCTCAGAATCTAACGATAGGATCGTTCTGAAACTTTTACCTATCCCCCCAAAAATGGGTGGTGGCTGTTGATTAAATATATTTTCAAAACGTTTTACGAATCCGAAATCACCGAATTTTACGAACGAAAAAACTGACAATGCATAGTCGTAACTTTGTTATTTTTTCACCGATTTTACTAATTCTTTTTTCTTTGAATACCTTGAAAAAAATCATTTTCATCTGCAGTTTCGCATTTTCCAATTTCGAAAATTCGTCGCTGTGATTTCGAACCGGAAGTTTAGACCAATTTGAGAACTTCTTTAATAGTTGTACGATTTTCATGAAATTTAGTGTATAAATAGATCTTACCGATGTGACTTCAAAAATATAATTAGAAATTTTCTAAATTATCTCCCCTTGACGAAATTAAGGATCAAATTTTTCAAAAAAATCAAAGAAATATAGGTCAGAATAACCTAATTTTTTTCTTGGATATTAGAGAAGTAAGTACTGATTCGTACACAAAATATGGAGTTTATCGATCGAACCGGAAGTGCCACCATCTTGAAAAGTGAAAAATCAAAAAGGCTTTTTTGCTATTTTACTTACAGACTCGGGAATTATATTTTCGGAATCCTTGAAGGAATGCCTAAATATCTGTCGGATCAGAATTTCGATTTCGGTCACGTGATGGTCACCATTTTGAATTGAAAATGAAAAATAGAAGCAATTTAAAGGGTCGGGACTTTGGAACACAATTACTCTCCTTCTAATTAAGCTAGAATGTTCAAACTTGGTGTAGACGTTCACTAGGTCAATGTTATGATTGAGATCAAAGATGAGCATTTTCTGCTTAGGGTAAGCAGAGATAAGCATGCTGATTTGTTGATTCTTTAGGGCACGATAACTTCGGTTATAATGAAGGGAGGGCGGTGAAACTTTTGTCAATAGAGAGTCTAATAGCTAGCCTGTTGTGTGAAATCATTGTATCATTTTTTTTAAATATCAGGCATAGCCGAAAAAAAGAGATTGAAAATCGAAAAAGTCGTATTTTTACAATTTGGAGCATATTTAGAGAGGTCTTTCTCGTAAAGTCAACATAATATTTTTGGGGAACTTCTTCTACAAAGAGTCTTATTGGTAGTCTTTTATATGAAACCAGTTCAACATATCAGGAGGAGAAGAACAAAAGGATCGAACATTGAAAACGGCACCCTTTCATTGTTAAGCGAAACATGCAGTGGGGGTGACTACAATCTACGCATTTAGTCATCGTATAGAGCTTATTCAACAGTATCGAATTCCAACTGCTTAGGGATATTTTACGTGCACTCCAATGTGTACACGGGACCTTGGTTTTTCGTCCCATCCGAACGACTAGACAGCTGTGCTTGTCAGGCCCTCCGTTCTGCCTCACTGACAACGGGGAACCACGCCGGGAAATCAAGATGAACTTTCACCGTGCAGAACTTTCAATTCAGGCCAAACGTTTATTGCACACGATTAAGCTGGTCAGTTGTAATAATCGGTTGGCAATTAAAGTACTGTGCACATTAAACTGTTAAAACAGAAAATTTCGCCCGGTTGAAATGTTTCTTGCTATAAGTCAGCAATTTTCCGAATTCAGGGAGGCTGAATGGTTAGCATGTGCGCGCTGTATCGTAACGTCTGTCATTGAGTCAACGAGCGTCGTTTCGATCTCCAGGTTGCACGTGACATGAAGTATGATGTCCAACCTCGTGGGTTTTCTCCGTGTCCTTCGGTTTCCTCCCAAAGGCTAAAGACCAGTAAGCGCAAGGGGAGTTTTTAAATAAAATTAAAAAACATATGTTAGTCACAAAATGACCTAGTTTGTGTCGAATGGACATTAGGCCGCATTTCTCTCTTTCTCTTTTATTTTTAAAGTTTTGTAATAATCGGTTGGTAATCAAAGGTACTGTAAAAGTGATAAAACAGAAAATTTCTCCCGGTTATAATGTTTCTCACTTTAAAGTCAGCAATTTGCAGATTTTAAGGGGCAAACGTTTATTGCGAACGCTTAAGCTGGTCAGGGGGAGCTTATTTTTAAAAGTTTTGTAATATTCGGTTGATAACTAAAGGTACCATGCAAATTAAACTGTTCAAATAGAAAATTTGGGCCGGTTGAAATGTTTCTCGCTGTAGGTCAGCAATTTGCCGATTTTAGGGAGGTTGCGTTGCTGAATGGTTAGCACGTGCGCTCTGTATCAAAACGTCTGTCATTGAGTCAACTGGCGTTGTTTCGATTTCTTGGTTGTACGTGACAAGGAGTATGGTCGCCTGTCCAACCTCGTAGGCCGTAACGCCGCTGCCCGGGTAAAATTTCCCTCATTGCACACTTTATGGCATATGCCAGTCTTCATTAGCCCATTTTAGGAGCAGAACAGTAGGACGTTAAACCCCATTCAATTTCATTTCATTTTCTCTATGTTGCTTATTTATTGTAGTGGATAAATATTTTTCTGGTTCTAGCAATTATTTAATTTCTGCATAGAAATCTTGCTTTGGCCAGTTTTTTTTATTGCAGAGTGCCATTCTTGTATAATTCAGTCTATGATCCTTTGTTTAAAACATGCTTAAGAAGTCGTCATGATTTCCTACTTATAACCAAACATATTGGAAATATTTGTCTGGCATTATTAAATCCTAATTTTATTGGTCTTATTTAAAATTAAACTTTCATTTAACTATGAACAACCCTTAACGTGTCTCTTTAAAACTATTAAGTACTCTAAAATAGTAGCTCAACCTTATGACCTAAACTCATTAATTTACCATTTTGTTGTGAGCGACTTCTTATCCTTCCTATATGACATATTGCACGTGTCGGATTTCAAAGGGGGGGGTGGATGGCTGAATGGCTAGCACGCGCGCCTGTCATTGAGTTAACTAGCGTGTTTTCGAATGCCCGGTTGTACGTGACAAGGAGTAAGGTCGCCTGTCCAACCTGACATTTTTATTTTTTTTTCCCGCCATTTTCATTTCATTTTCTCATCCGTCTCATTACAGTAATACAAGTTTCAGTTATTTCCCTTTAGTTTTCACATTATTGTTATGCCTGGGTGCAATGTTTCATACTATATTTAGACTTGTAACTTCGCGAGTTTTTGACCAATTTTGATAATTTTTTCTTCTTATCCTTTCATTTAGGATACTTGATACAATCAATGACACGTGACGATGAATATGAAAGCTTTCATATCTGCATGGGACAGTAGCAGATCTAGTTATTATTATTTTTTTTTTTGTGTGTTTTCTGCAAATCGGATTTCTCAGAATCTATCCATAGGATCTTTCTGAAATTTTGACCTACCCCCCCAAAAATGGGGTGCGAACCTTGATTAAATATATTTTCGAAACGTTTTACGAATCCGAAATCACCGAATTTTACGAACGAAAAAAATGACAATGCATAGTCGTAACTTTGTTATTTTTTGACCGATTTTACTAATTCTTTTTTCTTTGAATACCTTTAAAAAAACCATTTTCATCTGCAGTTTCACATTTTCGAATTTCGAAAATTCGTCGCTGTGATTTCGAACCGGAAGATTAGACCAATTTGACAACTTCTTTAATAGTTGTACGATTTTCATGAAATTTAGTATCTAAGTAGATCCTACCGATGTGACTTCAAAAATATAATTAGAAATTTTCTAAATTATCTCCCCTTGACGAAATTAAGGATCAAAATTTTCAAAAAAATCATCGAAATATAGGTCAGAATGACCTGATTTTTTTTTTGGATACTAGATAAGTAATTACTGATTTGTACACAAAATATGGAGTTTGTCGATCGAACCGGAAGTGCCGCCATATTTAAAAGTGAAAAATCAATAAGGCTTTTTTGCTATTTTACTTACAGACTCGGGAGTTATATTTTCTGAATCCTTGTAGGAAGGCCTAAAAAATGTCGCGAATAGAATTTTGATTTCGGTCACGTGATGGTCACCATTTTGAATTGAAAATGAAAAATAGAAGCAATTTGAAGGGTCGGGACTTTGGAACACAATTACTCTCCTTCTAATTAAGCTAGAATGTTCAAACTTGGTGTAGACGTTCACTAGGTCAATGTTATGATTGAGTTCAAAGATGAGCATTTTCTGCTTAGGGTAAGCAGAGATAAACAAGCTAATTTGTTGATTCTTTAGGGCACGATAACTTCGGTTATAATGAAGGGAGGGCGGTGAAACTTTTGTCAATAGAGAGTCTAATAGCTAGCCTGTTGTGTGAAATCATTGTATTATTTTTTCTAAATATCAGGGATAGCCGAAAAAAAGAGATTGAAAACCCAAAAAGTCGTATTTTTACAATTTGGAGCATGTTTAGAGGTCTTTCTCGTAAAGTCAACATAATATTTTTTGGGAACTTCTTGTACAAAGAGTCTTATTGGTAGTCTTTTATATGAAACCATCGATCAACAGTCCAACATATCAGGAGTGGAAGAACAAAAGGATCGAACATTGAAAACGGCACCCTTTCATTGTTAAGCGAAACATGCAGTGTGGGTGACTACAATCTACACATTTAGTCATCGTATAGAGCTTATTCAACAGTATCGAATTCCAACTGCTTAGGGATATTTTACGTGCACTCCAATGTGTACACGGAACCTTGGTTTTTCGTCCCATCCGAATGACTAGACAGCTGTGCTTGTCAGGCCCTCCGTTCTGCCTCACTGACAAGGGGAACCACGCCGGGAAATCGAGATGAACTTTCTCCGTGCAGAACTTTCAATTCAGGCGAAAACGTTTATTGCATACGATTAAGCTGGTCAGTTGGAGCTTATTTTCAAAAGTTTTGTAATAATCGGTTGGTAATTAAAGTACCGTGCACATTAAACTGTTAAAACAGAAAATTTCGCCCGGTTGAAATGTTTCTTGCTATAAGTCAGCAATTTTCTGAATTCAGGGAGGCTGAATGGCTGAATGGTTAGCATGTGCGCACTGTATCGTAACGTCTGTCATTGAGTCAACGGGCGTCGTTTCGATCTCCAGGTTGCACGTGACATGAAGTATGATGTCCAACCTTGTGGGTTTTCTCCGTGTTCTTCGGTTTCCTCCCAACGGCTAAAGACCTGTAAGCGCAGGGGGAGTTTTTAAATAAAATTAAAAAACATATGTTAGTCCCGAAATGACCTAGTTTGTGTCGAATGGACATTAGGCCGCATTTCTCTCTTTCTCTTTTATTTTTAAAGTTTTGTAATAATCGGTTGGTAATCAAAGGTACTGTAAAAGTGATAAAACAGAAAATAATCGGTTGGTAATCAAAGGTACTGTAAAAGTCATAAAACAGAAAATTTCGCCCGGTTGTAATGTTTCTCACTTTAAAGTCAGCGATTTCCCGATTTTAAGTGGCAAACGTTTATTGCGAACGCTTAAGCTGGTCAGGGGGGAGCTTATTTTTAAAAGTTTTGTAATATTCGGTTGATAACTAAAGGTACCGTGCAAATTAAACTGTTACAATAGAAAATTTGGCCCGGTTGAAATGTTTCTCGCTGTAGGTCAGCAATTTGCCGATTTTAGGGAGGTTGCGTGGCTGAATGGTTAGCACGTGCGCTCTGTATCATAACGTCTGTCATTGAGTCAACTGCCGTTGTTTCGATTTTTTGGTTGTACGTGACAAGGAGTATGGTTGCCTGTCCAACCTCGTAGGCCGTAACCGCCGCTGCCCGGGTAAAATTTCCCTCATTGCACACATTATGGCATATGCCCGTCTTCATTAGCCCATTTTAGGAGCAGAACAGTCGGACGTTAAACCCCATTCAATTTCATTTCATTTTCTCTATGTTGCTTATTTATTATAGTGGATAAATATTTTTCTGGTTCTAGCAATTATTTAATTTCTGCATAGAAATCTTGCTTTGGCCAGTTTTTTTTATTGCAGAGTGCCATTCTTGTTTAAACAAACATGATCCTTTGTTTAAAACATGCTTAAGAAGTCGTCACGATTTCCTACTTATAACCAAACATATTGGAAATATTAGTCTGGCATTATTAAATCCTAATTTTATTGGTCTTATTTAAAATTAAACTTTCATTTAACTATGAACAACCCTTAACGTGTCTCTTTAAAACTATTAAGTACTCTAAAACAGTAGCTCAACCTTTTGACCTAAACTCATTAATTTACCATTTTGTTGTGAGCGACTTCTTATTCTTCCTATATGACATATTGCACGTGTCTGATTTCAAAGGGGGGTTGAGTGGCTGAATGGTAAGCACGCGCGCCTGTCATTGAGTAAACTAGCGTGTTTTCGAATGCCCGGTTGTACGTGACAAGGAGTAAGGTCGCCTGTCCAACCTGCCATTTTTAATTTTTTTTTCCCGCCATTTTCATTTCATTTTCTCATCCGTCTCATTACAGTAATACAAGTTTCAGTTATTTCCCTTTAGTTTTCAGATTATTGTTATGCCTGGGTGCAATGTTTCATACTATATTTAGACTTGTAACTTCGCGAGTTTTTGACCAATTTTAATAATTTTTTCTTCGTATTCTTTTATTTAGGTTACTTGATACAATCAATGACACGTGACGATGAATATGAAAGCTTTCATATCTGCATGGGACAGTAGCAGATCTAGTTATTATTATTTTTTTTGTGTGTTTTCTGCAAATCGGATTTCTCAGAATCTATCCATAGGATCTTTCTGAAATTTTGACCTACCCCCCCCCCCAAAAAAAAATGGGGTGCGAACCTTGATTAAATATATTTTCGAAACGTTTTACGAATCCGAAATCACCGAATTTTACGAACGAAAAAAATGACAATGCATAGTCGTAACTTTGTTATTTTTTGACCGATTTTACTAATTCTTTTTTCTTTGAATACCTTTAAAAAAATCATTTTCATCTGCAGTTTCACATTTTCGAATTTCGAAAATTCGTCGCTGTGATTTCGAACCGGAAGTTTAGACCAATTTGACAACTTCTTTAATAGTTGTACGATTTTCATGAAATTTAGTATCTAAGTAGATCTTACCGATGTGACTTCAAAAATATAATTAGAAATTATCTCCCCTTGACGAAATTAAGGATCAAAATTTTCAAAAAAATCATCGAAATATAGGTCAGTTTGTCGATCGAACCGGAAGTGCCGCCATATTTAAAAGTGAAAAATCAATAAGGCTTTTTTGCTATTTTACTTACAGACTCGGGAGTTATATTTTCTGAATCCTTGTAGGAAGGCCTAAAAAATGTCGCGAATAGAATTTTGATTTCGGTCACGTGATGGTCACCATTTTGAATTGAAAATGAAAAATAGAAGCAATTTGAAGGGTCGGGACTTTGGAACACAATTACTCTCCTTCTAATTAAGCTAGAATGTTCAAACTTGGTGTAGACGTTCACTAGGTCAATGTTATGATTGAGTTTAAAGATCAGCATTTTCTGCTTAGGGTAAGCAGAGATAAGCATGTTAATTTGTTGATTCTTTAGGGCACGATAACTTCGGTTATAATGAAGGGAGGGCGGTGAAACTTTTGTCAATAGAGAGTCTAATAGCTAGCCTGTTGTGTGAAATCATTGTATTATTTTTTCTAAATATCAGGGATAGCCGAAAAAGAGAGATTGAAAATCCAAAATTTTTACAATTTGGAGCATGTTTAGAGGTCTTTCTCGTAAAGTCAACATAATATTTTTGGGGAACTTCTTCTACAAAGAGTCTTATTGGTAGTCTTTTATATGAAACCATCGATCAACAGTCCAACATATCAGGAGTAGAAGAACAAAAGGATCGAACATTGAAAACGGCACCCTTTCATTGTTAAGCGAAACATGCAGTGTGGGTGACTACCATCTACACATTTAGTCATCGTATAGAGCTTATTCAACAGTATCGAATTCCAACTGCTTAGGGATATTTTACGTGCACTCCAATGTGTACACGGGACCTTGGTTTTTCGTCCCATCCGAATGACTAGACAGCTGTGCTTGTCAGGCCCTCCGTTCGGCCTCACTGACAAGGGGAACCACGCCGGGAAATCGAGATGAACTTTCTCCGTGCAGAACTTTCAATTCAGGCGAAAACGTTTATTGCATACGATTAAGCTGGTCAGTTGGAGCTTATTTTCAAAAGTTTTGTAATAATCGGTTGGTAATTAAAGTACCGTGCACATTAAACTGTTAAAACAGAAAATTTCGCCCGGTTGAAATGTTTCTTGCTATAAGTCAGCATTTTTCTGAATTCAGGGAGGCTGAATGGTTAGCATGTGCGCACTGTATTGTAACGTCTGTCATTGAGTCAACGGGCGTCGTTTCGATCTCCAGGTTGGACGTGACATGAAGTATGATGTCCAACCTCGTGGGTTTTCTCCGTGTCCTTCGGTTTCCTCCCAACGGCTAAAGACCTGTAAGCGCAAGGGGAGTTTTTAAATAAAATTAAAAAACATATGTTAGTCCCGAAATGACCTAGTTTGTGTCGAATGGACATTAGGCCGCATTTCTCTCTTTCTCTTTTATTTTTAAAGTTTTGTAATAATCGGTTGGTAATCAAAGGTACTGTAAAAGTGATAAAACAGAAAATTTCGCCCGGTTGTAATGTTTCCCACTTTAAAGTCAGCAATTTGCCGATTTTAAGGGGCAAACGTTTATTGCGAACGCTTAAGCTGGTCAGGGGGAGCTTATTTTTAAAAGTTTTGTAATATTCGGTTGATAACTAAAGGTACCGTGCAAATTAAACTGTTACAATAGAAAATTTGGCCCGGTTGAAATGTTTCTCGCTGTAGGTCAGCAATTTGCCGATTTTAGGGAGGTTGCGTGGCCGAATGGTTAGCACGTGCGCTCTGTATCATAACGTCTGTCATTGAGTCAACTGGCGTTGTTTCGATTTCTTGGTTGTACGTGACAAGGAGTATGGTCGCCTGTCCAACCTCGTAGGCCGTAACCGCCGCTGCCCGGGTAAAATTTCCCTCATTGCACACTTTATGGCATATGCCCGTCTTCATTAGTCCATTTTAGGAGCAGAACAGTCGGACGTTAAACCCCATTCAATTTCATTTCATTTTCTCTATGTTGCTTATTTATTATAGTGGATAAATATTTTTCTGGTTCTAGCAATTATTTAATTTCTGCATAGAAATCTTGCTTTGGCCAGTTTTTTTATTGCAGAGTGCCATTCTTGTTTAAACAAACATGATCCTTTGTTTAAAACATGCTTAAGAAGTCGTCACGATTTCCTACTTATAACCAAACATATTGGAAATATTAGTCTGCCATTATTAAATCCTAATTTTATTGGTCTTATTTAAAATTAAACTTTCATCTAACTATGAACAACCCTTAACGTGTCTCTTTAAAACTATTAAGTACTCTAAAACAGTAGCTCAACCTTTTGACCTAAACTCATTAATTTACCATTTTGTTGTGAGCGACTTCTTATTCTTCCTATATGACATATTGCAAGTGTCTAATTTCAAAGGGGGGTTGGGTGCCTGAATGGTTAGCACGCGCGCCTGTCATTGAGTTAACTAGCGTGTTTTCGAATGCCCGATTGTACGTGACAAGGAGTAAGGTCGCCTGTCCAACCTGACATTTTTAATTTTTTTTCCCGCCATTTTCATTTCATTTTCTCATCCGTCTCATTACAGTAATACAAGTTTCAGTTATTTCCCTTTAGTTTTCAGATTATTGTTATGCCTGGGTGCAATGTTTCATACTATATTTAGACTTGTAACTTCGTGAGTTTTTGACCAATTTTAATAATTTTTTCTTCTTATCCTTTTATTTAGGATACTTGATACAATCAATGACACATGACGATGAATATGAAAGCTTTCATATCTGCATGGGACAGTAGCAGATCTAGTTATTATTTTTTTTTTGTGTATTTTCTGCAAATCGGATTTCTCAGAATCTAACCATGGGATCTTTCTAAAACCTTGACCTACCCCCCCAAAAATGGGGTGCGAACGTTGTTTAAATATATTTTCAAAACGTTTTACGAATCCGAAATCACCGAATTTTACGAACGAAAAAACTGACAATGCATAGTCGTAACTTTGTTATTTTTTGACCGATTTTACTAATTCTTTTTTCTTTGAATACCTTGAAAAAAATCATTTTCATCTGCAGTTTCACATTTTCGAATTTCGAAAATTCGTCGCTGTGATTTCGAACCGGAAGTTTAGACCAATTTGACAACTTCTTTAATAGTTGTACGATTTTCATGAAATTTAGTATACAAGTAGATCTTACCGATGTGACTTCAAAAATATAATTAGAAATTTTCTGAATTATCTCCCCTTGGTGAAATTAAGGATCAAAGTTTTCAAAAAAATCGTCGAAATATAGGTCAGAATGACCTAATTTTTTTTTTCGATACTACACAAGGAATTAATGATTCGTACACAAAATATGGAGTTTGTCGATCGAACCGGAAGTGCCACCATCTTTAAACGTGAAAACTCAAAAAGGCTTTTTTGCTATTTTACTTACAGACTCGGGAGTTATATTTTCGGAATCCTTGAAGGAATGCCTAAAAATCTATCGGATCAGAATTTTGATTTCGGTCATGTGATGGTCACAATTTTGAATTGAAAATGAAAAATAGAAGCAATTTGAAAGGCCCGGACTTCGGAACACAATAACTCTCATTCTAATTAAGCTAGAATGTTCAAATTTGGTTTAGACGTTCACTAGGTCAATGTTATGATGGAGTTCAAAGATGAGCATTTTCTGCTTAGGGTAAGCAGAGATAAGCATGCTGATTTGTTGATTCTTTAGGGCACGATAACTTCGGTTATAATGAAGGGAGGGCGGTGAAACTTTTGTCAATAGAGAGTCTAATAGGTAGCCTGTTGTGTGAAATGATTGTATCATTTTTTTTAAATATCAGGGATAGCCGAAAAAAAGAGATTGAAAATCCAAAAAGTCGTATTTTTACAATTTGGAGCATGTTTAGAGGTTTTTCTCGTTAAGTCAACATACTATTTTTTTGGAACTTCTTCTACAAAGAGTCTTATTGGAAGTCTTTTATATGAATCCATCGATCAACAGTCCAACATATCAGGAGTAGAAGAACAAAAGGATCGAACATTGAAAACGGCACCCTTTCATTGTTGAGCGAAACATGAAGTGTGGGTGACTACAATCTACGCATTTAGTCATCGTATAGAGCTTATTCAACAGTATCGAATTCCAACTGCTTAGGGATATTTTACGTGCACTCCAATGTGTACACGGGACCTTTGTTTTTCGTACCATCCGAAGGACTAGCTAGACAGCTGTGCTTGTCTGGCCCTCCGTTCTGCCTTACTGACAAGGGAACCACGCCGGGAAATCGAGATGAACTTTCTCTGTGCAGAACTTTCAATTCAGGCAAAACATTTATTGCATACGATTAAGCTGGTCAGTTGGAGCTTATTTTCAAAAGTTTTGTAATAATCGGTTGGTAATTAAAGTACCGTGCACATTAAACTGTTAAACAGAAAATTTAGCCCGGTTGAAATGTTTCTTGCTATAAGTCAGCAATTTTCCGAATTCAGGGAGGCTGGGTGGCTGAATGGTTAGCATGTGCTCGCTGTATTGTCATTGAGTCAACGGGCGTCGTTTCGATCTCCAGGTTGCACGTGACATGGTGTATGATGTCCAACCTCGTGGGTTTTCTCCGTGTTCTTCGGTTTCCTCCCAACGGCTAAAGACCAGTACGTGCAAGGGGAGTTTTTAAATAAAATTAAAAAAAATGTTAGTCCCGAAATGACCTAGTTTGTGTCGAATGGACGTTAGGCCGCATTTCTCTCTTTCTCTTTTTAAAGTTTTGTAATAATCGGTTGGTAATCAAAGGTACTGTAAAAGTGATAAAACAGAAAATTTGGCCCGGTTGTAATGTTTCTCACTTTAAATTCAGCAATTTGTCGATTTTAAGGGGCAAACGTTTATTGCGAACGATTAAGCTGGTCAGGGGGAGCTTATTTTTAAAAGTTTCGTAATATTCGGTTGATAACTAAAGGTACCGTGCAAATTAAACTGTTAAAATAGAAAATTTGGCCCGGTTGAAATGTTTCTCGCTGTAGGTCAGCAATTTGCCGATTTTAGGGAGGTTGCGTGGCTGAATGGTTAGCACGTGCGCTCTGTATCATAACGTCTGTCATTGAGTCAACTGTCCTAGTTTCGATTTCTTGGTTGTACGTGATAAGGAGTATGGTCGCCTTACCAACCTCGTAGGCCGTAACGGCGCTGCCCGGGTAAAATTTCCCTCATTGCACACTTTATGGCGTATGCCCGTCTTCATTAGCCCATTGTAGGAGCAGAACAGTAGGACGTTAAACCCCATTCAATTTCATTTCATTTTCTCTATGTTGCTTATTTATTATAGTGGATAAATATTTTTCTGGTTCTAGCAATTATTTAATTTCTGCATAGAAATCTCTGGCCAGTTTTTTTTATTGCAGAGTGCCATTCTTGTATATTGCAGTCTATGACCCTTTGTTTGAAACATGCTTAAGAAGTTGTCACGATTTCCTACTTATAACCAAACATATTGGAAACCATAATTATATAACATATCTCTAATTTTGGAAGCCCGATTACAGCTATACAAGTTTAGGTTATTTCCCTTTACTTTAAAGATTATTTTTTTGCCCGGGTGCAATGTTTCTCACTACATTTAAATTTGTAACTTTGTGAGTTTTTGAACGATTTTGATATTATGTCTTTATAATTTTCCAAATCTACATATTTAACGTACATATTCAAACAGTTGAGTTCAACCTGATTCAAAAAGTTTTAGTTTTGTTCAAAGTTATCTCATTCATCCCGATTACAGCAACACACGTATCAGTTATTTCCCTTTAGTTTTCAGATTACTCAATGTTTCATACTATATTTAGACTTGTAACTTCGCGAGTTTTTGACCAATTTTGATAGTTTGTTATTCTTATCCTTTTATTTGAGATACTTGATATAATCGATGACACGTGACGATGAATATGAAAGCTTTCATATCTGCATGGGACAGTAGCAGATCTAGTTATTATTATTATTATTATTTACCGCGGGGGCCTAGATCTCCATGATCGAAAACAGATATCGATCTGGAATTAGATTTTCTATTGGGAAACCATGTGGTGGCTACTTGATAAAATATTTTTGAAATTTCTGCGCATACCGGAAGTGACCGAACTTTGCACGTTGTCTAAAAATTGAAAATCGGCCATAGTTTCGTCAATTCGTTATCCATTTTCAAACAAATTACATTTTTGGAATCCCTGAATCTTTTCTGAGACAATGGCTATCTCACATTTTTCAATTTCGAACATTCGTCTATGACTTTTATCGTTCGAAAATTGAAAACATGTTGTTTACGAGACCATTTTTGTCATTTTTCAAAATTTTCAAATTTGACCTACATTTTTGGATACCTGAAGTCCATCCGATTCCAGTAATATAAGTTTCATTCAGAGTTATCGCCCTTTATTTTTCGATTTTTTTCGAATTTTCTTCCCATTTTGTCAGCTCGGGTTTCGTTTTATGGTAGAATTGACGTTTCTGAAACTTCTAGAACATGAAGTTATAGTCCAATACCAACGTATAAAGCAATTTCGACAAGAATCCTTAAACCGGAAGTGGTCGAAATAATGTGCAATATTTTGAAAAAAATGCAAAAAATGGATATTTTGGGGAAAAACGCGAATTCTCCGCCCGATATCAATGGATTAAAGAAATTAGGGTACCATTGGACTGCACTAGGATTGTGCTATCGTATGATACCCAACTCGTACGGATACGATGAGCAGGCAGCAAAATATGGCACGCTGAAAATCAAGTATTTTCTGATTTGGAGCGTTTTTGGACGCCTGTATCTCGAAAACTTAACCGCAACTTTTTTTGTAATTTTTTCTATCGAGAGTCCTTTCGGAGGTATTTTGCATGAAGCCATCCAATAAGACTTTGAAATATCTGGAATAGGTGAGATAACGGACTGAAAATCGAAAAAAGTCGAAAAATCGTGAAATTTTGGAAAATGCTCTGCTATTTTTTTATTTTCAAAGATTTCCAAAAAACGATTGTATATTCAGATAGCTGACCTAATTACGATTCTAACGATGTATAATATGTATGTAGTTATTGAAATTTAATTTTCGATATTTTAAATTTTTTGCATTTTTGGCACTTTTGAACCTAGGATTTCTCAGGGGCATTTTATCTGATCAGATAATGTAATATATCATTACAGAGCACTGTGGCTATTTTAGTGCCCAAACCGGTTATTAAAACTATACCGACAATAATAACCATACCGGAAGTATTCAAAAAATGAAAAAAAAGGTTAAAAACATTGTCGCACTTGCGAAAAACTTGATTTCTCCCTTAGGTAATAGCGGACCAAAAGAACTAAAGTGTCGTTGGATAGCCCTATTAATGGACCATCATATGGTATCTAAATAATACGATATCGATGGTAAGGAAATAAATTATTGTATGCCAAAAATCTAGTATTTTCCGATTTTTTAACATTCTGAGACGCCCTTTTCTCGAAAACGACGCCGCAGATTTTTCTTAAACTTTTCTAACTCAAAGTCCCATCGGTTGTCTATATAGTGAATCCAAAATGAAAAGCATTGAAATAATATAGGTGGTCCAAAAATGGCATCAAACTTTGAAAAAAATTGAAAAATCGTTAAATTTTTGTAAACGCTCTTTTATTTATCTTTTTTTCCAAAACTGCTCAATGGATGTTTCTGACACTTCTGGTACAGAAAGTTAAGTATCCAAAGAACTTCGTAAAGCTATCACAACAACGATCGTAAAACTGGAAGTAGTCGAAAAAATGTCCGATATTTTGAAAAAAATTATTTTTTTTACGAAAATCTTTTTTATTTATGAATATTTTTTGGTGATATTTTACACTGGGTTAAAATATCATCGTACTTGAGCAGAAATGAGAAAAAAAATTGTCTGGGTAATTTGCGTTAGCCGCCATCGGCGAATTTAGTTTTTCGTACCCAGAAAAATTATTTATTGTTCGATTTGTATAAAACAAAGTTCATATGCTCCGTGGTCCCAATTGTTATTTTTTATGTTACGGTGAAATTTTTCTGTCGGCAACGGAAGTGACGTAATATTAACAAAAACTACAATTTTGACAGTTCGGTACCACTTTTTGAAAGAAAATATTATTTTTTTTCAAAACTGATATAACTAAAAGGATGCACCCTGCGAAGGTGCACAAAATATTTAGCTCATATTTTTAAATTTCAATTTCATTTTCGGGCAATTTCGAATAAAATGTAAAATAAAGTGTAAAATTCAGCTATTTACAATTCATTCAGCGTCTTCATATTTTTAAATATTTATTTGTAATTTTCATAAACTCGTAGCAATAATCCAGACGAAGAGAATGTATGCGAAAATTAGTTTGTAATATGAGCAGTTGTCGAGAAATATGCAATTTTGCATGCATCACTTTTCACGTTATTTTGCCTATACAAGAGTGAATTATTATTCGATTTGCAATATTTTTTTTCCATTTGATGTCTAATGCCAATTTGGACTAGGTCAAGCCAATTTTACATTTTCACTGTGACCGGAAATGACGTCATTTGGGCAAAAACTGTATTTTTAACCTAAAAAACTAATATTTTATTCAAATCAGTCTCCCTTATAATATTTTTAAAATTATGATATTTTATTCCCATCAACGAATAGAATGAAGCCATACGACCATACAGATACCACAAAATGGTTTCTAACTTGTACGGTTACAGAGAAATAGGCGATCTTCTATAAGTCACTTTTCAAGGTTTTTGGTCTATAAAAGTGTCAATTATTATTCGATTTTTATAATTTTTTTACCATTTGATCCCTTATGCCATTTATGACTTCTATGAACCAAGTTAACATTTTCAATATCACCGGAAGTAATGTAATTTTTGCAAAAAACGTATTTTTAGCCTTCAAAACAAACATTTTTTTGAAGTGATTTATATTCATTATTCGTTTAACTTTATAACGTCTGGCTCTAATGGGCAGTAAGATTGAATCAATACCATCATATTGATATCAAGAAAAGGCTTCTAGCATGTTCCCTTGTCGAATAATAACCAATTTTCCCAGGGTCACTTTTAAGTTTTTTACCTTCTTAATTTCAGTTTATGGGTTATAGGTTAATTATTTATTGCCCGATATGTATAAAACAAAGTTTGTATTTTGTGTGTTGCGAATTTTCGACTTATTTTTCACCTATAAAAATTTCTTTCGGTACCGGAAGTGACGTAATTTTGCCATAATTTACAATTTTGACCGGTCTTTTCGCCAGCAAATATTACTTTTACATATGATAGAGGGTGTCACTGAAGCAAAACAACTAAAGTATACTTTGGTAGCTCAATGGATCGGCTATGGTATAATAAACTTCCTGTATGATTCCTGAAAGCCGGTTCAGTGCTGCTTGCAGGTCTAGTTATTAGGGTTTCACACTGCGTAGCTGTGTGAAACACTATTGTTTTTGTTAAAATTATTATTCTTATTATTATTATTCAGATTCCAATTTGAATAGATCTCAGCAACTACGTGTCGCATCGTTATGATTTCTTCTGTTTTACTGGGAAAGTGGGTGTGACTTAGAGGATAAAGCTATTTTGAACGTTCTGCGACAATGCGAAATGTCCGAAATCACCGAAGTTATCGTTTTTGAAAATATTGCAGTAATTTTAACAATAATCATTGGATTTTAACTTTCGATACATTTTGGCATAGCCTGAGACAGGGCACATAGCTACGCTACTTTCGATTTTTGATTTTCGGCAAATCTTCGAAGATATTAGGCGCCAAATTTCGAAAATTTAAAATTTTACAAAAAACTTTTTTATTTATGAATATTTTTTAGTCGTATTGTGCACAGAATTAAAGAGTCATCTGCTCAGTGCAAAAATGTTAAAAAATTTTGTCTCAGTAATTTTCCTTGGCCGCTATTGGCTAATTCAGTTTTTCAGTCCTAGATTAATTTTTTATTGTTCGATTTGTATAAAACAAAGTTCATATGCTTCGTTGTCTCAATTGTCATTTTTTTTATTACCGGAAGTGTTATCTGTCGGCACCGAAAGTGGCATAATTTTACCAAAAACTACAATTTTGACAGTTAGGTACCATTTTTCGAAAACAAATATTATTTTTTGGAAAAATTATTTGACTCAAAGAGAGTGCCCTTTCAAGGCGCAAAAAATGGCGGAAGCAGTTTTTTTAATTTCGATTTCATTTTCGAGCAAATTCGATTAAATGGCTAAAAATGGTGTAAAATTGACCCATTTACAACCTATTCAGGCTTTTCAGATTTTAAAATATTTCTTCGTAACTTTTATAAACTTGTAGCTATAATCCATACGAAGAAAATGTATGTTAAAATTAGTTTGTAATATAAGCAGTTACCAAGAAATGGACAGTTCTGTACAAGTCACTGTTTTCGTTATTTTGCCTGTAAAATAGTCAATTATGATTGGATTTTTATAAAAGTGACATCATTTGATTCAAAAAGCATGTAGCGTCATATCAAGTTGATTACAATTTAAAATTGACACCGGAAGTGACGTCATTTGGTCAAAAACTGCATTTTAAACTTTTTAAATCAATGTTTTATTCAACCATGAATAACTTAATATGTATTAATAATTTTAACTTTTGGTTTAAATTCACATATAAATACAACTCATATGGTCATATAGATATCATAAAATTGTTTCTAACTTGTTCGGTTGCCGAGAAATAGACGGTTTTCTACAGGTCACTTTTGAAGGTTTCGGGGCCATAAACGTGTCAATTATTATTCGATTTTCATAAACGTTACACCATGTTATACCTAATGCCATTTGTGATTTCATACAAGTAATTTAAGATTTTCATTATCACCGGAAGTAACGTCATTTTGGCAAAAACTGAATTTTTAGCCTTCAAAACAGTTATTTTATTCAAATGAGTCTGTTTTGAAATCTTTTTCAAATTATGGTATTTGATGCCAATCAACAAATAGAATGAACCCATACGTTCATACAAATACCACAAAATGGTTTCTAACTTGTACGGTTGCAGAGAAATAGCAGATTTTCTACAAGTCACTTTTCAAGTTTTTTGGTCTTTAAAAGTGGCAATTATTATTCGATTTACATAAAATTGTCACTATATGATATCGTATGCCATTTCTGATTTCATAAGACTAATTGAACATTTTCATTAACACCGGAAGTAATTTAATTTTGTCAAGATCATTTACAAGTAACAAATGTATAAAATGACTTGATATTGCTGGATTGATTGGTTGATTCTACGTCCATTTTATTTGTGTGCAATGTTAATTTGGAAACCTGTTTAGTGGTTTCGTTGGTACCGGAAGTGACATATGTTCAAGTGTAACTTGGCACCGAAAGTGACATGTTTAAGAGTAACTTGGCACCAGTGAAACCCGTCATTCCTGCATGCAGGTCTAGTTCTTATTATTATTATTCAGATTCCAATTTGAATAGATCTCAGCAACTACGTGTCGCATCGTTATGATTTCTTCGGTTTTACTGGGAAAGTGGGTGTGACTTAGAGGATAAAGCTATTTTGAACGTTCTGCGACAATGCGAAATGTCCGAAATCACCAAATTATCGTTTTTGAAAATATTGCAGTAATTTTAACAATAATCATTGAATTTTAACTTTCGATACATTTTGGCATAGCCGGAGACAGGGCACATAGCTACGCTACTTTCGATTTTTGATTTTCGGCAAATCTTCGAAGATATTAGGCGCCAAATTTCGAAAATTTAAAATTTTACAAAAAACTTTTTTATTTATGAATATTTTTTAGTCGTATTGTGCACAGAATTAAAGAGTCATCTGACTAGTGCAAAAATGTTAAAAAAAATTGTCTCAGTAATTTTCCTTGGCCGCCATTGGCTAATTCAGTTTTTCAGTCCTAGATTAATTTTTTATTGTTCGATTTGTATAAAACAAAGTTCATATGCTTCGTTGTCTCAATTGTCATTTTTTTTGTTACCGGAAGTGTTATCTGTCGGCACCGGAAGTGGCATAATTTTACCAAAAACTACAATTTTGACAGTTAGGTACCATTTTTCGAAAGCAAATATTATTTTTTGGAAAAATTATTTGACTCAAAGAGTGTGCCCTTTCAAGGCGCAAAAAATGTCGGAAGCAGTTTTTTTAATTTCGATTTCATTTTCGAGCAAATTCGATTAAATGGCTAAAAATGGTGTAAAATTGACCTATTTACAACCTATTCAGGCTTTTCAGATTTTAAAATATTTCTTCTTAACTTTTATAAACTTGTAGCTATAATCCATACGAAGAAAATGTATGTTAAAATTAGTTTGTAATATAAGCAGTTCCCAAGAAATGGGCAGTTCTGTACAAGTCACTGTTTTCGTTATTTTGC
This sequence comes from Patella caerulea, assembly GCA_036850965.1. Taxonomy (NCBI): domain Eukaryota; kingdom Metazoa; phylum Mollusca; class Gastropoda; family Patellidae; genus Patella; species Patella caerulea. The sequence continues at coordinate 32,711,975 of JAZGQO010000008.1, forward strand.
CTGTAAAATAGTCAATTATTATTGGATTTTTATAAAAGTGACATCATTTGATTCAAAAAGCATGTAGCGTCATATCAAGTTGATTACAATTTAAAATTGACACCGGAAGTGACGTCATTTGGTCAAAAACTGCATTTTAAACTTTTTAAATCAATGTTTTATTCAACCATGAATAACTTAATATGTATTAATAATTTTAACTTTTGGTTTAAATTCACATATAAATACAACTCATATGGTCATATAGATATCATAAAATTGTTTCTAACTTGTTCGGTTGCCGAGAAATAGACGGTTTTCTACAGGTCACTTTTGAAGGTTTCGGGGCCATAAAAGTGTTAATTATTATTCGATTTTCATAAACGTTACACCATGTTATACCTAATGCCATTTGTGATTTCATACAAGTAATTTAAGATTTTCATTATCACCGGAAGTAACGTCATTTTGGCAAAAACTGAATTTTTAGCCTTCAAAACAGATATTTTATTCAAATGAGTCTGTTTTGAAATCTTTTTCAAATTATGGTATTTGATGCCAATCAACAAATAGAATGAACCCATACGATCATACAGATACCAAAAAATGGTTTCTAACTTGTACGGTTGCAGAGAAATAGCAGATTTTCTACAAGTCACTTTTCAAGTTTTTTGGTCTTTAAAAGTGGCAATTATTATTCGATTTACATAAAATTGTCACTATATGATATCGTATGCCATTTCTGATTTCATAAGACTAATTGAACATTTTCATTAACACCGGAAGTAATTTAATTTTGTCAAGATCATTTACAAGTAACAAATGTATAAAATGACTTGATATTGCTGGATTGATTGGTTGATTCTACGTCCATTTTATTTGTGTGCAATGTTAATTTGGAAACCTGTTTAGTGGTTTCGTTGGTACCGGAAGTGACATATGTTCAAGTGTAACTTGGCACCGAAAGTGACATGTTTAAGAGTAACTTGGCACCAGTGAAACCCGTCATTCCTGCATGCAGGTCTAGTTATTCTTATTATTATTATTCTTCTTTTGTTTTGAGTAGATCTCAGCAACTGCTTGTCGCATCGTCACGATTTCTTCGGTTTTACTGGGAAAGTGGGTGTGACTTAGAGGATAAAGCTATTTTGAACGTTCTGCGACAATGCAAAATGTCCGAAATCACCAAATTATCGTTTTTTAAAATATTGCAGTAATTTTAACAATAATCATTGAATTTTAACTTTCGATACATTTTGGCATAGCCGGAGACAGGGCACATAGCTACACCATTTTCGATTTTTGATTTTCGGTAAATCTTCAAAGATATTAGGCGCCAAATTTTGAAAATTTAAAATTTTACAAAAATTTTTTTTATTTATGAATATTTTTTAGTCGTATTATGTACAGAATTAAAGGGTCATCTGACTAGTGCAAAAATGTTAAAGAATTTTGTCTCAGTAATTTACCTTGGCCGCCATTGGCTAATTCAGTTTTTAAGTCCTAGATTATTTTTTTATTGTTCGATTTGTATAAAACAAAGTTCATATGCTTCGTTGTATCAATTGTCATTTTTTTTATTACCAAAAGTTTTATCTGTCGGCACCGGAAGTGGCATGATTTTACCAAAAACTACAATTTTGACAGTTAGGTACCATTTTTCGAAAACAAATATTATTTTTTGGAAAAATTATTTGACTCAAAGAGTGTGCCCTTTCAAGGCGCCAAAAATGGCGGAAGCAGTTTTTTTAATTTCGATTTCATTTTCGAGCAAATTCGATTAAATGGCTAAAAATGGTGTAAAATTGACCCATTTACAACCTATTCAGGCTTTTCAGATTTTAAAATATTTCTTCGTAACTTTTATAAACTTGTAGCTATAATCCATACGAAGAAAATGTATGTTAAAATTAGTTTGTAATATAAGCAGTTACCAAGAAATGGACAGTTCTGTACAAGTCACTGTTTTCGTTATTTTGCCTGTAAAATAGTCAATTATGATTGGATTTTTATAAAAGTGACATCATTTTATTCAAAAAGCATGTAGCGTCATATCAAGTTGATTACAATTTAAAATTGACACCGGAAGTGACGTCATTTTGTCAAAAACTGCATTTTAATCTTTTTAAATCAATGTTTTATTCAACCAAGAATTACTTAATATGTATTAATAATTTTAACTTTTGGTTTAAATTCACATATAAACACAACTCATATGGTCATATACATATCATAAAATTGTTTCTAACTTGTTCGGTTACCGAGAAATAGACGGTTTTCTACAGGCCACTTTTGAAGGTTTTTGGGCCATAAAAGTGTCAATTATTATTCGATTTTCATAAACGTTACACCATGTTATACCTAATGCCATTTAGGATTTCATACAAGTAATTTAAGATTTTCATTATCACCGGAAGTAACATCATTTTGGCAAAAACTGTATTTTTAGCCTTCAAAACAGATATTTTATTCAAATGGGTCTGTTTTGAAATGTTTTTCAAATTATGGTATTTGATGCCAATCAACAAATCAAATGAACCCATACGATCATACAGATACCACAAAATGGTTTCTAACTTGTACGGTTGCAGAGAAATAGTCGATTTTCTACAAGTCACTTTTCAAGTTTTTTGGTCTTTAAAAGTGGCAATTATTATTCGATTTACATAAAATTGTCACTATATGATATCGTATGCCATTTCTGATTTCATAAAACTAATTGAACATTTTCATTAACACAGGAAGAAATGTAATTTTGTCAAGATCATTTACAAGTAACAAATGTATAAAATGAATTGATATTGCTGGATTTGGTTGATTCTGCATCCATTTTATTTCTGTGCAATGTTAATTTGGAAACCTGTTTAATGGTTTCGTTGGTACCGGAAGTGACATATGTTCAAGGGTAACTTGGCACCGGAAGTGACATGTTTAAGGGTAACGTGGCACCAGTGAAACCCGTCATTCCTGCATGCAGGTCTAGTTTATTATTTTATTCGTGCATCTATAGGAGGTGACGAAAACCCGATGTAGGATGTTATACACCATCTTATTTCATATTAAAGTACAAGTATTTTCTCGACCAAATCTTATAGCTACTCTTCCAATCTGATTAAAGTAAAGAGCTATATTTCGTTTCGCTGCTCTATACTTTCGAGCACCTCTCTACATAAAGATCTGGCCGGTTGTAGTGGGAGGTCGCGTAAGGGATCATACGAGCTGCTTTTTACCTATAACGTCAGCCATCCAATTTGCGATAAAATGAAATGGAATGAAATAGGGTTTAACGTCCTGCTGATCTGCCCCTACTGGGCTATTAATGAACGCGGGCATACGCCATACAGTGTGCTATGAATGAATTATTTTCTGCACTACTTTTATTTCGAAATCCAACTGTCAAGGACTCTATTTCGAGCACGCTAATGTGTAAACGGATCTCGATTTGCCGCCCCATCCGAAGAATTAGACACTGTCCTTGCCAAGTCCTCTGCCCTACAACATTGACAAGGGTACGTCCCCAGTGAACTTTCTCGGCTAACCCCGGGAGCGAATTCGTGGCCTACATATTAGCGTGCCGGCGTCTTACTCACATTTGGTGTGAAGCATTGGGGTCAATGGCGCTACTCGCCCTTTCCCAAACCTTGTTAACGAGCTAGATGCTACAGGTGTTTTTTTAAACATATTTTTCTAAAAGTTGGTGAAAAGCATTAGGTCTATGAGCGGATTTATCCTGTTCAAGTTTTCCTTTCGGACAACACTGCTCTTTTTTCGGGACAATGCTGCTGTTATCGTATTTCTTATTAAGAATTCACTTTTGTTTGCTCTGTTTCAGTTGCTGTTGTTGTTGCCTTTTTTGTTTGCTGGGCCCCGTTCCACGCACAAAGACTTTTGGTTGTTTATGTGGAGGATTGGACTTCAACTCTGATGCAGGTCCACGATTGCTTGTATTATATCTCTGGCGTGTTGTACTATATAAGCTCGACTATTAACCCCATCTTATATAGTATCATGTCCGTCAAGTTCCGCCAGGCCTTCCGCTCAACCATTCTCTTTCCATGTTGTCAAACAAATCGTAGAAAATCGCGGAATTCCTATACGTATAAATTCTCCCATCAGAAGAACTCCGGTGACACAAACTGTACCCCGGTGGAGAGTAGTCCTCCTGCTAGATGTTGTGTAACAGCACCACCTCGATCCCCACAGCGCTGTGATGATTGTCCCATGGAAAGGATACCCTTTAAAGGAACAGAATGACAATGTTCCTCGATAAACTTGTTCATCAACTTGAGTTGACTATGGCGGATCATGGCCTTAAACCGGTGTTATAAAAAGCGATACCGGTGAAGTAGTTTTTTTTCTATGAAAAAGAAACACATCTTTATTTTTACCCGGTGTTCTCAATTTCCATTCCAATACCAGTGGAGCGTCTCATTGCTTTGTGTCTTCTGGAATGTACTGCGAGGAGAATTACTCCAGAAAAAAAAACAACTTTGATTCGAAAATCTTAATGTGTTGACAGGAAGAAACAAATGTGTACAAAGATAGTGGTTGCGTGATGTCCTTATTGACTGTTAGCCTTTGTTCGGTGGTGCGCAAGGCTTTGGCATAAAAAGGAAAATAAAAAGATCAAAATAATATCACAGAGAATGACAAAAACAGTCACTGTTCAATGATACAGTTTTCACTTTATTAGTTTCCGCGTATTATATTTTACCATCTAAACTGACCTAATATCTGATAGGTTTATCACTGTGTTCTTACTTGTGTTCTGCAAGCAGTCAATGACAACTGAACTGTTCTATATAGTCAAATCATCATAGCCCATTCCACTCGCAAATCAGAACCAGAAAATCGAAATATAAAGATATACGTTTTATTTGATAGGTCGTGCTTCTAACAACTGCAATGAATATAACAGTAAGAAATCTTGGAATTGTTGTCGATTCTCGTCTCAGTTTTGAAAACCATGTGAACAACATCTGTAAAAAATGTCATTGCCATTTCAGAAGGATAGGGTCCAGTCGTCATCATCTATTAACAGAAGATGCTTCTGCAAACTTAGCTCGATCCTTCGTCCTGTCCAGAAAAGACTATTTAAGTCGGTACTAACTGGTATTAGGAACGAACAGATTTCAAAACTCCACATGCTTACATTGTCACAAAAACTAAATCCAGATCACTCATCATCCCAGTCTTGAACAAATTATATTGGTTCGGTGTTCGGGAAGGATCAACTTTAAAATCTTAGTTACCCTATCGATCGATTAACAAATCCACGAAAGGTTAAATTCAAAATCTAGTATCGTTATGTCAACCTCAACGACCATTAAGATCAGAAGGGAAACTATTATTGGATGTACCTACCTATAATCTGAAATCATTTGGATCCAGAACTTTTCGATGCAGCGCATCAATTGTTTGGAATACACTTCCAGAAAATGACAGACAATGTGAATTTGTGTCAGTTTTTAAATCCAAAGTGACAACTTGGTTATTTAATCATTATCATTAACACTCCAAAGTGAGAACATTTTCTAGCGCCTAGTGCATCCCATAGTGGATTGAATAGTTGTGCGATACAAATATCATTACATGTACTATTATTAATATGAATCGTAACATATAGTGGCTTAGATATTAAAGATGCATTATGGAAAATGAAATGGGGTTTAACGTCCCTTTTCTGCGCCTACTTGGCTAATGGAAGACGGGTGCATTATGTAAGAGATAGATATAGTTCAGAGCTGACTTTCCTGTCTTTTATATTTCAAAAATAGATCATGAAACATGAATATTTTGAAAACTTCAGTCATAATATTACCTTTGACCAAATATTCATTAAACTTTTAAATGGAGGCAAAGTTGTAATCTACGTAAAATCGAGCTGTTTGTGGTCTTGCCATTCTGATAAATGATTAAATTATAATTTAGATACCGTTTTAGGCCAGAAAAAGGAACTGTAATACACAGACTTAGCGTTTTACATAATGCATCTTTAATAATAGAAATAAAAGAACTGTAAATATTCACAGGGTGATGAACGTAAGCAGGGGCGGATCCAGAGGCGGGGTGGGGGGGTCCACCCCCCCTCCCCTGCTCAGCTACATAAAAAAAAATAATGCCTTGCATCAATGAAATTACATCACAAAGTGATCCTACATCAGTATAAAACGATTTCTCTGTTTAAAAAGCTCAATTTGTACGTATGCCTATGTAATTTAGAGACGATGATGGCAGATTTCCCTAACCGAAAGCTGGAAAAAAACCCTCCTGCAAAAATTCCTGGATCCGCACCTGGTAAGTCGAACTGGTGAAGTTAAATATCTCGTCCCCGTTCTCACGGGGGAGGGGGGCACGTTGCTAAGTGGTTAAGGCGCTGGCTCGCTAGCCTTGAGGTCGGCTGTTCGATCCTTGCATTGGCCGAGAAGGCTCATCCAGATTTTCCGACGTGGTTTCCTCTTGTCAGTGATACAGAAGGGAGGGCCTAGATAGCTGCCATTGCCAGGCCCTCCGTTATGCATCACTGACAAGGACAGTTGTCTAGTTGTTCGGATGGGACGAAAAACAGAGGTCCCGTGTACACATTGGCGTGCACATAAAAGATCCCTTGGCAGGTGGAATTCGATATAAGAGTAGACCGTAGCGCCGTTGCCTGGTCAAAATGTCCCTCAAAGCACACTGTATGGCTTATGCCCGTCTTCCATTAGCCCAGGTTCGGTGCAGAAGAGTAGGACGTTAAACCCCATTTCATTACGATCTCACGGGATTGATATAATTGAATTACTGTAATGACGAAACATCTGGTTTAATTCCTGGTGTAATACAAGTCAATTTATTACATTAATAAACACAATTCAAGGGCATTTATGTTTATTATGACAACTACCATACTTATGATTAGGTTACATGGATAAACAAAAAATCTCCTTTGGCATTCGATCTGTGCGGATTTTAATCCGAATAGTTCAGTGTAATAGCCAGGAATTGATTCAAGGGGGATGGTGCTGCTAGGTTAGCTAGGGACTTTGGTGCTTGCATTATTTGGACATTTTTGTTGTATTGAACGGGTAAATTGTATTTCGACACGATCAAGGTGTTTAATCATCCATTATAGATGGATAATTATCGATCTCTTTAAAGGGACTGTGCCGAATTGAACAGTCTAAAAAATTATTTTCCGAGTACGTATGAAATTTAAGCGCCAAAACTGGTGTATTTACCCTGTCTCAAAATATTGAGCCGTTTGGGCGTGAATGTCAAACAAAACTGCTTATCCAGACACGTAACCCTTTTAAGATTTTGGGTCAATTTGTTCGTTGGGTGACCTGATAATCGATTCATATTTATTTAGCGGTCTATACAGTGAATGACCCATGTGCTACACGTTATTTTTCACCGGATCATACAGCTTGGGACACCGGTCTCCTCTTCCAGATTAAGACCGAAGTGTTTAATATGTCTAAAAACGGATCATATATATCGAGTTAGTTGCTTAGAGCTAAGGTAGATGATTTTTGAGGGATTTTAACACAAAATTAAGCAGTTTTAATCTCCAAAATATTAACGGGGTTGGCACTTGAAGCGTCGCCGCGTTACAAGATAGCTGGTTTGAATCGTATGTCGTGATAAGGGCTACAGAATCATGCCAATTTCAAATCGCCGCCATTAATATACCACGTGTATACGCACACCTTCGTCCAATTTTATATACCTTTACGGTACCTGTATATAAATGCCGTTCACATAATTTACATATGTTCTGGAACTGGTTGAACAGATTTTGAATATAGTTTCAACATAGAGATCTTTGCTTTGGTAAATTTGTAACAACAGTTTACAGCTCTCGGAAGTGACTTAGAAACATTTGAGCATCCGGAAAAGTGCCTTTTCACTTATGCAACTGGTGGATAAAGAAATGCGTCGACATCCGACCTATCTTCATTATACAAACAAGGCACTATTTTGGTTCTGGTCTTAATTTCAAATGTTGTGCTTTAGAAATCTTACAAAATGTTTACAATTCTTGTCACTCTGACAACAAATATCAGTTTCAGGGGTCAAAGGTTCATTTGAGGGAGTTGAAACACCTTTGAATTCGGAAACATCTCTATGAATGTAGAACAAACATATGTCATGGACACGTGCCTACAACTCTCCCGCCCTTGCAAAAAATCTAGACAAATATTTAAAAGAGAAATTTGTGATTAAAACAAAAGGCATTACTACTTTAATAGGCAAATGTTGGCCAAAAGTGTCGTGCCTCCTGGGAGACAAAACCGAGGCGGGAGGAAGGAGGAATACAGCACATTTCAATGTTCTTCTTCTTAACTTGTTGAATTCGTCGAAGACGTCACTTGATACACAAAACAAACATTTATAATATATATTACAATTTATATTTTATTTCTAAATATTATAATATATATCTATAAATATCACAGATTCAGCATATGTATAAATAGTTTCTTTACAATCATAATCCATGTAATATATAGCAGAAATCACAGGCTCTTATCAAAACACAGACATTTGGAGGGATTGAAATAAAACTTATTACTGTTTGACCATTTCCTACGTTGTCATTGTAGTATATTGTCAAGCAGTAGTAAGAAGTTTTATTTTAATCCATTCCAGTGCCTATGCATCAACATCTGACGGTTCTGAACAAGGTGTATCTATGTCTTGGACAAAGATCTTTTTGTTCTATAAACTAATAAACTGCCACTCTTAGCTGCGCAAACGACTTGGGAGCTTACAAAAACACTTTAACAGATTGTAAAATTGTACAGATGAAAAAACAGGATGACATGGAACCTGTGATTTAAAAATTAAATAGATCTTTTTTAGCCTTAGATAACAATATTGTTTTAAAAGGACGATCCACCAATTTCTATATATATTCTAACAATAGACGAATTAAAGATAGCCCGTAAAAGAATGTTCTTATAAAATTTCTTGACATCTCCATTGCCACAATAAATAGTGAATTTCCATCTCTCTCGTTACGGTTGGAATTAGGTAATTTCAACACAGAAACACTTTTTTTTTAAAAAGTTTTGGGGACAGCTCGCTATATGTACATATGACGTTATAATAACCCAGTGGTTCCCAACCTTTTGTTGGTTGCGACCCCATTCCAGAAATCACCATCTGGTCGCGACCCTCGAAGAAAAACTTCACCTCTTTCTATGAAACATCATCATTTACAGATAAAAACGTTGTAATGAGAGACTGAAGAAACAACACGAGATTTATGCACTTTTCATGAAAACGTTATCAAAAGTTTCAAAGTAGTCCGCCACGAACCAACGGAAAGTGCTCCACGACCCAGAGGATGGGAACCCAGGTAGAGTAACGCCTGACGGGGCAACTTAAAACCAAGCGTTGAATCGGGTAACTTATATCATTATCTGTCTTTTGTTAGAATATAGAAACGGGTAAAGCACTCCTTATAAATGTTGACACTGCAAGCAATTGGTTCAAAACGTTATACATAAATCCATTATAAACTTGACCACGGTTGTACACAATTTTATACTATCAGTATCCGTGCGAGTGACATGCTCATTCCGGGAAATGGCATTTATGGAACCATTCCCAGGACAATTAATTTAAGCTGGCAAATGTTTATGTTATCGTTACTACCATGGACCTTATAAGGTCCATGTTACTACTAAACGTATGCCAACAGACATCTAAAACTGGATCATTTTCATTTACACTTCTCAAATTCTAATTAACGGAACTGCACTAGATCCCGGATCATAACCACTCGGCATCGGTGGACCAGTCCTGTAAATTTTGTTGGAAAAGTTTCAGGCCCGGACTCTAAGGCAATGCTTATATCTATAAATACATTTTAATTCATTCCCTAATAACATATATGATATTTGTAAGAGAACACAATATATTTCGTAAGTAGGGCGCTGAAAGATCGGAGTTCGTATTATTCTACCCTTTGAAATCAATTAAAAATGGACGGATACCAATATTAATCTTTGGTAATAAATAATTCAAACATGAGGTAAACACAATCATTCTAAAAAAAAAACGTAATAAATATTTTTGTTCTGCTGTAGATGAGTGTAAATTCTACATAACCTTTTTGTTTTGGGTATTCACATACCTTTCTCTGCATGTGATGTTCACGTGACTTTAAGAAAATATCTCACGAATGGATAACTTAGTATTTTCAGGATTACCACTGCCTGGTGGTGACCACAACACCCATCATTCAATCCGGTTTTATAGTGATGCCAATGATGGGGTGTGACTGTCTATGGTGCAAGCTTGGGCACGACTATCAATTATGCAGGTTGACGTGTGGCTGTCTATGATGCAAGTAGGGGCAAAACTGCCAATGATGCAAGTTTCCAGTGAAGCATGTTGGCGTGTGACTGTCATGTTGCAAGTTGGGGTGTGATTGTTAATGATGCAAGTTGGGGTGTGACTGTCAATGGTGCAAGTAGGGGCATAATCTCCAATGATGCAAATTGGGATGTGACTGCCAATTATGCAAGTTACCAATGGTATATGTTGGGGTATGACTGTCAGTGATGCGAGACAAGTCTAGATGTGACTGCTAATGATGCAAGTTGGCTATGACTGACAATTGTTAAGTTTTTGACACAATGCAAAATAAATAAAAACCCTGTTACACATACGCATATATTCATCTTAATCATTCCGACTGCACAATATTTCTTAAGGTTTTTATTTTGGAATGCTTAAGTAAATTTTCATGTTTTTTTGCCAATTAATTTTTATCAACAGCTGTGAACTATGCAGGTCACAAATCTATGAAATGCAAATACTGCTTATGACTGAGCGACTTTTTTCGACTAGGCCTCTCTAGTCATTATCAAGCGATGATAAATATGAAAATATAGCAGGGCAGTAATTGTGTTCCATAGAACTGTGACCTGTATAGTCTCTTTCAATTACTAAGTGCCATTGAAACAATTTATCATACAGCTGTGAACTATCAGATCTACAACATGACATCGCCCACATCCTGATCTTCACATGTCATAGACTTTGAGGTATCTGAAAAAAAAAAACAAAAAAAAAATTATCCAAATCCATTAATCTTAATCTACCAGTAAAACATGCATATAATGGATATTTTTTCTAGAGTTCTAATAGGTTGCCTGATTAATTTCTTCTTTAAATAAAATCCCATGAAAAGAATCTTAACAAAATATTGAAAATAAAACAGGAAGTGATATTTGATCTGAAGATTATTAAAAACCCATATTTGATACTGAGCTTATAATATGCTTTTCTTCTAGATTTCTGAATATTACAGCAGGTTGACAAAAAAAACAATGACTTAAAAAAAAACGTTTTTAATTGAGCAGGAACTGTAACACTCATCACACCCCCACAACCCCATAACTAATCATGCTATTATATTTATTTTTGATCTAGAAAAGTAATTACTTTATCAACATGTGACATCATCAGAACTGGTGCACTAAGCTCTGTCTAGGAAATGACATTGCAGGAATAAACAAGGTGTGCACAGTAAAGAGCAAAAATTAAAATGTGAAAGGAAAGGATTCTCTTTATTAAACAAAGTGCTGATAAATGTTATGTGCCATGCAACAATAAAAGGGTTCGTCAATTTAGGTTGTGAAAAATGGGTTGTGAAAAATTTAAACATTATGTTTTTTTCTAATGTCACTAGTAATAAACACGAAAACAAAAGTGAAAACATCCTTACAAAATACAAATGTTGAAATATATTTTCTACTCAATTAAAGTCTCATGAATAACAAGAACATAACTTGGCTTCAGTACAAAAGCCATTTAAGCGCAAGCAAAATTAGAAAACAATATTTCAATTGTATTTGCATTCCGCCCGAAATTTAAACACAGGTTTTAAATGAATAAATTTGTGGATATCACAAGGAAGCTGAAGACTATTAATTATCAGGGAGGAAACAAAGGTTGCCAAGCAATCAAACATATATCCACTAGCAGCTAAGTTGTTTGAACAGTTAATAAAGTGAGTGAGTGAGAGAGAGAGAGAGACAGACAGACAGACAGACAGACAGAGACAAAGAGAGAGGGGCTTTAACTAAATAATTTTGGGACAAACATATGGTTTAGTTTTATCTCAATAATTCACTTGCGCGTAGAGGTCTTTAGCAGTGCTAGGAAACTGAAGGATCCGGAGAAAGCCCCACGATGTTGGTCACATTCAACCACCGGGGAATCACAACCACGCCAGTTGACTCAGTAACACAACTTATGATAAAGAATGTTTCTAATTCAAGTAGGATTTGATTAATGACACATTGAATTTAAATATGATAGAATACTTTGATCGACAATTAATCAGTGAGAGACAAAAAATCTGTAACTACTTTTACAGATCATACTATCTATCACTTAAAAATATGATGAAAATTGACCATGAACTTAACTATTGTAAAAGAATACAGGACATTGTTGATAGGACAATGGATGGATGGACGGGGGTGACAACAATATGCGACCACAAGAGCATGATGGCCGAAAAAAAGAATGTAGCTGGGGATCGAGTTAAGATAAATAAATTAAAAACACTAATCAAATTTGAATAATAAATTTTAAATGATATATATGTGTATGTTGTTAGTTTTTAAAGTAAGATCTTATAAAAAGCATTTCTGATTTCTAAAGCTATTATCTGAAGAGAAACTTTCTACATTTAATCAGAAAAACTACCAGTAAGTAACTTTCAAGATACTAAATGTCTCAAATTATTTATCATCACTAAAATGTGACAAATTTCTTTAGGGGTGTTACCTTTTTTGTTGTCCACTTTATCAAAAAATCTCTCCCCTAAATAGGTCTCCAAGTTTCAATAAAAAGAGTGATTTAGAAATTGCGAAGAATCAGAGTAAGGAGAGTGATCAGTAAGGAGAGTGATAAGGAAGGAGAGTATACAGGACATAGTTCTCCATGTACAGGACTCATTTCTGACTTCATAAATGATAATAAATCCCTCAAGACTCTGTACAGGAGAGCAATTTTCAGCATTAAAGCCTCTCCCCGGTCGACTTTTAGGTTGTGCCGCAGAAGCTTGAGAGTGATGGCTTGCCGTGGCACAGAGTTGTAGAAGGATGCATACCCTGCATTCATTAAATTGCACTAAAATTGGTGGTGTGTGAGACAATCATAATATTATTTGGTTTTGTTCTAGTAATATTCTACCTTTAACTAGCATATAACTATAATTACAGGATATAAAAAAGCTATTTATAAAAAAAATCAATTTAACTTAATGATAAGTATGCAATTCTAATATACAAAATTAATATGAAATAAATGAGTTTGAAATTAACAAATTGTGTATAAACTGAATCCTTGTGTGATTAGCAAACAATAATAAATACCCAATTTTTTGTTTTGTTAAATTGATTTTTCAATTCTAAACTAAGTGAATACCATGCGGGATTAAGTACGCATGCATTTCTTTTAACTAATTTATTAACATGAGTGTTAATTAAACACAATTAAAAGTTTGGACTATCCTCTCACCAATAGGTTTTCCTTCTATATATTAAATTTTGTCATGCTTTCACATGTTGAGCTTGCCAATTTCTGAAAATCTTAAATGAGTACAATTGCATTAGGTTTTGAAAGGTATTTGGAGCATCACATACACCAAAAGCTTTATGTTTATATGCATATTCTATTTGCAAAGCGCATTAAGATATATAGTGTATGTGCGATAAAGCAACAAATATATCATAATTAATATATTTCAATACCACACAATTTGTGTACTTCCACACATCTCTGGAACCATAATACCCATAAATATATAAGATAATCATGCAGTATACAAATCAAGCTATATATAGTTTAACATGTTATCATTGATGTACGTGCTGTGCATATTTATATGTTGCATAAAGAAATGGAAGGTGGATGGGAAATCCCTTCTTTCAGCATAACAGAATTTCAATTCTGAACACTAGGAACATTATTCTAATTATTTAATTTTAAAGTCATAAGCCTATGGTACCACTTGATGGTTCAGATGCTCAAATCTGATGGTTCAGATGCAGCCAACCCAGCCCATACGCTTTTGTTTATAACAGTATTTCCCTCATATTTTCTGATTTACATATATATTAAGACTCCCTATCCACACTTCCATATATTGTATATATTCACTGTGACGTAGGACTGTATAATGTATATATTAACACATGCAATATATAATGGCATATAGGTGGAGGGCTATACATGCAATATATGTTTCCAGATGCTAATATGGGCATTTCTTTTACCAAATCCTACCTAAATTTGGACCTTGACCCAATTCTAAAAGGTAGTTTACATGAGACTGATGACAACTGTTTGGAAATAAAATAGAAAATAATCCTTCACTGGACATATATATATATATACACGCGGTCCATATTGCTTTAAGATTGAGTAGTTTACTAACCAATTTAATTCAGACAATATGTTTAACTTTATCAAAATCAAATATATTCTCAAAATACTTCAGTTTAAGTAAATCCTGGCAATTTGAACCAGGAAATTATCTGTACCTAATATAAAGGGTTCCATTGCAGAAAGCATGCCACACGACTGATTAGATAGAATAAAAGAACCATAAATCATGCTATAGCATCAACTACATTAAAAGCTTTCAATTGTAAAATATCAAGTGAAAATCAGTAAAAAAAAACCCACTTGTTACACACATGCACATAGATAACAGAAACTAGCCAACTATTACAAAGGCAGGCGTTCAAAATAATATGATCACTGACTGCCTTGGAATTTGATTTTAGGGTTGGTTTAAAATGCTAACTTTTATTATAGTCCAAGAATGCTTTTCTAAAATTATTAAAAACATTTCAAACACCAAGATTACCAAAGTGACGTTTTCATATTTCAGCCAAATCAAAACAGAGACATTAGCTTTTAAGCTACACAGTCAACAAATGTATAAGAAAATGATCTGATAATATATAGAAAACAAATCACAACAATCCAAGAAACACTACAAATCAAATTCAAAATTCAAAAGTTAAAACAAAGCAACTGTCTCTATAAATTCATAATAAAAATGATATGCATCACACAGTCGATGCCTATTTTTTAAAAGTTAAAGTTGATGATTGTCACTTAAAGGAAAAGCAAGGCTAAAACTCGAATGACCAGTATGGTGGTTATAATAATCAACTATTGATAACTTCGCTCAAAATAATTAATTTGAATGAAAATTTCAGCCCAATCTGTATCTAAATCTTATGTAATGTATCTTAAACAAAGATATGATGAATTAAAAATTCTGCTGTTACATTAATGTGCGCTATATAATATGTAATGTAATATAAACAGGTCTGCGCCATATAACGACCAATAAGTGTTGATTAAAATCTATTTATGGGCCTATTTTTAATCCATTTCAGTTGAGATCGAGAGATCCTAGTTTTGATTTCTTTGTATGTTTAATAATCATTCTGATCAACTTTAAGGGTAGATTAAGCCATAAAAATTTAGATATTGGACAAAAAAAGCATGATCAGATTCAAAGGTCAAATGGATTTTGGATTAGTATATGTAATACCAATAATCTTATATTAAAGATACATTATGGAAGATAAGATATAGAGCTGGCAGTTCTCACTATAATAGTTAAAAACTAGAAAATTTAAAGAGAATTTGCTGAAAATTTCAGTTAAATGTGCCCACTATGAATGAGAATTAGCATTGAATTTGGGGTCTGGCCTCTACTATGGGTACAATAAAAAAACATTGTCTTGATTATTCGTTTCTTGATTTAATTATGAATGAGCGTTCAGTAGCAAATCGGATCCTAATCCAGTAAATATCGCAGGTTATCGATGACATCAAGAGTTGATTATTGTCTGGATAAGTTAATTAATGTCTAATTGATAATTTAGACAACATTTCAGACCTACAAAAAGACCTGTAATAGGTAGATTTAGCTCTTGCATAATGTTTCAAACAGTTTTAAATTTAAAGAAACGGTTGCTTTAAGAAATATTTGAGCCATGGAACCCCGGAGGAATAGAATATCCAGACATTTAAACAGAAACTGTCAACTTACTTCTGTATAAGAGTATTAATGTCTTTCTGTTCTTGGGTATCAGTAGCCATATTGGTTTTTAAGCTACTTGTTTTCTCAGTTTCGTTTGTCACAGTAGGTTTTAAGATTGGCTTCTTCAGGATTGGTTTGGGACTAACAGGAGGAGGTATTGGGGGTCTCTTCACTGCTTTCTCACACGTTGTGTCTTTCACTTCTGCTGTTTTAGCACTAGAGAACACAGAACTAGAACTTTGTGATGCTGGACGACTGGGGTTAAAAACGTAAGGTCGTATAGATTTTAGAGACAATTGTCCTGGTTCATTGTAACTACGATATTTTGATATTAATGACTGCATTCTTTCATTTCCTTCACCAGAATTATCTCCCTTATCTGGTTCTGAAATAAAAATAAAAAAAAAAAACGGAATGTAGTAAAGAACGAGAGAGAGGAATTGGGTTTAACATCCACTCAACACAAACTAGGTTATTTTGGACTAACATATGGATCAATTATTTTACAATAATGCACATGTGCAAAGGGTTTTGTATCAGTGAGACCAAACTGTGGGACCCAGAGAAAACCCATGAGGTTGGACAGACGACCCTACGATCCAATGTGTTTGGCCACCCAACTCCCCCTTACAAACTACAATATTGTGAAAGATGAATTGAAATCTTATAAGGAATATCCGTTCAAACTTTAAGCATCTTCTGAAGATTATAAAACAAGCTAACATAAGATGTTTGGCAAATTCTTTAATCCGATTTGAACCTAAGCCAACAGATTGTCTATGACTGATATTTTGTATTTATTTTCTTAATTAAATGATTAAAAATTACATAGTTTCCGAAAAATACATGAACAGGATTAGTGACTTTCAAGAAGGAATACAAATTCATATATCGAAAATTTTAAATTAAAATACAAGAGTAAACAAGCAAAGGTGATTGAGAATTCTGAAATAAGAAAATGGTAATAAAGTTATAGCTGAGACTAAGCAGGTTCAATATTCATCTTGATATAATCTTGCTATATTATTTATGTTCCTTCTGTGTGTCAACAAGGTACTAGACAATATTCACAGCATTTAAATAATGCTCTGAGATTACCACTCATTATCTCAATTCAGTCGGGCCCATATGCAGGATTTTAAAGTGATGAGGTGCCAATATAATGCCCAGGTCAATGGAAGTCGTTATTAAGTGATCATGTGTGTCACTTTCGGAGGCACATTTTCGCAGGGGCGCCATATTTCAGGGCAGGGATTATCTATAAAGGGAATTTGCTCCTGGTGCCTTCCATACCCCCCCACCCCAAAATGGGTTTGCATCTGTGGTGGCGCCCCATTGACTCCAAAAGTGATTTATAATTGAAAGGTTGTCAAATTTATGTGGGGGGGGGGGCACCATTTCTTTTGCTTCATTAGTTTTATTTTTCTGGGGATACAATGTCCTTTACCCTTATATTTCGGGAATTTATTGACAATTTTAAAATAATATAATAACAAATGGGTGATAACAAAAATTGTGCTTCAAAATACAATCATGTAACTTACAGATTCTAAAATACAATCGTGTAACTTACAGATTCTAAAATACATTCGTGTTACTTACAGATTCTAAAATACATTCGTGTTACTTACAGATTCTAAAATACATTCGTGTTACAGATTCTAAAATACAATCGTGTTACTTACAGATTCTAAAAAAAAATACAACTATATTATTATATGTAGCAATGACGACATATGACAGTAAATCGAAACATAGTTCAAAAGATAATTTTGTTTAATTGAGTTTACAAAATTTACATGAACACTTTCCAAATATATTATTAACAACCCAAGAAATGTGGTTAAATTTGGTGACTTCCCGGTAATTGTAAACAACTTGAGAGCCGTATTTTGGTTTTATTTAAGACTTGCTCAAAGTCTTTGTATAATTGTTGTATTTTTTGTATTGAATGTTTTTAAAGAGTGTCGCAAATGTCATACCCATTCAGTTGTTATTGCTACAGATAATTGATCACTTTCACGAAACTTTCAATTTCCTAATCCTGTGTAAAAAATAGTTTTTCTTTATATCTAATCTTTATCAACATAAGTCGATATATTAAAATTCTAATCTGGGTTTATTTATCATGTAATATCACTCCATAAAAGAAAGCATATTGAAGCATGATCGCTACAGATAAAATACTTCTTTTAACCCTTCAGTGCCAAATGACCAATTTCTGAAAGAGAAAAACTAATCCTGTGCTTTTGAAACCACATCATGTGTACCTTCATCGATATACTGGAAGATATATCCAATTCTTAATCATATCAAATCTCTATGTGGCACTGAAAAGGTTCATTTGAACTTTCATTTAACTATAGTTTCTAAACATTTTAGGACATCTATATTTCAGGAGAAATCTATTTTAAATATTTGTAAAAGGTTTTGTGAAAGTGGTCCATTGTGACTTACTTGTACAGATAATGATGGTGTGAACATTCTGGTACTAAAACACCAATAGTGAATACCAACAGTGAATTCTAACTCTGTGAACATCAACAGTGTGAACATCAACTGTGAACACCAACTTTGAACACCATGCCAAATAAGATAATATAATACTTACTGGAAAGGAAGACAGTTCCATATAAACCAGGCGTAATTTTACCTGTTGGGGGAGTTTCCGTGGATTTTGATCCCATCCATGGAGATGGTGCTGAACGAAGTTTAGAAAGTGTTTTCTTGGTAAAGAGTGATTCTGCTGGTCGGGATTTTAATGTTGTTTCACCATCCTGCAAAAAGAAAATGTTTTCTTACATGTCTTTAAGGCTTGCTGTAACTAAATTAAAGCATTCGTAGGCACCTTGATAATCCAGTGGTCTCTATCAGGAAAAGTCAAGATCTCTACATACTGAGCAGAGCAGAAACTAGGTCATTTTGGTTCTAACATATGGTTCAATTTTATTTAAATAATTTGCTTGCACGTAGGGTTCTTTTGCAGTGGACAGAAACCACAGCACTCGTGGTCTGAAAATGCTTGATTAAAAAACAACAAGAGTTATGCCCCTTTATTTTCTGAAAAAATATCTGTCAAGAAAAATTCTTCAATAAAAACAGTGAAATATACTCATATTCTTCCCTAACAAACTAATATTTGTATTAGATCCTCAGGAATTCAGAAAACAGTTTTATTTACTTACCATTCTATTTTTGAGAGTATCCTCAAGTTCATTTTTCAGTGATCCTGTATAAAAAAGAGTAAAAATTACAAGACCATTTCTTCTAAAGAACCTAATTAAAGGAGGTAGCCTATGTTTTGAAAGATACGTTCTTGAAATCAAATGAAGATGTATTACAATGTAGTTTTAACTAAACAATTTTACCAGACAAATTCTCAGAATCCAGTGATCTTGAAGGTGATCTGAAAAATGAACAAAACAACATTCAATTTGGCTGAAAAAAACCCTGAAAAAATGTTCCTTCTAAATAATAGACATATAACAGCATCAATTTATCATAAAGTGTTGAACAAAAAATGCAGGCTGTTTTTGTATTAAAAATTGCTTTTTTGATAAGATGGTTCAAGAGATCTAGCCATCAGTGGTACAGTTTGTCAGACATATTAAAGATTTATAAATATATATCTACGTGAAATAATGTACTTTGACAAGTTAATGCATTATTCAATAGATCAGGATTTATTTTCTGTAAATATGGATAACTTTGGTTAAGCACAAAATCTTTAATTTTATTAGACTGGATTCCAGTCACTGAAATCATCCATAATCATGACATTCAGTCTGAATGTTTAATAAAAAGGGGGCTACTTTTGTTTTCCAACATTAAACCATTCAAGTCAAGTTATAAATGTCCTGTGTGTTTACATTTTTGTTTCAATTGTTTTTTGTCGATCTTCTATTTGTTTTGTGTTAGTCCTAAATTAAAGCCCTGCTATAATTACCTGTCATAGTTGGAGCCATTAAGAACAAGTCGAGGTATAGCACTGTGAATCTCTGGTTTATTGTGGCTGATATCATTTAATTTCCTTTGTAACAATTCATTTTCTGATTCTCTAGAGAATATATAAAAAAAACAGAAGAAAATTACAATCCACTGATTCAATTATGTTGGGTATGAGGCAAAACAGTCAAATGAAATCCGTTCTGGATAGATTGTACATCTCAATATATTTTAACCAATGTGATTAAAACATAGATTCTATTTCATTTCGTTTTTTGTAGTTCGAAATTTTGTTTTACTTGTCTTTACTACACTAGGATCTGGAAGAGTTGTTATCATTGATGTATTCTGAATGATGTGAGGAATTACCCAATGAATGATCTGTTATGGCAAACTTTAGGCATGTGCTGCACGGAACTGTGGGTAATCATCGATGCTGATTGGTTAATAGGGTCAAAAGTCGCTCGTAAGACCTCTGACCAGACCTATTGCCACAACTGGTCAAATTTTCATGTAGTGTAGGCCATCGAAAGTATAAAAAAAAAGAAACAAAATATAGATCTTTATTTAGTCAGATTGTATTTTGATGTGCCTGTGGTTTACAAGTTTTTCTGACTGTTCTTTCAATGTTTTCGTAAGATTTATATTTTGATAATCAAGATAACTTGAATGCATGATGATCTTAGGTAAAGTCATGAGAATATTCAGTCATTTTCCATCTCAAACAGTCTTAAGGCATCTCTGTATGACCTTTGACACTGTATACAATTGTCCGGACAAGGCCTGTATATATATATCTTCTTAATTTTTCCACCATTTCATGGTAATTTTAATTTCTCGCACAGCCAGAAACATTTAATTTTGAATTCAGATCAATACCTTGTCATCCTTTGTAGTGGGAAAACCAGAACATATTTTGAAAAATTAACATACTTTTGTTGATAATCCTCTTTGGTTTCGTTTAATTCTTTTTCTAGGAAGACAATTGTTTGGTCTTTGCTATCAATTTCTTCCATTAAACTATGAAGCTCTTCTTTCATTTGACTCAATTCTTCTCCTGCATCCTGAAGAGATTTCTGGGGAGAAAAAATAAATCATGGGATTATTTGACCCAATTAAAAAGAAGTGGGAAATCAAAGTTCTCTACAAGAACAAAATTAAAGTTGAAATTAAAGATTCTTTTTATTATGTAACTTTAATACTGTATTTTATAGAACCTAACAAGCACTAAATCCCTTAAACATCAGGTAACAATGAGGTAGACGTCCAAAATAGGAAGTATTAAACTAATCAATACTCCAATCTCTTAAAAATTATTGCGACTGAAAATCATTACATTTTTTTCTATGTGATACCACTGTGTGATACCCTTGTTATAGTTAACAATGTGTGATACCATGGTTAAAATTACCACTGTGTGAAACCCAGTTACAATTGGTTAAAATCATCAATGTATGATACCATGGTCAAAGTTACCACTGTGTGATACCATGGTCAAAATTACCAGTGTGTGAAACCATTGTTCAAATGACTACCTGGTATCATGGTGGATAAAACTACCAATGTGTGATACTTGTGTATGATAGCATGATTAAATTTACCACTGTACACTGTTTAGAACAACATCGAAGGCTAGCCTTGACAACAAGAGTTTATTATAGTCTGGATATGTTAATCAATGTCTAATTGATTATTTAGATAAGATTTCAGGCCGTAAGAAAGACCTGCAATAAGCTGATTTTGCTCTTGCATAATGCTATTTTAAGAGATTATGTGAATAGGGCAGTTAGTCCCATATACAACTACCCAATCAGATTAAACTACAGATCTTATTTCCTTTTTTTTTTTTATAGTTCAAAATTCCATTTTACTTTTATTAACTACAATAGTATCTGGAAAAGTTGTAAGCATTGGTGTGTTCTGGATGATGTGAGGGATTAGCCAATGTAACGGCCTGTTACAGTGAGTTCTTGGCCTTTTGATGCACAGAACTGTGGGTAAAGCACTAGAAACATCAATTCTGATTGATTAATCAATACATGATGTCATAGGGTCAATAGTCGCTCGTTTTGACCCTTGACATGAATCCCCTATATTATTTGCCAGATTTTCATGTAGTGTAGGCCATCGTAAGTATAGAAAAACGAAACAAAATATAGATCTGTATTTTTATCAGATTGATCAACTATCATAATAATTGTTCTCTCTAGAATTATACAGATGTATTTGAATATACTATTTTATATTTGAAAACATTTATACTGCATACATTGCATAGATACATGTAAAATTATACACATTCACATGATAAAAAAAAGCAACAGACTTTGTTATAGATATACATGTACACCTCGACTCATTAATGTGTTAAAAGCCGCCATTCAGAACATTCAATAATAACAAACCGTAATCAAATAATCAAAAATAAAATTAAAATAGCAAAAATGACAAAAAGGACAGATAAAAACTGCCCACCAAAGGTTCCAGAAAAACAGCCATGAAACTTATTGGCAGAATGTATATGTGAAACCATAGAAATACTCATTCAGAATCTAACAGATTAAAATGATTATAAGAAGAACAATAGAACTCTCCCAGTTAAGTTAAATGGACAAATTGACAAAAAAAATTAAGCTTTGCAGATTAAACAGTGTCATGGCACAGCCACATGAAAACAGTTCACAACATAGAAATAATCTGACAGAATCCTGTATATAAAAATGTTATTTCCATATTACCCCTAATCCTGAAGAATTATCAGGAAAAACTGCATCATTTAAATCCTATTTAATAAAATAATCATTTCTAATATATCATAATTATATTACATAGGTCAACCTATCATTGGGGACAGTTCAAAAGGTTGTATCTGAAATATTCTATGAAACTTCTTCAGAATCAGTTGTCATATTTCAAAGCCTTATTTTAGTTTTTACTTCAGCCTCCAGGATGTTTAGTCTGATAGGTGTATTTAGATACATGTTATGTAAATGGCCACACATCCTTTTTTGTGTGTAGTAATTCTTCAGAAAAATCGTTTGGAATAAAAAATTTTGATATGAAATTTCTCTAAGATATCAAGATTTTTAACTTCTTTGCACTTTTTGGCTTTTCTGTACAATTTGCCAAAACCAGATAACAATTCCTTTAGACTCTTCAAGTGACAATATGGAATGGCTAGAAAATCTGCGTAGTGGGTAACAAACTTTCTTTTGATCTAATGGTATCTTCCGCTTGCTTCCTATCCACCAAAGTTACCTACCCTTGGTAATGGGCAGGTTATAATAATCACATTACCAACAGTTTCATAACAATTTTGCAAAGAAATTTTATCAAAAAGATCTGGTATTGGTACGTAATTCGGGGGGTCTTCACTTGTACTAATTTTATTTTTTACAAAGTTCAGTACTAATATAAAGCACTCACCTCTTTCAGCCTACTGATAGTTAATTCTTGTTTATGTTGGTTTTCTTTTGCCATGTTCAATTCTGACTGTAACTGCTGAATCTGTTTCTGATATTTTTCAATTTCTTTTTTAGGACTCAAACCAGATCTATGGTTAAGAAAATTGATTGAATCAAAATTGTATTTTAAATCACATAAGTCATATATTTTCTTTATTCTCAAATGGCAAAGCCAAGAAATTGGTGCAGTATGTTAACTTTTTTGGATGTCTGTAACTATTCTATGTCCAAAATGTTGCTCCGGGTGTTCTTGAGTTTGTTACTCACTTCAACTCAAAACACATCATATACACACCAAATTTACTTTACAATACAGATTAACAATTCTTTTTTTAAAGGAGGTAAATTGCTAATATTTGGGACCTAGCAATTGACCCAAATGGGTGGCAACGAATATAA
Source organism: Patella caerulea (assembly GCA_036850965.1). Taxonomy (NCBI): domain Eukaryota; kingdom Metazoa; phylum Mollusca; class Gastropoda; family Patellidae; genus Patella; species Patella caerulea. The sequence goes on from JAZGQO010000008.1 coordinate 32,735,840, forward strand.
TAATGTAATATGAATGTATATAAACTGATTTACGTTCAATCGTTTCTGTTTTTACTATAATTTCTAATCAGTTATGTTTGGACGAAAGACGCCAGAAGTTTCAATCAAATAGCAATTTCTAGCATCTGGTTATTTCAGTCTACACAGATAGTATTTAATGCACATGCTGTCCAGATATTATATAGTGCCACCGATTGACATGACCTGTGGAATATGTCTAGCTTCATTTTTTGGGTTCCTTGATATGGTACACGATTCATGTTCCAATAGTAAAATGTTTATTTTGTCTTAAATATTGGATATCAGAAGCCCATCTTTTCCTGGTAAGAACAAAACATCAATGTTGATTGAAATTGACAAATAATTCATGTTCTCAATGTCGAAGATTTTGAATGACATTGAGTTAGAGACTTAGCTACTTTAAATGCAGTAGACCAAAAGTGATTCCCAGGTAGGAATGCCCCACCCTGCATACATTTCAGACAAACTTTACACATAAGTGTCTTACTGTGATTTATTTTTTTTTATTTCGTCTGTTTCTCGTTTTAATTTATTCATCTCTTCTGTGGTTCTTTTTTTACTACCCTCTGCTAGTTTTAACTGACCACTCAACAATTGAACTTGTTTCTGAAAACCATCTCGCTCCTTCTTTATTTTTTGTATATCTTCTTTTCCTCCTGAATTACAAAATAAAAAAAATACTATGGGGGCATTCACATTATCTATGCAATGGTGCTTGATGATATAAACTTTTAATCAACAATCATTGGAAACGATTTAGGCTATTTCTTGTCAAAACATTTATATTACTTTTATGAGTAAGCATGACTGTCATAAAAAACAAAGGGGGATAATTGGTTGAATGTTCTGTATAATTCTTGAGAAGTACAAGATCATTTTTATGAAAAATAATCATTTTGCTCATGGACTTCTTTACACATAACGCAATACGGCTATTGATTGTATCTTGCATCGTGGATTTTTAAAACATGGGGATTTATCGATTCATCGTTGCAGATCTATCCATAATGCACCAATTTATTTTCATTTATAAGTCAAATGTTCATTAAATGTGCTTCAAACTAATAAAAAACATCAACAAAAGACACAATCATCAATTATTTATTTAACAGTTAAATATAACCATTTTTATTGGGCTTT